>OX940732.1:15832500-18232500 GCA_954870855.1 Scutellaria minor | reverse complement strand
TGAAAGTCTTGCTTGTGCTTTATCTTGGATGGATAGCAGTCAAAATAAGGCAATTAGTACATAATTGTATTACTAAAGTCAATTAATACGTAATATTGTGTTATTAAAGGCAATTAATACATGACAATGTGTTACTAGGGCATGTTTTTCTAAATGTCAAATTTTATCTGGAGGTTGTTAGAAATTCTATAATCAAGATGGCTTATTTAATATTTAGCTACCAATACTCTTTCTCCCATGTATTCTGTGATCATGCTCTGAATGTGTTACTGCGATGTTATGTTGCTGTTATGGCTTGCTCTTTGAAACCCGATTCTTTATATTTAACATTTTTCTTTATGTTTGGGTTGAAACAGGATTATGTGCCTACTGTATTTGATAATTTCAGTGCAAATGTTGTTGTTAATGGTGCTACTGTTAACCTAGGCCTGTGGGATACTGCTGGTAATTACTACAAATATCCTTCACGGACACCTACACTTCATATCTGTTAATATATGTGCTGGCATAGTTATCTATGGTTTAAGTACATTTTTGTCTTCTGAATTACTGTTATAATTTTATGGAACCTATGTTTGTCATTTTATCAAACAGGACAGGAGGACTACAATAGATTAAGACCTTTAAGTTATCGTGGAGCTGATGTTTTCATTTTGGCATTTTCTCTCATTAGCAAGGCCAGCTATGAAAATGTTTCCAAGAAGGCAAGGATTTGATTGTTCTTTAATTTTATCAGACTGTTTACTTTCTAATGTTCTACTTTCCTGGCAAGATTTCTTTGTGTTATGAAATATTTTTTCTTTCACTCTTTTTCCAGTGGATTCCCGAGTTGAAGCATTATGCCCCTGGTGTCCCTATCGTTCTTGTTGGCACAAAACTAGGTGAGATCTGTGATTAATCTTTCAAATTGCTAACACATAGACTTGGGTATTTTAAGGACATTGATAGACACACCATCCTGTCAATTTTAAGCTTCGTTCTATAACCAATGGAAATAAATTGTCTCCATCAATTGTTTTGCCTCCACATTGTATCCTATTTATTTTAGTGCTTGAATTAAAGATTTACTCGATAGCAGTAATAACTAAATGTGGTTTAGCAACATCTTTGGTCTTATCATTTTTATCAATATTATATATGTAAGCATGGTTTCACTGATGAGGTGTAACCTGATCAAGCTTGATAGTGGTTGAGTTATAGCTGCTTCTGGCCCTTATAAGCTCAAATTGCATTAATTCATATGCTTTGCCTCTCTTGGAAGTGTCTCTAATATAAAAAAAAAACCCCCTTATGAAATTGATGCCATGTATGCAACTATTTTAATTAATCTTGTCTTCATTGGTGTTTTATGTTGCGTCCAGATTTCAGTTTTATCTTTCAAATGATCATTTCTGTGTTATTTCTCAAATATAAAATTATTGTATCTGTCCATCACGTTATAGTTTGTTTATTGATGTTTATGCGAAACACCCATGGATTGGTCTCTTGTTTCAAATTCTTGAATAATTTCTGTTCCAATAGGTTGTCTGTGCCATGTTAAGTTGAAATTATGGATATTAGTGGATAAATTCCTTGGATAATTGATATAGATTCATTATCAGGATTATCACTACAATGTATAAAATCAACACATATGCACACGCTTATTATTCCTGGAAATGATTTGTTCAAATAATGTTTTTTATTGGTGATTTATCTGTATGGATTCAGATCTTCGAGATGACAAGCAGTTCTTCGTTGACCATCCAGGTGCTGCACCAATCACTACAGCACAGGTATGAGCCTACCTTTTTTCTATGTTATGTGAGGAGACTGTGATGTGATATTTCTCCAATTCCTGAACATTATCTTATCCTCCTTCAAACATCCAGGGGGAGGAACTGAGGAAGTTGATTGGCTCGCCTTCTTACATTGAATGTAGTGCAAAAACACAACAGGTTTCTTTTTGGATCTCTCCCTCCACCCCCACCCCCCCCCCCCCCCCTTGGAGGTCTCTCACAGCAGAACTTTTATGATGTGTTCGGAGCTTTGTTCTGAGATTCTTGATTTTTTTTTTTTTTTGTTTTGTTTCCCACAGAATGTTAAAGCAGTTTTTGATGCTGCCATTAAAGTTGTGCTCCAACCACCAAAACAAAAGAAAAAGAAGGGAAAGGGTCAAAAGGCTTGTTCTATATTGTGATCTGCATTAGGTGTAATGAGATATGTCCACCAGTCGGTCACTATTCTGCTCCTCCCCTGTTATGTCCTTTTCCATTCCTTTTGCCTCAAAAGAAGTAGGACTTCCCTTGCATGCCTTTGATCAAACCACTAGCAATCTCCGTGGTGGCTTAACTCTGTATCGTCCTTTTGATATCAAAGTTTCAAGTCAACTTTAGGCCTTTTTTTTTTTTCTCTCTCTTTTCGTTTATTAAATCAGACCAAGATATGTTATGAAACTTATGATGTTGGCTAATGTTAAGGGTTCTTACATTCTGTCTTTGACTTAAATTTACCTTTTATATACATACTCTTCCATATACGTGTTGTTTGTAATTATTCAGTTGGATTCTCTTACAGCTATGACCATATCTTGTGCCAACTCATTGATGCGATTGTGTGACATGCTCACCACTCAAAGTGGTGGAGCTCAGCCACACCCACTTGAATGTTGATTTTTGTTCTCTTCGTATTTCTTAAATTGCTAGCCTAATTATCACGCGTTCTGCATACTATGTTTGAACGTTTCATTTGGCATCATCTTCTCCTTGTCACATAGGAATAAAGCTGTGTCAGCTTTACAAGTTGAAGGATTAGATTCCTTTTAGTAGTATTGTGCTTCAACTCCACTTCTTTTGTTGGATAAGTATGGGTAGCTTATTATATGTTTGAATTTGAATGAGAATCAGTGTGAAAGGTGGTTGGCAAGTCCCCTCTTCACACAAAATGTGTACTTTTCAAGAATCTACTACTTGAGGATGAGTTTAACTTGAACATCTTTCCTAACATGTTTCATTTTCATTCTTCCTTTTATTCTCTTATTACAAGGTTCTTTTTTCAAGGAAGAAAGAGTCAATTTGTTGCTTATGTTGTGCATATGTTAAGTGAGATGGTATTTACCTTTTCGAGCTCAAAAGATGTTGTCTCTATTGGCTATTTGTAACAGATTTGAATTTTTAAAACGTGCAAGAAAAAATCAAAGGAATAAATTCCTCAAATATTTAGTAATCAAATTATTCTACTCCAGTGATTATTACTTAAACAAAGTCTTTTCCATTATTTACACTATTAAAAGATGGGATAGATGCAGTTAATCTTTAAAGTCAAATGGTCCCTATTAAGAGAAAAAAATTTAGAAGGGTCCCCTAACTTTCTCAATGGAATTTGTCCCATAAACCATTATCTCTCATCTTCTATATAAAGATTGTTTCTATCACAAGTTGGGATATCCAGAGATTTAATTGTTTTTTTTTCCTCCCTTTTTTAACTGCTACAGTTCATTCTTAGTAATTAAGAACTAGCTCCCCTACAAGAAAATAAGGAAAAAGAAAAGCTTGTTCTGTCAATTGATCAAAAATGGCGTCGAGAAGAATACTCAAGGAGCTGAGAGAGTTGCAGAGAGATCCTCCTACTTCATGCAGTGCAGGTACAATTTATAATATCAAGATTTCTTATCAAATCAAATAATATAGGAATATATATCATAAAATGTTGTTAATTTAGCAATAATATATAGTAGTATGTGTAAAATGTTTCTAGTGTCAAAATTAAATAGAATTGAATGATTGACAATACAGGTCCAGTGGCTCAAGATATGTTCCACTGGCAAGCAACCATAATAGGACCAAATGATAGCCCCTATGCTGGTGGTGTTTTCCAAGTTACCATTCATTTCCCTCCTGATTATCCTTTTAAGCCTCCCAAGGTTCTCTCTCTCTCTCATCCAACAATGGGTTCTTTATGAAGTTAGTTAACTTCAAGTGATAACTTGCAAGAACTTGAGTTTTGATATGGATGGTGCATCACCAGATTGGCTTCATAAGAACTTAATTGTTGGACTCAAATCAAGAAAATATGTGTATTCATATTTTTTATTTTAGAATTATTAGGGTTTATAATAAAGAGAAGAAAAAATATTGATGCAGGTGGCCTTCAGGACAAAAGTATTTCATCCAAACATAAACAACAATGGCAATATATGTTTGGATATCCTCAAAGATCAGTGGAGTCCAGCTCTCACCATATCTAAGGTTTTTTTTCTTTTATGCTCATTATCAATTTAATTCCTAATAATAGTATCTTTTATTTACTAAAATAAATAGTACTATTATTGTGAAGCAAAATGACACCAAAAGCTGAAAATAAATATGTTTGAGATGAGTTAGTGTATAATTTTGATGTGGGGGTAAATTTGGAATTTCAGGTACTACTGTCGATATGTTCGTTGCTAACAGATCCAAACCCAGATGATCCTCTTGTTCCAGAAATAGCCCATATGTATAAAACAGACAAGTCCAAATATGACTCGATGGCCAGGACTTGGACCCAAAAATATGCCATGTGCTAACATTTGTAGTGGCCCAATTACCCAATATTATTATAAATAATATTATATAATATATATATATAAAGAAAAAATTTGATAATAAGAGCAACTTCTTTACTTTGCAGTCGAGTGGGGGGGTTGGTTTTATTTTTATTGAATTTTTTTGGTGAGGTAAAATGTACGTGGGGGTGACAATTGTAACGCTATTTTATCAATTAAATCCTCTCCTTTTTGAAGATTGATTGAATGATTTTCTAATTTGTTATTTGCTCCTTTGATATGGTGTTGGAAGTAATTTGTTACATTGGCAAATGTGTCTCGTGTATCATGTGGAGAAAATAAACGATTTTCTTACTTGGGTATGGATGAGTTTGACATTTTATAAACCCAACTTCTTTAAAATTTATCACTAAGCATTACTGCTATTACTTTTTTCTTTTTGTGGATTTTCTCGATTCAAATCTCTACTTTTTTTTTTTTAAGTTCACGTAGTTCATTATTTTTCATAAAACTAATCCTAAATTATACACAGTAATTTTATCACCAATTATATACATAGTAATAATTTTAAAGCAAATACAGAATAAAACATTATTTTGCAACTTGAACTCTCGGATAAAGCATAAACGAAATTCAAGTTAGATTGTCTTGGGCATAAACTAATTTTGATAACACACTCATTATATTAAACACCCTTATATAATTAAATCTAGAAAAACCACACACAAAAAAAAAAAAAAAAGGACAAATAGTAACAATAATGAACTATAGAGAGGACGTTTTAGCTAACAAGATTGCAATCAATGATTAGTAACATGAATTACATTCTTACCAGTCCTTTCTCATCAGGCTATGAAATTTCATGAGAGAGAGAGAGTACAAAAAGCGCATACATTTGCAAATCAAAAGTTTAAAAAATAATGAATACAAAAAGCGCATACATTTGCAAATCAAAAGTTTAAAAAAAGGGACTGTTCAGCCTCTCTCTTCACATGCCTCAACATCTAAGCACAACTGTTAGTAAGGAAATTACAGACAAATTATGTACCATTTCTTATTCAAAACACAATCTTTCAACAATTGAGACATAATCGATGTCCACTGGTCAGAGTATTTCACTACTACTATCCACACTCACTGTACCCAATGCTCCAAAGAAGTTTAAAACCCGTGAAGGCAGCACTTCATTGGCCAGAAGGCAAAGGCTAATGCATTGGCTAATTTTTAAATGAACTCCAAATCAAAACCGATGCTTGGTTTGAGAAAATTCCAGTTCTGAACAACTCTGAGGAAATTACACCGTAATGAGCTTGTATTTATCACCCACAGCACCACCTTTGTCTTTCTGGAACTGTATATACCGTAGCGTGCTTGCAAGAAAAGCATCTGCTGCTGGATCTGATGGTGAATTTTCACCTTGCATCTCGTTTCTGATCAATTCAATCAGGTCCTGGATCGATTCAACAGTGATTTGGGAGACCCCTTTCTCATAGAAGTAGAGATACCTAACAGTAACAAAATGAATAAAGTAATGAATGTTTATAAATATAGGGGAAAATAGCAGGAAATAGGCCAAATGAGTCGTGTTTGTTACTTGTTCAGTATCTCTATAAAGAGTAAAACTGATCCGCTACTGCCTCTGGTTGCATTGGCCATTTGTTGAACAGCGTTTGCAATTCTTAGGGCACGCTTTAAGCATAGCAAGACCCTAATGAAACATTGAGCAATCACATAAGATTGAGAAAGAAACAATTGAACATGCTAAAAGAAATTTGAAATGATAAAATTAATCTCTCATATTTCTTCTAAATAGATTTGGCGAGTATGCTAGAGCTATGTAATCCTACAAATGCCAATATGTTGTCACAGAGTACCTTTCTCCATCTCTGATACTATCATGGTCATCAAGCCAGAAAAGATGAGAGCAAGCATAAACAGCTCTACACTGGTCAGGCTTCTTCAACAGCTTTGCAGAATACTATATACAGAACAAGGAAAGATGAACTGAAGATAAGTTCATTTTACAGTACGATTAAGGTCTGCTAAATATAATGATTAGGGCAAATCACAAAATGAAAAAAAAAAAAATGAAAGAAAGAAACCCTCTTGAGGTGTAGCCTATTTATATAAAAGAAACCTATTGCGTTTTGAAATTACACATACCATGTTGAGGAAACGCCCCTTGAGGTCATCACACTCAATGGGTGAAATTCGTAAAATAAAAACGAATGTCAAATGAGGAATATGTAATTTACCAACTTTAAAGGTTTTTTAATGGATATGTTAAACCTCAAAGGTAGTTCATGTAATCACCCCTAAAGATTAAATATAACAACTCAATACAGTGTTACCCCATATTTATTTGGGATTAAAATATGATTGCTATAGTATGACTATATAAGCTCAAAATAACTTACCCCTGTGGCCTTGTGCGTCAGTGCATCTCTATTTTCAACCCCAAAGACATGCATCCTCTGAAGTGTCCCTATTATTAGGTGTATCGAAATCACCTGAGTTTTTGAATCCTACAGAAATAATTCAGGCAAAGGCAAAACAATAAGAATGTTTTGGTGCTTTGGTTCGCAATGAGGCTGACTAACAAATTTACTGCTCATAGTCAAAAGAATATGAGAAACTAAAAGGTCACCGTAATTTCTTCTTCATATAAAATATAAGCTTGGGTGAAAAATTCGTATGCTACAGGTTCCAGGTCACAGTCATTTGCAGCCTGGAAATCACCAAAATAAGCAATCACGGGTCAGAAGAAATACAATACTCCACCTAATCCAGGTTAAGAAAGATGGTACCTCAGCACATTGCAGATACAACCCTAAAGCCAGTTCAGGTACTGGAATACTTGACAAGGCTTCAATGGTCTACAAAAAAAAAAATGTCTTAACATTATCACCAACTATGATCAGACTGAGAATTTTCTAATGAGCACAGAGAAGATCTCTATCAGGCCATCTGCATTTGAAGTAAGAGCAAGAGCTGAATGCATCTATAACAGAGAACAATTTTGGAATTTTTTTAAATTATCTATAAGGTAGATTATAGAAAAATTCTTAAAAACATGCACTAAAAACAAGTTACAAATCCAATATCAGAAACCGCGTGCAAAGATATCTCCAACTTCCAAACAGCTTGATCAGTGGCAAGGATAGCAGCCAAAAACCAACAGAGAATCAGTAGAATGCTGCGAGGTAAAATAATTAATACCTGTGACACTATCTGAAAGATCTTCTTAGGTGTTGTTGATGCTTCATCACCAGATACACTTTCATCCTGACCCTCAAGCCGTCGTACCAGCTGCACAAAAGAAGACATGAAGTAGTGCAAACACAACTCCTTAAATATAAAGAATTTCAGAATTATATCCCCTTTGACTTGGGCATGGAGTCCCATTACATCTTTTAAAATTAATACGTAATAAATGGAGTTCCATAACTACGGCTGCTGCTTTCACCTCTCTCACAAGCTACACCCCCAATTAAAAACAAATCCTGAAGAGTTGATACCAAACAGGCCCAGAATGTTAGTTATCCACTCTTGTTCCAATAAACAAATTATCCTATAGGTTTTCCAGAATGTGCACTGTTTTTAGTGGTGACCAAATCCCACTCCCCTTTCCACCCATGAATGTTCTCTCTCAATATACAAAAGGGGCCACATCAACCGACAAAGCGTTACACATGTCTCCAATGGATTCACAAGACATAATTCGACATAACCAAATTAAGCATAGGCACATCACAAAAAGAAAGTTTCAATAATGCTCCTCTGATGCCTCGGAAATGGACTTATTGCATTCATAGTCACAACAGTGTTCTATAAGAACTACAATATCAGTGAATAAATAAATATGTGGGAGTACATGGAGCGCTCTCAGGAAACCATAGCAAACTACATCCAGAAAGTTGAGTTGAAAAACCGTTATATCTAGAATAATTTTTTGTGTGATGCTTACAATCAGCTACAACCACAAATGGTTACCCTGATCCTAGATCATGTGAAGCCATGATAACATCCGAAAGCCGAACAGCTTCTAATCTTTATGTCAAGAATGATCAAGCACAAAAAAAGGAAACAATTAGAATAGCTAAAAAGTTGATATACCTTTAGAGAACTAAATATAAGTGGAGGGATAGTAAAAGGAAGCCTCTTTCGCCCACCAGTCAAAATATGCTTCCTCACGGTATGTATGATCTGAAACCCAACAAGCATATGACTATCATGATATGGAAGCATAAACACAAAATGGAAAGAATTAAAAGATTGCCATACAAATTCTGGCCAAGTCAACTCTAACAAAAAATATATAAAGCAGAAGGATGATTTCCCGCTGGAGATGTGGAAGAAAAATGAAAATACTGGGTCAATACAAAACTTTAAAAAAATAATTGTAATAGCGCAAACAGAAAAAATCAAGTAACCAAATGAGAATGGAACACTGGCAAATATTTCAAACAGGTAATTTGACAAGAAATTCATTCCGCTATATGGAATTAAATCAAGTCAATTTGCTGGCAAAGAGTTCATTTTTATAAACTCAATATCATACAAAAATATTAGGTGCTCAACCACATGATGCCTTATCTCGCATTACGACAATGTTTTATTACATGCAGAATGATATTGTTGTGTGCATGATAGCTTAGGCTGGAAAAGTAAACACACACACATGCTTAAGGTTGACTGGTGTCAAATGATTTTTGTCGGTCTTAAAAGTTCAGGTCATGCCAGTCCTCATTAGACATACATAGGTTTACCAGTCAAACAAAGCATATACATAGAAACATATACCAGATCACACAGTACATATTTGAGTTGCCTATGTTGTGAAAAGCCAGTAACAAAGCAAAAGAATGTCATGGGAGAGAAAGGGTGGCTGAAAAAAAAAATTTGGAGCACCTATGAAATTTTTGAAGAGTAACATTATAACTACCTTCAACATCTCTTCTGGATCATCATTGTGCAGCATTTGTACAAGACGTGCAACAGAATTCTGCTCCTCAATAAAGTCCTCATCAGTCTGAGAATACAAGGGGAACAGAGTATCTCAGAGCAAATAATGAATGTAACTACGATAAATCATATCTGAACCTAATTAGAAGTGAAAATAAGTTTAAAAATTAAAAATTAAAAAGAAAAGGTCAGCTAAACCACTTATAAATTGATAGAGAGAATATCCACACCACCTCATCATAAACATCTCCATCTAGATCTTTAATAAGCCCCTTTATCAGCTCAAATAATGCATCCACCTACAAGAACAATAATCACACGTCAAAGGAGCATACCTTCAACCAAACTAAGTAAATTCTTGAAATACACACCTTCTCAGCAGTTGAGATGCAAGTCTTGTTTTTCATTATAGTTTGCACGATAACATTGGCCATCTCCTTATGAGTTCCATCATTTAGATAGTCCATGACCCGGGGATAATTCGACAGCTTCAGTGCAGTGTCTATATCTTTATATTTCTCAAGTGGAGCACTTAAAAGTGCAACAATTTGTTTTGTTGCTTTGCTATCATCAAGCTTTTCTCTTCCTGAAAGTTTTTTCACACATGCTCCCTGCAGAAAATGAAGATATATGCTTAGAGAAATAGGTACTTATATGTAAAAGAAAATAAAAGGGTTCCTTACCAAGTTTAATATATCGATTTTCTGGTATTTGATAGGAGAATTATAATGTAAGCAAAAAGGCGTGTGAAAAGGCCAAATTATTCTTTATAGAGAAAAAGGGTTGGTCAATAAAATTTTAGCAGTTTCTGATCTTTCTAAATATATCATTGGATATACTTTAAGTATTTTCAGAACCAGTTTTTGACAGACTTCTTCATGAATCTAGACTAACAAGAAATTGGCTGCTAGTTGATAGTACTATTGAACTGTCTACTTTCATTGCTTTCATTTCCTTTGCAGGGTGAAAGAAGTACACTGAGAAGTGGTTCCTTCATGAGTTTTATCGAGAGCAGCACATGATTTTAAAGACGAATCAGAGAAATGCAATGACACACTTGATTCCTCTCACAATAAATCCGCACGAGAATATTGCACAAAGCACTGCATTTTATGCCAATCAGATTCATACCAGATCATGTCATTGAAAAGAGGCAAGTGAAAAACGGTAATGTCATAAAAAAATGTTAGGAGATAACATGCTATAAGAAACATACCAGAATTTGGTCAATGTAATCAAGCCGATCAGGATGTACTTGTAGGGTAAATGTCAAGAGAGATGCATACAACGTTACTACACCAGCAATAGGCATATTATCTTGTGCTTCTATCACCTGCACTTACAACAGACTTCAGTTAATTGGGAAGAGAAATAAACAATAACATTAAAATGGAAACATTAGAGGCCCAACTTAGTGAAATATAGATCCATTTACAGCCACCAGACAACTTTTCTAAAGTGAATGTAACTGTCGTGATGACATCACAAGTACTATAAAAAGCATAACCACCTTAAAATAATCAGATTGCATACAGCATAGACAAGTACCCAATAGATGTTCAAGTAAAATCAAAAAATCTCTTACACTGGCCACACGTCATGAGATATGAACACAAACTCAACATGCAAGCGGAAATATCAAAACAAGCCCAAGGAAACTTAATGTCTGCATCATGGGTGTTAATCATGCTCACTACTTGAAGGGTAGGCTTAATGATAGAGATGGAACTCCTATATACCTGTTCCTTAGTGAATCTAAGATAACACAAAGCATCTATATGTGGCCATCAATCAAACAAGTAGTGTAAACAACATCCAAGGAAATTTATGATCCAATAAAAGAATCAGATGACGCAAACATAATAATATTAATAAGGTATATCAGATCGTGTGTTTAAACTTTCTAGTTAGAGCTACCACTATTTATGGCCATTCAACTTGAAACACAACAACAGTACCTAAGCAAGAATTATTAAATTATTCCACTTCAAATCATCATCAACAAATTCTTAATATCTTTGAATTTCAGATGGGAATTAGATAGATTTACCTTGCCTATGGAGTTGTTCAGTTTTGCAAAAGCTTCCACTTGAAAAAATTCAGGTAAGACCTGGAGCATAAAATTCATGAGGCACAATATTTCAACCCCGTTCTTGTGAAGTTACGCATTACTTACTTCTGCACCAGAAGCAGCGTAATTTGAGAGCCTTTCCATTAGCCGAGAAAGCACTGTTTTTACATCAACGGAAGGCTGTGGAAAAGCATGGGGAGTGATGAGAAGTTTGGCATGATAGTGACACGTAAGACAACCACACAACACCATTAGACAGAGAAAGAATAAAACATACAGCTTTTGAGGATCAGTCCATCTAAGAACATGAAATGTAACTACCTGAAGTTGAGGGCAGGCGTTCAATAAGGTTTCAAGAGTCTGCAAGTGGAATTCATCAGGGAAGACTTGAATTATGCAATCCATCAAGTAATATTGGGCAAGCTCATCCTTGCAATTGACGACCTGAAGCCAGAGATGCATAACATCAGATTATAAGTACAAAAAACAGTAGTAAATAATCTAGCCTAAGTCAACCATTACTTGCTCTAACACTCTGGGAAGCACAATTTCTTTGTACATTTCAAGGTCAACACCCTCAATCTGGCTGAGTACATGAAGGTTCTTACCAACCTAACCAAAATAAGATAAACAAAACAAGATTTTGGTCAGTACACTCAACCACTGATATTAAGAAATTTCAAATTAGTTGAGGATGCTTACAAGATCACGTAGCTCAGTCCTTTCTTTTTCCCTCTTCTCCTTTTCTCGAGTTGGTCCCTGAAAATAAGTAAAGCCAAATTGCAAGCCATAATTCAACTAAATATTAATTCCAAATATATATAAAAATAAAAAAATAAAAATAAAGTTGGGATTTGACATTAATCTGTCGTCATGGTTTATATTCATATTCATGAGGGGGAAGCCAAAGCATCAACCAATGAGAATAGCTTCTAGATTTTGTCGTTTCACATCTCACCTGATGTTGCATTCTAACCCAAAGTTTGTTCATTTCCGTGAAATTTTGGAGCACAAATTCAACAGCATCCATGACAGTATCAGCATCCCTGTCGGAGTCAAGGAACAATTTTTTAGCAAACCAAATCCACCCAGAGTTCCAGGCTTGCACAAACAATAGAATTACTATTTAAGAGAAACAGATGCCCATTTGAGTGAGAGATAACATACTAACATAAGGAAACAGTTCCCTACACTTAAAGTCCATGTTCAAAAATATATGCCAAGTGGTGTAAGAATACACGCTTCTTATTTCTCATATGTTTGGAAGTACATAAGGTCAATATACATATATGTACAATCCCCGATTCAATTTAAGCCCCACAATCAAGACTTACTCCCTGGTATGAACTTATTCAATTCTAGCCTCCTAAAATTGTACTCTAATGAATCTCAACAATTAGGAATTAGCCCTCAATTGCGCAAATATACATACTCTACTTACAAACTGATAAATAACAATAACAGAGCTAAGGTGTCAGCTAACATTTATTCGACTCCAGACCAACAAAATAAAGTAAAGAACCTAAACTGCAAGACACTGCTTGCAACATAACTAAAGACGGACCTTCATGTTAATAAGCACAATTTCTAGTGAAATATATATTTGATAATGGAATTACCATAAAATAAACTGCTGCATTCTGTAACCCTAAGGTTAATGTATATCCATGGAACTTATTTTAAGTTTTAACTAGAATTTAAAAAGAAAGACCAGGCATACGATAGAAGTTGACAAGACTATAAGAGCCAACAAGTAAAACTGGTGCAAGGTCATAGTCAAAATAGACCATGTCCTAAGGACCTAAGCTATGTTAATTGTTGGGACTGTTATCATATAGCTTCTCAGAAATGATAATGGGTCTTTTATGGATAGTCCTTGATGCTAAATTCACAGAGAAGCACGTATAAAACATATATGCTTACCCCTCATATTCAGATCCAATGTCCGGCAATTTATCCCTACTGACTTGAGATAGGTAACTCCTTAGAAAGAGTCCACGCAGAGGATGCTGGATTCCACGGCACATTTCTACTAGATCTTTGAGGACATCCTTTGCTGGAGCTTCTTTTGATTTTATGTAGACAGAACCCACAGTACAGAGCAAATATCTAACAAAAGAAGATGAAAAAGGTATCACCAACAACATCGTGTTAGACAAACTATCTTTAAAAGGCAAGTCTTGAAATGCCAAATGCTCCATTTGATCTTGAGGCAACAAAAACCAGCGTTCCGAACATGGGGTGCTGGAGCCTCATGCATAAACTATGACATCTTTAGAACAATTTATCAAAATGAAACAATCATTCAAGTGGTAGTTGATAAATCTATGATCTTAAATATATGCATTTGCCATTCATGAGGACCTTAAGAATAAAAAGAGAAAAGGAAATGAAGAAATCAAAGAGAGCATTATCAATTACATGAAAGTCCTATAAACAATAAAATTTTAAGTCCTTATATCAGCATCTAGTCCAAACCCAGCAATTAAAACAGAAAGGAAACGTTTTAGACAAATGCAAAAATATATATATATATACACACACACACAAAAACGACAAACAGATGATCTCTTACAGTCTTGGCAAGATGTTGCCAGCATGCTGCACAAGCTCATAGAGCTCAACAATTGAACAACCACGACCAGTCTCCTCCTTGAAGAATATTTCCAATTTCCTCAGTTCATCAAATGCCCTCATATCTGAACACCAAACTCAAATCAATACATAATTAAGCAAAATTAAGTAACATAGGAATAGTCAGGCTTTAGATACACACAAAGCTCGTAGTATTTGTGAGGGGAGAGCCTCGAAGTGCGGAGCTCCGAAAGCATCTGGGCGGAGTACTTGAGAGCATCCTTCAAATTGTTCGAATCCTGCAAATTTTAAACCCAATTTCAATCCAGAAACTAGGGTTTAACTGAATCGCAGAAATTACACAAAAGTTACAGGGGGGGGGGGGGGGGAGTACGAGAGCGCGATGCATGTAGAAGGCGTTCTGTTGCAGGCCGGTGATCCCGGCGGCGAGCCATTTTTCTTCGTCTTCAACTCCGTCAGCGATCATCTCTCTTTCTCTCTCTTGACAGCACTGAAGAAATTACCAGGATACAGATACAGTGAGGAAAAAGAACTCAATAAAAGTTATAAAATAAAACAAAAAGGACGTAATTAAGGATCGTTATTAATTAATTAATTGTTAGCATCAGAACATGATTTTGTAGTTAATAACAACAATTGGTGGGAGGTGACTGGTTATTGGTTAAACTTATAAACTCTTCGTGGTTGTTTTCTAGAATTTTAGAAATAATATGTTATTTTATACAAAATAGTTAGGAACTTATAATTCATTTTTATAGCAGGATCTTAAATTCTTGTTTTGACAAAATTCTTCATATCATTATATTACACAACTGTTTTTACTAATATTTTATAGTCTTCATTATCTTATTTATTCAAATCCATATTTTTAAATAAGATAAAATTAAAATCTTATAAACTCTTAAAATATTTTATAGAATGTAAAATTTTTTAGATGAGTATTGCCTACCACTTGATAGATGAAGATAAAATTCAAAGTCACAGAAGAAGTAAAATATATTAACTCCATTGGCATATTGAAATCTCAGTTTATCGACAATTGAATTACAAGGTGTTTTATTAAGCTTATTAAATATTTATTGGATAGATAAAATTTGAAGTATTAAAAAAATGACGATTTTGCAACCCAAATTGTCAAAATTTAAAAGAGTTCAAAATAAGATGACATTCTAATAACAAGTTTTTCATAACTTTCTGAGGGGCTTATAAAGCTACATCATCTTATAAGATATTGACAATCACACATCAGAAATTCTTGCAAGTACATATAGAAACAAATCAAAATCTAAACAATAAACCTTAACTACAAATTCTGTGTTAACTGAAACAAATATCAAATACAAGTTAATGTACAAAATGACGAAAAGAGGCACATACAGAAATCCCATCTGCAAAATAGCTACAATTTGTCTGCAACTTGTTCACCTATACACAGGTTCTAATGTATACAACCATACGGTCCGAACAGTGCAGCCATGTTCATGCATTCTCTCGTTTCTAGTATTCTATATATTGTATAGTCGGTGCGCTTGTTATTGTCTTTTGAGGACCTGTAGAGTTTGACATTATAATCGATGCAATCAACGTTGATGAAGTAATAATAGAGTAGAGATTGATACCTTCACGTAGCTCGATTTCTTTCCATTCTTGGACGAGGGCACAACAGCAGCACATCAGGTGGGAGAGAAAATCGTCAAACACGCCTCCCTTTAAAGACACAAACGCACAGAATATAGTGAGAAAAATCCCTATGACTAAATTAAGTCCGATTCGGACAAAGAATGTAAGATCTATATGTAGAAGTGGTTACCTTGATGTTTAGTATTTTCCGAAGTTTTCTTCTGATGCAACAAGTGTAGCAGCAGCAGGATAATATCAAAGAATAAGCCATCAAATCATTACAAGCCTCTCCAGGGGCTGTACATCACAAGCATTATTTGTACTTGTAAGAAATTTTAATTGTTGAAAATAGTGACACAAACTTGATTTGTGTAGTTAACATTGTGTTAAAACCATGCAGAAAAGGAGAAGTTTATACAGAATAATTTGAATATCGATACAAGCAACTTACAGACGTGTCTATTAGTGGCCACTGAAGCAACTCTGGATAATGTGCCACAAGGGAAAAACAAGGTTTTTATACCTGCAAAATGTATAAAGTAACTGAGAAATATATATGATAGCAATGCATGATCATTGCAATGATTTAACTTTTCACCACCAATTTCATAAAGCAGTTGAATCAGAAAAGACCAGAAAGCCACTTCCCACCAGAGAATGAAATAATTGATAGACGATAATTGAATTCATTATTGTGGTAAATTTGATTTCATTGAAGTCACTAAAATAATAGCAGGCCGTTTTAACACAATGGTATGAAAGAATAAAGTAAGTACATGCCCTTTAGTTAATTTATCCGTCCGTGTATATATGCCCATGTTCAATTCACGTTATATCTTTATGTCAGCCTTTCTCCCTTAATTATTTCTTATAAATCAAAATCCAAGAAAATCATCTAATAAGACTCGAAAATAACAAGAAAAACTTGTGAAACTGCGATGCAAAAGAGCAACCAAACAGATGTAACATACAAAGCAAAGGTTCTGAACAGCAGCCAAGTAAATCCGAGTGCCATTCGTCCTGTGAGCCTTTAGATGAGAGCAAATCATGTGTAGAAGAAACTGAAGATGTGTTCCTGTAAAAGCGGTGAAACTTTAAGGTAGATATAAGCAATCAATTATATTGCAATACATATCCATAATGGAACAGAAATTAAAGACTGAAAAGCAGAATAAATAGAAGAGCAACCTTGAAGGTGCCTGTTTTCCACTCTTCTGAGAGTAATGTTTATCATAGAGTTCCATTTCACTGTTGGCATCTGCACGAACCTTCTCCACCTTTGACTCTTTCACTGACGAACTTTTTTCTGGCAAAGAAGTTTCCGCAACGGCTTCTGTAACTTCTAGAAGATGCTGAATAACTTCGCACTGGCTAACATCCAAGTTCGATTGTGAATGTTGCAGTTCTAATTGAAGCTTTTGGTTTTCCTTTTGTATGGCCTCCTTAATGGGCATGTTTGGGTAGGAAGAAGAAAGGGATTTCTTCAAAACAATGGTATCATGTTGTGACGGCTCACGTTTGAGAATGACGGTTTGCACCCTCCTATCTTCATCATCCAGTGTGTACTCATGCTGGTCCCTTTCGATCATCTCAACACGTTCCTGACAGTATACAAAAGTGAATACACATACCACGTCAACAAAACAACTAATTCAATCATCTCCATAATCAAATTGGTGATATTATTCCCTTAAATTCTACAACTCATGCAAAATGCACAACATGAAGGAATAGTTGCATTGACCGCAACAATAATATGGTTATATTAAAAGCATTTTTCATTTTATTTTTATTTAAGTAGGTTATGTCTTTCTTTATAGTTGACTACTACTCTACTCCTAATGATTGACTACCAATTAACTGCGAATTTCTTCATTAATTTAAATGCATTTTCCTGAAGTTCGTTTCACGTTAAAATTTCCAATAATTGGGTGACTTAGAAACTATCTCAACAAACACTCTAAGGACTCCATTCTCAGATTGACATCTTAACCACAGGTGGATTTTCAGTCAAGGTTAAAGTTTGGTAAAGGGCAAATATCAGCAAAAAATAAAACCAGGAAAAAGAGTATCAAAACAGTGAAATCAATTAGTAAATTTCAAGAATTGTCATTCAAGGTTTCATGACATAAGTCCTCTAAGTGCTCACAATAATAGCCACTCAAGCTCTCTCCACTTACACCAAACTTCACATCCATTTAGATCTCCACAGTTAGTGACAACATTAATATGTTAATAAAATAAGTAATTGGCAATAAGAGATAAGGGGGATTGATACCCGAACACGAGCATTATCAACAAGGGTAATGAGCGGTATGATCTTCAGATATTGATCAATCTCACTCTGAGCCTTTCTGAACTGGTAAACAATGTTCCATCCCATGGCGAGGAGATAGAAATAGCTCCGATCTTGGCAACTGTTAACCAAAATATAAGACCTCCTCAATGCATCCTCAAGGTGTTCCAATGGCTCCCGAGTTTCTGGATACCTTTTGAGCTCTGAAATCTTGAGGGACTCCAACAAATTCCCGATCAGCTTCAGATGGCGCGCAAACTGCCTGCAATTCTGCTTGTGCATTCGGGCCGTGTTTGCAGCCTTCACTATCATTCTGATCAGACTCACTGCATCCAATCCGGCCAGTTGGGCCACATTCGCAATTTCCCCAAAATGCGCCCATGTCGACATTCTCACACCTCCTCAAAGAAATCAACCTCAAATCAATGAGCCCAACAAATATGCAGACATCCCAGATCAGCAAATCACTGAATTATCATAATTACTCTCATCTACATAACTTCACCTCAAAATTTAAGCCTAGGCCAATAATCATATGCATATATCCCAGATCAGAAGATCACTGAAAAATCATTAAAAAAGAATCTCATCATCAGAACTTGATCTCAATGTATCACAATTTTGATGAATTATGAATATTTCAGCTAAATTCACTACCAAATTCCTCATTTTTCACATTTCACAACACAATGTGACCACCAAAATCACACACTAAAAAAGGAGGAATTTTCCAAGAATTAAAGAAACCCATCTCCCAAAACACCAAAGAAGTAAATATTAAATCCCATTATCCATTACCTCGCCTTCTTTTCTCCGACAAAGAGAAAAGGTCAAATAAAAAAAAGGCTGCAGAAAATAATAGACTGTTTGACTAATCCCTTTAATCAAAACGACCAAATCGAAAACTAAATAAGCAAGTAAAGGAAAATCGATAAACCCACCTTCAAAGATTCAACAAATCCATCGCAATTTTTTGATAGATCACAAAATGGAAACAATTAGGCAGTGAGAAGTTGATGAATGTGAAAGAGAAAGCGGGAGTTCCAGGAGTTGGGACGTAGCATTGCGAATCGATAATTCCAAATAGATGGTCCAACAAAAGCAGAAGCTTTACCGCATTGTATGCAACCAGAATGTTGTGCAGTGTCAGATGGAGGAAGAGACAACACTCTATTTACTAAAATTGAGTACAAATACGTACAAACAATACAGCAGAGGCCTTTACTCAATAATAAATACGTACATATATATGTGTGTGCGCGCGAGAAGAGAGAGAGTGCGTGTGTCTCTCTATCTCTCTCTCACAGTCGCAGATAGTCACGGCTCACGGCTTCGGTGTGGCTTGTCGGGACACAGTTTGGTGTTTGACTCCGTGACTACACCAGAATATACCCCGCCACGTCACCTACCCCTGTATTGCTGTTTTTTCCCCTACAAATTAAGTGTTGGCTATTATTATTATTATTGTTGTTGTTGTTATATTAACAAAATTTTAAAATTACCTAATGGGGTGCAGTTTAATGCATTCACTATTGTCGCGATACAAATATTTATTTTTAAAAATTATCAATTTTAAATTCTAAACTACACATAAATATATATAGAGTTATTGATGAGAATGAAGATGAGATATACTTAATGCAATTTTAAATTCTAAACTACACATAAATATATATAGAGTTATTGATGAGAATGAAGATGAGATATACTTAATACAAATTTAAATAGATTTTATTGTTATTAATATTTTTAGGTTGATTTATGTTTATTTTTTAAGATTTTAGGTTAATATTAGCATAAATAGGAATTATGTTTATTAATTTAGGGAGTTGAATTGAATTATGAAATAAAAGAGAGATTTCTCTGAAATTATTGTTAATTTTTCAAATCAACGGATCGTAATACTATCTTTTATCACGTTTCTATCTGCATCAATTAGTCAAAATGGGAAAGGTTCACTGGGCCGATCGGTCACGCCCACAAAAATTGAGGGTTGAGTTGAGTGATTATAGGTCTATGAAAAAGTGGGTCTAAGTAGATTTTTACCCATGGTGGGTTGTTTTGATGGGTTGGCCCATGAGCCAGTGAGTTGGCTCGTCTCTATCGTTTTTATACTTTTTAAATTGAAATAAAAAATAAATAGTGTTGGAAATTGGAAGAGAAGGTTGGTTTTGACCAAGACCAAATTTTAATGTTGATTCCATTTTAAATAAATGGAAATAAGTTGCTAAATCGGAATCTATGTTTTGTGTAGATGAATGTAGTGTATTTACTTTCGAATTTTCAATTTTGGGTGAATGAGAAATTAATATACAAAAATGGCAACTTGGATCCTTCTTGTGAAGGAAAATGGGAGAAAAGTGAATGTTGTCCCACATTGGAAAAATGGTGGAAAAAGTTTAACTTTATTAATAGGAGCACATGTATAAGAGATAATCATGTGTGCTCCATTATGGTGGAATCTAGTGCCATTTTTTGGACCTAGTTGGCTAAGCACTCACGCACCATTCGAACCGCACGTGGCACCATCGCACTCGAGTTGGGTCCGGGTCGCGGGCCAGGCCGGGCCGGGTTCGGGTTGAGCCAAGTGTGAAGTGGTGTGACCCTTGGATGTGAAAGGGTGTGACCCTTGGGTCTAAATGGCTTGATCCTTGTGAAGAGGTGTTAATACACCTCTTTGATCCAAGGGTGGTGTCCATTGTGGGAAAGGACACATCTCCTTACTCCTATAAATAGGGTTCCCCTTTTCACTTCTTCATTCAGACATTGAGTCATTTAGAAAAATCACGCATCTTGTTGTGCTATAATCCTTAAGCTCGAAGTCGTTGTATCCTTAAGCTCGAAGTCTATCGAGTAAGTTCGCCGATAGCTTTTGGGTTGTATCGTGAGCACTTGGATACGGGGCAATATCGTCTTACGAAGAAAGAGTCTAGCTCTTGCCTCGACTGTTGTGCTATAATCCTTAAGCTCGAAGTCATTGTATCTTGGAGACGATTGCCGTTAACCGTGGGCACTTGGATACGGGGCAATATCGTCTTACGGAGAAAGAGTCTAGCTCTTGCCTCGACTTAACCCCGTAATTGTGCATCTTTTTAATACGTCTAACCACTTATTTTCCAACAAATAGTAATAATGAATTGTGTATCTTTTCAATATGTCTAACCACTTATTTTCCAACAAATAGTAATAATGAAAATTCTTACATAGTGCAAGTACTGATTTATAAAAATACTGACATGAATCATTTATACATAAGAGTGAAGAATTTTAGTGAAAAAACTATTAAAAAATAGTATTTCATATATTATATGTAATTGAATGGTTATATATCTTAGTAAATGTATATATATGTTACATATATATATATTTTTTCACTTTGAAAAAAATTAAAAAATAATAATATGTAAAAATAAAAAAATTGGTTGATTGACGCGCCTACTTGCGGCCCACTAGTTTATTAGGTTGGGTTGGAATTTTAGGTCCGTCACAAAAAAAAAAAACCCTCATCCAACCCCGTTAAATTGTGGGTTATGGACCATTTCATCCCGTCAACTCGTATTGACAGCTCTAGGAATACATGTGAGATTGATTTTTTGGCATGTAAAATAGTTGGATAAGTCTTACACAAATGATATTAAGAAACCAACTCTATTGGGTGTTGAGGTTATCCTGCCGGTTGAAGCTATTAAGAACCTACTATATTTTTGAATCCTCGCGAACATGGAAATGAGTTTTTTGTTTTTTATTGTTTTGACAAGTTACTTAATAGTAATATATTTCTTAATTATTAATTAGTTGCTTTTGAAAAGAACAAAAGTTAGTTGTTTGATATGTGTATTAGATTCTCCCTCCAACTAGTAAGTTATTCAGATTATTTTTTAAAATGCTATTTATCTGTCACTGTTATTTTCCGTTATGATATGCTTTGAGGTAATCAAGAAATATCTCAAGTTCTTCAAAAATAAATACTGGTAGGTAGTTGAAATCTTTTTTTATATAATCGTGTTATTTATAAAGATTAATATATATGGAAGACATATCATTTAGAGCATATATTGGAATTCAAAATTTCTCTAGAAATCAAATAACTTAAATTATATTTAATGTATGGTTAATGTCCAATACGTTGCATGCAAATGAGGAAACAGATCCCCTCCATTACTAAAATGGTCAATTTAGTAAATTTCGTTTAATTTTGTTTGTTTATTTCATCAACGAACCGTAGTGCACCACATCATCCCTTCATCAAATTGGTACAAAACTTGAGAAACGCTCCATTTGAATTCTTTTTTTTTTTTTACATGTAATTTGAATTAAGCATTAACTCCGCGGAAAATTACTTATAATTAAAAGAATATTTTTGGCAGATCATAAGGATTTCTACCTACTTCATTTCTCCTTAGTTCTTTCGCTTAAAAAAATTAGAATCCTATTATGTTATCAAGAACTTTTGTATAATTATTTATACTTTTACTTGATATAAATCGATCTAAATTTAAAAAATATTTATCTTTCAAGTTTTAACCTCTCTACGGAAGATGCGGTAATCAAATTCCATGATTGTAATGTTATCCACAATTTAATTAATTTAGAGAAGTTTTATTGTATTTATAAATTAATATCAGGAAAATTTAGGAATAGGTAAATTGATTTTGAGAAGATTTGGAATAATTATTGATGGTAAAAGAGCATAGAAAGGAATGAATTAGTACTTAAATTAATTGTTGTTTTTTAGTTAAAATACAATATTTTAGAAACTAATCTATAAATCTCTTCAAATGCTACGGTGGGAAAGAGAATAAAAAAAGATGATCAGCGCTCAAATTAAAAATAAATGGACGAGATTAAACAAAATTTACTAAATTGACCATTTTATTAATCACGAGGATCCGTTTCCATGCAAATGACGTTTATATAAGCAATCTTTATCTGATTTTGGCATTTTCCTTATATTGACAATAAGAAATTATAGTCAATATCATTCATGTACATATATTTTAATACGTAATAAAAATATTTGAATATAAAGACATATGGTAAATTTATTATTCAATATTCGAGGGAAAAAAAACTCAAATAAAAAAAAAAAAAAAAAAAACACGCGACAAAAAGTATAATGACAAAACAAACAAGTAAGTTTATTTGCTTGCTCTACAGACTAGTAGGTGAAAAAAAAATCATTTCACATTCTTTCACGTAGGACATATTAAAATATGAACTTTTCTGTGATGTGGACATATAGTTTGGTGCGTGACAAAAGTCATTTTACACATGATTATGTTGAATGCTTAAAATCGTTGTAGTGTTCATTTTGTTGACAAAATTCTCACAATTTCTCTAAACTTAAAGTTAAGTTAATTATTACCTGCTATTATTTATATTTTAAATTATTATTTATAGCAAAATTCATTTGGATTCATGCGCCATAAAGTTTAGCTATAGTAAAATAGTAATTGAACCCCAAGTATATTAAGGGACTTAATTTTAGAAATGGTGGTCACATTAAAATAAACCTATATAATAGAATTCGTTATTTGGAAGTCAGCCAGAAAATGTTTTTTAATCCTTTTCCAATCATTACTTAAAAATTCAGAATTTTGAGTACTAATAAAACCACGTTGTTTCATTTTATAGAATGAGATATTTCTTTTAAATTTGATAGATATAGATATAAAAAGGGGTATTCCACACTACTCAATGAATAATTTCTAAAGTGAAATGATGTGTAATATATGGCACATATATAAAATATTGATTTTCAAAACTTTTTCAAAATATATCATCGCACATTTTATAGAATTGAAATAGACAGTATGAAAATCAAAAGGCTAGAGAAAAACAAATTAAATGTTAGAAGAGGGGTTACTCGGCCAACCTTAAAATGGGTCATAATATCTCTTACAAAAATTATATACATGAAGAAATGTGAAGGCCCAACCCAAACTTAGACTGCAGAAGTTGAGCACTGTGCTTTACTTAAGTTTTTTTTTTCCCCGAATTATTATGTCAGGTTTATTTGTATTTCTCGATTCATCATATATTATTCATAGCATGTTTAGCTATTACACAATGCTCATATATATATATATATTACTTTGCATGGTCTATGTAAATATTTTAATAAGTGCGTATATTATATAAATATTTTAATAGTAAGTAGATGGAAAAAATATGCTTGTAGAGGTGTTTACATACTCTTGAGTTATTTGAAATTATTTCAATGTTTTGTAATTTCCAATGAGTTGAATTTTTGGAAAGCAGCGACACAGGGAATTGAAAAATAGATTTTGGTCAAAATATTACTTTAGAAATTATTTAATGCAAATTCATTGATTTGCCTATACTTGCCCTAAAATCATGGCTTATATATTGTTCAAAGGATTTGTACTTATGATGAATATGATCCTTAATATCCTATAGCACTGCTTGGCCTAACTTCGATGACAATTGTTGATTATACATAAACCACACATATTGTCACCTTCAAGTGTAGCATCGACACTGCAGTTTTTGTAGGAATACTAAGCTATGTTGGACTGGACTTGACTCATTCAAATTTTGAATGAGTTTAGTTTAATTTATGTTTGGACAATGATTTGTAAAATCATATAATTCTAACCTACTTTTCCCACATTGTCTACAATTCTCAATAAAAACATCCATTTTTTTACAAATCTCAATTAACAATATCTATTTTTTCTACAATTCCCAATATAAAAATGACTTTTAACCATGATTCTCCCCTACAAAATTCCAAAAACAAACACAAGATTTTTAAAACTTATATTTACAAAATCCTCCTAATCCCAAATCCATATTTGCACAAGTCACACTAAGTTTAGAACAAACATAACCTAGCTTTATTAGTTTGCTATGATTATTTGAGATTACAATAACAACCTCATAACATGTATGGCATTTTTATGTTCATGCTCTATTTAATGTCAAGTAAGGTCGACCGCTTGCTTTTCTTGAAGATCTTGAGTTGACATCCAATTTGAATATTACATATATTTTATTTAAATTATACCATGCCTGAAATTCCACATATTGGATCTCTTCAGTTTAGTTTCTTCAATCTCAAGAAGCATGCTAAGACAATAATCACGATCATTAAATAAAACTCTGCTTTATTAGAGGACAAACTCATAAGATTACTTATACAATTATACTTCACCATAAACTACTTTTTATGATGCTCTAGCACAAAATTTGATATGACACCCAACGTTATTTGTTTCATAATGCAAGATGATTGCTACTTGCTACTATTCTTATCATCAACAAATGAATATCACCCTAGTCTAAAAAAAAAGAGTAGTAATTAACATAACATTCTATTATACATTACATAATAAAAAATAAATATAAAAAATATGGCCAATCTTCATTAAATTGGTAGGATGCTTAATCACATCGCCAATCTAATCTAACAATTAAAACACGAATTATTACCAGAAATTAATTGTAAATCAATCCAAATCAACTGTTAGTACTATATTAATTTTTAAATTTTATTTTTAATATCACCATCCTAGTCATACCAGTAATTTACAATTAGTCAACAATTAAAAATAGAAAAGAAAGGGAGTGGGTCCCATTGCGAATCTGTTCCCCCCGAAATCTATGCCTGAGACTGCAATACATAGGATTCTCTGGCAGGGGCCCCAAGCACGTCATTATCCAATCAGAAAGCGACGTGTGGCCACTTGGGGGGGGGGGGGCTACTATTACCTGCGGTTATTGTATTCAATTTAGGTAACTGTTGCTCTCAAAAAATGGCGGGCAAATTCACTATCCAAATGTTTTTCAAATTCCCACTTTTGCACTAACAAAACCCTAGCCACCTCTACCTTTGCCTTTTTCATTTCCCTCCTCTTTCGCCTCTCCCTCCCTCTCTCTCTCTCTCTCTCTCTCTCTCTCTCTCTGCGGCGAGGTTTTTTGATTTTCTATTTTTTTCGAAGGGACTTTATTTTTGGGGTTTTGCTGGCGCCTTGATGATTTCCAGGTTTGTGATCTTGTTTTTTTATACTGTTTTTCGAGATCGATTTTGTTGAGTTTGGGTTCTCACTCTTCTGTGTTGGTTTTAGCTGCGTTTTTTTTTGAGTGTCGAGGTTATATTCTTCGTGTGGTATCAAGGTCAATTGAATTGATTGTTCCACGTTTTAGGGCTGCCTTTCACTTATTAACGTGCGTTTAATTAAATTAGAGTGTAAGTTTTGATGATAAGAATGTTAGGGCTTGATGGTGAATAATTGCACATTTGGTCTTCGGATTTTCACAATTTTGGTTATTAACCTGCTCGGATTTTGTTGTATGATTGATGTTGTTATCTGTTTACATTTGATTTATGATGAACTTTCTGTGATGTTTTTGTGGCATATTTCGTTCGGTTTCGTTTCAGGTAATAATATACTAAGAGTTGTTACCAACGGAAATTTAAGAAAAAGAATTAATTTGGAGCATAATGGGGAAAATATCTTCAAAAGAGAGGCAATCCAGAAATATTAGGCAGAAAAAGAGGTCAAGGGATGCAAAAAGTAAGTATTTGAAACCCGGTGCACTTGCTCAGCTTCGAGACAGCAAGGCATCGTGTTCAAAGTCTTGTACAGATCTTGGGAAGAAAAGAATAGCAGTTTTTAATGAAAAGCAGAATGGAGGTGAAAGTTCAGAGAGTCATCAGCACAAAAACACTGATAAAAGCCCTACCCTTCTATCACCTGTAAGGTGTCCACTTGCTCCTATGCTTGGACCATCTGATATGTTCAGTCCGATTAATTTAGGGAGCACCCCAAAGACTCCTCGAGCTGAAGAATGCAAGTCTGAGTCACGGCTTGAATCTCTGCCCATTGATTTGCTGGTATTGAGCATATTCAGCCTTATTTTAATTATGTTATTGAAGTCTCTCTATGTGCTGTTAATTGTTAGATGCGTGATATACTTCTATTTAGGCTTATATTCAATTTTCTAGGGCCGCTGCGCTTACTTCTTAGCAGGTTTTAACCAGAAATGATTTGTTTTCTTATTAGACAGTTGCACTTAGTTTTTCTAAGCTTAATTATAGGTTGCCAGAAGTAGTCCAGAACAATGTTTTGGGGTCTAAACATTATAATTCTGATTAAGCGATTTCTTGCAATCTGATTACCTGATCAGTTATATATTTGAAAGGGCATTGTTAAGGTTTAACGATTGATGAAATAGAAATTATCTGTTGCTGTGATCTTTAGAGGAACAATTTTTTTTTCTGTGCAATCACAGTAGAAGATATTTTACTGATTTCTAGCATTTCTCTTGACATCGTTTCTTTCTGTTTTGGGATTATGAATATTAGTATACACTGTTAGTGAAGTTTATCAGAAGTCGAACACAATTAGGGGGAAAAGGATATCTCATATTCGATTGATTCATGTTGTATTGCTAGGTCAAAATACTTTGCCACCTGCACCATGATCAGCTTAGAGCAGTTTTCCATGTCTCCCAGAAAATCAGGAAGGCAGTAAGTTTTATACTCCAATACTCCATTCCTTTATAATTTTTGGGTAGAAAGATGATGTGAGCTAACTCTTCTAACACTTATTTGATGGGAAAAGGTTGTTATAGCAAGGCAGTTGCACTTTAATTACACCACTCCAGATAGAACGAGGCAAGAGATGCTGAACACAATGACTCCACTCCCTACTGAACACTGGCCTTTTATGAAGTAAGCATCTCAACTCTCAAGTCCCATAATGAGGTTTAATGTTATAAATTATATGCCTTATCCAATAACCATTTGCAGCAAGAGAGGTGGAAAAGGGGTGTTTGCAGCTAGTCCCCACACACCAAAGGCACCTAAACATGGACCCCGTCCCCCTTCTCGATTAAAGTTCACTGAGATGAGGCAAGTTGCAGCTGTTCTCTTCCAAGAGTCGACATTTTCTTCCAAGTGTTTGGTGCCGTCAGTTATTCAGAAGCCAATATGCAAATCCTTGGCTTCCAATCGAGTTCTGTTCTATGAGGACGAGCTGTGCCAGGCAGTTGCTCAAAACAAACTTCGTTGATTTTAAGAGGGTTCTTACTTCTTATGTGTATAGCATGCCAGTTTTCTTTGTAATGTTGGCAGGAAAGTTGAGGTAGACCTTTTACCTTTGTAGTTATGATGGGGAAGTAGCGAAGGTTAAGTTATAGGATTAGAAGAAGGATTTGGATGGATTTCGATTGAATAATGTATTTATGCTAGTTTTTTGTACAGTTTCTTTTATTTAAACGACTGGCTTTCAGTATGGAAGTTCTGGTTTTGTCCTCGGTGTAATAATATCTTGCTTTAGGTCATAGTTAGCTTAAATCCGAATTTTGGATCTGAGCTTGAGTGAGGTTGAAATTTTGGGTTAGTTTGAAACCAAGTGATGACGTATCATCTACAAAAATAATATACACAACACAAAACCCGAGTAGCTTGAATTTGAGTGCTTGCTTGGTCTTTTACATATTTAAACTTGTGTCATTCTTTTGCCTAATCAAGCTCAAACAAGATCTAAGGATCTTGACTCAGGCTTCGAATAGTTTGTATTGATTTTCAGAGGTAACATAGGATCCAACTAAAAGATTTGAATGACGGATGTTTTGAGCACATGAAATGTGAACACTTCTATGGCAACTGGAAAGTTTTCAATCAAGAACCTTTTAAGATGTGATAATGCAATAAAGGGTCATCTGAATATACAGAAAAAAAGTGAGCCACAAAATACAGATGATTAATAACCTTGAATGGAGTATGTAGTAGCGTCAAAAACCTTCACCTGATAACATTTACTCACCATCCAGAGTAATAACTAGATACACACGGGGATGGAAATGTGACAGAACTTTAATTTACAACCAATTTGCCTTCCCACTGCCAACTGGTATATAACACGAATTGCTATACACATATATTGCAGTTCGTAAATAAATTTCTGAGTTACAGACGAACTCAGTCACCTATATGATCGGTATTGCAAGAATGTGGTCCAAGCAAGCATATGGCAATGCATATCAATGAGCACTCACAAGGAACTGATGCTGGCAAACACTGCATTCTATGGTTTCAGAACCAGAAGCCGGAACCTGGACCTGAACACAGGACATAAAGTTCAATAAATTAACAGTTTTTCTGAGCATTGATTCCATCAATAAGAAGCTACTACTAAGGTTACAAGTAAAAAGAGCTGCTATAGCAGAACAAAAGAACAAAACCTGCAAATGAACAGTGCAAGTTGGACAGGCAACTTCTCTCATTCGTGTGCTAGAGGCTTCGGGTGTCACTCCTACAAAAACAACTTAGTGTCAGCTGATATACAAAATTAGAACAGAATAATACAAGAATCTTGATATGTGAAGCATTAGGGAATGAATTCTTTATTGTGCATAATTACCTGTCTTGCGTTTTTTGTCCATCTCCTCCTGATATTAAATAAATGACAAGTCAGAAACCTTGATATTATTATTTTATAATTGCATACAATTCTATGAGTCAAACTACAGCAGAATGCATTAAATTCTCAAAATCATATAACTATTATTGTCATGTGATGACTTATACTTTAGTAATCACATGCTTAAAATACAAGAATACATGAGTCTTGTGAATCATGTAGCTCAATGGTGAACTCATGAGCATCTCAACCCACTTTACCATTCAACCAAGGTGTCTATACTTTCCGAAGTAAAAAAAAAAGGAATATGAATATCGATATGGTGTTAAGCTAGAAGTAAGAATGAAACCCACTGAAATGGCTTCTCGCTCCTCCCCCCTCGACATAATGATCCACAGAAGGATAAAACTCAAAAAACACAAGAGCTCAGTCATACTGAAAACGACAATATTTGCAGGACTCAGTAAGGAGGAGGAATTACATATTTGCCAAAATACTAGTTCATGCACCTGGCATCAAATAAAACGCTCACTAATATTTGCATTTATGATGACATGGCTTAGCAAATCTTGTGTCTGAAGACCTTTCCTTCTGAATCACTTTACGGGTTAGGTATGTGATCTCAAGCCATGTATAAGAAATATATAACTTTATATGAAATTAAGAGTTCCACTTAGGAATGTAACATATCTAGTGGAAACAAAATTAATGACATATTACCTGAAGTTTTCTTGCAAGATCTTCATGGCTTTGCAACCCAGCAACTCTACCAGGTGCAACCTTATTGCTAAGTCGTTGAGTTGCTTCTGCCTGAAAAAAAGAAAAGAAGAAAATGACATCAGGACAATAGAATAAAAAAGGCAATAAAATTTAGGCCATATATCAATTTATGTAACTTTGACATTAACATAACATATTGAAATAGTGGGAAGTACTCAAATCAACTCTATTCATCTAGACACAAGAAAAGGTTCTAAATACTTAAGAACCTTCTTATAGGAGAACCAAAAATCTAAGATGCATCATTCTTATGTTTCATGAGATTTTCTATGTGCAGAAAACCATTGACCTTGTTGGAAACATAGATTTGATAAAGCAAGAAAGTTGGACTTTGAAAATTTTAACTAAAGCACACCCCCCCCTCCCCCCTCCATTTTCATCCTGAGGGTTACAAAAGAATACCACGTGAAGAAATAGTGGAATATTGTAGACAGCATCATGTAGCATTTCACTGCTTAAACAAAAGAACATCTATATTCAAGTTCTGCAAAAAAAACCCAAATTCAGGTTGTTGGTATACAACAGCACATACCATGCATCGGTCACAAACTCGAACTGGTTGAGCATGTTCATCAGCAGTGAGAGCAATTCGCCCTTGTGTGCACTTGTCACAGAAAATATCCCCACAGTTTCGGCAGTGATGCTAACGACATGCAAACAAAAGTACAAGACTATCCAGTAAGAAAGAGTACCAATTTCGACTTTGTAGACATTAAGAGCATTAACAAAGTAAATGTAAGGGAATACTTCGGAAATAAAAATCTCACAAAAATTAGTGCAAACCATTTGTACAGGGTGAAGAAGTAGATTCATTAAAGATTACCTTTGCATCTTAATACTTTAGTGCTTTAAGTCTTAAGTGTAGTTCTTTGGCTCCCCGAAATTCTAAAATTAAAAAAATCAGGAACATACTCTCTTATTTAGGGGCAAAGTCATATATCTTTTCTTCCTTCAAAGGCAATAGATTTCGATCTGAAATAAATGAAATTTAGGAATGCTATTGGGACCTGTTCCAAAGTCAATTAAAAAAGCCACGAGCTTATATGTACACATATATACTGGATTCTGTACTGCAATTCACCGCCCATTATTATGAAATTCTAAAAATCTAGGAGTGAACTCTGAAATCATTTCTGATTTTTTTTTTTTTTTTTTAGTTTCATTTTCCAAGAATTCTAGTTTCAATACTCTTATAGAAAAAATTTGCAGTTTGACAATCACCAAAAGTTCTTCATTAGTTCATTACAAATGCATCGACCATTAAAACAAATGCTAACCTTTCGATTAAAAGCATTAAAATCTGTTCCACAGGCTTTACACTTGGTTACTGCTTCATCTGGAACCTATATGTGAGATATAAAACAGTAAGACACAAGGATCAATGAAAATGTAATGCTATGAAAAATGGTAAAAAAGAGAATCCAGACAAATGTTAAACTAACCCAGTGATCTTTCTCCTCATTGACAGGCTTTATAAAGTTTTTCCAATCAATAAACCCTTTCTTCTTTTCTAGAGATTCTTCAGTTCCCTTAATTAGATCTGAAGGGTTGCTGCTTGGACCTATCTCCTTGGACTGTTCGTATGAGGCAAAGATACAGCAACAACAACGTCAAATTAGGTAACATGTTATTATGTAGAAATTATTAACTGATCAAATACTCATTATGGTAGTATACTACATCATAAAAACTGCTTCAAAACATACATATCTACAAGTTAAGAAAAATACATAGGTGTGTCTATGTTCAGCATCAAAAACATAAAAGTGAAATTGATCTGTCTTCCATTAATAGTATGATATTAATAGACTAAGACATGTCGTAATTTGTAAGCATGCTTAATAAACCAGTAGGACTATTAATAAGAGAAATACTATAATGCAGGAAATCTCCCAACCTGTATGCTTGCAGCTGTCACTGTATCCAGAATATGGTTTGTCGTATAGCTATTTGATTTCAGCCTAATCCGTCTTGGTTCAGGATCAACACTGGTTTCGGCCCAAAATGCAAAGATATATGAATCCAAAACCTGGAAAGAAAAGAGAATAAACAACATAAAAATCTCTCTGAGACAAAATTTGAAATGCACTGAACTCTCATATGCAGCATTTACAAACTTACCTCCCATCTAGTAACCGAGTCAAGCGGATATATTTTCAATGTCCGACTAGTTGCTGGATCCAAAATGCGTATCCCATCCAGGCCAATCTAAAACCAATTTAAAACCGAATTAAGTCAGTGGAATTACCACAACACTCATTTTATGAAGGCAGCTCCATAAATCATTGTTAAACATTAGAACACATTTCAACAAGCCATGAGGGATAATCTCCATGTTGTACTAAAATTTCTTATTATTAACGGCATAACTAAATTAGAAACAACTAGTCAATGCAACCACTTTCAACTCAAATGTTGTAATCGGTAAATACATATTGGAAAAGTACAGATCTATATCAATATTTTGAGCAAGTGCAAAAACCAGCAAACAGTTTTAGATCAAATTTCACCAAATCAAGCAAAAAGAAGAATTAACAAACAGCATGAACCTGACAAAGAACATCCATATCAGTCTGACCAAACCCTTCAGACAACAACTTGACACGAAACTTCTGAACGCCACTCTTAACATCCTCAGAATCCTCTGCCTTTGGAACCGCCTTGACAATCTTAGGCAAAGAATTTCCATGCCCACTCTGCTCTTTTCCTCCAGCAACATGAATCGGCCTCCCGTAATCATCGAACATCACCCCACCGCCACTTCCAGAATCCGACGATCGGCCACCTCCTTTCCCACCATAAGAAGACTCCACTGGACCACCATTATATTTGTAAACCCCATCATTATAAAGCCTTTGATCCCCTTCATAATTCAGATTGCTTTCATATGAATTGGCATGATAAGGCAAACCTGAAGATCCATACGGATACGAACTCGAGTACGAGGGATCATATGTAGGATCGGGATTAGGGTTACTGTTTCCCTGGCCATAATCGTAACCTAGAGGGGCCTGATTGTGATTGTATAAATGATGATATTGAGAAGTTTCCTGGAGGTGAGGGAAAGAGTACTGGGGAGGGTTAGGGACATGATCGGGATTTGGAGGGAAAGAGGGATAATTGGAGGGAAAATTTGAATAATCAGACGGCGAAACCGTTTCAGGAGGCGCGGAGGCGTACGGGGCGGCGGGAACGGGATTGAACGGCGGAATATCAGTGGTGACGCCGGCGCCGGAGTCCTGGTAGTATTGGTGGTAATAGGATGGCGCGGTGGTGTCAGCTTGGTGCTGCATCTTCTTCGCCGAGTAGTAATGAGAAATCACAGCTGAAATTCCGCAAATCTAGGCTGAAAATTTTGGGGAAAATCGTGAGAGGAAGTTTTAATTGTTCCACGATTGAAGACGATGAAACTTCTCGAGAGGTTCTCCAACTTTATTCTCGGCGACGAAGATGTGAATTTCGTAATACTGCCCCTATAGTTTTGTAAATTATAAATTCAGCCCATATACTTTTGAAAATCATAAATTCATATTTTCTCTTTGAAATCATTATTATTATAAAGGGTGGGACTAAAGGCACCCCACAATGTTCTAAGGGCACCCCATCATCTAAGACACCCCATAAATTCTTAACTCATTAATTTTTTATTTATAATTCTAACTAAAAATAAATAAATAAATTATAAAACTTCACTTATACCCTTTCAAAAAAAAAATATATTGCAAAAAACTACCAACCTCTTTCGCGGTCACTGATTTCCCTCTCTGCAATATACTAAACATCCCCAAATTTCTTCTCATTAATGTCTTCCCAATTCATTTTCTTGCTCTCAATCTGTCTGTTATGGATATTTTCACTCTGCAGCGCTCGGATTTTCACTATGGAAATGCACCACCGGTTTTCCGATCAGGTCAAGGAGTGGTCTCGCCGGAGCGGGGCCGGTTTTCCGGTTCACAGTTGGCCGGAAAAGGGCAGTTCTGAGTACTACGCACTTCTGGTGAGCCATGATATCGCGATCCGTGGGCGGGTGTTGTCAAGTTTCGATGGTGCTCTCACTTTCTCCGACGGCAATGCCACTTTTCGTATCAGCTCTTTGGGATTGTAAGACAACTATTTAATCAAAACTATACCTCTTGAAGCTAATTAGATTTCATTAATAACTGTTTGATACCGAGGAAGTAAAGCGTTGGAATTGGAAGTTGCAACCGGAATTACCCACACCGACGCCTTAGTTTGAATGTGTGTGTACAATAGATATTATTTTGTCGAAAATCCGATTCCATGAGCTTTATTATATGGTTTAGATACTGAAATTTAGTTTGTTCTTGATTAAATTATTGAAGTATTCATCTATTTGATTGGGTTTTGCTGTTCTGAAGTGGGTGCCATTAGTTATATAATTTGTACATGGAGATTGCTGTAGTTTGCACTACACAACGGTGACGGTGGGCACTCCTGGGAAGAAGTTTCTGGTGGCGCTTGATACTGGGAGTGACTTGTTTTGGGTTCCATGCCATTGTAAGGAATGTGCATCGATGGATGATTCACCTTATAGCTCTGTATGTTCCCTGCTCTTCTTTATTCAGCTATTTTCTCTGAATGGTTATGATCATGCTCGTTATTTGTGTTTTGCCTTTCTTAAAAACGGCTAAATTTACTGCTGTTAGTGTACAAAACATCAGCTAATTGAGGAACCAACCAGTTGATAGGCTAGTCTTGTTTGTTGTTGTGTTTAGTTATGATATGTAACTGTTTTCTTCACCATGACAGGATTTTCAGCTTAGCATATATGATCCAGATGAGTCATCTACTAGCAAAAATGTCACTTGCAACAATGACCTATGTACCCATCGTGAAAGCTGCAATGGTACTTCTAGTAGTTGTCCTTACTATGTGTCATATGTCTCCTCAGAGACTTCAACTTCTGGAATTCTTTTGGAGGATATCCTACACTTACAGACCTCAGATGATGATCAGGAACTTACACAGGCATATATTACATTTGGGTTAGTCGATATAAGCTCTACTTCTACTTACTGATGCACTGGCTTTGAGAATTTGATTGTTTAATTCACTACTTATTTTCTTTATATAGACAACCAATGTAGTTGTTGTCTCTGGCTGTGTCAGTATGATTAAAAGACCAAGACTGTGCAATGAAACATTTCCTCGTCATTAATAGTGTTGCTTTATCTTAATTCACTGACAGTCGTGAACTATCATCATTATAACTGCACTGAAATTTTGATGCCATTTGCACTCAATGTCCGTTGTTGGTTATCAGTTTAACTTCATGAGATTATGTGAAGTACAACACTTTAAGAACCTTCTAGATCCACAACATTTGTTTTTTAAAGTTCCATTATCTAGAAGAATTTTATTAATTACGCTTTCAACCCGAGAATTCAAGTCTTATCAATTCAACTACTTGGTTATACTTCAATACATCCCTCATCATTTCTTCCTTGAAATGGCAGATGTGGACAGGTCCAAACTGGTTCCTTCTTAGATATTGCAGCCCCAAATGGTTTATTTGGACTAGGTTTTGATAAAGTATCAGTTCCTAGTACCTTGTTCAGGGAAGGTTATATAGCAAACTCTTTCTCCATGTGTTTTGGACAAGATGGGACAGGAACAATTAACTTTGGAGATAAGGGTAGCCTTGACCAGGAAGAGACCCCATTCAATATGAACTCACTGCAGTGAGTGCATTCCTTTTATTAATTTATTAATTTATATTTTACATTGTATTTTGTGAGTAGATTATATACTTGGTAGTGGGCGACTAATGTATCATTTGTTGTCTCCATCCATATTACCTTGCAGCCCAATCTATAATGTTAATGTGACTCAAGTTCGGGTGGGAACTACAGTCCTCGACTCCGAATTCACTGCACTATTTGATTCTGGCACTTCCTTTACATATCTTGTTGACCCTTTCTATACAATGCTGTCAAACAGTGTAAGCCCTTGATTATGATCACATATCCACCCAGCCATGATCATTCTTACAAATTATTAATTTTCTGCAGTTCCATTCTCTTATACGGGATACACGGCGTCCACCGGATCCAAGAATGCCTTTTGAGTACTGTTATATAATGAGGTCAGAGCCAAAATATGGTTTCTTCCGAAATTCCTTCCAAGCATGTTCTAATATTTCTTTCTTTGTTTCTGTTGATGAAAATAGCTCCAACACGACTACCAGTTGGATTCCTGGCATTAGCCTGATTATGGATGGGGAAGGTCAGCTAGTTGTCAATGATCCAGTAATTGTTATCTCCACTCCGGTAATCTAAATAAATGCAGCTTACTTTACTTGGTTTGTCCCATGACCCCTTTTCCCTCTGTAACTCAAATGATGTTCTGATTGTAATTTGCAGCACGAATTTATTTACTGCCTGGCTGTTGTTAAAAGTCAAGAACTAAATATAATCGGACGTAGGTTTTCCTTGATTTTTTTCTAAGCTTTCTCCCGTAAATGTTTAAAGGTTATTCCTGTTTTTTACACTTATTAGTTGTGATCCCCCCCCACCCCCCCTCCCCTGCAGAGAATTTTATGACTGGCTACCGCATTGTGTTTGATCGAGAAAGACTTGTTCTTGGTTGGAAGGAGTTTGATTGTAAGTTTTGTTAAAGGATCCAGGTCATTTTGCATTTGCCTACTAAGCTTACCAAACTACTGAGCTAATGATTATACATTTTTCCGGCTGAATGCAGGTTATGAACTGGATGATTCAAATGCTTTCAGACCTAAAACTGTAAACTACGCGAGTGTTCCACCAGCTGGTGCTGATGGCCTACCTCAATCTTATGAATCAAATCACAGTTCAGTTCGAAATCCAGTTGCACCATCGTTCTACAGATATAGTAAACTTGATCTGATTTGTTCTCTCTCAATATCTCTGATCTTAATCTTTCAACAACCATAACCAATACAGTCATCTACTCTGTCAATAGATCTATAGAAGTTGTACAGTATCAAACTCAGAAATCAGCTTGTATCGCAACTCATTTTTGACCAAAATATATGCAAAAAAAACTTTTCCAACAGAGTACATGTATGTATAAATTCTTGATTCATAGCATAACTTTGTTGAAGAAGAAGAAGAAGATATCTATATCAGTGATTATTGATTAGTCAATTGTTGAGCAGCAGTTGACGAGCTCTAACAGTGATCTGAAGGCGAGCAAGAGCATGCATGCAATCCAGAGCTATTCGAGCCTGTCTTCTCGCGATGACCCCACGTACCAGTGCCTGCAGCTTCACCAAGCTTCTCAGCGCTCTGTAAGCCCGTCTCGCCTATACACACATTTATTACATGCATCAATATGTGTATATAATTGATTGACAGATATTGTAATGAAATAAACATTGTGCAGGAAAACATCATGAGAAGAATACATACAAGATGACTCCTAAAGCTTGCTTGAATTGTGATGGCGGCCATTTCTTCCCTGGACAGGAAATCCGAGCCAGCATTCTCTTCGTGTGAGCTGCTGTTGAGTTCTTGTCTGGAACTTGCATTGTTGGCATGGAGAACAATGGGGGGATTGCTATCCTGATGATGATGAGAAGACGAGGATGATCGGAAAAGCTTTCCCCGGATGGATCCCCACCAGAGATTGTCCCTTTTCCGACCCATTTTGGTGTGATCTCAGGTGAAATGCAGTGATTCAAATTTGCAGGTATATATATTTATATATGAGTCAAGTTTTAGTAGTGGGTGGTTAACATGTTTTGGGTTAGAGGGATCACTTTTCTGCAGGCCTCACAACGTGCCTAAGGTGAAACGGGATTTCTTATGAGTACTTGGTCAAACTTTTGGTCCTTTACTTGATTGGAGAAATATTTAAAAAATATAGTTTTATTTAAATAAAAAACCACAGATTGGAGAAAAATGTTTTAATGTTTTAATTTAATCTGAATGGTGTTTCTCCATAATGTGGAGGTTTTTTTAGTGCAAATTAAAATATTTGTAATTTTTTGAAACCTAATTAATTAAGAATTAAAAAAAATTAAACACTCAACCGATTCAACATGATCCATTTTGTAGTTGATCAATGTAGCATCAGATGTGGCAAATGATGTCAACCCAAGCTCTCCAGATCATCATCATCATAATAATAATAATAAATAAATAAATGAAGGTTGTCTTATGCTTTGAAAGTGCATAACTATAATATTGTGATTTAATTACAAATTTTGCAAAAACATCTCTTTTATAGAATTAACCATTATTATCATACCCCTAAAAATATATACACTTTGCCTCATGCTTTCAAAACCTAGTCATTACAAAGGTTTTGCCATGACTAATCGTGTCACATTTAGGATGAACATACCATAATTTTTCTTGATATAATTATTGGAAGAAAAAGTTGAAATGATAGAGTATTAAAAAAAAGAGAAAAAAAAAAAAAGAGTGATGTAAAGGCAAAACATGCCAACGGTTTTCTTTTTCTTTTTAATTTTTTTCCCTTTCTAGTTTGGTTTCAATCAAGTTTTTCAATTTTTTTTTTTAAAGAAAAAAAGAACTCTTAAATGACATTGATTAGGGCACAACAATCATCCTACAATAGATCCTAACGAAAAAAATTATATGCCTCAGGGACACGAATTTAAGATCTGTCCCCCCAACCTGATCTGGCACGTGGGCCGCTTCCAAGCGCGTCCACACGTGGTACTATGGTGTGGCCGCGCACAAACCTGATTATATACTCTTCATGTATCATATATCTACCCTTAAAAAATTATACAGAAACAATGTTGTTTTCTTCTTTTTCCTTTTTTTTTTTCTTCTTAATCTCTTTTCTTATTCATTTATTATTCTTGTTTTTATTCTTCTTCAAATTGCCATGAAATCATTTATGAGGTTTTTTCTCCTTCTTATTTATGAGTAATTTTTAAATATTAAAAATAAATTATTTCAAACAATATGAAATCATGATTTGTAGAAAATTTGATGAAAAATATGATGAAATCGTGATTTGCAAAAAATTTGAGAAGAAGATGATGAAACATTTGAAATCTTAAGATTTTCAGTGAAAGTATTAGTTGTATGCTCTTAAAGTATCAGTTATTTACTTTTAAAGTATCACACATTTACTCTTAAGGTATTATTTTAGAATTAGTGTTGCTTTCTTCTTTTTCCTTTTTTTTTTCCTCATTCTTTTTAATTTATTTTTTTATCGATTTGTTATTCTGCTTATTTGTTTTGTACATTCTTCTTCTTCTTCTTCTTCTCTATTTTCTTATTCTTATTCTTCTTATTTACATATTTACTTTTAAGGTATTAATACTTATAGTATAAGACAACTCTTAAGCTATCAATTGTATGTTTTTAAAATATCAGTTGTATACTCTCATCAATTGTATACTCTTAGGTATTACATATTACCTTTAAGATATTAATGTTTATAGTATAAGATATTACATATACACCTTTTAAGATATTACATGCTTACCTTTAAGGTATTAATGCTTATAGTATAAGTTATTAGATATGCACCTTTAAGGTATTACATAATTATATGAAAAAATTGAGAAAGAAGAGAGAAAAAAAATAGAAGATAAACAATGCAATAAAAGGGAAGAAAAAAAAGAAAAGAAAGGAAGGAACGACGAAAAAAGCAAAAAAAGAAAAAAAAGGATAATGTTGGGGGCATGATGTGCCCCGGAGCACATAAGTGCTGCCCAGATCCTAATCATTTTTTTCTCGTGCTTTTACATTGTGGAAAAAAAAAATTCTTTTTTTTTTTGTTCAGTATTTAATCCTTATAAATCAATTTAGTCGGTTCATACTAATTTATGAATCACTATTTGGAAACATAATGTATTCTTAAAATGGAAAAAATAGTAGCTTCTATCACTTTCAGAGTTGAGAGTAATAAAATTAAAGATAGATGGGGTTGCGTATTGAAAAAGTTGTTAGTAGGTCGATTTTTTTTTTTAATTTTTGATTTTGTAGTAGGTTGAATTGTGTAAGTGGATTTTGTGCATTTATAATATATTAAGTTCTATCAAACAGTAGGTTGGCTGTTAGGTTGCAATAATTTCCCGACTTTCTGTTCAATGGGGACCAATCCAGTAATATTTGTCTATATGTCAAACATTTTATTTAATATTTTAAAATAACCTAACTATTAATGTTGCATCTTTATAATATATAATATTATTTTAAAATATTAATCCAAAATAAGTATAGTGGAACCATTCTTTAGAAATTAAAGGAGAGAAAAGACACAACTACAACTCTACAAGTTGTTGTAGTTTAAATGATATCTATCTTTATAAAAATGAAGATTGTGATAATGAGTTCAAACTTGAATCACGTAAATTTTCAAATTTTTATTTTCTTTCCTCCACTCCATCCAAATCATTAGAAAATAAAAAATAAAAGATATAAAATAATTATCCACATTCCAACATCTATTATAAATTTGTAAGAACTTATTTACTCTGATCATTACTTTGTTTATTATTTTATTGTCGAATTGAAAACAAGTTAAAAATATTGATAATCAAATAACGAAATTTACATAATCTCAAACATAATGTTAACGTCAATCCTACTAACATATCCACCATTGACATATTAATATGCTAACTGATTATGTCTCAAATCTAACCTAACTATTAATATCACATTACATATTTTGAATTTACACATCATGACCAACATGTTAAGATATGTTTATGGTGGGCATGTGAGCATGAGTCCGAATCTTCTATACATTCGATGAGGTGATTAATGAAGAATAGAAGATGTAACATGAAGTGTAATAGAAAATTTTATTGCAAAACTAGTCAACTCATACTGTTCCATTGCATATCTCTTTTAACTTGAATGTAGTTTGAAAATGAATCTAATCTAATTGCATATTCGGTAGATGATAGATTGAGAGGGTGATGAAGTGTTTGGATAAATAAGATGGTGGAGTTTATAAAATGTTAATAATGACATTTGTGTAATTTCAATGATCAAATTTAAAAGTATTTTAGAAAATAAGATCTTATTTTAAAAATAAGTTGAGATTTTCTTACATTTCAAAAAAGAGTTTTTAAACTTCTTACATATTATAAGCTCCAAAAAATAAGATTGTACTTTTAAAATTTAGACAAACACTTTTGAGGAGCCTATAATCTCACCCAAACACCCTCAATCTAACCCAAAAATTTATATATATGTGACAGATTTCCTAAAAAAATTTATATTTAATTAATACTCAATAGTAGTGGGGCCATGCTCAAAGACGTAATAGTCGTGCAAGTGTGTCATGATAAGAGGGGGAAGTTGTATAAGTTTCCAAAATAGTGGGGTGAAATGTTGAATATTTGCAATAAAGAGAAGAAAAATAGATATTTGGTGGGCGCAGTTTAACACAAAAGAAGACATACTTCATCAAAGAGGCCAGTGTCCCCCTCAACTTGAACAAAAGATGAAAACAGCATTTACTATATATATATATTTTGTGTGTATTTTATTTAAGGAATATTATCTAAACTATGACACTGTCCCACTGATCATTTGTTTAAGGGTCCCTTTTCAAACAATTTCAAAATGAAAATCGTCTTAAAAATAGATTTCTGATCTTTTTTTTTTTTAATGAGTCCTTGAATAATTTTTTTTTAATGAGTCGTTGATATTATTATTTTTTAAAAGATGCTTTGTAAAAGCACAATTTAATAAACTCTTTAAAATTAGAAATTATCAATTTGGTTGTCATTTGATTAATTTGTTACCTCTTTGGTCCATTTTTCAGGATTTGTAAATGTTAACCAACAAATGTATAACAAAGAAGGTTCATAAATCCATTTTTAAAAATCATGATGAATTTTAACAATACCATATCAAGGAAAAGGTTAAAAAAAACATCTAGGTTGAGAACGTGATTTCATGGTCCAATTAGCAACTGATATGATCTCTCATTAATTTTTTAACAGATCTAAAAATTAATTTAAACATAATAATTACACATCCTGTTTATATTTTTCACACTATAAGACTAAGCTCTTAAATTTTTTATTTTCATTACTTGTTGACGTGTAACTTTTATGTCTCATTGTAATATATGTATGACCCACATATTAAATGAAACTAGTAGAGTAAAAGGGGAAATCAATAGTTCAAAACCGTAAGCAATAATATATAACTTCCCTATTTTTATTAATTTTTAGATTTATTTCTTTTTATTAATTATACAAGTTTGTTCGATCCTGGCTAGAATGAATATTGGTGCCTCAAGACCAAAATGCTACATGTCAAACTCTACCATATATATGACCGACAATGTTTGGTCAAACACTTTATTTTGCTAAAAAATAAAACGCATACATTTTTTAAGAAGAAAAACAAAACATTCTTAAATTTACCAAACTCTTATGCTTTAGATCCTTTAAGGGTTCATTTGAATAAAAGAATTTGAGAAAAGATTTGAGGTTCTATTTGAATAAAGTGATTTGAAATTTAAAATTCTAAATGAATGAATTTAAAATACATTCATATTATTTAAAAATTAGATTAAAATGAAAATGATAATTTCAAATCCGCACTTCTCCAAACACCACTGATCGATTTACGATTAGGAATTTCTAATCCTTTCACAAATCCCTCAATCCAAATAATCCATATCTAGAGCAGTACATTTTGAATCAACTACGACTTAAATGAATTTGAAATTCAATCTTATAAATCAAATTCACATATCATTGGATATCATCTTATCTTTATTTATAAAAAGTGTATTCTACCATGCACCACTTACACAATTATGCCTGTGTATTCTACTATATGCACCAATTATGCGCACCACTTACACAATTATGCCTGTGTATTCTACTATATGCACCAATTATGCGCACCACTAACACAATTATGCCTGTGTATTCTACTTTATGCACCAATTACAAAATTATGCCTAGATTTTATTAGTGAGTCCTTGAGATCATATATATATATATATATATTATTATCTTCTAAGTTTCAATTGTTGATTTTGATCATTCATATAAATCAACCAAAATTATATTAAATTAGTAAAAGAGATTGATACAAAAATTGCAGCGAGTAAAATATAGATTTGGGCTGTTATTAGTCTAATTTAAAATATATGTTCCTTTTATGCAAACTTGAAAAATAGTCAAATGATTTCAACTAAAAAAATATAGAGTGAACTACATTTACCATATAATTCTTCAAGATTTGTGAAAATCATGTTTAGATCCTTTCAATAATAATTTTTAACTTATGGTTCATTTAGAATTCAAATTATGATAATATAATATCATATTGTCAGAAAATGAGTGAATAAATTACCGTAGTAATTTAATAGCTAATAATTTGGTCGTAATTTCCACAAACTTAGAAGTGTATTTGTTAATTTGAACAAATCTCAAGGATAATAAATGTAGAATTCACCAAAAAATAAAAGGTTGTGCTTGAATAGAAGATTTGTGAAATAACTTGAAATTCTCAACAACAAAATTATTGATGAGATCCATATGGATTTGAAACTCATGACTTCCAATTTGAGTTAATTTTTTTAATAACTTGGAAGGATTTCGAATGTACTCTAATTTGTATAAATTTGAGATTGGATGGATACAAGTCTTTCATCTTCACTAAAAGAATAACCATTTATGTGTCAATCTCTTGTTCATTTGATTTCTCTCCTGACATTAGAATCTTACTTAAATTATGTTTAAGTTGATTTGATATCAATTAATGCTAAATAAATAATTTATCAAATTTTTAATTTTCAATCAACATATAATCAATATTATCCAACTTTCTTTATGTTATAATAGAAAAAAAATTCATTTTTTTAAATAAAGATATAATTAAAATTTTGAAACAGATTCTAAATATATTGTTTTTTTTTAACTTATTATTATTATATGTATTTCGATTCTCATTTAATTTTAATATAACATATAATTAAAGTATATGTACTACAAACTCCGTTAAAAAAAATCTTAAAAACTATTAATAAAATGTTAAATTATTATTCGTTAAAAAACAATAATTTTGATTATCATAAAGACGTGTATTTTTTATATAAATCAATATTATTCTTCAAATCATATATTTTTTACTTTTGTTTTTTATTTCTTAAAAATATTTATTTGATAAATTTCGGGTTGGGATGTATATAAGTATTATATTTCGAAGTTGAATCGAGTTAATCAAAATCCAAACAGAAGTGAAAAAAGCCAAATAAGGTGATTTGACATGAAATCAAGACTTAATACTCAGAAACCAGAGTGATAATAAAAGATAAAGAAAGTCCACAAAACATCAAATCAACATCAATGCTATTATCAGGCTAAAGAAAAATTGGCAGAAAAAGAAAGAAATGATAGAGAAGATAAGGCAATAAAAACAAGACACCATAGTCTCTCTCTCTCTACAATTATATTCTCTCTCTCTCTCCTCCTCTGGTTGTGCTTTACACAGCCAAAAGAGCACCATCAAAATAAGATTTTTAAGACTACAAAGGACTCATATGTCCTAAAAAAAAAGATATTAACTAGTAAAGAAATTTCCATGAAAATAGACTTGACTTGTTGCTTTGGGTCAAAATGGAGCAGTTGAAGTTCTATGGAGAGGCTTGTTTTTGCGATGTTCAGCAGCAGCAGCTCTATACAACTGACAAAAATTAATCACTCTATTATTATTATTATTATTATTATTATTATTATTATTTCTTTCTTTGTATTTCCCTCTTTAGCAACAAAACAACATAGAATGTTTAACTCTATATTTGCCTAAAATATGCCCAATTTCTTTTTCACATTATTGTGCCAAAAACTAGAAAACATGTGTATCCTAAACTGGGTACCTCAATTTTCTAACTAAATATGCCATTTTCAGCTGCAATTTTGGACAAAAATAAATGATGGGTTTTTTTCCATTGTCTAATTTCCCTTTCTATCATCTTTCTTGATAATGGCAAATACAGAAAAATAAAATCCCAGAAAGTTTTTATATTTGGAAAGTAAAGTTACTTTCTCTGTGTAAAAAAGGGTTTCCCAGAAAATGAATGATGGCTAAGAACTCTTCTATTCTATATGCAATATTTGATTATTTCACACACACTAAAACACACACACACACACACACCTGTTCTTGCTGTTTCTTGAGCCTGGCATTCTCTTCCAGCAAATGGGCTACTTCCAGCTCTAGCTCATTCGTATAAGCCTGTTTTATTCATTTCAATATATTATGATTTTAGCAGTACTAAAGGAAATTTATTTGGAATTTTAATTGAATTCAAGAAAATGATTTTGCACAAAGACATGATTATTTAATGCAATAATTTACCAACTGAAGAGCTCGAAGAAGTTCATTTCAATGGCAAAATATCTTCTTCAGATTATTCAGCTAAAAATCCAAAAAGTAGAGAGAGAGAGAGAGAATCTAAAACCAAGTTAAAAAACAAAAACAACAAAAAAACAGAGAGAGAGAGAGAGAGATGCTTTCCTGCTTTCTAGCTCTCGAGCGAGCAGCAGACTCTCTGTTCTTGATCATACGCTTATGGCGGCGGTCACCGGAGATTCTGTCGAAGTCTGGGAGCCTCTTCTTGCTGGCGGCGGCATTATCGTCGGGGACGACGGCGATGTTGGCGTGCGGTGGAATGGGGTGAATCTGGTGGTGGTGGAGCAGGGAGTTGAAGTGATCGGGGCCGGAGCTGAGGGTGAGCATGGTGGGGGGGAGCGGCGGCGGAGAGGCGGGGAAGGCGGAGGAGGAGACGGAAGGGCGGGGCGGATCTCTGGAGAAGAAGTCCTGGAGAATGACGCCGCGGGTGGAAGGGTGGTGGTGGAGATCGGCGGCGAGGGTTATGTCCTTCCAAACCTCTTCCATTGTCTTCGGCCTAGTAACGGCGGCGTAGGAGGAGGTGGCGATGGGGGAGGAGGATGAACAGGTAGAAGAAGATGTCCACATTTGGAGGAACAGTTGAATGGGGACATGGGAGAATTTCTTCGGGTATTTGGGCTTTACGACTATCTCACTCTATATTTTTCTTATTTTCTATTTTTTTTTTAATATTTCAACTTGTACATACGAGACAGAAACTCAATATTTATAACTTATCTTTTTCTACCATAATTATTAGAATAATAAATTACTATTTTATCATGATGGATGATATTTTTTTTGGGTCAATTTCATTTTTTGGTCCAGTATGTGAGACTTTTTTCATTTTTTGACAATCAAGTATACGTTTTTCGATTTTGATCCTGTACGTTTCAACTTTTTTCAATTTCAATCCAATTTTCCAATTTTTGTCTTATATGTTTCAATATTTTCCAATTTCAGTCCAATTTTGATCGAAATTCTCAAAATCGCCGATGTCACGTGAGATATTCCGATGGTCATCCGATCAAAATTGAATTGGAATTGGAAAAAATTAAAACATACAGGATCAAAATTGGAAAACTTAACTGAAATTGGAAAAAATTGAAACATATAGGACCAAAATTGAAAAAAATTGAAATATATAATACAAAAATTGGAAAACGTATACTTGGTTGTCCAAAAATGGAAAGTTCCTTATCAAAATTGAAATTATCCCTTTCTTTTTACAACAAATATAATAAAATGATAATTGTACCCTTATTGATACGATATAAATAACATATTCATCACATTAGTCTAATCTTGCACTATACATATATAAGTGTAGGAGTTATTTTAGATTTGTCATTCAAATTGTGGTAGAAAAATTAATTTTATGATGTAAATCAATATTATAACTTATAACTTATGGATTGACTGTATATTAAATAACTAGAAAAATTATAGTAAGTCATTTGAAGAGGTGGTTCAAAAGATTAAAATACCATTCAATGTTAAATATACAAGCGGGCACAACTTGATTTGTCATTAGTTATTGTGAATGTGCAAAAACTCAATTCTAAATTACGATAATTATGAAAATGCTTTATTAGATTGTATTATAGTGCGTAGGAGAGACTTTCCGACACTCTAGAACCTTATAAACACGATTAAGTGCCTTAATTTCCAACTTTGGAGTTGGTTATATACTTCCTTATATTGATGGGATTGAATGAAATTACATTGTCTATAAGGGTTATGTAATCTTATATTTTGGTTGAAGAGTTAAACTTCAAAACACTTGAATAAGTCATCAATATTTTGCTCATTTTTAAATTATAACAAAAAAACTCACGGTTATCATTTGAATATAAATGTGTTTGACCAAACAGTATAATTGTTGGACTGAGAACTTGAGATTTCAACTCAAACATCCAAGTCTAAGTTATTTTGTAAGCTCACCAAATATTGGATTAAAACGTGGAATGGGAACTAAAAGTGTAACACTCCCAGGCCGCCAAGTACGTCCACATGTCATTCTTTGTCTTTATGAACAATTAAACTATTGCTCTGATACCAACTGCAACACTTCCAAATTTTATTGATTTGAAATACTTTTAAGAAATATATGTATGAGAATGTTAGATTCTTGACTTAACTTCAAAACGCAGCAAGCCATCAAATAGAACTGATATGTTAAATTTTTGTGAAAGAACTTCATAATACTTGAAAGGAACTTTGTCGATTGAAATATACAACTGTTTAGAGCAATCAATACGGGCCGGTGGGGCGGGCCGATCCACAACCCACTATTTAGCGGGGCGGGCTTTTTTAATGACGGACCTCAAAATCTCAACCCAACCCAACCCACTAGTGGGCCGTGGGTTAGGCGGGCCGACCCACCAAATTTTTATTTTTTCAAAGGAAAAGGAATATATGTATATATATATATATTACATATATATACATTAACTAAGATATATGTGCATTTAGTTACATATAATATATGAAAACAAATTTTTAAAAATAGTTTTTCACTTAATGTTTTTCATTTTTATATAAAAATGACTCATATCAATATTTTTATAAATCATTACTTGCATTAGATAAGATTTTCTATCATTATTGTTCATTTATTGTCTATATTTTTAATAAATAAATATATATATATAAATTTAAAAATATAAAAAAAATAAAGGCGGACCAATCCACTAGCCCATGGGCCAACCCACCAAAAGCCCAACCCACTTCGGCCCACTTTTTCGCAGGCCTATAATAACTCAACCCAACCCTTCGTTTTGACGGTGCGGGGCGGGCCGACCCAACGGGCCTAGCCCATTTTGACAGCTCTACAACCATTTATACATAGGATCCAAAATATATATTTACATCAAAAGACACCTCAACGATTTAATTGTCCAAAAGATGAATAACTGAACATAAGTTTCAAAAGTTCATCTCGAGCACGGCATATGAACAAACCGACTGGCTATTTAGGAGACTCACTATCTCTGCACATCATTTACTGCATTACAAAAATTTAACAATGAGCAATAGACTCAGTAAGTTGAAACTTATGCACACAATCACATATAATGAATCATATCATGCAATATACTTTACAGGATATTCATTTATTCTGAAATATCCTTTACAGGGTACCCGAAAGGCTGGTACTCAATCAATATCAGTAGACCGTATAAGCATTTCATTAAGATTGGTCAATCATCATATCATGATATCTACTCTATTAGTTAAGCACTATCATTAGTACTCAACCAACATCAACAGACCGTACACATATTGTGTCTACTTTCCAATAGCCAAGCACCATTCCACTTATTCTTTTTGGTACTCAACTATCATCTGTAGACCGTATAGTCATGTTGCCTACTCTCAATCAACCAAGTACCATACTTCCTCTTTCAAAACACTATTTATATGCATCATGTATCATATGAACCTCGCATACCATTCAATCGTAGACATAGAACAATCATTCACATATCATTCAAATTACATGAATATCAATTAGTTCTTGCAATGCAACAAGTAAAAGTTTCGACTTACCTCAAATCCAAAGCAAATATAATAGTGGAAGTGTTTGGCCCTCGGGGAAGATATGATGTGCTTATAAACCTAAAAGGATCAAGCATGCATATACATATGTTTAAATGCTCATTCAATGAAGAGATAATATCATTCAATTACACACATCAAGAATTATAAATAAATGCAATGAAATTCATAAATTAGAAGTGTAATCAAGTTAATCTAGGAATATTATTTTAGAGATATTATGCATTTAGCATATTTATAACCGTTTTAAGCACATTCATCTTTTCTTCCCAAGCCAAACCTTTCCACTGTAAAAGAAGAAACACTAAATAGAGTATATTAGGTTATGGAGTTGAAATGCCATAATAATTTCATGCATAGATAAATTAATCATATCTAATTAGATCATAAAAAAGACATATTCTTGAGAATTCGACGCATTTCGTAACAAGATGCTTAGAAATGTAGCTTAAATGCTCATGAATGTATTTCAATATAAGATGCAAGTGCTTAGAGAATTGAGCGTTGCAAAAAGGATGAACCAAACAAGTCCCAAGAGTTGTCCCATGCCTTAAAGACTGAATTTAGGAATAATGTAGAAATTATTTAAGATGGAAATATTTGGGTAGACTGTAGAGTAATGAAAAAAGAGTATGTACGGAGAATAGTAGAGTGAAAAGAGTGCATTGTGTTGTCACACACAAGAGTCTCCGTACAAACAACACACATTCAAAGTATTCTCACACCTCTAAATGGCCTCTACCAAATCTACTACTTTCTCCCTCTACCCAAGATTCTCTACATTCTACTAGCTTTTTTCTCTCACCTTTTCTTCTCTCTCTATTATTTCGTTGGATAACTTGATGGATATGGATAAATTATATAAAAAAAAAAACCCATTTATTTGGCTTGATTTGAGTAAGAATGAGATACTTTGATTCAATTCAACTTTTGCTTTACTAGTAGACATCTAACATAACTAATAGAATTGTAGCAATCTCATCAAATTATTAGTGATTTTATACATAATTTATTGAATTTTTTTTTTTGTTTATTTTGTTTATGACATCAATATATATAAACTGTATAGATTTAATATTTAAATCACCAAATTAATTTTCCAGCCATCTGGATTTCAGCACGTCACTTGCACGTGGCATACATATTTTTAAGTTTTTTTTGTCCGAACATTTGAGTCGTATGCAACAAATCAAATGTTAGGACAAAAAAAGTCTTAAAAATAGGCTATGTTACAAGTCACATGTCAAAATCTGATGAAAAATACAGAAAAATTAATTTGATGAGTTAAGTATCAAATTTGTATAGCTTATATATATATCGATGTTACAAATTAATTTTCCGACCTTCGCCGGATTTCGACACGTCACTTGCATGTGACATACATATTTTCAAGTTTTTTTGTGAAAACATTTGAGTCGTATTCAAAAAAGCTACTTAGTGGGAATATGTAACGACTCAAATGATAAAACAAAAAAGCCTTGAAAATATATTACATTACAAATCACGTGCCAAAATCAGATGAAAAATACAAAAAATTTAATTCGATGGCTTAAGTGTCACATTCAAAGTTTATATATATATGTCAAAAAAAATAAAAAATTGGTGATTAATATACAAAATTGTTGATAGTTTGATAGAGTTACTGAAATTAATCCACCTACTATCAAAAGATATTTTGAATACTTTATCCGACCTCCTTGAACCATGTCTTGGGGATACCAAGTAGGATATGAACCATAACTAACTTTCTTATAATAATACATTAAAAAACATGAAAACAAACCTAATTAAAAATGTAATCATGCCTGACAAACGTAAGCATAAATACTACCCCAACTTGATAATGGTGGTTGACTTCTCTTACTGTACACAGCAAAACTCTTGCTTTAGAGATCTATAATTTCATTTCTTTAATGAATTTGCGTCAACCCTGTTTGTCATACAATCTAGATCTTTATAAAAATAAAATACCACTTGAGCTTTATCACACAATCTAGACTTTTATAAAAATGGAATACCACTTGAGCTATAAAACATGTAGTTCTATTATTTTATTTCTTAAATTTGCATATACAAGACTTCTTTGAATTTTCATATATTTGGTAATTAAAAGATTAAAATAAAAGTAAGTTTCATATATATGTCAAACAAAGTAGAGGGTTGTTCTGAAAATTTACTTTACAAGTAGTGGTTTTCATGGAATCATGGTTGATTTTGGAGTTTTATGAGGTTTAAGTCATTCATACCATACTACTATTCTTTTAATTTTAATATTCTCAAATAATACTTATTTTCCGAAATAAGAATCTCATTTACAAAAGAGAGACTAAAATCGTCAACTTAGCACTCAAAACATCACTCAATATGAAAGCTTCACTTTTTCAGGAATGAAGAACAAACAGCACAATCACAGGCTTCAATCACATCACTTTCTTTGTTTGCTACTCCCCAGTATTCACTTTTTCAGGAATGAAGAACAAACAGCACAATCACAGGCTTCAATCACACCACTTTCTTTGTTTGCTACTCCCCAGTATTCTTATGTCCAGATGTAGACACACAATCACCCAAAGCCAAATCCAATATTTATCCCCTGATTTAAGAGAAAATTCAGAAAAAAATCAACACAACAATCAATTTATATAAATACAAGAGCGCTCAAATACCAGGTCCAATACTCACATGGTGGGCTGATATCATGTCGTCAAAACATCGGGTATAGTCGGAGAATGAGCCCCGAGAACTCTGCCACCAGTGTCCGGGAAGTTCTCATGTCCTGGCATGGGACTTACGTTGCCATCAACATCGACTTCCACTGGATACTTGAGGAGATGACCTTTCAATTCTGTGAAATCATCGTTTGTATATCTCTTCCAATTATCTTCAGCAACCTCATTCACTCTTTTTACACACTCCAGTGTATCTGGCTCATTGAAACAACTTTCAACCATTCCCAGGTGTTCAGCCCAGAGGGACATTCTATATCCGTACACCTGTGGAAACAAGTGAGAACGATAGTTTAGAAGTGAGAGTGGAAAGGAGCCAAGAATCAAAATATGATTACAAGGCAAGACTCTTCCTAAAGGCCTAAATCTCACTCGTTATGTACTTAAAGTAACACTGCTTAATATTTGTTCACTGGACTTTCTTCCAGTGAAGACTTTGGCTCAAATTTTCCTTCTTGTGTCACAAAGCTTACTTCATGTCAAAAAATGTTTTGGTCAGATACCCATTGATAGTTATACAAACAATGTTTGTTTTACAAGGGCACTCATATGCATGGTACTTAGTTGAAAATGTATTGTCACTGTTCAATTTGGTGGAATTGACAATTTCTGGAAAATAACAAGTTTAAAAAAGGCTTCGCAAGTATAAAGTGAGAAATTTCCTCCAACTTCCATGAAGCAGTTCTCTTATCTGTACAATTCCTTCAATTTTAAGATTTGCCATTATAACAAATGCTTTACAATCACATAGCTCATGTACATCTCAAAAATCATCCATGTCCAACATTTTCAGTTGTACAACTATACTTGCTATGATTCATGTGAAAGCTATAAGTAAAACCAACATTGTCCAGTATCTACATTTTGAAATACATGAATAGAGCATGGCTTTATTCAAATCAAGGCTACTAATCTAACTGGTGATTGCAAAACAAAGTTGACAAATTTAACAATTTTTTACAATTTTTTCGTTTTACACTCATGCCACGGTAAATCACCAGATCCAAAAAATACAGATGGAACTGCCAGGCTAAAGATTAAGTTTCGATGACAACAAACACTTCGATATCTGAACATGAAACATATATGAAGAAGCCAGTACAAACAATAACCATTTAAGAGCATGCTGAATTGCTGATGATTAGAGAAAAAAAAAAAAAAGCAATGACTACTCTGAACACCATGTTAAAATGCTAATAGGAACAAGAAAACCTATAAATGTGAACAAACCTGGCCATGTGGATATTGCTGCTTCTTTGTCCAAGTATGATGCGGCTGATATGCACCCATTGCTATCTCTGTATCTTTTGTACCAGCCATTGATCTTTGATTTATATTAGCTGATCCTATTATTACATACTCATCATCCACTATCATTCCTTTGGCATGCACATAAATCATGAAGCGCTGAAACTTTTGCGATTCTGAAATCTGAGTGGAAATGCTAAATCAGGAGATTTACTAGGCAAAAGGTAAAAAAGAGTATAAACATTTGAGTGCTGCAATAATCATTTAAGTCCAATAATGCATGTGATATATTCGATGAATTACAATCCCCAAGCAGGAACAACATGCTGAATATGATTCAACAAAACAAGAATTATTTTCATTTGGATATGATAGTGGAAAAAAGGATCCACTCACTGATCTCTTAAATAAGTATAAACAAGCCCAAGGAGATTGTGGCAGAGTAAAGGAACTTAGATCACAAATTGGCCGATAAATAGCTTTTTATGCACTGAGTGTGTTTGAGAAAATTTCAACAATAAGGCCAAGCCCAAGGAGATTGTGGCAGAGTAAAGGAACATAGATCACCCGTTGGCCAATAAATAGCTTTTTATGCATAAATATGTATGTATGTATTGAGTTCCTAATCACCAGTTGGTTAACAACACTTCCAATTTGTTCCTTTTTCATTCTCTCTGCCACGACCTATGCAGAAGAGCCTTTCAGGGGAAAGAGACAGAAATTTAGTGGATCACTATATCCAGCCTAAACCTTTTGAATTCCCAAAGACCTTTTTTACAGTGGTATATTTTTAACAAACTGCATTACTTTTATCAAACCAGTAGGATTAATTTTTCCCAGTTGAACTACTTTCTTGCCAGGCAAAACCTTACATTATAAGAATGCACTCCCATGGAACTCTCTTTGTTCTTTCATATGATTTCTCTTATCCATGCATCTCAAGCACATCAATAATTTGCTCTCTAATTTTGTCTTTATTTGAGAAATCATGTATCTTCTCCTGATTATATGGATACTGGATACACATAACATATTATTCTAAACACAAGAAAGCATAAGTCATATAATAGGACAAATACCTTCTCAGCTGCATCCCCAGAGGCCTGAGCAGCTGTATTTGGAATTTGTTCCCGTTTGCCAAGACAATAGAAATTTAAGTAGTCTAGTGGGTGTGAATTCAATTTCATTGATTTGATCTCGTTAGCAATAAATTGATACATCGTCTGCATCGTTTGGCCCTACACACAAAAGGGCATGTAAAAGCATATCCATTAATATTCATTCATATGTAATTTTATCAAGTTTTCCATCACATGCCACCAAATAAATTATATTACTCCCAATCAAGTATATGTTGCTGAAAAATGAAATGAGAAGGTTTGTCTCATGCAAGGATGAAAATTTCGGTTTCGATAAAAATATCGGTACCTTGATTTTACGGAAATATCGGACATTTTTTTTAAAAATAGGGAAACTTTGTAAAAAAATTGAAAAATGTATCTAGTAGTTTACAAAATATTATAACTAACATTAATACATATATTGAACTTAAATTCCAAATAAAATGATATATTTACAACAAATATAGAGATAAACTATTATATAAACATTGTCTGTTATGATAACATGACAAATTTTGTACAAAATTAATATATGGACTAGTAATAGCTTGAACTCCTATGAATAGAAATCTCATTTTATTAAAATCATCATTTTATTAAGGATATTACTTATTAGAGATAATTGATGTATATATATATTTGATAATTGGTGTATATATATAAATATATATATACATAATATATATATATATCTCATATATATATTAAGTAATATATATATAAAATTTGACCTAAAAAGGTTCCAAATCCACATCCTCGCTGTAAATATCGTCCACTTTAAAAACAGACACAACCAATTGTAATAATTATGTAATAAATTCATAAAAAAAAGGAAAAAAATTAAAAAAAAAAAGCGCCGATATCGAAACACCACCGATATTTCTCCGATACACCGCAGTTTTATAAAATGACTCACCGATATCGACATTTTACCGATATTTCCCGAAATTTCTCCGATATTTTGACGAAAAAAAAATGTTGTGTATTATTACTTCGGTACTTGAATTTCGGCAAAATTTCGCGAAATTTTCATCCATGGTCTCATGTAATGATCAAACAGTTGATTTTCACAAACTAAGACAGGATACAAAACCCAAAAAAAGGCAATTTTTGAGGAAGCATCATGGACTTGCAAAGATTCAGTTGATTACATTATTATTCATCACATATAGATCGACAAGATGCCACCTAATAAACTAGAGGATAAACAACAAAAGCAATGGAACTGGCTCATAGTTCAATTTATTGACAATAGATATCTGTTGCGAGCCTGACAAGACTCATTTGCTTTCTGGATAAAAGAAAAAGTGGATTGGTCAGTTTTAGAAATTATTGTGGATATGAAGTAAATTGAAACTAGTAACTGCCATTGACTTCATTGTGGACAGATTAATAAACCAAGGGGTTCAAAGACTCTCCAACACTCCTAACCTTCTTTAAATATTAATTAATTAACTGAAATGAAAATTACAACAAAGAACTACTCCTCAGTCCCCTAAAAAAGAGTCATTTTCAAAAGAACTTTTTCAAATGTCAAAAAACCTAAAATACCCTTGTAAACTAACTTGCGGTTAGTTGTAATGAACTTTGAATGATGGCTCTTATAAAAGAAGTTGAATGATGGGGTTAATAAATAAATTGGGGGGGGGGGTACAAGTGCAACTTCATGCCTTACAAAAGGTTGTGCATTCTCAAAAATAGAAGCTTTGGTGAAACATGACTCTTATTTGGCGATGGAGGGAATAACTAGTTTAAATAAATGGGTCTATTGATGAAGATAATAGAGATTAAACAATAATTAAGAGCCAGAGCAAATAATTCAGATTCAACGTAAAGATTTCTGAAAAAGAAGGTTTAGGATCACAAACAGAATCTGGAAATAATCCAAAACTAAAAGGCTAAGAATTGCAGGCTGTTAGCAAAGCCCACTTCAAAAGGCCATTTAGTCCTGAAAGATGGTGGATTTTTCATGGGGGGGGGGGGGCTCGGGTTTGTTAACATATCCTGCATTTTGTCAACATAATTTCAGGTTAATACTTGGCTTATCCTCTAATTAATCATCATTAAACAAGCCCTCACTAGATTAACCTGGAATAGTTTAATTTCTATCATTATCTATTACAAAGGTCCCTATTGAATGAATGAAACATTAAGTTCTCAATCTAATAACATTTCTTTCTTCTAAAAGCATCCATTTTCTCCCTTTTTACTTCTCTTAGATTTTAAAATATAACATCAATAATAGGTTCTTTGTCATGATTGGAAAATTGATGCATATTGTTTGACACGCTCTAATTGTAGTATAGATATTTTTTGACCTGGCATATGCAGCAAGGTGCAATTTTTTTATAAACAAACTGCAAATCACATCAAGAGAATTCCACTCAGATTACCTGCCAAAATAGAATTTCTTGCACAACATTGTCTTTGGGATTTCCCTCAGGCCACATTGGTATGATGACATATACTGAAAATCTCTCATTGGCTCTAATTTTACTAGCAATTTTTGTTGCCAACTCCATAGGAATTAGATGATCAGCCCCTGCCATTTTGTCACAATAGAGGGAACATATCACTGACATGTTTGGTAATAAGCACATATTGGTCATGATGAAGAGGAAGAAAACATTATTCATCATATTATTATGAGAATAAGCAGTCAGACTCATTTAAATCTAGTATTAAAAAAAAGCATGTAATTCAACACATCCATTCAAATTTACAGAAGATCACTCAATTGAGTCAAATTTACTCAAGATTAAGTAGCATCTAATTCTAAACCACTGCATAGTTGAACAAAGGTTGAATTTCACCTATTATGCTTTCTTTCTTTCTTTTGTTTTTTTTTTTTTTTTTGTTTTTTGGGTACCAAACAGTAGTTAGAAACTTCATGAAAAGACAATCAGGAAACTGTGATCTTTACCTGCATCTTTGTATGACGGCCAAGCATATGAAGAGCCTAGAAAGTATTGATTTTCAATGTAGATATAATGCTGAGCAGATCTTATTGCCTGAATGTATGCATTTTGTATACTTCCGTCTATCACTAAATCCTTGGAGCAGACAAGGTTCTGCAATAAAACAACGAAAAATTTAAGTATAAAAGTACCCACCCATGATGAACATCAAAGAAATATACTGAAGGCATGAAGACTATTCTCATTTGTGACCTGCGCCTGAGCTTCATCAAAGTATTTGGGAAAGCCTCTAACAGACCCTGAATCAATGGAACGGAAGACCTAAAAAAGTAAAACAAGATTAAACACAAACACCCCAAGATTATCATAAGATATGCACTCTTCCAAGCTAGGGACTAGTAACCTGCACGTGCCAATTCTCTGGGTGCTCTTCCTTGGACACGAATAGCTTAGGATCATCTTCTGGAGGACCACTGTAAGTTCCATCCTTTAATACAGGAATGGCAGGGCTTAATATCCATGAAATTCGCTCAATTTTTATCATAGAATCATCATGCCAATGAGTCATCTTTTTCTTAAGTACACTAAATTCCCTCCACTTGGTTGTTTTGCGCCAACGTTGGGCAAAGTTTATAAGAACATCATATGCAGCAGGCCCATCAATTTTGCAGTGCAAATCATGCCATGGCTGCCTCGGAGCTTTTGTTCCTTCCTAATATAGGTAATTAATGAGAAAAAGCATGAGAAAAGTTGCTTAAAACTCACCAGTAAGCGTTACAAGATAACAAGACTGACATATCATAAGATATATACACACACTAAGTAAATAGCCTCTACAGTAGTGATCTCATAGGATAAACAAATGTAATTTGTGCCTTATATGATCAGTGCTCAAGATTGTCTTCTTTCCATATACTTGTTTTCCTGTGTTTGAGACTTACATAGTAACCTTTTTCCATGTTTCCTGATACTTAAACTATTAGCCTGCAACTGATTAATGATTACCAAATTGTATGGTAGAGCTATTAAGCTAGAACTAACAGAGAGGATCTAGGTAGAGATTCGAGGGAAGGGCTGGGGGCCCTTCATTTGTTTGGTAGAACTGAGAACCCACTTCCTTTTTTTTTTCTCTTTCTTTAGAGGCCGTCTAGCCATATCGTTCTTCTTTTCTTGTCTTGCTATTACCTGGATTCTAGCCAAAATGATTATTATTGACTTCAAACTAACACATTTTCATAATTTCATTTAGTAATCCACAATTCAAATAGGTCAGCTATTTCAAGGTCTGATCGGCAAAAATCTTCTAGGCTCCTTTTGCTTTCTTTATTCTTGATTCTAATTATGTGGGATGAGCATGAGAAATTTCGCCTTTTTCCTTTTATTTTGAGTTTGTTAGTGCAATATATGATTAATCAAATCAGTAAAAACATTTGATGTTCACTTTGTTTTCACTAATAAACCAATGAAGGATGGTATCTTTCCTTCCATTCTTGACAATATTAACTTTTGATGTTTGTTAGTGCAATATATGATTAATCAAATCAGTAAAAACATTTGATGTTCACTTTGTTTTCACTAATAAACCAATGAAGGATGGTATCTTTCCTTCCATTCTTGACAATATTAACTTGATGGTTATACCCATCACCTAGGTGAAGGATTTGGATAGTTGAGCCATCTTGTTTACCTCTCCGACACCAGGTAAACCAAGCAGATTATAGACAACTTTTGGTTGGATTCTTCAACACTTTAGAACCAACTAAAATAGATGAACATCATGATTCTGTACTTAAGATTAGTCATTTACAAAGAGGAAATCAGATAGAAATATATAATTGAAATACATAAGACAAATAACTGGCCATACACCCAGGGAATGGAGTTAATATTAAGCGACCAATAAAAAACTGGTTGGAGAGCAAAACCAAGATAAGGTATTGTTTCATGTTAAGGAGAAACTCCAACAGACAACTAGAAATGTTCAATTTATTTCAAAATGATCAAGGATGTTGAGCACGGATCAGCTCTTAAATGAGGAAAAAGTAGTTGCATAATCATGACATGATTTAACTATCAATGACTTCCTAGGATTGCACAACCACTTGAGAGAGTGGAAATGACAGATAAACCATGTTGAGCAAAAAATAAAGTAACTAAAGCATAAACCACTCACTGGAAATGTAGGCTGATGGAAATCATCCTTAAAAACAGTATCAAGATCACGGCATAGTCGATGTTCAGGTGTATCATAACGACCATCACACAGATCAATACCTCCTACAAAGGCAGTAATCTTTCGATTATTGCCATAGGCTTGAGTATCAACAAGAACACATTTCTGATGGTGCGTAAATAAGTTTCCAACAACCTGGAAGCACAAGATTGCAGGATTAAATCAACAAAGATTCAAAGCTTACAGGAAGATGAAGCTAGACAACTTCAGGAGGTTGGCTTCAGAAGATTAGTTTTACTCAAAATCACTCGAGGTAGGCAGTATATATTACACAGAAAAGATACAACTCTACAAAACTCTACCTGTTGTTTCAAAAAGCTAAGTTTACTGCTTCCATAACGTGGTGACAGAACGCAAATTACAGATGAATGCCGAAAGAACTTCTTTGTCTCTTCATCATGTGTCCTCATCACACCTGCCTGCATTCAGCGCAACCAAACCATTAATCAGAAATGCACATGGATAAAGTTGCAGTGGCTACTACTAGTAAAAGCACTTTCCAAACAGAAGAGAAATATGGAATTGTTATTAAAAGGAACCAACATACACAAATATCTGATTGCCAGATCACATACTGCATAGCAAGAATTTCTAAGTGAATCATGATCAAATAAGCTATACTACATTACTAATTTGAGCTCATCATGATCTCATTAGCATTTCGAGGATCAAAAGGAAGTGCCAAGCATCAATCTCTTTGTATAAAGGACTAAAAAATTACTATTGGAACACCAATAAGAAAAAAAAATGTAATACTATACAAATTAAACAAACCTTACTGCCCAATCTAAACCACATAGATCCATAAAATTAAAGTAAAAAAAAAAAACTGATGCAGAAATACCATTCTATGCCATGGAAACAACATGTGTCTAATGTACAATTAATCTCCAGGAAATCCATAACAGTGAAAAAAGGTAATGTCTTCCAATATCTGGCCAAAAAGCATGGCAGTATTAAACACATATTGAATGTCAAAGCAAATATGCGCTCTAATTTTCTGTTTGGAAAATCAACTGTGTGTTACCACAAGCCATGGAAGTTGGAATCTAAAAAGTACACCAACAATTCCCATCACAACATTCCAAAACTTGGAAGGTCAGGAGTCACCAGTGATACAATTAAACATTTGGATGGTAATGATATTATTTAATTTCATTATACATAGAAATTCTTAGTCTTAAGTCCCAGCTCCCATGTGAATGGTTGTCAAGGCATATAAGGTCAATTGACGAATAAAAAGAAAAGGTTGCAGCTAAGGTTCGAACATGAATGATGGTCGAGTCATAGACATGCTCTAACCAGTTCATTTTGAGTTATCATTTCCAGAAAACAAACACTATAGCGATATCTAGAATTTGATTATTCCAACATTCTGTGGTAGCAGATGCCATGCCATTAGAGATTTTAATTTTAATGCCAATTCATTAAAAATATGAATTAATAAACCACACAGTGCTGTAATTCAAATCAAATACTTTAAAGAACATTATATGTGATCAAATAAGATTAATTTTTTGGCTTACTTTCTATTTTTAGAAAAAAAAGTACAACAAATAAAGTACTTTAATTCATTGCCCATATTTTTTATATATACTTCAAGATCCCAAAAGTTCCTCCCCACTCCTCAGCCCCTCAATCTGCAAAAGTAACATCCTCCTCTATACACAATCTAAATTCTCAATTTCATTGAAAACAGTAGATGTAATAAACAAGAATTAATAAGATACCATACCGTGTTAATGAAGAATTTATCATGAGAAGTTTTATCATCCCAAGCCAATAGCAGAACACGAACACCTTCCTGAGATTTATACTTCAATAATTCCCCAAGCGTGAGATCCCCTCCTCGCGGCAAAGGTCTAGTCGGCTCCCTAACCAGCTTAATCTTATGGAAAACAGACCACCCCACAATGTAAATCAAATGGTGCGCCTCTGCAATTGCATGACATATATCCTCCCAACACTGTGTATGTTCACGAATTACGCCGTTATCTAACTCAATTTTGGGAATATTGTCATCTTTGTTAACGTGCGCATCCTGATACAGAGTAACTGAGCTCCCTTTCCTAAGAGGAAAGTAAGTGTTCCTAACCCCTCTGTGCAACGGGTCACCCGCGATGCCGTGTTTGTACAGTGGATTTTTGTCACAGGGGATGAATTTCAACTTAAGCCGCAGCGCAGTGTCGGGCTTCGGTGGACTTCCGGAGGAGGCAATGAGCGGGAACCAGCCGGAAATTTCCTCGCCGGAGGCGACTTTCTCAGCAGGAATCAACACTTTACCCATGAGGTCGGCCCCAAAGACATCATTATCTTTAACTCGGATATCCAAAAAGGCCATAGGGTGGGCTAAGGGGATGTAAAACCGCTCGTCCCATTTGGGGTTTTGGGAGTTGGAGATCACGCGCGTGCGCGCCAGAGTTGACTGAGGAACGGAGATCGTGACGTAAGGGTCACTGGTAATGATGTTCCGGTGGTGGTGGAGCTTCCTATCACTGTTGCTCCGGCTGCGGCTGATTCCACCGGCATCACTGACATTCCCGTCGCTCTCGCCGTCGCCGGTGGGTTGGCAGACGTCGCAGCCAGTGAAGCAGCGGCGGAGGCGCTCGGAAAAGAGGTCCGTGTTGGGAAGGCTACGGGCCTCGAAGATTTGCAGCTCCAAATCTCCATGCAGGTACATCACCGGCTCATCCGCCATAGCTTCTGCTGTACGGAATTAGGGCTTGGCTCAAATTTCAAATTGAGCAGGAAAGGAAAATGGCGGAGAATACGGTGTGCATAGAAGAGAGAAGAAGGAAGGAAGGAAGGAATATACGTCGGCGGCAAAAGCAGCGTGAGAGAGAGGAGAAGTAGACAGACAGCTGTTGTAGAGAGAAGAAAATGGGATATAAGCTATGTTTTGACTCGCGTTGCCAAAATCCTGATTTGGTATTTTACCGTAAATAATTAATTATTTAAACAACATTTTTGTCTGATTTTTAAATATTTATGATATCATTTAATCAATTTATTGTAAAATAATTTTATTAGTAAAAAGATAAAATGTGTGAAAAGGAGACAAGGTTGGCGTGGGTAGTGGGGCAGTTTGTAATATATGGCCCACAACCCACGTTTTAGTATGACTGAAATTGGTTTAAATTAGGTGGGTCTGAAAATACTAAGTTTAAAATTGTTTTTTTCAGTTTAAAATTGTTTAATCCTGAAAATTTGGTGAAAAAAATAATGATATGATTTTTTTGATGCGAAAACTTATATGTGACCCTTTTATATAAGTTTGTGAGACAAAATTTATATGGTTTTACTTTAAACTGATCTTGATCGTGTTGAATGAATTAATTCTTTTTTTTTTAATTTGTATAAAGTTCGTCTTATATAAGATCTCATATAAGACATACACTTGTTTTAAGTGGTACTAGAGTATATGTTTTTAGATATGTTAAATTAATCCTAAAAGATATTAATGATTGTAATATTTATTGTAAAAAATTGTTGTTGGTTAATAACTATAACTAGTGTGCATTTTTTGTATGGTAGAAATTTGATGAATGTGAAATTTGAACTTGAGTTTCAAAATAATTGGATTTCAGATTTTGAAGTTCGAAAAAAGGGGATAGCAAATGTTAATTCAAACATACCCTAATATTTTGAGAATTTCATACGATTTTTAAATTTTAATTAATATAATAACAATTGTAAATCATCATAAGTATATAGATGAATGGATATTTGAAAATAACTAGTAGTTGTCCCCGTGCGTTGCACAGTTTGTTATATAATATGTAGTAACACAAAAATTCATGTGAGACGATCTCACGGATAGTTTCCGTGAGACAGAGCTCATCACCCACAAATAATATGTGAATTGTATGGTTAGGGAGGTGGGTTAATGGGTTGTGGGTTGACCCGTCTCATATAGTGTATTCGAATTTCGTGAGACGGTCTTACAAGAGACTTACTCATGTAGTAAATATCAACTATTTGATAATACAATTTAACTAATTATAAGCATTTTGAAAATATAAAGTATTTAACAATTACAAAAATATGAATTTACTTAACTATATATATATATCTAATTCATAATAATCTTGTTCATTATATATATCCAATTGGGCAATCTGTAATTAATAACACTAAAAGTATCAATTATAAATTTCAAATTAAACCCAATTACTTAAATTAAAGATATAAATAAATATATATATATATATATATATTAGAAACAATATACAAAAAATGGAAATTTTACTTAAAAACTTGATGCAAACAATGTCAATAATGTATTTTAAACCTTCGTTGTAAAATAAATTGAATTAAAAAAATGACATTTTTAATATCGCTTAACATTGTAAATGACAGATAGTGAAATCATGTATTTTATACTTGAATACTTAATAATATTTTCATCATTAAAATATATTGGTAAAGAATATTGATAGTTTCCATACAATATTGATGGTATTACATATTTTAATATACAAATATTAATCTAAAAAATATTTAGAATGACATGATTTCATACCCCCACATACACACACATATATATATATATATATTTCTTTAACAATGTTACGTTTATTTATTTATATTAAATATGATATTAGATATCCCTAAATAAATTAATATTTGTTATTAAGTTTATTTTTTAATAATATTTGTTATTGGGATTTATGAAATTATATTCAATAAAAAATAATTTAATTAAGACCAAGAAAATATATATGAACTAATAAAATAATTATAATATTAAATCAAATGGACCAATTATATAAATGGAAAAATCTATATAATATTACAATTCTTAATACAATTAATTCATTTATGAAAAAGCCTATTACATTTGATGGTCATGGTATATGAATCATCTTACAAAAAAAAACATGTTATTAATATTTATAAAACTCAAACTCCAAAATGATTTGTAAGATGAAGCAAGAATTTTCACAACATGAGTTTATAATAATCTTAATTTTTTTATAAAACCCAAAATCATCTTACATAATGATTTTCTAGGAATTATCATTGTGGATTATGAAGTAAGAATCTTAATAAATTTACTATATGGGAAAACAATTAAAATGAAAATTAAAAATAAAATTGATGTGATATTTTTAAGAGGAAAAATGGCAAAATTGTAAATATTACTAATTTCCTTGCTTTTATATAAGTATAGATTTGCATTTATAATGAATGGCTAACAATAATTCTATTTGTGTGATTTAAATTTGAGGTTTATAAGTTTTTTTTAATTTTTTTATTTTGAGATTTTATTTGTGTGTTAAATTTTAGTTCTTGTAAGGTAACTTAATCCAAACAAGAAAATATATATAGATATCATGTAAAAATACATGGTATTCTTGTAAGTTGACACAATTTTTTTATTTGCATGATATATGTTAAGGTTTATAGATATTTTTAATACTTTTAGAATTCATATAGTTTTTAATGTAATGAAATAAAATACTTATTAACCCACAATATGTAATGATAAGTGGGTCATGAAATAATGATCACGTCTCCACCATGAATATGTTTTAATATGTTCATTGCTAAAATATAAAGATAATATTCCTTTAAATTTTATGATTTGAAATTAATAATTACGCTGGATTTGTGTCACACAACATATTAAATGATTCACATTGAAATAAAAGTGTTTAAAAATAATTAAATTATATACCAAAAATAAAAATATCTGTCAATCACTTGAACTAAATCATTAGGCACGTGTTAGCTTAGTTGACTTGTAATTAACAAGACGTGGTAGCGATTATAGTAAGCCTAGTCAGCTTCTTAATTAATTTGTTGATATTTGAGGAAGGCTTAGCTGGCAAATTGCCGCATATCTCTTATAAATTATAATACTAAATTAAATATTCGTTGCTTTATTTTATTTAACCACGCTTATTGCAGCATAGAAATATCTCTTATACTAACATTATACAGAAAATCATGGTAGATAAATATATATGTACATATAATATTTTATAATTAAAAGAAAATAAAATTCTTTTCAAAACAGTGTGAGAAAATGGGAGCGCATGTAGAATGACAAATTAAATGATTATAAATTATGTTGAAAACTAGGAATCTCAAAAAGACTTATTTTGTTTAATTAGTTATTCAAATCTAAAACTCGGGTCATTCACACACATTCAACATTTATATATATAGTAATAATTTCAATAAGCCAAAGTATTATCTCTGAATTAATTAAATTTAAAATTGAAATTGAGTTATTAAATAAAGATATGAGTTGTAAAATAAATAACATGACAAATTGTACTAAATATGTGAAGAACATCTAAAAAGTGGACAAATATCTCCAATATAATAAAACCAAGTTGAAATCCTGGATTGGTTTAGAAAAAAAATTATTATTTAGGACAGTTTAGAGGAATTATCATTAATATACAATGCTAAAAGATATTTTAAACAATAAAATAAAATCTATAGGATCCCAACACTCATGGGGGTGACAGTGACACGACAGTAGCGAAAATTTGTGTGTGTGTGTATATATATAATATGATAATGATATTGGTCATTATTATTTTAATATAAAATTTTATTTAATAGACACTTTTAAAAAGAGTGAGGTTTCTTATAACACCGTTTTATATGAGATAATAAATGTAAATTTTTTTAATAATCAATAAGATTAATAAATTTTCAATTTTCAAGTTAATATTATACTTTTCAAAGTAAAAAGGAAAATTACTCTTAGAATAATTTTAAAATAAATGATAAGCAATATTTCCAAAATCTAAAGTTATTATAGTAAATACAAGATAAAAGTTAAAAGTAATACTTCTTATTAAAGAAAACAATATTTTTAAAGTTAAAGTTGATACTTTTCAAATAAAATATAAATCAGGTCTTAGTTAATTGTGTTAACTTTCTTTGACGTCTTACCCAAAACCTTTTGAATATAAATAGTTTAATTACATTAAAAACATCAGATTCTATGACTATGAATATTAAGGACATATTTTTTGGATGTTTATGAACACTTTAGTAAGAAATAAAACATCACATTCGATGACTATGAAATTTAAAAGACACCTTTTGGATGTTTATAATTACTACTAGATCTTTTTAAAATAATTTTTTTAACTAATTAGTAAGATGATGAGAATCACATTCTCTTTAATCTTTCTATTTATTTTCCTTCTTTATCTAAACTTGATGAAACTCTAATATTGCAAAAGAGTGTAATTTTAATCATTTTAACTTTGTATTTTAGAGGTGGATTTCTTAATCATGGTTGAAATAATCCTATAACATAAATAAAACATTATAGTTTATTAAACCTACATCAAACTGTTGTTTTTATATTATAATTTCTTCGTAACCACTATTATTTATAAGTTTCAACCAATATTTTTCTAGATGTCAATTATTTTAGACATGAATGCAACAAGTGATATCTCTATTTCCACCTAACCCAAGTCTATGCCATTATTGGATCTTGAAAAAGAACACCAACTACCAACCTAAGAACCAACTAACCAACATTTTAAAAATAAGGTCAACTACAAAGAACATGAACTTGTATTTAAAACAACATTGTTCACGTATTACCATTTTTATTTTAAATTCTGTCATCAGAAAATTCCTAACTTGAATTTTGGTAAATTACTGATTGTCGAGGTTAAATTGTGTTTTAGTAATTTTGGCGTGATATAAGCGGCTACATAAGTACATAACTTATTAATATGAAAATAAAATAAAATAAAATAATAACAACTACGAAAAAGGAAACTAATAAAAATTGCATCCTTATGTCAAATGGAGCATGATTACATATTTTTTGTTTGCATTTTGTATTATTTATTGATTTTTGCTCTCTGTAATTATGATCTTTTGATTATTTTTATGTTGTATGTAAGTTTATTTACATATGTAACACGAAAATTAAAAGAAAACACAATTGTTATATTAGTAACATCAACTCTACTAAACTATTCTTGGAAATTTTTGTCAATGATAAAATTAATTGAAAAAAGAGGAAACGCTCATCAACAATATTATTATGATAAAAAATTCAAGTTATAATTGAATTTGACAAAAAATACTTGAACTCTTATATAAATTAACCCCAAATTAAGTATGATTCTTGTGAAATTATCTCACATATCTTATAATTGATTTCATACAAGATTTTCATAAAACAAGAGTTTTTTTTTTTGACAGATAAATTTGAAACCTAAACTTAAAAATGCCACATTAACATAGTTCTTCGAAAAAAGAAAAAAAAAAATCTAAAACACTGATTTTAATTAAAAAATGTCATTCATAATCAATAATCATGAGTATTGTCGTTCAAAATCACAAACAACCATACATATTATTCGCGATTACACATACCACCATGTATGATATTCAAAAAGAATATTATTATTTGATTATCTTTGCAAGTTGAAGACATCAAATTTGCATTTATCCAAATTTCCCCTAAAATTTATATCGAGCTTCTACTTTTTTTTATTTTATTTAATGAAAATAAAATTTGAGCTTGTTCTCAAATTCGTGTTAACTTAATCAAATCGAAATAAATTGATAATCAAATAAATTCCAACGCACTCTTTCTAACCTTAAAAAATAAAAAAAATAAAAAATAAAAAACCATAGTTTTTCTAACCTATGATAATTCAAATAAGCACCTCAAGGACCATAAATTAAAATTCCTAACTTGCAATTCGCAATCATGACGGACGGAAACCCCAACGACCATCAGCAAGATTCTACCGCCGGAAACCTCCCCGTCTCCGACAGCGATGGCGGTGACAAATGCGATAAAATTGACGATGCAAATACTAATAGTACCTCAAACTCATCGATGGCGGAGGGTTTGTCTTCTTTGATTTCATCTGTAATGTCAGCTTTCGAATCTAGAGCCGAGGCCACTACTCGCAGCCAAGACCAACTTGCTTTCTCCCTCGACCGTCTCACCGGAGGTAGATAAACTACTTTCCGATGTTTCTTCCCTATCTCTTGTATCTCTTAATTTATTTTCTGTACTAAGTTACTGATAAAATTTAGCATACTGTGCGCGGTGGAGGACATAGATGCAGGGTTACATTGATCGAAAGAAGGAAAATATGAGTTTAGATTACACATGAAATTTGTGGTGAGGATCTGTAAAAATATGATGCAATGAAAAAGAGAATTCAATCTGGTGGGGGAATTGCAGTTTGGTTTGCCCTAATTCAGTTGGGTGGGTTGACTGAGCTGTGTGTTACTCTACTCGCACCGTGTCTGGTTTGATTTAGTTGTTTGATGACCTTCCTAATTTGTACTTGAGTTTCTTTTGCTCATCCAAACTTGATACTTCGAATAAGTTTGCATTTTCTTTCTTCAAATCCTCAAGTGGAATCCTTTTTAACTTTAGGATGAGAATGTTTGTTTGTTCCTTTATTATTAGGTGCTTGAAATTATATTGGAAAGCCTTAGCAAGTGGTATTTGTCTTTAGCTTTCTAATCTATTCGAATTACTCAGCTACCAGGCAATGATAAAACTGCTGTTTATAGGAAGCAATGCATGGTCGCCTTGAAATGAGCTTAGTCATTGTAAAATTGAATTCACAAACATGCTTTAGGAGGCAGCTATTTAACGGTTGTAGTTGTTGCAATATCTCATCTACTCTACCTATCATGGGTAAACTTGTTTTAGTTATTGGCCAATATACTCTGTTGAGCAAACAACTTAATATTTTCCTTAAAAAAGTTGAAATTGCACCTTATCGATATTTAGTTATGTCATTTGGTATTATATAGCTTCTCTATGTTTCCAGAGCTTGATAAGTTGTTAGAGGATGCTCCATCACCCTTCATTATGCAGCACATGGCAAGGATTTCTGGTGTTAGGAGAAGGGTTAAAGCATTAAATACAGTTTTGAAGTCCATACAACGACGAATTGACAATATGGATCATTTGCTGTCAGCTGGAGTGGTGCATGGTATAATTTTCTATTTCCTTTTTTGCTTTGCTCTAAATTTTCTCCCTTTTTGGCACCATGTTGAGTGGTGGGAGGAGCTACTGCCCACACATTATGTAAGGCTTCTTCATGACCAGTTAATTGTGAATGCTGAAATTCTTTTGCTGTACCAATGAAGTCTACAATTTGTGATGATGCCTAATTTTTCCTTTAGTAGTTGAGCATTTGTGTCCATAACATGATAGAAAAGTGTACTTATTATATCGGTAGAGATGGGTTGCAAGATCGATGAGTAGTATGGAAAATGGATGGCCAGAGACTAGTTTCAATAATGGGGAACTGAAAGTTACATGATTTGATGTCAACTAGTATGTCATAAGAAATCTTATTTGAGGAGCAGGCCTTCACAACTTTCCAGATTGTCTTGCCATTCTTTCAAATGATTTGACCAGTAAAGCTGTAATGTTGTCATATACAAAATTTTCTCATGTTCTGAGGACAGATGAAACTGATCTGTTTTTCTTCTCCTGAAAGTCCGTATCTTTTTAAAATTGTTTTATATAAAAAACATCTTATGTTCCTTGTTGAATAACAAACTGGTGTCATTAGATACATACTGTTAATCTTTTCTTCTTCTTCTTCTTCCCATGCTTATTGGTTTCTTGTCACTTCTCAGTGTGTATTCTAATTTTCTTATAAATTGTATCTAGGTGCAGAAACATTGGCAGGAGAAAGCAGTGGGCAACAAGATTCTCTATAACAGAGGTGTTATCTTTATTATTGATGCATCAAGTGATTGGCAGGAAGGAATTCATATATCAGTAACTAATTAGCCATTAGAAATGTGGGCGTTCAACTCCTGAGACAATTTTAACTTAACTTGACCAGACATCGATCCCAATATCCCAATAGTAGTGACATTCTTCTCTTTACAGAAAGACATGCAACATTATCCAAGCTGCATGGAAGAGAAGATGCATAAGTTGTACATGAAATGTTAGTCTTCTTGTGGCCTTAAATTTTACTGAATCTATATTGCATGCATACTCCTCTTATTCTAGATCAGAAAGAAAAATCTGTTTCTGCTCTATTCAGTTTTATCTTTGTTATATTTTAAATATGCTGACTGTCATCGGCATATACATAATTGAATCATGTGCCAAAAATGCATCTTTTTGAGAAAGACTACAAAAGAAAAAATCATGTGATGTAATGAAATTAAATGGCATTGTCTTTCTCCAGCACTTCCGTGATTAATTTGTGGATATAAAAAGTAGACTTCTACATGCACCCTAGAACTGGAAATTGGTATCAGAAAGGATATTGCTTTCCAAACTCATGATGTTATAGAGAAACTGTGAAAGTAGTATTATATCATTAAAGTTATGAAAGTTACATATTCTTTCTGTTAAAAACTGAGATTCACATGTAGATACCCATGATAATAAGGTTCTTGGTGACCTTGTTTTTTGTAGGTTTTACATGTTCAACATGTTCTAGTAATGGATCATCAATTCATTATACTAAGTTTTCTCCCCAGTGTGCATCAGTTTGAAAAGATGATACATGATTTTATGCTCCTAATATGTGACAACAGATTCACTCCATCACTTGGCAGCAACTTTGACATTGCAAAGAATTTCCTATTAACAGTGGCCCAGGGGCATACCATATAGTTATTCGACCTAGACAGAAATGCGAATTCAAGTCTATGGATGGAGCTCCGACGAATGCTGATAGTTGTTATAGACCGATACAATTTTGAAGAATCAACTGTGGCTGTAATTTCGTGTTAGAAGTTGATGATCTGAACATCACTTTTGTGATAAAAGTAGCCTATGTCAATAACCTTTATTTAACTTGCTAGTTGATGGAAGCATAGACAATGCTTTAAGTATAGTCCTCCATCATTCTTTTTGATGGACTATTTAGATTGCCAATTCATTTATCTTCATCTCATTCAGTTTTGTTTGTTCTGTTCCCAAAAGGTGAAAAACAAACTATTCTTCCTACTACTAATTGTGCTAAAATTATCCATTGCCTTTCACCTTATCTAAATTTTGAAATTAGGTATATTTTTTAGTTTGTTTTACTATAGTTTTTTTTATACGTAAATTTATATAAGAATAAAACAATTTAATTTGACATATTAATTAATTAATATGTCCCAAACTTGCAAAAAAATTTGATGTTAATTTTATAAAAGATACTAAATTTCTTTGTAATCAAAGAATTTAATTGATATTACACAAATAAATTGTATGATAAAAAAATCTATGGTAAAACTAATTGTTGTTTGATGATCATCGCAATATACGAGATAATCTATGTATGATCAAAAAAATTTATGGTAAAAAAAATTGTTGTTTGATGATCATCGCAATATAAGAGATAATTTATGATAAAATAAATTGCTGGATTGTTTGTTGGATTGTTGGTTTGATGATTACCGCTGGTAAAATAAATTGCTGGATTGTTGGTTTGATGATCATCGCAATATACGAGATATTAATATTTTGGAGACTCCACTTCATTGCATAATTTTTTGATACTCAACTTCATTGCATATGCATTGCTGGTTTGATGATCATCGCAATATACGAGATAATCTATGGTAAAATAAATTGCTGGATTGTTGGTTTGATGATTACCGCAATATACGAGATATTAATATTTTAGATACTCCACTTCATTGCATAATTTTTTGATACTCATCTTCATTGCATATCTTTATGGTAAAATAAACTGTTGGATTGTTGGTTTGATGATGACCGCAATATACGAGATATTAATATTTTAGATACTCCATTTCATTGCATAATTTTTTGATACTCAACTTCATTGTATATGCGGGTGCCATCATGTTGGTTTGTCCAAATAATTTGGATATTTGGTATTCTCAAATTGATTATTGGAATGAATAATTTAGTGAATCTACTCGCATTATAATATATGGATATCGATATATTTTTACTACACAAAAACTCCTGTGCACCAGGTGCACGGATCTAAGATCCGTGCACTCCGGGTCGATCCGACCCGGATCCACGAGTTTTTAATTTTTTTTTATTTTTTTTTTCCAGATTTTTGTCCTGACCTTTATGTTATAAATGTATGACCTTTACATTATAAATGTGTGACCTTTATGTACAACTATTTCTACCTTTATGCACTGTAACTTGGGAAAAATCTTCATTTTTTTCTAAGTAAAGGTCATGATAGTTGTACATAAAGTTCACACATTTATAACATAAAGGTCACACATTTACAACATAAAAGTCACAACCTGAAGCAAAAAAAAAAAAAAAAAAAAGCAAAATTCAAAAACACGCGGATCCGGGTCAAAAACTGGGTCGATCCGATCCGGATCCGTGAGTTTTTAATTTTTTTTTATTTTTTTTTCCAAATTTTTGTCCTGACCTTTACGTTATAAATGTGTGACATTTATGTACAACTATCTCTACCTTTATGCACTGTAACTTAGGAAAAAAATGAAGATTTTCAACACAATTTGTACTATGTACCTTTATGTGATATTAATGTGACCTTTATGTTATATTATGTCAACCTTTATGTACAAATATTCTGACCTTTTATGCATCTTTATATATTATATAAAGGTATCTTTATATATTATATAAAAGTCAGAATATTTGTACATAAATGTTGACATAATATAACATAAAGGTCACATTAATATCACATAAAGGTACATAGTACAAATTGTGTTGAAAATCTTCATTTTTTTCCTAAGTTACAGTGCATAAAGGTCATGATAGTTGTACATAAAGGTCACACATTTATAACATAAAGGTCACACATTTACAACATAAAGGTCACAACCTGAAGTAAAAAAAAAAAAGGGAAAATTAAAAAACACGCGGATCCGGGTCAAAAACCGGGTTGACCCGGATTGCATGTGCACCAAGTGCACACAAGACCAACTCTTTTTACTATTGTAATCAAAGTTGATTATATATATGTAATATATATTGTTGATATTGTGTAATATATATGGATAGTATATAGAATAATATTGATATTTTTACAAATTAATTACTGTCTATCATAACGTTTAATAAATTACATGCTATATTCAAACAATAATTTAAAATCAAATATTCAAACAATAATCAGAATGAGATTTAAAATCATTATTGTATGAATATGTACAAATATTGTCATAACGATTAATAAATTACATGCTATATTCAAACAATAATTTAAAATAAAATATTCAAACAATAAGCAGAATGGGATTTAAAATCATTATTGTATGTATATGTATTAATATTGATATATATATATATATATATATTTGTAGTCAAAGTTGATTATATATTGTGTAATATATATGGATAGTATGTAGGACAATATCAATAACTTTACAATAATTTAAAGTTTTATATCCTAATTTATAACAATTTAGAGTATTATATCCTAATTTTAATTTTTTTAATTTAAAATTTATTTTTTATACAACACATTGATAATTGATTCATCTTTCTAAGCCGAATCACTAAGAAGTAAGATCCCATAAATTTTTTGAGTAGCACTTCCGTGCACCTGATGCACACATGCACTCGAATTGGGTCCAGGTGCGGATTGATCTGGATCCGCATATTTTTACTTTTTTTTTTTTTTGGCCCTGACCTCTATGTTATGTTAGTCATACCTTTATATTATACTAGCATAATGCCCGTGTATTACACGGATTTAAATAAATTGAATTTATTTAAATTAAATATTAATTGTATTGGAAAAAATATTAATTAACTATCATCTAAGTTAATACTAAATATAATGTAATTTTGATTATATTATTTAATTATTGAAATAAAAGATTTCTAATTATATTTAAGAATAAATAATATTTTATATATATTGAAATCTTTGTTTTAAAGTTTATTTGTGGATTTTAAAATTAGAATAACACCAAATTTCTTTCCAATTAAATGATAAAAAAAGAAAATCAAAATTTCTCAAATAAATTTCATATTTATTTTAAAACATATATTCACAAAATCTATTTACTTTCATTAGTAATAAATATCAATAATCATTTTTAATTAGCTCCCCTTTATTTTATTTTTACTTAAAAAAATATTTTTCTCTTAATATTTTAAATTAAATAAATTTAAAATATACAAATAATTTCTATATTCGAAGTCTAACGTGTGTTATTTTAATAATTTAATTAAAATTTTATCTATTATTTACTAATGCATATTATCAATATAATTAAATTGATATCATTAAATAACTTCATTAATTAACTTTACAATTCTATTTATTATAGATTTAATTTAAAAAATTGAAATGAAATTAATATAAAAAATTGTATGGTTGATACGTGGCATATGTAGTCTTACTTATATATATATATATATAAAGATTAGTCATACCTTTATATTATATTAGTCATGCCCTTATGTCCAAATATCATACCTTTATATAATATTTTTAACTCTAAAAAAAGCCCTAATTTCACCATAATTTGTACATGTTTACCTTTATGTGATATTACTTATACCTTTATATCAGCATAGTTATACTTTTATGTAATATATAAAGGTACAATTAACATAAATAAAAGGTATATCTAACATAATTAAAAAGTATGACTGTTATAACTAAAATGAATGAAAAGTTAATATGTCTGTTTAAAAAAAATGTTAAGGTACAACTAGTCTTACAAAAAGTATGACTAACATAACTAAAAGATATGACTAACATTATTAAAAGATATAGTTAACATAAAGGTCAGACACTTGGGAGAATGTTTGGGCGGATTTTATCCGCGACCTGCTGGCGTGTGCGGGCGCGTGATGGGCCGGGTCGACCCGAGTGCACAGATCTAGGGTCCGTGCACCAGGTGCACAAAAGTTTTTGTCATTTTCTATTGATGCTAGACATGCAGTAACATAAAGATAATGAGATAAATAACTCTTATCTTTCACATCTCATATTAATTTTTATCTATTGCCTACTTTTCATAAATAAAACATGAAATAAGGTAAGTGAATGAATTTAGATAGAGGTGTTCATCCGGTTTAGAAAACCAGAACCGAATCAGAACTAAAAAAATCGTTGATCCGATTTCGGTTCCAAACCGAAACCGCGAACCGTGGTTCGACGGTTCGATTTCAGTTCGGTCATATTTCGAACTGTAAACCGGCGGTTCGAACCGACGGTTAAACCGCATGTTTATCTATTTTTTTAATTTATATTTTATATAAATAATATTATGCATTTATGTTATTTTACTCTTTAATTTTAAGTTGTATTATAAGTTGTAATTTTTTTAGGTTTATGGTTTGTATTTGGTTGTATTTAAATTGTGATGGTCCCAAGTGGTCAGAGGTTCAGAGGGGGGTGAATGAATCTTTATCGATTTTTCAGTTTTAAAACTCTTTAGTGACATAGGTTCCTGATTCAAGAGTGAATGCAGCAACCTGACTCAGATCAGTAACCTGACAGTATGCTGTATCAGGTTCCTGATCCGGTTTCACAGTATGCAGCGGAATAAACTAGATAGAGTTTCTTTATGAAAACCAGTTTTCTTTTTCAAAGAATGTTTTTAATAGAAACCTTATGCAGTATGCTTATGATATGTTGAGCAAGATAGATATAACAAAATAAGTGTAATGCAGCAAGTAAGTAAAACGATAAGCACACAAAAGTTTATAATGGTTCGAAGGTGGTGTAAGCCTTCTACGTCCACTCTACTCCTACACAAGGAGGAACTTCGTTAAGTCAGTTCGAATTACAAGCCAAGCTTTACAAACTTCTTCCTAACAAGTTATGCCTATTAGAATCCATAATTCCTAGGTCAAATCCCACAAAGGGTAAATAACCTATACAAGACTACAAACTTAGCAAGGATATAATCCTCTCAACTAAGTACACCGAAATAAAAACAACCTAGCGCACACATCACAATGGTTAAAAGTAAAAGGTTTCTTCAACTGTTGCGAGCTCGAAACAACCTTGATCTTTGAAAGCTATAATGCTATGGTTGACTGCTTCTTGAAGGTTAAGTGGCTGAACAAAGGTAAGCTTAAAAGCTTTGGAGTATATTTGATTTTCCACTCGACTCCGCTCAGCAAAGTCTTCAGTCACTCACACCTTCTATTTATAAATCTTGAGAATGTATCTGTTGTAGGAAAGTAGTCGTTGAAGGAAGATACTTCTCCATTTTGAATTCAAGCTTTGATCTCCAAAGATCTTTTCTGTGGCCACATTAAATGCATCTGAGTTGCTCCTGACATGTGCATTTAATGCGCCCAACATCGGCTTCTGGACCTCTCTAACATTCTTGCTGACTTGTCAAGTCGGTATGGGTTCATAGCTGAAGTTCATGCAACGGTTACTTGATCTCGCTGTCAGTTAGCTTTGCTCTTCCTTGAGTTGCATGATCTTCCTCGTACTGCATGGATAAGAGTAGCGCTTATCTTTTTGCAAGAGATCCGTTGGCTACTTCTTGACATTTCTGCAGACTGCTTCCTGCTTCTGCATGCTGCTTCTGCTTCCTGCTTCTTCCATGCTGCTTTCAGCTTGCTGTTTCCTCCAGCTTGCTGCTTTCTTCAACTTGCTCCATGCTGTTTTTAGCTTGCTGCTCTTAGAAGATATCTTCCTATATATTCTAAGGTTGATTTTCCTTATAACTTGGAAAACCATTACATGAGCCCGTAATAGAAGATCATGTAATCAGTATGGAAACTAGGTACTGACACCCTAAGCAAACTTTTTTTGTCTTATCAATATAACTACTGAAATATCCCAACAAATTGTAATTTCTAATTTTTTAAATTGTAACTTATAAGTTGTAATGTAATATTGTTGTAACTTGTAAATGTAAGTTCTATTTTTTAATTTATATCAAATTATTTACTAAAAAAATATTGTTATTTTATAATATATGAATAATTGTAATATTTATATGCAAATTTAATTTTTAAAAAAATTAAAACAATTATAAAAAATTAAAAAAAAAAAGAAAAAAGAAAACAAACTGTCCAAACCGGCGGTTCGAACCGGAACCGGCGGTTTACAAACCGAAACCGAACCATCCGGAATCCTCACGGTTTGATTCCGGTTTGGCCCTCTACGGTTTTCCGAACCAGTGGTTCCGAATCCGAACTGACGGTTCGAACTGTTTGAGCACCTCTAGATTTAGATAAATTTTGTATTTTAAAAATTTCCAGGACATAATTAAATATTTGACTAAATGTTTAGGGCGCGCATGGCTAAAACAATTCAACTTAGAAAAAGCATAAACAATTAAATCATCATAAATTGTTGAAAGTACAAATTTGAAACTACATCAGTAAAATTAATTTTGAGTGGATTATTACTTACTAAGTACATTGCATTAAAAAAAATTTAGACAAAAAAAATTTAGACTCCAGTCATACTTTATTGTTTTTATGGAAGCAACTTATTTAAAAAAAAAAATCCATAAATATTCACAAAATTGTAATTTTACATAACCTTTCAAATTTAGTAAAATAATCACGAATTTAATATAATTCTGCCATCTGTGACACCATTTCTTTTTCCGAAAGATTGCCAATATGTACGGTTACCTTTTTTTTTTTTTTGGGTAAAAGTATAAAATCCCTTTTAGTTTAAAAACATGTAAATATTTATAAAAAATTGTACTAATAGAATTATTAGTCAAGTTCTTTAAAATTGTAGTTTCTGACATTGATTAATTTATATGTTAAAATTAATTTAAGAATAATTGATAGATAAGTATTCTTTAAATTCTGCAGTATATTAATCAGTCAATGTCGGTCAGTAATATAAATATTTGTATTAAGTAAAATAAAATATTCATGCATGGAATATACATATACATACCCGTAAATGTTATATTAGTTATTTGACTTCTGTATATAAACACATATATACATGATAGTAGGTAGCTAGATATATAAACTCATGAGATGATTCTCAGTTTATATGATCATATCTACTATTAAATTCATAATTTAACATTATTAAACTTAAACTTGTTTGAATAATATTTATAAATAGGATTTAATTTTAAAAAGGAGGCGAAATGACTTTCTATTTTATAAGGATATTTTTGTTAATTAAAAAGAATAAGGGGTTATATAAAAATTTTAATAATAGAGGAGGTTAGTTAGTAGTACAGTACTCCCCCCATACAATACAAAAGAATAAAATTCAAATGAATTTAATTATAAATTAAATGCGAAACGACTCAATATCATTTTAGGCCGTATAAATTTCTTACCAAATTTGTTAAATACAACATAGCATACAATTAATACTAACACTAGCACCTAAACTATTCATATTAAAATAATTAATTGCAACTATTAATATAGCCAAGAAAAAAAAAATAGTTCAACTCAATTGTCCCTATAAATACCATAAACTTGTATTTCTTTTTCATCACCAAAACTTCTCTTCTATCTTAAAGCATTACATACCACATCTCGTCATGGCTAGAAGCATTTACAATACATGTATTATGATTCTTGCTATGATGGCCATCATCACAAGCAATATTGGAAAATGCAACGCTGCTTCTCGTCAGCTTTTAGAATCATCGACGACTCAAGCCACATTTACTTTCCCAACACTACCTGGTTTCCCGCCACTTCCCCGATTTCCACCCCCAACTTACTATTTCCCACCATTCTTCTTCCCGCCATTTCTTGTCCCGCCACCACCTATGTCGGCACCACCTTCTAGTTCTCCCGCCGCCGCGCCGTCTTCCACCTAAGTTTGATTTATTACGCATTACTGACTTATTGTAATAAAACTTGTATACTCATATGTGACATTATGGAATAATGAACCACGAGGAATCTTTATAGGCTTATAGCCGATGTACAACTAATTAGCTTATGGAGTCTATGTTTTCTAGTAGCTAATATATATATATATATATATATATATATATATATATATATATATATATATTTTGGTGAAATAACATGTAATGTTTTGTAACACCATATTTTCTATTCTAATAATAAATATGTATCATTTTACATCTTCTGTTGCAGTTTATAATATTCTCTATAACAATCTCGATTTTATCATGTACTTGAAGTTTGATTTATATTCAATACATAAATAAATATATAATATTTGACATATATTGATCATATATAAAAATACTAAATAAAACACAATTGTAATGTTTTACCCTTTGACACATATATAATTGCATATAATATATCAAAAGATGCACATATATAAATTGATGCAACCCTTCTATAAAGAAAACTTGTATTTTAGGATACTAATTTATGGGATTTTCAAATAAAGACACCAAATTTTTAATTTTGATCGATTTAGGATAAGATTGACTCAAAATCCCCAGTGTGCATGGATGAAAATTTGATGAAAATGTTAAACTTTGGGGACTATTTTCGTGACCGGTAAACAATGAGTATCAATTTTGAAACAAGATCTAACTGTTGGGATCAAATTAATTAATTTGATATTTTCCACATAGATATAAAAAAAAAAAAAAAGAATCAAAATCTAACTAATGAAATAACCAGCAGAAAGCCAAAGAAAATTCGAAATCCAAATTAGAACATTTATTTAATACTTAGATCAACGGACAAATAAAACTTATAATTTTTTGTAAATCAAAAGATTTTGAAATGAAATTTAAATATTATTTAAATAGACGTGAATATCATATTAAATTTTTTGGAGTATTTGATATATTTAAAATATTATTTTAAAACTTATAATTTTTTGTAAATCAAAAGATTTTGAAATGAAATTTAAATATTATTTAAATAGACGTGAATGTCATATTAAAATTTTTGGAGAAGTATTTGATATATTTAAAAGAAATTCTAAATATTATTTAAAGAACTAAAAATATCGATGTAAAATCAAATTAATTTAGCTTTATGGAGGGCTAGTCTCAACATTGGTATGATGGTTTTGATTTTGCTTTCGTTACAACTTTCAATATAAGCCTCTTCCTCTTATCACATCAAAAAAGAAATTAAAATTAAACTTATGCGTATAAATCAAAGACCATCCTCACCATATATGTATAACAAATGTTGGTGTTTTTCAATTAAGTCTAATTTTGTTTATTTTCATGCGTGAATTAATCTGCCTTTATCCATGAGTTGAAAGGCTAATAGAATCGGTATTATATGTAAATAATTGAGATCCTTAATGTTTAGAGCTATTTCATGTCATTCTAAAAACAGTTGGATTTTTGCAGCGACTAACAAATCTAATTTTGAGAGATTAATCAATCAACAAACCATAATCCATATTAAAATAATGAGTTTTAAGATGTAGGGTGAGTGGAGTTTCATTTCACTGAATTATATTTGTGAAACAGATCCATATAAATTATTTATATGTTAGAAAAACAATTATTGGGGAATGTGTATTGATTAGTGAGATCGAAAATTTTGTTGGACGTGAAAATGTAATTTGTTGTGAAAATAAAATGTTATATATACTTATGAAAACATTTTAACTAATTATAAACATATCGCCAATATAGTTTTGTAGTAATTAATTAGTAAAAACTAATCTTCTTTATATATATAAAAGTAAGACCAAAGTGCCACATGACAAGCCTACAATGCTTTCATATTAAATATGCTAATTAATTGCTATAAATTTAATGTTGATAAGAAATATTATTATTACTAAATAATAAAATAATATAGAAATATTAATTAGATTTATCTAAATAACATATGCTAGAGTTCAATGATAGATATTATTATATATTTGAAATTTGTTAAATTTGAAAATGTAAAGAAAAAATATAAATAGATACAAAAGAAAAAAAAACTAAATTAAAGTTGGGCAGCTTGAAAATTATTATTCAAACTTATTAATTATTGAAATCAAATAATTTTTTGAATATATGCTTTAAAATAAACTGTGGAATTTATTTGTGAAATTTTGACTTTCATTTTGTATCATTTAATTGAAAATAAAAGTTGAGGGTTGTTACAAATGTAAACAATAAAGAACAAACTAAAAAAAATGGTGGGTGAGTTGAATAATAAAATAGGTATAGCAATGTATATGTTTTTCAAATTAATAATAAATTTTTTGAATGATCATCTACAAATGCAACACATATTTTGACAATTAAATAATTATTTGATCATATTTTATTATATTTAATGTTAAATTAGATGATATATATTACACAAATCATAAATTTAATTTTGTTGTGTAAATGATATTTCAATTTTTTTAATTTCACTAAGTTTAATTTTATTTTATTAAATCTCATGTATTACACGTGCCCTATACTAATTATTATATATAGATGACTTTTTAGTATTTTATTTGTTATAAATTTATAACTAGAGGGGTATAGTAGGATATAAACTTGTTCGGGTAAAATATGGATTTTTGGGATATAGTTTTTAAATAACATATAACAAGGATTAATATCATATCAAACATTTACTATACACATTTTTTCACACTGGAACCTACAATTTTTTTTTTCCGATCACAAGTTTTATTATATGTTTTGTTTTCAATTTTACAACATTCGACAACAAATTCCGATCAAAAAACACACACGTGGTTTGTATATGCACAACTGTAAGATAATTTTGTCATTTTCTCTCTTAAAACATGAGAATATTTTGGTATTGCAATTAGTTTTAAATGGAAAAAAAAAATACATAAATGATTTGGATTTGTGGTTGATTTAGGAATGAGGAACAAGTTAGGATAAATGTCTATTTCAGCGGTGAATCAGTTAGTTAAAGAAAAAATGACAAAAATATTCTTTAATTATGCATGTGCACTTTCAGCCAGAGTCCGTTGATGGAGGTTGCAAAATTGAATAAAACGTACAATACATGTTATGATCAAGAATTTTCTTTTCAAGTTTCAAAATGAAAAAACGTGTATAGTACTTATTAAAAATGATAATAATCCTAAAAATAAACATGTCTTTCTTCGTAGAGAAAGAAATTGGAGGTGGTAGGTTGAGAACTAGATATGCCGAATTAGAGCTTCCTACGTTTCTCATACAAGAATGAAAATGACAATTGACAAATTAATGAAAATAAATCCAAACATTTCTATGACTGAAGAGTCAATACTCTTAACATCATTATCTCCAAGTCAAGAACTTTGGCATGGTTGATGGTTTCACCTCTTTTATTTAATTGTTTTGCAAGAAAAAATCCCACTCAAATTTAATTTTCAGAGATTTAATAACTGTTCTTTAAAGTTTGAAGTATTTTTTCAATAGCATTTAATAGAATAAACAATTTTATATACCACATAAAATGTGGTGTTAATAAAGCATAAGAGATGACTCAATATCATTAATGATGTTGTAAATAGTTCTTACCAAAAGTAAACTTATAACAACATTAACACTCACATTCACATTTCCAAACATAATTGCAAATAACATAGTCAAGAAAATGTACATCAAACATCAATGCATGCATACATGTTAACTTGCCATTCAACTCAACCTAGCTATATAAACACCCTCAAACTCCATGTTATTTTATCCATGACTTAAATTTATCTATTATCTTGATCATTCTACCTCCATTAAAATTGAAAATCTATATCGACCATTGAAGTAACACATATCATATATGATCATGGCAAGAGGCATTTATACTACATGCATTACGATTTTCGTTATGGTCGCCATCAGCACAAGCAACGTCGATGCTGCTGCCCGCCATCTCTTAGATTCATCAACATCTCGAGATTCACAAAAAGACTTTTTTTATCCATATCCGCTTTTCCCACCATTTCCGAACTTTCCACCATTTCCGTACTTCACACCCTCTCCTAAAAATGCACCTCCACCTACCATTGGCACCCCAAAAAACCCTTGTATTCCTCGGCCTATTGCACCAACTCCTGGATGACTTTGATGGCATAATAGTTATCTATTATTTGTGTAGAATAATGAGACATATATCTAGTTATATATTATGTAATAGAATAATAAATGCACAAATATCACAAGCTCATATATATCTCAAAAAGAAAGAAAAAAGAAAAAAAAAGAGCTCATATGTGGGTAGTGAAATGGGGTTTTCTGTTATTTATAATATGTAAAGGCTATTGCAATATTTGTGCACTTTGATAAATTATCATTTTACATCTTCACATTTGCAATTGATCAAATTCTCTGTTATACAATTCACAATTTGCATTTTGAATGGTTTTGCTTTTGGACTTTTTCTGATATTGTTTATCCCTCTAAAACAAGAAACAAAAATCCCCCCCACACCACCCCCCACCAAAAAAAAAAAAAAAAAAAAAATCTAAGAGAGCAAAGCTCTGAAAACCATTGCAATCAGTATGTATATCTCAGGATGATGGCCCAAAATATTGATATAGCTCCCAAAATTAAATACATCTACACTGACCAATGTGAAAAATATCGGAACTTTAATTAAATTCATAAAAATATTGATGAATATTATATTGATCGAACTTACTGAAAAATGATGAAATTCAAACTTAATACTAACAATATGTTTTCATAAAAAAATATCTACGTCGTGAATCACACATTATCCACAATTTGATATTACAAACATCAATCATTTCAATATATTTAATATACCTCATTGTCAAGTTTTCACTCTCAAAGTTTTGATCTAAAAAAAGCTTAATTTCTGGTAAAAACATACCATCAGTACATTCCAGTAATTTGAAATTTATCATTGACGAATCTTATGTTTTTATGAATCTATTTAATTTTCATTTTTCTATAATATAGCATAAAAAAATACAGTAAAACTTTATTCAACATCTAAGTTTAACTCATTGGAAAAAATAAAACAAAAAAAAAAAAAGAGAAAAAATTCATCCTCTAAGTTTAACTTATTGGATCATTCTCTATCTATCATATTATGTTTTTTTAGTACTCTATATTTAAAAAAATTCATTTCTTTTGGTCCATTTACCTACTGACATGTAAACGTCATTTTTTTTTTACCTCATGAAATTAACCTTCGGAGATCAAATTATCATATAATCACTTTAAAACTTAACATATATTAATATATATAGTATGATATCAATAAAAATGAGTTATTTCAAATCAAATTACTCATGAAAATCGATAGAAACGTTTCATGGATTTTTTTAGTTTTTTCATAGTTAAAGAGATTGATTGTAATTTTCACAAATTTTTGGATCCATTTGATAATTTAATCAAACTTCGACTGTGAAAAATGTTTTTACCAAAAAATAAAAAGATTTTTACTTGTTGTAGAAGGTAGGAGATCAAATGTTTATTTTTAAAAATAAAGGATTAACAAACAAAAGGTGAAAGATAGATATGAAAAGTCCAATAAAGTAAACTTAGAAGGATTAAAAAAATATATATTCAAACTCAAATTCAATCTTTATTTCAAATTTTGATTTTTTTTTCCAGTATAATATATCATTTTAATCTTTGTTCTATATATGATCTACCATTTAACATAAATAATATAGTATAAAATTTTTAATAATAGAGGAGGTTAGTTAGTAGTGCAGTACAACCCCCATACAATTCAAAAGAATAAAATTCAAATGAATTTAATTATAAATTAAATGTGAAACGACTCAATATCATTTTAGGCCATATAAATTTCTTACCAAATTTATTAAATACAACATAGCATACAATTAATACTAACACTAGCACCTAAACTATTCATATTAAAATAATTAATTGCAACTATTAATATAGCCAAGAAAAAAACATACACAAGTTCAACTCAATTGTCCCTATAAATACCATAAACTTGTATTTCTTTTTCATTACCAAAACTTCTCTTCTATCTTAAAGCATTACATACCACATCTCATCATGGCTAGAAGCATTTACAATACATGTATTATGATTCTTGCTATGATGGCCATCATCACAAGCAATATTGGAAAATGCGACGCTGCTTCTCGTCAGCTTTTAGAATCATCGACGACTCAAGCCACATTTACTTTCCCAACACTACCTGGTTTCCCGCCACTTCCCCGATTTCCACCCCCAACTTACTATTTCCCACCATTCCTCTTCCCGCCGTTTCTTGTCCCGCCACCACCTATGTCGGCACCACCTTCTAGTTCTCCCGCCGCCACGCCGTCTTCCACCTAAGTTTGATTTATTACGCATTACTGACTTATTGTAATAAAACTTGTATACTCATATGTGACATTATGGAATAATGAACCACGAGGAATCTTTATAGGCTTATAGCTGATGTAAAACTAATTAGCTTATGGAGTCTATGTTTTCTAGTAGCTAATATATATATATATATATATACATATATATATATATATATATCAAGTTTCAATATTAGTACCATATTATCAAATTAATTGGGTCGACTGAGCAGGCATTGTTTTACTTTTGGACTCAGTTCTAAAGACCTCATGATATCAATAGAAATATAAACATTTATAAAAATTAATTATTTTAAAAGTTAAATATAAAAAAGTAATTGAGATTTTCATGAGATATTCCTAAAAAACTTAAAAAATAGTGAAGGATGGTGTGTCCTTCGAGTATATGATATCCTCGATCCAGAGCCTAATACATTTAAGTAATATGATTAATACCTTTACATGTAATAAATAATGTTTTTCTTTAACACATGCATTTTAACTATACAAGTAATACCTTATAAGTAAACAACTAATATCTTGTGAATATACAACTAATATATTTCATTAAAATATATGTTTCAGTTATACACGTAATATTTTATAAGTAAACAACTAATACCTTATGAATATACGACTAATACATTTCACTGGAACATATAATATTACATGTAATACCTTATGAGTATACAAATAATATTTTCGGAGGTACGGAGATGTATATAAATTTTTGGTTAAAATATAAACATGTATATATATGTTTCTAGAGAAATAAAATTGAGAGAGAGAATCAATTAATTATCATGCGTTGAGTAGTAGCCTGATGTCAAATAGATATGCCAGATAGGAATTTAATTTCAACTATGAGTCTATGAGCAATTAGCTATGTCATATATAATATCCATATGTAGAAAGAAAATGACCAGACAAAATAAATCCAGACACTGCTAAACAAATAGGTCTGTCGACTTGCTTTCCTATTATTATTATTCAAGAGTCAATATTATACCTATAACATCATTAACGTCTCAAACATTGCAACCATTTGGTTTTTAATTTGTTTTGGTAAAAAGTAGTATGAAATTTTTGTATAGAAAGAAAGAAAAAAGCTCTTCAATTACAATCAAACTTAATTAATAAATAGGAAATACAAGGTATCTAAAATTAGATTGTCAAATTCACATAATTCCAACTGTCCTGTGAAACTAGGTGATCCGATCCAATAAAAACTGACATACTGGAAAGTAATACTATTACTTTACTTGTTAAAACATATTATTTTGAATATAGATGAAAAGTATATAAAAAATTGTTCCAATAGAAGTAGTAAAAAAGGCCCAATTAAACTAATCTTTTACTAATAAGTTTCATATATTAATATATTAACTATATACTTAAAAATTAATTTGTGATTAACGATTTAATAGTTTTTTCATATTAGTTAATAACATTAAAGAGAGTAAATATTTTTATTAGTAGATAATATGTCCAAACACACACATTCACACACGTACATCTATATGATTAACATATTTCACTATGTGTAAGTGATGATAGAAATATAAATTTATGAAAGATAATTTGAAAATAATTTAAATTCTTCTAAGCTATCATTTTATATTAATAAGTTTAAACTGATTGATTAAAGATTATTTACAGAATATAATTTAATTGAAATTGGGCAAAGTGAATATTTACATTTGCATGGCAATAATTTAGAGAAAGCAAGTTGTTATTCTCAAATTAATCCAACTTAAACAATTGGAATTGTGTAGTAAAAAGAGAAAAATATTTAATTATTCATTAAATACAAGACAATTCGATATCATTTTTATCATGCCGTAATCAGTACTTACTGAAAGCAAACTATCATCAATAACATTGTCACTTGTAACGATATTAATTTCCAAACAATTAATTGTAGCTAATATATATAGAGCTAAGAAAATATACATAGATCAATAGTTTTAACCCTTGCATGTTCACCTATATAAATACCCTTAAACTCCATTTCATTTCCATCACTCAAACTTCTCTTCTGTCTTCAACTCTCAAAATCCATTAATTAAACCATTTTTTTTTGAAGCTTAATTACATTTAATTTGATCATGGCTAAAAACATTCTTAGTAAATGCATTAATCATTATGATTCTGGTCATGATTGCCATCATCACAAGCAATATTGCAAAATGTGATGCTTCTGCTCGTCATCTTTCAGAGTCATCTACGGCTCAAGATCAATCACATACAGACTCGTTCGAGCCCGTTTTTCCACCCTTTCCAACCTTCCCACCGTTTCCATACTTGCCACCATTTCCGTATTTCCCGCCATTCCCATACCTAGCGCCGCCACCACATTCTTCGGCTCCACCGGCTGCTTCCCCTTCCGTTGCACCATCTTCTAATTAAGTTTGATGCATTGTATATCCATTTATTTACTCTGAATAATTGATGAAGCTTTGAGTTGTGGAATAATGAATAAAGAGGATCGAATCCATAGCTGATGAGATACAATTTGGCTGGTGAAATGGGACTTTATATCATTTTCTTTATGTTCTCTAGTTGATCAACATTTATATATGTGTACATCCCTCTTCTCTACTATAGACTTGGTGAAAGTACATGTAATGATTTTTTCCAATATATACTTGTTACTGTAATAATAATCATATATATATGGTTTTACATCTTCAAATATTGCAGTTTAGATTCTCTATTACAATTTATATTTTTATCCTTTTCTTAATATATATTGATCAGTAAATATAATTAATAATGATATAATTAATGCAGAAATGATATAAACATAAAAATATGAAGTATATAAAACACATCCCTAGTGTTTTGCCTCACGACTTTAATTAAATAAAATTGCTTAATTTAATTACAGAAAATTACAATTTTCGTTACGTAATTTAGACCTAATTATTCATATTTTTTACCATCAAGTTTACGTATTTTAGTTATGGCCTGTTCTCCAACTCTTAATTTTTTCTCGATCCAATTTTGATTGAAATTCAATTCCTGTTTATTATGTGGACGTTGTAATTTTTGAATCCTCAATAAAAAAGGAAAAAAAAAGGGATTGTCATTTTACTGACTATTACTAACTTCCATTCAAAATAAATGTCATCCTGGAGATTCAAATATTTTATTTTAAACTAAGTGTCGTTTTAGCTATTTGGCTAAATTTTTTTACCAAGGTTACGTCCTCATCACAATTTTTCCTAATTTCTTTCTTTTATCTTAACTCATCTCATGTTAAGTTATGAATTGGTGGGAAAAGATGGATATTGTTTAAGGACATTTTTATACAATTTTTATGTTTTTTAATAAATGACAAAACCTCAAAACAATATTTATTTTGAATTAATGTAGTATTATAAAAAAAAATATTACTAGCTAATTGATTAACTTATCAAAATAACGACTAGAACCTTACCCTAATTAATTGCTCTCTTTCTTATAAATATCTCATATCATGTAAAGAGATGGATGGATCGAAGAATACAATATATATATATATATATATATATATATATATATTGTTATGTATATATATGTTTGATGTTTTATCAATTAGTGTCGCAAACAATCACTGCAATATATTTATTTCTGGAAGCTAGAATATTTAAATTATTTTAATAAATTTTTAATATGTAGCATGCAGCAGTGTATGCATAAAACAATTCGCGTGTTTTGCATTTTGCAAATAGACTAATTAAAGATTTTACTTTGAAGTATACACTTTCACCTGATCTCTCAAACACCAATTAAGCTTATTTAAAAAAAAAAATCTTAATTATAATTTCTCTTTAAAATATCTTATGAGATGTTTTTATAATTTATAAAATATTTTATTTTATTTTGAAAATAATAAGATATTGCTGAAGTACGTATTTAGATAAATAAGAAGACAAAGCCTATAAAATATTAGAAATGCAAATTGTGTGATTTAAATGGTAAAATTTAAAGAAATTGTCTAAATAAAATATAATTTTAGAAATAAAACAAGTTTTTTTTAAATAGTTTATTAATTCATAACATCTTATTTTGATGAAATAAGATTTTATTTAATACTAAACATTTGCGGAAGAACTATAATTAGGCGGTTAAACAATTTATACATTAGAATCAATTCATGATGCATGATTAATGATTTAAGCGTCTCTAAAATTTGAATTATATTACTTAATATCATTCAATTAAATGAATAGTTTTATTTAGTATATAAAATGTGCATACAAACAAAATATATATTAACTAATTGACTTCAGTATGTGTGTCAGTGTGAGAATAAAATATATAGTCATATCAATTTATGTAAGATAATTTTAAATTATTTTATAATTTATATACTGTTAAATTAGTAATATATATATATATATATATATTAAATGTGAACTAAATGCAAGGTGAATTTTCTCTTTTACTTATTTCCACCATTTGAATTTTTAATACTACTACAGTACCACTATGGCACTATCTCACAAAAATAGTCCACCTAACTTTTTCATTTTTCATTTCTTTCTAAATATGCATTAAAAGTATTTTTCTTAATATAGACTTACTTAATATTGTTTGGAATTAAATGTTGGTGTTAATGGTAACAGTGAGTACTTGGTTGGTATTAAGTACTTACTCAATATTCTCTGTAATTAACAATTTATATTTACCGATTTTTAAACAATAATATTAAATAAGTGTATAGTACGATTTTCTGAGTATATATATTAAATATATTTCTTAATCAAAATGAAAATCAAAGAACAATTTTTGTAGACAAATGAAGTGATAAGAGGAGGTAGTTCACACCAACCCTATAATACCAAGGGTTAAACTTAGTTTAATTTTTGCAAAAAAGTACAATACAATAAAATACCATTTTTATAACAAAGTTTTAATAATGTACTTATCGAAAGATAACTAACAATAGAAATAACATCAACACCTGTAATTACAATTTTCAAACAATTAATTATACCTAATTTAGCTAAGCAAATATTCATAGATCGATCAATGTATTCAACTCTTCTCCTATAAAAATACCCTTAAACCCCATTTCATTTCCATCACTCAAACTTCTCTTCCATTTCCAACTCCTCAAAATCCATTAACTAAACCAAAATTCTTGAAGCGTAATTACATATCATATTTGATCATGGCTAAAAACATTTTTAGTACATGCATTATGATTTTGGCTATGATGGCCATCATCACAAGTAATATTGCAAAAATGTGATGCTTCTACTCGTCATTTTGAAGAGTCATCTATAACTCAAGATCAGTCACATACAGATTCGTTCAAGCCCGTTTTTTCACCATTTCCTACGTTCCCACCATTTCCATATTTCCCGCCATTTCCCTATTTCCAACCGTTCCCATACCTAACGCCGCCACCACATTCATCGGCTCCACCAGCTGCTTCCCCCTCCGTTGCACCATCTTCTAATGAAGTTTGATGCATTATATATCCATTATTTATACTCTCAATAAAAAGTGAAGCTTTGTGTTACGGAATAATGAATAAAGAGGAATTCATAGCTGATGACATACAATTTGGCTGGTGAATTGGGAATTTATATATATCATTTTCTTTATTTCTGTAGTACTTGATGTTCTATAGCCCAAATTCATGTCAACAATTTGAATTGGAAAAGTTCATTCGTGTATTGAATTAAAACAATAGAAAAGTTAGTGAATTCTGATGTTAGGTTTAAAATTCATGTAATAAATAATAACTGACTCGTGAATTTTAACGAAACTAACCCTAATAAGTATATTGTTTCACATCTTCGCAAAGCAATTTAGATTCTCTCTTACAATTTATAGTTCATCTTGCACCTTATTTTATTGTTATAATCAATAGATATAATATATATATGATATACATCACAAACAATTGTACTATAGTACAATAAAAATATGAATAAATAAATAAATTTACTAATGTTTCGTCCCATGAATTCAAATCTATATGGATGTTTAATTCAACAAATTTTTATTTATTTTTCCTTACACAAAACATCCATCAAAGTAAAAATAAACAATAAGTGAGGGTTCGGATCAATATGTCATTTGCCACACCATAGTCAAATTACTTTATATTATATCACATTATATACCAAGTCACGCCCATACTCAACCTTATTTCACCGGCATTGTTGCAAGTTAGGTCACCAATGCATCCATGAGTTGGCTCTACACTCTATAAATACCCATAAACAAATCCCATTTCATCATCAAGTTAATCAGCAAAATTAGTTCCATTTCAATCTTAAAACCATGGCTAAGAGCATTAACTTCATTACTTTCATTATGATTGCGGTTGTGATCACAATTAGCACTACTGAAAAATGTGATGCTACTGGTCGTCATCTTTTACAGACTGTGCCGGGTTTGCCGACGATTCCGAAGGCAACTCTACCGCCAATGCCGTCTATAATTCCGACGTTCCCAACTCAACCATCTTTTCCGATGATTCCAAAAATGTCGATTCCTCCGTTGCCTTCGTTCCCAACTGGCCTAATCCCTTACTTCCCTTCTATTCCTGGTTTCCTTTCAGCTCCACCACCTTCTAAGTAACTTCATTTCTATCACCTTGTTCCATGCATGTATGTATGTTTTCTCTTCAATATCATACAGTGTTGATCTTTGTTGATTCTAGTTTTTTAAGGGTTCTCTTTTCTGTTGTGTTATATTCAGGTTATGATATGTAAGTTGGGTGTTTCGTGTTGTGAAACATGGTTTGGATGTCTCATGTATTAATTTAGAATTATATACCTGATTTAAGCTTGTTTTCTGCAATTTTGATTCTTTTTTGCATATCGAACAATATTATGTTTTATTCCATAAGAGCTCCCATGTCACCATCATTTTATGTAGCATGTTGGAAAAATGAAATATGACATCATCACTATATACATATATAACCTATACGGCTATACCAGTAAAATAAATTATGAAATTGAAACGAAATATAGAACCTAGGATGACGAGGACCTTTGTCTTGAAATTGTATTTTCATCTATTACATCTGTGTAGCACAAAATACATTTTAAGAATCTAATATTTTTTGAGATCACCAGAAGTCGAGTGTTAAATGGTAATTGAACGTCCAATAAAGGGGGGGACGAAATACAACTCTGGAATAGAGGATCCCGATACAAAAATGCTATAGTAAACATTGGATTATAGTCTGCACTGCAACTTAGCTGCCCATGTAAAACTGATTTTCATGAAGCCGATTTCTACAAGAGAATCCATCCTACAAGTGCTTCAACAATTTTTATTCACTTTTTCAGACCATTACTGATCAACGATAATGAGTTGTCGAGGTTTCCTTAAGCAGCAGTGTAGTTGAAATTTATAGATCAATTTATGCTTAGGCTGAATGAAAAGAGAAAGACATGGACTTTGTCAGCTACCAAGCACATCATACGATGCTAATATGATAGGAAAAGTTAAGGAAAAAGGGGGAGAGGTAGGTGCATATTACTTGTTTTGGCTCAAATCTTCGAGTTTGATCCCAGATAACCGAGCAAGTTCTGGGAACTGCTTCTCTCCGCTCAAAACCTGCAATAGCAGTCATCTTAGCGAAAAAAGCAGAAGGAAAAAACTACGTAAAGATAATACTGTTTTCAAGCAAAGCCAAGTGTGATCATGAACGATAATAAAGAGCATGGTCATCTTTTCATTTTAATCAGAAAGAGGTTTATAATCCAACAAAGATTAAAAGCCAGCTGGAGGGGTAGATAATAGAAGTTTTAGAGATTCAAACCGTCAGAGAGATGATAAAGACGATGATACCTTAAGTGAATCAATGCAAACACAAAAACCAAGAAAATGTAATGGTCATCGTAAGTTCTGAAGGAGTATCAATCATACCTGACCATTTATTAACCAGCTTGGGAAAGCTTCAAGCTTAATATCATAACAAGCTTCAGCCATTTTAGTTCCAGCCTTTATCCCATCAGGATAGCACTCTACATAATCCAAAAGTTTTGCTGCTTCACACCCAAACATCTGTTTCAATAGCAATAGAAAACAATGAATGAAAAAACTATATAGTTCAGGAACTCCATCTTTCTTTGAAATATTTTTGGCATCAGAGATTAAATAAAATTTAAGTGAATCTATAAAACCAAGCTTGGGACTTTGTTGGTCTTGGATTTTATGTTCCTTCATCCTTTTTTTTTTTGCCATATTATAATCCTTGAACAAATAGAGTGTAAGCTTCTGCAAGCATATGTTGAAGAAATTTAAAAAACAATAAACCTAGGTTTTTCAATCTTACTATTCCTAATCATGTTTCCAAACCCAGAAAAATAAGTACGCCTGTACTCAGATACTTCTTTTGAGCTCTGGTAGTATATGGAAGAAAAAGAACCACCCCATAATTAAAATTTCATCTTAAGGACAGCAATTAGAGATGCACTTTAAGAACAGTGCTATGGAATTGCACTGGCATAGAAGGTGTTTTCTTTATTGATCAATTGTAAGCAAGTGAGATAAACTGTTAATCATCTGTCCATGGATGAAACAAAAAAACGACACATACCCTGCAAGGAAACAGAAATCTGTAACTACTAAATTGCCCTAGAATATTGAAATCAGCTGATTCTTTGTGAACTGGAAAAATGCTTCTGACTACTAGATTTCCTCTGGAATTATTTTAGTAATCTAGAATGTTCTTTGATCAATATCTCTGGTCATACGCATATTATATTTTCGATTTAGACTATTAGAAGTTGAAATTAATCAAAATAGTGAACGAGCACACCATCCAACTCAAATAACACGGAGATAAACGGAAATACCTGTTTCTGATGCACACAATGTGAACACCAAAAAGCTCCATATAGTTTTGCTCCAATAGAGCGTAATTGCCTTGCAAGAGACAGGGCCAACGGACTGGACTCTCCTGTTATCTCAGTTTCAACATATGGGAGTTCTGTTGCAGCCAGGCTGTACAATTTACGAGAAATAACTCAATACAGAAATCACAGGATGTTTCATCTGTGAGTTTAAGGTCACAGCTTTTCCGATCAAAGTCTAAGCATTATATATATTAAGAATCAATCTGCACATGAACCAAAAGGATCCATCAGAAGTTCAGACTGATGTCATGATCAGTAGCCATCAGGTCAAAATTCACAAAGTTCAAATTTCCACTAGCACTCTTTCCTCGGACAACACCTCACTGCACATTTTTTCCTACAAGACATACAGCTTTCGCAGAACTTAGAATTTGAACTGTTTGTAGCACACAATAGTCAATCCCTTTATAACAGCCATTGAATTTTATATCAGTTACTAATCAATCCCATTCTAACACTATGTTTAATAAGTCAATATTCAGAGAGTAGAATTTACTGGTGGTATGCAATATTTGAAGATTTACATACCATGCACAACATACATTTTTGTATGTATTTGAGCCAGTGCATTATTTTATTTTACCAAACTCATAATACATTGGCCTAGCAGGATTCAAAGTTACTATGTGAAGATGTCACTCTACTGAGTTCAAGTAATAAACATGCTTGATTATTGATGCATATGCAAAAACCAAATAATTCAGGACAATTTAGTTTGATCACATAAACAGACCGTGGTAGGTCGTCAGACTCATTCTGCCTTTTTTACACTTTTCCTGTGATGATGAAAGTACAAGGATGACGATCTTCAGATCTTGACATATACATTATTCAATGTCTAACTTTTTATTTGTTTCTTTTTCTTTTTACTTTTTTTCACATTATAAGTTCCATACATTAAAAGACATTAAACCGATGAAACAGTATATTGGTTATTGTACTAGTTGACATGGCACATTTGTAATCATTTAGCTCACATCAGTTCATCAAACAAAAACACGGCTTAAGGCTGTTCTGTATCACAAAATTACTAGGTTACCTTGAGGGGACCAGTTGAACAGCATTATATGATGTACTCAATGCAATAACCAAGCTAGCTATGCATAATTGTGAACCCAATTTTCTTTGAATATGGTCTAATCCAAAATTCTGCAAATTGTACCCAGAAAACTTCTCATCAGTGCTATGTAATGAAGTACTAAATAAACACAAGAGAAAGCTAACTGGGAAGAACCTTTAGTATGATGAAGAACAAGCTGAATGTTAATGCTGCTGATGCCAAGCAATAGAAACATGATTCTCCAACAAATTCAGTGCTCAGTATGTCTAAAAAGTATGCATTAGCAACTGCCATGGAGGTAGTTGTTTCAATCAAGATCATTTCACCAATAGTTTTCTGGACGTCAAATGCCATTTTTTTGTGACCCAGTTGTAGTTGCAGGCCAAGAACTGCAACTAATCCATATGCAAGCATACCGCATAACGGAAGAGGAACTCCTTGCAATTAAAAGATATTCACAGTGAAGTAACGAAAAACATCCAAAGTACGAATCGGAAAAAAATAAAAAATTTAGCACATTTCTCAAACAAATTTGGGTTGACTACCAAAAACGGAGGAGAAGTCACTGGTGAGGATGGTGTTGCAAGATCCCTCTCCCATGGCGCACAGTGCGTTCGATTCAGTGAGTTTCAAATAAGTCAAATACGCAGTCTCCAAAAACCCAATGCCTCCAAGAACTGCACACCACCTGTATGCTGAAATGCTTCTATCATCTTCACCAATGACGGCGGAAGAAGAAGACGATCCCAAAAAGGCAGATGACAACGACGTCGTCTCAGACTCGGATTGAACGGTACCTTTACTCCCCTCCAACTCGCAGCTCACTTTAAGCATCAGAAATCTCTGTCCCCAAACTCCCTTCTACAATGGCAATAGGTTAAACAACAACTCCATTACTGCCAAACGAACCGTCATGAAAGAGAAAGTACGAACCTTCATCGGAGATATGGGGAACAGAGGAGGTTGAGGAGAGAGAATGTGGCTTCGATGGCGTGGAAGAGAAGAGGATGATACAGTGGAGAAGCTGGCAGCCATCGACATAATCAAGCTCTATGTAAATGAAGTGAAAAGCAATAACCCAAATATCACACCCAATTTTAATATAAAAAATAAAATAAAATAATCCAAATTTATCTCCAGGGAGTCAACATTTAATTGAAATAATTTAAACGATAATAGACTTAAATATTTATATAGTATCCAGTGAAATTTAAATTTTAAATGTTAATTATTATAAATAAAAACAAGTGAAGTTAAATATAAATAAAAAAATGGGACACCATTAAAGAGAAAGAAAGAGGTGAGAGATAAGAAGAAACAAGTGTTAATTTTAGATGTCAATGTCAGCATCGATTTCTCTTTAACTTCAAACGCCGCCGTTTCTCTCTCTATCTCGTTGCCTCCTTCGCTCGCAGCTTATGTACAACTAAACGAGTACAGGGTACAACCTTGCTGAGGTTATGAGCGTATGAGAAGAAAACAATGGGCGTATCATGCGGCAGCTACCTCCGGCAATCATGGGACCGCGCCGCCGACCGTTGTTCCCGCTTCTTCCCCTGCCTTTCTGATCCAGGTCATTATAATTCAACTTCTTAATTTTCTGATTGATTTGTTGAAACTTCCAGAATTTTTTTTATATATATTTGGTTCTGAATCTGTTTTAGCCCGAAGATCTGCTTTGTCGTTGAAAGTAGCGTTGGTGATACTACATCTTGTGTTTGCGGGGGTTTTATTTCTGTTTGACCATGATTTGATTGAGAAGACCAAACAGAAGCCGTGGTAATGTACATTTTACTTTGATTGTTTTTTGACTTATTTCTGTGGGCTTAATTGCGGAGTTTTTTGGGTGAATGTTGGGGATTATCGTCTTGCGGGTCAATTTTGTGGTTGATTGATTGTTGCAAATGTAATTAGGCTGTGATAAAAGCTAACATTCTCAAATTGGAAATGCTGGGTTTCTGAGGGTTAAAACGTGGATGTTCATGTAGTAGTTAGCCGTTTATTTCTGTTGTAGGATTCTGTGAGAGACTCAAATTTCTCATACTCCACGGGTGTTTTGTTAAAGTAAAAACCGTAACTTTGGCATAAATAGGACAAGGATATTATGATCAAAAGCCCATTTGGGCTAGGGATTTGTGTAACTTTGTGGCGCGGATAATATTTAACTATTCATAACATGATTGATCCGCTTTTGCATATTGCTAAAATCTGACTTTTTGTCAGGTTGTGTTACTTGGAGTCCAAACGATTCTTTTTGTTGTTTTGGTGTGTCTTTAAGGGAATCATCCCAAGAGTTGGCCTTTCCTGGGAATCATGTTTCAAAATGATGAATTTGGAACTTTGGATCCATGTAGGATATTTGAGTTGGTTAAATTGGACCAACCTAGTACATTCACCTAGCGTTAACTGATAGAAGATTTGGGAGATAGCTAATTAATGTATTTGAGACCAAAGGATACATTCTTGTAATATTTCGTGTGTTGGGGACTTTGTGGTTAATATGTGTAATGGAAGATGATCTTTGTGGTAATATGTGATATAACTTGGTATCTCACTATGGAAAGCAAAGTTTGATTAAATACTTTGGATTTTCGTGTTGTATGATGGCGCAGTTGGAGAGAAATTGAAGCTATTGAAATTGGAGTTACAATTAGGAAAATGATTAATTGGCTCAACTTGTAACCGTTTTCAGCCTGTGTTTGTATCCCATTCGTATATATCATGATACTAGTGACATCATTGCTTTCTTTCTTAACACAGGTACACTGCTACATATGTATCATTATTTGTTGCTACACTGGTTCAATATTTTGTTACTGCTGGAACATCTCCTGGGTAATTATAATCACAAGCTACGGGAGGCTCCAAATAATTCTACTTAGAACTTCTTTTGAGAATAATCTTTTATTCCTTTACTGTCTGGGTAAGGCTTCTGTTTCTTTCTTTGAAAATCTAGCTACGTACTTGATGCACAAAAGGCTATTGATGAAAGAGATGCTCCAGCTAGAAGGACCTTACTGGCCTCAAAGTAAGCAGGTTCTTGTCTGATTCCTTTCTAAAATTAACACTAAAGGCAATTAGCAATTCATATGCTCATAGCTTAGAAATATTGAGGTATGGTATTAGTGTTAACCCGAGTATGCAATTGATCAAGTGTTATGTCTGTGGCTATGTCTTGTTATAATGTTCAAGCAAAGACAACCAGCATCAAGCAAAAATGGCAGTGTTGTAATCACCATGGATGGAAGGAACTATCACAGAGGAAATGCCACCGCTTGGACAAAGCTAGTATTGGATTTGTATCCTGCAGGGCCATCTACTAGGTAAGTATATGTTATGAATATTCTACACTGGTAGTAAATTAATGTTCTATTTCACTTGATATGACTGAATCAGTTCAATGGTCAAATGGATAACTTAAGCTCGTCACTATCGCCTGAATGGCTCTCCTTTTTTGGAATTTGAAAGGACTTAATGACTGCTTTCCCCTTTTAGAGTTAGGATACCAAAACATAAATCTGGCTTATTTTAAAATGATCTTGAAGAAATGAATATTTTGATGGAACGACTTTAATATTTCGCCATCATGGTCACGGAGGTGCTTTGGTCAACCAGAAAATTGGTGCTTGGTTAATGAATTAGTACTTTTTATACATGAACAGCTGATTTGTGGGTACACTGAACTTATCAACATGGGCACCCTGAGTATATTTTATCTATCTATGCCCTTCTTGTCTGTGAGACGAAGGAGAACATGCATCTCATTTGTTTTTCTTTATGAAGTCACCAAATGTTGTCTGACTGATTCTCTCATCTATTGATTGTTTCCAGAAATTTGACCTGCCCCTACTGCAATGTCATTCAGGTAGAACCTTTTCTCTTCCTTTTTCTTTATCCATATACTAATGTTTAGATTATACAATATCAAGATCTTTTGGCAATGATTCAATAGTACTTGCCTTTTCCGGAGTACCAGTTTTCTAGTCTTGTAGAAAGTATGAGTTAATTTGTAATTATGTTGGTCTTTTGGAAGTCTTTGTTACTTTCACTACTTCTAAGAGTGTGGATGTGGTCATATTTGTTGAAAATCAATTTGTGGTGGTGTAATTGAAGTTTCAGTTTGGAACAAGCTTTTCACTAAATAGAATGGTTAGGCTGGAGGGTGGAAATATTTTTTTTTTTTGCCTTTGTAGTTTATGCTTATCAAGCTTTGTGCTCTGATATGTGCTGAGCCACAGAAAACTTATGCCTCATTTTTCTTGCATGATCTTAAGATAACAATAATGTTCCAAGTGTTTTCAACTTCTCTGATCTTAGCATTATTGGATTTTTTGTAGCCTCCACGAGCAAAACATTGCCATGACTGTGACAAATGTGTTCTTCAGTTTGATCATCATTGTGTTTGGCTTGGGACATGCATAGGCCAGGGAAACCATTGTCGTTTTTGGTGAGTGTCATTATCTGTTTTTTTTTTTGATTTTCTTTCAATTGAAAATTCCTGATTAATTGTTCTGACCATTGCTTCATACATGTTTCATTCGAGACATTGTCTTGAAAAGTACCCCCTCCATCCCAAAATAAGAGTTCTGTTTCTATAAATATTTTATAGTTACAGAAGCAGACTTATTTTGAGTTATTCACTCACTGATGAATGGCATGAGCAAGTGATGGATACTTATCAGGAAGATTTTTCCATATCACTTTTGATCAGTAAAAATTTCTGTAGCATTCTTCTTCTTTCTTTTTATCTATCTTTCTTTTATTAATATTTCTTTTGGTGGGTGGGTTTTGGTATATTTGTCTTGTGCAGTTTTCTAATTTCAATGCAGTTAGTTAGTTGTGGGGGAGGCCTTTGTTAATTTGCTACCTGAGTAGGTAGAGGAATTAAATTTCGAATAAATGTGTGTAAGTTATCATTCATCTTGGGTTTTAGCATAGTTCATGATGTAGCCCTCAAATTTCTTATTTTATGTGTATAAATGTGCTTCAAATGATGGGAGAAAAATATTTGACGATGATGATGATTAATTGCATGTCTGTGTCTACTTACCCTATACTGTATGCAAAAGTTAGAGCCTTTGTTCATGCATCAGATGCTGTATTTTGAGTGATGTCTTTCTGTTTCCAAGTCATTGGTATTTCTGGTCTTTAATTTCATATGTAAAGTGCAATGCGTTCAATAATTAAATTGTTGCAGCACTTCAAATGCTGCTCTGAAGCTCAAATCAATGGGGCAATTAGGTCGGACTCTGTTGTAATTTTAATAAAGTGGTCACAGATTTTGACTCTTCTATCATTGTAAAATTGATCAAACTTGATAATAAGTATAGGAAGCTATACTTCTTTACACTATGAATGCCGCAAATATTGATGGTAAATGGCTGCATATTACCACTGGTTGCTGATTACGTCAGAATTTTTAATAAATGAAGAACAGATGGATAGGCTGGCCTTTTCTCATAAAGCCTGTAAGGATAATTTGAAAAAGTGGAAGGTCAGAAATCCCTGATCGTAATCGTTCTTCTTACAGAACAAGTGAAGCGTAGCTTACTTGGTCTTGCTTTTTCTGTCTGTCTATCCTGGGTGATCTTCATGTATTTGATGGATTTTTTTTATTAATTGTTGATTATTCCTGGTGAAACTCCATATATATAATGAGTTTAGTGCACCATTCTTTATTGTTTTCTTCACATTGTAACATTTTTTGAAATGTATTCTGAGAATGTAATTTAGACATGTTTGGTTCATTTTATACCAGTTTTTATGTTATTTGAGTATTCATACTAGTTATTAAGTTGATTTGTTTATGGTACACCAGGTGGTACATATGTGAAGAAACAGCCTTGTGCATTTGGACTAGCATATTGTACATTGAATACCTCAAATCTCACATATTGAAGGCATGGTATGTTACATGCTAACTTGTTATTTATGAGGTAGCATCTCCATTTCATTTTTCTCTTTACAGGAGACCAATTACTCATTGCCAGGGTTGAACATATGCCCGCATGGCATTCTGTTTCTGCTTTTTAGCTTTGCCACGATTAAGCTTCCAATATCATTTGAATGCTAAAAGAAAATCTGAATTGGATTTCCTTCAGGTGGGCAGATATAATATTGATATTGCTCTTGGGTGCTTTGTCAATTTCTCTTATCTTTCTGCTGCTGCTTCTCCTTTTTCATAGGTATGTTTAATATCATTGCATGTATATCCTCCCGTGTCTTTCTATATCCTAAAATTCAATTAGTTAAGAAGTGGAACATTGCCTTTCCCTATATAATTATAATTTTCTTATGGAACAGCTACCTTATTATGACTAATCAAACGACTTACGAACTTGTTAGACGGCGGCGAATTGTGTATTTAAGGTTGGTTGTTAATTTCATCTTTCTTATGTTTTTATCCCAAGCAGTTATTTGCTCTCTATTTCCTAGTTTGTTCGTTGCTTTGACATTTTAGTTTCAAGGGTTATAATGTGGAAGGCTGTTTAACTGTATGCAGATTGAAAACGTAGAGGCAAACTATGTTTGCAGTATATTGTTGCCCAATTTCTTTTTTGTTATTAAAATTATTACACAAGTATTAGTATTAATTTCTTAAAAACGTGCTGCACCTCATGCATACATTAAGCCTTGGTCTAGGTATTCAGTAGACATATTCTGTGGATTTTGCAGGGGGATTCCTGAGAGGGTGTATCCATTCAATCAAGGAGTATGTCGGAATTTATACCTGTTCTGTTGTGCAAGAAGCAGCATGTACAGGATGGAAGCACTACCAACAGCAGAAGAACTCGAGCACAGGTCGAGACCTTATACATGCTTCGATGTTCTATCATGCCGCTGCTGCTGATGTCCATCTTTGTAATTTCAATCGCCCATTCCTCTTGAAATAGTTGTGTATTTCTACTGCCTGGACCCTATATTGTTTTATCCATTTTGAGGAATGAGGTTTCATTATGCTGTAAAATTTGGTTTGGTCCACTTGTACTATTTTTTTTTTTTTTCTCCCTGTTAAAGATGATACATTTCCAATGTTATTGTAATATTGGCTTTACAGAAATGAGATAATTCTCATAGTTTTAGTTCAAGGAACACTAAAAAGTTATAGAAATCGAATATTTTATTTATAAGTTACAGAATTTATAGTTAAAAGTTCAAAAAAGTATAGGTTATGGCTTTCCACTATAAAATAATGATTATTAAGAGTTAATGTTATTCTAAATTTTGAGAAACACATTGTTTCCTTGTACAGGCCAATTTTAATCAACATTGCTCTGTTTATCATACTTTATTTTCCCCTTTAAGAATAGCTGCAACCTTTTTTACAATATGGAGGAGGAATAATGCCAAAAAAAAAAAACAAATGCCAAACCCAAGCATTTGAATCTTTATTTCAGATTAAGAAGAACAATACCAAATCCTTGCAATCCTCCTAAACCTCAATCAACCATACTTGGTTAATTACACAGCCGAATTTCACTAATGTAAGAAACCCAGAAAACAAAACAAAATGAAAACATTTGCAAAACCAAAACAATTCAATCAAACATCATGCCTTGCCTGAAAATCCTTCATGAAAGCCACCAACTTCTCAACACCAGCCAAGGGCATAGCATTGTAGATGGAAGCTCTCATTCCACCGACAGATCTATGGCCCTTGAGCTGCACCATCTTCTCCTTGGCCGCCTCCTTCACGAACTCCGCCTCCAGCTCCGCCTTCGCCAGCGTGAACGGCACGTTCATCAGCGACCTCACGCTCTTCTCCACTGGGCACCTGTAGAACCCTCTGCTCCCATCAATGGCGTCGTACAACATTCCTGCTTTCTTCTCGTTCTTCTTCTCCACCTCGCTCAGGCCCCCCTGCGCGATCAGGTCATCAAACACGAGACCACACATGTAGATCCCGTAGCACGGCGGCGTGTTGTACAGTGAGTTGTTGTCTGCGTGGATCTTGTAATCCAGCATCACGGGGGTGATTGGCTGAGCGTTTCCGATCAGATCTGACCTGATGATGGCGATGGTGACCCCGGATGGGCCCACGTTCTTCTGAGCTCCGGCGTAGATCATCCCGAATTTGGAAACGTCCACCGGCTTCGAGCAGAAATTGGAGGACATATCGGCGACGAGAACGGTATTGTCGCTGGTGGGTTTGGGGTAGTTCTTGAATTCAACTCCGTGGATGGTTTCATTGGCGCATATATGCAAATACCTGGCGTGCGGTGTTTGCTGCAGAGCGTCGAAGCTGGGGATGTTGGTGTATTTCTCAGATTTTCCGCTCCAAATCGATTTGGGTTTGCAGTATTTGGCGGCTTCTTTGAAGGCCTTGTCGCCCCAGGATCCGGTGACGACGTAGTCGACGGCGTCGTCGGGTTTGCAGAGGTTGAGGGGGATGGCGGCGAATTGGGTAGTGGCGCCGCCCTGGAGGAAGAGGACGGTGTATTCGGAGGGGATGTTGAGGAGGGTGCGGAGATCTGATTCGGCTTTCTGGATGATAGAAAGGAATTCCTTGCCGCGGTGGCTCATCTCCATGACGGACATGCCGGAGTTGTTCCAGTTGTAGAGCTCCGATTGGGCCTTGAGGAGGACGTTCTCCGGGAGGGTGGCGGGCCCCGCCGCGAAGTTGAAGACGCGATCGGTGGCGGAGGAAGCGGATGCTGGGGATTGGACGGTGGTGGTGGTGGATGAGCAGGTGATGGAGATGGGTCTGTTGGCGGATGTGGTGGGCCGGAAGTGGGTTGCCGGGAAGGCCGTTATTTGAACGGTGGTAGCTTTCAGGCGCGGAAGAGGGGTGGCGACGGCGGCGGCGGACATCGACATTTTTTTTTAGGGTGTTTTTCTTACAAAAGAGAGAAAGTTGGCAGAGGTGTAGTGGAAGATCTGAGTGTTAAGTGTCAATATAATATATATATATATATATATATATATATATATATATAGGTGAGAGGGGTTGGTGGCCCAAATTGATCTCAATTGAATCCAATCTTGTATTTAAGGAATTTTCTTCCTTAGATTTTAAGGAAATTTACTAATTTATATATCACAAAAACTCACGTGAGTCCGTGAGACGGAGCCCCATCACTCACAAACAACACATGAATTATAGGATTTGAATGGTGGGTAATTGGGTTGTGGGTTGACCCATCTCACGCAATGCATTAAAATTTCGTGAGACGATTTCACAAGAGACTTACTCTTTATATATTGCTAAGTAATAAATTGATGATATTATATTATTTAATCAGGCTGACTAACCTATCCATAATGAACATATTCATATATCTTTTAATTTCACATTAATTTAAAAAAAATAAAATTATTATACATTATCGATGGACATATTAATAGTTATCTACTGTGGGCATATGAACATTTCGTTTATTTAATGTGTGACATGGTGGTAGGTTAAAAATAATCATGAAATATCATTTGAAATAGATGATTTGGTGGAATATATATTCAAATATTATAAAAACTTAAAATTAGGATGCAATAATTTATTATTCTTTTGAATAAGATTAGCTAAATACACTCCAAGAAAGGGATTGTATATTTAATGTTGGTGGTATATATTTTACAATGAAAAATAAAACATGAGGCCAGGGGGTTGGTGAGGATGTAAATTTAAAGCCATGGTTATTGGCCCATTCCACTGGTCAAAGTCCTTGCTGGCTTACTTGTCATCATTTACTTTGATTATAAGCAAGTTCAATTTCAAATTAAGACAAGTGGTTAGTAGGAGGAGAGAGATGGACTTAAATATGCATAACATTTTATATAAAATACAAGACAACAATATTGTGATAATTAAGGACAATCATTTATATCTCACAAAAAAAAAAAAAAAAAAGATAATTGTTTAAATCATAAATAGTTACTTTATCTCATAAAGAAATAAAAATAAAGAAACACAAAATGCATACATAGAAATTGTATCTTTTATTAATAATCAAAATACATGTAAGTGAATCAATGAGAAAGAGCAAAATTTAACCAGAGATGAATTCTGCCTTTCTTGAAATCAGAATGAATAATTATAATTAAATCCCATGGGGGCAACACAAAGTTGCTAGCATTACTGCTTATTTTCTCTGTAATAATTAATCCTAACCTCTCTTCTCTCTCAAGAACAACTAATGCTTGCATTTCCTCCCCCCCAATTTTAGTTTTACAGAAATCACATAAAGTTAGTAAAACTGTACATGTTCCTGCTTTATTGCGGTGGTGTTGTTTGTACAAGAAAATGTGCTGCTTCACATCTTGCTGCATATCCAAACTTGGATGTGTTGTACTTTCTGTGGACCCCGGTCAGTTTCCCCTTGCCTGCCTTCTCGTGAAACCCCACGATCAGTCTTGTGCATTCCCTGAGAGACAAACGAACGAACACAAGTCTCGTTAATACAATCTCAACTGGCAATTTGAATCATCAGTATTGGAAGCAAGGATAAACAACATACAATAGCTGATCTTCTGAATAGCCCGTGTGCCACTCGCAAGTCTTGCTCCATTGCCCGACCCCATAGAGTGTCGATTGAGCAGTGTATATAGCAGTGGCCGCAAGAAACGAGGGTGGATACTTAAGCATTTCGTATTCCACTAGACAAAGCTCCATCAAGAAGAAAGATAGTAGCTCAAGCTGTTTCAATGGAGCCATATAGCTTTTAGGTATATGTAAATGGATCTTTCTTCATAAACACAGTGAGTGTTTATAAAAAACGAACCTTTCTATCGGATTGAGCAGCCTTTAGGTATCTTTTCATGAAAACATAAGGAGTTGGAACTGACATGTTGAACTGCAAAGTGTTGAGCATTAACTTCTCCTATGGAAGACAAGGAAAAAAAGTGTTAGATTTTGAGAAAGAAAAGAAATGCACAAAATTGAATGAATTGTTGTTGTTATTACAATAGATGGATACCATTTCAAGCACTTCTTTCCTCGAATAAGCTTTGTCTGAAATAAAGATCAAATCATCCACCACAGGGACAGAAACTTCTTCATATTTGCAAGCCAAAAGCATGGCCACCAAACCAACAAGCTGCAGCTTTTTTCTCACCACAGATTGCTTTTCTAAGAATCGATCGATAAGATTTACTGTTAGAAACAACGTCTCGTCCCTGAGATCAAATTTATGGTGTACCTGTTGATTGATTATGACATATTAGATAAGTTCCATAAATATGAAAGGTTTATCTTTTACAATGGAATTTGATCTTAAACTTGTTGATTACCTCTACAAGCCAGTCAATAAGAATGGCCCTCATTCTTTCATTGATGTCAAACTGCTGAGAAATATATCCAGGTGAGACACAGCTGGAACTCTGCAACGAACAGCGGTGATCAAATGAATGAAATAGGGAGCATTTAGAGTTCATTAGGGAACTCCCACATTCAATCCTTAGCATTAAATGAATGATAAGATGACAGCTCAATTAGATCAAATATTGTCCTATATAATATACCAGATAATTGTATTTGCTTATACTCATAGCCTTGCATATAATGGAGGGGAATTTAATAAAATCAGGATAACCTAGATGCTAAAAGTGTCCTACATTCTTTAATCAGTCTAACTTTTTGAAAATGAGTTCAAATTCAAATTATACATTGACTTCATTGTCCTTATTTTCAAAGACATCTTCAGTGTTTAATTATTTCAACACATGAAATTTCTACTAAAGTCAAAATTTTGAAATAGACAATCTGCATACAATCATGAACATGAGCTAATTATACCAAAAGAACCAAAAAAAGGACAATAATCGCGATTTCTTAACTTACCTCCATTTTCTTGTAGTAAGTATATAGATCTTCGACGTAATCAACAACGGCGAGTGGATCCTTAGCATCACCGCCGTCAATGTCCACAATAGTCTCTTCAAATATGTCCTCCATTTCGACCTCCTTCTACAAGATTTAATTTTTAAGTTACACATATAACCAACATTTTCCTAAGACCATATTCAGATACAAGGAAGAGGTAAAGGGGTGCGCTCTTACCATTTGGTTCTTTTCAGACATTTCGAACTCTGAATGTTCCAAAGACATGGGCACAGGATGGTCTTTAATTGCCCCATCATCCTCTTCATCTGTTAAAGAAATATCTTCCCATACAGTGAACTCATTGCTTGATGTCTTTGCTTTCTTAGCTTCCTAGTAAAATTTAAGAGTTCAAAAAAATAAATCAATTCTACAATCTAGGATAGATATTACTCAGAAAATCCAATCAAGAATTCAAAATTTATCTATATTACTTCATGCTTTAATTAAAATTGAATACATTCTCCTATGCGTTCTTGTTAAAAACTTCAGAATCAACTAAGGGTTCAAACAAGAACATAGAAGAAGAGATCTATAAGCCTATTTTACCTCTGGGCATGGATGCTGTGAGTCCGCCATTTGGGCGGCATATTTCCTTAAAAAAATCAAGAAATTCACATCAGAAAATTGAGAAAGAAAGCTCCAGCTTATGGAAGAATTCGAAGATAGCAAGATTTGATTAGTTTACAGGAAAACAATTTGAAATGGAGGATGATATATCTTTAATCCATAATTAATCTAACCTTGTGATTGGCCTATGTGCTGGCATTGGAGCATTTTTATCACAAATCCCATTTGACCTGAGATTCAAAAATTGTGACAAACAATTACTTTCTGCCCCCAAAAAGATAAAAAGACAAAAAATTTGAACTTGGGAGCTAAGATTAGTACTCTGAAAAGCCCCTCTTGTTAACAACACACTGAAAATTGTGGTTAATCACACTTAGTGCTCTTCTGTTGGGTTTGATCTCAGCTCCAAACTTCCTCCCTCCTTCAAATTTCCAAAAAAAAAAAAAAAAAAAAATCTTATTTAGTACAATTTTATCTGCAAAGCTATCTTGGCATCTTGCAGCTATATTCAAAGCGACATTCTCTCAAACAGTTACCTTGCACATTAGTGGGTCTAATCTGAACAAGATTATTTTCATCAGATATAACCATTTTTTCCAGTTTCTTGATTTATCTGAAGAGAATAAAATCAACAAGCCAGAATTGAACTTCCAGATATGGTTCTCTCTCTCTCTCTCTCTAGCTTCTTCCACCACTCACTATAAATCCGGCATGAAGAGAGAAAGGAGAATGGAGAAAGTTGAGTAATGGTGTAATGAGGGGGAAAGTGAAGGGTATTTGTGCAGAGAAAAAAAACAGTGAGCTGTTTTTATTCCCATTTTTGGTTTTTCTTTTAAAATATAACGGCTAGTGAAGAGTGGCCGTTGGATCTGAGGAAGGCAAGACTTTCTGTGTGATCGAGTGTGTGAGGGTACAACGGTCACCTAAGTGGGCACGTGCCACGTGGCAAATGAGAACGTTACATTCAAATGGTGTTTAAAAATCATTGGTTGAAGTTGTCTGATTTTGGTTCTTTTGTTTAAAATAATAATTGTTGCATTTGAGTTTGCACTTTAAGATGGTAACAATAATAACAAGGTTATGAGCGAGAGCCTCTTAGGCGCTCTTCCCCACTTTTGACTTATTTTTCCTTTCTTTTTTATTTTTCAAAATTTGAGAGCATTTCTTAATATTATGTTATATTTAATGATATGAAAATATGATGTTAAATAAGATCAGGTAATACTGAGTGTGCAGTAAATAATATGAAATTTGACATTCAAATACTCTTAAAGATGAGGATCAAGTGTATATGCAATGTGTAAATATATAAATTGCGGAATTAATGAATTTTACCAAAATGACAAAATCAAGACGATATCCTCATTAGTAAAGAACAAAAAATAATTAATTGTTTAATTGTACTTTCTTTTAAGTTACTGATCATTATTACGTTTTGATTTTACATGAACGTTGAAGTGTCTATGGTATAAATGTTTGGTATTTGCATTATCAAACATATTAAATAATTAATTTCTCGATAGTGATTTTATGTTTTGTTCTATTAAAATTATGTGTTTTTGTTTTTTGTTTTTGTTTTTTTTTTGGAACCAAAAAGGTAAAAAAATGTTTTTGTTCTATTAAATCCTTCTAACTTTTGTTTTTGTTGACATTGAGGTATTTTGAGGATTCAGTCTGAGTTAAAAAATAAAAAATAAAAAATGAAGGCCTCAACAGAACAACATAATGGGGTCGTTTACCAAAAGATAATTTAGTGATTGTGGGAAAAAATTAAAAGAAAAGGTGGATTGGTAGTGTTTGGAATAAGAAATTACAGTGACAAAAAGTTGGTGTTGCAATATTTGGTATTTACAAAAAAAATATAACAATCACCTAAAAGTACATCCATTATACAAACACTCCAAAATTAATTCTCATGATCTGAAATACTGGTTATAGCCTTATAGGTATCATAGATTTTTGCAAACACCCCAAAATTCAATATAGACGATATTGCCAACAAATTCTTCTATGTGAATATAAAGTACTTCAAGGCTTCATTGTAAGAATAAATAAAACTGCGATAAACTATCATTTTCTCGTAAAATTGACGTTTTTATACTAATTTTGAAAAGGAAAAAAAATGATGCACCTCTTTTTACATCACCAGACAACTTGTGTCATGAAATTAGCATCGAAAAAATTGATCATCAAGACAAGTGGCTTGGAGCTCACAAGCATCGATACAAATTGATCTTACAACTAAACATCAAGATAAGTTGAGCGTCGAGACAAGTGGTCTCGCCATTTATTAACATCGAGACAAGTTGTTCTTTGCTTGCAGATAAGCATCGAAACAACTAATTGATCTGCAGCTAACTAGCATCAAGTCAAGTTGTTCTTGCAATTAAGTATGGAGATAAGTTAAGTCTCTAACAACTCACTAACACCAACACAAGTTATCTTGCATGTGGTCAGCATCGAGACAAGTTGGTCTCGCAGCTCCTTTCATTATCTTTATGGAACGAATGGACATTGTGGTTGGAGTTTCCATTCAAATCTGTAAAAAATATGAATTTCTAAAGGTCTAAAATTATTATTATTATTATTATTATTATTATTATTTTTTACATGGATATGTTTTGGTAAAATATAGTTTCAATAAGGAAGTTGGTCCAATGGTAAAAGTAGGGGTGGGTAATATACTGAAAATACCGGTATACCGCACTTACCGTACCGAAAAAATACCGAAAATATCGGTATACCGAAAATTTCGGTAAGGTATGATACCGTACCGGTAAATTTCGGTACGGTAACGGTATGAATTTTTTTTTTTTCGGTATACCAGTATACCGAAATAATTTTCGGTATACCGGCATACCGAAACTTTTCGGTATACCGAACAGTTTCGGTATACCGGTATAAAAATAAATATCAATATTATTTTTTAATAATTCTAATACAAAAGGATGTTCGGTATACCGGTATAAAAATAAATATCAATATTATTTTTAATAATTCTAATACAAAAGGATGTTCGGTATACCGGTATAAAAATAAATATCAATATTATTTTTTAATAATTCTAATACAAAAATCTTTTTCGGTAATACAAAAATCATTTTCGGTATGGAACGGTATGTCGGTCCATTCCGGTATACCGATATGGAACGGTATGTCGGTATGGAACGGTATGCCGGTCCATTCGGTATACCGGTCCATTCCGGTATACCGAAATGACGGTATGGTAACGGTATGAACTTTTCTTATACCGAAATTTCGGTATACCGAAGGTACGGTATACCGAAATTTTCGGTAAGGTAACGGTATGAAATTTCGGTATACCGAAATTTTCGGTACGGTAACGGTATGGCGAGAAATTTACGGTATACCGTACCGAACCACCCCTAGGTAAAAGTCTTTCCCCATGCACCACAGTTCGATTTCAACACATTCAATTTTCGCAAAAACTCATATGACACCCTGATCTCACATAAAGTCTTACGTGAGACGGAGCCTTATAAATTCTTATGTGACCGATACTGACATATTGAATGGTTGACCCGATTTTATTTATCCATATTAACTTTGTTTTATGGCAAAAACTCATATGCACCCGGAGCACGGATCTTAGATCGGTGCCCCCAACCCAATCCGGCGCATGGGCCGCTCCTAGGCGCGTCCACGCACACTTGATTGTATATAATATATTATATTCAGGTATTACACATTTTTTCTTCAGGTTTCACATATTTACCCTTAAGGTATTATCTTGAAACAATGTTGTTTTCTTCTTTTTCCTCTTTTTTTTTTCTTCTTTCTCCTTCTTCTTCTTAATCTTTTTTCTTATCCATTTGTTATTCTTCTTATTTGTTTTGTATATCTTCTTATCTATCTTCTTGTCTTATTCTTCTTCAAATTGTGATGGAGTCATTTTTTTGTTCTAATATATATAGAACAAATTACTAATACCTCAAAAGTATTTTCATAACTTTTTCTTCTTTCTCCTTCTTCTTCTTAATCTCTTTTCTTATCCATTTGTTATTCTTCTTATTTGTTTTGTATATCTTCTTATCTATCTTCTTGTGCTTATTTTTCTTCAAATTGTCATGGAGTCATTTTTTTATTTTAATATCTATAGAACAAATTACTAATACCTCAAAAGTATTTTCATAACTTACATATTATTCAAGCATGTAATTTTGTAATACCTATAGTGCATGTATGTAATACCTATAGAACAAATTTGTAATACCTGAAAATTATTTTTCATAACTTACATATAATTAAGCATGTAATTATGTAATACTTGTAGATCATGTATGTAATACCTATAAAACAAATTTGTAATACCTCAAAACTATTTTTCATAACTTACATATCATTCAAGCATGTAATTATGTAATGCATGTAGTTCATGTATGTAATACCTACAAAACAAATCTGTGATACCTCAAAACTATATTACATAACTTACATATCATTCAAGCATATAATTATGTAACGCTTGTAGTTCATGTATGTAATACTTATAGAACAAATCTGTAATACCTCAAAACTATTTTTCATAACTTACATATCATTCAAGCATGTAATTATGTAATACATGTAATTCATGTATGTAATACCTATAGAATAGATCTGTAATACCTCAAATCTTAAAATTTTCAAATTAATACAAGATTTTTATCATTTTCTTCCCCAAAATTATGCAAATTCATATTATTCAATCAATAACCAACTATGGTGCTTGTTGCATCAATTATATAATATATTGCTATGAATCGGAGTAAGATATAAAAAATTGTAAGTCATTGAAAAATAAAAATCCTAAATTTTTATACAAATTAGGAAGAAAAGAACTTGTTGGAGTATTAGAAAAATAAAAATCCTAAATTTGTAGCAATTATATGAAGAAATTGAGAAGAAAGAGAGGAAAAAATGAAGAAGGAACTGTAAGGAAGAGAAAAGAGAGAGAGAGAGAGAGAGAGAGAGAGAGAGAAAGCGCAGAAAGAAAAAAAAAAAGATATGTATATATATGGGGTTAGATCTGTGCCCCTGAAACACATAAGTCCTTCTCTTGTTTTATATAAGGTCTTACGTGATATATACTCTTTAATTTTATGACCTCTACATCCAATTAATACTCAATTTTATCCATGTACTTTTCTGTTTTTAAATTTTTATTGATAGAATAATTTATGATTTGTTTAAGTTTTTAATTTAAATTTAATTTTTATTATCATTATATATATATATATATATATATATATATATATATTTTAAATATGAAAAGTTGGCATTCCTCTCTATACTCGCTCATTGGACTTATCTTAAATAAATACTTAATATTCGTCTCTCCACCCAATTAATATTCATTTAGAGTAATAATAGTTATTTGAGAAAATAATATTGTTTTTTTTTTTTTGAGTTATAATAATATTGTTATTGATAATTAATTTAGAACTTGTTAGATGATTAATATTTTTAAAATCATCTATGTATGTTCTTGTTTTAAATTTTTATAAATGAAATATATATTAATTAGTGGTTTGTTAATTTAAGTTCTAACTTTAAATCTATATTTCTAATATCATTGTATGATAGTTCCAATTACATATTTGAATATCAGAAAAGAAAAAGAAAATGTTTCTTTATTTTATATTTTATATTGAGTTTGTGAAATAAAGATTAGAAGTTTATTTTAAAAATTCAACTCAAATCTAAATATTTGTAGGTTCAATCTTGTTCTTATCTGATTTTGATTAACTAACGAATTACGCATAAACTTTAGTACTTTACACTACGGACTTTGTAATTTTAATTTCTTGGTGAATTAGACACAAACTTTACACTAAGGACTTTGTAATTTAATTTCTTGGTGAGTTCGCAAATTTTCATTTGAATTTGCAAATTATTTGAATAATGTATGTTCGGTACTTTTTTTTGGCGGGGGGGGGGGGGGGGTTTAACGAATAATGTAAGTGACTTTTTTTTTTTTTAATAATGTATGTATGTTCGATACTAGCACGTGCAAAGTTTGTACTAAAAATCTTCTCTTAATATCTAAACAATTAACACGGTTGCACGTGAATTATTCTTATGTCTTTTTTAAAATATTATTATATTATAAATTAATACTTTATTTAATCTATTATTTGATTTAAAAAAAAACCGCCGCAAAAGACCCACAAAACGCTGTATCAGTTGCATGGAACACAAATTTGAACGCAGAACATATTTCCTGCCTAACAACAAATAAAATCCAACATTTCCAGTAATAATCTCAAAAATGGTGATCCTTCAAAAACATGGCGTCTCTCTGAAATGGCATGTAATGAATCGATGCCACTGTTCACCGTCTATAAATTTCGCACCATTTTTTCCGATGCATTCATCCTCTTCGCATTCTATCTCTAGTCTTCCATATTCACACTGTGATATTGTTCACATATATTTACATACATACATAACTAACCATGGCCAACGGCAACGAAGCATCTTCTTCGAACCCACGACCCAGTGAGGTGGTCCCTCACCGAGGCCGTGGCAACCGGCCTGGTGAGTTGATACCTCCATCGCAGACTCCACCCGTAATGGGTGTTCCTGGCCAATCAGCGTTCACTCCTTATGCAAGGCCACAGCAACAACCAATGGGAGTTCCTGGCTGGTCTGCGTTCAGTCCCTACGCAAGGCCCCCACAACAACCACTGGGAGTTCCGGGCCAGTCTGCGTTCAATCCCTACGCAAGGCCAGGGCAGCCTAGGTGTTCGCCTGTGGGCTCTGGCGTTGGGACGAGTAGTAATGAAGGAGTCGGTTTGGAGGGTGGGGTCGGGGCCCAGGCTGTGCCTGTTGGAGGGAGTGGCTCTGGGGATGTGGCTGCTCCGGGGGCTTTGAGGATTGGTGATCAACCCTTGGCACTTCCTGATAATCAGGTGAGGTGCACGGTGTGTGGGAGGGTGTTCCGCACGCCTAAAGCATTATTTGGGCACATGCGAACACATCCGGATAGAGGGTGGAAGGGGGCACATCCACCACCGACGTTCAGAGCCGAGGAGGAGTTTGTGGATCTCCGTGAAGAGGCGGAGGCAGGAGGAGGAGAAGCGATGGAGGAAGAGGAGGGTGAGGAGTATAGCATTCCTGATTTGAATAAGCAGCCACCTCCTCATGATTCTAATTAGAGTGGAAACTTTAGAAGCGATACTATGTACCATGTGTAAAATTTGTACTGTTATACATTTAGTTGAAAAAATAAAATACAAACAAAATATAAACTAGTGTTCGTTTTGATTTATTTATTATTTTTTTTTTTTGAAAAAGTATAGATTGCAATGGAATAACGAAACTAACAATGATGAAAGGATTTGTTAATTTTGTTTGTATCAATCATCGCATATTTAGACCGATTCGAGATATATATTTAAGATAAAATATTATTTCTATCGCATATCTTCAACTCTTCACAAATTGTTTTAGAAAATGTTAATAGTGATATGTAACAATATTCTCACTTCCCTTTGGATGTGTTAAAGTACCAAACAAACCGAATAACATAAATTTGTATATATGAGAGAGAGTGTTTCACAAATCTTTATTCCTAATATGGGAGCCCTATATTATGAATTGGATAATTGGCGAGTCAACACGGTCAATGTGCAAATCCCCTGTTTTTCTCTACGTAAAAATATTTAATGTGATTAAAAAAATATTATTTTTACTTCAACAAAAATCAATTGTGACATGTTGCACACCTCGTGAAGTTAATTAATTAATTGTGAAGTTAATTGAGAAATATGATTTTTGAAGAAAGATTCTAGTTAAAAAAAAAAAAGAGAGTGAAAGAAGAACGAAGATTCAAAAGTGTACGCCAAAGGCACATATGCAGAAGCCTTAAGCCCCCAGAATGCACAAATGCAAAATATTTTGATATGTGTAGATATTATTTAATATTTAACTTCCTAATATTTCTGCATTTATTCAAAATGTGTGCATGCATGCAAGCATCGAATTAAATGAATACATGAAGGAAATTTAAAAAAAAAAAAACCGCTCTAAAACCCACAAAACAAGTTTACGGTTGAAACAAATATTTGAACACATAACATAATTCCAAGTATGGTGATGCCTCAAAAAAACAATTAGGCGTCTCTCCGAAATAGCATGTAATGAGCGATGCCACCCTTCATCGCCTATAAATTTTCGGCTATTTTTTCCAATGTATTCATCCTCACCGACTCTTGCCATCTTCCACATTCACATTCCTATTCACAAACATTTACGTATATTAACATTCACACATATATTCAATCATGAGCAACGGTGGTGAAGGATCCTCCTATTCGAACCCACGACCCTCTGAGCCAACCCCTCGCCGAGGCAGGGGCTGAGCCTCTCAAGGCCCTGGCAACCGGCCTGGTGAGTTGATTCCTACATCACAGACACTGCCTATGATGGGTGTTCCTGACCAATCGGCCTTCACTTCTTACGTAAGGCCGCCACAACAACCAATGGGAGTTTCTGGCCAATCTGCGTTCAGTCCTTACGCAAGGCCGGTGCAGCCTAGGTGTTAATCAAACATCACATTGATAAATAAATAAATAAAGGTTAATTTCAATTTTGATCATGTATGTAAGACCGTTTTTATTTTTAAATAAAAAAAGGTTAATTTCAATTTTGGTCATGTATGTAAGACCATTTTTATTTTTGAACAACTAACCATACATTTTCCAATTTTGGTCCTATATATTTCAATTTTTTTTCAATTTCAATTCAATTTTGATTGGACGGCCACCGAGAAATCTCACATGACATCGACGATTTTGAGAATTCCGATCAAAATTGGATTAAATTTGGAAAATTGAACTGAAATTGAAAAGAAATTGAAATACATAGGACCAAAATTGGAAAACGTGTACTCAAAAAACCTTAAAAAAAATAAAAAATACCAAAGTCAATTTGTCCGTTTCATTTTAAAATCTTAACTCGTAAAATGGAGGCTAATAATAAAACTCAAAAGCGTGCACAATTACAAAAAATATTAAAAAAGTCAAAGAATAGTTTGGAACTGATCAAAACCTGGTGCACAATTACAAAAAATATTAAAAAAGTCAAAGAATAGTTTGGAACTGATCAAAACCTGGTTCTAAATATATTGTGTAGGAAATATTGTAAGAAATATTGAAATCACTTATGCAGGGTGGACATTAGTTTTTCTCAATAACTAAATATATAATTGAAACCACAAAAAATATAAGCACATAACCAACCATGACAAACGGCAATGAAGGAACTTCTTCGAACCCACCACCCACTGAGGAGAGCCCTCGCCGAGCCCCTCAAGGTCCAGTGATTGTACACACAGCAGCAGCCTCATTCGGGCAGTGGTGGAGTCGGTTTGGGTGGTGAGGTTGGGTTTCAGGGGGCTCAGGCTGTGCCCATTGGAGGCAGTGCTGCTGGTCAGGGGGCCTTAAGAGTTGGTGGAAGTCCAACAGCAAGGAAGAGGGTTCGAAGCTTTATTCGGGCACATGCGATCCCATCCCGATAGAGGATGGAAGGGGGCACGTCCACCACCGACGTTCAGAGCAGAGGAAGAGTTTGCCGACCTTCGTGGTGTTGAAGAAGGAGGGGGAGCAGCGGAGGAAGTTCAAAATAACGCCCTTCCGGATTTGAACAAATATTGTTGTAATTTTTAGTTGGATGTGCAACATTTGTACGTAAACACTTTTCTTAATACATGGATATCTTTACTTCTCCTGTTATATTTCTCTTCCTTATTTTTATTAAATGCACAAATATGCAAATGAAAAAAGAGTTCAAATGTGCAAATGTTAGACGCTTTTAAATGTGCAAGAAAGAGTTAATGGAGAGCATTTCTTAATATTATGTTATATTTAATGATATGAAAATATGATGTTAAATAAGATCAGGTTATACTGAGTGTGCAGTAAATAATATGAAATTTGACTTTCAAATCACTAATTTTGCACGTGAAATGTTATGGGGGGTTAAATTGGAATTGCAATACGAATATAGCGGCAATTTCTGTTAGTTCGGTTAAGAAAGTGCGAATGGCAAAGAAAATATGGGCACTTCTTCAGAATTGAGAAATCATGATGGAGAAAGCAGATCCCGCACAGAAGCTGTACAACAGAATGCGGCTGTGGGAATTTCCCGATCAGTATATGGTGGAGGCCAGCGACGGCTCCTCCGCTCCCTTTTTGCTCATCAATCGCTCCGATGGTTCCATGAATCTTACTGGTATTTCACATCCACCCACTAATCATCAATCTCCTAATTATCATTCTCTGAATGCAATTCTCTTCCGATCCTTGTCCAGATCACGTCCCACGTTTCACTCCTTTTCGTGCTCCCAAAATTCGGACCATTTTCGGTGTTGTTGGGATTCTCAAGCTTCTCGCAGGCATGTTTCTAGCTCCTTTTTAACCCTAATTTTATGAAATTGTGGTATCTGGTGTGTCCAATTTCCCAACTCTGCCACTACTGCTTGACCTGATTCATAAATTCATAATTTTTCGGTTTTTTTTTTTTGTTGTTGATGTTTTTAGGGTCGTATTTGTTAGTGATTACTGAACGTGCATGCGCTGGACGTTATCTGGGTTACCCCATCTTCAAAATCATTTCAATGAAGATTCTTCCTTGTGATCATTCTCTCAACAATGCTCCGGAAGAACAAGTATATATATCATTTACCTACTAGTTTTTGAAATTTTCTGGTATTTGAAAGTTTTGATATATATGATGTTGCATCTCTGTTGGGCAGAAAAAGATGGAGAGTGAGTTTACTCACTTGCTGAATTTTGCAGAGAGGACTCCAGGTCTTTATTTCTCTTATGATGTCAATATAACATTGAGGTGATGTTTTTCTCCTACACTCACTTCTTCTTTATATTGATTCAGTACTGAGAACTTAGAACATACCTATCCCCTCATTTTCCCCTTATTTGCAGCATTCAAAGACTCCATGATTTGGGTGATGAATCAAAAATGCTTCCTCTTTGGAGACAAGTAAGTTTGACCTTTTCTTCTTTCAGTAAGCCGGTTAAAATGGCTTAATCATTTAATAGAAGTTGGCTTAGTTAAGATATCCCCTCGCGCATAAGATAGATCCGATCAGTACTCCATCTAGAGAAGAGAAACTACTAGGCCATAGTATTGTATATTGGGCTCCAATGCTTTATTATAGTCTATAAACTTTTCTATTGTATTGGGCTCCAATGCTTTATTATAGTCTATCAACTTTTCTATTGTAAATTGGGCTCCAATGCTTTATTATAGTCTATAAACTTTTCTACAGGCAGACCCTCGATTTATTTGGAATAACTATATGTTGGAGACGATAATAGATAACAAGGTCAGTTTTGTAGCTATGAATCACATCTTCTTTTAAGAAAACTGATCTTCAAAGTTTTTAGTTGCTGATATGCTATTTTAGTTGTGCAGCTTGATCCATTCATACTTCCTGTTATGCAAGGAAATATCCTTTTGAATGTGCTTCATTTCCTGCACCTGATGTGTTCAATACTTTCAAACATAATCAATTTAGTTAAACCTTAACTAGTCATCAGGTTTCCAGAGCTTACGATTTACTATTGGAAAAGCTGTTATTGATGTGACACTAATTGCAAGAAGATGCAATAGAAGAACTGGTAATTAAGCCATTATTTACACTTGGTTGAAGGATTAGTACTGGCATTTGTTTAAATTTTCATGCATTTGATGGATCTATATATGTTGTTATTCCAGTGGGTTCTCATTTTGAATGTTTGTTAAGGCACTCGGATGTGGAGAAGAGGAGCTGATTATGATGGTTATGTGGCCAACTTTGTGGAAACTGAACAAATTGTACAGTTGAACGGCTCTACTGCATCATCAGTTCAGGTAATGATACACTACGAACAAATGTTTCTTGAATAATTTGGATCTTGTGGACAGATGAAGATTACATTTTTGTTGTTGTAGGTTCGAGGATCAATTCCATTACTTTGGGATCAGATTGTTGATTTGAAATATAAGCCAAAGTTCGAGATTTTTAAAGTTAAGGAAGTGGTGAGTATTTTATCTGATCTTTGTAATTAAACTGAATTACAACATATGAGTAAGATAAATGCATTTTGACATTTGTGCAGCCTCAAGTAATAGAGAGACACTTCTTGGATCTAAGAAAGAAATATGGGAATGTTTTAGTCGTAAACCTTGTCAACAAGGTACCAAAATCTCCATCGTATATAGTCAGAAATTTCTTCACAACTGTTTTGTATGTTTATGGTTGTTCTTGTAAATGTGTAAACACAGCATGGAGATGAGGGACGTTTATGTGAAAAGTTTGGCACTGAAATAAAGCATATTGCCGATGATGATGTCAGGTAGGTATACAGAGTTCCTTAACAATGTTATATTTTTTCATTTCTAATTTTAACTTTGCAACATTTCGCAGATACTTGCACTTCGATTTTCATAAAATATGTGGAGATTTATCCATCGGATGGCTTTCCATTCTTTATCATCAAATCGAGGCGTTTCTCTACAAAAACAAGTAATGTTGCTCACCATATTAATATTTCTCAACTTAACTTATGAACTTCAATGATAAAACACTATAAATTAATACAACAGAAGTGAAAACACAATTAACTATTTAGCACTATTCAATGATAAAACACTATAAATTAATACAATAGACGTGAAAACACAATTAACTATTTAGCACTATATTGAGATATGCAGGTACTTTTTTATAAATGAGAAGGAGGAGAAAGTTGAGAAGCAAATCGGAGTCGTGAGGACCAACTGCGTTGACTGTTTGGACCGTACTAATGTCACCCAGGTTTTTTTTCTATTGTTCTTTCACCGCGCATCGTAACGCGATAAAATTATTTATTTATTTTCCTAACCTAACCAACTAGTAGCTAGGGCAAGTAAGAGTCGATCCCACGAGGAGTGATGATTAACTATGTCATGTTCAATTCAATCAAATAACAGATTATGGAGGGGTTTTGAGATTGATTAACTATCACTAAATTAAATGAACTAAACTTAGCAAGCAAAATAGACAGATTCAATATACGCAAATATTCCAGTTAACAGTTCAATTATCCCCCTATATCAATTACTCACTAATCAACGTATTACCCCTCTCTCAGATTATCATGGAATTATCATCCCTAACCTAACATTACGCGTCATTAAGCCGAATCGTCTCTTAAAATTAGTTAAATTAGGATGCGCTCACTAATTAACCCTATTTAATTGAACAACCTAGGATACACTCGCTAGATTTAATTCATTCAAATGCATTAATCATGCATTAATCACCAAGACGATAGGATGAACTAAACCCCAAATCAACACGCGTGATTTGATAATTCGGATTATGTTACCCTAAAGATGCACGACCACTTTATGAAAATTAAACCACAATGATAATTTAAGATTCTAGTAGTCAATTATCAAACACTTAACCTAGGTGATCAGACTAAGTCAAACAATAATAATTAAAAACATTATGCACAGATAACATAATCAATTCCAATCAAATATCGAGAGGGAAATACGGGATTAATTAGAAAATAAATAAATATATGGATTCAAACATCTCTGCTAACCGGAATTTAGAAATTAGCCAAGCATCTTCAAAATTGAATCCACAATAATTGTTGAGAAATCTCTCATCAAATTAATCCCTAAATAAAGAATAAACTATCCTAATTCTCTCTCTAATCTCCTGTCTCCAAGCTACGTGAACAGTAAGTATTCTATGCAGGAGAGATCAAGTCAAATACATATAATGTTTTCCTCCTGGTGACGTGCGCGCTCCTCTTGCCCTTGAGGTGAATGGGCCTTATTTCTTTCTTTTAACTAAAGCCCACTTACATGTCTTTAATTAAATGGGCTCTAGCCCTTTAGCCTTCAATTGAATTGATAGGCCCAACATCTCCATTTGAACCCAAATCTTTATTTAATTCCTTCCTTGATCTTCAAGCCCAATTAATATTACTTTCATGGCCCACACTCATCTCGTCTCCTTCCTCGAACACTTCCTTTAACTTCAAAATATTCCATAAATCCCTAGAATAATCAAGAAAATAATATATGAAGTATTTGGAGTCATAATCCACACAAATGTAGGAAAATAGTGCATCCAATCAAATAAACGATATTAAAATCACATATTGATCACCATAAAAATGCACGTATTTTCCTCGTATCATTCTTGAATAATTTCTTATGTAAAATTTTGAATTATTATTGTTTCTTCGTTTATTTGCAGAGCATGATTGCTCGTAAAATGTTGGAAACTCAACTTCGAAGGCTTGGTGTTTTCAATGCTGAGGAAACTATTACTAGACATTCCAATTTGGATGAAAGCTTTAAGACTTGTTAGTATATATGCTTTTCTACCTTTTTCAACTTCTTCTCATTCTTTTTCCATTGATTTAAACTCCTGAATTTTAGTGTGGGCTAATCATGGGGATGATATTAGCATCCAGTATACTGGCACTCCTGCTATGAAAAGAGATTTTGTCAGGTACTCTTAATAGCCTTCACTATTTCATACAAAATGTGTAAGAATCTGTTCTTCTTAGTTTGAAATGTTGTTTAATATCAGATGTGGGCGGAGGACGGTTCGAGGAATTATAGAAGATGCCTGGACTGGTCTCGTACGTTACTACTTAAACAACTTCTGTGATGGTACAAAGCAGGTTTGCATGCTCGTCCGGCCCTCTGATCTTGGTGGATTTGAAACCCGTTTCTTGATAACTTTCTATTCATTGTCTTTCCTCAAGGATGCAATCGATTTATTTCAAGGACACTTTATTGTGTCTGTTTCCAAGAACATGACTCCTACAACCAAGAAAAGTGGTCTTGAAGCTGTAGCTGTGAGTGACCACCTTTCCTTCATCTATGCAGTGCTTATTTATGCAACAATTATGTCATAGTGTTTCATTTGTGCAGTCCTTTCCACTGGCTTTATCGCTCATTATGACTGCTCTCTTCTACGCTATTATATCACTGGGACGAGGTAAAATGGGACGATCATCTTCTCGAACAACAAATCATTCAATCATATTCAGAATCTTCGACTTAAAGCATGGCTTGATGTGTTTTGCAGTTGGACACGACCCTTGGAATGTGTTGTCTTCGATTATGTGGGGGAGTGTGAGTTTGATCATAGCTAAATTCGTCAAGGACAATGGTCGTGCTTTCTGTGATCGCCCTCGTCTGCATCAACCTAGGCATTGAGCCACCCGGTTTTCTATTTATTGTTGCCTGTAATTTCAGTGGTCACTTGTGCTTATGTACTAGACAGATTAAATATGTATATGAGCCCAAAAGACAGAAAAATCAGATTCTATTACTCTTTACGAACAAATACAGAAGATTATGATACATTGATACAACTATAAATATATAGGGGCACCTATTAAGAATCAAGAATCTACTAAAAAATAATTGATATTAAACAATTATGAAAGAAGGGTACAAACACCTAATTAATTGGTCATCTTCCTGCTGGAGCATGATAACTCTGGTGAGGTCTTTGTGTAGGTTTACACTTCAAATCCTTTGGTTTCCCAATAGATGCAATCTGCTCCAACACCTCGACTACTTCGCTCATTGGTGGTCGTTTTCTTGGTTCTCCTTCCAAGCATCTAAGAGTAAGCTGAGCCGCCTGTAGCGCCGCCTTGGATGAATACTGCCCCACCATTCGAGCATCCATGATCGTTTTCAGTTTCCGTTTTTGGGAAATAATGGGTTTCACCCAATCAACCAAGTTTTGCTGACCATTAGGACGTTTTGTGTCGAGGGCTCTCAATCCGGTTAACAACTCGAGCAGCACCACGCCAAAGCCATACACATCACTCTTCACATATAGATGCCCTGTTAAAAATAAGCAAGAGTTCAATGCTAGATTATCATCGGATTCTCGATTTTCACTGTCAAAAATCTGACTCGATATTGGTGATATTACAAAGTGAATTAAAGAACTGAAGAACACACATCACCTGCAACATAGTAGGAACTCACTCACCTGTTGCAATGTACTCAGGAGCAGCATAACCCTGTGTTCCCATGATTCGAGTTGTTACATGAGAATTCCCCTCTGAGGGCCCCAGCTTGGCTAAGCCAAAATCGGATATTTTTGCATGGTAATTCTACAAAGCCGAGAAAAAATGGCACAAGAGACTCACAACTTGGAATATAAAAATGTATGAAATGACTAGTGTATAAATGCAATAATAATTTTGGCACTTCTTTACTCAAATTTCTGGTATTTCATGCTCAAGTTTACTTCACCATTTACAGTTTCAGGTTCTTTGCAATATAATTTCTATTAATATTTTGAACTAAATCACCAATAATCAGTTATAAACTCAACTATAGGAGTATAATAGCAAAAGAATCATACCCCGTCAAGGAGAATATTGGATGCCTTGAAGTCTCTGTAAATGACTTGCTTCTCAGAAGTGTGCAAAAATGCGAGGCCTCGTGCTGCTCCTATGGCTATCTTAAGTCGTATATCCCATGATAAAGGTTCAGTGGCAGCATTTCCTGCATATCCCAAAAGGCCAGATTTGGAATAATTAATGTTTTTCCTCTGAATATATTTCATTCTCTTAGTTTATTAAACACTTTCTTACTTCTAAACAAATGGTTTTCCAGGCTCCCCTTCTGCATAAACTCGTAGACGAGTAATAGCTCTTTATCTTCCCAACAGTATCCCAAGAGCTTTACCAAGTTAGGATGTGATAGCTTTCCCAAAAACTCCACTTCTGCCTGCATTCTCAAATCAAGAAAAAAAACATACAAAAGTGAGTACCCTAATTCCAATGATATAACGAAAAGATTGCACAAGAGGCATCATGATCTTCTCAATGTTAACTTCAACGAGCCTAGATGAATATCTCTGATTAATCAGAGCAAAACAGCCTAGTTTATTGTTTTAAATCAACGCACGGCTAAAACAATGTGCTAATCCTTTCTCGACTACAAAGTCCACAGATGGAAAACTAGATTACTACTAATGCATTGTAACTATGCAAAAGACTCAAACAAAGATTTTCGACTACTAATATTACCTGCCATTCACTGAACCCTTGTTCGCTTTGCGGGTTCAATTTTTTGATGGCAACCATCATCCCAGTACCTGATTTGGGCGATGGACCGAGCGTCTTCTCGTCCACCCATCCCTTATACACGGTCCCGAAACCTCCCACTCCCAACACCATATCATTCTTGAAATTCCTTGTGGCATTCTTCAAATCAGAATAACTGTAAATTTTAATATCAGGAGTGGGCAATATCTCTCCATTATTCAAACAACCATCTTCACTTATAGCTCTTGAAAACTGGCTAAGGCCAGCACTACTGCTCGTAGCAGAAAGACCTCCCACATTGCTGTTATTAAGCGATGTACCTTTATTACATACACAAATTGTTAACTCAACTTAAATAGCTTCCACTCACTCTACCAATAGTGCTATATACCTATAATCAAACATGGCAATTTCTAAAACCAGAATCTAACATGTGAAGAGAGATAAAAGACAAGTTCCCCAAAAAGGAAAGGCAACCAAGAAAGTAATCAAGATTCGACTTTTTTCCCCTTTCGAGCCAAAATTCAAGAACCCCAACAAATTCTCCAACAGCCCAGAAAAAGAAACGAGCACTAAAGCTGAAAGTGAAGTGAGAAGCATTACCTGGGGTAGAATCGGTATTGATGGAGCTGGGGTTAGGATCAGCAGCAACCAATCCAAAGCAATTCCCCATTAAAGATTTGCTTCAATCTATAAACAGCTAAAATACAAGCAAAATTTGGGTCCAAGAATTTAGAATAGTAGAAGGGAATGAGGAGAGAGAAAATATTGAAGATTTTTGTATATATATAGAAAGCGAAGAAGGAAATGATAATGAAAAGGCTGTGGAGGTGCTTCCCGGTTGGACTTTAAAAATCAATTACTTGGAAATGTCCATGTTGCTTCGATGCTTATGGCAATTGGCAACCATCTTTTGTACTTTTTTTCTTTTTTACTTTTTCTATTATTATTTTTACGCGCCATTATATTTTTTGGTTTTCTTTTAACTTTTCAACTCGTGTCGTGTGTTTCATGGCTGATTGCAAATTTGCAATATTCTTTGCGGCTATGCATGCGGGCCTGCGCCGCGCCGCCGTGTAAATGGAAGACTTGTTCAGCCCGAACCGGTCAAGAGCAAACCCTAACCGAACTGTTAAACACGGTTTTTATTTTCAGTTATGTTGGACTATTTTTGTTTCCTTTTTTTAATTTTTTTAATTCGATGGAACTGGTTGTTTCAATTTAATTAAATCATTGATTTCCGTCAAACTGCACCCACATTAGAGTTGTCATGAAAGAAATTTGACTTGTAAATGTTGCACTATGTAAATTTATTGTAGAAATCAAAGAAATTGACGGTTTAAAAATGGAGGTTCATAATTTGATATATACACAAATGAAATCCAGATCGATGGTTAGTTGAACCATTAATCCAAATTCTGGTTTGGCTCTGATATGGATTTTTTGACACGAAGAAACGGCCCAGAGAAAAGCAGACTTCAGGAAGTCCTGTCCATTGCAAAACAAGCAGTAGAGTTGAAGGTCCCAGATTTATAAGGCCCACCAACATCACGTAAGAATCGTTTCTGGGGTGGTTCGAGTCCAATTTGAAGAAACCCAATTAGAAACCCGAGCCCAGTAAACCTAGATATCTTACGCAATGAGTTTTTTTTTTTAATAAAGGGAAATCGTCATTCTTACCATTATCTTAGAAAATAGGTATAAATAGTTTAAAATTGTAACTTTAAAGTAAGGGAAAACAATTTTTTCTCATTTTGAAAAGGAGGCATGAGACTTTTGTAAGACACAAATATTCTCTCTGCACCTTGTTTTAAAGAAAGTTCCCTTTTATCTCTTATCATTGCTTGTTTTATTATTCATCCCTTGTTTTGGAGCTTATTTTTACTGTTTTTGTTCTCATCATAACTTATTTATGGTTGAGAAGTGTGATGGGTATTTCCGGAACTCATCATTCTCCAATTTTTGGAACTAGATGAACCCCTCTATATCTACCATGGAGTTGTGTAACATGTATGATTAAATCTTATTATTTTTTAAATGTTGCACTGCTACAATATGTTGTTAGTTATATAAAAGATAGGGAGTTCCAACTATTATCCGACTGAAGACAAACCCTATTGGAAATGTCAAATGTAAGTCAATTTAATTGTCTTCCAATTTTCTTCAAGTATGACAAATTGAGGAAGGTTGTTCTCAACCAGAATAAACTGGACTTAATGTTTATGGTGTGTGTATATATATTATTTTTATTATTACTATTATTATTATATGGAAAGTAGATTAAGTAATATACACTAAATATAATACTTATTCTCCTTCATAGATAAACATCAAGAATTCAAGATATTACATGTGCTATATATGATATAAGCTGTGCATATATAATAGCGGAAATTAAGCTTTTGAAAATGAATGTTCTGTGCATATTCAACTTATATAAAACATATCTGCAAATTAGTAAATAATAATTTAAGTTGTCACAGAATATTGAAGTGATTTTCTTTGCTATGAATATGTGTACTCATGTCGTATAATACAAATGTTTGCGTGCAATAAAATCAGATATTCATTTAAATAAGAAAGTACGTATAAATTATAATAATGCGATACATTTAAATAAATTAAAACGACAACGTCAAGTACAATACAATTGACTTTATTCTTTTAGATTCATTTATTATACATATATGCAAGGATGAAAATATTCATATCGTGTATCGCATCGCAACCTTGATTTTACGGATATATCGATATCACATATTGATATCGCAAAAAATTTAAAAAAATTATGGAAACTCTATTAAAAAATTGGAAATTTTACGTAAAATTTTACAAACTATTATAACATTCAAAAATGCATATATTTAATTTGAAATCTCAACAAAATGATTGATAAATAATACATACAACCAAAAGCGTTACGAAAATTGAAATTTATTCAAAACTGATTGATACAACCAAATCACTAGAGCCAAACCGAAACCGGGAACCGCCGAAATCGGTTCGGTTTCGGTTCGCATTTTTCCAAACCGGCGATTTAACCGGCGGTTCCAACCGCCGGTTTTCATTTTTTTTTTTTTATATTATGGAGCATGCCACGTGTACGATTGTGTTTGAATCGAATATAGCCGTTGAGGATGAACGACCACGATTAAATGGCCGTTGGAAACCGGCCAAACCGGAACCGGTTTGTGCGATTTTTTGATCCAACGGCCGAGATCAAGTGGTCGTTGGAGATCGACGACTGAGATGAGGCGAACCGTTGGTTCAACCGAACAGGAACCGGCGGTTCGAACAGGAGCTTAGCAATTTTCTTTTTTTTTTTCTTTTTTTTTGAATTTTTGAGATTTATAAATAGGGGTTCAAATTGTGTATTTGCTCACACCAATTCTCTTGCTCTCTCTCTCTCTCAATTCTTGCATTCTAGCTCACTTTAAATTATTTCAAGTTCAAAATCTCTCAAATTCTTGTTATATTTCAATTTCTAGTTCTTCATCATCAACTTCTAGTTCTAGTTCTATTTCTACTTGTATTTTTTCTATTTTACATTCATCATGTCTAGAAAAGGTTCTTCTACTTCATCCTCTCGTGGGAATGGAAAGAGTCTCATGCCACCTCCACCATCGTATGAAGATGAGCTCATTGATCGATATTGATCGATGGTGTGACGAGCTTGATCCAAATGTTGATTTGGGGGAACAAATTGCTCAAGCCTTAGCCGACGAAGACGAAGAAGAAGTGTCGCCGACGCAAGAGAGTTTGAATGCCACTAAAACCACCTCAAGTAGAACACCTTCTTCACTTCGAAGTGATATTTTCTCCATTCACTTCAAGAAGGAAGCCGTGTCTAATAGTAACGTCGACTACATAGTGACGTGCAACCATTGTGGGAAGCAATACAAGTTCAAGCATGGAGGGGGCTATGGAACGTTCACTAACCACGTCACGAAGAAGTATCCCGACAAGATTGGATTGGAGCGCTCTCAAACACAACTACGAGGATTCATCGGGTCTTCACAAGGTATGGATTTTATTGCTTCAAAACATCTACCTTTTTCATGGGCTTCGAATGACCTTTATGAAGATTATGTGAGCATATATTTACAATCACCCGCTAGAATGATAAGTAAGAACACGGCCACTAGGGATATTGATAAAAGAGTACGTGAAAGAAAATATATATTACTACAAGATTTAGCTAACCTTAAACAAAAAGTTGCGATTTATTGTGATTGTTGGAAAGAACATTACCAAAAAAATGATTATATGGGCATTACTTGCCATTGGATTGATGATGCATGGGATGTTAAAAAACGTTTAATTGCTTTTGTTGATTTTAATAAAAAACATATTGGTTTATATATTTCACAAAAAGTAATACATGTGTTAAATGATTATGGTATATTAACAAAAGTATTTGATATAACTTTAGATAATGCAACTAATAATAAAGCTAGCTTGCCTACACTAATTGAATTTTGTAAACTTTATTAAATGGTGATCTTTTTCATACTAGATGCATGTGTCATGTTTTTAACTTATGTGTTCAAGATGGATTAAAAACTTTAGATAAGAAATAGAAAAAATTAGAGATGCAATTAATTTAATTTGTCATACCGTACAAATGCGAAAAAAATGGGCCGCATTTTGTAAAATGAATGGATTAGAAGTAAAAAAAATTGTGAAAGATGTGCCAAATAGGTGGAATTCTACTTTTTACATGCTTCAAGATTCGTATAATTATAGAGAACTTTTATGTGCTTTTTTATGGAATTTGGTGATATTCGTGATGGTAATGTTATGTTATTTGTCCATTTTTTGGATTCTTGTATAAACATGATGAGTATGTTAAAAAAAAATTGAAGAAGCCACTAGGGAAGTAAGTGGATGTTATTATCCTACATCTCCTTTAGCTTTAGATCAATGTGTTAAAATTATTTTCGTAATTAACTTTTATAAAGATGATCCTATTTTATGTGATGCAATTATTATGATGAAAGCAAAATGGTTAAAATATTATCATGAGATACCCCCTATATTTATGTGCTAAATTATTAGATCCTAGGATTAGAGAAGATGGATTAGAAGAACTATTAATTATGTACTATAATGCATTGTTCCCACTTGGATTGATTAGTGAATATGATCTAATAAAATATATCCCTAATCCTAGGGAAGTAGTTGCTAGGGCTAAAGGTTATTTGTATGATTTATTTAAACAATATAAAATAATTCATGGTGATTCAAGTAGTAGTGATGATGTAGGAGATCAAAATGTAGGACATAGTAGTTATTCATCTTCTTCATCTAGTTTTGGTGATACCCTTAGTCAATATTACAACTTTTATGACATTAGAACGCAAAAAAAAGCTAGAAGTACGAACTCATCACAAGAATTAGATTCTTATTTAAGTGTTACTTTTGAATCGGTTGTTTTCGAGAATCATTTGGATCTATTAAAGTGGTGGGCATGAAGGGCCACCACATATCCTATACTAACAATTATTGCGAAGGAGATGTTTGCATGTCCCGCCTCAACGATCTCGGTTGAACATGCTTTTAGCGTATCGGGCCACACTTTGAGTGTGAGAAGAGCAAACTTAGCCGCCGAGAATGTCCAAAACCTTATGCTCCTTGAGGATTGGGTCAAAGCAATCAAATGTCAACAAAACCTCGATTGCACACGCTTTGAGGAATGTGAAGCGGATTTGTATGACTACGACTCAAATACAATATCCTCCGGCGATAGTGGCATCAACCTAGACGATTGAAGAAGGTAAGTTGAGGTAAGAGAACTACGTGAACTTTGATTCCTTAATTCGATTTCAATTAAGGATACGTAGGCAATTTCATTTTAAGTTTGGAATTTCAATTCCAAACTTAGAATGAAACTCAAGTTCTTTCAATTTTCCCCCCTCCCTTTGGCTAATGTTGTTTAAATAGTTACTTAATTAGATACTTGGATCTTAGACTTGTATTATATAATTCAAGATAGATAGATAGATAATTGTAATTGTAATTCAAGATAGACTTTTATTTCTTGTAGATAGACATGAACTTTTGTAATTGTAATATATAGGAACTTTTGTAATAGATTATATCATAGATTAGATAGAATTCTAACTTGTAATAATTTTCCAAGTTATAATGAAAAAGTTTGTTCACTTCAATATTTTATATTCCAAATTTCAATTTCTCATGGTATGATATACTTCAAAACAAACATTGTTGAGTAACTTGAGTGTAAAATACACTCAATACATATGGGCGTGAACACGATTATTGTGTTATCTTGGTCAAAAAATGAATCATAACTACAAAATATTGGTTGATATAGGTACAAGAGGAGAAAACGGCGTGACGGAGACAAAGCGTGCGAAAAAAGGAAGAAAATGGACGAAAAATGGTGGATACTGTGGTATCCATATCCAGTACCACAGTACCCAAAGTGGAGAACCAAAACGATGGGTTCTGCATCTCAGTTTCGCGGTACCCATATCTCAGTACCGCGGTACCCAACTCCAGATTAAAAAAAAAAACCGCCAAACCGCCAGTTCGAACCGGCCGAACCGTCTGGTTCCGGTTGAACCGGCGGTTTGGAACCGAAACCGGAACCGTCTCCCCTACGGTTCGGTTTCGGTTCCACCAATCCGAAACCGCCGAACCGGCGATTCAAACCGAAACCGGAACCGGCGAACCGTTTGGACATCACTATCTATATCGCAACCTTCAAAATACGGATATATCATGGATATATCGCACGTGTATCGGGATATTTTCATTCTTGCATATATGTGAATGTGAATATTCATTAACAAAGAAAGAAAGAAAGGGTGATAAGATGGTCCCAACAATTTCTTTCCAACGGTTAAGTCAAAAACATGACCGAACAAAATATATAATAATCATTTAAACAAATAAAATAGTAATTAGTATTTATAGATATTTAATTAACTTGGTTAAACAGTTAATGTCAAAGTTAATGATCAGAATGTCAATAATTTAATGTTTAGTGCCTAATAATTTTAGATTAGTGACGAATATAATTAATTAGTCATACATTGACACTAATGTAATAAATTAGTCGTACATATCCTTGTATAATACCACTAATGGCAACTTTTTTCATATTCAATCACACTTTTATCTTTGAATGATGCTTTTTTAAATAAAGGTACTTTTTAAAATTTCTTGTATCAAGATATTAAAATAAAAATAAAAACGAGAAAAGGAAGCATTCATTCTTTAAAAGCAGAATTTGGGTCAGAGAAGTCTTTGAGATGGGAACAAAAGTTGTGTTTGGTTGACTAGATATATAATTTTATTTATTTTTTAATTCGTAACATTAATTGTTTAAAGTTCTTCAATTTGTAATATTAATATTACTCGGTTTTCTCCGACCATTGATGTCTTGAAAATTAGACCCTTCAACGTCTGAACCTAGTGTGAAAGAGAGAAATGTGCTTCAATGGTTTTCTTCGTTCCCATTTCCATAATTTATTATTATTATTTTCAATACGCAATTATTTGGTCAATTGTAAATCATTATTGTTTTTCCTAATCCCCTAATCTCACTACTTGTTGACACATGACTAGTTTCAAACACATCAGTAGTGAGTTTTTGGAACGGTCATTAATTATAAAATAAATAAAATGAATGAAGAAATTTGTTAAAATATATATATATATATATATATATATGTATGTATTATTTTTCCTAAACTAGTTTGAATCAAGAAGAGGAGTAATGATGCAAGTGAGGTCTCGTAGAGAAATAATATCAATATAATATACAAAGACATGCATGCTTATGCACAATCAATAACAAACCTTAACTAATTACACACTTGCAAAGAAAAACATGTCCTGTAAGAAGTTGATCAACTTACTGTAAATGTCTCAATTGGCAGATTTGTCGTTTTCAGCGAATCGCAACACCTCCTTCGCCATTGAAGAAAACGAACGCGCTGTATCCTGCATCTCAGTCGTCTTCAAGCTGATGCCCTGCAACTTCTTCAAATTTTCACTCAGCTTCGTGTTTGCCACATTTGCAGCACCCGATGATTCCTGCATTCGTGTCGATCCAATTTTTAGTCATTGCAGTTATGCAATGAATACTGCAATATTAGCGCATATATGCATCAACTTACACTAGAAGAAGCAAACCCATATTTCTTCTTTATTTGATCAACAGAACCCGTTTTCTCGTCCTGTGTCTCCTCCGTCTTTACTGCTACTTTATGATCTGTCTTCACCTTTGTGTTTAACAACTTGCCTGTCAAATGAGCAAAAAACGAAATTAATACATTTATGAATTTAATCATAGGAAATAAGACAAGGACTTGTATACCTTTTATTGCTTGAAATTTATTTGTAATGTTGTGTCGATTCAATCCTGCTATCACCGGATATCCTCCTCCTCTAGGTTTCTCTTTGGGATCTTCGATTTCAATGTCATCTTCGCGCCATAAGCAACGATAAAGAAAATATGCTGAGATATTTTATAAAATAAATTAAAAAGAAAACTCGGTAGAAGAGAGATACCTATATCCAAGTCCACATCGTCATCATCAAGAACGTTCTTTTTTTCCTCAGTTTCAGTATCGGTTGGAAAGTTTACTGTTGAAAATATGGTGGATAATTCTTCAATACTTAATATACTATCTTCTGATTCCAATTCAAGCCCGTTCTTCGACTTTGTACCCTTGTTGTCTTTAATCACAGAGCCAAATATACCCTGTTGAAGAAAACTAAATGAAAATGCAGGAAAGTATATGCAATCCTCACTATTCGTGAAAGTCTCGTAATAAACCTTCTTCTTCTCTTTAGCCTTGGGTGAAGAGATAAGCCCTCGAGCATTTACCGTGTCTTTGTTATAAACTTCGGATACAGGGACCAGAAATCTGGGTAGAATAAATTCAAATCAATAATTTCTTTTTTTACAAAAAATAAGGAAATTAGATCCTCTTCTTGCACTTGTTACCTATAACCCTCCTCATGGAGCAAAGTCGAGACAAAGAGTAATTCCTGGTCACGGTTGACCTGATTATAGAGAAAGTGTTAAGAGAGTCTTGTTAACAAAGTGTCCAAGTTAATTAGGTAGAATTTAGAACTTACAATAATGAGTTCACCATCATGGGATGATGAAACTATAATGTCGGATACTGAGAATGGTCTGAAAGATGAAAATGTGAGGTTTCTTATTGAGCTTTCTTTCACAAGGGATAATTCTGGCAAGGACCTGAAGGTTTAAATCAAGAAAAGTATAAACATACGTATGAGATTAGTGTGGATAATCAACAAGGTACAGTCAGCATAGAAATATGACCTGATCTCGATTTTTCCACTGGTGAAAAGAAGTACGAGACCAAGATCCGGAGAGCCGAAAGTTGATGCCCAGAAACAAGATGAACTGAATTTCTTTTTGTAGACCACTTTCTTAACACCCTGAGAATCAAGAATTGTAATAACGGAATACAAGAAATGAGTTGGCAGCCTTTCTTGCATATGTTATGGCGACTACACGATAGCAGCAAGGTTACCTCGTACCTGCACTAAATGCGATAGGGAAAATGCGTAAACAGACTTCTCGGTGCAAAGCAACAGACACGATTGATCCGAGCTATCTGTGAATACAATAAGGAAAGTGATTAGAACAATTAAGAAGTTGAAATTATTTAGTTCAATCCTCCATGTAATTACAGAAAGAAGGGTTAAAAGAAAATGGGACTTACCCAAAATCCGCGTAAATAAAGCTCTCTTCGGGTTATTCGGACGGACCACACCAGGGCTTAGTGTGTTTCCAGTGTCCTTCTCTAGTGCCAAAACTGATGAATCTTTTGTTGCGACAATTATTACATTTTTCTCAAAGCCATGGAAACTGCATGTTTTGAAATGCATTGAGATAATCCCTGTGCTGAATTCACTGGCAATTTGTGTTTGATACAAGACAGTGGGGCCCTCTGGATCGATTAAATACACCTGTGTTTCGAAATTGAATTTTAGTTACCTATAGACCACTTCATCGTCTATGATTGACTTCAGAAGATAGTAAAAATTTCTAACATGTAAAGCCAAACAAGAAAGAAAAATCTTACATATCCTTGTTCAGAGCCAATAGCAAGTTGTTTTAGATTTTCAGTTGTGCTTATGGAGAGTACTGCACCATTGGCCTTCATAACTTTGATTCTACGAACAATATGGTTGCTTCCCTTCTTTGAACCACCTGGCAACCACGATACCAAAGTTGAGAATTTAGATTCTGACAAATCTTTTAATTACCAGAAATTATTACCATTACTTTTGGAATGTCATGAATGAAATCAGATTCGGTATACAAAAATGCATCCTTTGTACCTTGGAAGGACAAGAAATTGCTTTGCGGGGCAAATATCTCTGATTTCAACATGTAAATTCGAACCTGCATAAAACACAATAAGTGAACAACTGTGCACTCATGGAATCCCATGAACATGTATCAAAAGAACATTTTTGTACCATTCCACTTTGATCTCCAGAAACGAGAACGTGTGAGTCATAGATGAAGTGCAAGGCTGTCAGTGGTATGCCACTTAAAGAAAAATCATTGTCACTCTGCACAAACAAATCAGAACAATATATGACTATGAAGCCATGGTTTAACAATACAAGCACTGGCATTAAAAGATGACTTCTTTTTATGTGTCCAACAATAAAATTACTTAATGATATAGACTCTCGACTCTCGAGTTACCTGTTGAGTTATAGAAGCTACCAGAAGCAAAAGTGGGCAAGATGCATCCCAGAAGTTAATAGCCCCAGAACTATGCCCTGTTATAAACAGGTTCTTAGCCTTTGAAAATGGCGCAAGACTCGTTGAGTTTGAGTTGCTTCCATCTTTGACACTTTTTTCAAACGGAAAAAGTGGCAAACTGTTTTTCACCAGCATATTAAAGTCCTAAAACAAGAATTTAAAAAAACTCAACATTAACCATAGTCAAGTCAACCAAAGTCTCGTCAGTGTACATGATTGTAGTGTTGCCTACCTCTTCTGCATAACATGGCATATGCGGATTACTTGTTATGAATCTAGCTACTGTGATGCTTGAATCACCATAAGGTAACTTTATTGTAATCTCCTTTGGCAGTGAAGGCGATGATTTACTTTGGCTCTGTGCTAGGTATCTTTCGATCAAAGAATCATCATAGGTGTAGACATGACTTGACCTCCCAAGCAAAAGCAGAGAATCGCGTCTATGCTTGTTCTGTTCAGTGCTTGTAGTAATCTCCAAGTCAACCAGTGACTCAGGTGGATGGAGCCCCAGTTTAATAGTCCGAGTTTCAGTATGTTCATTCAGTAGAACTACCTGCCACATTTGACGTCACATTAGTTAGTTAGTTACAATTGGCAAATCTTTAAAGCAAAAATCCATGTCTATGGTTAATACCTGTGCTAAGTTTGTATAATTAGAGTCGGAGCTGCCTAAGACATATAATCGGCTAGATTTTCCATCCACATCAAGCCATTTTATCTTCGATATTGGAATTCTCTCTGTTTTGTAACCAAGATTCAGCTTACAAATGGGACTAATTTGATCTATATTTGAATCTGAAGGACATGGGACACTCCAGAGGATTAAATCTCCGTTGCTATATCCAACAACGACTTTAGTTCCAGTAGAGCAAGCCCAGCATGCTGCCGTTACTTTCTTCAAATCTTGATTAGTAGATTGCAAAGTGGGCCCACCAGAACTTGTGAATATGACTCTGCTTTCCCAGATTCCCCACAATACGATCACGCCATTGGAATAGATAATAAGGACCCTGCAGAACATACAAGATCATAGTCCATATAAATAATAATTAAATAAAAATCGGAAGACAAAAGAGATCATTACATGCAGATTTACTACCTTTTGGCTTCAACTTTTGGTTGAGGCAATATATATTTTGGTGTAATATCACTTCCAACTTCATTTGTCTTGCCTGTATGCATTTAGATATACTACTTCAAAATATTTGAAAAATAAGTTGGTAGTTGTGTAGAATTGTATGCCCTGTACATCTATGATCGTAACAAATAAAATTTGAGAGAAATTCAGAAATTTGAATAACTCAATACAACAAGATTAGGTCCTACCATGAGTGGCTGAAAGAGGAATACGGTATTTCATCCGTTCAATATGACATGGCTCGTGATGTAGCTTTAAGATGGATACATCGCCAACAGAATCTCCAACGTACCTGCCAATACAGATAATATAACCTTTAAAATTCTATAGTTGCATATACACGTAAATTTATTCACATAAAAAAATTTGGTGCATTACAGGTAAGCTCCACTGCGCATGGCCGAAAATGATGTGATTTCCTTCTCGACATGATGGATAGCAGATAGACACTTCTTGTCTAGATCCCATACCTTCAATGATAATTTTAAGAATATTAGTACTAAAATAGCGATATAAACTATAGAAAATGACAATAGAAGTATATAACTGTCAAGTAGCTTACCTCAATATGGTTGTTAGCATTTACGTGTAGAAGAGTACCAAGGTTCTCAATAAACTGTCAACAAAAACTATTACTTGGCGTGAGTTGTAAACAGAGTAAATATTTAGTACATACTCAATACTTCTTTTTGAAGTACACATTTGTAATGCAAAAGGGAGATCTACGAGACGCTTACCAGCAAAAATTTGCTCGGTATTGACTCAAGCGATTCTAGTATAGCTTGTGAGCCATCTTTACCAAACAATTTGATTTGTCCATCTCTGAAAGGATATAGAATAGTTTATTTCAAACTTTAACGAGTTAAAACAACAATCTGAAACTAATTGCTTAATTCCTTTCATCACATAAAATGATTAAGAGGGCCATAACTTAACATCATGGTGGTATATTCAGGGAATTTCTTTACAAGAACTTCAACAATTATTTGATCAAGGACACTTACTTAGTTGAAATAGCAAGAATTTGTTGAATAGAATCATATGCCAGCAGAATAGCACCTGATGGGATCCCATAATGAAAAACCAATCGGGGGTTAATGTCATCAGGTTGCAAGCTATCTGAAAGCCCTGGATGCTGCAACGACAATGTATAGTTAAACAGAAAATTTAACCAGTCAATAATATGGGAACTCAATATCGAATCAAACTCCTGGAAACACACCCAGCCATGAAGAACAAATTGCAAGCCCTTAACAAGTTGCACGTTTCGACATGGTTTTAAAGCTCAACTTAGAAGATGTAGGACAGAGTGCTAGCTTTCTTGACACCTTAATCGGGCTTTGTCCACCCTACCCACATGGGTATTACCCCAATCCACTGGATGTGTGTCATGTGTCACAATTTAAAATTTTCAAAAAACATTGTCCGTTGATTTTTTCAGAGTAGGACACATGTCACACATCATGTGGTATTGGGGTATTACTCACATAGGTAAGGTGGAATTATTGGGCTATAACAAACATCTATTACAAATGTGCTACTCAAGTCTTGAACCAGTCAACAGCTGGTGTGATACGTTTGGACTTTGCCCCACCACAAGGGCAACTGCTGCCACATAGGTCAAAAAAGAAAAACATTGGATGTCTGATATTTCAATGTTCACCAATTCTATCAACTTCATTACAATTATATTCTCTTCTTAAATTAAGAATCAATATAATCTATCTTCTGGTGAATAAGTAACAGAAAACGAGATGAAAATTCATAATCTGTTGTACTTTCTTGTAAATTCTTCAAGAATTAATGTGCAATATTAAGAAAGTTCGTTGACTCAAGGCATAAATTCTTCTCAACAATTGTATATTTTCAGAACAAACTCAAGCAAGTACACTTCATCGGTTTGAAGTTCTAAACCCAACTCAATAAACTCTTTCACAGACAATTGATCTTATTAATTAGAGCTTGAATGCAAATATGGCTTCAATTTCTATATCAATATTTCCTAATTAAGAGAATCTCCTACCCCATTTGTCATAAAATTTGATTCTTTCTCACAAATCATGTCATAAACCCATCATAAACATGGATCCTTACTATAAATGACGTCGAAAAAACAGTGTTAAAGGAATTCAGAACTCAGTTTTAACTAGAAAACTCCCAAATAATCAATCTAGACTACTTTACACCTGATTATCATCACCAAATACCCACAGAGAGAGAGAGAGAGATTACCTTCTTCAAAGAAGCCTTTTCGACAAGTTTCTTCACGAAAACAGACATCTGCCTAAAGATCAAAGGACAAAACGATCCAACTTTGGTAGTTCAGAAACTGTAGACAAAATGAGTTCACTGAAAACTATGCGTGTAGAAAAGAGTCATTGAGAAATGGGAATGAAGAAAGTGGAGTGAAGAGAGAGAAACAAGAGTAGAAAGTGAATGAATTTGATTATAAAATATGGCAACGGTTGATTATTAGTTAATTCCTATTTTATTCTTATTTTCTTCAGAGTAGTTTTGGATTGGATATCTATAGACAGGTGGAGGAAGTAAAGGGCGGTCGGTTTCTTTACATGATGGTGACACGTGGAAGCTAGATTGCGAGAGAGGAGTTTGTTTGAATTTGACGGTGTGATTCTATTCCTTATTTTGTCCCTACCAACTGTCTATTACACGACAAACTAATAACGCCACGTTATATCTTTCCAGGGGCATTAATGTCATTGCACGGATCACGACATTGAGTAGTTCAAACTTCAAATGGCTGGTTCTTAACTTCATTTTTTTCTTTTACAAACTACAACTAGTATTCATCGATTTATTATCCCCAAAGTAGTCCAACATAAATTGGAATATGGTTATAAAAATATAATAAAATTCTCCTGCAGACAGAGATACTACATTTAATTTAATTTTTTGAAAAACTACATTTAATATTTATTAGATGCAATACTTATGACTGTATGGTTATAATGATATTGAGTGTTTTTTTGGATTGGTACAAAGCAACCCAATTTGATTCATATGGTGCTCTAAATTAATGTGCTTCTATGAGCCATGAAAATATTGTAAACCTTTTTAGCAAAATTAATTAATTGACTAAGAAAATAGATTTGCTTACATATTTATAATTAAGAGCCCACATTTCGGCTATATTATTGGGTGGATAATTGACATGTATAGAATAGATAGGAAAATAATATTAACCCTTAAATAAAAAGTGTTCAACCATTAGTTGAAAAGTTTATATGACCAAACCGATTTTGCTTTAGATCAGGGCAAGTCTTAATCATAGAATAGAATAATTTGATGTGAAAGAATCACGGGTTAAAGCATCAAAATAACTGTTTGGTTATTAAAAAAAAAAAAAAGAAAGCTCTTATTAATGCTTAGGTTTAGATTTTGACTGTGAAATAAAAGAATCCTATGTTTTTTATTTATTTTTTCTTTTTAGACCAATCTGGTGACCTTTGTAAACTAAAGTGAAATAAATCCAGTATCACGTTTAGTATCTTTATGCATTTATATTCATTCATTGTATTAAAAATGTGTGAATATTGTTCATGAAAGGTAATATTTCTTTGTTTGGCTGAACTTATAAAGTGAAGAAGATATTTTATAACATTTTTAGTTAGAAGTTTATAAATTTCTAAAAAGTGTTGGATAATATTTCTAAAATCAAATTTTAATTATTTCCTCAAAAAAGAAGATATCATTGTGCAGAGTTTATAAGTTGTTGTACAAAAGAATCATCATCTTATTATTAAGATAAGAGTCTTATTAAATTCTTAACCATTCTTAAAAAAATGAAACCAATATAACTTTTAAAATACTTTTGAAGTCTCAAATAAAATTAGTGTCATATTAAATCAGATTTTGAATGTCTTTTTTCAAAAAAAAAAAAAAAAAAAAAAAAAAACATAATTTAACTAAATTAAATTCAACCGAATGTTATAATTATATACAGATTTTCATAAGATAAGATTTCAGTCGTTTATAGTATTCCACAAAATTAGGTACTTATCATATTTTTCTAATTGTTTCAATAACAAATGGATTTTTAAAATAAATATACATGACTTATATTGGGCCTCATATTTGGGCTTCTAATCGAGAGAGAGAGAGAGAGAGAGATGATTAGAGTGAAATAAATGTACGGCATTATACTGGGCCTCATATTCGGGCTTCTAATCTATTTCTCTCTAATTAGTCCAACTAACAATACTATCACTAGCATGTCTTAGAAGCTATTTATGAACCAGATTGAAATATGACAATGTATGTGCAGTTTGTTGGGTGGGTAGTTAAAGAATAAAGATGCTATCTCATGACCTTTTTGTTTGGCTTTATGTGTAGAGACATTTTTGATAAACCTTAAAATATTATGTCAATTGTTTTGTAATAATAAAACACACAAAAAAAAAAGGAACAGAATCCGTAAATTCAAAATAAAATAACAAGTATAATAAAATCTTACAATTTTGAATCGAAGACATCCTTGAGCGGAAGCGTCGGTATGAGCGGAAGTTTTCCTTGATCTTCAAAAGTTTTCCTCAGAATTCTTATTGATGGATTAAAATTGCTTGATGCGTTTATTTTCACCTTCTTCTCTTAAATAATGTGGACTAAACCTCGTCCAAAAATTATTCCCTTCAAATCAGCTGGAGATGGAGCCGGATTATTAGAAAGGAAGGACAATTAAATCCCAAAAACCTCTCAAATCAGTTGAGAGAGAGAGAGGGGACGTTCCTTTTCAAAAGAAATTCCAGCAAACAAAAAATCTCATTATGGAATGAATCCCCTTAATTCCATTGGGGAGAGAGTGAAGTTTTGGAAATGAATTCATTCCAAAATTGGCAGAAAAACCATCTCCAAGAAAACGTCCAAATAAAGAAGATTTATTTATGTATATTCTGAGGCAACCTTTGGGACCAGTATAATATTATGAATAGCAGTCTAAATTTTTTCCATCAAAAAGATTCAGACACCCTTTTGGTAAAATAAAATTAGTGCACAATAATAACATAGGCCACATAATAAAATAAACTAACAATTTTTAGAAAGATTAAAAAAAAAAAATTGTAGATAAATTACATTCTTGGTAACTCAAAGAAGATATTTTATGTTTTCACTTCAAAAGAAAGTGAAATGATATATGATTCCCACAATGCCACAAAGAAACTTTAATTATCAGTCTTTTTAATTTTATTTATTTAAATTAGCTGCCAAGCTATGAGGTTGCTCTGTGTAGGTGTAATAATCAGTAGAGTCAACTGTCAAGTTGATATATTGTAGACTAAAACTTGACTCTGTTGAAAATTTTAGAGTTTTTTAGGTTGAGCTCCACTTTGCTGAATTTGTTTTATTTACATAAGTAGTTAAAATTTGACGTAATTTAACTAAAAATCTAAATAATTGTATTACTTAGAAAAAAGTACTCTAAAATATTTTCGCCATGATAAGACTCATAAATAATGTAGAACTTAAACTCACACTCAACTAAGTTAAATTTAGATTGTCTAGTTAAAGATTTTCCAGAGTTACTTCCAAATTAGAAATTTTCAAATGATGTGATGATTAACCATTTATGTTATAAATCTAGGATTATAAACATATTTGAGAGCATACGATACATATGTCCAAATGAGATCGATCATTTATTCCACAATTTTTGTTATTCTGATGTTACAGTTTCAATTAATTGTTATAGTTATAGTGAAACATGAATGATATTTGGGATTATGAGACATACAATCCAAATCCAACTAGAATTGTGAATTTTTAACCTACAAACTTAAGTTATGGAGCTTTATAAGTTTGGATTCATACATAAGTCATTGATTTGATAATTAAATAGTTATGCAGACATTAATGGGCCCTCACACATATGGTGGTCCAAAATATCCAAGAAAAATCAATGGGTTCACTCATTAAGCCCATTAAAAACTCAAGCTTTAAGGGTTGTCTTTTGTCTTTTTGATGACAAAAGCTATTAGCTTACAATTTACATGCACATTGCATCACAGAGGGCACATGCAACTTCATCACATCATTTCATTTGCTTTCTTGTTTTTACAACCTAATTTTCTCAGACCCACAAAAGCTATATTATATTAAGATAATACAATATCTATATGCTTTTGTTATTCTCTTTTTATTTATTTCTAACACAATTCTTTGGTATATATTCAGTTGAATCCTTTGCTTAGAGCCTACATGTCTCCTCTTTGGTGATTATTACTCTCAAAAGTGCCCTTTTTAACTCCTTATATTCAATGCATCTTCAAACCAAAAAAGTATTGTTTTAAAGATGTAAATGATACTAAGAATATAATGATTCATGTTAAATAAATGGATTTTTTATAGTTATTATATAAAAAGAATGTGCAAAGTTTGATAAAACTATCTAGTTGTATCACTATTGAATATTCAAATATGTAGGATGCAAATTTATTGTCTTATTATTATTTTTTTGGTAAACAATTCATATATTATTTAATTTAGAATTCAAATTTTAAGTTTTTCTTTAAACAAGAATTAAAAGCTGTAAACTTTAAGGAAAAACAAAAAAAAAATCAGTCTTTAATTGCCAAAAAAAAGAAGACAATAATCAATTTTAACCTTATTAATTATCATAGCCCTATATATTTTAGTTGATTTTGACAATCAATCATTTTATTCCGTTAATTATTATAGTCCTATTTTTGTTGATTTTGGCAATCAATGAAAGTGGATTAAATTTCATGATGACTACCACACGTCGGTTCTATTTTGTGAAAGCTTTCCGCGGCTTCCAATTTCTTATTCATTCCCTAATCATAACTGAATACACAAATTCCCACGCTATTATCATATGCATACTTCTCCTATATGTCTACTCTTCATTTTATTTTATTTTTCTTTCTTTAATGTTTTTTTTCTCCTTAATGTTGAAGTTGTATAGTTGCCTTTGGAAATTGCTTTAACAAGATTAGCATACTAAAATAGAAATAGTATTCATCTACCAGCTATATCATGTCTTAATATACTCATCACTTATGCATAAAAATTTTATTCCTTTAAATATTATAATTTGAAATTAATGATTGTATTGAATTTGTAATACATCAATAACAATATGTGTTTATAGTGGATATGGTAACAACCATGTAAAAATACATGATCATTTAAAATTATCAAACACAAATTTTAGGTTACAATTAGATAGAAAGATTATTTAATTTAATATTGTTTTATAAAAAGGTTTTGGGAAAAGAGTCTGCTTTATGTCTTTATGTAATGGATTTTCAAATTAATTAAAATCACTGGAGTTCAAAAAAACAAAAATATTTATATGAAACTGGCTCACGAATAGTTACAGTAAGACGAATATTTATTATCCACAAACAAAATTCATTTTTATAAATTCATATAAATTATAAAATATGAGTTATGAATAGACGCATCTCGTGTAACTAGACCTGGAAAACAATCTCACATAATACTTATTCAAAAATAATTAAAAGATAAAAGGTCATGATACAAAGTTGTAAAGTTAGTGGTACGAAGAGCAAGTTACAGTACATTTATTGAAAATTTCCCAATATGTAATCAAGTAATTCAAATTCATATGATGAGTCATTTCATCAAAACGTGCTACCTTATAGTAGTTGATATTTTATCTTTTTCTTAGAATATTTGATTTAAGTAATTGTTTAACATGATTCTAAATGTTGTTTTTACACAATATATATATATATATATATATATATATATTATTTTATTTTTTCTAATCAGAATTGGAATTAGATGTTGACAAGAATTATGAAGTCATTATTCACAATAGGAGTAGGAGAGCCAATTCCAATTTATAATAACATATAATTAAACATATATAAATCCATTAGATAAAGCTCCACTAATCACAATTCAAATTCATTTTCTCAAATTAAATTTTATTTTGTGAATTGATAAGTCTCGTAATAAAATTAAATGAGCTGAGACGATCTGATAAATGTCTACTCAATCTAATTATGTAATAATTATTTTGAGAGTTGTGGGATTCTATTAACACCATTTGTCTTCATTTGATTGATTTTTTTAAATGATTTTAATGACTGCTAGGAAGGTGCCTCTGGATTATTCCAAATCCCACAAGATAACAAACAGAATTTCCTAATCACGATCTGCTTTTTTGGTTATATATATATATATATATATATATATATATATATATTCTGTAGCGTGGGTCTCACATGCACATAATTTATTTAGTAAAAGAATAAAGAAGAATTATAAAAATTAATAAACTAACGCTACTCATTAATAAAAGGTCCAAAATATCTTTAAGACAGTTTGAGAAATAAGAGCCAAATGGAAGTGTGTGCGTACTATATATGACCAACTGTTTCTGAGCTGTTAGTTCTTTTTGCTTTACTTATAGTTTGCAAACTCGGTCAATTACGTGCAAAAAATAAATAAATATATAGAAAGGTAAAATTGGAATAATTAGTTAACTAAAAATTCAATATGCACGAATCAATTAACTTTAACCTATCCAAATCCTTAATTATAAAATGATGTTTTTATATTATATGTTAGTTTTCGTATTTTATTTACATAACATGATTTATATAGGGTTACACGATTTCAAAATAATAATAAAACATGTCATGTAACTTAACAAAAAAAACATATATTATACGATATGATCCATAAACGATTATACAATATGATCCATAAAAACACGATACTCAGTTTCCAGTTTTCCACAATATTTGCTCCCACAATCCATAAAAGATTATTTGAGTTTTTTTTTTTTTTGATTGAAAAATATATCCATTATATTTTCTGGTAAAACCTACTCCAAATACTAATGTTAGGGTAATACGGTAATTGGACAGTGAGTTCAGAGTGTCGTACGCGCTGTACACGTCAGACGGAACGTCTTTTGGTACGCTGACAAAGAGTACTATAAAAAACGAAAGCTGGAATCATGTGCTCCGCAGCACCCTACGCCAGCCGTCATCTTGACCATCATCTTGCTGTCTACGGCTTTTGACTTTTCGTCTCAAATCACAACTAGCCGTTTATCATATGCTTCTTGCTTGTACTCAAAGCTCTATACATTAATCTCTCTAAAATATTTAAAAAATAAATAAAATCTATCAATTGGAAAAAAATAAATTGAAATTAGTTATGAAAATACAAATATATATATATATTTTATAAAAACTCTACACATAGTTAATATTTTATTTATTCCTTAAAGAAATTAAATATCAAATCGAGTCAAGAATGTTTATACACTCGTCCGATATACAAACACATATATGTAAACATGTATCAAGTTCGATATATTTCATGTGTAATAATTATAAGATTGAGATATACTCTTTTGGCAAAATAAATTCTTATGGAGATGGTCATTTTTGAGACTATATTTTTTTATAAATTAGTTAAAGGAAATATTTTTTAGGTAAAACGAAAATTCAAAAAATTGAGTTGATTATGTTGATATGTACTAACCACATTAACTGTACCATATAAGTCAGTTTCACTCAAAAATAGTCTTTCTTAATACAATAGTTATTATTATTATTTTTTTTTTTGACGAAATACAATAGTTATTTAAGGAAAAGAAAAAACATTAAGCAAATATAAAACAAAAATATCATGAAGAATCCTAGTGACCCTCGATGCTGGAATAATATCAACTAGCAGTCCACCCGTGCGATGCGCGGTTTATTATTTATTGTGTTAATATTTAATAATTTGTAATAATATAATGAAATTGTATAAACTAACAGATTATTTATAATATCTTTTATTATTTTAATTTAAAACATGTACCATATACAAATGATTTTTCATATTATTCATATGCATTGCACGAATAATTATATAACTTTAATAATTATAATTGTTAATTTTATTTTTTAACATTTTTATTTTATTTGTTGATTTATATTTCTGTCAAATTGAAATTATTATATACAATAATATTTCCTTCAATCATAATAATTAATTTTTCCTGAATTATTTGTTTAATTTGTGTTTAGTATACAAAGACATTTGGTGGGATCTCCTTAGATGAAGATATGAAATAATAAGATTTGAAAGAACTTTTTGTACCTTTGAATGTTTAGCAAATCTTGTATTCTTTCATTTTTTGTTAGCTTTATATAGATTTGAGAAATCACAATAATTACAATTTTATATTGTTCTTTTTTTCTTTAGACAATAACATTTGGAAGAATTTTTATATTTTTTAATGTTTAGCAAATCTTGTATTCTTTCTTTTTTTTTTAAATTTTATATAGATTTGAGAAATAATTATATTTACTGTTTTTTCTTGTTTTGTTTTTTCTTCATTCTTTGTATATCTTGTTTTTTGTTTTTCATTCTTTCTATATCTTATTTTTTATTTTTCATTCTCCATGCATCTATCTTTTGTTGAGAAATCACTATATTTTTCTCCATTTTTTAGTTTTACATAGATTTGAGAAATCAATGTAACTCTCTCTTCATCTCTAACTTTATATAGATTATAGTCTTACATAAATTTGAGAAATCATTATAACTCTCTCTTCATCTCTTAACTTTATATAGATTATAGAATAACTTTTAGAGTAAGATTCATCTTTTTATTTATTTATTAAAAAATAGCTTATCAAGTAAGATATTTTTTTTTATTATTATTAAATAATAGCTTATCAAGTAAGATTTATAATTTTTTTATTTTTTTATTTTTATTGACATGACATTTTTAGACGGGAAAGTGACAATCTTGTAATTTTTGTCAACTTTTCTGCTTTAATATAAGTATAGATATTGGGCCATGTATGCTCTAAAATAAATCTGAATCAAAATGTTAACCATAAATTCTTTTTACAACACCAGAAATGAATGAATCAAAATTCATATAATCTCAAAATTCATTTATTTATAAAAAAAACCCACCGCAAATACGGTAGTCCTTCCTGCATCTGATTAAGTAATAACTGTCCAGTCAAAATAATGAAGGAAATACAATACGGGGAGAGAGAAAGACGCTTTTGGGTTGCTGGTGGTGTGATTTCCAGCAATGGATTGTCATGCTAAAAGCACTACTTTTCTTCCTTCATTATTATTATCTCTACTTCATTCCATCTCATACTACGTCTTCCTCTTCTCACTCCACACAATTTGTAGCTCCCAAAACCCAGTCTCCTGCGATTCTCTCTCTTTCCAATTTCCTTTTCCAATAACCGCTGGTTGAAGTTTGAATAATCGCTGACTTCTGATGGTGGTGAAGCATGTGAGCTCTCCATAGATATTCCGTAATCTTTGGTTAATTTTTGTGATTTTGAAATGTGATTTTCGTCCTGTTTGATTTGTTTTTTTGTTGCCAATATTTTGTTTGGATCAGAGTGTTTTTTTTTTTTTTTGGATTTGGAGTGTGTTTTGTTCATTTTATCAACCTGATGTTGTACTGTTTTATCCGTTATTTAATGTGACGAGTTTGTCGATCGTCAAATTCTCTATCATTGAGCTAATTACTCTGATGATGATATGTCAGTTTTAATTTAGTTGCTATGAATCTCGTATGTAAGTCTCTTTAGAATGCTTTTGTTTTGTTTTTTCTTTTTCTAGTTTTTTCTTTTGTGTGTGTTCTTCGAGAGATTAATTTGTTGTTTGCCTTTGCAAAACTAAAATTATTTCTCCAGAGAATTCTTCCTTCATGAGTCATACACAGAGGAGGAAAATTTACTTTTTCTTAGTTAATGTATGTGATGTCCTGAAAAATACAACGATTTGGTGCCTGAAATTGCATTTAGAAAGTTGTTTTTATAATTCATTGCTCCTTCATGCGGAAAATTGGAGAGAAATATTAAATAGTTATATCAAAAATCTTTGATCAATCTGGTTTTTTTGTTGGCTTCTATTTTCCTCCTTATTGCTGCAAGAGCCTAACATCATGTGTCATTTGCAAGAATGGTTCATTTTGATGTATTTTGTTGTTCTATATTGTAAAGTCCATGTTCATGATTTTGCAGGATTGGTCTAGCTTGGTTTTGGTTCCTGCTATAGGTCAAGACAGAGCATGACTCTAATGGAATAATACGAAGATTATCTTTTGAGCATATTTGTGCATAAGGGGATAGTTCTTCTTGAATGGGGAGGTTTTTCCAGCACTTTGACAATAATGGAGACCTCATGGCCAAGAAAGTTGTTACAAGTACAAGACATGTTGGTGGTAAGTGTCCAAGTAATCAGCAAATACACCTATGGAATCTTCAAGTAAATTTCTATAATAATTAGATTCTGGTGGTGCAAATTTTCCTATAAAAATGCTCATGAATGTTATGCAATTATGATTTGTGACTTTATTCTCATGATATGAAAATCACTCCTGAGGGACAATTTTGAAGGGAAAAAAAAAAAAAAAATTGCTTGTCCTTGTATCTTCTTATCTTCAAATTAACCAGAACAGTAGAACTAATGATGCTTGCTTTTTTTTAATTTTCAGACCTCGAGACTCCTAGAAACAGTTTTGAGCTACCAGTGGAGACATCCTATGGCCTATATGCAGGGAGAGATAGTAAGCTGGTAATGATCATTGCCTTGTTTTGGTTTTTACATAATTTCCATTAGTTTTGGTTGTGGAATTCTATGTTGATTTTGTATTGTATTAGACAATAAAAAGACTAAAGAATGTGGACATTTAAGCATCTATATGGTGCTCCGGTCTGGTGTGAAATGATTGGGTTTCGGCTCCCCTCTTTAGTTCTGGGATTACCTTTTAAGTTCATGGCTTGAAGTCATCCCTGCAGTAGTTGTTCATGATATACTCAGTTTTTTATACAACAATTTCATCTGTGGACGATTTGTCTAAGAGATGGTCGATCGTTTTATGGAAAGTGGTCTGGCTGGTCTCTTACTGTTGGTGTGTACGAGTGTTCATTCCATTCTCTTGCTCTCTGATGATCCAAAAGCTATCTCTCTTTGTCTTATTGCACTGAGTCATTTTTGATTGCTGATAATTCATTCAAGTCTCCACTGATAAGTTTTTGTTCACATGAGTGGTACAATCTAAATAATGTTCGGAAGGTTCTCATTTTCTGGCATAACATTTTATTGTCTTTTTTTTATTTCCAGTATTCTTGTCGTTCTATAAAGGAGTCATCTGAAAAGAACTGTTATTCCATTGAGGCTCCAACGAAGAAGTTGATTAGTGAAGAGATTTCTAAAAGATCAAACACCAGACATAATGCACCCAGCATAGTGGCTCGTCTAATGGGAGTTGATACGTTACCTGTTGATCTGGGACAAGCTCCAATTATGGTTGGAAAAAAGAATGAAAAACTCGTGGAAAATTTGATGGACAAGGAACAATCAAAAAAAGGCTCAGTTGGTCATGATCCCTATATGGTGACTTCCTCACCACAATGGGACCTAGGTTTCTCTGACGACAATTTTGATAGTTATTCTGATCGTTGCAGTAGCCACATGAAGTTGAGGAAGCCTAAACCCCGAGAACATCCTCAAGAAGAGCAACTGCAGAAGTTTAAGAAAGAATTTGAGGCTTGGCAAGCAGCACGGTTTAAGGAATGTTCTAAGGTGGTACAGTTTGACAATGATGCTCCAAACCAGTTAATAGGATTAGATGAACCGAATAAAGAAACAAAATCTCTTTATGCTGATTCTAGGAGAGTAAGAATTGGTGATAATCTGATGGCAACTAAGGATCTCTCTGTGCAATCACATGAAATGCTTACTTCGCATAATTGGGTGAAGAAAAAGGACTCTTTGTCAGATGGGGTGAAGGAATACCTCTATTCAAGTACAAGGTCAAGAACAGACATTCAGCCCTCTCAATTCATGAATTCTGATCAGAAATTGAATACTGTCTCTTCTCCTACCAAGATAGTGATTTTAAGGCCTGGTCCTGACAGGATGGGTATCAGTGAAGATTCGTGGAATAGCACTCCTAGCACTTTTGACGAGAGGGGTAGTATTTTAGATTTTCTTGACGAGGTGAAGGAAAGGCTGAAGTCTGAACTGCAAGGTAAAAGTTCTAAAAAAAGTACAACGGTTCGAGGAGGGGGAATCGAGACCCCTTACCGTGAAAAGCCATCAGAACCAAGACAAATAGCTCAGCGTATTGCACAGCAAGTGAGAGACAGTGTCACAAGGGATATTGGGATGAATTTACTTCGTTCCGAATCTACAAGGTCTTACAGAAGTGATATTCAGTTAAATGGAACAGGTTCTCCTGAATTCAGTAACAGAGATACTCGGAGATTTTTGACAGAGAGATTGAATAATGTTCTGAAAGGTGAAACACATCGAGAAGTTTCAAAATTTTCCCATAAAAGACAGAAATCATCTGTATTAGACTACGAGAAGAGCAAAGCTGGACTATTGAGTGATGTATGGACTGAAAACAAAATGGGCAGCTGCGAAAGCTTTATGAATGATGTAGAAAACCAAAGTAGTTCTTTCAGGCAGGATCACGGTGATGGTAGAATGCACTACAGGGAATTATCTCCTGGGAGCCTTGTTCGATCATTGTCTGCTCCGGTATCAGGAAATTCTTTTGGGAAACTCCTTCTGGAGGATCGTCATATATTGACCGGGGCCCAGATAAGGATGAAGCATGAAGTTGTTGAGAATGTTTCGATGAATGTCAAAAAACAGAAGAAGGATAAGTTCAACATAAGGGAAAAGGTTTCGAACTTTGGATACAATTTAACACTTAGAGGGAGGCTGTTTCGTAGGAGATTTCAGTCAGTAGATGGATTGCATTATGACAGAGACGACCTCTTCAAAGATGTTGCAAGTGGACCAACAGTAGTAATGAGTTCCTATGAAACACATGTGAGGATCTTATATAACTGAACTTATTTTTTACTTCTTGAAAGAAAGAGGGTGTCTTATGACTGTGTTCTAATCAATTTTGCATGCATCTCTTCTTATTGTAGGAGAATTCTACAGAAGTGCCACCGAGTCCTGCATCTGTTTGCAGTAGTGTTGGTGATGAATTCTGGAGACCAGCAGTTTGTTCAAGCCCGATATCGCCAGGTTTCAACCAACTGGAGGACAGTGAAATGCCTGATGTTTTCATCCAAATAAACTCAAACTTGAACGGTAAGTGAAGTCATACATTTCGTTAACTGATATAATCAAGGCTCTGGACTTCAGCACTAGCATATATTCCTGAAAATCTTTGTGAACCCATCATACTAACCAGATTGGAATTTAGATAGTAATGATGAATGTAATCCATGTTTCATAACACCATATAAATGCAAGTTCTTCAAATATGAGATCATGATGGATTACCTTGGATTCTCCACAGATTTGCGGAGACAGTTAAACCAACTGGAATGCACTGGTCTAGAGGAGCCTATAATTGAAGAGCAGCCCCATGAAGTTGTTGAAGAAGAGATAGATGACCCAGCTGAAGCCTATATTAGAGATTTGCTTGTAGCTTCTGGCCATTACGATAGTTCATGCAATCGCTCGCTCTCAAAACGGGACCCGCTTGGTAAACCAATCAGCAACCAGGTCTTTGAAGAAGTGGAAGAGGCTTACAGACAAAGCAGCAACAAGGTTGATAAAAGCTCTACAAAAGATCAGGGATCTAGAATAAACCACAGGATGATATTCGATCTGTTAAACGAAGCACTGCCAACTATACTTGGACGGCCCGAGAACATGTGTAGGTCGGAAAACACTACTCGGTCCGTTCACAAGCCTCTTCGTGGAAGGGAATTACTTTATCATGTTTGGGAAATTGTTCAAGTTTATGTGCACCCTCCTCCAACAGATAGATCGTACTACGTTCTTGATATCATGCTCGCTCAAGATTTGAAGTCCGATTCGTGGTCAAGATTGATGGATGATGAAATCAATGCTCTGAGCAAGGATCTTGAAACCCAAATTACTAGTGATCTGATTGAAGAAATTGTTGAAGATATGTACTTATAGGAAGGTTGTTCATTAGATAGCATAATTCATTGTTAGTTTTGTATTGTAAGTTATTTTAATGCATGTGGATAAACTGAGTTTCTTCATCTGATTGACGAGTTGTGAAGAAAAAAATATACTAATTTGATCCTACATAAGACTAGTCAAACAGATTTACTTTTGTACTTTACTGTAAATTTGGGGAAAATAAATTGATAATTATTGTACAGTGTTATAAATTTTAAAAAAGTCTAGATTTTTTTTTTCAGTTAGATCGTTTTACTGTTATTGGACCAATCCACACAACCTTATAATTTATCTACAACTCGTTATTATTACACTTTAAAGATGAGTTATTTCTGAAATTTAATATTTGAACAAACATATTCTCATCATAATTTATATGATCTTTATTTAAGGTTACCAAGTAATTAAATATATATATATATATAAGTATTTAATTTAAGTATTATAGATGAGTTATTTCTGAAATTTAATATTTGAACAAACATATTCTCATAATAATTCATATGATAACTTTATTTAAGGTTACCCAAGTAATTAAATATATATATAAGTATTTATTTTAAGTATTATGTGTTCAATTAAGATTCCTATTACAACCTGACAACGAAGGATATAATTAATTAAGAGGAAAGTATAATATACTTTCCATTTTAATATATAATTCAAATTAATACCAAACAGGCAAGATTTTCATGGGATTACCACAATATTGTCCAAATATAATTTAGGATCCCAAAACAAAAAAATGTACGAGAGTATGATTGAATATTGATGTAAGGAATCTTATTATAATATATTCCAAATATAATTTATGATCCCAAAATTTTAAAAAATAAATGCATACACATATACATATAGATACAATAATATGTATGTATATATTCTGCAAAGAAAAGAAAGTTTGACGCAGACGAGCACCGAAGTTTGATTGTAATTGGAACAAAAGCAGCGCTAATTTCGGGATAGAAAAAAATTGTAGAAAAAAGTTGGCAAATTCTACTCTACGGCACATGTCTACTCTTTGTCGTTTTCCGATTATTATATAAACAGTTTCACATACATTTTTCATTCACACATACATTTCTCTTTTTTTGCTTTGCTTTGTCGTTACCTTTTTCCTCGTCTTTTCTTCACCAACTAATTTCGAGGCTTGCTCGCTGCGGAGGGGAAGTGATAATGGAGTGGGAAAAGCAACCGCCGCAACAGGCGGAGGAGCCCAGCGGCGGCGGCGGCGGAGGAGGAATGTATGTGAAGGTGATGACGGACGAGCAGATGGAGGTTCTCCGCAAGCAGATTGCTGTTTACGCCACCATTTGTGAGCAGCTTGTTGAGTTGCATAAATCCCTCACTTCCCAGCACGATCTCGCTGGTAATGGAATTGGTTATTACTTGCACATTTATTGATGAATGTTGTTGTTTTTTAATTGCGAAATTGTGGTGGTTTTGGATTATTTTCATTGCGATTGATCACCGTTTTAGTATTTGAGTTGGAATTCAAAGGGGAAAATGTGTGAGAACTTTGAGGGCTTAAATGAGGATTTTCTGCTTTACTCTTTTTTCTGCTATTATTGGTTTCCAGAGATTGAACTGTTAGTGCTACTTTGATTTTGTTCCACTAAAAAATAAAAGAATATGTTTTCCTTTTCTTCTTGTGATAGGTTTTAGTTGTTTATTATATGCAGCGTGATTAGGTTTATGCATTAATTGGTCAAACCTGTAGAATTTATCAGGCTGCTACTTGATTTATTATTATTATTATTTTCCATCTTTGTGCTTTCAATTTAGAGACTTTATGATTGAAAGTAACCGCTCTTCAGAGAGTTTTGAAGTACCATTTTTTTCTCTGTTTATATTGCTTATGGTCCATCAATAGCTAGGCTATCCTACCTAACTTTTATGTGATGATTATATTTCTTGGGTTTACATTTACATATTTTGGAGTCAATTTCTAGGTTTAAACATATTGACTATCAAATCATGGATAAGATCAAAGGAAAGATGGCCTTTCCATTCTATAGAATATGGAAACTTTTGTGCCGGATGGAGAATATACCTCGGTCTCCATCATTTTATGTTTGGGATGCATGGGATTATTCGATTTGAGCTTTCTTGAGAGGCTAGTTTTATTAATTTAGAAAATTGTCGTCTGCTTTGCAGAGGTAGTGCGAGAGGTGTTCAAATTTTCGATCAGTTTAAGTAAAAATAAAAGTACATTTGCAAACTGAAGGTTCTGTGTAAGAAGTGGTTAGTGATTATTTTTATCCTAAAATCTGAAAGGGGTTGCAAAAACTCATGCTATAGTGTCGTCCTATACTACAAATTTAGCAGTAGTGTTTATATTACATGTTGCATAAACAGGTCTGCAGAAAATTACATGGATTTGAGAACCCAAATTATGAGAAGTGATTCAGCAAAATGAAGATTCTAAGCTCAAAAGAACTTTAGAATTCCTGTTGAATTCGACAATTAATGGTCTTTCCTTCCATGGCTGCAACCCCTTCTGCAGTCCATAACCTCACATGAGGTCCGTTGATTATTTGAATGTATCTTCTCCCCTTCTACAGCCTCCACCTCAGCTTCCAATGTTGCTTAGTTCTGAGAATGAATGTACGGTCACATTTAGAACTCTTAGTGTTTCACTTATCAATCGATATGCATGCAGTCATGTTAAATATATTATGCTGTAAAATGCAATATTTTTAAATAGATTATGATGGCAAAAGACTTTTATTTGTTCTACCAATCTTGTTAAATTCATCTCTGATTTTTATAGTTGCTCTCTTGTATAGTCTTCTTCCTTTTCAAATAGTGACTTACTAATTAAGCAACCCAGATATGTCTCCTCTTGATAATAGACTCTTCATTGTGTTTTCTATGTTAATGAAATTGTTTTCCTGAATCAGGTGTGAGGTTGGGAAATCTATATTGTGACCCCTTGTTAACATCTGGTGCCCATAAAATCACCGGCAGACAGCGGTGGACCCCAACACCAATGCAGCTTCAGATTTTGGAGCGCATATTCGATCAAGGGATTGGAACACCTAGCAAACAGAAGATCAAAGAAATAACCTCTGAGTTGTCCCAACATGGCCAGATTTCTGAAACAAACGTCTATAATTGGTTTCAGAATAGGCGTGCACGGTCAAAGAGGAAGCAACAGTCTGCACCAACAAACAATGCTGAGTCAGAAGTGGAGACAGAGGTAGAGTCGCCCAATGAGAAGAAAACAAAGCCTGAAGAGTTTCAACCTCAGCACATCTTAACTTCAAGGGCCGAAGATCTCTGTTTTCAGAATGCTCAGGCTAGTTCTGCAATTCATTCGGTGGATCCACGCACCAGTAAACCTGAACCTATGTTGCCTCCCGATGGCAGCTCAAAGTTTGGTGGTAATTTTGGGCAAATACCCTTCTATGGAAGTATGTTACCTAATCCAAGTACGTGTTCTTTTCCTAAATAACCATTTCCTTATATGTTCTGTGGTAAGTAGACCTCTATTCATTCGCATCCTCCCATCAGTTTGCTATGAATGGGAAAATTAAGAATAGATAAATAAAAAAGAATTAAACTTCCTGCCTGTTATTTGGAGGTAAATCACACAACACCAAAAGTTGTGGTCTGTTGTGGGTCTAATAACCAAGGCTTTCAAGCTGAGAAAACTGGTGTTTATAACATTAGCTGGATATACCTTAAGACGATTTTGGCTGAGGACCAGCTCAACCTTAAGCTATCGAATTTGACGTCATTTCCTCCAATTAATATGTTATTAAATTTTTTATGCTGGTCAATAAACATCCTTCTAAAGATGGAGACGTGATGACTTTTAGGTGATTCCTTTATATATATTACGTCTCAGGAGGTTATTTTGCTTTAGCTTCTGACAAGGGAACTGGGAAACACCAATAAATCATGACCTTTGCTATTTTTCAATCTTATGATATTCCTTCATATTGTGAACCACATGTAGCAATTACCTATTACTTAACAACCCACAATTAAGACCTCTAGATAGCTTTTCAACATATGCATGGATTTCATTGCATTGATCATGCAAGTTAGTAAAATAAAAGGTAGGTTTGGACATCCCGGTAAACCTTCTCTGCTTATGGGAAACTGAAGGATAAAGATTTAGCCTTTTGAACCTCTGTCTCTCTAATCTTATGATAAACCATTATTTGCTGATTTGAATTAATCTAAAGAGTAAATTGCTGCAAGTTGATACTCTTTAAGCTTTCTGTGTATGCTAGAAGAAGAATAATCTTATAGAGCAACCAATGAATGAGCACAACTATTATTCAGGTGATGGAGAAAGAAAACGAAAGATGGTCTAAGAACTGACTGCTATTCTTTGTTTAGAGCTACGAATAATTGAAAATATCAAGTTACACTGGAATAACATGCCTGTAAAAAAATAAATGTGACCCAATTGGTAAGCTGCGAAGAAAAATGTGACTTTTTTTTTTTTTTAAATCTAGAATACCTACATAGTTTTTGACGTTACAACGAATGCATGTGTATGGACCACATCTTGACGTTTCTCATGTACTTGTACTAAGATGCACATTGACCAATTGACATTGATAAATGCAGGAATGGACCAGTTCATTGGAAAGATAGAAGTTCCAGGGAACTACAATCCTTATTTGCACCAAGATGACTACAACATGGATGGATAAGTGTATAGTTCTTCACTTCTGATATGTCTTTTACAAACTGAATTTTTTTAGTTTCAGCTGATAAGCTGAATAGCAGACTTTCTATCGAACTTGGAGACTAGTGCTGATCTTTTAAACTTGGAAACGTCCAAGACTGCACTCGAAGATGGATATTGTGTTGCAAATAGTATCATCCACGTATATATCAGTCATAGAATAGAGAATGTCGTGTGTTTTTGTTCTGTGATTCATCGTGTTTCACCGTTTTATGAGTATAGCTGTGTGTGTGTGTCTGTCTATTGTCGTCCTCTTTGGACATCCACGTTCTGCTAATACTCTTGATTTTGATGATGTTTTTGCACCATTGATTATCATGTGATTATTCTTTTACATCTATAGTAACAGTATTTCAGTTGGCATATATATTTTTATTTTTGAATTGTTTGAACAGGAGAAATAAACATTTCGTGCTTCATCTTATATGGTATTGTTAGAAATTTGTGTACATAAAGGACCTAAATTTTTTCAATCTAATTTTGGAGTACTGATTTCTATGGCAAAATCAAAACTTAATTCTTGGAAGAGTATTTTGGGATACCTTTTTTGGATAATAATGATCCACGCATATGGGGATACTTTTTTTGGATAATAATGATCCACGTATATGTAGTGCAAACAATTTAGGTTAATTGTAAAAATTAAAAAAAAAAAATTGTGATCTAATCATACAAAAAACCACAATTTAGTGCATGTACTCAGTGATGGTACTACTAGACAACTAGTGAGTCCCCTCTAAAAAGACAGGCATTTAAGTGAAAAGCCCACCTTTAAATCTGTGTATTAAAAATGGTATAGAACTCTGAATGTGGGTCCAAACTCCAAACACTACTTATTGCTTTGAAGTTTGATGGATTGCTACTTGCTATCAAGACTTTTGGACTCGCGGAATACTGTGTTTTGATTAAGAAACTCATTAGAAAAGCCAAAAAAAAAAAAAAGAGTTGAGAATATATTTGGAAAAAAAAAAGAAAAAATTGTAGTTCGTGAAGTATAAGACTTGATCATAATGGTGAAAATATCTATCATTACCCATTTTCATAATGTGATTTACTTTAGTACTCATAATTATAATAAATAATTTAAATCTCATATTTTATTATATTTTTACACATTATATGTTAACTGATGCTATCATTTGATAAAAACTAATGAAAATAGAAAGTGGGGTTGTCTACTAGCATTAATTAATTAATGGACTTAAAATCAACCATGATTTGAATACAAGTCGCCACTTACCATAATCATTTACTTTATTATTATTATTATTATTTTTATAAACGCGATCACTGCTAATCTGATACATTAATAATTATGTCAAAGCTCAATACTTTAGTCCTTTCATTCTTCTCTAGTATTTCAATACCACGAAATATAGCTATTATTATATATTAATTCCATTTCAGAATAATTGTGGTTTTAAAATTTTCATTTTATTTTAAATTAAATGTCATTTAAGATTTTTAATACAATATTATTCTTAAAATTATCCTTATTAATATATTTCCTACCTAATAATTCAGAAATTTGATATGATGGTTGTTGTGGAAATTGATTTGTTTTTCTGACAATGTTTAATATTAAAATTTTCGATTAATTAAGGATATCTTTGTCCTATTTTTAACTTAATTTATTAAAAAACTCTAGAACACACCGAGTATATACTTATATATACTTATATTTACGCAAATCATGTACACCAACACACGCACATAGAAGATTATTTATAATTTGCATACAGATCCGAATCCCACTTTGCCCTTCTCTCTCTCTCTCTCTCTCTCTCTCTCTCTCTAGGGTTTCGACAAAAAAATCGTAAGTATTTCTATTTTTTCTCTTAGTTTAACACCCCTCTCTCTCTCTCTCTGCCCCATTGCCTCATTATTCTTCCTCAATTGTATAATAACTACAATTCAATTGAATTGCTCTCGATTCTAATTTATAGTATAACTCAGGAACTATTACATGATTATGACCTCTTGTTATCAGAATAAATTATGATCTTTTTTTATTATTATTGTTTTAGGGAACATCAATTTTATTTTTTTCTGTGTATACATTCCACTCAATTCGCTTTCTCTATAGTGTCAGCATTCTTTTAAGTCTTTTCTCTTTTTGTTTCAATTGCTTTCTTTTCATGTAATGTCTTATTAATTTCACTGTTTTATACTTATTCGCCTTCTCAGACTAAGATTTGTTGATGGAGAATAATAATTTGTAATCATGAAAAATGGTCCCATATAATATTTTTATTTATTTAATAATTGGATTCGAGAAGTGATATATGAGTGGTTGGACACGCATCCAACGATGGAGATCACGTAGTTGCAACTAAATCTGTCATTATTTCTGGCTTCAGATTAGGCTTTTTCTCATACAAGAAAATACTGTATATTGTATTCATTTATTAGGACAAAGTTTTCAGTTTAGAATAGTGACACTTCATATGTGTATGTATTATAGGACCAAATTCGAATTTCTCTTTTTTTTTCATTATCAAGGTGGGGCGAATATAAACTGGCATTTTCCAATAATGTAGTGACAACTTTTTTCTGCTCAATCCTATGTCTCACGTCACATTGTTCACATGCCCTAACATTTATTTACCTTCCTTTCCTATACAATGTGGACTATTTAATGTGATATCAATTATTCCAACTAAGTTGGGCAATGTTTGGAAGGAGATTGTGTATAATTGGAAAATTTTGATTTGAAACAGTGGATTTTGTAAATATAGATGAATAGTTAAAATTTATGTTTGTTATGAGATTTTATAGAACATTATTATTATTGTAGATGTCAAACTAATACTGGAGAAAATGTGTACGTGTAATATTATATTATATCGTTAGTTGATGTAATAATAATGATTGAATGATTGTAATAGTAGAATTTAGATGTGTATTGAAATTTGTGTATTAATGGGGTTAATTTATATATATATATATAATATTTTTGTCATTTGTTACTTATAATCTGAGATAATTATGATGAAATAAAAAAATGAAATATAAAATAAAATAAAATAAAAGATCTTATTATGTATGTGCTGAAATAATAAATTATTTATATTATGATTGATGGGGGACATTTCATGGCATAGTAATACTTTGAAAGTTACTGATTAAATTGTCTTGAACGAATTGCAGGAAACCAGCTCGTAGCAAAGAGAGTGCTGTAAATTTTAAACCAGAGTTAGTAATATTATTTTCTCTAGTAGAAAAGTTTCTTCAATATTTCTTTCCATTATTATTACAAAATTTGTATCTTACATACATACAGTGGTTTGAAGAATACATGTGGAGATGTACGTCTGAAGAATCTGAAGATCAGGTTTGGTTATATTTAATGGTCAAAAACAAAATAATGGTCGTATACCGACAGTTTGTTTATTTAATAAATAAAATAATGTTTGTCCAAAAAAAAAAAAGAAAAAAAACCCAGAAAATTACTCATCTCAATCTTCAACTCAATACTCTTTCGTACAAGTATATAACATGTTTTTGTAGATAAGTTTTGTCTTAAATCAATTAAATAATGTAATAATGTAGTTAAATCAAAGTAATCAATTAGCTATCAATCACATCACACAAATAACAATCCTTGATTGTGTCTGATTTCGATATTTTGGACAATTATATTCTTTGATATGGGATATGAAAAATATAATTCTGTTGATACGAAAGAAACTAGTACAATCTCTGTTCTAATGGTACGAGATAGTGTGCACGATACAAATAAGAAAAGTAAAAAATGTTCCAAATGTGATTAGAAATGAACAAAAGTTAAATTATGGTGAAAAAAGCACCTTTTATACCATAAATAACTAAAAATGAAAGTGACCCTTAATCCAGGACGATCCAATTTTCTCTTTCAATTCATTTACGTGTCCATGTGAAGAACCATTACAAAAACACACCATGTACCTTAAATCTTGATTCATTTCTTCTGTCACATAGTTGTAGCCTTGTTATTTTCTTGTTTTCTTACAGAAACACTTTAATCAAGCAGTATTTTGTGGATTGAAAGAAGAGAAAAATGGGGTTCCTATCTCTGTTCAAAGTGGCATCCATGCCCATATTGCAGGTCCTCATTATAAGCCTTCTTGGTGCTTTCATGGCCACTGATTATCTCAGTCTTCTTCCCCCTGATGCTAGAAGGTTCATGAACAAAGTAAGCATTAATACTAATTCATATTTAGCCAAATTCAATTGTTTCTTCTAGTTTTAAAAGTGTGCAATGCAGATTGTGTTTGTAGCTTTCACTCCATCACTAGTCTTTTCCAGTCTGGCTAAGACAGTCACCCTTCAAGACATCATCTCATGGTATGTCTTCCATTTCTCTTACAATATCATTCGAAACCAAATGATGGATTAATCTAATCCTGGTTCTTGGATTAGGTGGTTCATGCCAGTCAACATAGCGATAACATTCGTAGTAGGATCCATATTAGGATGGATAGCGGTTAAGATTCTCCGACCTCAACCACACATACAGTATCTCATCATTGCTATGTGTTCTGCTGGTAATTTCTCATCCAAACGCCGCGCATTTGTGCGTGTTCTATGAGGATCTAATAACATGTACCGTGACGATTGGTTAGGAAACTTGGGAAACATTTTGTTGATAATTATCCCTGCAATCTGCAAGGAGAATGGGAGTCCGTTTGGCGACAAGGATATCTGCTCGTCTCTCGGGCTTTCCTATGTTTCCTTCTCCATGGCGGTACTGATCCAATCCTTGGGCTTCCTCTCTTCCCAATCACAACTTTCTTGTTCTAATTTCGCGTTTCTTGAACAGCTTGGTGCACTCTACATATGGACTTATTCTTACCACTTGATACGAACAGCTGGCGTGAAGTATAGAGCGTTTATTGCAGCCGAGGAGACGACAAAGGAGGCTAATAATGATATAGAGACAAATGAGAAGTCTCTTCTTCTTAGTGAAGCAGAGCAGTCCTCCTCTGTTGAAGACACTAAACACCAGCATACAGTGAGTTTTATTTGTCTTAGTTTCTATCCAGAGTGGGATACTAAATATGATCATGGACAAAATCGATTAACCTTTGAGAATAATGAATTTGATTACATGTAGAAGACAGAGTTGAGGCAAAATGCAAGAAAGTGTGATCAGATATTGGGAGTTATTCATAAGCTAGGAGAGGAGCTATTGGCACCTCCGGTGGTTGCTGCTGTGAGTTCTTTCTTCTTCGTGTTTGATACTTGTCTTGTATGATTAAAAAATCAATTATTCTTCTGCAATTGGAAAAAAATGACAAATTTCGGTTATTTTTCCACTGGAATTCAGTCTCACACACAAAAACACAACCGGAGTTCAAAAAAAGGACTTAAATTTGACATTTTTTCGATTGCAAGACTAAATTTGATTTCTTGAATCATATAGAACTCATTTTGGATATGAGTCCTTGAACGGGGCAAAAAATAATATTTTCTTTTATTTTTTTAATAATTCAATTTCAAGCTTATGTCTGACTAATTTAAGGATAACAATCCTGGAAATTCCTGTATGGATTGAAAACGATTCTATTAACCATATCGATTCCAGATTTTCGGGCTCATATTCGGAGCAGTGAAATGGCTACGACATCTAATCATCGGTGAAAACGCGCCACTCAGAGTGATCAACGATACTATTCAATTACTCGGGTATTACCTACCTAGTTCACCAACGTACATACATCCCCTCGCCCAACCAAACTACTCCATACTCACTCAAATTTGACGCGTTTTTTGTAGGAACGGAACCATCCCTTGCATCACCATCATCCTAGGAGGCAACTTAACACAAGGTGCATTATTCTATCCCATTTGGAATCAACCACAAGACCAAAAATAGATGATGGTTGCATCGACAAATGCAGGTCTACGCAAGGCTAGCTTGAAACCGGCAATCATAATATCCGTGATCTGTGTGAGATACGTAATGCTTCCAATAATCGGGATAGCAGTTGTACGTACAGCATCGCACTTAGGGTACCTGCCATCGGACCCGTTGTACCATTTCATTCTGATGATTCAGTTCACTCTTCCACCAGCCATGAATTTAGGCACAATGACACAACTGTTTGAAGTGGCACAAGAAGAGTGTTCTGTTCTGTTTCTTTGGACATACTTAGTTGCAGCTCTTGCTCTTACATGTTGGTCCACTGTTTACATGTGGATCTTGTCCTAATACCAAAGGACAACTCATTCATCTTACTAGTCATTAATTAAGATTTCAGCTATATATCTTTTTTTGTATTGAATTTGAAATAAGTTGTCTAAAATTGATTCTTCAAGATGCAAATATATCCATCACATTTTTCATTTCACTTGTGCAGATTATTATACGTGATGTCATAACTATCCCTCCAATCGGAATAGAATTTCTTTTAGTTTATTTATCGTTCATTTTTATTACCTAGAAGATTTAATGATTTTTTTTTCCCAACTTTGTCACTGTTTTATTAGATATTACCAAACTTTTAAAAACAAATTGATTGACATACTAAACCAACTTGAGGTTAACTTCGTTGGCATTTTGGCCATTAATGAGTCGGCTCGAACGAATAAAGATTATTCATGCATCTTCATTCATTTAATTTAAAATGATTGTTTATGTTATTTTATTTGATAATTGAATATGTTCATGAATATTTACAAACATTTCATGAACATGTTCATTAATTGATCATAAAGAAAAGTTGGAAATGTTTCATGTTCATGAATACGTAAGTGAATGAATAGTATAACAAATTTAAATACAAGTAAATTATATTAAAATTAAAATAAATATGTTTTTCGATATGGATTTTGAATAATTAGTAGAAATATATAATTAATATATAATAATTGAGTAATAAACCAAAATTTTAAAAACACTAAATGAACATCATTGTTTGCTTATATTCATTGAAATTAATGAACAAACAAAAACTTAACACTAATCTTTAAAACTGATCCCGCTAATTACCGTGCCTGTTCATAACCCATAAATCATAGCAACTATAAATATTATTATTTATAGATTGAACTAATTTATCATTAATGTTTTATTTTATATTTTAAAATTATTCTAATATATAGTATATATCATGTTGTAATTGCTATCTCATGCACAAAATTATAGGTATGTGTGAAAACTGAGAAGTGATAGATATTGGAGTTGGGCATACAATGAATGCCAAGCGCCATCAGCTAACGTGATTTCCCACACTACAATTATTGGGCTTCCAATATCACTTACCACATTTTTTTTCTTTTTTAAGAAATTGTTTGTCCTATTACAGAAATAAAAAATTAGTAAAATATTTCCTCATACAACATACTATATATAAACAAATTCAATCTACAACGAGTATGACTCTTCAGAGATCATCTCACAGATCTTATTCCGTGAGACGGATCAATCCACAACCCACATTTTACATGAATTTGTGAAAATTGAATTGATTGATAGGTAATAGAGCTCCATCTCAGGAAAAATATCCGTAAAATCGTCTCACATACATTTTTGTGATCTACAAATGAGTTGCTTGATGCATAGGCTTGAATTCATATCTAGTATTTCTCTGCACGCACCTAATAGATTTCAACCAATATTATACGTAACTTAGAACTCATTAATAAGAATATTTGAGTAAATTTATTTTAAAATTTATTATAATTTCTTTAAGTCTAATTATAAGATCAATTTTAAGAGTCTATAACATATTTGATCTTATTTTAAAAGTACGCTATTGAAATATATATATATATATATGTGAATAAAATAAATGATTGAATTTATAAAATGTTAGTAATGATAATTGTAATTTGAAGAATTTGTAAAAATAGAATCCTATTTAAGAAATAAGACGGAGTTCCATTAATTTTTGAAAAACAACTTATAAGTGCCTAACTTTTTTTTTTTTTTAGGAAATAAGATCTTATATAGTTTTGTAATCTTACACACACTTATAAGAAGTTGTATAAGCTTTTGTTATAAAATAGAAGGGGTGAGATCTTCTATTACACTCTATATTGAATCTCATATTCCAAATTAATCATCATAATTTATGTGTATCAAATGACATCACTAATTAATACGTGATTAATATTAAATGTCATAAAACATGAAATGTAACACTAAATATAATAGAAGATCCTAACTCGTTATAAGATGGCTTATAAGTTTAGTCAAAGGTATTTAAAATAGGTATTCTTGATTTTTCAATGAAATTAAGAAAACATATTATAATTAATGGGTGAAATATCCTTAAATACACAACTGATATAGGGAATTATTTTTCTACCATACAATATAACTTTATTGTTTCTCTACCATAATTTTGATGAGTTGTCAAAAATACCCTTTGCACTCATGAGTGTAATAGGGGAGAAATGATTGATGGAAATTGTGATGAAAGTGTCATTTTATTGGATTTTGTGGTAAAAAAAAAAAAAAAAAGTATTTAGAATGATAGAAAAAGAAATAACTATATTAAATATGGTAGATTAGCTAATGGAAGTAGAAGGGAATAAAAGGTAGACAGATGAGATAAAATTATGATAGATCCGAATAGTACTCCGCCACTTTCTGTGAAGCATTTCAACAAATATATGCATCGCATCAATTCTCTTTCATTCTTCTTCTTCTTCCTTTCTCTATTCCAAACTACATTTTTTCCATCTTCTTCTGTAATTCATACTCTCTCTGATCTCGATCTCGATATCATTCTTCCCTTTCATAATTTGTCATCAACAAAAGTCTTGCTTCTTCTTCTTCGATAAATTCCAAACACTCATGCATGTTCGGTGTGCGTATATTCATCTCTCTCTAGTCTTTTTTAGGGGCACGTGATATGCTAGTGGTTCATAAATAAGCATTGGTGTTAGCCATTATGAGTGCTTTACCTTTTGCTTCAGTTCCTATCTTTCTGTTCATTGAAAAAAAATGTGGTTTATTCGTTTAGAACAAGATTCAGATTAAATTGGAGATACCAATCAAGTGTGATATTTATTTATGCTTTTTCTATGTGATTATGAGGTTCTTGGAAGTAAGTCAAACTCATTAAATCAAACACATTTGTTAATTTTAAGTTGAATATTAGTAATCAGTCATGTTACAAGTATCTTTGATTGTCATCTGATCATACAGTTTCATTCATCTTCATTTATGAAACTCCACAGTAATGCGTTCCAATTCTCTTGTTTTGTTACAGAAACTATATAAGCAGAAGTTATACAAAGTGAAGAGAAAATGAAAATGGGGTTCATGCCTCTGTTGGAAGTGGCATCCATGCCCATATTGCAGGTCCTCATGATAAGCCTCCTCGGAGCTTTCATGGCCTCTGAATATCTCGACATTTTCCCTCCTGATGCTAGAAGGTTTATAAACAAAGTACGTAACTTTACTTGCTTATAATTCTTTAGTATAGTTTTAAAAACTAGTGTTCAAAGTGGTGCAATGCAGATTGTGTTTGTAGCATTCACTCCATCACTAGTCTTTTCCAGTCTGGCTAAGACAGTCACCCTCCAAGACATCATTTCATGGTACAATCTATCAATATATCTATCTGATGATGATGATGACCATTATTTGGTGCATGTTTCAAATCTAATCCTTGTTCTTGGATAATTAGGTGGTTCATGCCTGTTAACATTGGGATAACATTTCTAGTAGGAGGCACATTTGGATGGATATCAGTTAAAATACTTAGACCAGAACCATATATACAATATATCATCATTGCTATGTGTTCTGCTGGTAATTTCTCATCTAAATGTGCGTGTATATATGTGTGTTCAATGAGTGTCTAATAACATGTACGATGGCAATTGAATAGGAAACTTGGGAAACATATTGTTGATAATCATCCCTGCAATCTGCAAGGAGAATGGGAGTCCATTTGGTGACAAGGACATTTGCTCCACTGTTGGGCTTTCCTATGTTTCTTTCTCTATGGCGGTATTGATCCAATCCTTCTACTCCTTTCTTCGTAACGACATATTTTCTGTCCTAATAATGAAATGTTTGGTGGGGTTTTGAAACAACAGCTTGGTTCCTTCTACATATGGACTTATGGTTATCACCTAATACGAAGTGCTGGCCTGAAATACAGAGCGTTTCTTGCAGAGTCGTCAAAGAATCAGCCTAATAAGGACTTGGAAGCAAATGAGACGTCTTGTCTTCTTGATGAGGCAGAGCATTCTGATGCACCTTCACATGTCGAAGACACTGAACACGAAGAAACAGTGAGTCGACCCTGTCTTTAGTTTGTGCATATTTGCGTGATCATGTAATAATCTCTTTGAAGTTTGAGTTCTGATTGCACGTAGGAGATAGAGTTGAAGCAAAATGCAACAATGTGGGAACAGATAATGGGAATTCTGCACCAACTTGGAGAGGAGCTTTTGGCACCTCCAGTTGTTGCTGCTGTAAGTAATTGCTTCTTCCTCATTTCAATAATCCTTCTTCCTATTTATCATTAACACAAGACAATGATATCGATTCCAGATTTTGGGACTCGTATTTGGAGCAATTTCATGGCTTCGAAGCCTTATTATTGGCGAAGACGCTCCTCTCAGAGTGATCAGAGACACTATTCAATTACTCGGGTATGTAGGTGAACTAAGCCTTGTTTGATCCTATCAAACTATTTGATACTTATCTTTGAACAATTTTTTTTATGATTTTGTAGGGATGGAACCATTCCTTGCACCACCCTCATACTAGGGGGTAACTTAATAGAAGGTATGTTTTTATTACATCAATATATGTAGTAAAGTAAACTCAATTTGAACCAGAATCGAACAAAAGCAAATACTCATTAGCTCGTTGGATGTAGGGCTACGTAGGCCAAGATTGAAGCCGATAATGATAATAGCAGTGATCTGTGTGAGATACATAATACTTCCTGTAATCGGGATTGGTGTTGTCCGTACAGCTTCACACTTAGGCTACCTTCCTTCTGATCCACTCTACCGCTTCATTCTCATGATTCAGTTCACTCTTCCACCTGCCATGAATTTAGGTACGCTTCCTTAACTTTGTCGATCATGCTTAGTACTACTTCAATTTAACGATGAAACATTATATATCATCCAAAATGATAATGTAGGTACAATGACACAACTGTTTGATGTGGCACAAGAAGAGTGTGCGGTTCTGTTTCTTTGGACTTACCTAGTTGCAGCTCTTGCCCTCACGGGCTGGTCCACCGTTTTCATGTGGATTTTGTCCTAAACGAGGACAATTTTATACATTGACTACAAATCTACAACTATCAGAGCATATAACATAACATTCTATTAGCAAGAGGCGAAGTAGAAGACTACAAGTGATCATATTACATGGGCCTTCACTAAAATAAAGCATTTGTGAGATCCTCATCCCATACAACTTGAGCATGATGTTATTACAATTGAGCAAGCATTTTATCCTAAGCTTGTCCCCTATAATGTCTTGATCAAGATGCTAGCACAAATGGATCAATACAAGAATGTATTTGCACACAATCACGTAAACGAAGAGACTTATACTCCACTGTTTATCGAAGTTGAAAGCTTTCTTACCATGTTAATATATTAGCTGTTTTTGAGCTATCAAGTTACAAAGTTAACATATAAAGCAGAAAACTCAATCCATATTTGAATATCTTATTCCATTTAATATTTTATTTGATATTTCAATATAACTACACATATATAGCATCCACGATGGTGGGGTTGGAAAAGCATGGGATTTCAAGAATTAGAAACGTATAATCAATGAGAAATGCTCATAATAATAATCAATCATGCTTGAAACATATGGGTAAAACAATCAAATATTTTTAAAGTTTGGAAACTTTTCGAAACATTCATGAACAGTTTGATAACACATATTTTTATATCGGTAACATAAAATTAAAATGACATGTTGTTGTGACATTGTTTTAATGTAGCATCATGATTATTTAACCACTTTAAGGGAAGTAAGTAGTTCTTGAACACTTCATAATTTTGCATCAAATTAAACATAGAAAAAGTAAACTTTTGAAAATTATATCAAAGTGACTGTATTATACTATATGCTCGGTGATATGATCAATTTGTATATTATGTATCAAATGATTTTTTCATTGTGAAACTGTTAAACAACAATTATTTTGAAATGAATGAAATATACAAAGCTAATTCATCCCAAATCATCTACAAGTTTATTTACAAAAAATACACACCGATCATAATGCTTTTGAAAAGGGGGGAAAAAAAAAAAGGACGTGTGTAATTATGTAATTTTAGCTCACATTCTATGTTTGGGAGGGGTTATTTTGGAACATTTTGTGACATGCCATATAAATTATTGGTTGGGAAAGGGTTGCATTGTTGGAGTGATGGAGTGTAAGAAAGTCTCTCTCTCTCTCACTCCTCCTAAAAAAGTGCCCTTCAAACCTCAAATCCACACACCCCTAAACCATCCATCCTACTCTACCGTTCTTTGCCTCTTCTTTTCAAACTCCTGCCTTTTTTCGTCTTCCTAAATTTCTTCGCTGTTGGTTTGGTTCATTGATTCTTAATTTTCCAGCCAGAATGGGTTCTTGAATTTTAATCAGGAAAAACACTAAAAGACAAAAAAATAAAATGGGTCCAGGCACTGAGGCGACAGCGAATCAAGGTAAATTGGAAAATGGGTTTTGCAAAGAAAAAGAAAAAGTTTCAACCTTTGAAAACAAAACTCATGAAGAATGCGATGATTCCGCCCAAGCAAAAGCTGCTCGCCCCCCTTTGATGCGCCATTGCATCAGCCATGCTACTTTGGTCGATCCTTTTTCATTGGTCAGCACTTCCTTCTTTTCAGACAATGTTTTTTTTTCTATTTATCTTCCATTCTTGAAATTTGAGAAAATAATTGATTTGGGATTTCATGATATATTGATATGAATTGGGTTTTAATGACCCCCAACTTCCTGTTAGTTAAGATTTTTTTTAATTGATCTAGAAGATTTAAGACTAGAATGTATGGGTAGTTGGATGCATTTTTTTAGTATTATGTTTGCAATGGAAAAAAATGGGGCATAGTATGTTTTGATTCATGATTGATCATTAGCTTTACGTGATTACTTTGTTTGAATGTGTAGAAATGTGCTACCGAAATTGGTGTAAAATCATCAGGCAAGGATTCTGGATTTCAACCTAAGTTTCGGTCAGGAAGCTGCTCTGAGATAGGTCCGAAGCAATACATGGAGGACGAGTTCATTTGTATCGATGATCTTTGTGAACATCTTGGTACATCTAACGGTTTCCCAACTCCTGCAGCTTTTTATGGGGTGGGTAACTTGAGCTTATACTCTGATTCTTATGGAGATGTAATTCTCAGGAAATATTTCCACTTTAATCCTTTGTATGTTCTTCTGATTCTCAAGCATGGTGTTTATCTTAGATATAAATAATCTTTTCTTATGTATAAGACATGAAATATTCTTAGATATGTTCTTCTGAGAGGCTATGTTATACATTTCATAAGACTGCTTCCTTGAGTGATTAGGTTAACTTTCTTTTAGGTTTTTGATGGTCATGGTGGTAAAGATGCCGCATCTTTCACTAGAAAGAATATTCTTAAGTTTACAACCGAAGATTCCCATTTCCCTGATGGGGTGAAGAGAGCTTTGAAGAATGCTTTTTTGAGAACAGATCATGCTCTGGCTGATGCCAAGAATCTTGATCGTTCATCCGGAACCACTGCTCTAATTGCTCTGATGTTGGGAAGGTAAGAAACCGAACTATTTATGACCAAAGTTGTGCACTAAAGTAAACTACTAAATATGATTCTCTAGAATTAGGAAGTTGTTTGGACATTGAAGTTGTTTTCTGTTTCTTCTGCTATACTACACGGCAGGACCATGATAATTGCCAATGCGGGGGATTCTCGAGCAGTGCTAGGAAAACGAGGAAGAGCAATAGAATTGTCCAAAGATCACAAGCCCAACTGCACATCAGAAAGGCTTAGAATTGAAAAGTTGGGTGGTGTGATCTATGATGGCTATCTGAATGGCCAACTCTCGGTGGCACGTGCTCTCGGAGATTGGCATATGAAGGGTCCTAAGGGTTCACAGTACCCCTTGAGTTCAGAACCCGATATAGAAGAGATGGTCTTAGCAGAAGAAGACGAGTTCTTGATAATCGGGTGTGATGGCCTATGGGATGTCATGAGTAGCCAATGCGCCGTAACAATTGTGAGAAAAGATCTCATGTCACACAATGATCCTGAGAGGTGCTCAAGAGATCTCGTCCGTGAAGCACTCAAGCGCAACACGTGTGATAATCTTACGGTGGTCGTGATCTGTTTCTCACCAGACCCACCGCCCCGTATTGAAATCCCAAGGACTCATAAGAGGAGGAGTATTTCGGCTGAAGGGTTGGATCTTTTGAAGGGGGTATTGAGTAACGCTTGAGAGAAAGATCGATTTTTTTTGTGATCGTAGACGAGCTCTGATGAGTAGTACTCAGACGGCTTGTATTGTGTGATCTGATCCTAGCCGTTTGTTTGCATTTGAAACAAGGTGGACATGGTTTGAGACCACATTTACATGGGAAATTTAGGTAAGTATTGAGGATATTAAGTAGCATTGAAGCTGATATCTTTGTATGTTATTAGTTTTAGTCTTGAGTAGTTAGAACTAGGACAACTTTCCATAATTATTCTTGAGATTTGATCTTAAGGTTTTTCTTAGATTTACCTGTCTTCACAGGTGCAATTTTTGAGTTGAAAAAGAAAAAAAAAATGGTGGATAGCATTTGATAGGTTTGAAAGAGGGCATGCTTTTTTTTCTTTCTTTTTTTTTTTTTTTTTTTTTTGTAATTAGGACATTTTTGGGTGGTTTTTGTAACTATCCTTTTTAGAGTATGGTATACTTAGAATGTGATCACAATAAAGAATAATACAATATCTACTTTATCCACCATTTTTGTTAAAATAATTACTTTTAATTTTTTAATCTTATTATTTTATTAACCGATTTCTGACTTACCTCTGACTAAATTGACTAAAAATGACTTGAGGTTGAGTTATTGCAACTTTCAATTTTCATATGAATTAGATGCTGCTTTATAAATGAGGTTGTGTTTCGTTGGGTTTTTAAAATATCTTATAAAATGTTTAACACTTTATAACCCCCTTACAACTTACAAGTAATTGATTAAATTGTAAAAAATAAGATTTTATTTTTTTATATATGACATACAATTTTATGTTGTCAAACTCGTTTAATTTATCATTAAAGTATATTTTGTTCTTGCTAACATTTTATAAGTTTAGTTACAATATTTTATCAACTCTTTAACATAAAATAAACAAGAAATTTTATATGCTCCAAAACAATCTAAAAATTGTAAGAAGTTATAGATATTATATATATATATATATATATATATATATATATATATATATATTATAAGTAAAGCTTAGTCAAAAACTGAAGTTGCCAACTTGCCGTGGTAGGTTCGAAGTTGTGTACTTAAAAATAGCTTTGGTGAAACAGAGACGTAAGCATATTACTCCATTGAATATATATATATATATATAACCTTGTTGTGTTGTTAGGTAATAATTTTCCCTCTAAGAGAAAATTTGTGTCTATATCTTTCTAAATTTATATATTTGTTTTACACAAGAATTAAATTGTCCAAACATATCATAATTTTGTATTGGTGTAAATTGTTAGCATTTATGCACATTTGAGTTCAATCATACCTTAATTTAAACAATGTCTCAAATTTGAATTGATTAAAACATCGATCTTAAAATCTAATTTCACGAGACAAGTTCATAATTAGAAACGGCTGCTGCCTTTACAACCCCAAAAGAAAGAGCAATTTTGTTCATTTTATATAAAGAAATGTTGAATTATGAACTAATGAGTGATTTTTTTGTAGAATTTACTAAATAAACGTGGCATCCAAATTGTAGATCAAAGCCATACAATTATCGTTTGATTTAGATAAAAATGAGCAATAAATAAAATACATCAGTAATTCAATTACAATAAAAGGATATGAATCCAAGAAAGCATTACTGAATTCCATATACAAAATTTCTTTAGTTAAAATCTTATTACATGACTAAATCAATAAATTTTCATTCCCAATTGTGTCAAAACAAAATTCAACCTCTTAAATATTTGAAAAAGAAAACTGCCATCTCCAATATCTGACTCTGACACATATTTATACACACACTAAATTTAAAATGGCAATCTCAAAAAATCATAAATAAAACACAACCTAAAGTTCTAGTTATATAGCTTTAATATAATAAAATCAAGATCATGCAGAATTATTTAATCTCTCAAATGTTTAGAAAAAAAAAAAAGAAAAACGCAGACCTAGTTCTAAATTCCAATTATAAATGCCAAAACATAAATAAATAAATAAATAAATAAAAAGAGAGAACTGTAAAAGAAAATATAAATAAATAAATATACTAAATAAAAATATTTGATTGGCCGGTTCCATTTTATTTATATTATGCTTTGGCGTGCAATCAAAGCATAATCTGTTCAAAGCGTATAAAAAAGAGCTTGGATGCAACAACTCCCAACTTCTCCATCTTGCAAATACCAACTAAATTAAACCAACTGCTTTTACATTCTTTTATAGATACTTCATTTAACATTTTCCTGAAACTTATTTCTCATTGTATCTCTTGTTAATAGTTAGCAAGTTAACATAGAAAAACACATTATGTGAAATTAATAACTTTTCGGTAAAATATACATAGCATGTTAACCCAAAATAGTGAAGGTATAATATCTTATGGTACCATGTTTTATATGAGTATTTATTTTTTTATCATAAATGATAGTTTTGTTACATTTCTATCACAAGTCATGAAAATGGACAATTGTCCTTCTAATAAAAATAACAAAAATTGATTTTTTATATGGTTATTACATTTTTTCATATTGTGTAAACTCTGATAAAAAAATGATCATTTTTTTTATTAGAAGGATAATTTTATCAAATTTCCTAAATTATATTAAAAAGATACCAAAATTACTATTTATTATAAAAAAAAATCTAATTGTGGTATTTTAACCACGGACTCAAACATTGAATGTGTAACGGTTAATATTTTCAAAATTGCATGCATATTTTAAAATTTGCAAACTTACTCGAAAAAAAAAAAAAAAAAAAGGTTAAAAGAGAGAAAGAAAGGAATAAGAGAAAGAAGGAAGAGGAAAAAGTGGAGAGAGTTGAGTGTTGAAAGACACATATCACCACACTCAGTCCCAAATCAAAAATAGTAAATATATTAACTAACATTTTATAATAAATAATCAATTTGATCCATCATCTCCACCATTGCAGCTTTTCCTCCCAATCTCAACACCTCCTCCAAGGCCCTGCAATAAATTCGGAAAAATATAATTAATCAACAAAAATCAGGAGAGATTGGGATTTCCACAAGGATCGCCTACCGTGATTTTGAATTCTAAGTTAACAGATCGTCGATTTGTGAATTGCAACTCAACTTTCTGCGGATTGCGATCATCATGTCTGGTTGCTCCTCGTCGTCATCAGGATCGGAGGAAGAGGATGAAGGATTCGATTCGTACAGAAAAGGAGGGTACCATGCCGTCAGAATCGGCGATTCGTTCGCTGGCGGTCGATACATCGCGCAGAAGAAACTAGGTTGGGGTCAGTTCTCCACCGTTTGGCTCGCTTACGATACTCAATCATCCGTAAGAGTTTCTCGTTCTCGTTTTCATTTTGTGTTGCTGTAGACTTTATGTTGTTTTGTTTTTTCTGATTTAGATTTGTAGATGATTTTGCTTAAATTCCTGTGTTATTTTTGTTTGAATGATATCGAACTATATGCTATAGGTGCACCGCCACGTGCTCCATGTGTTTAATTTTAGTTAGCTTTATGAATTTGAAGATCGTGGCTGGATCGATATTTAGTCCTTCCACATTTCTTTTGTAATTTTGTCGTTTCCATGAATTGATTCAAAATTTGGTATTGATTCTAGTAGCTACCTTGCATCTCTAAAAGTTTGTGTGGACACTAAAGTGTTGAACTCTTAATTCATGGAAAAACAGCAAAAGAAGGGGGGAAATAGAGAAGATTTAGTGTTCTAACTTGTCTAGTATAATCTGATGATTTGGCGACTCATAGATACTTCCAGAAAGGCAATGTGTCAAAGTTTAAAACATCAATTGTAATTATGGTCATTTCGTTTGTTAACTTTAATTCAGGTGAAGAGAGGCATTGCTGTTATCATCTTTGCATGCTTGAAGTGAATAATTTTATAATAGTCATATTGTGGTCCTGTCTGATCAATTAATATGATAGCATAATTAAAGCACTGAGGCATGTTGTTTTGTTGTTCCAAGATATGTGTTACATGTGAACAGCTTTCTTTCAGCATGAAGAGTGTTATCGCTGTTGTATGCTTGTAAATATTGAGTAGTGTACTTACTCTTGGGAGTATTTCGTTTTGTTCCACTTTTGGAGAATGTGTGACATTTTAGAGCTCAATACTCTCCCAGGTAGTTGCTATTGGTGTTTTCCTAACATTTTCTTGTTTGTGGTTTGTTTGGTCTCATAGAAATATGTTGCCTTGAAGATTCAAAAAAGTGCACCACAATTTGCTCAGGCAGCACTTCATGAAATTGAAATTCTCTCTGCCATTGCTGCTGGTGATACCTCAAACACTAAGTCTGTTGTGCGCTTAGTAGACCACTTTAAGCATACAGGCCCTAATGGACAGCATTTGTGCATGGTCTTGGAATTTCTTGGTGACAGTTTACTACGTCTGATCAAGTATAACCGGTATAAAGGTCTTGAAATGGCCAGAGTTAAGGAGATATGCAAATGCATCTTGACTGCTCTGGATTACTTGCATCGTGAATTAGGAATTATACATACTGACCTAAAACCGGAGAACATTCTTCTACTTTCCACCATTAATCCTTCAAAGGATCCAATTAGGTCAGGAGTTACTCCTATTCTTGAAAGGCCTGAGGGGAACCCAAATGGTGGAGTAACCATAAATAGTATTGAGAAAAGACTAAAACAAAGGGCAAGAAGAGCAGTTGCAAGAATATCAGAAAGGCGGGCGTCTATGGGAGAGGTGGGTGCGCCTCCAAAGCCTGCTAGATGCTTGGACGGGATAGACTTGAGATGTAAGGTTGTGGATTTTGGAAATGCATGTTGGGCTGACCGGCCAATTGCTGATGAAATTCAAACAAGACAATATAGAGCTCCAGAAGTTATACTTCAGTCTGGTTATTCTTTTCCTACTGATATGTGGTCGTTTGCTTGTACTGCCTTTGAACTTGCAACTGGCGAGATGATGTTCGCTCCCAAGACCGGACAAGGTTTCAGTGAGGATGAGGTAATAAACACTTGGTTTCATTATGCATTGTAGGCTGCTAGGAAAACAACTCTGATAAGTTTTATATCGAATTGGATTAGTTTCTCCTCAACAAATAAGATATCTTCTGAAAAAGTAAAAAATTACAAGTTACTATGAGCGACTTTTAAATCATAACTTAATCTTTACAGAAATGCTTTAAAACTTAATATGTAAAGTTTGTGTTTACATTTTTGGTCGCTTGAGATTTTATATTGGTGATTGATTTATAGCTACTTTTACCCTCTGATGACCAAAATGAGTAGTGGCCCTTAGTAAGTACCTCATATACTTGCAGTTCCAAGTATAGCAGTTACATGTTTCTAAAAGTAGCTGATGAGCAACTTTAAATCCTTGTGTTATTTTCGTTTTTAGTTTACATAATTAGTTTGCTCGAAGTAGTATCTGTTGATTTCTCATATGACAGGTTTCCTTTTCAGGATCACCTTGCTTTGATGATGGAGCTCCTTGGAAAGATTCCAAAGAAGGTAAACATGTGTATATTATGCCTCTATATCACTCAAGCTATATGCAATAGTTTCTGACTGTCATCATTAATGCTTGAACAAAAGGTTGCCACAGGTGGTGCTCGCTCTAAAGATTACTTTGATAGATATGGCGACTTGAAAAGGATTAGAAGGCTGAAATACGGGGCTCTCGATCGATTACTTGTTGATAAGTACAAACTATCTGATGTTGATGCTCGTGAATTTTCAAAATTTCTTTGTCCCATACTCAATTTTGAGCCAGAAAAGCGGCCAACTGCCGAGCAGTGTCTGCAGCACCCATGGCTTAATACTGGCAATCAGACCCAGGATGAGATCAAGAGTGAGTCTAGCGTTGAAAAGGTGAATGTTGGAATGAGCAAACTGCAGGTTAATCGCAAGTGATCTAGGAATGAAAGACGAGTCCTCCCACATGTTTTGAGTTTTCTTTGCGGTAAATTTTTTGGATATTTTGATTAGATTTTGATTTATTGACTAGCTAAGGATGTTAAATAGTACGCGACTTAGCAGAATGAATTGATAACACATGAAGAATTGACCACGAAACAGTTTATCGAGTGGCCAATGCTGCTTGCCACATTTGTGAATGTCGTCTCTCAAGGTTCGTGTTGACACAGGTTGAACAATTCATCGTGCTTTCCTTGGATGTGTATTTTGATATTTAAAATACAGTTAAGTTGGGATCCCGGGATAAGCGATTGTTGTAAACCCAGAGAGAGAGAGAAGGAGGAACATGTTGTTCAAGTGTTGTTTTCTGTCAAGAAATCAGGGATTTTGGTAAGTGATTAATTTGGTGAGATGGTGAAGAGTAGGTTGTGTAATCTATCTCAGTTTGGGGCTTCCGAGGATTGTGATGTTAGAAATTAGATTTGTGTGATACACTACTATTTTTGTATTTGGAATTTTCACTACTCTATAACATTGTCCTTCTTTGCATTTCTTTTTTCTCTCTCCTCATCTCTAAGTTGATAGTATGGATGCCTAAATCATATTTCTTTAGTATGGATGCCTAAATCATATTTCTTTCATCAATTATCAAGAATTTTTATTTAATGGCATTTTACCAACTGTGTCTGATCATGAAAATTTTGTCAAATTAGATTATTGGTACTCTCATTTAACTGGTTCAATCAATAGATCCCGTTTTTTTTTTTTTTTAAATGTTTGCATTGATTGACTAATTTAACTGATAAATATCTGATTTTAAAAAAATGATTGTATCTTTTTATGTATCCTCAACCTTAGTGGCTACCTTAGGTATGTGTTAACCATGAAACAGAAGTTAAAGAAAGAGGGGGAAAGTATCTGGGTCATTGTATTATTGTAAATTTTTTTTATTTTTTTCTTTTTTTTTTAATTTCTGTACTTTTTTTCGTAGATGTTTCACACTTGCATTTTTTTCTTGAATGAATCCTATATTTTCATTTGAAAAAATTGAATTCTTATACTTTTATTTTCACTAAAATGACGTGCATGCACTCAATGGTTAATATAACTTACGTAAGCAGCAACTTTGAATGGAAATAAAAGTGGATGACGCAATTGTTTACATGTGGTCCACTCCGATGAGATAAGCTTATATCTAATTATTTGATGGATCAAGATTTATTTTTCCCCAAGAGATTTGAACTGTTAATTTGGATGATGTAATTTAACCTAATCCATCAAGTTCCATTTGCATGATTTAGTTTTTTATTTTTTTAGGATTCTTGTAAAAAAAAAGAGAGCACATGATGTCAACATCGAGTAATTCCAACACCCCTAAAAGGCAAATATCCATTATAGTAGAAAATGAAGCTTTTCTGAACCTTAAAGACACTTTCACATAAATGACAACTCAAAATCTTCCACAATGTCTTCATTTTAGTACAAAAAGGCATTCAAGAGAAAAATGAAGGGTGGATAAAGCTACAACAAGTTACAGGATCACAGGCCCTGCTCCCATCTACTTCAACCTACTCGCCTGTGAAGACGAAAAGGAAAAAAATAGCGGAAAATTCTATGTTGTTTACAAGCAGATGCGACTCCCCTGTTTCTCCGACTCCTCAGCAGTCCCTATTGAAAAAACGGAAGAATTCTGCTCGGTTGAGCGTCTTTTAAACAGCACAAAACCATTTCTACATTCTTCAGAGTTTGCTGATGTTCTTCTTTTCTCTCTCCTATCAACATTGCATCTTCTCTCTCAGTTTGATGTTAAGCTTCCTAAATCAGTATTCGAGCCACTAGAAGAGACATCATTTTGTTCATTGTCATCCACCTTTTCTTTCTTCTCACATGGTTGAGCTGTCGTATGCACTTCTTGAGTCGAAAGTGATGTTCCACTGCTGAGTGTCAACCATGGCAGAGGAACTGCACAACTAGCATCTTCACAAGGATTTGCAGGCTCGGTTATATCACAACAGTCGAGCTTGCATGTCCCTAGGCTCGAATAAGATGTTCCAAAACGATCTTTCACTAATAATGTCTTACCAAAGAGCTTCAAGCACTGCACAGCTGATTCATCTTCTCGATCAAGATCGTCGTTTTGACACAAAAGCTCCAGTTTCTGTTTAGTACAAATAAACACAGGTTAGTCTCGTATGAATCAGATCAAACATAGTTCATTAGCTACACTGCTTAACTAACCAGAGGAACTTCTTTGCCAGGATTAGGATTTTCATCTAGATTTCCAGGTTGAGATCTCATGTCATCTGACATCAGCTTAGGTTCTTCTGAGACAGGTGGCGGGCTACCATTGGGCGCACATGATTCAGCTTGAGCAGAGGCATCTGAACTGTTCGCAGATAACACAGATACAGGAGATTGATTCAGCTGTTCTGAAATAGATAAATCATCAGAAATTGATCTTGTTAATTTCTCAGGTATCAAGATCCCAGTTTTAGCCGGAGAAACCAGCTTCCGAGGATAAGGGTGCATCGGTTTCCTCTTAGGCCTAGGAGGTGGAATTTCAATGGCTTTTGCATCTGTGGCATCTCCATTATTAGATTCTCGAACAACCTAAACACCACAGTTTATCCAGATATAAATATAGAATCACCTCACAAGCAATGTATATACAATGACAGATAACAAAACTGGCTAAGAACAATTAACCTTGGAGAAAAACTTCTGTGCATGGCTTCGTATTTGTACTGCCGTTTTTGTCCCTACATGCTCTGGACAAAGAAACAACATAATTTCCTTAGAATGTGTCTTCTACTACAAGAAACTCTCATACAACATGAGTACATCTCAATAAGGCACCTTCAATTTTCTTCCACGCCCGACCATAAAGTTTCAACGCCTCGAGAAACCTTTGATGCTCTTTGTCTGTCCATCTTTCCCTTTGTTTAGTAATAGTATACGGTTTTCTCACCTATCCCAATCAAAATATGATAAGAGGACATTTGGATGTATACATACAAGTAAACTTAACAATAGAGAGAATATAAACCTTCAAAGCAATGTCATCCCCACTATTAAACTGCTCATTCGAATCAAGACCTTCATCTGTAGTGTTACCTCTTAACAAGATTTTATCACTTGTAGGACTTCCATGTTCCTATAGCAGACAACAGAAAATGTCGAAAAGATAGCACATTGCTCATACATATGTAACACATTAAGTCCTTTATACCACAATGTCCATTGTCAACCAAAACATCTAGCAATAGCTTGGAGGTAATCCCCAAGGTTCCAACTAGCAACCATACACATGATCGTGCGATATTTGCAAAAATACAATTTATAGACTTCTTACAACACAAATTATCCATGTTAGCCAGAATCCCGCATATGGCGTGGTCTCAAATTAACAAATGAGACACCATACTACTATCCTGGATATCATACTTGGTGAACTACAATAGGCAGGTAGAGGTAGTGTGCATATATATAGTGGATAACAACATGTAGTCTGAAGTTCACTAGTAGCATAAATAGAATCCAACTATATTTTCGATTCGAACAATACATGGCCAAGAGATTCCAAGCAAATCCCATGAGAGAAAAATAATCCTAAAACTGTTGACAAACCAAAATTAACTAAATTATTGCTGCCTAGAAGATTCTACAGGACCAAATTTTGGTAACAACAAGCTATCATCTGGATGAACTGAAAATGCCATAATTAACAGTCAGAATTACTATTATCTCAGAGAGTTGATCTTGCTGCTGTTTAAATTAATAGAGAAATAAGAGGGGAAAAAAAGGATAAAATCACATACTCCATTAATAAAAGCTCATGCACAATCCAGTGTAGAATATAATTATGGGCTTACCTCTACTGCCATAGCTGCAGAAACCATCTTCTTTCAGAAATTCAAATAGCTTCGTAGCTGAATGGAGCTAATTTCTGAACATCAAATCTTTTCTGGGAAATTAATTCAATGGCTCTCATAATTTAAATCACATATGACTCAATTATTTAGGGACTCACTTCTTGATCCCTGAATTAAACAAAACATCTTTCCTAACTTAGAACAAAATCAAAGCTTTAAATCTACACAAAACTTAACAAAAATCTTGATTATGATTAAAATTGGATAAAAATATTCCAGATTATTAACTGGAGAAGAATAGGGGACAGCTCCGGAAAAGGGATTTCAAGGAAGAATGGTAAAAATCTATAAATAAATAAAAAAGTTAATTATCTGCAGAAGCGCATCGAAGCTTCAATCTTTATCTCAATCCAAAATTTAAATGCAGAGCAATACCAAGAAACATTGCAAGAGTGTGAAAGGAGAGTAGAAGTGCAATACCCCAGATTTTATTCAGCTAAAAAAATTGAAAAAAGGGAAGAAAAACAGATTATATTTGAGGAGTTGTGGTTATGGAGTTGGAGGTAGAGAAAAGGGAAAGAAACAGAGAGAGAAGAAGGCAGAAGGTGACACGTCAGCATGGTAAAAAGAATTTATATTAATTAAATAAATAGATTTAACAGAAGTGTCGGGAAGCCATGGGATGTTGCGGCTGAGATTCAAGGAGAGGTAAAGACACGTGGCACCTTGAGGTGAGATGATGGCCCCACAACAATACCTTTTTCCCACTTTTTACTTACTACTAACTTCTACGCGCCACTCTGGGTATGTGACCTTTACGCGCTACCAGATTTTTTCCACTTGTCAGATTATTAGTGGTGCCTTCCTTTTTTACCAAACAAAAGTTGACCAGCTCCCACCTTTTGTTTTGGTAAATAAACAAAAATTATTATTATATAAACAAAAGAAAAGGAAAATACCAAATATGACATTATTAATGCCGACACAACAGTACCAACAAAATATCTTTTCTGAAAAATTATCGACTTCATTTTGGATATTCCAACTACAAGATTTATATTACTATAATTTTTTTAAGAATGTGTTAAACTTAATATATAATCATCTTGTTTTAGGAGAGATCCCACTGCAGCCACTTCAAACTAATTTTCACCATTTTTTATCGATTGTTGATTGATTTAGAAAGGATCCAACAAAACTCGAGATCAAATCGTATCAAGTATTTAACGAATGTGTTTCGTCTCTTACTTTAACGACCAAACACATTATCGGAATAAGAGATGTAACTCCATTTCGAAAAAAGAAATCCATTACACATAGTAGTAGATTACAATTCAAAAATAAGCTCTACATCCTTGCTATAATTGGAAAAAGTGTAGTTGATCACAAAGACCTGCAGAATCAGTAATGGAGACACTCCACAAGACAATGAACTTATGCAGCAGCAGATATTTAGAATGCTACAAAGTTCCAAGTCAGCAATGCAAAATTCATTGCAAAATCCCTGGAAATATCTCCATATACAAGTTCCACGCATCAAACCAGTGAGTAAACGTAAACGAGGCGCTGAATATTTTCACAAAATAGAATAAAATCTCCCAACAATGAGCTTTAAAACTACCAAAAGAACACAAACTGCATATATTGATACGGAATTCTTTTCTACACTCGAAACATGAACATACGTCATGAAAAACAAAGGGGCGATCATCGTGTAATGCAAACACTTCCATTCATTTTCAACCATGCAATACTCAGAAATAGTGTTTCAATGAAACATAAAGAGAAGAGACACATTTAACCCATTGCTCAATCCTAATGGTGCACATACATTAGTGAACGACACGACACACAAGAATAATTCGTGTAAGTAATGCTATGTATTCTTCTCCGATCTTGAACACTATAATAAGCCAAATAAGCACTAGTTTTGGTGCTTGACAATGAACTTACCTGAGGTACTTATTCAGATAGAAAACTAAGTTGAACTTTAAGAATCTGCCTCTTAATACAAAGTCTACCAGATATAAACAATAACCCGAAATATAGCTCCCAACTATAGTACCAAAACCAACCTCTTCCTGTTTCTCACATCAGTGGGCCGCATAGTGCTTAAGCGTTGTATTACTGTAAAAGGTCCATACTTTAAGAGCACGAGTTAAATATATGGTACCTATGACATTAAAAGAAAGAAATGATGTCCTTGGTGTACATTATCAATGTAAAATGAATATCATTATTTGTTAAAAGTTTATGCATAAACTAATCTCAGACCACTATTGCTATAGCTTGGCGGGACTTTCAGCACTAATTAGGCTGATTGTGATTTTGTAATAAACACTTATACATGTGCCATATATATGCATTATATAGCACAAAATACCTATAGAAAGCCTTGAAAGGCCCAAGGCCACTCCTAGTCCTGATAAAGAAAGCCAGAGAAGGTCAAATTCTATAGAGCGTATAATCAACAGGCATCTTAAAGTTCTAATCATATCAAATAGCTCGTTCCATTTAAGGAAGGAACATCACATCATGAATAAATAGTAACGTCTTCTTTTCATAAGGTTGACAAGAGCATGGCATGAAATGCACCCTGAATAGCACAAGCATCATAAAATTTTGAATATAATGTGCCTGAAACTCACAATATTTATGCAAGCAAATAGATAAACTGTACAAGAATGTCGTATATCTCTACAAGACATGCTGAACATTCAAAACAAGTAAAATATATGCAATAAAATGTCTTTAAATTAGCATTCACAAGTCATTAAAAATCTATATATACTCCAAAAGAATTAATCACAATATCAAAGAATTATTTAATATCTCCAGAAAATGCTAAAATCACAATCAGCAAGAATCAGAACAGAAGTTATCAAGAAATGTCAACATGAATAGATGAAAGATCGCATAAATTGGAAAATAAATCTTGATTAACCTTTTCAGGATTGAAAGCATGTATTTAGGAAACAATTACAACACTCTGTATCTCTTCACATCAAAATTGGATGTGAGAGATGATAGTTTCACTTGTGTGGGTATCAGTCTAGCACATTAAAAAGCGAATAAAAGAAACACCTCCACCTAAACTGTGATGATAATCGTTAACAACTGAATTGATGTCAAGACTCGATTAACGTCACTAAGGTCAATAAGAGAAGCCCTTCGAGAGAGACAAAACTGACATATGCAAGATTAAGCCAACCTCAACAATAAAGCAAATAATCGCGATCCCTATAGGTCTAACAGAAAACAAAGTTTCATCCCTGGGGTTTCTGATTGGATTCTATAAGCAACGCATTCAACATTATTTGAACAGCAGACTCATAGACAGCTCCATCGTAATGCATTCCATCAGCTGTACAATGAGGGCCACACAAGCCACTCAACAACCGCATATCAAGGTTGAAAAGAGGCCCACCATATTTACGCAAGATCTTGCTTACAATGAGCTCATTATCATAAGAATTGTACACTGCAGGGGTCATCTTCTCCCTCTTCTCATCAGTGTTTAACATTGATGTTATCAACGTAGGCATTCCAATCCAAAATAAATGCAAAAAATGGCTAGATTTAGACTCGCTCACCACTCCACCACCAACGTCCAAATTCGAAGATACCGGTAAAAGAGCCAATACATGATCCCTCAAAACCCGTAAAGAAACACCAAACTCAGTGGCATTGTTCACATGGAGCATATCCCACAACCCTGCCCCCATCATCATAACATCTGGGAGATTCTTACTTTGCTTCAACCTCAACATCAAATCAGTCAAATTCGTAGCATATGGAGCCCAAACAAAATCCAACTTCATCCCGATTTCTTCCACCATTATCGAATAATCACTATGCCTCTTGAACAAATTTCCTTTTATGCTCTCTACGCCCTCCGAACCCATAACTAACTCTAACAAAGAAACAGCCATTAACCTCGACTGCGAGTCCCCGGCAACCACTACCCATGATCCATTCAACAAATCCGATGCATCGGATCTCTCCAATTTCTGAAACTCACATTCTTCAACCTGGCCCGATTTGATCCACTCCCATGACTTCTTACAATCAGTTTCATTATTATCAAAAGGGCCATCAATATCATCACAATCTCTAACATCATTATACATGATACTATGCAGGAAAAGAACGCAGGAATCACGATACAAAGAAGTTGGGGCTGAAATTACCTCGGTTCTCGAGAGAAAAACAGAAATTGAAGGGAAATACGGCATCAAATGGACACCCACAGCAAGGGTAATGAAGAGGGCGCAGCTGAAAAATAGCATCTTGTTACGGCTCAAATGCCAACCAGCCATACCCATCGGCACAAACAGAACTACGCAGGCAGCTAATAGTCCTAACTGGAAGGCCCCTATCATTTCTTGCACTCTATCTGTTCGATGAAAGATCTCCGGATTTTTCTTCTTTTTTTTTTACATTTGGGATGTGGGATTAGGTTGTAATGGCGAAGTTTCTTGTTTGGAGGGTGATAGCGATGGGCTAACAAAGGCGATAGCTGCAACTTTTTGGTGAAAAGAAATTAATAAGGGTTTTCAGGTGAATTGAAATGGAGAAATTGGAACAAGATCAGTACAGTGTGTGTTGGGTCGGTTGATGGCGGTTTGGGGACGACGAAAATGAAGCCTGCAATCGATCTGGGTTTTACACTTTTACTTTGCTGCTAATATTACCTTCATTGCTTTTATAATTTTGGAAAAATAAAAGGCTTTTTTTTTTTTTCACATTTTGGGCTTATCAAAAATACCAAAATAATAATAATAATTAATGGATCTTTGTGAAATATTAAAATCCTTTTTGAGATTTTGCAAATTATGAAGTTTGTTCTTAATTTAAAAATCCACAAAAACTCATGTAAAACGGTCTCACGAAAATTTTTCGTGAGACAAATTCTTATCACCCACAATCCAAATTAATTTTAACAAATTTATATGTGAATTATGAAATATGGGTCGTGGGTTAACCCATCTCACGTGAGAAGATTCGTGAGACGGTCTCATATAAAATTCTCTTTTTAAAATCTTGATTGCAAGATATTTATTTTATAGTAGATATTTATTATAATATCATGTTCACAATTAACACGTGCTTTGTTTAATATCTTAAAAATGGAAAGTTATGTTTTTTCCCTCATATATTTATTTATACATAGAAGCAAATTTAAATTTATGAGCAATTCAATTATTTATCTTAGCTCAGATTAAAAACACATGCCTTTTTCTTCTAGGAACCTTTTTCTTCTATAGTGATTTTTTTTACACTTGTTTATCTTATATAGTTTTGTAGTTTTCTTTTTTCATACTATAGCCTCATTCTATGAAGAGTTTTTTTGTTTATCCATTTATGATAATATGTTGTTTTATTGAAGATTTCGTGACAGGAAATTTAGTGCAAACTTTTATTTATTTATAATAAATCTTAACCAATTTAATTCCTTAAAATCGTGGGTTATATTCCATGAAACGGATCAATCCGATCCAATCAAGTGTTGGGATCGGGTTGACGGTAAACGTTAACTAAAAAATATAACATGATATTAATACTATAATTGAGGGCTAAAAATGAAATTTTTCTTAATAATCTCCATTATAAATCTGGCAAAACAAAAACGTGTGGAGTTTCAGATCATATTTTATGGATATTATTATTTACATTTAAATAGTTGGAGTAAATGAATCCCCAGTATGTACAAACATCCCATTAATTAGGGCTCTAGGAATATCAAACTCCCTAATTCTATGAAATTCAAACCTCCACCGAAGAGGACGAAGGTCGAATCTGCACCTTCTTCCACCTCATCTCACTGCACACCTGGCGTTCCATCATCGGAATATAGAGATAGAGATCTCCCTTTGAGGAAATCTGTGGTTCTTGAGACTCATACTAGCATTCTCAATCCAAGGATTCTGCACGCGAGGAATTACGCAGTTGCGGAGGCACAGAAAGACGGTTCCACTGGCAATTTTAGGGTTTTCGATTCGCCATTTGGGAATTATCTTGTCCCTGTGATTCCAACTCGTGCAGAGCTTGGTGGATGAGAGAGAACTATTTGAGTTGGTGAGTTGATATTAGGGTTTTGTTGTGTCTCTGTTTTTTTTTGGTTAATTATATTTCAGACTATATTTTCTGGGCATTGCAAGTTGTTGTTCAATAATTTTCATCATTGAATTACGTAGAGGATGTCCACAACAATCTTCTCTCAAGATGTGATTTTGTTGACTGGAAAAATGATTGAAAGCATGTGGAATTTGTTACTTTTGTGCTAATTTGGTTTCGTTCAATTGAGTGATACTGATAGTAGAATGCGTATTTCATCTCAAAAAAAAATGTGGATGTTTTTTAGTTGACAGGATTATAATCGAATACTTTTTTGTCAAACTAAAATTGATTTGAAGACCCCATGAATAGTGCATATTATCATGTTGTATGGTTCTTGATCAAAATAGTATTTCTTTTGTGCTATTTGCAGGTTTGTTGATTTAGGACCCTTATTTTTTAGGCCAAGCTCTGCCTCCTTTGACCAATATGCAAGGATAAATTTCAGTTTCCATTGAAATTTTAATACCTTTATTACCTTTATTTTGGGAAATTATACTTTTAGGGAAATTTCTGTCTTAGCAAGAAATTTTTATCATTGTGCACAGGTGAATTCAAGATTTTTAAGACAGTAGAAAGTTTGATATAGTGCAGATTGGGTTAGATAATGTAATGAAATAAAATTAACCATTTAGCCAAATCAAATGTTTGAAGTATGTTGGACTCCATTGCCTTTGCTTTTGGTTAAGGGTGATTTTATATCCATCCCATAACTTACTAAACACACTCCATTTTTATAAAAATGAAAGATCTCATAACTTACTAAACATACCCCATTTTTATAAAAATGAAAGATATAAAAATAAAATGTTCATTTCTGTAAAAACGAAAGATATAAAAACACAATATTTTGTGTGTGTTTAGTAAATTACAGGTGTATAGAATCATCCTTTTCTTAAATCTACAAACTAGGTTCAGTGTGTCGTATTTTCTAGTGGACAGACTAACCTGAAATCGACATGTTTGGTTTAGTGATTTATTCGAGCCAAACTCGATTCTGACACCGACATTTAAATCTTAAATCAAATCCATCTATAGTTTTGCATGTCTATATCATGTTGAGCTCATAAAGGGCCGTCGTTATTCATTTTTATAAAATATTTGGATAAAATAAGATTTTGAAGCCTTTAGTTGGTAAGTAACGATAATTTTATAATTAAAGTTATTCAAATGAAAGAATTTTGTCGGAATAAGTTTTATTTATAATGTTTAGGATTTCTTTATATTTTTATAAAGAATTTGTCCTTTTTTTTTTTTTTGAACATACATTTGGGAACTGGATTTGAATAGAAGTCTTTTTGAAATATTCATTTTTGAATAGAAGTGAAGAACTTAAAAAATCAGCTTTATAGATAAATTTTCATGAATGAAAAATATTTTTAAATTTTGACTAGCAAATGCAGCTTAAAGAACTTAAAATGAAATGTGGTTTTCATTAAAAAGATTTTAGATTTAAATATTATGTGAATATTTTTTGGACAGCAATAGGTATTATGTAATATAGTTTGTTAGACTTGAAATATGACATTAACGGGTTTAGTCCAAAGCCCAATAAAATTACTGTTAGATTTGCAATTTAGCCACCTAATTAAGCCCAATCAATTAGCCTGAAGTCTATTTAACTTGATAATCATTTGAGCAGTATTGAAAACACTAGTGGTATTTAGATTAATACTTCATTCAATTCCATATAAGCAACGTTTTAGAGTTTGTCGAAAATTATCTAAAACAAATTGTTCAAAAATTAAAGAAAGGCAGAATTAAAACAATGAGTTGACAAAATCAACTATAACAATCTCCGTCTTTTTACCTTGCTTATAAAAACGTATGAATATAAGAAATTTCCCCTTACATATAGGCTCAATTAGAATTATATAATAATTAAACAAAAAATAAGAATGACAAATGTATAAATGAGTGATCCAATCAACCTCAATATTATTGAAATACAATTAAATAGTAAATCTTCTATAATTAAGTACATATCCTAAATTCTTTCGTTGTGTTATGTCAGTTATACATGATCTTTCGATTCAAGCCTCGATACTAAATCATTGCCAATTGACAAACTAATAATTAACAAAAATGAATTTGTTATTGAAACGATGTGGATAAGATAGAATACCTAACTATAAAAGAAAGAGCAAATATTCCAATATCTTTCTCTGTATTACACAACAAAAATATTGTAATAATACAAAAACGAAAAGGATCGGGCATGGTGTTGTAAGTATGATTTGGGGGAATTTTTAACTTTTGCAAATGTCATTTTTAATAAATTTTATACCTACTATATCCTCATGCGCCTAAGCCACATCACATGATGCCCAACGTATCAATGAGATTCCATGATAGTATGATACTATTCTCATTATTTATTGGTTAATATTATTAATTTGAGTACATTATGAGCTTATTTTGATATTTAATTTATTTAAGAAACTACTATGATTTTAAATTCTCTAATGTCATTTATGACACAACAACCAACTTATAAATGTAATTATTAATAGTCAAATAAATTTATTTTTACAAGAGATTACCATGACTATATATTTCTAAAGATCGGAGAGAAAAAACATAAAGAGCAAATGTTATTACTTAAAATAGTGATTGCCATATTACTAATAGAAAATGAGGAAAAGCTATTTGAAACTCAAATTTTGAGAATTTACTTTAATGTTGATCCTAAAATTATTCTCAATTCTTTAAATCCACTTTAATTGAGCTGATAATGATATCGGTAACGATTAATATTAAAAAGTTATAAATTTATCTTAAATAAAATGTCAGTCTCGTAGCTAAAATCCAAGCACAAAAATATATTCAAAAACTAAGTAGTTTTGGAAAAAGAAACTCCACTAAAAATAAAACCAACCACTACAAAGACGAGAAATCAATTCGAAAAAGTTAGGACAATAGAAACCCAAATAAAAGAACAAAGCTAAAAGAAAACTCCTCAACATTCTTGTTACTATCATCTTCGTTTTACTTTTTGGTGCAAGAAATAAAGCTTTAGTTAAAAAGAAAAGAAGTCACAAAACTTAAAAGGATATTTGTTATAGATAAAAAGTTTAAGAGAAGAACTAAGTACATGAATTTATGATCATACATTACCAAAATTGCTCTAGGTAGGATCCTTAAGAGCATGTGGGCATGAAATCTTGAAGACAAAAAGACATAATGTTGGGTGCATATAATATCACATAGGCTGATAGGTTTCATAATTCAAAGGATGGGTTATGTAATGTCACAACCCCATCATCTCATAACTCTCATTCTTGGTCAATTAGTTAGGTAGGAGTTTTTTGGATCAAATTCTTGATTTTTCTTCTTTGTCTTTGACTGCAAATTAAAGCATATAGAGATATTTCATTTCATTACAATACACTTTTGTTAAGTTGAATAACATGCTTATTTTCCACATCTTTAATTTGTCATCACTTCCATCCAATTTTATCTTGAATGATTAACGTTGCCATATTATTTTTTCTTACCTTGCTTAAACTTATTATTAAAAAAAAAAAAAAAAAACTAAGTTGGACACTTGAACTACCCAACTCAATCTAATTAATTAATTAGTTAAAAAATTAAACTGGTTATCTCTTAGGGTATTTGCAACAATACATACTAAGAATACATTAAAATAGTACAGAAAAAAATATAATATTTTATATTCAATTGTGTCTCATATGCACAAGTCTTGGCCCCTATCCCTCCTCTGAAAATGTTGTAGGAAAATTCTTACACCTACAAAAACATCTTTTACATATTTTATTATAAAAATATAAATATTTTATTTAAAAACATATCTTAAATGAACCATTATAGATGTTCTTAAAACTTTAATTTCAGATGTGTTTTTAAATAAAAAAATTAGTATTTTAATAATAAAATATGGATTGTATGTTCTTATAGATTGTCGGTATTCGACTACAAGAACATTCTTAGAAGATAGATAAAGAGTGAGCGACATGTGCATGTTGTGGGATCTAGTACAATAAAAAATATTATTTTCTTCTTTTCTTAACATTTTCTATTAATATTATTAGCATTCTAAAATTTATTGTTGCGGATGTATTTACAAATTTTCTAAAAAAAAAAAATAATAATTAGCTCAAATTAATAAACCCTACAGTGGTCTGATCCATGGGTCAAGTCCATAGGCTACTTCTTCTGAGGCCTAATTAAGTAGGTATTTCTTGTTGTCCTTCTTATTGCCTTTTAAGCTAGAGAAAATAGCCCAAAATACCCAAAAGCATAAAGTACTTATACAAATATACTCACCAAACTTTAATATTATCCCCAAATACCCAAAAGTATATTTTTTCAGAAATGGTGCAGAAAATCTGTTAAGCGTTGGTACAGATTAGCAGACTTTAATATATACAATATATCAAAAATTTCATTAAATCCTGAAAATTAAGGGTTTAACGAAAATAAACCGTAATTTTCGTTAAACCCTTAATTTTTAGGGTTTAACGAAAATTATGGTATATTTCGTTAAACCCTATTTTTTGGGGTTTAACGAATATTAATTCAATAATACTATATTTTCGTTAGGGTTGGGGTTTAACGAATATTAATTCAATAATACTATATTTTCGTTAAACCCTAAAAATTAAGGGTTTAACGAAAATAAACCATAATTTTTGTTAAACCCTTAATTTTTAGGGTTTAACGAAAACTATGGATTGTTTCATTAAACCCTATTTTTTTGGGGTTTAACGAATATTAAAATCAAGGCTTGAATTTGTTAAGCCTTGAATCAACTATTAATTCGTTAAGCCTTGAATTAATATTAACTATTAACTATTAAAATCAACTATTAATTCGTTAAGCCTTGAATTAATATTAACTATTAACTATTAAAATCAACTATTAATTCGTTAAGTCTTGAATTAATATTCGTTAAACCCCAAAAAAATAGGTTTTAACAAAACAATCCATAGTTTTCGTTAAACCCTAAAAATTAAGGGTTTAATGAAAATTATGGTTTATTTTTGTTAAACCCTTCATTTTTAGGGTTTAACGAAAATATAGTATTATTGAATTAATATTCGTTAAACCCAAAAAATAGGGTTTAACGAAAATATACCATAATTTTCGTTAATCCCTAAAAATTAAGGGTTTAACGAAAATTACGGTTTATTTTCGTTAAACCCTTAATTTTCAGGATTTAACGAAATTTTTGATATATTGTATATATTAAAGTCTGCTAATCCGTACCGACGCTTAACAGATTCTCTGCACCATTTTTGAAAAAATGTACTTTTGGATATTTGGGGATAATATTAAAGTTTGGTGGGTATATTTGTATAAGTGCTTTATGTTTTTGGGTATATTGGGTATGAGACTCTTTAAGCTATACACAACACACCTTTTCGTAAAGAGTAGTTTTTTTTTCCTTATTCTTTTTATAATTTATTTAACCCCAATCCTGCATGAAATCAAAAAAGTTAAAGTTTTTTTTTCATTAAAAAAATTATAATTTTGGGGATAAAGAGAGACATATTTGGCCAGCTGTATTTTTATTACTATTATTTTTTGGATGTAATCCCTATATTTTTTCTTTGTAAATATAGGTGTATGTATTTCTGATTTTGTTTCGATGAGTACTTATACTTTTATTGTTATCCCTATAAAAATTTGGTTTTTTGTACTTACTTCTAATTCAAACATAATAGAAAGTAAATGGGAAAATTTAGAACCTATGGGGATTCAATGTTTTCAAAATATATAGGGTCATAAATATACATTTTCACTTATATTTTCAGAAAACGATATATCAAGTAAATTGAATTTGTCTCATATCAAGCATTCATGGATTGATTCTACCGCACATATTGTGATGGAGTTATAAATTTTGTTCAAAAGAGTTCAATTAATCGACAAATCTTGATTATACATGTATTTCGAGGTTGATTGATCTATATTTGTTGTGATAATAATTCATAATATTGCATTGAAAATCGAGTGGAAAAAAACTTATGTTAAAATAAAAATGGAGTACTACGTGACTCTATTTATTGTACTAGAAATGGTTGTATTATAAATTTATATATATGAATCTAATATTCATTTCATAGGTCTAAAAAAAATTATAAAATTTATAGTTATATACTATTTTGGAGACTTGGAATGTGCTTTGCACATGCCTCCTACATATTATGTAGCTATATAAGTGGACACTGAATTTGGAAATTTTAAATGAATGAACCTAAATAGGTAGCAATGTCATTAAGGACGTGTGTACAAAAAAGGGTCATTTAATTTAATATATTATTATTTTTATATAGGCCATAAAAATATAGGCTATTTTTTTGCAAGAATAAAAAATACTCTTAAATTACAGTCTGTTTCTAAAATTACCACTCTAATAGAAAAAAAAAGGCTTAATTCTAAAAATGCAAAGTTATATGACTATACAACTTTTTTTTTTCCTTAAACTTAAATCCCTAATCCAATAATAGTTCTTTTAATACAAAATATATTTTAGGGTAAAATATATTTTAGGGTGTGATTATAAATAGGTAGAGAAGCATTTACAAATTAAATTGTGTTACATATATATTGAGTAGACAGGAGATTTGTGTCCATGTGCACTTGTAGCATGGCTGCAACAACAGACCAAATTAATCCCTACCAATGCGTTTTAGAAACACTGTGTTGTGGGATGTCAAACATCTCAAAATATTACATCACATAAATCCTTCATTTTATATCATATTTAATATTTTCTCTAATTAATATGTATTGTTTTAAGATACCATTGTCAGTTTAAGTAGGACCTTTTATTTTAAAAAATTAGAATCAGGAGTTTAGATAAGTAAATGGGTATATATTTCAACTTGTTATAACGATTGTGTTGATATCGAAAATAAGGTGGGAAAAACTTAAGATAGATGATTTCAACCTCTACAATTCATTTCAAGGAAAATGAATATTTGTAATAAAAAAATGTTGTCGCAAAAACATTGATAATTATCACAAAAATGATTTGCGAAACATGTTGTCGTTAAATTATTATCGCAAAAACCTTCTCGCAAATAGTTTTTTTGTGACAATATTGTTGTCGCTAATGTATTTGAAACAAATGTTGTCAAAAAAAAATAAAAATTCATTACTTTTTGTGATACCCTATTGTCAATTTATATTAACATTTTTTGCAACAATTTGTTTTATCGCAATAACTAGACTTTTTACGACTACTTTTGTTGTCGCAAAAAATCTTATCGCAAATACTTATTTTTCTTGTAGTGAATTAGAGAGATATCTAGAATTTCCAATATTAAGGTTCTTTGTTTAAATTATACCAATTTTCAAGACACTAAATTAGGGAGATATCTTGAATTTCCAATATTAAGGTTCTTAGTAATTATCGGGAATTTTTGCAAATAAAAAATTATAAATTTTAATCCTTTTTAGAATTTTTTTTTTATGTTTTTAGAATTTGAATTTTATATTTCAAATAAAATATGTATTATGAAATTTATATTAATACTTGTTTTATAATTTTAATTATAGTATTCATATAAAATGGAATATTTTTAAAAACACAATTCTAATTTTAATATTTTGAGTAAAAAAAAAAATTGTGAGGAGGAAGATTTAGGAGTTAGAAAAGATAAAGTGTAATAACATATAGGTTAATGCGTTAGTATTTTTTTTGTTTTGTTTTGAAATTAAAGAACTTGTGTCATTAAATTGCCAGAAAACATTTAGTGGATAATAAATAAAGATTTCTATAAATAAGAGAATTTAATGTAAAGTTGAATAAATTCCATATTTACATGGAAAGAGGCTGAAATAGGCACATACCGAAATAAAAGCATAGAAAAGAAAAGATGAGTGATATTAAGGCGACACTAAATAATGCCCAAAATCCATGCATGATTTACACTAATCACATCTTGGATTTTTGGAGGGGACAAAAGAAATCAGCCAATATATTCTACAATAAATCTTCATGATTGATTATTACACTGAATTATTTAGCAAAAGCTCCAGCAATTAATTTTTTTTTTCTCACATAGAAAGGTGACTTTTTCCTACCGTGTATGCCGACTAAAATACCACATTTCATTTTCATATGAGAGAGACTATTTTTTTTTATCATAAATGATAGTTTTGTTATTTTTCTACCATAAATCAGAAAAATGAATAAAATTGTCTTTCTAATAAAAGAAGTCAAACTTTTTGTTGGATTTACACAATATGTGTTTTTTTATAGGATTACATTATATGTCCATATCATATAACTCTATAGTTTTCATGGGTCACACAATATATGATCATATTGTATAATCCTATAAAGTAGACATTTCGTTTAATCTTTGATAATATGTTGATTTCTTTTTTTTGCTTTTAATAAAATGACAATTTTGTCCTTTCTTCTGATTTATAATTATAAAAAAAAAACATATTTATACTTTGTGCTAAAAAATTTATTACACCTTTTGATTTTGTTGTATTTGAGAGTAGTTCAATTTTTTTATTTTTTTTCTAAAGCGTGGCAGTGACTTATTATTAGGCTTCATGTGCCTTTTCTTTATAGTTCAAGATTTCAGGTGTTGAGAGATTTATTTGAGTTTTCAATAAATTTGATTTAAAAAAAAAAAAATTGTAAGAAAGAAAAAAAAGGGGGGGGAATGAAAGGTGGAGTTATGATTAGATAGTGTAAAGGAAAAAAGTGTAATGGTGAACACGTGCGACTGTAATTTCAGTAATAAGCTGACAAATCAATCAATCTATGTCTTCACAAACCTAACCTAACCTAACCAAACCAATTCTTTCTCTCTGTGTCTGTGATATACACTTGTGTTTTGTGTTCCATGCAAACTGATAAAACAAAAGAGAAAGCATCTCCTGCATTTCCCACTTCACACACTAGAAATTCTTTTTTACTTGCACCATTTTTATTTTGCAAGAAAATGGGACAAGAATCTTTGCCATCTGCAGCATCCTCTGCTTCTGACAGAGCACTCGAACAGGTCCTTTCACTTTGTTAAATTCACATTAATCTCTTTTATTTGTTGCTTCTTTTTTGCCTTTGACATTGTTTTATTTGATTATTTGCACTGTAATGAAGTATTACGAGCTCTTACATTGCCACATCTTCATCATACTTCTCATTACTACTTTTGTTAATGTCATTGCTTACTATATTTGGGTGAAAACTTACATGGTTTGATGTAATATTATGCTAATTTGTTTCATAGATGAAAGGCTGAGATTGTATTGGGATTTTTTTCTGTATTTATTAGAGATGTGAGAATTAGTTGCTAAATTTTGTGATAGTGTAAATTACACTTTGCTATCCAAACTATGCACATTTTGTCACATGAAGAAACTAGCCTTATGCTTGGATCTTGAATTTCATGGAAGAAAATACTTAGGAAAAGCTTTTAGTTTCAATTTCGGTTAATTTTAGCGAAAAAAAACACTGTATTCTTATTTCTTACTCATTGGATTCACAGGCAATTGTTGCATTGAAGAAAGGTGCTCATCTTTTGAAGTATGGCAAAAGAGGGAAACCTAAATTTTGCCCTTTCAAGTTATCTATGGTAACTTTTAGTCTTTGGTTCTTTACTTAACCGATTTAAGACCATGGATACATATGCTTAAACCTGATTTTTGCTTTCAGGATGAGAAGTTTTTGATCTGGTATTCTGGCCAGGAGGAGAAAAAACTCAGATTAAGCACAGTTACAGACATCATCCAAGGCCAAAACAGTGTACGTAACGAGACAGAATTCTATACAAGTCTTTGTTTCGTGGTAAATATTTACAGAAATTTGTTGAATTATAGAAACAACTACGACTCGAGAAGGAAAGCCAGTGCCTATCCCTCATCTATGGAAACGGCAAATGCTCTCTTGAGTTGGTAAGCCAAAAACTGCGTCGTATTTGGCTATGTAAATGTACAGAAATCGTAGCTTAATATTCTTTTCACATTTCTCGTTGCAGATTTGTAAGGACAAAGTGCAAGCAGAGTCTTGGTTCATAGGTTTACGAGCAATAATATCCCGGAATTACTGCAAGGGGATAGTGGGCTCTTTGAAGAAACAAAGAGGGGCTCAAAGTTGCATTGGCAGCCCTGCTGCTTTTATGAGAAGGAAGCAAATTTTAGGCCTTTCTGATAGTAAAACCCGATCATCCGAGGTTCTTAACCACCTTTCGCCTTTCGAAAAATACTTATATATATTGCAATGTGATATCTTGACTCTGCTCTTTGATATGTTTCTTGAAAGGTGCACAGTTTATCTGGGAGCCCCACACAATCATTCTCATGCTCATCTGATAGCTTCTATTCAGCATCAAGTTGTTCAAGTAAGCGTAATATGGTGAATCTTTGTTCTCCAAGTTCTCCGTTAATCCACAAGGACGATACACTCAACAGAGCGGAAATGCATATCTTGAAAGACTTGTATATTTGGGGAGAAGGAGGTGGTGAAACACAGTTAAATGCATTGATACCTAAACTTCTCGACTCGACAACGATGCTAGACGTACGGACTATATCTCTTGGAAGGAAGCATGCCGGTCTGGTGACGAAGCAGGGTGAGGTATTTAGCTGGGGTGAGGCCAAGAGGGGAAGACTTGGCCATAAAGTGGACATGGACGCACTCTGTCCCAAAATCGTCGACTCGCTTAGTGGGGTCCACGTGAGCGACATCAGTTGTGGCGAATATCAGACGTGTGCATTGACACTTTCTGGTGAGGTGTACACGTGGGGCGACAATCAAAGTGAGCATAGCAAGGGTAGTAGTACTCATTGGTTGCCACATAGGCTTTCTGGTGTGTTGGGTGGTGTGACTATATCTAGTGTTGCTTGTGGAGAATGGCACACGGCTATTGTGTCCAAATGTGGCCGGTTATTTACATATGGAGATGGAACGTTCGGGGCACTTGGCCATGGAGATCTTCGAAGCTACTCACAGCCTAAACAAGTTGAATCGATCAGATGTTTACGGGCCAAGACTGTGGCGTGTGGGCCGTGGCACACGGCTGCAATCTTTGAGTTCAGTAACACGGGTGGAAAGCTATTTACTTGGGGTGATTCGGACAAAGGAAGGCTAGGACATCATGATCAAGAACGGAAACTCTTGCCTACTTACGTTCTTGATCTGTTTGATCATGATTTTGTTCAAGTATCATGTGGAGACACTCTAACTGCAGGCTTAACCAGCACCGGTAGAGTTTATACAATTGGAAGCGCTGTGCATGGCCAGCTGGGGGCCCCACAAGCCCGGGACAAGTCGATTGTGGCTGTTAAAGGGAGGCTAGTCGATGAGTTTGTCGTGGATATTTCATCCGGATCTTTCCACATTGCTGTCTTGACGTTGAAGGGGAATGTTTATACTTGGGGAAAAGGCGAAAACGGGCAGTTGGGTCTCGGTGACACTAAAGATAGAAACTCTCCGAGTCTAGTCGATGCTCTCAAGGGCAGAAAGGTCGAAAAAATTACATGTGGGTTGAGTTCCACAGCTGCAATATGTGCACACAAATCTTTATCCAGTGATGATCAGCTTTCTTGCAAAGGATGTGGCAATGCTTTTTGTTTCACACGGAAGAAGCACAATTGTTACAATTGTGGCCGTTTATTCTGTCGTTCTTGCTGTAGTAAAAGATCCATGTCTGCATCTCTTGCCCCCAACAAGAACAAGCTTTTCCGAGTGTGTAATGGATGCTTTCATCAGCTACAAAATGCTCACAAGACAAAAGCCAATACGCCAAGACCATTACCAAATGCAATAGATGGAATGTATTCTTATGATGGCGATCGAAGCTCTGAAAGGAAGGATTTCAACATTCAAGGACAGAAGCCTCAGCCTGAAAACGAGGTGTTGCCTAGATGGGGGCACGTATCGTGCCCACACGTTTTTAAGAGTAATTATAGTGATCCAATGGTTGGGAGAATTCCTGCTTTAGGAAACGAGTTATCTTCCGATTTTTCAGGATTTAATGAATTAGGAAAGTACCTCTCTGAAGAAATTTCAAAGCTTAAGGCTCAGGTATATATTACAAGACTCAAATGCAGTTACTTGACTTTTATTTGGTGTACTAAGATTTATTTGCTGTTTGCAGGCTGATAGTCTTGAGAAGCTATGCCAAACGAGGAAAGAAATGATTCAAGAAAATCAACAAAAAACGGAGGAAGCTTTGTCGTTGGCTAGAGAGGAAGCCGCCAAGTGTAGAGAGGCTAATCAAATAATACAAACATTAACATCAAAGGTAACAAACAATAAATTAGAACCATATCCATGCAAGATGTATATATAAGTGTATAATAGTAGTAAACTTAAACTATGAGTGTTTGGTTTTGGATTCAGCTTTACAAAATTTCCGAGAAGGCTTGTAGCAGACAAGAAACCGAAGACATAACTGATTCTAGATTTGCTCAAACGAGGATACATCCTGTTCTTACCGTTGCTTGTCTCCAAGACAGCAATGTTGACAACATATGTACTTCTCCAATTGTCTTGTCGAGCAAATCAAGAACGGAGTCAACAGGAAGGAAATGTTCTAAGGTTGAATGGATGGAACAATATCAACCTGGTGTGTTCATCACATTCACTTCATTGCCAGATGGAAAAACAGGGCTCAGACGAGTCAGATTCAGGTATTTTTTCCTTGTTATATACGTCACTTTACTACTTTCCTCGTCAAGCTATTCATCGCTCTGCTATTCTACTTACAGTCGGAAGAAATTCAACGATAGAGAAGCAAAGAGATGGTGGGAGGATAACCAACTAACAGTGTGTCGAAATTATGGGATTGATGGTTATAATTCATTCTCAAATATCTAGGAGACTAACATGATGCTAGATTATTTTACTTGAGGTACATATGTTTCGTGTTTCACTAATCGTGCTATGAATTTGTGTTTGAAAACCAGCACAAACACGACGTGTTGAAGCGATTCAGCTTTAGAAAGGAATTAAATGTGGTGAGGCAAGATCATGATTTTTTGCCATTCATTGACACCACATTTGGTGTGTATATAAATAATAATTAGGTGCTTTTTTTTAATCTCATACTTCACTTTATCGTATTGATGATGCCGTTACAGTAGATGTAGCGTATATTGACGAAGATAGATCTCACGATGAAATATAGAATGCAATAGAGGATTCAAATTGGTTTTTACATTAGGACCTTCATAAGTCTTAGTTTTGATGATATTATCTTGAATATGTAGTAGACTTGCTTCAAATTATTCTTATAGCAATATTTAGACTGATCTATATTTTTGTGAATATTAAATTGACCATCTCTCTCTCTCTACTGGGTTGTTAGAACAATGAAGAGAGATGGGGTGGTGGTTATATTTAAAACCTTTTGGATTATTCTATACACCAACACCATCATATTTTAAATTTAGATGACATTACATTATAATTTATATATACCCCACATTGTGTGAATGAGAAAGGTTATTACATTATTATTTGATCTGTGAACTGTTAATGCTATCACAACTCACAACACACTCAATCCTGGACAACCTTACTTTGTTGTTTCCATCACCCTCACCCACCTGAACTGTCAATGGTGTCTTCATTAATCAGCTGAGTCGAAGCTCGAGTTTGAATTGACTCAACTTCATATCTCAATAATATTTATAAAATAACTTGATTCTTATAAACAAGCTTAAAAATTACAAATTTAAATTTGTTATAAGTTGTAAGTAAATAAACTATTATGGTCCTTAAATTCGAGATTGAGAGATACTCGAGCTTAGACTGTAGTTAAATAGTTAATTTTTGTGACACTGCATTTTATTGATGGAGAATGATAGTTACTGTTGTTATTATTATTATTTATTTACTATTGGAGACTTTGATTAATGTGACTGGACACTATGTATGTGACTTAACAGTCTCATATTAAAAAACATGGTCATAATTGATCAACTAATATAAATATTTATAACTTGGGCTAGGCTGGCCCACCCTCATTTTCTTTTGACCATTACAAATAATTCTTCATTATTATCAATAAAAAATTTAGGATTTGTTTTTAAGGGACCAGTACTATAATGGCATACAAATTAACAAACTCTCTTCAAGAGTATATTAGGTACAGCTTTGACTTATGGCATATTACATCGAGATTATATTAAACCTCGGTTTAAGGTAAACTAAAACATCTTAAAATTTTCAAAATTATAAATTTAAGTTTACTGATAAATTCAATTGGGATAGCAACGCATAGTGTATACATCCATCATCGCACCTGAACATGATTAAAATATACATATTAAACTCCTTTCAACCTAATTAAAAATTAAATAACACGTTAATCAAACTATATTCTATCTAGTTGTTAAATTAGATGCACGGTTTTTATAACGAGACCGGACGAACTGGGTCAATCGGTTAAATCAGGAACCGATCATTAATCCGATCCGAAAACTCATATAAAACTGTTTTCATGGTTAAATCGGTCAAAACTGGTCAAGAACCGATTGGACCGGTCAAAACCGATCAAAAAAATTGAAAAAACCTATTCAAATTGTTTTTTTTTATTTACTTTTTTTTGTTTTTTACCTTAATGATAGTAGAGAGTGTTTTTAGTATAAGTACACTACTGGACATTATCAACATTTATAATAATAATTTCAATACAATTTTCATAATTAACCAATGTGGGATAAACTCATCACAACTAGCATATATTATTTATAGTGAATGATTTTATTGTCATTTTAGTAACTAACCGATGTAGGATAAATTCATTCCGCTTTATATTATTTACTAGAAGCCCACCTGCGCGATGCACGATTTATTATTTATTATGTTAATATTATGCAATTTGTAATAATACAATGAAGTTGCATAAATTAACAGATAATTCATAACATCTTTTATTATTTTAATTTAAAACATGTACCATATACAGATGATTTTTTATATTACTCCTGTGCGTTGCACGAATTGTCATATAACTTTAATAATTTTAATTGTTAATTTTATTTTTAAACATTTTTATTTTATTTGCTGATTTATATTTTCGTCAAATTAAAATTATTATATACAATAATATTTCCTTTAATCATAATAATTAATATTTTCTTTTATATTTTTTATAATTTGTATATTTCACCCTCATACTTGAATCATCATATATGTTTTCCTACGTCATTTTTTCATTTCTCTCACAAAATTATTTGTTCAATTTGTGTTTAGTGTAAAAAGACAATTTTGTGGGATCTCCTTAGATGAGGATATGAGACAATAAGATCTGAAAGAATTTTTTTACCTTTGAATTTTTAGCAAATCTTGTATTCTTTCATTTTTTTAGTTTTATAATTTTTTATTGTTCTTTTTTTCTTTAGATAATAAGATTTGGAAAAAAAAATTATACCTTTGAATGTTTAGCAAATCTTGTATTCTTTTATTTGTTTTAGTTTTATATAGATTTGAAAAATAATTATATTTACGGTTTTTCTTATTATTTTCTTCATTCTTTGTATATCTTTTTTTTTTCCCATTCTATATGCATCTCTCTTTTGTTGAGAAATCACTATATTTTTTCTTCATTTTTTAGTTACATAGATTTGAGAAATTAATGTATCGCTCTCTTCATCTCTTAGATTATAAAGTAGCTTCTAGGGGTAAGATTGATCTTTTTTTTTATTCTTATTAAAGAATAGTTTATTAAGTAAGATTTACTATTTTTATTTTTATTGACACGACACTTTTAGGCGGGAAAATGACAATCTTGTAATGTTTGCCAACTTTTTTGCTTTAATATATGAGTAAGTCTCTTGTGAGACCGTCTCACGAAATTTTAATGCATTGCGTGAGATGAATTAACCCACCCCCAACCCCTACAATTCACATGTTATTTGTGGTGATGAGGCTCCGTCTCACGGAAACTATCCGTGAGACCGTCTCACATGAGTTTTTGTGTTAATATATAGTATAGATGGTGCATAGTTTCACTCTCATACTAGTTTGTTAACCAATGTGGGACAAACTCATACACAATCCCCTATACTAGTTTATTTGGATTTTTTTTCAATGGGAGATAACTCATAAGTTTTCCTTAATTTTGGATAAATGTATTTTCTTTGAATATTCTTTCCAATTTCATTTAACTCGTCGAACCATCGATTGAACCGATATGACCGGTTGAATCTTGAATCAGTACTCAAACCAGTCTGATCACTGGTCCGGTTATGAACATTGATTAGAGTATGTAGTGAATATATAAATAAATATATATATATATATATTTATACTATTTTCCATCTATGTACACTATATAGAATGAATGGATCGGAGAGAATGAAAGCGGGTTTCTCCGCTCTACCCATATGTGTTATTATCTGAATCCACTTAATGTGTGACTAGTAGTCCACCCGCGCGATGCGCGGTTTATTATTTATTGTGTTAATATTTAGAAATTGTAATAATATAATGAAGTTGTATAAATTAATATGTTATTCATAATATCTTTTATTATTTTAATTTAAAACATGTATCATATACAAATGATTTTTCATATTACTCATGTGCATTGCACGAATTGTCATAAACTTTAATAATTTTAATTGTTAATTTTATTTTTAAACATTTTTATTTTATTTGTTGATTTTATATTTTTGTCAAATTAAAATTATTATATACAATAATATTTCCTTCAATCATAATAATTAATCTTTCATTTTATATTTTTTATTTGTACATCCACTCTCATACGTCAATCATCATATGTAGTTTTCTTATGTAATTTCTTCATTTCTCTTTCACAAATTTTTTTGTTCAATTTGCGTTTAGTGTACAAAGACAATTTGGTGAGATCTCCTTAGATGAAGATATGAGACAATAAGATTTGAAAGAACTTTTTAACCTTTGAATGTTTAGCAAATTTTATATATAGATTTGAAAAATCATTATATCTATGATTTTTTATTGTTTTTTTTTCTTCAAACAATAAGATTTGGAAGAATTTTTCTACCTTTGAATGTGTAGCAAATCTTGTATTCTTTTTTTTTTTTTTTTTTAGTTTTACATAGATTTGAAAAATAAATATATTTACGGTTTTTTCTTTTTTTCCTTCATTCTTTGCATATCTTGTTTTTTTTTCCATTCTCCGTACATCTATCTTTTGTCGAGAAATCACTATTTTTTCTCCATTTTTTAGTTTACATAGATTTGAGAAATCAATGTATTTCTCTCTTCATTTCTTAGCTTTATATAGATTATAGAAAAGCTTGTAGAGTAAGATTGATCTTTTTTTTAAATTATTATTAAAGAATAGCTTATCAAGTAAGATTTTTTTTTTTTTTTATTGACATGATATTTTTAGACGGGAAAGTGACATTCTTGTAATTTTTGTCAACTTTCTTACTTTAATATATAGTATAAATATATGTCATAATTTAAAAAAAAACATTAATTATTAATTTTTCAAACTACGATGGATAGGATCGGGGTTGGACCCATATTTAGGCTAAGAGAGGCATTGGACCCCGGAAATTTGAAAAAAAATTGGAGTTATTTTCGTAATTTAATTTTATTGAAAATAAAAATAAATTAGTGAGCATGATGTTTTATCCGTTGTAGAAAAGTCGGTTCCTTAGTTTTCTTTCATAATCAATCAAAAACATAGTTCAATTTCTTTATCATTTAATTAATTGTTGCAAATTTATACTCTTTAACTTTAAATTATTGAAATATTTTAATTAAGAGTAAGTCTCTTGTAAGACCGTCTTACAAAATTTTAATACATTACGTGAAACGGGTCAACCACAACTCAATTACCCACCACTCAAACCCTACAATTCACATGTTATTTGTAGGTGATGGGGCTCCGTCTCACGTAAACTATCCGTGAGACCGTCTCACATGAGTTTTTGTGTTTAATTAATTGGATCTTATGAGTATAAATCTCCGTGAAATAGTGGGGAAGCCAAAATAGGGCAATGAAGGAGGCGGCAGGTGACGTGAGGACAAGAAAATAGTAGCAAAACAATTTAGAAATGGAAAAAGAGAAATAAATAAAATTGATATTTTGTTAGGAGAAAAAACAAAAAGAAAAAAGAAAAAAAAAGTACTAGTAATGAAGTAAATGGATGGTGGAGAGGATAGAGGGCAATCCATCCAACTGCAAATAAAAGAAGAAACGGTTATGGCGTGAGTGTGCAATGCCAGCTGTTTGCGGTTGTATGTACACGTGTTATGTCACCTTCCTTTCATTTATTGTCTTTCCCATTTCATTATTTGCATTTGCCCCCGCTTTTATTATTGATTTTGCTTTTTCACCCCTTCTCCTCCTCATTTACTCTCCACTTACATCTTAATTTATAAATAAGGAAAAATCACTTTTTTAACTTTTATGATATGAAATTAATACTTATATTAGATATATGATAGTTATCATACCAAGATGATTCAATGATGGATAGATGAATAAAATTGTTGTAATTAAATGATAGAAGATATTTTTTCTTCAAAAGAATTAATTTAGAGGAATTGCTACTTTGTTGAAATTACATTTTTAAGTAGATAAAATAACGTGATGGAGCTTTGTACTTATTACTATAGATAATCTTGTTTATTAAAAAAAAATTGTTATTTAAAAATAAGGTAAGATCTTTCTTTTCTTTGAATCCGTTTTTAAGAATGTATTATTTTATTTTAAACTTTTAGCATGAGAACTGTTTACAAAATTATATCTGTACGACAATTTCATATAAATTCATTCCACCATCACATATCAAACATACAACGTTGTAGATGGTAGGGAGATTTCTCAAGTTCAAAATTAATGGTCTACTACATTCTTACTATCTTGCATTAAATTTTTATTTTACATTTAATTTTGCGTGATATTGAACTTGATAGCAAAAATAAATAACTTGACTTTAATAAATGTTGATAGGTCCAATTATGTACAGTAAGTAGGGAGCATATATTGATTGAGATGAATTGAGCATACCACTGTTTGAACTTGAATATACTCTGTGACACCCTATACCCCTCTGACATATATTTAACAATAAAATATTCACCATGTAGACAGGTCATACTGACATTTTATTTATCCATATAAGTATACGAATATTATTTAATAACTTGTATTATATAAAATTAAAACACACAATTAATATCTCAATATAAGTCATATTAAATACAACTCATGATACACGTGTTTCAGAATGTAAAATGAGGAGGAGGAGAAAGTTGCACGACCTGATATAGTGTGGCTTCTATATATACAAACCACCTCAAAAGAGCTATTGAACCTAAAACAATGTATATATGCGATTTTTATGAGTCGCAACTCAGTGAATATAAATCGTTAATTTAATTACACAATAAGCCAATAACAATCATTGACATTAATCATAAACATAATCAAACATATGCAAATGCCACTATGTCCGGTTTATTATTCTGTGAACTGCTCAAGCTTGGATCTGTTCCGGGATTTCCAATATGTCATTGTGTATAGACCCGTAGGTCTCCATTGTGTATATAGACCCGTAGGTCTCCAATATGAATTTGACCCGTAGGTCTCCAATATGATTTAGACCCGTAGGTCTCCATTGTGTTTACAGATCCATAGCAAGACAGTCACAGACATTTTAATTTCGTGCAATTGTAATGCAACACAACAATCATCTGAACATATGATCACGTATACATTTACCAATATATCATTTGATCCAATGACAAATTCATATAAATACACATTTCTTATATAACACATATAACAAACTTTGCATATAAATCACATATACGATTTATACTCACCTGGTTATAATAAGTATCCGTTTGTTGCACTGGTTCCTCTTCATGTTCTACAGCCCGTGCTCCTATATGATTCAATGCAATTTAACCTAATCATCCCCTTAATATTTATTTCCATTATGCAATGAAATGCAATGCATATATGCTTTATTAACCATGTTCAGTATTTTCCCTATAACTTGAGCTATAAAATTTCGAGTCGAGCAAGGTAAAATTCTGTAGGAACTTAACATATAGCTCTACAACTTTCATGTTTAGCATTTTTCAAAATTTAGTCTCCAACCTGCTTAAAATTAAGCCACAATCACATCATACATATATAATACTAAATTCTAGCAACCTTTATTCTTTTGACATTATCTCACTCAATATTTAACCGAGACATCTACGGTCTTCTTCTGCGTTTAGCTAAGAGATAGGGCTATAAGTTTTATGTTTTAAGTTTTTCCCAATTCAGCCTCTAAAGCTACCAAAATATCCGATGAATTACAAGAACTGGATATATATAATTCACTAATTTCTTTGTACCTTTTTGAGACAATCTTTGAGAATTCACTCTGATCAAATCGAAGAGTATGTTGCCACGAGCTCCCTCTCAAAATCTAAAGAAAAACGGTGAAGAAACGAAACCCAAAATCACAAACCCTTCTTCCCTTTTTCTTTTCTTTCCTTTCTTCTTTCCTTTCTGTTTTTCTTTCTCTCTGTCTGCTTTCCTTTCTCTGTTGACTGCGCTTTTCTCTTTCTATTTTTTTTTTCATTACTTACTAAACCGCCACATTCCACCGCCAGCAACTTCTCTCCTAAACTTTTATTAATTTAATATATATATTTTTTCTTTTCTTTTATTAAATATATTATAATATTAATTAAATTTTATATTTCTTTTATTCTTTTCTATATTTCTAATTGATTTCTACTATTTATTTTCAAACCAAGTATTATTCTAAATTCTTTACGAATTACAATATGATATGTTTACTATTTATTTTCAAATCAAGTATTATTCTAAATTCTTTACGAATTACAATATGATATGTTTTTTAATGCATCATGAAATAAATGCATGAAATATATGTCAAATGACGTGTAGGTTTTGAGTCGAGGATGTTACATACCCAACTCAAAAACAGTGTTTAGAGCTTCAAATGAACAAATTTAACACAACTCATTTTAGCCAATTATTATACCTTCTTTATATGATAGTACATTAACAATGGTTAAGTGTAACCGGAATTTAGAAGTCAGAGCTGATTTTAATGAAATTACATGTTTTGTTTCTAACTGTGGTAGAATAGTACAACTTAAATTTTTGATGATATTGAGTTAGTGTATCCGGTATAAAAGAAGGGTCAAGTTGTTAAAAAATTTCTAAAAATTAATTTGGTAATTATTTTTTTTTAATCACAAGTAACTTAAAGTAAAACAACTCAAATTTAAGTAAACTTGTAAGCTCGATTTCAAAATAAATAGTATCTAATAGCTTTATTGCCCAATATATTAATAAAGGAATACTAGTAATTTCCTATTTTATATACTCTCACTGTCCAAAAATAGGATGATTATTTCAAAGTACAGGATTTAATTCTGGTTAACTAAATCGAGGAATAATTATTTAATGTTTGTAGGGGTAGGAATGGAATAAGCATAACTGGAGTATAATAGGGTTTTTAAATCCACTAAAAATAAAAATTAGTGAGATGTTGTCACCTACTATGCAACATACGTAATGTTTAGAAACACTGTGTAATGTTTAATATTTTTAAACAAAAATATCTTCAAAATCTATTATTTATTTAGAGATACAAATTACAAATTCATGACTAAAGTTTTGTATATACCATACATAACGATGAAACATACCAATTATGTATTTAACGTTATATTCACTATTTATGTACAAACCAATACATATGTAAAATAATACAATAAGTAAATTTTTCTAATTGTGGCATCAATAAAATTGCAATGACAAGATGGTGACTTGCAATAATATATATCATACATTTAAAAGGAAAAAAAAAACCTCTGGAGTTTTTGGATGATTTAATAAAGCTGGTTATCTTTTATTTATTTATTATTCTATTTCGTTTTCAGTTGAAGACTTTTCACACGTAAAACTCTACTTTTCTCATACTTTGCTCAATGACACAACCTGCTTTTGGTGGATTGCTCTGAATTAACGTGAATTACTTTTCTTATCTCAATAAAAAATAATCTCAATTTGAGAATGTTTGGCTAAAATTATTTGAATGATCATATAAGTTCTTATATCTTCTAAAATGTTATTAATTTTTGTAAAATATTTTATTTTATTTTTAAAAAATAAATTGTTAAAATATTTAGATAAATACAATGGATTGACCTATCTTACCAAATTAAATCAATAAAAGCACCAAAACACTTGCATTTATAACATTTAATATACATTTGTAAAAGCTATTTTAAAGCATTTTTAAGAACTTTGAAGAAACTATGTCCCAGTGTTTGCAACTACAGAAAGTTTACATGAAATATGATAAAAAAAGTTGGTCCTTTATTTACTTTTTTATCTCCTTATTATTATTATTATTATTTTGGATAAAAAATATCGAGCATCAAATTTTTTTTGTCATTATCACATTAACAATCATGGACTAGTTACGTCTGCCAATTTCGAAAGTTAGCTTCAACTACATTAAGCTACGTCGTACTTCTCTATGACTATACAACTCCATATTAATTAATATCTAATTATAGTGACATCAATTTCAACTCGAGTGCAGATATTTAACTTTGCATATGATAAGAGATATTTTCAAATATTTGAAATATTTCGTAATTTTATTATAATAAACCACTAAAGGATGAAGTCCAATCATATTATCATACCAAATAAAAGATAAATATTATAATGCAACATATGTTAGTGAAAGTCGTCCTAAATTCCTATTGATATGGACCAAGTAACTTATGTTGAAGACCATTAAAGAAATATTTGATTAAAAAAGAAAAAGGCCAATGGTATCATATGAGTTTGTTTCAAAGTATATTCTTAATAACCTCAAAAATATTTTAATCACTACACTACAATAGTTTTAAATTATTTTTTCATTTTCTATTACAATGTTCTTATTAATGCACGTAAGTCCACATCGCTAATATTTCTTTCAAACAATATAAATTTGATGTGTGTTTATTATTTGCTTGGCTACGAGTATAACTGTTCCATATCTTAATTAACATTCATATCATATTATTTACTTTGGTCAAACTCATTTCTTTTATTTCACAAAACATATTATACTGATAAATCTATTGTCTATATTATAAAGTGATTGCTTGCCAATTTAAGCCTAATTCGCATGATTAATTTTACTTTTATCCCTTCTAAAAATAAGAGTGATAATAGGATAGAGTTGCAAGATAGGGTGATGAATTTACCGTTAGAATTATTCTGTCATCTCTACATAAAAAAACAGTAACTATTGAAAATATTATCTATTTTAAAAGATTATCTTCATATTCATATTCTTACATGGTTGGAAACATTTCATAATGAACATACATACTATAGTAAATAAATGTATTTTAAAAAATATTAGTAGTCTATTGATTATAGATTTTCTTGTAATCAATCCAAGAGTTTATCTTGACTATAGATACATAATCTTTTAACTTGATTAATATTTCAAATTTGAATCTCACTATTTCCAACTGTAACTTACATTAAAAAAAAAGGGTTACATAAATATTATTAAGTTAATTTAATAATAGATAATAAATATTGTGTGAGTGAGTTTAGTTTAGTTTAAATGATGTGAGGGTGGAATAAGGATGCCAGCGAGTATGTGCAGCTGGCCTACGCTCTCAAGGCCATTTCCGGAAACAGAAAATTGCAATAATAAGGCTATAAATCAGGACAAGAAATGGGCTGAGTAGATCTATTCATAAACCATATCTCCGTCCTTTTATGCCAAATTAACCTATTTTAATTAATCTATCAATTATCCACCAATATTTTCTCCCTTTTTTTTCTTTTTTTTTTTCACTTCTTTGCTGCAAAATAGCAATTGCTGTATATATTCAGAAGTTCTCGAGATCTTCCACCATGAAACTTGCTCGGATTTAATGCGTTATTTTGTTTGAGTTCTGTAAGTGCATTTTTTGTTCTAATTTTTTGGTTGTTGCATTGTGCAGTTTTTTTTTTTTTTCATTTTGTTTGCCTTTTTTGGTTTTTGGAAGCCGTTGCATTGGAATTCAATTTGGGAGTAAGCGGCGGCGCGTTTTAATGTTTTACCGCAGTAGTTGTTGAATTTATTTTTTACGACGACGAAAACTTGATGTTGAAACCAAGGAAATTTCAGTTGTTTTGGTTCTTTCCTTTTCGCTTGTAGGTTTGGCTGAGACAGCGAAATTAGACCGTTGTTTAGTTATCCTTGTGATGTATACAAAGCTTGATGAATCTATCGTTTTCTTTGGGTAATTCCGCCGTGTTTGTATTGTTGTAGTGTTGATTTTTGTTTTCTTTGAGAAATTTTAGGGAAAGGAGTTGGAAAGCGAAGTGGTGATGGAGTCGTCATGGATGACAACGGACGATGTCGTCGAAGAAATAATGAGACTTCACCGGACGTTGCCGGCCCGGCCCGGGATCGATGAGGTTGAAGCTGCGAAGACTTTGATCCGGAATGTAGAGAGGGAAGATCAGTTGAGACTTGAGGGGATTGCGAAGCAGAGCAAGGGTAGAGATGTACCGGAAGAGCTCTTCAAGATTTTGCAAGAGATGCAGAGGAGTATGATCCATTTCCAGAGCCAGGAGCAGAAGAAGGAGGCTCTGAAACTGTTGGATCTCGAAGAGGTTCACACGGTGTTTGATGATTTGATTCAGAGAGCAACCAAATGCTTGCCTGGTTCTTCCGATTCGCAGTACTCGGATCCTGTTAAAGCCTCCTACAGCTCATCGAGCAGTTTGAGTCCCACGGTCAACACCACAGCTACTACCACGTCATCAGCATCTTCCAGTTTCTACAATGAGAGGGAGAATGTAAAGGCTTCAAAGGCCTTGTTTTCGAAGGATGACACGTATATGAAGAATGCAAAGTCGGTTTATCTTGTGGATGGATACGGGGCGGGTATGCGATCCATAGACATTTCAACTAAGCCACAGATTGTAGATCCCACTCTTAAACCAGTTGCTGCTTCAGGTGAGTTTAATATCAGTTCTTAGTTGTTATTTCGGATATGTGTGTTATGGATTCTTTTGTTTCCTATAATGGATCAATTGATTTGTTGCAGGGCAAGATGGTGATAAACTGAGTTTGATAAAGTTTGCAAGTCTCATTGAAGTATCAGCAAAGAAAGGAACTCAAAAGCTTAATCTCCAAGGCAAATTATCAGACCAAGTTGATTGGCTTCCTGATTCAATAGGAAAGCTCTCGAGTTTGATGACTTTGGATTTATCAGAAAACAGGATTGCAGTGTTGCCAGAGGCTATAGGAGGACTTTCCTCATTACAGATATTGGATTTACATGGAAACAAGCTCAGTGAATTGCCAGTGGCCATTGGGGATTTGCTTAACTTGCACCAGCTTGATCTGAGAGGAAATCAATTAAGGTCGTTACCTCCTACCATTGATAGGTTAGTTCATCTTCAAGAGCTTGATTTGAGCTCTAATGGACTCCCATCGCTGCCAGAGACCATAGGATCTCTTGTTAGTCTCAAGAAGTTGAACCTTGAAACTAATGACATTGAGGAAATCCCTCATACAATCAGTCTGTGTGCTTCACTCAAGGAGCTTCGTGTGGATTATAACCGGCTTAAGGCACTACCTGAAGCAGTAGGGCGGATTGGATCTTTGGAGGTTCTTACAGTACGTTACAATAACATTAAACAATTGCCTACCACAATGGCATCCTTGTCAAACTTAAGGGAGCTCAATATCAGTTTCAATGAGCTTGAATCTGTCCCTGAGAGCTTGTGCTTTGCTACAACGCTTGTAAAGATGAACATTAGCAACAATTTTGCCGATTTGCGATTTCTGCCACGGTCCATCGGAAACCTTGAAATGTTGGAGGAGTTGGATATGAGCAATAACCAGATAAGAGCCCTCCCAGACTCCTTTAGAATGCTAACTCGGCTCCGTAAATTGAATGTCGAGGGAAATCCTCTGGAAATGCCCCCGAGAGATGTAATTGAGAAAGGGCCACAGGTGATCTAATTTAGTGCTCTTGCTGTTTCGTCTATAACCACCTCCCATTTTTTTTCCTCTTTTGATTTTGCTTCCAAATAATATTTTTTTCAGGCTATTGTCCAATACATTGCTGATCTTGCTACCCAGAAAGAAGTCAGGTTGCAGCCGGTCAAGCAAAAGAAATCTTGGGCACAGATATGCTGCTTTTCAAAATCTAACAAACGAAAGCGCAACGCTGTGGAATCTGCTAAAACCTGACATGTAGCTGTTTGGACTATATACATCATCAAACTTCTTGGGTATTGTCATATCTTCTTTTGATAGCCAAGTTGTCCATTTATTTTTATGTCATCCATAGTGGGATTCTAGTTTCCGCCACGTACCACTCCTAACTGCTTAAGTTAGTTTCTAGTTGTGTCCATATACATGGGAAAGTTTTATGTTACCATCCAATTAGTGAACATCATCTTATGTCCTGAGTAACTCTGACATGTTTTTTGTTTTTGTTTTTTATACAGGATTTGGGGGATAATTGGTTGGAGGAGGAGTTCTTGAATTTGCCACATTCTTAAATCTTGACAAAGTTTGTGTTCCGATATGGCTCTGATCCTTGATCAATATGTTTTAGGTTCATAATTTCTTTTTTCAAAATTTTCCACTACTGTTTATCATCAGCATTTTTCAAATTAATGTTTACAGTGAACTGTACAATTTAAGTGTGACCGGCTAAAACAGAAAGGACGATGTATTTATTATTTACCACTGTTGCTGTATGAAATCGCTGTGAGCGGAATTCACTTTGCTAGAAAGCATGAAATCTTTATCTATTCCCATTCATTTAATGTTGACTTCATTAGATGATGGAAACTTGGCTCTAGTTCACAAAGAATCTTGCATATGTCTCCACACCTATTACATAGTCTTCATTGCTTCTATAATGGACGTTGAAACTGTTTGTAGGTCTGTATAGCTAATTGCTTTAAAAGATTATCTGGCTGTGTTGTTCATTTCATCCTCATAATCAATGAGCACCAGTGCAATATAACTTTTGGAGTGAGAGTGATCAAGACTAGGATGCTGCAGGTTTAGTATACTCTTAGTCGGAGGCAATGACTTATGGTCTCGTGCTGTGTTAGATGATAATGATGCTTGTGTTTGTTTCTGGTTACTTTTCAATAAATTCAGAATTGGGACCTAAATTGATAATTGCTGATGTTTGTTTCAAACATAACTCTCACTTTCCAATTGTTACACACTTGCAGCTCAACAAAGAGGTAGAAAATCTGTACCTTCTTTATTTCGATTTACCTATTGATCAGTAATGAACTTCTTGCATTGGTTTGAAAAGTACTTTTTATAAAACATTGTTGCATTTATTAAGGTTATCTTCTGTTAATTGATATTATGATTATTACTGCGTTAAATTGCTTATGTTAAATAGGGTTGAATTTAATGTAACCCTCTTGTACTGTGGGTGGTGTATATTATTAATTATATCTTCAAGTATCATTTAAGAATAGTTAGTATTTACTCATGAACTAAGGTAACAATGAATACTCTGCATTTCTAGTGGTTACTTGTATGGATTTGAAATTCCTATCTTGAGGATGAAATATATATTCTTACGGTGACGAGAAACAAAAGATTTGTTTCTCGATCAGCCAACTTCCTTTGGTGAGAATTGCTTCATTTACATGCAAAATATATCTAGCTGCATGAGCTATTTCAGTATAAGTTTGTTAATGTTGTACACTTGTACTCATGTCTTGGTTACAAAAAGAGAAGGTGAGTTTCTTGATAATGGGGGAACAAGAGACTTTGCATATGCAATAGGCAAAGCTAGTATCTTCTTTGGTTTGTTAACATATGCCCTTCTTGTGAAATTGTTGTAGTCGTTCGCTTCAATCTCGTCAAGTATTTGGCGATATAATAGCAACGATGCCCACACCTGCAACAGAGTCGGCATCAGATTGTCGTAGCAGAATTAAAGGTAAGTTTCCTACACAAACATGGTATCATATCGATTGTGTCATTCACACACGATCATTTATACCACTGGTTGCTTATAATTTCTGTCTGAAAGGATTAGAAAAATGATTGTATGCCAGAAAATACTTACGGGCCATCTACTAGCAGAGCTGAGCTCTGCCACACCTTTCTCTGCATCATCAAACAAGTCCCTAGTCCTCTTAATTTGCTTCTTCATGAAATTTCTCCATTTATCTGTCACTTTCCCAGCAAATATGTCGTTGTCTGATAGCCCTGCTTGTGCCAACTCATCTTGAGGTAGGTAGATCCTCCCTCGTTGTGCACTGGAGGACAACAATCGTATAGGGTCATTCTCCATTACATGCATACGCATCATGTGATACGAGGTGTCTTCATATAGATAGTGAATGTTCTTAAACGATGAAATGACTGACTTACTCTTCTCCGACGTCCCTGAGTATATTGGTCATCTGGTTAGCAAGCCCTAATACCAAACCAGCATTATAGACAGTCTCTGTGGTAGCCTTAGATTCAGGATCTATGCCCATTACTGGTATACTCATCAACCCTACAGTTCCTGCTACATAGTAACAATATAGATACAGTTCATCGAAGTTTTCGTATCTCGATTTCCACAGATCCATCCTCATTCCCTCTATCATGTCCCTAAATGGCTGCCCAACCAAATACAAACCAAAACAGAGTTCTTAGGTATCAGCTACAGACATTGGCTGTTTCTAAGAGGAAATAAGATATCGATTAAAACCTGGATGTGAAGATGAAAAGTGGAAATAGTATGTGATAAGGCAGCGTCAAGCATGTCGAAAGGACGACCTTTAAATATATCTTCCAACCTGTCTTCCCATCTGTCCAAGGCTGTGGGAGTAATATGCAACGCGTTTGGTCCATCGACCAGCTCGTCCGTTCTTCGACACCAAACTGTTTAACCAAACACCATTGTTACTCTTATTGCTCTACTTTCCAATGATTCTTTTTTATTTTTGAAAGGTTTCTCGAATGAGTCTTACCATATATCGCCCAGATAGCTCGTCGCCTCTCTGGTGTCATCAGCATGGTTCCTGGTAAGAACCATAGTATGATCAAGAGTTGTTCTTGTGAATACATAGAATATATATATATATATATATATATATATATAAAAGCTAGGTAAAATGAGATGTTACCTAGGTAAAATGTCTTAGCATATTCTGCACATACTTCTCCACAACGATCATAAGCTTCAGCCAACACACTAACAGATTCTGGAACAATGATCTGTGTCTTAACCTCCATGCCTTGGCTGGATTTCAGTTCCCTCTTAACTAAGCCTGCCTGCTTCAAGACCACATCATAAACCCTTTGCTCAGATGACAAAGCAATCTCTCCAGCTGCCACATTTGCTATTGCACGAACTCTGCTTCGATTGTTCAACCTCGGATTCACCAAGCAGGGCTGCCTTAAATATGTGTCTGTAGAGCTCCAATTCATCCTATTATTTCGACTGTTTTTTAGCCCACCAATCCATCTAGACGAATCAAGAACATGATTGCCCTCTCGGGATGACGCTGTAAATCGGGTACCATTTGAGAGCTCAGAAGCTGGATTAAGCACCCACAAAGAAGCAGTAGACATGCTGAAGATGCTGCAACTTGGGTTGTCTCAACAATTATAAATATGTTTTGACAGCTTGGTTATATGATTCATTTTTCTTGTTGAGTTTTACGACAAGAAAAGAGTGATTCGTATCATATTCATTGTTGGAAATCATCGGAAGTTACTAAAAGTGTGAATATTTTTTTATTGGGCCAATATTTGTCAGGTTGGTCCATTCTCTTACAGTGTTCCATTTGGTTTAATCCAATGTCATAAAAAAAGGAGCATCAGGATTGGCTGCGTATCCATCTTTTATTTAATGTACATATTGTAGAATCGGCAAATAAGAATCCAAAATTTGAATATTAATCTCAACCTTTTATTTATAGCCTACTATGTTGTAATTCCTCAATTTCAAAATAAGTTTCGTTTTAAAGTTTAAATTTTGTTTAAGTGTCATTTTAAACTTTTATATAATTTTATTACCAAATGATTCCTATTAATAATATTCGGTAGCTAAAATTTAGGAATTTAATATGACACTTTTTATGGAATTAATTTGATTCTCTTTTCAATTTTGAATCCTAAATTCCTTGATTATTTATTGGTATATGTGTCAATTTTTATGTTTCTTAAGTTATGATAAAAACTCTAAAACGATAATTATTTTGAAACAGAGAGGGTATATTATTTTATTTATGTAATTTTTTATTTAATAATGATAAAAATAATAAAACAAATTAAATACGAAGTTTTTTTTTTCTTTCAGAAAAAGCGGGCAAGGCAAGCAAATCTCTAGGTGGGAATTGGGATGGATGAGAATGAATTGACTTGCCAGGTAGGATTTCGGGTCGGTCCATTGTGATTGACGATTTTAGGGCAGTTAAATCGAATAAAACATACTTATTAAATTAAATCTAGTAGGTCTTGTTTATATCATATATTTTATAATTGTTACATAGATTATATTGGGTCTCATATCTATCTTCTATTTGTGTAGATAGACATTAAGACATATATGAGTGGCTATATTTGTAAAGAGTAAAAATTTTATCCAATGAAATTCACTAAATATAACGTTTTTTTTTTCCTTACATACAAATATATGTATAATCTATTTAAGCCCAGGTACGATCTTTGTCTAAAATTCACTTGATTAAATATAACCCTTTCCTTTTTTTAATTTAGTCACTGCTATCCTTCAAAACCTCACTTCTTTTACCTAAAATGATACAGCATAAATATCTAATTTTCGATTTAATTATTTTGTATAATAAGTAATCTGAATTTTTTTTTTGAAACTTTTGTTATCAGATACAACAAAAGTATGGTGCAAATTTAAAAGCTGCAGCTGCCTTTTCAAGAATTTAAAAAATCGAATAAAATTATCTTGTCTACATCAAACCATTTTTTTATAAAATCCTTTAAGAAAACCTTTTAGAACTTTTAAAAACCCTTTTAGAAAACGAAACAGATTAGCTTTTGCAGAACTGTATTTAAAGGAGATTCTCTAACTTCAATTGGATGCATACAATTGTTTAGAGTTTGTCAGTTTTAGCAATATCTATGTTTCCAATTGATGTGTCGATTATATTTAAATTTAAGTTCTCAAAATCAGTTAGGGATGAATGATAATTATTGAGTTAAACATATATATATTTAGGCGTGTGCAAGTTTTTGTATGTGCGCGCGCGCGCAAGTTGAGCACGAATTTTCAGTTTATTGCAACAAACCATGAATAAAAAACAAATTCGATATTGAAAGTTAATAATAGATTTTAAAAATATTTAACTTTATTATTTTTTTTAACCAAACCAAAAATTAATGATGAATATAACCACTTAATGTGACTAATTTGATAAACTTTGTGAAATTGAAAAAGAAATGGGTCCATGTTATTGGGCCCAAGTATAGATTATGGGCTTGAAGTTTGTTGAGGCCCACAAACGTTAGTGGTCAAGGTGGGGATATTGGGCTCATCTCGGCCCATATTAATATACCTTTATACAAATAAGAAATTCAGAATTTTTATTTTATTTTATAATAAGTTGATTTTTCCCCTCGATTATGGAGCATAAAAATGATGCATTTGAATTGACTTAAACCTTTTTTTTTAAAATTGCAATTGAGAGAAAATTCGAACTTCAAATCTTATCTAAATTGATATATATATATATATATATATATATATCTCGTGGAACACTTCTCTTTTTATTTATCTTGAAAATGAGAGTTCTAGAATATCAATTAAGGTTCAAAGTTCTTGTCATTTATATTTCTAATATTACAAAAAATATGTCTTGCCTAGACAATAGCTACAGGAATGTAATTCTTACCTCGACTTTGGTCATTATTTTAACTATTATTTTACTACACGTACTCAAATAATATCTCAAAATTCTGTTATATTTAAAATTGTAATCCCAACTCATTATGGCATCCTCATGTTCAAAATCTACTCTTTATCTCATACCCACATCAATACATAGGCTGAAAAATAAGACAAGAGATATAAATGGATATGGATATAAAAATGAACTTTGAACATATTTGTAATGCACCAAAGAGACAACAAACAACTTGGCCTCAAATTTCTTTCAAATTTATTCAAATTAATTTCACACACTATCTGTAGAAACTCACACAACACAGTATCATGAATATAATTAGATTAGACAAAATTTCACCATCTACAAACCAAATTAATATGTTAATTGTGATCTGACTCATCTCACGAAATTTTAAATTTGTGAAATTGTTTCACAAAGAGTAATACTCTTTATACGTATGTATTAGGTCCAAATATTCTCATTCATTTGAATTAAATCGTTACACTTCCTATTTGTATTACTCATGTCCCTACATTTTTGTAAAATTGAGTCCTTTTATGTTCATTTGATACAAAATAATGTAACCGACCACTAAGAATAATCAAGGACCAAATTAGTTGTTCTATAAATAAAAAAGTATGGGACACAATCATGGAGTTCCAATGTAGAAATAAAAATATAGATACCCCACTATAAAAGAGAAACTATAGTACCAAATTCAATTTTTTTCGAATGGAAACAAAAGCATTATCATAAGGTGGAATGATGCATGATGGTAATGATGAAGTTATGTCCTATCCCAACCGTAGACTTGCACATGCATACCTAAACATTCTTGTCTTCTCCTCATCATCATCACTTTCTTCATGCATTATGTTATGCCATGAAATGATTATCATCATGACCTTACTCACCCCCTACAATCACTACAACAATTTTGTACACCATTAAAGTTATTTTATGACAGATAAGGTTCATCCTTAAATAGTACTGATAAATATTTAATGATCGAAGATTAACTACGTACATTATCTATCTCTAATTTTTAAATAATTCGATTTTAATTTTATAGTATAGATGAAATTTCAGCCATTAATAGAAACACAAAATTTACATCACTAACATTTTAGTGATTTATTAATCACATAGTTCAAACATGGATATTTTGTTACGTGAGATAAATTTTGATAGTATTGTTTTTGTAGTGCATTGACATGCACATGCACAACTGAACAGCACTTTCTTCTTCTCATGATGATGGTGATGATGAGTGTCTGCATGCATGCATGCATGTCCTACACAGTCCATCATTTCCCTATCAAACCCAACGTTGAAAATAACCCAACACTGATAAGTAATTATCACCAACTTGTATTACAATATCTTCTTCCTTACTATACACGATAATTAATGTGCTCAATATAATATGCTCATGCTTCTCATCTTTTCTCCAAACTCTGTCATTAATAATGTAATAAATATGATGTTTGATAATCCCCATGGTTATAGCTAAGGTATAGGTTGAAGGATTGTGATTCAAACTTATATGATAGCATGTGGTGGTTGAAGTATCATATGTTCTTGGTAAGTGTGTATTATAAGTTCCAACTTGTGCTTGAACTTACCCCAAGTCAAATCAGTAAATCGGACATAAGACATTACCAACAAGACCATGAGTTGGATTTGATTACCTCAATTATGAACTAATAAGACATTTTTTTCTCATTATTAGTTTGATGAAATTTGGACATAATGAATTTGGTGAGTTCTCTCTATATATATGATTAAATATTTGTTATCCAATAAACATAAATTCAAGATAGATGTAGTGTCACAGATTAGATATTTTTGTGTACATTTATATTTCTCCTGAATAAAGATGTACATATGCCTAGTAAATGTGTCATTAATGCACTCATTACAAGTATTGATAAAATTAATTATGAAACGAAATACAATTTCCAAGAAAAGATGAATTATTTGACATCTACAATGGGACTGATAACTAATTCCTTCTAAAACATTGTTTTTTCAAGCATCTCATTAATTTAACTCAACAAGTGACCAAAATATTAAAACTAATTTTTGGATTGATAAGTAGATGATGTATGTATATATGTTGTGTTGCGATCATGAAAAACGACGTGATCCCAAAAATACTAAAACTATGCCATCAAAAATGCATATGATCATAGTACAGAATAAGACTTCATAATCTTCCCTTTGATATTTCGGATTAAACATATCACTTACCTACTAATTAAGCCTTTCAAACAAACTAGTTAACAATTAAATCAAATAATACATCATTATTAAAACATAAATATTAACCATAGAGGTGAAAAAAAGTCAACCTTAAGTCTTTACGTGTGTGTTTTGGGTGTGCATAATATTTTTGAGATATTTTTGGAATATCAATTAAAATGTAATTATCTTATATTTTACTAATTAAATTGTAAAATAAAACTAATATCTTATAACATTGTAATTAATACTTCAACACATAACAAACGACATTTTAATTTAACATATATGAAATGATAATTTAACGGATAAGCGGATACTTTAACATATAGGAAGATATATTTTAACATGTAATATAAGTAATACTTAGATATATAACATATGATATTTTAACATATATTAAATAGTACCTTAACATATAACAAGTCATACTTTTGCATATAATAAAGTGGCAGTACTTTGACCTGTCTGACCTAATTAGGGGTTTCGCCTATGTCACAGATCTTATAGAGGACTTGTGATTTAGATATTTCAGAAAAAAAAATTAATTACAAAGGGTTCTATTTCTACTTATGTGTGGCATTAGAGAAAAAAATTACAATCACTTAATTTGTATTAGTTCAAACATTACTATCAACTTAAAATTCGAATATATCCTCATCACCCACTAAATTAATACTACTTGTTGTTTAGGGTTGTAATGAGTCCTACATGAATAATACAAATACAATTCATAAAAATCCAAAAAAATAATTCAAAAAAAAGGGAATTAAAAGCTTAGATTTCTCCTGTGATTCCCTGCAGTAGATGCCAATGCCACCATGGCCCATTTGCTAAAAAGATGTTTGCAGAAAAAAGCTCATCAAAAAAGAATATACAGTATATTAAGTTTGAATTGTTTGGCCTCAATTCAAATTTATTTTGACAAGCAGCTCTCAACCATATTTTTTTCTTTTTCTTTTTTAATTTAATTTTTTTCTTTTTTCCACTGCTATAAATTGAGAGCAACACACTATAGCCTCAATCGAAAATCCAAACTTACAAAATTCCACATAGATTAATCAGAGATGCCATCCATAATAATGGAGCAATCTTCTTCCGATTTAAAACGACGCGAAGAACCCGATTTCAACCTCAAAGAATGGAGTCTCAAGGCCAAAATCGGGCGCGAAAACACGAATTCAAGAAGATTTTCCGCATCGAATTTGAAGAGCTTTAGAGAAGATGAAAAATCTTTTCGATCAAATTTAACGAATATTTCAAGCACTGTTTCATCTCCTGGATACTCCCTTAAAGGTAGCCAACACATTATACACCCCAAAATCACTATAAATAATTCATCACAAATTCTAAGATTTTATTTATGCAGATGAAATTGATCCTTCAACATATTCATTCACCACAGCCCTGAAAGGTAAGATTAATCCATTTCAAAATGACATAATTTTCTTCTTTTTTCTATATTTTTTAATATGAATTTTGATGCAGCATTACAAGCCAAAACAGTGTATTCATGGGAATATGTATCATCAGATGGATATACACTGAATTCAAAATGGAATGAAGCAGAAAAATATATATGCAATCCATTATCAGGGGAAGTTCCATTGGAGTGTTTATCAGCCAAAACGCTAAGTGGAAGGTCGTTTCGAAGTTTTACGAGCAGAATCACTATGTCTGCTCCACTCATTTATCCTTCTCAGTTTCAGCCAAAATCTCCAGCTATTGAACACGAAAATGAGAGCAGTTTCAAAGTCCAAGGTATGTGTAATAAATTTAATTTCCTTAAATTTGGCCTATGTATGTAATAATAATCATTAGTGTTTTAACGTAGTTTTCGTGTCAATGCAGAGAAAAAAAAGAGCTCGACTAGAGATATCGGAATTCAAATTACACCGGCTGATTTGAGTTCCGATAGCTCTTCAGTTTCAGCTCCGACTCTTTTAATTGAAGATAGATTAAAGAAGCATGATGAGGAAGAAGCTGGTGATTTATCTGTTTCCAATGGAAAACATAAATCTGAAACTGAGGTAACTAACCAAGTCACAGATTAAAATATCTAAGATAAATATAGTAATTGGTGGTTTTTTCATTATCGTATTTTATTTTATCGGTACATGTTATATTTACGATGTGTGAAATATGTTGACGTTGGTTGTTCATAAGTTTATACATGTTCAGTTAAAAGATGTGTTTGTCATATGTTGAGAGTTTTTTTTTTTTTAATGAATTCACAATAAATATCTAAATTAGACCAATATTTTTAGTTGAGATCGACTAATTTAATTAGTGGGGTATAAACACGACTAAATTTCTTGAAAATTACTTCTTATGAGGCTAATCATCCAGAAGTTATAATACTTAGAAATTCTTAGAGAAATCCCTAGCTAGCTTATGGTTAGCATTCACACCTCAACATCTCTCAACCCAAAGAGTTTGGAGAAAAAGTTATAAAAAGAGGAGACAACTGAGATTTGATATATGTTAGATAGCCATCATACTAGGTCCCTTGAGCACGTGCCAATCATGTGCACCTCCACATGGTCACGCTCTTTATGTCGTCCTACATATGTACAAATACACATGTATACAATAACTTGGTAATCAATCCAATCTTGCTCCACTTCTCTTCTTACAAGTTTCCTTTGAAATGGCCAATATGATTCTAGTCTGAATCATGAATAAACAGTAATATTTGAATATAGAAGTCTAATTATCATAACTTTGTAGTCCATATATATTTTATGTTGTCAGGACATGTATGTTTTGATAGGTACTATATAATTAAATGAATGATGCGTTAGACCGTCTCACAAATTTTTATTGCATTGCGTGAAACAAACAATCCACAATTCAATCACCCACAACTCAAACCCTATAATTCATATTTTGTTTGTAGGTGATGGAGCTTCGTCTCACGATAACTATTCGTGAGACCGTTTTACATGAGTTTTTGTGTTAATTGTTAATAATGCAGGTGGAAGAGAGAGAAAGAAAGGAGAAGGAAGAGAGGAAGAGGAAAGGAAGAGAGAGAAAGAAAGTGAGGATGAGGTGCAACAGCCAAGGAAGAGGATGTCTACCATTGAAGACTTTGTGGCAAAGACACAAATGCAAATCAAAAATAATTAAGAAAAATAATAATAGTATTAATAATTCCACCTCATCACCTACCTTTCTTTATCATATCAATGCTTCCTACAATCAATGAATCTTTTCCCATTATATATACATTTATCTCATTCTCCATTTTCACCTACATACATAATTAATTTTGTTACTGAATTACTCTCTCTCTCTCTCTCTGTGTTATAAAATGGCTGTAATTATTATTTGAATCATCCAAAGTAATTTCTCTGTTATAATTGAATTTATATGATGCTCTTACAGCAAATTTATTATTAGTTGCAATAAAATCCACAAATTATGAAGCCCAATGGACCTCTGCCCAGTATCATTAATGGGCCATCAGTTGGGCTTCTTGCATTTAACTTGTATCATTAAGTCGGGCTTCTTGCAAGAAGTTCTATTAACCAAAAACACCCCAAACCAAACATAAAACCCATAAAATGGGTATTATTTTACATCTTGTACTTGTTATTAGCACTCCATAAAATGGGTATTATTTCAGACAAATAGTAGAGAAGAGAAGAGAAGAGAGTGCCACGTCATGAGAGGATTTTGGCGGTTGAGTGGCCATAGTTATTCTCCAATCTCCCAACTGTCATCCTCACTCACCCATCTCTCTTCTCCTCATCCACCTCTCACTTCACCCACGACATGCCACTGACTTCCGCCGCGGCTATGGTCGGAGGAACCATTCTCTGCTCTCCGCCCTTCACCGCTTCTGGTTGTACCTGTTTTCTCTCTCTAAATCGACTGCCTTCAGCCACTCTTGGACCTAATTTATCTGCAATCTTTGCCGGAAACTATCAAGCTCCATTTCTGCCTAAAACCCATCTTAAGTATCGTAACCCTAGACTCAGACTCGTCGTCACCGGAGCTGCCGAGTCGACTCAGCCGTCGTCCATCGCCACCGGTGGTGCTGACAAGTCTGTTGTCCCAGATGACGAGTTTTCTGTGACCAAAGTAAGAATGTTTCTTTTATTATTTCGTTTGTTCTCTACTTTTTTGTGGGATTCTTTTATTTTTATCTGTTTTCTATTTAGCCATTCTCAATTGTGGAGAGCTCATGATCAAACTGTGAAACCCTAGGGTTTCCATTGATTTAAATTATTTACTGTTTTTGTTGTTAGTAAGATTCATATAATTGCATAAAAGAACAAAGAATCATCTTACCACTGCTCAACATATTGGATTGAATACTCTGTTCTATTTCTTTGTGTTGCATTTCTTTTGGCATCGATTGAACTATTCCAAGTTTTAGAGAAATTAACGAATTGCTTATGTTACTTGCATTGCTGGATTATTATACATGAGTTGTTGCAAAACAATGCTCAGAGATCATATGCAAGTTAAAACTTGCATTTATATGTTGAAAGAGGGACTGATTCAGAATGGAAACTAGAGATTTCTGATTCTCTTGTTTCTTACTTTCTTTACTCAATTATGCTTGGTTTATTTTCTTAGTGGTTAAATGAGAAGCAGATTCTGAATCTTGGTGATTATTTGAGAGGCCTTTCAGGAACGTCCCAATTTTTAAATGAACAATGAAGGCATGCTCACTGTGGCCCTATTGTCTCCTTTTATAGCTTGAATGTACGGACACGTGCACGCACATATTCTTAAATATGCCAATGCATTCTTGATTTAGAAATTATGCATGAAAGATCCATGAAATGTGGCATTAAGATTAACTCATTATGGGCAGGCTTGTCACTTGTTAAGTTACATATTACGAATATATTTATAAAACTAATTCAGCTCTAGTTGCTTCTTTCTTTCCCAATAAATTTCTCTAATTGGTGAAACCTCAATAGGTTAAACAGGTTTTCTTCACTATCACTAACATTTGACTTCTTCTATCCAGGTTTCTTTTGGGACCATCGGATTAAGTGTTGGCGTTACTCTTCTCTCGTAAGTAGTTGCCTTTTCTTATTCATGAATCTTGTTTACAAATAATTCAGGTCTCTTTGCTTTTGTATTTTCTGTGTTTGGTCGCAACATTTTGTAACATATTTGTGTTGATAATTCAAAGGAAAAAGAAGAAGCTCGTAAAACTGTGTGAGAAAGCGTTCTAAATGATCCAGAATTTATGGTTTCATTCTAGCATATTTTTTCTCTGTTTCATTTGTGTATGTAGACAATAGAAGACCTAATGACAGTCAAACACAAACACCAACTTACAACTAAGACATGCAATGACTGTTCAGAACTTCAGATTCAACCTTTTCTCCTCTTTTTCCTATTTCCATTTTAAGATTTCCATCGAAAGAGATTAGCATCTAAATAAAGAGAAAACTTCTACTTTATGTTAGCCCAATGTGAGAAGTGGAGTTGACTTTGTTAAGATTGTTTACTGAGAGGAAAACCTTGTTTAGATTGTCTATATTCCAAAAACCACTATTTGGAATAAAGCTCATAGTTGTCATTGTGTGTGAAAATGGCGAAATGATGTCTCTTGAACTCGAGAATGAGGTGTCATGGATATCATCAACAGCTAGATTCTGGATCTTGACTTTTATTTGTTTTCTTAACCTCTGATTGGACTGTTGAGCTTAGCTGAGATTACCAATTTCACTTGTCTCGATACAGGTATGGTTTCGGGGGTTACTTCAATATCCTACCAGGATCTGAATGGTCAGCATTGATGCTAACATACGGCTTTCCTCTAGCAATAATTGGCATGGCTCTCAAGGTTATTATCTTCTTACTCGAAATGCTCATCTAACATCATTCATCATTTTACTGTAAATGTTTCCATATGAATGAAATGTCTTACTATATCGTGTTCACATTTATAGTCATCCGAATGAAATGTCTTACTATATCTTTTCCTAACATATAATTCGTTTTATCTTTATATCGGTGTCTAGTATGCCGAACTCAAGCCTGTACCTTGCTTGACGTATTCAGATGCTCTGGCTCTGAGAGAAAATTGTGCAACTCCAATTCTTAAGCAGGTACACTCATTTTAGTGTCACCATGAAAGATGTTCCTCGTAACAATCTTGTGTATTAAAATCATGGGTGACTATCTGGTTTCCCCTGCCTCCTCTTTGCCTAGAAATGACGTTTCATCTTATTTGTTAGGTCAGAAGTGATGTTATAAGATACCGTTATGGAGACGAGCAGCATCTTGAGGAAGCATTAAAGAGAATTTTCCAATATGGCCAGGTATACGAGTTTCTTCCTTTTTTTCACAGCAAGTATTAAAAATTGTCATTTGATCTCATCAAAAGATAACTGATATGAAATCTGTGTTCTAATATTGTCATAGGGTGGAGGTATTCCTCGAAGAAGTGCTCCTATTCTACAAAGCATACGGGAAGAAGTATGATCCTGAATCTTGCTTGCCATTATGATCACCTCACGACTATAATTCTTATCTAGTTGCTCTACAACATCAATATATAAACCAAGTTATTATTAGTTTTCCAGTTTGATGATCTTTCTCTGCCTAATCTTATGAATTATTCCTTTCATTGAGGTTACTGAGGACAAAAGATACTCATTGGTACTGGTATTTGAGGCAAAAGCACTGAAGTTGTCAGATTTCCAGCAAAGACAGGTGAAATTTATTTATTACCAATCTAGTCCAATATGTTACGTATTTTCTTCTATCCCCCACGTTTCTCCATGTTCGTGATCTTATAACATCCCAAAGTACTCCAAATGCCTGTATGTGTTCTAACCCCACTTGTTTTTGATTTAACCATTTGCAGGCGAAATTCACTTCGTTTTTTGGACCAGGGATCACAGCTGAAATTGGTAAGTTGTAATTTAAACCTGGTTTATATATTGTGCATATTCAGAAAACTAAGGATTTGTACTTATATTCCATGAATGCAGAGGAGAGTGGCAAAGATTTATACGAGGTGAAGCTAATTTCCAACACAACATTGTAAAACATTGTAAGCATGGAATGATTGAATTTCTGCAAATCTTTCTATTGGGGATAGAAAATTTGATATAGGGATTTTCTACATTTTTGCAAGCCTATTGTATAGCATATTTTGTTATTTAAGTATATGTATAGCAGGAGCAAAAGGTAGATTATTTCTACCTAGGTTTCCCTTTTTTTAATACAAAGAAACTGCGTAAACCTCTGCTTGTAACTACACATTTAGTATATGTAGGGAAGGGAAGAGTTCTTGTCCCAAAAGTTTGGTCTAATCTACAATTTGCTGAGTATTTTTTAGGGTTAATTTCTGCTTAATTTAGTATACGAGTTTTCCAGTTGCAACCTTAAAATGTTTTGAAAAATTCCGGCAAATGCACATCACGTGCACGCGCAGTGGTTTCAAGATGAAGTGGTCTTTTCCAAATCCATATGGAAATATGACAAATTGGGATAGATTTATGAGTCTCCCACCCAAAATACCCAAAAGCATAAAGGTCCTATACAAATATACCCACTAAACTTTAATATTATCCCTATATACCCAAATCTCCCTGTTAACTCCAACTTCCATCATTAGTTCATTATAAACTTTTAATTAAATACCAAGGATGATTAAAGCATATCATTTTCCAACAAATTTATACTTCCACTCCAAATAGTAATTATATCCGAATAATACGTAAACTGATCAGTTTCAGGCTCAACATGCTTCTGTAAAACAAATCTATCCCTTAAAATTCATACCTTTCTTTGACCGCTACGACACCGGGTGAGATGGTTTGCAAAACCACCAGCTGGAAAATCACTGCCCCCAGATCGTTCTACAAACAGCTCCCCACTGTTCAACTTCAACCCTCAGGGAAGATGATCTGCAAGTTATCCAGCTCCTTCAGAAACCGCACAGCACAACCTTGGTTCGTTTCCTACACCAGGTGTACAAAGTATTCCTTCCAAGGGATAAACTGACAATACTTAAGAACGCATGTTGAAGCAAAAACCTCTTTTTATTAAGAACTTAGAAATATTTATTACAACATATGTAATCTCCTTTTGGGAGGAGAATTACTGGTTTAGCCTCTCATAGAGAAGGCTTGAACTTCTAAACACATAAACTGTAAACACTCTCACTATTACACAAGAAACTAAGAAAGATAGATGTTTTGAAGAAAACTGAGGGGAATGCTCGATGTCCTTAGCTTCCTTCACTCTCTATTTATAGAGAGAAATCCGGATGTGAAACACGGATTTCAATCCTTCTTGAATGAGCTGGCTGCTTTTCTTAGTGCTCCATGTGACAGTTTGTTGGGGAGTCACTTTCAGCTGTTAGTGCTCGTCCTCTTTTTCTTCTCCTTGACCCATTCCATGTGATAGTGGTTGGATTTGTCGGGGAATCATTTATTTCCTCACATGGCTTAGCCCATGTGATCTCGTGTCCTATCCCATTAACCTTTGTCGGGATGCTTTAATAATTTGGTTGTTGTGGTCCCCGGGGATATCTTTTCTTTTGTGCTGGGCCCTTGTCTTTATTGGTTCCAGCTACCTGCCGGTCGGGTTTGGGTCGGAATCCTTTCCCAAACTCGGGTTCTTTCTGTTCGGGACACGCTTGACAGATCCGATCGATCCATCTTCCGATGTCTGTCATATTACAGAATTTCCGGTAAGTGTCTTTGCTCGTCGGAATCTTGTTCTCCCAGAGGACCTTTCTTTTGGTTTCAAAAAGTTCCTCTGCATAACCTGTTATCGATCCAATCATTGTATTCAACATGAAGGATCCATTGGCTGAATTCTGGAAGACCTTAAATGAGTATTTAACCTTGTCCATTTCTGTTAGACAAGTCCAAAGTCCCCAAGCTCGTCGTGTAGAAGCTTCGTCTTCAGTAAATGCTCCTACTAGTATCAGAACTTCTTCTGGGGAGGTCGTCTTTATATATTTTAAGGCATTCCCGTCCGGTCTCCGAAGCTTGATAAAGTGAAAGACTTCATGGAAGCCCTTCTTAGCTGGTTCTGGAGCGACACTAATGAAGTAGAGCTCCAAGATATCTCCTCTGGACAAGTGTGGATTGTTTGCCCAGGTCTCGTAAACTGCTTCCCCAATCCATCTCGGTAATTTTGAGATTTCTGAGAAACCAGGTGCAATGGAATACACCGAAGCTAAAGCTCCAAAGTTATACCATTCTTGAACTTCGTTTGGATGACTTCCAGGTTTCATCCAAACCCTCGGGTATTTCCCGGCTATATCGATAATTGATTTTTCCGGGTTGATTCCTCGTCTTGTTACCAATTTCTCCCATTGTCTTTGGTAAATCTGCATCGGAGAAACCTCGTTAGTGTGAGCTTGAACCTTTGCTTTGCCTGTCTGCGGCCTCAGGTTCAACTCGACCGCTTTAACCCAGAGGTACTGGGTTGACTTGAAGACTCGGGTTGTGACACCGGAGCTTCAACATTCGTTGCAGATGGTACATTCTCAAGGAATGCATCACCTGTAACACTCATAGGCATGGTATTTGTATCCATAGCCTTCGGGTTAGAGTCCCGATCTCGAAGTTCTCCTTTTAGCACCGTAGAAGATGCAACCTGGAGGAGAGACTTATGCAACGCTTGGAACATATGTCCTTGAGCGTATTGACATGCTCGTATTAGATCAGAAACGGATTTCTGATCTGCTCGTTGAAGTCGTCCAGAAACTTCAGCATTGAGACATAACGTTCCAAATTCTCATTCAAAACTCTCTAGGTTTTCCCTGAAATGTCTTACTCGTTTAAGGACTTCGTCAGCAACGTGTCCTTCCATCTCGTGTTAAGAAATCTGCAAGAACATTTTCGTGAGATTTCACAATGACAATATCATAATCATAATATTGGCATTCAGCTTGCCATCTAAGTATCATAGCCTTTTCTAGTTTAGATTCAATTTTATTTTTCAGAAAAGCTTTGACACTTGAATTATCAATTTTTAAGATAAACTTTTTAGCCAGTAAAAAGAGAGACCATTTTTTGAAAGCCTTTCTGACTACAAAGAATTCCTTCTCGTTGATATGCCATCAGATTGCTTCTCCATCTGTAAACAGACCGCTGCAATATCTGCATGACACTTCTCCATCTGGTATGGCTTTCATAAGCACAGCTGCCCACCAATGATCACTGGCATCTGTGTAAAGAACCATTTCATCCTCGTCTTGAGGAATAGCAAGTTTCGGAAGCTTGCTACAGGCTTCCTTAAGCTTCTTAATCCCTTCTCGATGTTCATCTTCCCATTTGAAAGCAGCATCTTTTTTGAGTAATGGGCTAAACACCTTCCTGTAGAATGCTAGATTGTTGATGAACATTCCAGCAAAGTTAACAACTCCGAGAAAGCTTTGAAGTTGTTTCTTGTCTATAAGATCATCTGGAAATCCTTGTATCTTTTCTACAATATGATTTTGTAGAATGATTCCAGACTCATCGATTTCAATTCCGAGGAATTCAATCTGTCTTGTTGCAATTACTACCTTCTTTTCCGAAAGCACTAATCCTTCTTTATGGCAAACATCTGAGAAGATCGTCAAATGTTTGAGATGCTCCTTCATGTTCTTTGATGCGATGAGAATATCATTAATGTATACGAACATAAAGTTGAAATAATCCTTGAAGAGATTATCCATCTTTCTCTGATATATCTGGGGTGCATTTGCCAAACCCATAGGCATCACGTTCCAGACATAGTGTCCTTGTGGTGTGGAGAAAGCTGTAAACTTCTTACTTTCTTCCTCCATCTTAATCTGGTAGAAACCAGACTTGCAATCGAACTTAGAGAATATCTTGGCACCTTTGATACAGTTAACCAAGTGTTCTCTACTCGGGATATAGTATCTATCAAACTCCAAAATGTTATTAATCCCTTTGTAATTAATAACAAGTCTAGGTTTACCTCTTTTTATTTCTCCATGATTCCTTACAAGGAATCCTGGGCTGCTATATGGAGAAACTCCTGGCGAAATCAACTTAAGGTCCAGATGTTCCTTAAGTATCTTCTGCATATCCTCACGATCATTCTGATTCATAAAGATTGGTTTGAGTCTAACAAACTCATGTTCCTTTCCAGGTTTAACGTTTAAGGAAGCTTTGAGCTCGTTTCTATCCCACCATGCTAAAGGATCTTCGTTGTAATTCCTCTGGATCCTTTTCTTGAAATCCTCGAGTGATATTTGTTCTTCAATGGTAACATCACTCTGTGGATTCTTCATTATGGCTTTTCGCAATTCTGCAATAACCTCTGGAGAAACCCATTCTTCTCCTTGTATTCTGAACGAATACAAAGTATTATCCCATCTCTTGATATCTTTTTGTTTCGAACCAAATTGTCGAAAGGATAATAGGGCATCACCAAATCTTCTTTTATCCGCTATTTTTAGATGTCGAAGTTTGGCTTCATCTTCATCACCACGCTTGCTGCGAAAAGAAAAAGGCATTTTTCTGTAGAATGCTTCCCGCAGTCTTTGGACAATAATCTTATGATCACACAACGTTGTGAAAATAAGCCTTCTTGTCTCATTTTCCTGTGTAAATCGCTTGAATGTTTGTAGGAAATTGTTTCATAGCAAAACATCGGCTCCCGTATTATGAAAATAGATTGGTGGCGTCTTCACCTTATACCATGGGGTATCGCCTGCACCTCCGATCATAATTTCCGTTTGTTTGATTCATCTGTTAAGGATAAGAATCCTTTTGGAGAAATCTCTTCCTGCAATGGCTGGTAGATCTTCTCCCATTTCTTTAGGAAAAACCTCCTGCTTTGCAGTACATATTCCTGCTTCTGAGTCAACATAGGCTGCGAAATATTCAGCCTTGTATTCAGCATATATCATTCCGATCGAAATGTATATGGAGAATGGACTAGTGGTCATCTGATTCGGTATCTTTTGTCAACCACTGTAAATTCCATTCCCTCTTGTAATCTTTCCCAAGGCTTATGATCCTCAAGAAAGTGAATACCCAGTATTAATTGTTCTGGGAGTCTTCCTGCAATCCCTGTGATAGTTACTTCAATTTCACCCATTTTTAGGTGTCCTTGAAATCTTCCAACTATCGGCTGTTGGAGATAATATAGAACATCACTAGGAAAGACATTATCCTTTTGGTTGATGTCAAATATTACTTCAACTACTCTCCAGCCTTCTGGACATTGCAGCTCTCCTTGTGTTTTGAAAACACCTGGGATTCGCTGAACTGTACTGGGTCTTCTTTCCTCCCAACGACTACTACTCATCAGTCTATCTTGTTGGAAAGACATTCTCTTTGTCTCCATTCTGAGGCTTTGACTCCGATTGAAGATCGGTTGATCTTGTATTTTCATATCTATCTCCTTTATGATTGGAGATTCAATTAGTTCTGGCAAGACCACCTTAGCGAAATCGTCGAAGATTTTTGGAACTTCGATAAATTCCTTTCTCAAGAATACATCTGAATGATGCGAATTCGAGAGAGCATAAGAAATCTTGTATGTGATCGAGTAGGGCCTATTCCCTTCTTTCATCAAGTCTTCTCTTTTAAAATCCTGATGAAGGGTTAGGACTCTGTTAAAGTCTCGATCTCCAAGATTGTATGCAATTCTAGGATAGACATTGAATGCCAATTTTCCTGCACACAAATTTCCTGTGACTGCCCCAAGGCATGAATCCTTGAGATTTGAGATTCGCTTATCGAAGATGGCGAGATTGAGAGGCGAATCAATTCCTTCTTTGAAGGTTGTCTTAATAATAACTCTTATGGCTCCGATATGAATCCATGAGAGTGTATTTGCAACTTCTCTTTTAACTTGATTCCTTATATCCTGAACCTCTCGATAAGAAATCAACTGCATCTCGATCAGGTTACTTGTGAATTCCATTGGGATGGCGAATTCTCCCGTAGTAACCCTATGGATAATTTGGTGTTTTCTTTTTAGAATTCCAAACTTATCCAAGGCTTTTTCCATAGCTCTAATGGTAAAACCATCATAGATCTGAAGCTTTGGGTCTTCTTTCATAATCCTCATGAGAGTCTTATGAGAGACTGTTGTGTGAGAGAGAAAACCTAACATATCTTCTCTCATTGTTTGAAGAATCTCTTCTTCACTCTGATTCTGATGTGGATTCACTTCCATCATCCGAATAGATCTCTTCTTTATAGATGCTTTCATCTGAGGATAGATCCTCAAATTGATACACCTGTATAAGATCTTGGTAATAGACAGCTTCTTCGAATTCTGGTATTGTTTCGAACTGTCTAAGACCTCTCATTTGATTGTCTGAGCAATCTGTTGAGATATGCCCTCTTGCTCCGCACGTCCAGCAATTACAGTCTTTGAAACTTTCATTAGCTCTAGTGTGAGCTCGCCTGAAAGTTCTTCTTCCCATAGTTTTGCTGGAACCTCCTTGGTTTGAACCTGTTGATGAGGTTCTACTCCTGCTTGGTGCTGGTCTTTGCCCTGACTTATAACTTCGGGCTTTTTGTTTAGACCACATCCTTCTAGGTCTCCATGAAGACCTATGACTCCTTCTATTGTTGTTGTTTCCACGGTTATAAGGATGGCTTCTTTGCTTCCTTCTTTTATGTCTCCGTGGTTGACCTCCCACTATTGTTGGGATATCATTTTCTTCGCAACATAGGGGAACCATTTTATTGATTCCTCTTAGTCTCTTGTAATTTTTGTAGAGTGCCGCCTGGTGGCACCATTCAGATAACTTGGCTTTTAGGAAAGACATCCTTCTGGCCACGGTATCCAAATCGTCTGCACTCTTGTATTCCCTGATGAGCATTTCTCTCCAGGGACTCGGAATCTTCGCAAAGAAAAGTTGTGAGGCTTCTTTGTCATCCACCTTAGACTTCCATCGGTACTCAGTGAATAACTTGATATATTCGTCTATATGACAAATATCATGTAACTCGAGGCAGTAGAGGGCTTGTTTATATCTTTTTCTCTTTTCCTCTTCTATTCCCTCGAAATAGCCTATGCCGATGAAATGGATTTTAAATAATTTGGCCATATTATCGATAATTCCTGTTAATGATTCACCAGCAGTTACATTATTCTTCATCTCTGGTGGTGTCATATCCCACGCTCTTTTTACAGATTCTTCAAGACTCATTTCAAGAAGTAAAATGAATCCTTCTTTTGTAAGATCAATCGTTCCTGCTGTCATCCTCATTGATGCTGCCCAGTCATCAATAAGGACTTCTCGATTCTTGAAATCTAGAATATCTAGATTTAACATTAATCCGTATGGGTGTATCGGATTAAGTTGTGACTTTCCATAAGGCGTATTTTGAAGATCTGACCTTTTGGATCGATGTCGAGTTCCCGAAACAATCGGGTCTCCTCTAGTGGTAAAATCTCCAGCGTGTGGCATTGGTTCATCCACATGATGTAAACCTGAACTTTCTGCAACATTGGGATCAACTGGTGATTGTGGAGGTGGTCTTGGGTGTTGGTCACGAGTAACCAAGGCTGAACCATCTCCTGTATTCATCTTTAGATCTACAATACCTAATCCTGCAAAGGACTCGGCCAGTTCTTGTAGATCTTCAAGATTCATCCTTTCCATATCCATCACCTTAATTTATGATGGATTTTCCTTTGATGATAGCAATGAGCTTTTCATCTCGGGTCATTGGTCGTATGACTTCAGTTGGTTTCCCTTTTTGGTGTAAATAGGGAACCGTTCCGAAATCTATACGTTTTCTTCCTCCGGGAACACTTGGTCTGTCCTCCAGATTCTTGACTCGTTTTTGAATATCATGAAGGATTTCAAGAGTTTCCTTCTGATATCTCATCATCGTCTCCATTTGGTTTTGGATCTGATGGACTTGTGTTGGTAGATGATTATGGCGGTTGCCATAATTCTGCACCGTCTTCTGGATTTCTCTAAGATCTATAGAGAACTTAGAGGTATCTGGAAGTATCTCGCTCCAATCTGGTTCTCCTTCAAGAACCATGTTCCTGACGATGGGCTGCTTCTTGCAAGGTTATCAGCTCAACATATAACATTTGGTTAACCTGAAGGTAGTCCAAATGATAGGCTGCTTGCACATTGCATTGCCTTAGGGCTTCCCTGCAGGCTCCTGCATTTCTTCGTTCGACATATTGGTCCTCCCAATATGTCATCTTGTGAATGTGTTCCTCTTTATACATCGTCAAAATTTGACGATATCTCCTGTAAGGTATACATCTTGGACAATTGTCCAGATCCATATTTTCGCGAGAAATTCTCCTCACCAAGGTTAATCACATAAATATAATAAATATCTAAAAGTTCTTAATAAACCTAGGCTCTGATACCATTTTCTGGATCCGTTAAGTTTACGTTAAAACCCTTTGTAAATATTTTCTTTTCGTAGGAATTCGTACGTGGCATTGTTACACATTCCAGACCACTGTTTTTTAGACAGTATCGGCACGAGGAAAGTTTTCCAGCCTATATACTTATTCCGAAAGAAAATTGATATTTAAGGGTGCTCAAATATTCTATTACTATTTGGAGTAAGAATTCTTAAATAATTTGGAAATTCTTATAAATATTGGAATTAGTTAAAAGTTTTTGGAAGAAGTAAAATCAATGATTAAAAAGTGGTTAATGAGGTTGAAAAAGAATTTGGGTATTTGGGGATATTTTCTTTTATATGTGGGTATAAAAGTATAAGGCTTTTATGGATTTGGGTATTTGGGGGTTTTAACTCTAGATTTATACCCATTTTGTTCACCCAAATACCAATCAAGTATGCAACATGGACCATCAATGGTATTGTGGGAGAGTTGCTAATCATAAACCTTTATAGACAGATCTCAAGTTTTAGGAAGTACAAAGAAAAAAAGAACGAAAGAAATATCAAATGATATATAATTAATTTCTTAAGAAACAAAAATATCAAGAGGGACAGAAAAACATGCTTCCTATTTCATTTTCTTGTGCGGATTTTTGGGTAAGTTAGGGTGGAGGAAGATCCAATTTGGGAATTTTATGTATCAAGGCTTGAACAACAATTGCACATCACCTGACTTTATTTTTAGAAGGTGAAATTACAGACAAGCAAATTCAGATATTTTAAAAACTATTAAGGTAAAATAGTATATTTGTTCTGATATTTGGGTAACGTGACCTTTCCCTTGAGTAACTATAAGAAAATATGTGCACATTAAAGAAAGTGATGCCAAACATGTGCAAATAGCTTTGAATTGCCTCCAATTTAAAATATTTAATTTAAATACAAAGAGATTTCACATGCATAGAAAATATTTGCACTGTTGTATTTGTTAGATCGACTGTTAAATAATAATCAAGTGCATAAATAAATGTTTCTACAAACAACATCCTTTCCCAGGATATTCTACAATACAAGTATACAACAACATCAATGTGCCTAAAGAAAAGAATGTTTTTTTATGTCTGTTTGTATACCAATTAACCATGTTAGCAGCCAACTCCCAATAGCATCATCTGATCAGCAGGTTATTTGCAAAGTGCTCGAGCAGACTCCATCCAAGGCTCGACTTAAATAAGAAAAAGGCAATGATACTCACCTTCTTCTCCTCCTGTAATTCAGGGTAATAGTAACGTTAAAAACGGCTACAAATCTGCACACATTAGCTGTACAACAATAGTTCAATTCAAAGTCGCTTTCTGTACAATTTGCTCTACACACGTGCTAAATAAAATAAGTTGCTAAATTCTAAACCATGGGAGGAAGTGACGTACCTCAAGGAGCTCACATGCTTCTCAATCGCTTCTTTCCCTTGAGTGTCGAGAGCAAACCATTTCTCATCTGATGTAATAGTGTCGTCCCCATTTCCAACAACTATAGTTCAAAGAGGAAACAAGGTTACTTATGCACAAGTGCAGGCAAAAGAAGAAAACTTGCGCATAGCCTCACTTACCTTGTTGCAATACATCAGATTTCCCATCATGGTTTAATTGCCAGAACACATGACCTCTAGTATCAGTGAAGATGGGCTGTATTCTCAAAGCATTACATGTCTGCTTACCTAAAAATTTGAACGCCAAATCATATTAGAAAATCTCACAGTTTCTGATGCCTATGCAGAAATTCAACTCAGGTTTAACAGGATAGTTAACAGGTGTGTAGAAATATTATTAACAACATCAAAGAACTAATGAGGCCCCTATGATCACATTCAAGGATTCGTGAAATTATGAAGAACTCTGGAATATATCACAACTTACTCTTCAAAAGCATGTCCTCTGACTCGAGCAGCTGTGCATGAGCTTCTGCTGCCTCAGATTTGCTACGGGAAACAACTGCTTCCTGCTCAGGAATTGAACAATCAGCATCACCCCCATCAACAATTTCTTTGGCAGTGTCATCATTCGTTTTCTCTTTTTCCTACACGGTAAAATAGAAGTTTCAGAAGAGAGGAAATATTGGATTTATCCCAGTTCCAAAACTGGAAACAATTAGAATGTTTATTACCTTGCCTTTTACTTCAGAAATTCTCCGTTTGGCTTCCTTGACATTTTCAAGAAATTGTGTATTTTGTTGGTCCAACCAATTTCTTATCTGTCTGTGCACAAGAAGGAAAAGGAACACAGAAAAATCTAAGTGACAAAACAAAGAAAAAGAATGGCATGTAGAGCTTTTAAATGAATAAGATACTTACTCCGTTCCGAGAACTTCATCACATAGAAGATTTACGACCCTAAGCCTTTCTGAAGCACTTAGACTCTCATAATCAGCCACATTCTCTAAATCCACCCCTGATATTTTCAGAATGTCCTGCGATTCAGACAAGCATTTCTTAAGCGAGCGAAACCATGATTTTTTTCTGAATGATGTACTCAGTGCTGCACATCTACACAAAAATGATAAAAAATTAGTCCCAGTAGAGGAGAAATTAAATTACCAATATACAGGTAAAAAGTCTTACTTTTCTTTTCGTTCAGTTTCTATCATTGATAGGATGCGCTTATGAAACTGAACAGGCAGAGAAAAATTCCGGAGGCATGCAGTTCCCCCATGTAATAAGTCTTGTAGAACACACTCGGCTTCCCCTTCTTTCATGTCTAGAATCTGTTGCTCATTAAGGGGGGAGGGAGAGAAGAAGGTAAAAGATGAGGAAGATGATAATGGTTAAGGTATCGGTGCAACTAATGATCACATAGATGGAAGTAGTAATTACTGTGAACAGAACGTCAAAAATAGAGGAAACTACAACAGATATGGAAATCAGTTCATGGTTAAACAGTAAGAGCAAGTAAACTAGACCAATTTTTTTAAATTTTTTTACCAATATCAATATCAACATTTCCATAAAATCAAAATGTCAATATTTTCAACCTTGAATGTATCTGAGTTTAAAACATACAGAATACAATGTTTTCATTCTAAGTTAAACAAGGTGAAAATAAGCAATTACCATATTATTAAAAAAAAAAAAAAAAAAACCACTTACCTTTCCAAACACATAACAGAACTCCAAGAACTGCAAGGCATTGCCCACGTCTTCCGCACATATGTCTATTTTAGACACAGTGGTCAACTCTGTTCCCTCAGGCAAATGAAACTCCGCAGTTTGGAGATTCGAGCCATCACCATTCTCATCTAACCCCGCCTTCCTAGACTTTTTGGGTTTCATCTCATCAGCATTGGTACCCTTCCTCTTTTTATTTACTTTACCATTGCTTGTTTCACCCAATTGATCACGCTCGCCATTCTCAGAATTCATTTCAGCTGGCAAATTTGCATCTACATTTCCAGCAAAAGAATTTCCTTGCCCTGTCTGACAGGGTAACAAGACAGCTTCCTGCTAATAATTTCAGAAGCAAAGAGTGAGATTCAATACTAATGAACTTTATTCGTGCATGATTAGCTGCTATTACTTTTGGAGCAATAGTAAACAAAGTAAAACATGAAGCACTACATAATGCAGTTAAGTGCACCAACATTTTCATGATTTGCATGCTCCGTGCTATTGAGCAGCATCTCCGAAACAGAAGAAAATCCAGTTGCCTTTGCTCTCTTGATAAGTAAACCAGTGGGCTGATGACCACTTCTCTTCCTGAATAATGCACAATTATTATAAGATTAACAAGAAAATACTGAAAGATCATTGAGAATTACATTAGAAAACTCACCTGCAAACGCTGCAGTTGCAAATGCCCCTGCACTTTGGGCAAATCCAATCCTCGAGAGCAAGGACTTCTTCTGCCTTTTCTCCATACCTAGCTTGCAAAATATTAAAAGAGTAACAAACTAAAATAATTGAAAACAACAGTTTATATAGTAAAGGAAACACCATTATAACCTGTTCAAGAGGCATTTATTGCACAGCTTAATAGAACATGGTTTATTGTCCTTCAGATTCTTGCATGTCGCTACATTTTCTCTGTTTTGTCGACACTGAAAAACATTGAATTGATATGAGGGAAAAAAAAGGAAACCAAATTTAGGTAAATTGATCTATACAGTAAAACAGTAATAAACATTCTCATAAACAAGGACCACCCTAGATCGTATTTGAAGTCATAGCGATCAAGCACGCACACAGCACGCACACGCACACAGATGGCTTGGATATGGGGCAGAAATCACGCTACTCATGGTGCTTTACCCCAAATAGGGCAATGATTTCCCGATTACAGGGGCCAAAGGAGATGGGAATATTCCTCTTCCCCTCCCCATTTACAAGCCAACCGAGAGAGAGAGAGAGATCCTAGCTCTGTTGGGGCTTTCTGCCCCAGCAGTCCCCACACAAAATCACATACAAAAATGTACAGGAAATTCACGTCTTGATCAAAACCATGCCTGATTGAGAATTCAACGAAGTATCAACAAAAAACGAATAGGGTTTTTGTTGGTATGAATTAGAATACCTGATGGCAAAATTTCCCAGTTCGAGGTGGTTTATCGCATTTTACAGGTGAAGAAGCAACAGAGCTCACTGCAGAAGGTTCAAGAGCCATTGCAATCGGTGATTTCTGAAGAGCCCGGATTTTCAGGACGTCGTCAACTTCTATACTTTGTTGTTGTGCTTTTCGTCTCTGAAATCTGGAGCTTTATACTCCAGGGTTTCAGAGTCCCGATAAATGTCGGCGCAAAACGTTGGCTTATTTTGGCAAATCGAATTAAATGCTCGGATCCAGATTTCAGACATGGAGAATTGAGCGGCAAATGAAATATGCACATCTTTCTTCCTTCTGATCCCTTTTCCCGCCTTCAAGACGACGAATTTTGACTTTTCTTTCGAGGATGTTAACGGGGATGATGATAATGGAAATAAACATATTATTTCTCCTTTTTTGGCACTGAAATTACCTATTATTTCATCTAATAATATTTTCGCATTTCAAATATTTTCTTTTTTTACAAACATTTCAAATATTTTCTAAACAAACCTAATTATTTAATTGACAAAAAAAGTATTAAGATCATGTTTGGCAATATCGAAGTCTGGACATCGTAATATTTATCGGAACACTTTTAATAACTGAAAATCATAAACGACCGACTAAGATTCATCTTCTAATTGTGACGTAAGGGTGATAATGGTGTGGTTTTAGCACTTAATTTCAAATTACATTGTTATGTGCGGTTTGATTTTATAAGTAAAATCAAAAATGCAGTTTTCGTACAACAATTGAATGTGCAGTTTTATACAGTTTAGTGTGGTTTTTGCGATTTTGAACTTAATTTTATTTTATAGCAACAATAGTTTTAATGTCTTATGATATATTAAGTATTTTAAAATAGATATATATATATATATAGTTTTATTGAAATTTAAAATAGATATCTTTAAATTTATATTATATAATAAACTAATTAAATAAAAAGTTTAGAAGTAAACTAGTAATTGAATAATAATTATTAACTTAATAAAATATGATTTCAAATGCTCACGAGGCTATTTAATTATGAATTGATTATTTGACTTTTAATAATTAGTATCAAACACTTCTAAATCATATATATTAAAAATGATTTAACCTAAAACTAAGAAGACAAAAACTCATATATCTTTGGGACACGAATCTAGATTTGTGTCCCTAACCCGACCCGACCCGACCGGCTCAGAATAGGTCCACGCGTGCCCACACGCACTCCACGCACCTTGGACGTGTGCCCACGCCGCGCACATCTTCATTTGGATACCTTAAAGGTATATATGTGATACCTTCCTTCTCTGGATACCTTGAAGGTATTCCATGGATACTTGAAGGTATATATGTGATGTTTGAAAAAAGGTATTTCATGGATACCTTGAAGGTATACATGTGGATACCAAAAGGTATTTCATGGATACCATGTGCCCACGCCATGCATACCTGCGCGCGCCCATGTGCCCACATCGGGCGCGCACCTCACAAGCCGCGTGCACCTTCATCTGAAATAGGTGTGATATCTTTAAGATATTCCATGGATACTTGATGATATACATGTGATACCTTTTTTATATACATGAAAAAAAAATTAAAAATTAATGTGGGGCCCACGAGGTGGGCTGGAGACATGGTGTCCTCGGGACACGGGAGACCTACTCAACTAAAAATACATTTCATTAGTTTAATATTAATAAAAAAGACAAAAAAAAAGTCCCTGGGACACGAGAGATCTACTCAACTAAGAATACATTTCATTAGTTTAATATTAATAAAAAAGACAAAAAAAAAAATTGATAAGAGAGCTCATGACCATTGCACACATTAAAATACAGACATGAAAATAAATTAAATATACAATACAGTAACAATATAATTCAAAATATAAAATCACAAGTCTATAATATAAAAAGGTGGTTTGGTGTGGTGTGTTGTGGTTTTTCGGTTTTTTGATCAGCCCTAGTGACGGTATGGTATGCGTGTGAATCCAAGTGAAAAAGAAAGAAAGTAATTGTAGATATTACTTAAAAAATCATTATTGATCGTTGGGTAGTGAAGTTGAAGTTTCATTACATTATTTTAGCCCTAACCCTAACCAACTAACTATTCGCTCGAAGAGAAGCATAAATGAAGCGTATAAAATACTCACATATCTAAACTAAAGTGTGATTCTCTTTATTACGTCATGTTTTAAAATACCATGTGTATTTACAATTATTTCCTAACATTGCTCATCAGTCTTTCCTTGTGGACTTGTCGTCAAAGAAATTACGTGATTACGTACTCGAAATCCTCCCATACAGATTTTTGCTCAAATAAATGAGTTCAGTGTACAACTTGTGGAATGTGTGTGGATGTAAGAGAAAAGGAAAGAAAATAGCTGCAAATATGATTCAAAAATCTTTATTGACGGTTGAGTAAAGAAGTTGAAGTTCTGCTACATAGCCTTTGCCTAACCCTAACTAACTAACTATTTGCTGAAAGAGAAGCATAAAACGACAAATGTATTCAACTATCTTAACTAATTAATCTAACAAAAAGTAATAAATTGTATGAAAGATTCACCTATCTCTAACTCATAGAAGCATGATTCTCTTTATTAAGTTATGTTCTAAAATGTCAAGTGTATTTACAACTGTTTCCTAACATTGCTTCTCAGTCCTCCCTTGCGGACTTGTCCTCAAATCAAAAGATAGTGAACTTAAGCGATGGCATAGTTGAAATCCTCCCATGCAGATTATTGCTTAGACAGATGAGCTCGGATAGATTTGTTGTTGTGTTTGTCAATCAGACGAACTAAGATTTGGACAACATGAAGAATAACATTACGTTTTTGATCAAAATGTTGTTGAGTTGGAGTTATCTTATTTATAGAGTCCATTTTTTTTTTCTTCAATGATAAGATATATAAAACGGAATGTAGTTTTGTTACTGGTGGAAGAGCAAACTTGTATGTTATTTCTCTTATTCTGGTTAATGTATTTTGGACTTTAACTTCCTTTAAAAATGTCAATTTTTACACACTAAGAAGAAAATCATGCAAAATCATCCGAGAATATCAAGCTATTTTATTGCCTTCAAATTACTTAATTAACTATATGATTTTATTTCTTATAAAATCATTTCTATATATTATTTTTTATTACTAGGCATTAGACTTTAGTGTGTATATATACTCTTATTTGTAAATAAAATTCAACCAATAACTTTCATCATTTATTATATTCGTCTACCAATAACATCTTTTAGCTTCTAAAATTATTCTTTCTTGTGTGCTGTGATAGAAATCAATTAAAATTTAAAATCAATTGTACAATTTTTACATTGAAATTAAAGAAATACTTTCTTCAAAAAACAAAAATATTAAGTTTCTAAATACATTGATAAAATTCAACAAGGAAAATATAAATTTCACATTTATAATTGTAGGAAAACATTAAATTTCTTTAATCTAAATAATCCAACCATTATCTACTAGGAAAAAATCCTATTGAAAATAACATTATGCACGAATAAAAATTAAATAATGCATTAATAATTTTTCAGGACCAAATTCGACTATGGCCCAGTCAATTATACAGGTTTTAACTTTAGGAAGCCCAACAAAATCACGTAGGAGGAAATGAAGTGGTTATACTTCAGTTACACACACGTGGCTAAATATGATTGGACAAACAATGATAAGGTACATTTCGTTGTTTGGATTATTGGAAAGTACAACTGTCTGTTGCCTCAGGCCTCAGAGTTCAAGTGCTTGGGGACTTGCATTAATGATTTTGAAAGTACAATTCGAAGCAGCCCACTTCGTCTTCAGCAATATCAAATCTTTTTCTATTACCTTAGAGACACGTTTCTCTTTCATCTATATTCTTCTGTGAACTAATTAAGGTACGAGGAAATTTAGTATTAATATATTGTCTGTGGTTTCTGGGCCAGTTGGTCAGGGATTGTCTGTAATGACGATAAGTTGTTTGTTGAAATGCCTGAACCAAATTTGGTCTGATTTTTTTTTTTTTTGTGTTTTCAACTTTGTGTGATGATGGATATTTGAATAAGTGATGTTTTGTGTTAATCTGTGTGTATCTATTGCGTTCTTTGAAAACATTAAATCTAGTTCTTGTGTTCATATCATTCCTTCTATAGTTCTATTCTTCATGTGTTTACCTGAAAAAACTTGCATGTGATTTTGAACAGCTGCTTATTAAGTATCTGTAATGTATTTAGGTAATCGATATGCAGCTATCACAACTTTGTGCTTCATACTGGTGTTGATATAGGTATTCATGGCGGCAGTTGCTGGGAGCCATTGTTTGTTCTGCACAGATAATAATCTCTTAACTGCAAAAGGTATCAGACAAAACCAAGACAAACTTATTTGTGATTTTAGCCCCTTCATCTTGTATGAAATCGTTTTCTCAATCTGGAACTGTAGGCAAGAGAGAGCATGCATCATACGATTCCATTGCCCTACCGATAAAAAGAAACATTACTGAGATCATGCTTGAAGCATCCATGCTTCTCAGAAAACAAAAGGGCATAAAGTCTCCCTCCATTTACAGGAGTTCACAAAAGGAAAAGTATTGCATAGTTACTAAAGCAATGAGATCTACAGGGCAGCATCTGAATTCTTTGAATTCTTATCTTGGAAAACTCCATGATGATGTGAAGAAGCCTTCTTCGAAAACTTTGAATGAGATGACAGAATCAGTTGCTGAAATTGATGAATTCAAAGCAGAAAATGGTCTCAGATCTCTGGGGAATTATCTTGACAAAGTTAAAGGTGGTAACGATTTACAATTATTGCATACCCTTGATAACTAAGTCCTGCAGAGATAGAGCTATTTTATTTAACTAGATTTTCTTTTTCCCTCTCTGTCTCGTTTGTTTCAGATGTAGAGTCAGAAAACTATATTGATAAAGATATACAGGCATTAGCAAACACTTTCGAGAAGAAGGAACGAGGTAGTCCAAGGGAGAGATCATTGAAAATCTTCACGGAATTAAACCCTGAGAATGCTGAGGGTAAAGGGAAATCCAATGACGAAGCCTCTGATTTCTACTTAATGTATGTAGCCCTTTTTGGACGATGTGCTGTTTGTCGAGATACTTGCCCATGGCTCATACAATTTGTTTGTTTATGTTTGATATTTGCAGTAGTGTATTGGCTTCTATAAATATAGCAGTTTTTCTCTTTGAGATGGCTGCTCCAGTAAAGGGCTCTAATCTGGAGCTATTTTCACTCCCAATGGTTTATGGAGCGAAGATAAATAATTTGATTCTAACTGGAGAGTGGTGGAGGCTAGTGACACCGATGTTTCTGGTACAAGATTGATGGCTTGGTTCGTGCTTCAATATTTAACAAACATACCATGTGAAAATGATCAGACTTTCTCTCAAGTAAATTTGTAGTTTAGATGCAGGGATCTCCGAATCCAAAAAATTAAATATTTTATGAAGGCAATTCTCACATAGAAAGATTTAAATGATTGATATTGAAGGATCATGTCTATTCCATCATATAAACAATATATTTTGTTCTTCCTTAGAAACTCTGTGATTTGCTCTGATCCCAAGTGATCCTTTTTGTTATATCAAATCTTTATTACTGGATGAATGTTCATATCAGCATTGGGGAATCCTTCACGTAGCAATTGGGAGCTGGGGCCTTTTCTCTTTTGGGCTTGAAGTATCTCGAGAATATGGCTCGTTCACTTTTCTATTAATATATGTGCTTGGTGGCATTTCGGCAAACTTCATCAGCTTTCTACTCACAACAGAGCCAACTGTTGGTGGGACGGTAAGCTACATATTTAAGTATTACTTAACATCATTTTGAACATTATCAGTTTATCTTTCTTTTAAGTTTAATTTTTGCATTATCAACTGAAAATCATCTTCTAATTTTCTTTTAGATGGGAGTGATCATCAAGTAACTGATCTTTTAGTCTTATATGCTCGATATGTTTTGCACACAAAAATTACCTTGTTGCACATATATGTGGGAAATCAATACATTCACACTTATACACTTGCATGCATATATGATACATACAATATGTGCATACCCTATCATGGTTGAGTTGATCAGTGAGACAATAGTTTTTGGTTACTGAATTTCACTTTTGATACGTGTTTCTTACATTTATGGAAGTGCCAGCTGGCTGCATATTTAACCCGATTCTCCTTCTTCAGGGACCTGTATTTGCCATAATTGGAGCCTGGCTAATTTACCAAGTTCAAAACAAAGATGTAATCGTGAAGACTACCTATGAAAGATTGTTTCGGCTTGCCATTATCACAATAGCTCTGATCTGTGTTCTTAGCAATTATGGTCCAATCGACGACTGGTAAGTGAGCCTATGAAGTTCACTTTAATGCAAAATTCAGTTAATTATAGTTGTATCACTTTCCAACATGGTTTTGAGTCAATACATCTTTAGATAGTACTCACATAGAATGATTAAACAACGAATGTATTTGAACTATGATTTTTTTTCATTGGAGATCCTCACCAACTCTGGTGTTTGTAGGGCCCACTTTGGCGCGACTTTTACTGGTATTGCATATGGACTCGTCACATGTCCGAGCGTACAAGTGAAGGATGCATCTTCACAAGCAGCTGGCCGACAAGAAAGAATCACGCTCGTTCAAGGTTTCCCAGATCCTTGCAAATCACTGTTATATTTCTCCCTCTTCATCTTGTTATTAAGCTGTTTACTTTTCGTTGTCGAACCTCCACTCGAGCTGATATAATGGAGATAGTTAGGTGTCAGTCAAGCAATATTCCAGCGTAGAATGTATACGTATAGTTAGTATTTACTGTGTAGAGAGATAATAATCCTCTTCCATATAATGATGCTATCATAGTCTTGTATTAGCTCTCCTTTCAGTCTAGTCTGTTTCCAACTTCGTTGTGGCTTTTATGTTGAAAGCAGCATGAAGAACATTAATTGTTTTAAGATGTGATTTTTCCAATAATGCTTTGGAGAATTTTATCTATGAGCATTGTTTCATGAAAGTGTACTTAGATTCAGATTTGAAATAATTGCATGTTATCAATATAATTTAGTGAGACAAAAACTGATTTTGCAAAAACTCTGCATGATACAAATTAATTCGATATAAAATATTATTATTATTAATGTTTTTAATTATTATTTTGATAACCCAAGTATCCAAACTGTCTTAACTATGAACCACAATGTACAAAGACATTATGGTATAATTTATAAAACATTATTACTTTGAACCATACTATACTCCTAGAACAATGTGTTTTCATCCATTATATAATAAAAAATACACTGTGTTTACTCATTTTCATCTAAAAGACCAAAATAGAAAGTGGATAGAAAATACACTTCATTATAGTTATGGGTTGAAAACAAATCGAATAGGTGTAGATAGATAGTTTTCTATACACAGATATATCTATCTATATACCTATATATATATACACACACACACACATTAAAATTTAAAAAACAATCTTTTTTTAATTGAAAAACCAAGTCATCTTAAATAGTGCAAGGTGGCACACATGCATGCATATGCATCCGTCCGTCACAAAATTGGTTACGCATGAAAATTTAATTTTGTCAATTAATTATAGGCAGAATTCAATCTTTGTTCATCAGATAATTGTTTTTTTTTCTTCATTTTTCATAAGTTTCACCAGTCGACAACCTTATATCGCGTTTATTTTTATTATTTCTTATTTTCTAAATTTACATTTTCCATTAATTAAATAACATCTCGAATTTATAAGTTGTACTTTTATTTTATCCCCAAATATAGTTTGATTATGTCACTAGTGAGCCATCATTTTAATTGTTATCCCAATTGATCAAATCATGCTACTAATGGATCTAGTCTCAAGATAATATAGGATATGATGAAGCATATATAAGTAAGAAAATGTTTTTTTAATGATTCAGAGAATTTATTTAATTTTTCTTGATTTTTTCAATTGTAAATTAGAAAGTAGATTAAGTAAATAGAAATTTATTCATCATGGTCAATTTTGACAAGTTAATATAATTATTCATATTAAATATATATTACCTTTCATATCATTTCAGTAATAACTACTAAATATGTAAAATGAGTCTTACCATTAACAACTCATACTATACTACTATTAGGTATTAATTAAGTGGATACATCTTAAAAAATGACTGGAAAAACACACACACACACATATTTTCATTTTCATACCTATGTATGTCCATGTTTCCAAACCTATACATATGTCAAATTTTATAACCAACTTCAAATTTATTCAATAAAATTGTTGGGCCATTGAGAATTTTCCTCCAACATAAAATGAAGAGATGGAGACATTTTTGTCTTAAACTCTCACATACAATTTTATCTAAAAGGTTCCTAATACCCAAACTAATTCTACTCCATCATTATAAAGAAAAATAACATAAATGTGCAAATTAATTCATTTCAAGTGACTACTTTGAGCAAGAATTGAATTATAGATTTATGTAAGTATTACTTTTAGATGACACACTTATATAAGAACAAATTATGAATTTTGGAAGACCATAAGATGAAGTACATTTAGAAGCTTGGGATGTACAAAAGGTGACACATTTTGATTTTAATAAGATAAAATAAAATGAGTGCGATCCCACTTCATAAAATATGATATAATCCATTCACGATATCACCAGAATCTTTAACTTAAAAATTCATATTAGAAATTGTTTTGACTTTTGAATATTATAAAAAGAAGTAAAACAAAATCAACCACCGTATCAAATATTTGCAGAATGCATCATCCTTGTCCTAAAACCAAAAAAGTCCCATGTCTCCTGATTTGGTAAAGATATCCCAAAAATGTATAGTCCGATGTAGATTTAAAAAAGAGGAAATAATATTTAGACAAATGAAAAAAGAGGAATAATTAGATTATTTATATAAATTGTGAAAAGTAGAGAGAGAAAGTGACCACTGAACCAACACCTGTAACGGTTGGGTCTTCCACAAGTAACCACGTAGTACTCATCATTCTCATCTTCATCTAAATCTTACGTCTGAAGAAATACATTCAAAACTAGATATATATCTGTTTTTATTTCAATATAAAGTTTTACTACTTTGTAATATTGTAATAAAAACATTGATCGTTTCTAGCGGGTTCTATATATATGTATTATTTACTTTTGTTTGAAAAGTTGGAATTCTTTTTAGAATTAATAAATTTGACTACCTTTTTTGAGAATGAACTTTAGTTGATCATGTAGAGAGAGAGAGAGGAGAGTTGGGGTGTGAAATAAATATAGATGATTACAGAGTGAGGTTATAAAAAGTAGGAAGAGATATTAGTGAAGGACATGAATATGAATCTAGAGAGAGAGAGAATGGGGGATGGAAGAGGAGGAAGAAGGCTAATGGGACCTCTGCTCCTGGTTAACTCAGTTGTATACCTTATTCTACTCGGCCTTGCTGCTTGGTCTCTCAACAAATACATCGATGGCCACCAGGATCATCCCCGTATATACCCTCTCTCTCTCTCTCTATTTATATATTCTTTTTTTTCTTTTTTTAAATGTCGTCGTTTACTCTGTAAATTAGTGAATTATTTAATGGAAATGTTCTGAAATGATTTCCGACAGTATGTGAGAAAATCAATGGTTAATTAATTTTATTGTTGGAGTGAATAGAAAGTTTGATCACTCCATTTTGAAATATAAATAAATAATTATAGTGGTGGTTGAATGAAATTGTAGATTTGGGTGGAAATCCATCGACGATATTCGTGTTGATATATGCATTGATAGGAGGAGTGGTTGGCGTGTGCTCGGTGTTGTTAGGCTACATTCATCTTCGTGTTTGGAACAATCTCAGCCTCTCTAGTGCTACTACCTGTGCTTTTATTTCTTGGGCACTCACTGCTCTTGCTTTTGGGTTAGTATCTTTTTATTAATTACACCTTGTATTTTTTTATTTATGTTTACACTTGTTTTCACTTTTCAAAACTTGTAACATGTGATGCTATATATAGAGGATAAGACTATCAATGAGCTAACATTTGCGTCTTTCCATAAGGTACCGACACGTGTATGTATATTTCGGTTATTATAGTTATTAGTTTTTAGCATTCAAAGATGGATAATGATTTGATTTGGAGGCTCCACGCACGTTTCCTTTTGGAAGAGCTAGGAGCCGGAATTAAAGTGACATGAAGTTGGGTTTAGTCTCTCGTCTTTTCATCACTTCCCTATATATGTTTTGCTTTGTAAAATGCCATTAAAATAAATCCGGCATAATGCATCTTATTACAGATTGAGGGAAAGTGAGACATGAATGAAGGATGGACAAGTAATATATATTTATATATAGCAAAAACTCATCCTTCACATGTAAAGTATATTTGCATCATAGACCTTTCGTTTTATAAATCTTGTCTGTTACGTGCTCCTTGACACAGGCTCGTCTGCAAGCAGATTACAATGGGAGGACACAGGGGTAAACGCTTGGTAAGATCATATGTCGCTATGTCAAAATTTGAAGTCTCTTATTTTGTACGGACGATTATTAATGTTAACGAAGCATGTGATCATACAGCAAACGTTGGAAGCGTTCATCTGTATATCGGGAGTGAGCCAGCTGCTCTACCTACTGCTTCTGCATGCTGGCTTGTTTGGCAGCAGCTATGGACCTGCTTATTATGAGGCCTAACACCTTACATACAATATATGTTGACATGTTTTTTTCTAATAATTGATCATAATATTGATTATTGCTATAAATGGATGTTATCTGAATGCCATTGAATTTGAACTTGAAAATTGGATTTACTGCTTACAATGGCAAGAAACAAGGCTACTTTCTCAACTTCAAAATGGCAGAATTGGATGATAAATATAGTGATTTCTATTGGAATGGTATGTGCATAGATGGTCATGACAGACCTTTCCCTTCAGAATTTAGAGTAATCAATTATGAATGTCACAACATATAGACAGGATTAAAATTTAAAAAATAAAAACAACTAGAAGTATGAAGATCTTTGCATTTTGTAATCTTATTTTTTTCGACTCTAATTGTACCCTAAAATTCATTTGTTTTTCACTTTACAACCTAAGTCTATTTTCTAATCAATTTTTCATCCATAATCAAAATCAAAGTGCAATTTTTGCACAAAGTGAGATTGAGCTTGAATTGAATGGAAATAAGAAAATTGATTTAGGGTATGTTTGGATTGAGATGTGTCCATCCGAATTTGGGATGGATAAAATCTCAATCCTTGTTTGTTGTGGGATGCGAGTGGATTTACAAATTCTATCTAGATCCTACTTTTTTTACAACTCCCAATAAAAATATTTATTTTTTCTACAATTTTCAAAAGAAAAAAAATCATCCACTTTTTCTACCATCCCCAATATGATGATGACATCTTAACTATAATTATATCCTATAAAATCTCAAAACAAACACAAGATAAAATCCACCTCCGCCCCAATCCAAACATACGCTTAGAGTTTTGTTTGGTTTGATATGAGCATTTTGTAGTAGGTTTTATGTATTTCGAATGTAAAAAAATAAAATCAAGAGTTCAAGACATCAAATTCGATTTTGGTTGAAAATATAATCTGCAAAGAGGGGCTTAGATTGTAACTTTGGGTACAACCAGAAAAAGGAAAAAAAAAAAGAGTAGATTGTGAAGTTCAAAAATATCAAACTTGAGGTTATTTATTCATTTTATTCCTTGTATCTTATAGCGGTCTACTAACATAATTTTATAGTACTATAAGCCTTTTTTCAAAGTAGTGACCTACTATCTTTATATTTATCTATCTTCTTTATATCTTTTCACACAAATTGGTGAAAAGAAAGGAACCATAAAATTTTCATGTGCAAGAGTAGCAATGTTTATTCCATTCTTCCAAGATTCAGCAGTATGCAAGTACCCATTTCAGAACATGTCACATTTCCCAAATATTTTACCTCAGCAGTTTTGGGAGCACATATTGCTATTTCTTCTCCTCATAAAAGTGAGAAATCATCTAAAGGAGTAGATCCATTACCATGCTTACAAGTCCGCGACAAGCTGCTCTGGTTCATGATCTCGCCATTCTACAATTGCCAATGTATGGCGGCCACCACAAGCAACAAGAGTAGCGCACCAACAGCCTTCAGTGCTCACATCCTTGGGTGGCGGCATGTTTATGGGTACTTCTGCTGGATGCCCCGTAGTCGCCTTTCTTCCATACCCTAATCGCCCATGGTCGCCTCGTCCAAACTGCCATTAACAGAAATAGTTGATGTGTCTAAATATATATAGAAAATTTCAATGGGTATCATCAGCAAAAATGATACTAATTCTAAACATAGTATCATAGGAACATCCAATTATGCTATCTATGCGCAGCGAGTGTAAGCTTCGAAGCGCTCACCGAGTACATGCGCCCATCCTTTGTTAGTGCAACTGAGTGAGTGCCTCCACAAGAAACCTGCATAAACAAATGTGTCATAAACAAAACAGAAAAGGGAAAAGAGAGGATGAAAGAAAATATATGGAAATGATAATGAAAGCTGTTATCCAAGGCCCGTTTCCCCAGTTTCTAAATAGTTCCATGCAGAACTCGGGTGCAAGAATTAGAGGGGATGCATATTGAGAAACAGAGTAATCAACAATTCTGTAAGAATTGTGATTTATGGTCAACCTGAACGATTTCCTCGCCTACAAGAAGTTGAACCCTTTGAGGAACCATTTTGCTGCTCTTGTCATCTCCAAACCCAAGCCTCCCATGCTCTCCTCTTCCCCAGCCATACACCTACAAGGAAGATAAGACAAGAAATTCATAGATAACTGCATCAAATATCAAGAAAATCCAAAGTCAATCGATACATTGCATTAAAAGATCTCTTCCCCGATACAAAGAAAAAATGTGAACTCCGGCAGAACAAGAAACAAAAGGGATACTTGTATGGGATATAATATTTGAGGGTGATGTTTTCTAGAAGTACTTTACCTAATAAGTCACAGTGTTCGTTTTCAGGGGTTCTAATAAAGCAATAAAACTGATCCGCTAGGCGACAAGTGATAGGGTCGCAAGGTTGTGATTCACTTAAAACATGCTGATGTATCCTCTATTTAATATTAGGAACTCTGAAAACATGAGTCATTCTCCTAAACCTGACACAAATAGTTGGATCAAGGAGGTGAGAAAGCTGTAATTCACCCCCATATGTGATTATTTCTGCAGTAAACAATTGTAGAAATTTTGAAACACAATTCATTCTCTTTAACATGATACAATTTTATAACCTGAATTAACATACTTCCTGAACTTTAGACTTTCCATACCGCAGAAAATTTTCAGAAAGTACTACAATCCCCAGACGGCCTCAAAAATAATTTAGGTATCAAGTAAACAGAATTCACTGAAACATTGAAATGAAGTTAACATGGACATCTCACTTGTCATTCAGACATAGCTTTGGAACTCATGATAAATGTGGTAACTATTATTCTTCGAATATAAAAGTCATAAGTTGATGATCCATTGAGTAAATGTAAAGTAGATGAAAAATGGAAATCTTACTTCTCCATTATCAGTCAATGCAGTAGAATGCCATCCTCCTGCAGCAATATCGACCTGCAAATCAATATGGAGCATCTTATTTCCAAGGCTGATTAAAACCAGATAAAAGTTCTATTCTATTCCTTTTCTTTTCTTAGGAAACAGTCAATTAATAGATCAAATATATTTTTGGTTTGTTTTCTGCTTGGCTATAACATGAGAACAGACAAAGATCAATCATTCTGAATCTGCTGAATACTAACCAATTAAGCATTGGACTTTGACACCTGCAAACGCTTCATCGACTTATTGAGCCATTATTATTAGCAGCAAGTGAAGGACTTTTTGGTTTTCTCTTTCTGTCTAGAAAGTCTGGCAGTTATTTTTTCCGATGCATTATTCATGCATTTTATCCTTTGTATAGTATCACTGGTACTATTAAAATACTTTTCAATTAATTCTTATCATTTTATGAGTCGCTCTAATAATTCAGGTTATGAAACTTTATATGTTTTATGTTTCTTCACAACAACCTATAGATGCCTACACAAGTCATTGCAAATATACAACAAACAACTTGGCCTTAATATGGGGCCAGATATATGGAAAATTGTTGCAAAATAATTGCAATCAAAATCATGATGCACTGTCATCTAAAGAAAGAAATAATGTTAGAAGGAGATGGATGAATTTGCTCAGAGTAAAGCCAATATCTTGGCAGAAAAATTAATATGCTCACTAGATACTATGCGAATAGTAAGTCAATGCTTCCAGAAGATATATCAAGGAGGGAAATACAAACCAAATTAAGATCAGAGAGTCCGTGGACGGCAATAGGTTGTGATCTAGGTTGGGTATCACCCGTTCCAAGCTGGCCATACTCATTATTGCCCCATGCCATTACAGTGCCATCATTCAGAAGGGCCAAGTTGTGAAATGCTCCAACAGCAATCATCCTAACACTATCAAGACCTTGTACTCGTACTGGGGTGGAGATTTGTTTTCTACAAACAAGATAAGCAAATTTGTAGAAATTAAGTAAACTACATATGAAATAAGGAATGTATACATAATTAAAAAAAATCATCTAAGCAACTGGTGTAAGCTACTAAAAATTTATTGATTGTGAACTAATGAATCCTCCAAATGGAAGGATAACACAGATCAAAACTAAAAATAAAATTACAGACTTCAATGCACAAGAACATACATGTCTCCAGGAGGCCATGGCTGGCCCCATGTCCATACATGTCCTTCTCGTGTCAGAACTACTGAGTGTGTCCCACCGGCAGCTACCTGTGGTGTAAAAAGGTAGACATGTTAACAATGAATCTAAAAGTTGGTTAGTCGGATGATGCCAACTGCAATTAGTGATGAAATCAAAAGGGGTGGAGAAAAGTATGAAAGATGTTAATTTCAGGTTGATGATGCAAAATTCTAACCCCTAATGCTTTGCAATTGATAGACAAAACAAGAAACACCTACTGAAAAGTTATCGGAAATACAACCATTACCGATTCTATCTAAGAAAATTAGTTAAAAAACCAAGAACACCTTCAACTTCAGGAGCTAAAACAGTTTCCATCCACCACTGAATTTCTAGAATGAGTTTTGGTTATGCTGAAAATAAAATACAGAACTCTGTATATCGGTACCAGCCCTAAACTTTCACCAAACTTATTAAGTAGACCATAATCCAAGGGTAACTACGTTTCAAGATGCATGAAAATATATCTTCATGACTTAGATATGTGGAGTTAAATCACCTGACGAACTGAAAGTTTTGGCACACATCTCTGTGGAATCACAATATCTCTTCTAAGAGGTCTGCCCGTATCATCTTTACGCTCAGGTTCTTCACCACACTGTCCATACTCATTACCACCTGCAGCACAATAGAAATCTCAACCTCTAGAACCATAAAGAAACCCTTAAATAATTGCATTGAATTTAGAATCAAGCTGAGGACTAACAATCAAGTTCAGGATCTCCATTAACCAATCATCTATTGTTACAGATCAATATAAGAATAACACCATTCATTTTACAAACTAAAGTAAAAGAAGTGTTAAGAAAACAAAGTAGGTTATACCCCAGGCATAGGCTCGGCCTTGATCATCAACAGCCAGGCAATGCCAACCACCAATAGCAGCCTGAGATCAAACCAAACCATTAACATCTCAATACCAAAGTTTATACTTCACCATTATATGATTCAAGATTGAAAACCAGAAAACACAAATACCTGAACGATTTTAACATTGGCTAGAGCCTTAACTTGACTAGGAACATTCTCAGTCTTGGTCTCCGGTGGGTGCCCTAAAGTCCCTCTTTGATTCCAACCCCAAGTAAACAACTAAAATTTTAAAAAAAATTACATCAAACACAATGAAACCCCAAATTATAACTAGAGTAATTACCCAAACCCTATGAAAAAATAAAAATTGTAAAATAGAGTAGGGGTTTAAAGAAACCTTGCCGTCTTGACAAATGGCGAGGGAATTACGGCTGCCGGCGACGACGGAGCTAACTTTTTCCGATGACAGAGCAGTAATGGTGCAAACCCATTCTTTCTCTTCGTTGTTTCCTATTCCTAGTTGCCCGTCTTCCCCCGAACCCCTGAAAAAGCACAGAGTAAGAACACAAACAGAGAGAGAGAGAGAGAGAGCAGGCGGATACCATGCAATGACGGCGGCGTTGGAGGCCATGGTAGTAGAGAAATTAGGCTGCAACAATGGTGCTCTAGTGCAAAAGCACTTTATTATAGTTTAAAAAAGAGAGCTTTATATGCAGTGGCTTCAGAAAGTTGAAGGTGATGGTGCGAATCTGAGACGAAAAATGCAACTTTTATAATTGGAATTTTTGGAGCACTAATAATTTTCCCACAAAGAATTCCTTCTGGTGTTTTTGTACTATCATCAAATAATCAATATGATAGAGAAAGAATTAGAAAAATAAAGTGGAGTTTTCCAAAGTATTTATAAAATCATTTCAAATTTATGATAATATCTTTTTGAGATAAATTTGCATCTGCGGTGAACCGTTTGTAAAACATTTAAAGAATAATTTGATTCGGTAAATAAACTGCAGTATATTTGATGGTTTATCAATCTTATATTTTCTGAAATTTAAAAAAATTTGGATATATATAAATATCAAATCTTATTCAAATTCTTCGATTCAAAAACAACCTAATTCTTTTAAAAGATTATAAGCAAAATAAATCAGCAGTTTAGTGTTTTTGTAAAATAATAATAATTTTGGTCAAAAAATATTATTATTATTATAAGAAGGCTTTAAATGAAGTATTTTAACTTGATCAAGATTTTAGGTTTGAGTCTTCCTAAAAAAACAAAAAAACAAAATCTTTAAGTAATAAAGGGAAAAAAGGAGTAAAGAAAAAAGAAAAAAAAAAACTTGGGGAAAATAGTAAAATAGAATGGAGACATATGTAATAGTGCGTAGGCCAAAACCCAGCGGCCAACACATTTGCTGAGGCGTTGAGTTTGGACTTTGAATCGCTAAAATGGGGTACGTTCAAGAGGCCAGACAAAATCACGTCAAGAAGAAGGTTGAGGAAGGTGATTTTCTTTGAGTTTTTTTATTTAAATCCCAAAATATTCAAAACCCCATTAAAACCCTGTTCTTGCTGTTTTTTTCTGCCTAGATTACGCTACACATTTGATGCCCTTCTGATTGCACCATCAAGCTTTTCATTTGCAGCTGTGTATTACCCTTTTTTGGATCAAATCGTTTTCTTTGGTCATACTTTTTTTGTCCCCATTTTCAAGACTGAATTTTCACTGAATTTTCAAGCCCTGCGTTTCAGGCTTGAAATTGCAGTGAAAAGAAAATAATGATTTTTTTTTCATTGGAAATGAATGTGTTGCAATTTACTGAGGCTTATTTTAGCAAGGGGTATCCGATTTTTCTGCATTTATTTTTCATTTGATATACTACTAGTATTCAAGAATTTGATGGTGAAAGATGTGAACTTGTGTGACTTTCCATAGGTACTTTAGTATATGAAACTCTAGATTGCAAATTACAAGTATAGTTGAATTTGGTTGAAGGAATATAATAGATTTCATATTGCAAGAAGGGATCAAGGAAATGTTCTTATTCAAAATGTGATGATAAGCTTTTCAAATGATTATGAGGCTGTGGAGCCTGAAAGGCATCCTATTTGGAACCTTGACCTAGGAGAGAAAAGCAAAAGCCTTTGTCCCTTTATTTGATCCATATTTTTATATTTATTGATGTTGCCTAAATCATATCATTCAAGAATTATATTTCTCTTTGCAATTATACTATTTGATGCAGTTTATGGCATGGTAGAGATTGCCAACCTCGGATATTTTGATACCTTATGCTATTGTGTGATCCTGAATTGCATGGTTGTATGGAAATTTAGGTTGTTTTCTTAGAGTATGATAATCTGTGTTTGAAGTGGTACATCATGCTTCTTTCCAGTGGCCAAAGCTGCAGTTCTACACTAATCTGTACTGGTTTTTTTGGCAATGATAATTAAGAATCATGGAATTAGAAAGGATTATCTCCCCATATCACTTGTTGTGACACTTTTTCTTTGTGCTGTTTGTTATGTGCATTTGTATTTAAGTTTGTCTTATGGATTAGCAGTTTATCCACTATTGAGAATCTTGCATATACCCTTTTGCACACCGCATAGTTTATCTACTCTGAAGTTAATTATCAAGAAATTGTTTAGTTGGTCTAGGACATTTTTGAAGAAACATGTTGATCTCAGAAACTTGCGTAACTTTGCATTTTTTATTTGTGAATTTTTTGTAAGTTTCAAATAATAATTCTTCAAAACCTCAGCTTTGCGCAGTAAAATGAAGCATAAAGCACTAAAAGAATGTGATCAATACACGTCCAAATATGCTGAATGTGCTTTAGGCAGAACGCTATCCGTTGTTTGGATATGTCGCAAACAAGCTCAGGAATTGAATGAATGCCTCCATCAATTGTAAGTTTGATTTTTTTTTTTTTAATTCTTTATGTTATTTTCGTCAGATTTTTGGAGCGTCATTATATGCCTCTACATCTTTTCTTTGCTATTTGTTATTTGTGGAATTTGCTCTGTTTGGGTTGGCAGATGGGGTTTTCTAGTGCTTGTTAGTTGTTACCTTCATTATAAGCCAGCCAATGCTCGTCCCTCTCCCTCCCTCCACACACACACACACACACACATATATATATATATATGAATTTACAGCCACTAATAGTTTGGGTGATCTCTTATTGTTCTAAAAGGCTAACAAGGTGATTGGCTGCACCGTGTGATCGTCAAAATGTTGGGTTAAGAAAATATGCACCAAGGGTAGGGTTGTAAACGAATCGAATATCATGATATTCTATTTGTATTCGTTTAATTATTCGAATATTCGTATTTGTATTCGTTTATTATTCGAATAACAAAAGTAAATCGTATTCGATTCGAATGAAATATTCGAATATATTCGAGAATATTCGAATATTCGTATTCGAAAAATTTGAACTTGAAATTTCAATTTTTTTTCAAAAATATATTTATTTCCAAATTAATAATATCATATTTCAAATATATAGCATATGCATACATGATACAATACCTAAATAGATTGCAAAATTTTAAAGAAATTTAAGTTGTGGTTTAGATTTTTTGTTGGATATATATATATATATATATATATATATATATATATATATATATAAAATAAAGAAATTATATATATATAATTATTCGAATATATTCGTGAATACTCGAATCGAATTTTGCCATATTCTTATTCGGATTCTTATTCGTATTTTTCGAATTCGAATATCGAATCGAATCAAAAAGATTCGATTCTTTTACAACCCTAATCAAGGGTTCCACAGTCACATGGTTTTCAAGTATTATGCAGTTTGGAAGGGCTTACCTTTTTACTTTAAGACCTCCGTCATGGTATAATAATTATTTTACATTGGCAACAAACACAGGTTGATGTCTCCACAATTAATATTAGCAATAACTTAAGCAAGGGCTTAACTGAAGTCTATAAGTTTTTGAAAATATCTTAGCCAATTGTTTGGATCCACATACAGCTATTGATTTATGAATCTACGTGAACTTCTTATTCTAAAGAATAAACTGCCCCCTCTTTCCAAAAGGAAAATAAAAAGGTAAAACACACACAAACAGACTTAGAAGTGAGTTATTGATGAATGGGTGAAGAAAGAGAGGAAAATATGAAATGCTAGCATGGGTCTTTTTCAAATGGCAATTATTCATTTTGGCAATCATTGTGTTGCTAGTTTACTCATTTTGATTTTATATCTCAGGTTTGAAGTCATAATTTTCCCACTAGTAACAAATAATAGATAGATATTACTTAATTTCAGTTTAGTTTTAAGGTATAGCCGACCACACTTGGTAAGATTAATTTCAGGTTAGTTTTTGTTGTAGCATCAAGAAATATGGAAGACTCAGACATATAAATTTTTAATGCTCAAGTTTACTTGGATGTTAGAACTTTGAATAGTTGCAAATGTCATGGTGAGTGAACTTTGGAAACTTGTAGGGTATACTTCAAGCTTGTGGCCAATTATAATCTCAAGATACACCAACTAGATGTCAATGTTAACTCTGACTAATGTAGGTTGTATACTCTTGAATTATTACAAATCACTGCCATTTGCTTCTATTTTTCTTTTGATTCAAGTTGATTACACTTTATAGCTGAAATATTTGACCTCGTACCCTGTTCTTTATAGCACAAATGATTCTGTATTGGAACAAATGAAGAAAGAATACATGCTTCAAGAGGAAGCAAAGGGGCCTATGAGCCTTTGAGTTCATTCCCAACATGATGCTTGGATTATATCCACTTCTGCCTGAAGAAAACATGAAATGAATGAGAGAAAACACATCATTTTATGGCGCCTAATGTTCCTGGTGGATCCATCCAGCATTGCATATGGCCTGATCAATATTCTTGCAATCTGAGAGTTTCTTATCATGCAACTTTGTGAACAGTCATGATGTTATGTTCTATTGCTATGTCGTTCAAGGAGATGATGGATGTTATTATGGGATATGTACTCGTCTTATATTGCACTTAACTTTTCATTTTAGTATGCATTGTTCTCTATAAGGTGCACTGTAACCGTAGTGATATGTCACTATGTAGGTCTATACTCCATTGAAGTCCTCTGTTAAATTGAAGGGATTTCAATCTTACTTTCATTGTTTGTCTTACCAATAATCACATTTTGAATGAAGGCTTCAAGATGCTGGGTGAAGGCGGCTCATCTTTCCTACTTAAATCTTTTATTTCCTCATCTGGACTAAAACTCTTCATCAGAGAGGCATTATCTTTTAATTATCTTCTAATTAGCTGTTGCCAAGGTTGAACTCTACTGGTCTCTGAGAATGGGCCTTTTCTTGTTAATAGATTTCACCAATATTGGCTTAATTATTTTCTTTAGCTTGGAATCTTATTTTTGTTGCATTTTTCATGGGGGTTGTATCATTTTTGGGATCACTAGTTCAAATGTTCGTTTTTAGGATTTTACCATGACTCATCTGGGTCGTTTTACCTGACCCATCTGAGCCATTTTACACAACTCAGTAGTTGTACACGAAGCATTACAAAATCAACCATAAAAACAAATAAAGCTTCAGAAATTGGTCATGAACAAAGTTGATATCGATTCAATAGTTAAGGAGTTGGAGTTTTACCCACAGTTCTTTTCTTTGACTTGGATTTAAAGTTGCATTGAAACATGCAGAAATTCCTCTTAAATTTGTGCCTTGTCAAAAAAAGGAACTAACAAAAGTGAAACTCGTTCACCAACATCAAACCACATTTGATGATTGTTGGAATATAGATGCAGAAGATGGTAGAGCAGTTTGATGAATGAAACACTGATGGAAACATATAATAATAACTCCAATCATCGACAGCCATCATAAACTCAATTGCAAAATCAAAAGCCAATATAGGCAACAAAGATTTTTTCTGAGAAAGATGAGTAATTCAAAAACTATTATATCTTATCCACATGAAAAATGTCAAGGACAGCCACTGTGAAAAATATATAATAACCATCTCACATGACAATAAAAATTATTCATTGTACATTAGAAGAACCCAACACAATTTAACTTGCAGATCGATCGCTCGGTTGAAGAAATTTCAATCGTCAAATTCGTGCATATGATCTAATAAATAGTTGGCAGCAAGCTCCTCGTTCTTGTTGCATGCGAAATATACCTCCAACACCAGAGCTCGATCAAAACCCATTGCTTCAAGCTACAAGTTGAAAACACCAGCGAAATTGGCTAAAACTCACATTGTAGTTCTAGCTAGTTAAATGATAATTGTATATTTTCGGTACCTGTAGCCTCAATTTTTTTTGAACTAGTCTCTATTTTCGTTTATAAAGATATATATTACATCTTTATGGCCTGTAAGAATTTACTAGGATTTGACAGAAAATGAACAAAACTACATGGGGTATTTCTTTAGGAGAGGAAGCCATACATATTGCCAGGCTAAAAGGTCCATATCATATTAACAAGATAGCAGATGTCACGTCGGGAGAGAAGAATTAATATTGACCAAGCACAGCAACTAAGAGGTGATATTAATACAGACTCCATATACATGATTTTAAAACCAAGAGAACCATAGGGAAGAAGGAAAACTTACGCGTTCAATTGCTTCACTCTCTTCTGGTGTAACGTTCACAGTGTGGGGCATTGCTTCAGCAAGTTGCCCTAATATGTTCCTAGAGACATTATACAGTCATACTAAGTTGGTCAGAAGATATTCAGACAGAAATGGATGAGCCAACAGAATGAAATATTGAACATCCAACTTCTCACCCCTCCCCCTCCTCAACAGGTTCATTGATTAGGCGTAGGAAGTCAGCCTGATGTTCTTGAATCAATCGTACTAATTGTGGATTTTGTTTCCCCAGCTCTTGAAGCATAGGCTGCAGATACCAAGAATGATGCAATCACAAAGAAATATTGGTATGAACACCCAGAAACCACCAAAAAAAGAGTATTTAATCAAATATGCACCTGCAAGATTTGAGGGTTGGCTTGCACTACAGCTCTCAGGGCTTGAAACTGAAGAAATTTTAATTACAAAGAATAAATTCCACAAGAATAAAAGTTAAACAAGTATGTTTACGAATGGAAAACCCATGATTAGGACCTGTTGACTATTGCGAAGGAAATCCAAGGTGCCGGCACCTGCATTAGAGCCCACAGCTGGCAGTCCCTGGCTCCAGAGAGAGGAATTAAAATAGTAAATTGTTTTTTTCCACAAGAAAAATAAAATATATATCTTATTTTTTACAGGAAGTGATCCATATCTCAGACAATTTCGACCTGTGGGAAAAGATCTAAAGGATTAGCATTCGGTCCACTGGAAGGTACAGCTGGCTGTATATCCTGGGTTGGAGGCACCACAGGCTGCCCACCAGCTGGAGGTTGAGTCACAGGAGCAACAGCTTCTGCTTGCTCTGGAATGCCCTGAAATTAAATTCTTCAATTATCAAGATAACTCAATTGATTATGTAGGCTGATAAGAAGGCAAACATGAACTCCTTTCCACACCATGCAGTACTAGCCACTAGGTAATACATCTTGGTAAATGTAAATACAACAAAGACCAACACAAAATTAAGCAAATATATCAAAGATGTCGGGAGGAGACTCACAGAATACAGGTATTCAACAGCTCGCTCCGGATTATTATATGCAGCCCGGAGAGCACGAACAACTGTATCTTGATCCCAGCTTCCTCCACCCATATCTAGAATCTGTTGAACGGTGGCCTCCAAGTTACTTCCTGCAACAAGACTTGATGCTGCTTGTCCGTAGATATCTGTTGAGCTGGTTGAAGAAAAATAGATACATGAACACCAAGAGCAATGGAAACAGTCATAGAAAGTGATACTCCTGTCTAAATCACAAGAAATAAACACATCAAATGTACTGACGAGGCAGGGGTAGGAGCAGAAGCTGGAGTAGATTCAGGAGCTGATTCTCGACTGCAAGTTCAAGAAATGAAAATTAAGAAAAGAACCATTGCACATATCCAAAAACTAGAGGACTAAGATCAGTTTACGGTGCAATAGTTGATGCAGGAGTTGAAGCTGCTGTCACTGGCTGTGCTGGTGGAGGCATATCACTCGCAGGTCGGGCCTATATAGAAGACAGCCATACCAATCAAAATTCATCACATCCAAAGCAACAAACAAAATAATTCTTGAAGGACAAACTCTTATATTGCACCCAATTTTGAAATAGACTTTTGCAAGCACACATAAAAACATTCACATTTACATTAAGTTTTAGCTTCTGTGTGATCATCAAGGATATTCCCAGTCTTTGAGTACATAAGCTTTGTTATCTTTATAAGATCTAACAATGAAGGATGTCAGATTAAGAATAGAAGATGCCAAAAATGGCCTTAGTTCTGTGAGTCTTTAATTGAAAACTGTTATCTTTCAAGTCCCAAATTGATAGTTTTTTCTTTGAGGCCCCATATTGATAGTTAATCCATCTTTAAATCAATAAAACTCCAATCATAAAATATTAATTAAGAACTGAAATTACCAAAACAAATCAAGATTGACCAAAATACATGAAAAATGTTAGCCACACCTCAGCGAAAAACCACAAACACATTGCAAATTGCAAAAAGGAGAGAGTTGGATTGACTCACCCTACTAGATGGGGCAGAAGGTGCAGGTGCAGATCCACTTGAAGAGCCCTTATTCTACAAAAATATTGCCCAATGCAGACATAATCAAACAGTAAAATATGCTGGAGTACAATGCATCTTCCTTAGTGCTGTCTAAGCATATGCAGGGGGCAGACACAAGCAAAAGGAATAACAAAGTAGGAAGTAGGAACCTAATACTACTTTTCTTTAGGTCGTATCATCTCAGTTACTGTGAGGCATATCCTAATACATAGTTGAGGTGAAAAATCATTCCTAAAATAGTCTTCAATAAAGATGGGGTGAAACACAAGTAAATGGGCAGGAGAAGTAGCTTCTCCAGATGACATGACAATGTATTACCTTGGACAACATAATCACAACAAAACTTTTCTCAACAACTTCATTCTGCTCCAAAGTTGTCTCATCCTTAAGGACTTTCCCTTGATGGATAAGCATCTGTTGAGCAGATGGGTAGATATCAGATCCCTGAACTGTTTCGATGTTTTTCTTCACATCTGCCACCTGAATTATCAAGATAAATAATGAGCCTTATCTCATGGACATTAATGAAAGGAAAAAAGCATAGACTAATAGTATTCGATTAGAAATAAAGTGAGAATGAGTGCATTGAATAGAGCCAATGAGTCTATAGGTACCACGAAAGATCAAAAATCATTGGTTCAACAGAGCAGAAGCAATCTATACTCAATAATAATTCCTCTAAGAAGATCATCTGAAACGAAATTAACAAAAGTATACAACTCCCTGCTCACGTATGGAATTGGAGAACCTATAAGAGCTCGTTTGAAAGATCATCTAGAATATATTAGTTGTAGTTCATGAATATACTTCAGCCCTACAACTATGACTAGGGCACAGAGCTACACATAACACATTCTGATTTTCTTAAAAATGTTTGCACTTCTTGCCTCACATCCCTCGCCACACGTTCTAATACTGGTTAGCTTTTAGCTAATGCTGTTTAGCTTATATACAAATGCACTAGCCCTAATAGAGCAACAAAAAAAAAAACTTTCAATTATATTGACAATTAAGAAAAGAAATCACGATAAACAACAACAACCAAAAAAAAAAAACCATGAGAATTAGAAAACCCTAGTCACTCCAGTCACACAATACGCAAAGTTATCCAAAATCAACAAATACCACGCAATTAAATAACGAATTGCATATACTCAAAAGGCGCGTAAAGGATGAGAGAATTCATACGGTGTCTTCGGGTTTAACTTCGATCTCGAAGTGAGAGCCCTTCAGAGTCTTAACGAAAATCTTCATCTTAGTTGTCGCTTCTCAACGTCCGTACTCTCGTCGGAAAAGGCGTCTCCGATATCAGGTCGCCGCCGGTGATGTACAAATTAATAGAAAAAGGGAAGAAGAAAATATCAACAGCAGGAATCAGAGTGACAATAGAAGCTAGTGCGTGTATATATATAGGGTGGAGGGTTGCAGTATTAGGTAACAGCACGGTTACTGACCGCATTGACACAGCCAATAAGTAATGAACACGTGTGTCTGGGGTGGGGAAGGTGCTTTCTGTTGATTTTTTAGTAGTGTTTGGGAGAAAAATTGAAGTTCGGAATAGTAGTTGGATAATGGAATCTAGTCACTTATGTTGTGTTTGATACATGTATTGGATTAATTAGTGGTCAAATACTAAAATAAAATTAAAGTTTTTTTTTTTTTTTAACTTTACAATCTAAATTTTTTTATTATTTGATTATTATCTAAAGTTCAGAAGTTTATCAAAATGCATTCTAAATCAATTTTCATGTAATTTTTCAGATGAAGTGGAGATCATATGAATCGCACGCACTCTTCTTCAGGATAATATTATCATTTAATTTATCTTTGCAAACTTCTTTTTTTCAATTCCAACCACAACTTTTGAAATTTATCAAAATGCATCCTAAATTAATTTTCTAGCAATTTTCCCGACAAATTGATATAATTTTAAGTTAATTCATGTATTTAAAATTCCAAAAAAAAAAAAAAAAAGGAAATTTTAGCCCTAATTTCAGCCCATATTTATGTTGTGTTCAACTGATGAATATATGATATATACGAGGACGAAAATTTCAGTTTCAGTAGAAATTTCGGTATCTTGATTTTACGAAAATTTTGGTGAAAATTTCGATTTCGGTGGAAATTTCGATAAAATTTAGAAAAATGACGGAAACTTTATTAAAAATTGGGAATTTGGATATGGTATTGTACACAATATTATATCTAACATTAATACATATATTCAACTAAAAATTTCAAACAAAATTACATATTTACTACAAATATAGAAATTAACTATCACACAAATGTTGTCTAGTATAATAATTATCATATATATGTTATCTTGTATAATAACATAAGTAATTTAAAATAATTGAATACATTGTTACTAATACAAAAATGAACTTCTATGAGGTAGGTTCAAATGAATAGGTTGGCATGTTATCTTAATTTAGACAATATTTGTATCAGCTCATGACATTTAGATTGATTTTGATTGTAATCATGAGATTTTTTAATTGTATTATACATGTTACAATTATAAGTGCAAATTATAATATTATTTGGGTACACAATACATTTTTTCCATTAAAAATTGGTGTAATTCATTATAAAATTCTATTATAGTTATTTGGTGTAAAAAAAAACTTTTACTAAAATTTCACCAAAATTTCGATATTTTCAAACATTTTCTACTATGATTTCATCGAAATCAAAATTTATCGAAATTTTGGTGAAACACTGACGAAATTTTTACAACCCCGTTTCTATTTCGATAAAGTTTCGTGAAATTTTTATCCTTGGATATGATGACAACTTCGAAAATAAATGGTTGTAAAAGGATAATCTTGTATTTTCAAATGGGAAAATGAGGGTGAAAATGGAATAAATTTGGGTGGGTTTAATAAACCTACCAATTTGGTGAGTTTATAAACCCACTATATAGTGACATTTTATCCCAATACTACTCAGGCTCATATTTAACTATCAAACCAAACATGGGTTTGAGTTGGTTAAAAAGTCTAAACCCAACTCAGCCTACGAACCAAATGAGCCCTTAGAATAGTGCGTGCGAGTCACGAGATCTCTACTATACTGGAAAAATTGCGGGAAAACTGATTTAATGTTTATTTTGATAAATTATAGAAATTTAGGTTGGAATCGAATAAAAAGAAGTTTAAGTTGCAAAATGGAAAAGTATAGTAAATATGATTAATTATAGTAAAAGGAAAAAACAATAATTATTTTATGTTGGTGATTTTTTCGGAGAAACTGATTAATCGTCAAGGTTTGCAGAGTTACGAATAGAAGGGTCTGAAAATTTTAGTACGATATCTATATATCTATCTATCTATATATATAATAAGAGAGTTGGGACTCTCAAGCTTTCGACATATCAGAATTTTAAAACACTCTCCAAATGACGTGTCATTCCATCTCATCCATCAAAGTGCCACGTGTATCTCCATCTCATCCCTTCATTGCCACTGTATATCTCTATCTCATCTATGTCCCGTCTTTTATTCTCACCACTCTGAATTCTTAGAGACGGACTCAATTCATCTCCTCTAGCGTCTTTCAGATTAAAGGAGACGATTAAACCTTGGAGATTTTAGTTAATGTCTTCTCATCTCCTCTCATACGTCTTTTCATCTTAAACCTTTCAGACTTCTGTCTGGCCTACCCCTCCTCTCTGTTCTTCCACTCCTTAATTTTCAGAAACAAAGAATCGCAAAACAAATGTCTCTCGGACCTGAATTGAGTGGGTTATGGAAGTAAGATTGGCGAGTCTTCACCGATCGATTGGTTGTTTTATGAAGAATCCCAATGTTCTATGTCATTCTCAAATTCAAATTCGTCATATTCTCACAAGCAGGTTTGTTTTCTCTTACAAATTTCCACTTAGCTACCAAGGTATTTTACTCAAAATTCTCTTTACATTATTGAAGTTTTAATTTATTTTGGCTAAAGCTTAACATACATGTTCGTTTCTATAATTCAAATTCAGCGAGGATAATCTGTAATTATTGATTATTTATAGTTCTCTATCGAGTTTAGGTTGATTAGTGCTTTAATTTAGAGAATATTTGGTTTTATGATTATGAAGTTTTGGTCTTTTAGCAATTTTTAGTGGACTGATACATCAGCTTTCTAAATGAATATTCAATTGTCATGTGATCTGTTTTTCTCTCTCATGACCCTTCACCCACTTCCCTTCACCCACTTCCTATGTCATTCTGGGAAATGCAAACGCCTCAAATTCTCTTAAAAAAATGGTTGATCTGTTTGCATCTCTTCATTTTTAACTCTTAATTATTACAAACATTCTATCGTCATATGCCTCTAAATTTTTCTTCAGATTCGAATTGAAGAATGCCCCGACACCTCGAAGCTTCATGTCCATTCTGGTAAGTATTTTAATTGATGATCTGAGAGATTTGTGATAATGAATGGTTTAGCATTAGTTGGCATGCTTATTTATGGATGCTATTAGTTGTGATAATGAATGGTTTAGCATTAGTTGGCATGCTTATTTATGGATGCTATTAGTTGCTATAATTTCTGGATGGACTTTAGCTGCAAGGAGCCTTGGGACAGCATGTTTCTCCGTGAAGATTAGTTTGAGTCTCTCCACCACTCTAAAGTGGTATATTCATTCCCCTCCTTTCTGAAGTTCAATTTACGTTTTCATTCAAATATGGGGAAAAAGTATACTTGGGGATTTGTTGTTGGTTGAGTTGAAATTTGTGGTAGAATGTGGGGATTTTCAGGGGCTTCTGCGGATGTTTTATTCAGTCAGCGAATAAATAATACACACAGTTTACAACTCTAAGTGGCTCAAGGGTACTAGCAGGAGGAATTTTCTTGGTTTTGCTTTGTAGGATTGCAAAGTATAGTTCAAATGTATTGATTGAAAGATTTGTTAGAGTCATATGGTTGTTTTGTTTCTACCTACATTTGTTAGTATATATTTGTTTATTCTTTTTTGTTTAATTTAGGATTCACAAGTGCAAGATTAATGTACATTTTTGCATTCTCAATTCTGAAAATATACCAGTTGATGATTCTTTGATTAAGCCATGAAGTGAGAGATTTTAGAGACAAATTACTTTTGAAATATTCAAAGCATATAAGAAGAAAGTATGTGAGTTATCAGCCGTAGCTTCTCTGGGATTAATTTAAGTGCAAACTTACGTTAAATTTTTAGAGTGCAGTTTATTTCTTCTAAATCTGAATCTTTTATCATGTCCAACCAAGTATTACAAGTCTTTAAGATTATGTTCTGAAAGATTTTTTCGATACTTGAGATAGAACTATTTGAGCCTTAAGAGGCATTTATCGTAGCTTACGAGGTGGGGCTAATAAACATGTCCATATATGAATTTTTTTTAGCTAGGATAATTTTAGCTCACAGTTTTCCAAGTGACTACATCAATATAGTAACCATTTAAATGATTTGAAGAAACATTAATGTAAGTCTTATGCTGCTAAGAGCTGGAGGCCTACAGTTCGATTGCTACTGAAAACTATTCTCTTTCAACTTTGAGTTATATGGAGGTTGCTTAATCTATGTTGCTATTCATTTACTTTCTTTCCACAATGATGCCTGACATTGTAAGCTTGAGAATCTGAAAAGAAAAATTAATTGATTGAAAGTTGAAATTAGATTCAAGAAATTTTGCTTTCCACAATGTCTGACATTGTAAGCATGAGAATTTGAAAAGAAAGATGAATTGATTGAAAGTTCATGACTCATCTGCTTTTTAGATTGTTCTACGGCTGCCACTGTCATGCTTATAAATAAATTTTATTCTTAAAAAAATCTAATAAAACACTTCCTCTTCCAATACTCCAAATCTTCCAATCTCTCTCAATCTCTTCATCTCACTTTCGGATATCAAAAGCCAACGATTTATCTTACATATAAATTCTCCTCATAGAACTGGATTGTTGCAGAGTTGATGAGTGAGGAAATGACGTCGGCCATGGAAGGGTTGACGGAGAGAGCGGCAGCAAGGCTTTCAATGTGTTTGTGCAAGTGGGTGGAAGAGGAGGAGAGTCTGGAGATCAAGGTAGACTCAGTGTGTCTGTCTGGTGGACTTTCATCACTAAATTTGGGTTCTTGAAGGAGCGATGTGATCCTCAAAGTGAAGGAAGTTTTTGCGGTGCTGAAAGCTGGTGGCTGCATGGCAGAAACAATGCAAGATCGATAAGTTGTTAGAGGAAGAAGGAAGCGGTCAAGGGCTTCAAAATTAGGTTGTATACATCCATGGAGTCGACATAGAGGGCCACCTGTCTCTTATATTGTTTTTGGGGAGTTTTAGGATAAGGAATTATACATCAACATTCTTTGCAGATGCTGAGAAAAGAGCTGCGTTTTTTTAGGTTTTATATTCAATTTTGGGGGAAAATTGTCAGATAGCTCACCTGATGGGGTATGCACTAATGTTCAGATAGTTGCTCACCTGATTTGATCCTAATGATTCTCAATTTGATGAAATGCTCCAAAACAATAAAGGTCTTATTTCTCAAATATCTTGGTTCAGCTATGTGTTCTTGAATTGATGATGTAGTTTACAATTGTGGGGGTATTTTCATTGTGCATTATGTGTTTATTAAGCTTTTCGTTTATTCATTGAATATACAATTTTTTCGCTATATCAATTGGGATATGTTTTACTGATACGAGTTTGTTCTATCTCCAATGAATTACTACACTGTTGGTAAAAGTAAGTAGTTTTGTGAGAGTGTACATGACGAAGTTTTATAATAGAATGATTTGTGAATCTATAGATTCCAACATGAATTCGTTTTGTCATAATACTTTAGTCAACCGTTATATTCTTAAACGATTACTAAAAATTGAATTAGTGGATAATGTATCAGATATGCTTATAATTTAATGATTGATTATACAATTTTATTTCTTAAATCCTGCCATCATGAAAAACATATGAAGTTGTCCATGCATGTCTTGAAAGTGCTTACACCAAGTGCTTTCAAGAGATACATACAATCAACAAACTCCATGGTTGAAGTAATTGTGGATGTCAATATGAAATAATTAGCTGGTTTTAGTGCATAACTAAACTGCTGCTAAAAGCATCAATTGGGGTTAAAAACAAAAACGTCAATATATCAATTACATAATTACTAAAGCAACATTGACAATTACCCTAAAAAGTTGAAAACAAAAACGTCAAATATCTTCTGATGATATAAATATGTTTTCAAAGATAAGACATATTTAGTGGAGAAAATTTTCTTGAAAAAAGGTAAAATAAAAACTATGTAAACATCTTTTGAGGCTTTTGGAACTAGGGTAGAAAAACAACAAAGAAAATTCACACCAAATGAAACAATTACTTCATAATCAACATAAATTATATTTTATTATTAAAACAAGGAGAGTTGGCAAATTATCTATCTCTCTCAACCTCATATGGCTTTGTTCTACATATTTTTATATAATGATTAGGCTGTTAAGAGAGTTTTTCATGTTGGAGACCATATGCTTGCAAATGGAGTTTATTATGACCAAACCAGACTTAATGCCCTTCTATAATGATGAATTATACAAATTTCAATTTATCGAAGAATTACAAAATATATGAAAATTATAAATTAATCCCGTGCGTCGCACGAGCAATTCTCTAGTTTTTACGAATGAATTGAATATTTTGTCACCATTTACTATATAGTTGTTTTAGAGTTACAAATGAAGAGGCTTGACAATCCTGTAACAACAGTCCTCGAATGAAATAATTAATTAAACTATTAAAATGTTTATAAGGATGTATCCAATACTTCGATAATTAAAATAAATAAATTATATATTACTAATTAAATTGGTGTATATAATAGATTAAAGCAATCTAATAATTTAACAATGAAATATTATTCTGAGTTGAATGCAACACACATATCTATACCAATGGTGTATAAGTAATTATCTCATTCTCGAGTCCAATAATCCAATTTACATTGAATTGGATTATATTTTAATGAGTAGCACTTATGTACACCACCTGCACGGTGCAACTAGGTTGATCCGTATTCGTATTCTATATAATTTTTTTTACTTTTTATTCATGAGCTGATCTTTATCTTATATTTATAAGACCTTTAAATTTTATTAGTATAATATTTATTTAAAAATATCATAATTTTTATGTGATACTTTAACAAAAAAAAAAAAAAATTCAGTACAATTTGTACATTTATACCTCGTGATATTACCCATATTTTTTTGTGATATTATTTATATATTTATGTCAACGTAGTCATAATTTTATGTAATATTATTTATACTTTTATATCAACATAGAAGTTCGCATAATATAACATAAATGTTCGAAAAAGGTATTACATGTCGGCGTAAAATAATGAAAATGTACAACTAACATAATATAAAAGTTTCGCTAACATAACTAAAATATATAACTAACATAATTACAATATATAATATACTTGTCAGAATACAAACACGTGAAAACGAGTTAGACGCAGATACCTAAGCGCGTGAGGGTGTGTGGAAGCGCCTGAACACGTGCTGAAAGTGGTTTCTGGTCGAATCATGTGTGTGGAAGTGTGTGAACACGTGCGGAAAGTGATTTCAGGTTGAATCATGCATGAACAATAGTCTCAAATTGGGTCGATGCGAATTACATGGATTTTAGATCCATGCATCAATTTCATTTAAATATTTATGTATTTTAATACATTACCAGTCAACTGTATATATTTCTCTTTGACGAAAATCAACGGTGTTTTCTTACATTAATAAGTATGAAAATGTTAAGGGTATGTTTGGATCAGAGTGTACATGAATTTTGAAAGAAATTGTTTTGAAATTTTATAAGATAAAATTATAGTAAAAATATCAAAACACACGGAGAAAAAAATAGATGTAATTTAGTTATTTTAATATAAAATGTTTGAATAATGTATGTCGATGATTAATAATATACGATATATTATCGGAATTTGCAAAGAAGGAGCGAAAAAATAATTAGAATTATTTTCTATCCAAACAAAGCCTAAACGAAAGACCAGTGTAGTCTGTAGGGTGGGGGGAATTCCCTGCATATTTTCTACACTAAAATACTCAAACCACAAAAGCCCCTTCTCCAATGGAGATCAAGAAGAAGAAGAATATGAGCGATCCACACAACCCTTCCAAAACCATACCCGAACCCGAATCCGATTCAGACGACAGAATATGGTCATTCATCACCTCGAGAAGCACGAAGTCATGGTTCCTCTGCATAAGCCTCTTCGCCATTTTAATTCGTCTCGCCGTCTCGCTCCACCCCTATTCCGGCGCCCACAACCCGCCGATGTTCGGGGATTACGAGGCGCAGCGCCATTGGATGGAGATCACCGTCAATCTTCCGGTGAAGGAATGGTATCGCAACAGCACCGTGAATGATCTCCGATATTGGGGCCTCGATTACCCCCCTCTAACTGCATATCAGAGTTATTTCCATGGAATTTTGTTGAAATTCTTTGATCCTGCGTCGGTTTCGCTTATGACATCTCGTGGATACGAGTCCTACCATGGGTATGCTTATGATTTAAATGTTGTGTTTGATATCTCTATATGTCTTGGTATGTGATTTATGTTTCTATTGTGAAGTCTAAAACCATTGATTATCGTAATGTTAATGTGTAGATTGTGCGTGAAGTGTCTGAACTTAGGAGCTCTCTGGATCATTGAATTAAACTCTAAAAAACTGCGTTTTCATTTCTCACCCCTACCTGAAATAGAGACTGATACGAGCTAAAGTGTGAAGTTTATTTTAATTTGTTTTCATTTTGTGTTTGGCCTTCAAATACTTGTTTTATGTACTCTTACCTAAAACAATTGAAATTGCTGCGAGACTATCCATGTGCTCCTCAAAAGAATTGCTATATGAATGATATTAGGAAAAAGCTATTGTATTGGATTTGAAATTTGGGAACATTTTACTTCTTTTTTTGGGATCTCAAAAGAATTATCGACCTGATTGATTCTCATTTTTGTGATGTTTCTATGTAGGAAGCTGTTGATGAGGTGGACAGTTCTGATGTCTGATTTAATGATATTCTTTCCTGCAGTGCTTTATTTTGTAACCGTGCATTACTCTGGGAAACCCAATCAGGAAAAAGGCAACATGGTGTGGCATACTGTGATGATTTTGTTGAACCCATGTCTCATTTTGATTGATCATGGCCATTTTCAGGTATACAATGAAATGCACAAAAATTGTTATTTGTCTCACTTATGGCATAAGCACTGCTTCCCCCCCTCCCCCCCCCCCCCCCCCCCTGGCCTTCCTTCATTTTGATGTCCTTTTTTTTGGCTAGTATAATTGTATTAGTTTGGGGCTAAGCACTGCTGCTGTTGCTGCAATTTTATCAAATAGAGACCTTCTGGGCTCCATGATGTTTTGCCTTGCTCTCAACCACAAACAGGTGCTTTTCTACTTATGGTTAAAGAGAAACACCAGTCGCATATGTTCATTTTGAGTGCTAAAAATGCAATTATTGTCTTTTCACACTGAAAGGAGAATGTGTTCCCTAGATTAGCTGTGTAACTTGTAAAAAAATGATTTGAGTTAATGAGGTAACAAGATCACTGACAGAGCAGGTAATCTGTATCTGCATTGCAGAGCAATAGTAGAGCTGGTTTCCATTTATCTTTGATATCTCAAATGTCACTGTATCTGGAGTTGATTACTGGCAGTTTTCATGTAAATACCATTAAATTTAAATTATTTCAAATCTGGAGATTGAATTACCTGGAGTATAATGTCTCTGTCAAAGAGAAGTTTGATATGTTCTATCACTACGCAAGTCATTTTAGAATGTTGTATGTTTTGAGCTTCATAATCTTTATTATTATTATTTTTTTTTTTGGACTTACAGATGAGTGCATATTACGCACCTGCCTTTTTTGGCTATCTTTTAGGCAAGTGCCTGAGGCGCAGGAATCCAATCATGGAGGTCTTAAAACTAGGTTTAGTGGTGTTGGGGACCTTTGCACTAGTTTGGTCTCCATATTTGTATTCATTGGATGCGCCTTTGGAGGTACAATGTTGTTTTTTTATTTTATTTTATTTTTATATATGTGTTGTCCATTTCCTTTTCTTTAGTTCAGTAAAGCTTTGCTGCTGAACATAGAGTTAACTCCATTTCTTAAATTTTATTGGGATATATACTACTCGCATTCAATTGATAGTGATCATTCTCATGCTGATTGCATTTCTCAGAATATGTTTTTGCATTGGCATTCTTAGCAACTTGCATGCAGGAGACAATTTTGTTTTTCCTAAAATGTGAGTTACATTTGAAATATATCACGTATGTACTATGATCAATTGTTTGCTTTTTAGATGGAAGATGTTATCAAAGGACTTGGATGTGCCAAAATTGAGTCTGTTTATTGTTATTGCAAAATATGGTTCAAATTATCCAGTATCATAATTCCTATGAACAAAATGTCTGCTACTGCTTCATTCAAAGTGACAGAATATGCCTTAACTATCGTCATTATTACATTTTAATTTACTTATTTATTTTGGGAAAAGATTCAACATTCTCGTTTTGTAATTATCATGAAAATATTTGAGCTTCAATATTGTAGTTGATTGCACACATGGTGTATCTACCCATCTTCATTTTAGTTCCTTCAATCTTATTATTCAATGTCCAGACACCCCTGTTAGTTTGATATGGATTAAATCCGATCCTTTGTCTTACCATGTTAACATGTGCTGAAGAGGGAAGTACTGGTTTTACTAATGTGTTAAAGGAAGGCTCCCATTAAGGACCATCAGTTGAGCCTGAGGAAAGTTTTTTTTGTGCCATGATCTTTGGGATCAAGAGAAGAGAACACAGTAAATAAACCTATAATGACCTTTACAAGAGCTCTTTGAATTATATATTATTTCTGGAATTAAGTTGTACAGGAAATGTACTTCGAGGCAATAGCCCAGGCTGGGAATAAAATCAAAATTGCAAGCTGCAAGTTGCCATTGTGCCCATTGTAGGGCCTCTTGCATCCATGATTATTAGGGATGCAATATGTGAAACTTCTACGCTACATTGTTATCTTAGGATGATATCCTAAGTTAGCTAAAAGATCATGTTATGTTTATTAATGTACTTGTATCAGAAGAATTATGCATTTTAGATTCAGCATATCTTTGCACTTCAGGTGGCTCACATAATTCGATGCTTGGAACAGGTTTTTTCTCGCTTAGCGCCATTTGAGAGAGGTATATATGAGGATTATGTGGCAAATTTTTGGTGCACGACTTCAGTCATCATAAAATGGAAGAGATTGTTCACCACACAATCACTGAAACTTCTTAGTCTTGCTGCCACCGTTTCCACTTTTCTTCCTTCCATGATTCAGCTTGTGTGGTCACCAACTAAACGTGGTTTTCTGCATGGATTGCTGAACTGTTCTTTCTCATTTTACCTATTCTCATTCCAAGGTATGCATAACTAGCAGTACTGGATCCTGTCATTTCCTCCCATGCTTTTGATCATGAATTGATCCTCTCCATTTTGTGGTTCTATTTTACAGTACATGAGAAATCCATCCTGCTTCCACTTCTTCCAGCAAGCTTCTTGGCCATGGAAGAACCATTTGTTTTCCGGTGGTTGATATATTATGCTTTCCTCTCCATGTTTCCTCTCTTAAGGCGTGACAAATTGGAACTTCCATATGCCGTTCTGTATGGCCTTTTCGTCCTACTCTACTACTCGCCAAATGGTAGAATGGACGCAGAAGTGACCGATCCTGTTCCGTCCATTCTGAAGTCATTTGCATTTATTTGCACTCTATTCCTACATATTGTCTACATTACTATTGCCCCACCAGATAAATATCCTTTCCTCCATGAAGCTGCGATTATGAGTTTCTGTTTCATGCAGTTCATATTGATTTTGATTTATACGAATAAAAAACAGTGGTCACTACCTAAGACTCTCACTCAAGTGGATATTAAAAAGAAGAGCCTTTGATTTTCTTTAGGGCCAGATTTTACTTTGTAGAACATATTTTGATCTCTTGAGAAAGTTGGAACGGATTTGAACTTATGTCTCTGGGCCCTTTAACACATTAGAGCTGTACTTGTATACCATTACTGAAGATCTTAATTTGATGGACCTCATATTCCAATTCTACTTTTTGGACCTCATACATCACATCACCCTGCGTCAATTTTTTTGATCATAAACTGCCTTTCAAATTTTGCTTTCTCTTTATCCTTATGGAATGCAGTTTTCCTTACTGCATATTATTCCATTCCTGTGTGTTCTTGAGTTGACATTTCAAATGGTGAAATGTCAGCATGGGAAGTATTACAAAGCCAAACCACAGATCGATCCAAAGTCAGTCTTGTTTACTAGTTTTCGTTTGATAATAATGTGCTAATGATAAAGAATTATGACTCCTTTTGTCAAAAGCAGGTCTAACCAGAGCCCTTTTTCCGTGCATATGGGGGCACTATGGAAGTACATTGATCTTCATTAAACAGGGTGATGGTCCAAGAATTTGACGTGCTGAATTTGTTCTGGTGAGTTGTTGATTTATAGTGTACCATGTGCATGAGTGGGCGCTTGTCAACTCGCATTGTACTTGAGTCATCAATTTCTTCTGCTTTCTGAGTTTAGTCGTTTTCTTGATTAGTTTGATTATCAGATCCCATTAAATTCATATATAAATGTGTTGGTGATGATGCATGTACTGGAATTAGGAAATGCTCACATTTGTGGTTTTTTATGAAGCTAAATGGACAGACATTTATAGGGATGTTTTGGAAATTGAGGATTGATTGGACGAACCCAGTCCCTTTTCTCAATTTGGACCAACACTATTGTATAAATGCTTGCTTTGTGATAGGTAGTTGCTTTGGAATGTCCAAACAACAAATGTGCATGATTAAAATTTAATCGTGATGCTGGCATATTGGTGTATATATACATACAAGAATACATACAATTGAAATATGAAACCTTTGATGTAGGGCTGTAATTAAATTGAACAGAGAGTTGAATAGTCCAAAATAAATGTTATTTTAGGTTGTTTGTACACAAATTAAGGAAACTGATAAAAAGATTGATCTATATTTTTATTTAAGTACAATTATTATAGATTTTCAATAATCACTTGGTATTTCATTTAATTTGAAAATAGTGAATGAGACCAGTTTTGGTAAATCTTGATAAATGTCTATGACATCCTATCATGACACTTATTTTGATACAATTTCTTTTGGCTAAAACGACATTTCTTTTAGGACATGAAGTAATAATAATCTTGAGCCTCGCGCTTTTCACAATTTAAGTTCAATCCGAGCTCCTCTAATTTTGTGAAGAAACATTAAAATATAATTGATGATCAAGATTGAATATAATGTTGTCTTTTTTTTTTTTGAGGGACTCAAAATAAAGACTTTGCTTAGGTTGAGAGATACTACTGTTAAGCTACATTTTTTAGTGCATTATTTTTTTATTTTTTCAATTGACTTCAATTTGTTAAAAACAGACCATTTAAATTACTATAAATTATGTATACATGTTTAATATGTTACAGTAAATGTGGCGTTTAAAGGTCCATTACAGCTAGCCCATCAAGATCCATTACAATTATCTTCTCGTGGCATTAAATATGCATAGGAGTTCATTAATTGTTACCATTTTGTACTTAATAATTGATTCTGTACTATTGAATTGAATTTGCATCGTATCATATAACCAGAAAGTTCACTGAAATTATGAAAAGCAATAAACATTTATTTATCTGACACCAGCAATTAACATATATAATAATTCTAGTTCTACTATGTAATTATGTTTATAGTCATTTTGGGCCCTCTAATTTAATGATTAATTTATCCTCTCTTCTATATTTGCTGTATTATGTTTCCAGTTCTAAATTATTACCATATCCCCATTATTTGATGTCAGAGAACAAAGGCTAGAATATATTATTGCCAAGTTAGGTTTATAAGATTGATCTGGTTGTGTAAAGTAGGTTTTGCAAGAATTGATTATACATAAAATTGCAGTTAGTGGATAGGGAACAAGATAAATCACTTTCTCAATTCAAAAATAAAATAAAAATAGCCCCTTTTGTATTGATAGAACTTATAATTATTAAACGAGGTTTCTTGAAAAAATAGTGAAAATTTTGACAAGCAAAAGGGGTATGTCAATCATCACTTCTATTGGTAACACATTTAAGTGGTTGGAGGTTGAAAGATAGGGCATTCATGCAGGCTTCCTAAACATATGTATTTATTAAAATATACTTCAAATAATTAATTTGAAATAGCTGATGTGTATTGTTCTTCATCATTCTATCTCTCACACGTCAAAATATGATAAATATCACATCCCCTTCACATAATTGATTGTATCAATAATCGCATGTAAATGATTAAATGAATGATAGCATACTATTCTTGTTCTCTCTAATGTTTCGATTTTGGGAATTTAAATTTTCTATTCATGGTGTATTCAAACAAAATTATTGATAATTTAGGTCATTTTGTACTAGATGAAACAAACGTCAAAATATAAAACATGGTTTACATTTTTTAAGTCACTTGAAGTGAAGCAAGAATTTTATGATCAATCATTGTGGTCTAGGATTGAATTATACGACTTGTATATAATATTCATTTACTTGAGAAGATCATTACATATAAAAATATTTAATTTCTGCAAGTTACCAAAAATTCAATAATAGGTTGAGGTTTGCATCAGGGTTTCACCACAAGCAATTTATTAATTTGACCCTTATAACTCCATATATTGAACTCAAATCAACTGGGATTGCTTTATTAAATAGCATAAGTAATCTAAGTGTGACATAATTAGATTAGAAAATAACCGTAGTACATGTCCAAACAACTAGGATGACCCTTCAAGCACATCAAATTTAACTAAAACGATGCAAATAAAATTATCATTGTCTCTAGACTCTGATCTATAAATGGATGATGTGCATAGATCGAGAAATAATCCAATTGATACACAAATTAGATTGCATTTAAAATCAAATAATTCAAAAATCTTTGGAGTTTATTATATGATCAAAATATTTGAAATTGGTCATCATCACCTTCACATTAAACTATTTTTGAAGTTTTAGTGAATTTTTTAAATTGGAATTTTTTAAAAGCCCTCATTCAAATCAACGTCCAGTCAAATCAATTCAAACTAAATGTGTGCTTGTCAAACGGACTATTACGAATTAAACTCAATTAACCCATACAAGATAAGAAATTATATCATATTGGTTATAATTATTTAGATACTGTGAAATCTTACAAGGCAGAGGAAAATAATTAATAATTTATTAAGTGTATAGTAATAAAAACAGGGTAATTAAGCATTGCTAACTGTGCATGTGCCAAATCCTAAGAGGGAATAAAATAAAAAAAATTAAGAGTGGTGGTTGGTTAATAACTTAATATAAGTAGTTTTTCGGATAATTTAATGTTATATATGCTTAATTAACTTATTTTAGATGTTTTAAATAGTGATTTGGAATCTTAGGAGGATAATAAAAGATATGTTTAATTTATTTATTTATTTGTGTCTGGGAGGGAACATCTGTCCAAATTTAATTTGTTGGAATTAATTTAATGTTATGCTTCAATTTTGAAGATTTAAGGGCATGTTTAGTCCCAATGCACTATTTGCAGGTGTCATGAAAGTCATTTGTTTGATCCATGTGTATTTAAAATACGTATATACGCATTTAATCTCCAATCTTTTCTTACCAAATATTTTAATTATCACTACTAGCAATAGCTAGACAATATACACATAACCTAAATTATTACTTGTATATTATCACTAGTGTCACCATTATCAACTAAATTTAATTACTTTCACATATAATAATACAATTTTAATGGACTTCACCACCTATTGATTATCATACATACTAAATTACTATATTCAAAATGTTCCTATCACCACCAACTACTCAAACATTATATACATATATAAATGAAAGAAAAATGACAACTCAAAACATACCTCTCCTGTAAATATATACTTTTTTTTTTTATGTTCCAATTATATAACTCTTCTTATTTTTTTTGTGAAAATTAGTGTGTGTGTGTGTATTTATTTATTTATATATGTGGTTTGCTTCTACTTAATTGCAACTTGTAAATAGATTGTTGTTCTATATGTGCATGTAGGTAGGTCGTAGGTACTTGTTAAGAAAGTAAGTATATATAGGCTTTTGTTAAAAATAGTTCAATAATGATAGAATTATTTCTTTTGTTAATGATCAACTTATGACTCAACTTCATTTAAGACCCACACATGTTATGTTTGGGAGAGGCGTACAACTTGCAATTACAAGTTTTAGTTAAATTTAATTTGGTTTAATTGAAAAATGTTGTGTTTTTTTTTTTTTTTTTTTTAATAAGTTGAAGCACTTGCACAATTAATATGTAGTTGGACCAAGGTTAACTATCCTATAGCTATAGCTAATTGCTTTTTATGCGCATATCAAATTCATATTGTTATTCTTTCTTGTTAAATAGCTTAAATCTATCTAGCATTTTTTTTAAATTCACAAATAGTACTCTTTTAATTTATTTTCTTCCTATATAATTACATGATGCTTATATAATAAATAAATATTATTAAAATATTGGCCATATATATATATATATATATCTTTCTTGTTTAGTTTTTGGGCAAGAATGACCTCCCCTTAATTACTTTTTAGGTAAATCCACATGCATGCACAACTTATTCATATTTAGCACTAACATTAATTAAGAGAATTCAGTTGTTCACACATTTCACATCGATCATACACGTAAGACAAAAGTATGTAAATTAATAAGTGTAATTAGAATTGTGTTTCATTACAGAAAAGAACCCAAATTGACATCAATATCCAATTCATAGCCGTCCAAGATAAAATAGATTCAACATGGATTAATGTTTTGATATTGATAGGGTTAATTATAACAATTTTCCTTTTTAAATTTGAATCGAACTTTAAAATAGACTTTTTCCCCCTTTTCTTCTCATGTGAACTTGAAGGAGCTTAACACACACACACACACACATATATATATATATATATATATATATATATATATATTAACGAATTTCAATATCAAAAACATTTAAACTACAATTAAAATACAATATATGCCAAGAGGTTCAAAATAGTTATTATATATATCGCCCTCACAATTGTGGCAACAACAGTATTAATTAAATTTGAATGATCAAGTTCAATTATTCATTCTAAATTGATGACACAGCTAAATATCCATTCAATTTTTCTGGTGGCATAATTGATCAAATAAATTCAATCTTGAAACTTCTTTCTGCACCAGATTTTGTATAATCAGTGTATATCTTCAACAAGATTTTGTAAGAAATGGACCTTATATTTTCCTTAAATATCCATCCTAACAACTCGAAATTCTAATTTTTTTTTGGTTACCACGTGGTAGTATCTTACGGTCGATTTACAAAACAGGTGAAATACGAATGAAATTGAACAAATTTTGAAGTTATAAAACTAAATTTGATATTTTAAACTTAGCAGAACTCTTTTAGAACAACTTCTAATTAACGCGATTAAAACTGAAGATTTTCCCAAACCAAATGTTAAATCATTTGATTTGATTACTGCTAATGCTATACATGCATGAGTTAGGTGCACATTTGTTGGGATATTTCTGTAGTTATTTTGATGAGACAAAACACAGTTTGCTTAAGGTCTGTAGTACCTATTTTTCATACTGATTACATGATCCTTAGTCCCTTTATCAGTAAGAGATCATGTAATGATTTTCCAAGTTATAAGGAAAACCAATTTTAGAAGATATAAGAAGATATCATCAAGAAGCTGACTGCAGGATTCTGGAACAGGAAGCTGTTCAGAATCAGGAGGCTATTAGCAGGATTCTGGAACAAGAAGCTGTTCAGAGTCAGGAAACTGACTGCAGGATTTTGGAACAGGATGCTGTTCAGAATCAGGAAGCTGATTGCAGGATTTTGAAACAGGAAACTGTTCAGAATCACAAGCAGCATGCAGGAATCAACAAGCAAGAAAGTGCTAAAACAGCTTTCAGAGATGTCAGGAAGTAGCCAACGGATCTTTTGCAGAAAGACAAGCGCTACTCTCATGCAGTACGAGGATGATCATGCAGTTCAAGGAAGAACAAAGCTAACTATCAACTAAAGTAGCTACCCACTGCATGAATCTCAGTAATGGGCTCATACCGTCGTGCCATGTCAGCAAGCGTGTCAGTAAGGTCCGGAAATCGATGTCAGGCGCATTAAGTGCTCATGAAGGATTTACACGCCAACTTGTCAGTTCAATCATGATGCATTTAATGAAGTCACAGAGAAGATCTTTAAAGATCAAAGTTCATATTCAAAATGGAGAAGTATCTCTCTTCAACGGATACTTTTCCTCTTCTATATATAGAAGGTGTGAGTGACCAAGGAGCTTGCTGGACAATGCCAAGTGGAAATTCAGATATACTCCAAAACTTTTATAAGCCTACCTAAGTCCAGCCACTCAACCTTCAAGAAGCAGTCAATCATAGACTCAGAGCTTTCAAGTTCAAGACTGTTTCAAGTTCGCACCAATTGAAGAAAAACCATGTGCTGGGTTGTTTTAAGTTTGATGTACTTAGTTGATAGGATTGATCTTTGCTAAGTTTGTTAGTCTTGTGTAGGCTATTTACTCTGTGTGAGTTTTGTACCCTATGTGGGATTTGGCCTAAGAATATTTGATTTTAATAGGTATAACTTGTTAGGAAGAGGTTTGTAAAGCGAGACTTGTAAATCGAATTGACTTAACGAAGTTTCTCCTTGAGAAGGAGTAGAGTGGACGTAGAAGACTTACACCACCTTCGAACCACTATAAGTCATTAGTGTTTATTGCTTTTATATTTGCTGCATTATATTTATATTCATATCTATCTTGCTGAGCATACCATAAGCATTCTGTATAAAATACTTTGATAAAATCATATTTAGAAAAGAAAAACAAGTTTTCTTAAAGAAACTCTATTTTAGTTTATTGTATACTGTGATCACTGAGAAAGAAATCTGAATCAGCATACTGCCAGGTTTCTGATCGAGTCAGGTTACTGCTTCTCTGTAGAATCAGGAACCTGTTTCACTAAAAGTTTTAAAATCGAAAAATCGATAGAGGTTCATTCACCCCCTCTGAACCTCTAACCACTTGGGACTAACAACATTTCAAATTAATTTTACACGAGCGAAATTTGCTTATAGAGATGAGATATTCCATCATTATTAATTTTAGAAAGAAAGACAAGCACAGAAAGTACGATGATCACTTCCATTCAATTAGCATTTGCTATTATTCTATTTTTGGACACTCAACTAATTAAAATTACGTAAAGTTGGTTATCAGCAATTTTGCATCCCAAATCAGAAAAGATAGTGACCAATAAATTTAAATAGTTGCCAGTTTAGCTGATTTCTGAATTTATGTGCTAGTATACTTATAAATTTTAGTTGTCGAATAAATTAATGTATCGCACATGATTCTTAATTTTTTTTATTGTATTTAATTGTATATTATTTTAATATTAACACAAGTTAATCATTAATATTCAAGCACGTCACATGATTTATATAATAACTTAGAGGGACCATATTATTACTACAAAATTAGACATTGATGGATATATTATATGTATCAAATTGAAAATGAAAAATAATTTATAAATTGTTGATTTTTTTTTTTTTTAATTGATTGAGATGTGTTACACATTTACTTATTATGTATATATTAGATAGAGATAACATGAAATCACCAATTTACGACTTTAATAAAATAGATAAGCACATCTAATTAGGTAATTAGGCTTTTACCCTTAAATGCTGATGTATAGAGTTCGTTATGGTGACATACGTCTCTTTTATCAGAAAGATATTTCGTTTTTATTTTAATTATAATATTATCAATATATATGATAACACATATATCATCAATATTATTTGATTAAGTCTTATGTGAGATTATCTAACGGATTCAGTTATGTGAGATGAATCAACTTACAACCCATGCTTCACAGTTCATATAGACGTGAGCATGCTTTCGGTTCCAAACCGTGGTCAACGGTTCGATTTAACAGTTGACCCAGTTTTGGTTTTCGAACCAAATCGAAATCGATTTTTACACGGTTCGATTACAACGGTCAATAGCTTCGTAGTTAGATTAGAACCAACTGTTCTCAGATTTTTCAAACCAAGGGCTTAGATCGTTCTACCGTTTGAAATCTACGGCTTAAATTAAAAAAAAAAAAAATGAAGTTGGGGTGGAACTGGTGGTTAGAACCGGAATCACCGGTTCAAACGACTATTTTACAATTTTTTTCTTATAAAAAAAGAAGAACCGTGGAGCCGTTGGTTCCAGAACCGAAACCAAAAATGGCGATTTCGGAAAAGAGTCGGACAGTACCCATATCTAAGTTCAGATATGTATTTGTGAAAATGAGTTTTGTTTGTGGATAATAATGATTTGTCTCACAAAAACTATCCTGACAACATTGTTTAATTATTTTTGTGATATTTATTTTAAACAAAGCAGCGAGTAAATGGGAATTACGTGTAAGATTTCTATTATTTGCCAAATAAAAGTGCAAGAAATAAGGCAAAGCAAAATGGGCCCACACTATACAAACTATTAATTAGTCACAACTTAACCAACAACCACCCCAACCGTCAAACCATCCCTATTTTATTTACACGTACTTTATTTATTTATTTAATTTAATACAAAAAAATTGATATTTGATTCAATATTCTTGACACATTTATAGGGTATAATACCTATCTAACACGTATGGAATACTAGTGTACTAGGCATGGGAAGTTTGATGTTCATATCATAATTTATGTACTTCTGTTTTTTAAATGCATATCATATGAATTAATATATTATTTGATCGAACTTGATTTGTCTAGTACGATTTATCCTTTCTATATCATACTATTGCACAAGTGCGAAATTTATTTAGTATGGGTAACGAATGTAAGTTTTTTTGTTATTAAAAAAATTATAAAGTATAATTATACATGTGACAGGAAATTTGATAAATTGGGGACTGATTGATAATTGTGTGTGTGCGTGGAAAGAATTAATGCAAATAGTAGATGAAATTAAGTTGGAAGACTCGTGAATGCCTTAAGATATCATATAGGTTTACAAGTGCATCAAAGATTACGACTTGGTGAGATCATTTATTGATTTCATCAAACTTCTAGATATCTACATAGAAGTTATAAAATTTTAATTTGTTCAAAAGAAATTAAGAACAAGATCTTGAAATTAATGAGACTTTGCATTTCCTTTAATTTTATCATGATTAACGTGACAAAGTTGAGACTATGAACAATCATTTCTTGATATCATAAATATAGATAGTGGAAAAAAAGAAGAAGCTAACAATGAATTTGGATAGATATGATTAATTAATATTTGATTTTCAGTCATAAATTATTTTAATCACAATAGAATAATCATTCAACTTCAAGCCCTCAAGATAGATACAATTACTTAATATTAATTAATTACAGTCACAAATTCTTTTGATCACAACAAAATAATCATTCCACTTCAAGCCGTCGAACCCTAGACTATGTATTGTAAGAACCTGATTCACGTCCATCATATATTATCATATTAATTTTAAAGATTAAATCTACGAGTGTATGCAATATTTATAATAATATTATTATATATAAACTAATTAAATAAAATATGACATTAGAAAATTGAGAAAGAAAAGCATATGCTGAGTAGAGTACATTAGGCTGGTGTGTAAGATATGAAGATAATAGGAGTCAATGTAATTAGAAAGACAATTTATTTTAATGAACTAGTCGAAGAGAAAGAGACAATAAAAATAAAAATGAAAATTTATCTAATCCAAATTCGAAGTTAATCACCTCTATAAAATAGAGTAGCACTTAAATTAGAAACACAAGTATGAAATAACAGGTTTTGACTTCTGACTTTATAATAGTTCCAACATTTGGATACATATTCATCGCTATATATGGTGGGGTTTACAATCACTGTTATTTATTTAATAACATACCGAATGTTTCAAAACAAGTACCCAAGGTTAAATGTATTAAAGCAGCCAGGCTGTAAATGACATATGCAATGTTTTACTTCCCTTTTTTTTTTTTTTTTTTAAATCAGACATACATTCTCTATGTAAATTAGTGTCATTTCCTCTTTTCTTTTCTTTTCCCCTTGCCTTAAAACTACTTTTAATAAAATCAAAACCAGAACTTTTTTTATGAACAAAGCCTGCATTAATTATTAATTAACATAAACAATAACAATAGTTTTAATTTTACTTTAAGGAAATTATTAGTTAAGTTAAATAAAAAAAAAAAAGAAAAAAAGAAAGAGGAAAGAGGAAGGTTAGAGAGGTGGCCAGCTAAGAGGGCGGTGTGTGACATGAAAGTTGCTCATTAAATCATCTTACCTGCCTTCATTCATTGCTCACTCTTCCCATTTCACTCTTTAAATCCTCTTCACTCACTCACTCTCCTCCCTCCACCACCACCAGCGCCGCCGCCGGAAAACCCAAAATGCCGCCAATGCAGCTACCAAACTTGTCGAGGTCGGTGAAGCTCAAGTACGTGAAACTAGGGTACCAATACCTGGTCAACCACATCTTGACCTTACTCCTCATCCCAGTCATGATCGGAATCCTCCTCCAACTCCTCCGCCTCAGCCCCAACGAGGTCCACCAAATCTGGAGCTCCCTCCACGTGGACGCCGCCCAGGCTCTCTGCTCCTCCTTCCTCATCATCTTCATCGCCACCGTCTATTTCATGTCCAAGCCCCGATCAATCTACCTCGTCGATTACTCCTGCTACAAGCCCCCGGTGACGTGTCGCGTCCCCTTCTCGACGTTCATGGAACATTCTAGACTGAATCTGAAAGATAACCCTAAAAGCGTGGATTTCCAAATGCGCATTCTAGAAAGATCCGGATTGGGCGAAGAAACGTGCTTGCCTCCCGCGATTCATTACATCCCCCCCACGCCGACCATGGAGGCCGCCAGAGGCGAGGCCGAGGTCGTCATCTTCTCCTCTATTGATGCTCTCATGGACAAAACTGGAATCGGGCCCAAGGATATCGACATTCTCATCGTCAATTGCAGCCTGTTTTCTCCGACTCCTTCGCTCTCTGCGATGGTGGTGAACAAGTACAAATTAAGAAGTAATGTTAAAAGCTACAATCTATCCGGCATGGGATGCAGCGCCGGACTAATCTCCATTGATTTAGCTCGAGATTTGTTACAAGTTCATCCTAATTCCTGCGCGCTGGTAATAAGCACAGAGATCATCACTCCAAACTACTACCAAGGATCGGAGCGCGCGATGCTCCTCCCCAACTGTCTCTTCCGCATGGGAGGCGCCGCCATCCTCCTTTCCAACAAACGCCGCGACAGCCGCCGCGCCAAGTACAAGCTCGTCCACGTCGTCCGGACCCACAAGGGCGCCGACGACAAGGCCTACCGCTGCGTCTACGAGCAGGAGGACCCCCAGGGGAAGGTCGGAATCAACCTCTCAAAGGACCTGATGGTCATCGCCGGCGAGGCTCTGAAGTCGAACATCACGACGATCGGGCCGCTGGTGCTGCCGGCGTCGGAGCAGCTGCTCTTCCTGTTCACCTTGATCGGCCGGAAAATCTTCAACCCGAAGTGGAAGCCGTACATTCCGGACTTCAAGCAGGCGTTCGAGCACTTCTGCATCCACGCCGGAGGCAGGGCGGTGATCGACGAGCTGCAGAAGAATCTGCAGCTGTCGGCGGAGCACGTGGAAGCGTCGAGGATGACGCTGCACCGGTTTGGCAATACGTCGTCGTCTTCGCTGTGGTACGAGATGAGCTACATAGAAGCGAAAGGGAGGATGAAGAAGGGAAACAGAGTGTGGCAGATAGCGTTTGGGAGTGGATTTAAGTGTAACAGCGCCGTCTGGAAGTGTAACCGGACCATCAAAACGCCGTCGGATGGGCCGTGGCAGGATTGCATTCATAGGTATCCAGTGCATATTCCAGAAATTGTCAAGCTCTGATTCAATTTATATATATATTATAATAATATATATTTGATATTAATATTAATACATATACATTTAGTATATAATATTCTTGATATGTGATCAAGAATGCATGCAGCAATGGTGTTAATTAGATTTTTCCACTTTTTTTTTAAATTAATTTTATTTTTCTTGGAGGGGGAGGGTAGGATTGGAAATCTATCTGCAAAAAGTTATGCATGCATTTACTAGTAGGTTGCACGACCATGACCACGACCAGGAAATTTAATTTACTGCTATCGATTTTAATTTGGGAAAAACAATTGAGTATCTCGGGTATAAATATGTATCGATCCTTAAAGGAAACACATATTTTGTCCCATTTAATTGCTTCTTTTTTTTTTTTCTTTTTCTTTTCTGAGTATTTTGAATTTTTCATTTTTTTACTGGCATCTTGGTTCCATTCGCGCATTTTTTGAACCCATACTTTTCTTATTTAAATTTTTTTTTGAAAGTATAGGAGTAAAAAAGGATTTAATGGCAAAAATAAATAAAATCAACACATTTTCCAGAATCACAATATAATCATGAGATGTAACACAAAATGTAATAAAGTATCCAATCCGATATGCCCTCTACCTTCCCTGTATATAAACTTATTTTCCTTTCTTTAATATCTCAAATATATATAATTCGCTCTTTATATAATAATATTTACTTAACTGATCATTTACTAATAAACTTTTATTCAATTATATATTTTAAACTCGTAAATGTAACAAATATCAAGCATTAAATAATATATTAAAGAATGTATCAATATATAACTCATTTAATATGAGTATATATAGTGATAAAAAAAATTAACTAAATTTATTGATTTTACTAATAATTTTTTAATCATTATGAAAACTCGGAACTTACCGATATAAAACATATAAATTGTGACAACTTTAGAAGTGACAAGGTACCTAACACAAAAATAATGTAATAGTCTTGAAAGCTTATCGTGTCAAGTCGTTATCATATTATGTTAAGACAATTCTCCAATAATAATTCTCATATAGTAGTACTTTTAATTCTTATTGTGTTTGTGATGTGATTGTCGTGTGATACAAGGATATTTAGTCATGCCATTTTCATGTTCATATTTTCGTATTGGTATTGTTATCGTGTCGATTAAAAATATAATATAAAAACATGAGTTGTCACCCCTATTATTCAAGTCGTTTTCCCATAATTAACTATTTAAAAATACAATATAAAAACATGAGTTGTCACCCCTATTCAAGTCGTTTCCCTTGATTAACTATTTGGAACGATATTTATTTTGATAAATCATGTATATCACACGGGGTCTTATAGATGCTACATTAATTAATAATATTTTATTAATTACTATTTATCTTTGATTTGTACATTCATACATGTATGTATTAGTTAGGGACGGACCTACCAATATTTTGGCCTGAGTCCAAATTTTAAAATAGGCCCCCAATATATATTGTATAATTGAATGCAAAATATAAAAAAATGAAGTATTTAAAATATGTATATTATCCTAAACAAAATACAAACTGAATGTAAAATATAAAAATTCGAAGTATTTATAATATTTAAAATATTTATATTATTCTAAAGAAATACAAATTGAATGTAATTTTTTTTTTTGAAACACTTATACTATTTAAAATATTAATATTATCCCAAAAAAAAGTTTAAAATAATTATTTCAATCCAATTTAATTTAGAAATATAAATTAAAATAAGAAATCATAAATTATTTTTAAAAATAAAAGCATACATAGATCAAAAATTGAATAATAATTAATAAATTATAGTTAAGACTTAATTAATAAATTATGATTTATTTTAAAATAAAAGGATAGATTAAATGAGTTACTTAAATCCAACTTGATTTAGAAATATAAATTGAAATAAAAACTTAAAGTAAAAAAAATAAATTGAACTTAAAAAATTAAAACATACATGAATCAATACAAAAGATTGCATATAATACAAAAAATATAAATTATTATTAAAACTTAATTAATAAATTATGAATTATTTTAAAATTAAAAGAAAGATAAAATAAATTAAAAAAGAAACTTTGTAAAAATAAAAAGAATTAAAGAAGAAGGGGGAGGCGCTCCGATTGAGGTTAGAACTCGCACTCTCCTCCTCGATGTGGTAACGGCCCATGCCACAGGGCCAACTACAACGAATGCAGCAGTTTTCTCCAAATATATATACATATACACATCTATAAATATTTTTCGGTCCCAAAACGTTCGTATTTTTGCCGGGCCTGAATCGACTCATTCGCTGTATATAAGGTCCGGCCCTGGTATTAGTTTTGAGTTTGGTTTTAAGGAGATAAAATTTTGCGAAATATAATATGAAATAAGAAAATAAAATTTCACAGAGTTACTCAAACACTTAACTATTAAAGAAAAGCAAAAACTCGAAATTTCTAGCAAAGAGATTTACTTTTATTTAAAAAAGAATAATGCTGACACAAATTCTATTTCTTCATTTTATTAAGGGAAATTCAAAGGAAAATGTTTGTCCACGAATACAATTATGAGAATCTATTTGTATGATAATGTAAAAAAATAATTATTCTTCTTGGATAATATATATGTGAGTCTACAGTCACTTATTATTTACATCTTGCTAAGTCTATTGGGCCGCCTGTTTAGATCAGTAAATTTGAGTAGTAGGCCTGGACTTCTTATTGGGCCTTTGTAATTAGTAACAAAATTAAGTACAAGCTGGCCCATATTCCTAGCCGAATTCGATCCAATTTCAAAACTATATTTGCCTCGATACCCAATTTCCTTATATAATGTATAAATAAATAAAATGTTCCCCACCACCATCCATGGGCCTTAAAATGCACCCCACTAATATATAAAGATCTAAACTCTTTAAATATTGTGATTTAAATTAAATATTTATGTTGAATTTTTGACACATCAGCGGTGAACATGGTGAGTAGAATGATAGTAATAATAAAAGAAAAAACCCCCAAAATGAAGAATTCCCACCCAATTCCCCTAATTAATACATCCTTTCTATAAAAGTCATTTTTTCCTAATTAATTTTATTTAAAAAATATGGAATATAACTTGAGCATAAAAATATAACCATATTAATTTCACATCAATATAAAATCATTGATTTTAACAGATCCCCTCGGTATGTTATTATCAAACCGTGCAAATCATATATGTATCCTATGATTTGCTTTCTTTGGTAATCTATAAGAATTTTGAATCACCTTTATTTAGGAATTTTTTTATTAAAATCAAAATGAATTATTATGATGTTATATAAAGTGACTAATTTTCCGAATTAACTTTATTTAAAATACAACATATAGTTTCAGCATAAAAATCGTTGATTTTAAAATTAACATTTATAAATTCAACTTGATGTGACTTTTCAATTTCACATTCTTATCCCTCCACTTTTGATGTGTTGGTCTAATCATTATCATATGATCAAGAAAAATTTATGCCCTTTCCGCATTTGATGACATAGTTGCTCTTGGATCTATGCTTTTACCTATTTTGGCTTTGACTCATTTCAACTTTTTTGTTTTTCCCACACTTTTACCGTTGGGTTAGCTGTAGGAATTTGAGTAAGTTTTTTGTGAGACCGTCTCATGAAATTTTAATGCATTGTGGGGAGATGAGTCAATTCACAACCCAATTACCCATCATCTAAACCCTACAATTCACATGTTGTTTGTGGATGATGGGGCTCCGTCTCACGAAAACTATCAATGAGACCATCTCACATGAGTTTTTGTGTAGAAATTTCTATTTCTTTTCCTTTTAAGGAAAAGGAGATTTCTATAAATAATATTTAATAAATTGATTACTTTAATAATTTTATATGGCCCCGGCTTGATATATAAGATTGGTCTCCTGTGAGACAGTCTCACATGCAACTGAGATTCAAGTATGTATTTTTCAGGTATAAATATGTGTTTTTTAAGTATGTTTTTTACAGTAAAAACATTAGTTATTCAAATATATCTTTTATAACCATAAGTATGTCATTTTCTGTTATAAGTATGGTCGTCACATGTGCGACAATCTCACATGAGTTTTTGTGGATACGTAAAAGATAAATTACTATGGAATATAAATTAACAACACTTTTAATTAATAGATTTTGTGCGGTGCAAATATTAACAATTTATAGAGACATTAATATATATATATATATATATATATATATATTCACTATAGGCTACTAATAATCAAGCAATTATTTAACTAAAACTGTTAATTCAATCAAAATTTAATTTAATAATTATACTAATTTTCTTTTTCTTCGTTTTATAATCCAATTAATTTCAAATTTATATCTGATTAATTTATGGATAAAAAAATCTGGGCCGATTTGGATATCATTACAAATGTTATATCTCAAAAATTAAGAGGCAATGTTTATTCTACTAACTAGTCTTCATGATTTCATGTCATCTTTAACCATCTCTTCTGTCATCTAACTATATATCCGAGACATTATATATTTTTTATTTGTTTATTGAATAAAGTGACGAAGGCATGGTTAGAAATGTTGGGCTTTTGGTCGTTCTCATGAAAGACAATCCTTTGATTTGAGCACGCTAATTTTTCTTCAAGACTTTATGGACTTTAGGTATATATGCAAAATTAAAGGAACTTCGTTTATAAATGCCATTATCAATGGGGGGCTTACTTCTTGAAATTTTCATCATTTGTTGTTGCTAAGTTAATTGTTCATGAAAAGTCGAGAAGAAAAAGAGAAAGAGTTGAAGGTTATTCACAATTAGATAGGTAAATAGGTCCGTTGATATATCGAAATATTAATATTAAGAATTCAATATATGTGTACCAAATATTGAATTATAAATTATAATGATTGTGTAATATATATAGTTTAATAAAATAAAATAAAATAGAATATATCTTTGTGTGCCCGCAAAAATTATGTATATTATATAATTATATGATTCTGTGACGTTGTGGAGGTTGTTGGTTTTAGATTGTCTTTTTAGTAAAATATAATCGGTTTAGCTTAGCATTTCAATTTTCTAATCTACATTTGACATGAAAAAATGATAGTGCGGTGTGGCTCCAATTGATACAATATATAATCATAGGTTAAGTTTAACGACATGTATATATCTCACTTTGAATAGGTCTCAAGTTCGAGTCCCATTGCAATTGTAAGTAAAAAAATAAAATAAAGGAGTATATATGGTTGCAAAAACCGTTATAATTGGCCGCCTAAATGGTTGTATGATGTTCAATTTTGAGTAAAATGGTGGAATCAATTATCATTTCTTTTAAGATGCGTTAAGACAATGAATTTGGAAATTATCATTCCCAGACCCTAGTTGTAAAATAAAAAAAGAAAGATATTTATCATACTTCTTTAATTTTTATTTGCATTATATATGTGTTCATTATAAATTTATAATTTATATATGCATTAAGATATATAGAAGTAGAACGTTAGAAATAGCACAAAAAAAACTAAATAAAATAGGTGGTAAAGAGGGATTTGTTGGACTAAAAAGCACACCACCATTTTACCTTGTTTTCATTTTTATTTTACTTTTTCAATATACATTTATGTTTTTTTATTATTGATATGTTATATTATAATACGTATTTAGATAATTAAGAGAAAATCAATTGATGCAATAAATAATCATATGGTGCATCTATACTATATATAAAAGTAAGAAAGTTAGCAAAAATTATAAAATTGTCATTTTCCCACCTAAAATTATCATGTCAATAAAAAATAAAATAAAAAGTAAATCTTACTTGATAAGTTATTCTTTAATAAAAATAAAAATAAAATCGATCTTACTCCAGAAGTTATTTTATATTCTATATAAAGCTAAGGGCAACTCTCTTGTACCCTAAAGACACGGATCTAGAATCCATGCCCCGAACCCACTTTGACTCGCTCATTTAAGAATATATAAAGTTTTTTTTTTATCCATCTCCATCTTCACGGCTCTTCTTTTTCTTTTTTTTCTGTCATAGCTGCTTCTTCTTGTTTTTTTTTTTTTTTTCTGTCATGGCTCTCAGCATGTCTTTTCTTCTTCTTCTTCTTCTTTAAACCCTAATTTTGCATCTCATTTTCTTCTTCTTCTCTTTTCTTCACACTGCACTTTTTTCTTCACCATGGATGTACTCTCATCTTCTCATCTTCTTCTTTTTCTTCTTCCAATTTCAACGATGTCACATCCGGTTGTGGCGGCGAGTTCTTTAATAACCATAAACTATGAGCACAACATATCAGAGAGAAGAGTGGTGATTAGTGGGTGTGAAAGGGGAATTTGAGATGATGAGAAAATGGGAATGAGGAGAGAGGAAGTAATTGGCGGTGGAGCTCCGGCCGAGCGTGCATCTTTTCATCGAAGAGTAGCAATATCAGATGATGAATATGTTAAGATTTCAGTTTGATGGTTATTGATTGAATACTATGAATTTGCAGAAATTTTAGGGAAGAAGATAAAAATCGTGTATTTGAAATATTAAAATTTGAAACTCACTTTACAGTACACTGATATCTTAAAAATATACAAATGATACCTAACGAATATATAAGTAATACCTAAAGAGTATATAAGTGATATCTTTCATTGAATTAGCAACTAATACCTTTGTTGGGATATTTCTGTTAGGTTTTGATGAGACATGTAACTTTGTATAGGAAGTTAGAGTACCCCATTTTTCCACATTGTTTGTAAAGTTAATTTTCTGAGCTACTTGTAAAAGTTGAAAATCAGAAAAGATGGAGGATACTGATGTTGGCAGGAAGCTGATTATATAGAAGTATCGGATGCTGGTTTTCAGTAAGAAAAGTCAGCAAGAAGTATCAGAAAGCTGGATCAGTAAGCAACATACAGAAAGCAGTAAGGAGAACTGGAAGCTGTCTGCAGGATTCATGAATAAGAAGCTGTTCTAAATCAGGAAGCAAACACAGATTAGGAAGCTGGTTCAAGACAGTAAGCAGTAACTGCAACCTGAGCAGTAAGTTGTAAGTTACTCTATCTTATTTATTGTAGTACGATGATTTATTGAATGTAGTACGAGGATCCTGCAATATCAAAGTAATCGGTAGATGGAAGTTAGCAACTGACCAATGAGGTGATGCCATCTGGACAAGTACCTGCAAAAACACTGTTGCCGAGGAGTGGCGCCATTAATGCGGAGTAGAGTAGGACATGCCCTATTTTCCAATTTCTCCAGGCACATTAAATGCAAAGATTTTAAAGATCAAGATTTGAACTTCTACAAGGAATGTATCTCTCTTCAACGGATACATTCTCTACAAGTATAAATAGAAGGTGAAGTGACTAAGAAAACTACTGAACTTACTGCTAATTTTCCAAGCTATCAAACTCTTAAGCAAAACACAAGTTTTCTATACTGTTCAGTCACTCAACCTTCAAGAAGCAGCCAAGCCCAAGATTCGAGCTCTCAAGATCTTAAGGCTGACTTTGAAAGCAATAGTTGAAGAGCATATCTTTTTAACCTATTTGTTGTGTGCTAGGTTGTTTTAGTTGGTGTCCTTAATTTGAAGGATTTAGATCCTCGCTAAGTGTGAGTCTTTGTGTAAGACTATTTACTCTATGTGAGTGTTGTACCCTGTGTGGGATATAGCCTATGAATCTCTTTGATTCTAGTAGGTTGACTCGTTAGGAAGAGGTTTGTAAAGTTGAGACTTGTAAAACAAATTGACCTAGTGGAGTTCTTCCTGTGTGAAGGAGAAGAATGAACGTAGAAGGATTACACCACCTTCGAACCACTATAAACCTTTGTGTGTTTATCACTTTACTTGCTGCATACATCATATATATATCTTGCTCATACTGCTAAAAGGATTCTGATAAAATCATACTTGTGGAAAGAAAACTGTTTTTCAAAAGAAACTCTATCTTTGATTTCCGTTGCATACTGTGACATACCGAGACAGTAAGTTGAATCAACATTCTGCCAGCTTACTGAATCGAGAGAGTTGATGCATTCTCTGTAGAATCAGCAACCTGTTTACAAAAAAGTTTTAAAACGCAAAATTTGATAAAGGTTCATTCACCCCCTCTTAACCTCTGACCACTTGGGACCAACAACCTTAAAGATAAATATGTAATACCTTATACTATAAGCATTTATACCTTAAAGGTAAATATGTAATATCTTAAATATGCGCGTATGTAATACATTATACTACATTAATACCTTAAAGGTAAATATGTAATACCTTATACTATAAGCATTAATACCTTAAATATAAATATGTAATACCTTAAAGATGCATATATAATACCTTATACTAAAAACATTAATAACTTAAAGGTAAATATGTAATACCTTAAATATACACATATATAATACCTTATACTATAAGCATTAATACCTTAGTGGTAAATATGTACTACCTTAATGACATGATTGGTATGATGAAATGGAATTAGGTGGGAATGAAATGAACTCAAGAATGGAATGGTGATGGGAAATGAATTATATAAAAATACTGATTCCTGTGATTGGTATGACAAAGGAATAAGAATGAATGAAATAATTATTATAATTATATTTTATGATTGATAACTATAAATAAAATGTATAATAATAAATCAATTTTTATTTGACCAAATTACCTTCCACTATAATTTTATTTAATATTCATATTCAATATATCACTCAAATTTAAAATATTTGGCATATTTAAATTTAAAAATAATTCTTTTTACAGAAAATTAATCATTGTACTAATATTAAAATATATTATATTTATATATTTTATTTTTTAATCTTATTATTAGTTTACTATTTTTGTATTATTTACATATTCTTAAAGTAGTTAAATAATAATATATTTTTCATATTTTTTTATTAATTATTCTATATGATTTTATATTATTAAAATCTTAATATCTTATTTTATATTTCTAAAAAAATATTTTAGTTATAATTTATTTATATTTTTTTAAATAATTTATTATCTATAATAATATTCATTTATCTTACAAATTTATATAGATAAATCAATATCAGAACAAAAATTATTTGTATTATTAAAATAATATTCATATTATTTTATTATGTTTTTAAGATTTTATATTTATTAATTATTTTTTTTGCTATTTTTATATTTTTATTTTATATTTATTTTAAATTATTAGTTATTATTTTATAATTTTTTATAAATAATTTAATATTATTTACGAAATTTTGTTTAATAATTCGACTTTAGAAAGTTAATTTGTAAAAACATAAAATAAATATGATAATTGTCAAAATTAATAAAAAAATGTTCATTTTCTTCACGACAGGAATACGCAATACCATGGGGTTAGGAAGGAATGGTCATTCCCTCATCCATGGTAATACCAATTCATGCGGGAATCACCATTCTCACCTATAAAACATATCAATCAAAGGAATATGAATGAATGTAAGAATGATTATTCTATTCCCACCTCATTCCATCATACCAATCATGACATAAGAGCGTACAACTAATACTTTCACTGAAAATCTTAAAATTTCAAATGTTTCATCATCTTCCTAAAAAATTCTGCAAATCGTGATTTCATCAAATTTTCTACAAATCATGATTTCATATTGTTTGAAATAATTGATTTACAATGTTTTAAAACTATTGTAATAAATTGTATTTGAAATCAATTATCTAAGGGGCAGCTTGATATGTTTCAAGGAATGTTAATGATAGTAGTGAAGAATTGAATGAATATTCTCTTTGAATTTGTGTTGTTTGGTTTACCAAAATTCTTTAGGAATATAATCAACTTAATTGTTATTATTATTATTATTATTAGTATTATTATTATTAGTATTAGTATTATTAGTATTATTATTAGTATTATTATTATTGTTGTTGTTGTTGTTGTTGTTGTTGTTGTTTTAGAAAATAGAGTTGTAGAATGAAAGTCATTGCTTAGGAAAACCTGAGTAATCGTGATTCCTTAGTATTAGGATTTCAAATCACTGTAGCAGCAATCAAAGGTGTGTACCAAACACTCTAAATTCATTCCCTTTTCATTGCTTAGTTGCAAAAGTGTGTACCAAGCGGCCCATAAATCTATAAAAATGAGTAAAAGAGAAGGGGAAGAAGAAAAAAACCCCATAAATGACTCCATGACAATTTGAAGAAGAATAAGAACAAAAAGATAGAGAAGAAGAATAAGCAAATATGAAGGATAACAAATCGATAAGAAAAGAGATTAAGAATAAGAAGAAGAATAGAGAAAAAAGAGAGGAAAAAGAATAAAACAACGTTGTTTCTACACTAGTACCTTAAGAGTTAATGTGTGATACCTCAAGAGTATAAACCTCGTTGTTTCTACACTTGTACCTTAAGAGTTAATGTGTGATACCTCAAGAGTATAAATCTGATACCTTCACAAAATATATTGATGCGCACTCGCCCACACCATAATACTATGGTGTGGGCAAGTGTGGGCGTGCATGGGAGCGACCCACGCTAATTGATGGGTTGAAGAGAGTGATACATTGATTTTTCAAATCTATGTAAAACTAAAAAATGAAGAAAAATATAGTGATTTATCAACAAAAGAGAGATGCATAGAGAATGAAAAAAAAAAAGAATGAAGAAAAAAACAAGAAAAAATTATAAATATAATTATTTCTCAAATCTATATAAAACTAAAAGAATGAAAGAACACAAGATTTGCAAAACATTAAAAGGTAAAAAAAAGTTCTTTCAAATCTTATTGTCTCATATCTTCATCTAAGGAGAAATAATTTTGAACGAATAATTTTGTGAGAGAAAAATGAAGAAATGACGTAAGAAAATTATATATGATGATTCAAGTATGAGAGTGGAATATACAAATTATAAAAAATATAAAAGGAAAGATTAATTATTATGATTGAAGGAAATATTATTATATATAATAATTTTAATTTGACGAAAATATAAATCAACAAATAAAATTAACAATTAAAATTATTAAAATTATATGACAATTCGTGTAATGCATATGATTAATATGAAAAATCATTTGTATATGGTACATGTTAAATTAAAATAATAAAAGATGTTATGAATAACTTGTTATTTTATACAACTTCATTATATTATTACAAATTATAAATATTAACACAATAAATAATAAATCACACATTAAGCGGATGCACCGCTAGTGTAGAAAAAGGAGAAAGAGGGAAAGAGAAAAAAAAAAAAAAATGCCAAGCAAATGGTGCTGGGCATTTTAAATCAGCATATGGTCAAAAGTCAAAAGCACTTTCTTTATTCACCTTTCTAAAAGCGTGAAGTAATTATCATTCAAGATTTGGGAGAATGATTTCGGGGTTCATAATTGTCTCTATTGCTTTAGGATTTTGACATTGAACCCCTTCTCATTACTTTTGATTCTCTTTAGATATCATGAATATCACACTTTTCTTTTTCTAACCGACCATTCAAATTTTTTTTAAATAAAATTACAAATACATAATTTACAAAAGGATTTCGGATGCTGAATATCTTATAAATTAAGTTCAATCTTTGTACTACTACTATGTCCTAATCTTGCCAAGATCATACCCATAGATTTGAAATAAGAGATCTAGATGATATGATACATATAATTATCTGTATATTTATTTTGTTTGGTTTAACATGCATAACCCAATCATTTAAATGCATTTTTAGGATAAATTTCGTAACAAGACTCAATTTATAAATTAGATCTCAATTCTACGCCCAAAATTTAAAGTTTTTCAATAAGGGACTCATTTTAACATTTTTTTCTCAATTTAAGGTTTGAAATTTAGATTGAATTCTCAATTCAAAACAAAATTCCATTTTTTTCATTTTTCTTTTATTTATATTCATAGATTTATTAATATTTCAATATGTATTTATATTTAAAATAAATTATAATAAGTTAGTACAATTTTAAAACGATTTTCATCCGACTTTTATTAATATATATATATATATATATAAAAATTTATGTAATTCATAAAATTAAGATTCATTTTATTTTCTTAATTTTATGAATAAAAGTACAGAAACTGAATTTTAATATTAATCAATTTAATATAAATTATATTTTATGAATTGAATTAATTATATATTTATTTCTTTCTTTCTTTCCTTCTTTCTTTATTTTTTATATAAATTAATACAAGTCGGATAAAGATCGTTTCAAAATTGCATTAACTTGTCTTAATCTATCTAAACTATAAATAAATATTAAAATATAAATAAATTTATAAATATAATTAAAAATAAAAAAGAAAAAAAATGGAGTTTTGTCTTGAATTGAGAATTCAATTTAAATTTCAAGCCTAAAATTGAGAAAAAAATGTCAAATTGAGCCCCTTATTGAGAAAATTTAAAAATTGGATATAGAATTAAGAGATAAACTATAAATTGGGTATTGTTATTAAATTTATCCGAATTTTTATTGAAAATTTTAAAATATAGGCATTACTAACTTTGGCCTGGAATCTTATAACAAAGCCTCAAATATTATTGTGATAAATCAGAGTCGGCCACCAAACAACACTCTAACTCAATCATTTGTCTTACCAAAAATACCATTCAAAATTTTGGCAATAATATTGGATTTCAAATGCTCTTTAATTTTCTTTTTAAAATGACAATGAAAATATAGTATATAGAAAAAAATTAAAAAGTCTATATTTCCTTAAATGCAATTGGTATTGCTGTCTATTAATGTTGGTCACTGATTCAGGAAATCCAACCTTCATGGTTGGCACACAGACTAGACATCGCCTAAATTAGCCAGACCAGTTTTTTTGGTCACAAACATTTCAATATTATTAAATTAACCACGCACTCATTTTCCATGGAAAAACAGTCATACTATAATCAATAACTACTTTATGTATTTTAATTCATTTCTCAAACGAAATTGTTCCATCTTACTCATGATATCCGTTGCAAACTTGCAATCCGCTCTTATAATTAATAACACATTTTATTTTATTACTTTTAGTTAAATATCATTCCAATACATATTCAAAATAATCATGGCACGTCATATATATATAAATGATATCATTAATTATAAATGATATCATTAATTAACACCTACTGTATATATATAAATAATGAAATGGAAGACCAAAATATAATCAGATAGTTGCAATACAGACTTTTAAAAAGGAAAAACATTTACAATAGAAAAACCAGAGTAGTATAAAAATGGAGTCTCCCCACCATTCACAGCCACCAAACCAATTTCCAGTAATGGCGTTGATGATGTGTGTACTAGTTATATGCGTGTGTTTGATGGCGAAAATCGGGTACGAAACAGTATCATGTTACTTGTTAACTCCAAGACGCATAAGAAATATAATGGAGAAGCAAGGTGTGTGTGGGCCTCAACCTCGGTTCCTTGTGGGAAACATCTTGGACATGGCTTGCCTCGTCGCCAAATCCACCGCCTCCGACATGGATTCCATCCACCACGACCTCGTCCCCCGCCTCCTCCCCCATTTCCTCGCCTGGTCCAAATCCTATGGCAAACGCTTCATTTACTGGAACGGGGTCGAGCCCCGGATGTGTTTGACCGAAACAGGCCTCATCAAAGACCTCCTCTCCAAATACAGCACCCTTTCCGGGAAATCATGGCTGCAGCAACAGGGCTCCAAGCATTTCATCGGACGAGGCCTCTTGATGGCCAATGGCGACGATTGGTACCACCAGCGCCACATCGTCGCCCCTGCCTTTATGGGAGACAAGCTTAAGGTATACATAAGACTTACACTATGATTCTTGATTTTTTTTTTTTAGTTAAAAGAGGGTGATTTTTTTTTTTTTTTTTGGGTTAAAGAGTTATGCAGGGTATATGGTGAAATGCACGAAGGTGATGTTGGAGACAGTGGAAAAAGCGGTGGAGAATGGGGAAACAGAGATTGAGATTGGAGAATACATGACTCGTTTGACTGCTGATATCATTTCCAGAACTGAATTCGACAGTAATTACGAAAAGGGAAAGCAGATTTTCCATCTTTTAACTGTTCTTCAACACCTTTGTGCCAGATCAACCAGGCAATTGTGCTTCCCTGGTAGCAGGTATTTAATTTTCGATTTAGTAATGAAAGGAAAAATTAAAAAAATTGATATGGGGTCCATCTATTTAACTATCTTTATCATTAAGATGAAATACTATTTGAAACAGAGGATCGAGTCTATATTACTCAGAACCATTTAACAACGAGCATTTTATAATTTGACAGATTCTTGCCAAGCAAGTACAACAGGGAGATAAAGTCTCTGAAAACGGAGGTGGAGAGGCTGTTGATGGAGATCATACAGAGTCGAAAGGACTGCGTGGAAATCGGGCGAAGCAGCTCGTACGGAAACGATCTACTGGGAATGTTGTTGAATGAAATGCAGAAGAAGAGATCAGGCAATGGATTCAGCTTGAATTTACAGGTCATAATGGATGAATGCAAGACCTTCTTCTTCGCGGGGCATGAAACGACTGCGCTTTTGCTGACCTGGACAGTGATGCTGCTTGCCAGCAATCCATCTTGGCAAGAAAAAGTTAGAGCTGAGGTTCAAGATGTCTGCAATGGCGCTCCACCTTCTGCTGAACACCTCTCTAAGCTTACTTTGGTAAGATTATATTTTTATTTTTATTTTCAATTTTGGTTCTCACATTTTCCATTTATTTGAAAATTAATTATTGGTTTTTCAATTTTCCTCATTTATGATTTAAATTTTTTCAATTTCAATCCAATTTTAATTGAAAATTTCAAAATTGTTGACGTGACCGTTGGAATTAGACTATCACATCGGAATTTCTAGCAGCCACACCCGTGATTTTGAAAATTTAGACTAAAACTGAATTGAAATTGGTAAAAATTAAAATATAGAAGATCAATATTAAAGAACGGATATTTGGTTGTAAAAAAATATGAAGTGTCTTGCATGCTAGATCAAAATTGAAATTAACCCATTTATTTTATTTTTTTAATAAAATATATACAAATCTGAAAATGCTGACAACATAAAATGGACCTAAATTGAATCATCGTTCACTTTCGTTGATTAATGTTTTTAGGATTTGGAGTGATCAATGTGACAACGATTAAATTACATCTAACTAATTTTTTCCTGATTTTTCTACTTTAGTCTTTGTATCAGGTCAAATGCTTCATAAGTATTTAATTGCACGTCAAATTGAACGACAATAAAAAATTCTTTCTTTCAAGATTTAATACTCGTTGATATTTAGCATTATTTTACAATGAGTCAATGACCAATTTAATGCTGCAAATTCAATCCTCTCTTACATATAAATATTTGCCTTCTCATATTTAGCACCAAGTGTTAATAGTGACAAACACTAACTTTTAGTAGTGCCTCGGCCCCCCCGAATCATTAATAATTAAATTCTTTTTTGTTTATCAATAGTTTAAATTTTAGATGAGGCCAATATTCAAAGTGCCATACAAATAATATGTACTTGAGTTTTGAATCTGGTGTTTCATTTTAATAATATATCCTATTAACTTTTAATATTGTACACTACTTATCTATTGTGCTTTGTCACTTATGAAGATATGCTAGAGAACATACAAATAGATATGTATGAACTATAAATGATTTGATTTAACATAAAATAATCGTGTCTTTCGTGCATTGCAGTTGAGCATGGTGATCAACGAGTCACTCAGATTATATCCGCCGGCTTCACTTCTTCCTCGAATGGCATTTGAAGATATACAACTCGGCGATCTGTTTATTCCAAAGGGTCTTTCAATATGGATCCCAGTGTTGGCAATTCACCACGATAAAGAGATTTGGGGAAATGATGTTAATGAGTTTAATCCGGGTCGATTCAAGTCTAAGGCATTCGGGTCGGGCCGACATTTCATCCCTTTTGCAGCTGGCCCAAGGAATTGTGTAGGGCAAGGGTTTGCCCTGATGGAAGCCAAGATCATATTAGCAATGCTCATGTCAAAATTCAGCTTCACTATTTCAGAAAATTACCGTCATGCCCCTGTTGTTGTTCTCACAATGAAACCTAAGTATGGAGTTCAAATCCGTTTGAAACCCTTGAATTGATAACGTGAGTGACAGAATTTTCGAATAAATTTTGTATTCTATAGAAAGAGTCATGATGAGGTTGATAAGGGTTCAAGAGCGATGGTTTTTCTTTTTAATTTTTGGAGGGGATGATCGATTTGACAATGTTGTACTAGTTCATAATAAAAATGAGATCGAGCACTTTATATGTTGTTGGCGTTTTTAGACTTGCTTATTATTATTATTGAGATGAAAAGATAATTGTCTTATAATTTGGTGACTTTTAGGGTTTAATGCAAAATAAATGAAGCATTTTTTCTTTTAGCATTTGTAATCTCAACCCTTTTTTTATTTCTTCAACGGTAGGCTATACCCAAACTCCATTTGTTTTTGACTTTGTAACCTAAGTCCTTATTTCGATCAATTTTCTACTATTAGTCCATGTTTCCTTCAAACCCCCAGCTACCTCTACTATCGGAAATCTTCCAAACCACCAATTTCCTTTCCGAATTGAGTAGAAATCGATCAAATACAATCTCCCTCTCCATTTTCCAGAAAAATTTGGCCAAAATACCCTCCAAATCATTAAAAAATTGCCGCCTCGTTCACTGAATTCTGCCATGTATAACCACTACTCAATCTCCAAAAATTCAACTTTCTCCAAATTTTAATTAAAATATATGAACTCTACACCAAAATACTCTTCATCTCAAACCAAAATGAGATATAACATTAAACATTAATATGTATAACATTTTCTCAAAATGTAAATTATAAACTTAAATTTTATACTATAAAATTCCGATGAGTTACCCAACCCCTAATTCACCCACCCAAGACTTGTCCAATTGTCTCAACTAGGGGTGGAAATCGGAACGGAATTTCCGATGTCCGCCGAATCCTATCCGAAAATTTCCGAAATTGGAACGAATATTTTTAATGCGAAATTCCGATTTTCGATTTTTCCGAAAAATTTCGGATCGGAATTGGAATTAGTTTTAAAATTTTCGGAAATTCCGAAATCCGATCCGAAATATTTCCGAAATTAAATTTTAAAAAATTCCGATCCGATTTCAGATCCAAAACTATAAAACTATAGTTTTATTGTTTTATTTTATACTATATAATATATATTATATACTATATACTATAACATGACTCAAAAATTTTCATATAAATTTTATAGTTTTCTTTTATGCTATATACTATAGTGTATATTAAATATATTATATACTATATCCCTCATCTCTAAAACAATGTGAACTATGAGAATTAGAATCTGGTTTATGTTTGAATATGTTTTATTGCTCTATAAAAATTTCCGAAATTTCTGAAATTTCTAAAAATTTCCAAAATTTCAGAAATATCCGAAAAAATTCTGAAAATTTTCCGAATTTTTCAAAAATTCCAAAATTTCAGAATTCCGAAATTTCCGAAATTTTCGAAATTTCAGAATCGGAATGGATTTTAAAATTCCGAAAAATTTTGGAACGGATTTGGAATTGGTTTTTCAATTTCGAAATTTTTCGAAATTTTTCCGAAACACCCTATTTCCGATCCGATCGATCCGATTTCCACCCCTAATCTCAACCTTCATATTTAGCGGGAATGAGATATTAAGGGGATCGTGGCCCATTGTTAAGTAATTAAATATGAAAAAAAAGGTGATTAAATAAATAAATTATTTTATGTATTTCTTAAAAGTATTAATGATTGAGCTGTCATGATTATGGATAAGGCCAAAATACCCACAGAAACCATTAAAATAAAATTTAATAAGACAAAGTGATGGGTTAAAAAGGGGTTCTGCTTTAACCTTGATATGCTGTTGTATTCATGTTTAATCATTTTTTGATTCTTCTTTTCCCCAACTCCATATCTTAAACAATTCCTTTGAACTTGTCTTTCAGTTTGAGTAATAAGGCAACTATGCACATATTTATTTATAATTTTCACCAATAAAAATGAAAACTTTTTTTTTTTAATCTAAATCTTGGCCATACCATCATCTTGCCTACACTTGTCTGGATTCTGCAGTATCCACTACCACTCTCTTATTTTATTTTATTTTTTAGATTTTTCCTTTCTTTTACTCTATTTTATTTTATTTTCCTTGAATTAGAAACATTAAATTAATTTGATCCTAATAAAGACTGATTGATGATAAATGCTTTCACTTACGATAAAAAATGGTCATGGCTTGACGCATTCATAATGGAATTACGGCATCAACCAATTTCGTCAATTAAAAACAGAGACCATATTTTGATCGCTCACTATCATATTTTGAGGGGTAAGAGCTGGAAGAAAATGGCTGCATCCTTTTGGTTTTCTGTAGTTTGGGTATTTTTTTGGGGAGAAGAATTTTCGATAGAAAAAATTGTTAATGAGATGAAAGTCAGACTTTGGAGTTGGATCTATGTAAAAGAGGTAGGTTGTTCTAGATTTTCATTTAGAGATTGGTCTAATAATCCGAGACCAATCATAGAATGTTAACTTGTTGTGTGATGTTCTGTGTTTGAATATATCTTATACCATTCACGTGATTTTAATAAAAAATTCACTTTGACCGATAAAAAAAAAACCATATTAATTAATTTGTTTCCATTTCCAAGAAATACTTTGTTTCTTTAGGGGAATTTTCAAGAAATGTAATTTGGTTATTTTTCGAAAATGAAAATCGAGTCTGAATATGTTTGAGAAATTAAAAATACTTTGTTTTCGCATGATATACCATTATTTCCCGTACATAACGAAATATATAACTATAATAATAATTTAAAAAAATTGATTGTACATCTGCAGTTGAAGTAAAGTGTCTCATGTGTAAATAGTAACAAAAGAGACATATGCGCAAAAATTAATATAAAAATTTATATGAGATGGTCTCAAATATAGTTACCGTGAGACTGATCCTTATTATTTATAATCAAAATTTATTTTCACAAATTTATATATGAATTGTGAAGTATGAGTTATGGATTGATCTGTCTCACGTAATTAAATTCGTGAGACAGCTTCACATAAAACTTATTCCAAAATTAAGTATATTACATTTTCACATCAGTACACAAAAGCATATCCACATTTTCTCCAAATTCTCTAATCAAATCACAAAATCATGGCATTCTCCCAAAATATTTTCTTCTGAAAAACATAAAAAATAAAACCAAATAGAGCTTATAATAAGTTTTGGGCTCTTGTACCCATGGACAAAAGAGACATGTATGAATGATTCTTGGCTGATGAAGAACACCCAAGGACAATCATTTATAAATGTTTGATCATCATCGGTTGAAATAAAAATTAAAAAAATGAGTTTAATAACAACAAATCCAGCACTGAGAAATTGAAAAACTTATCACTAAGGAAGTGATCAATCTTGAAAGAGGTTAAGACAAAGTGGAAGACAGAAACAAACAGAAGCACTAAACCAGATCTTCAATATATATAAATCAAAGCCCATTGTATTATCACCAAATTGGTTGTTAACTACTATAAAATTTCACTTAATTAATTAACTATGTATAAGAATATGTGTTTTTTGATTTGCCAATCTGTTCCATACACCGAACTTGATAAGTCAAAACAAATTAAGTGTAAGAACAAGGCCTAAATAAATAATTGATAAGTGAAATTAAGGTGTGACTAATGTACGTAAAATATATAAGATAATATCGACAAGATAGAACGATGACCTGGTAATAAATAATATCGTCCATGTAATTATTTTTAATTGAATCCGCGACAAAAGGCATCTTCCATGTATGAAAATGTCTCTATGTCCATATTAGGGTTTGAAGCATAGCATGTTTAATTTTATTGGTAAGCAAGTTGGAAATTGTTATTTGATAATTAGTGACAAATCTGAGAATCAAAATTGGTACAGAACTGCAATTTTGTATGTTAATGTTATTCTTAGAGATATAGGTAGTGGGTAGTGACGGACCCAGAATTTCAACTGAGGGGGGCCTGAGTCGATTAATGAAAAAATATAATAATTCTAAAATTGAGAGTGTAAATTTGTTACAACATCAATATAAATTATAAACTTAATTACATCTAAACTTGACAATATCAAATGTAAAAAAATCATAATTTAGTAGAACTTTTAGGCACATATAAACAAGTAATCAAAAAATTTAGGCAATATTTCAAGCACTAATTATAAAAAAAACAACAAAATACAAAATCATTCATCATTATTTTTCAAGTAATCACTAAATTACATATACGATTTCAACCATAATAAATCAACAATAATGAACAAAAAAAGAAAATAAAAAAAATTATATAAAGATAACATTTTATCTTGAAATTAAATAGAAAAGAAATTGAGAGATGAAAAAAGAGTGAAATTTTTTAAAATTTTTATTAACTGAAAACAAAAAAGGAAAGGTAAAAAATTTGGAGAGTAAGAGATTGCTGGGAGTTTGAATGGGGTTGAGCTCTTATTAAATTTTCTTATTTTTTAATCTAAATTATGAAATTTCAGAAATACTTTTAGTAATTTTATAAAATTTCAGGGGGCCCAGTGCCCCTTGGCCCATGAATGGGTCTGTCTCTGGTAGTGGGTACACTCCGACAAGATAATAACAAATTAAAGTGAAAATATAATGCAAAAATATAATTTCCTAAAAAAATTCATCCAAAATATGGTCTTGTTGAGATACATGTTTGTTTTTATTTTATAGTACACCAAGTAAGGTCAATTACTACTTGATTGTAGATTACATAAAAACAACTAAAAAAAATCAAACAATGTCAATTACCACTTGATTGTAAGAAAAATGAAAAATTACATAAAACAACTTTCAAAGATCGTCTTCGAACTTCAGAATGTCCTTTGAGCAATAGCTACGACACAAAGTTTTCGAGCTCCATAAGTAGTTAATAAGAAATAAAGGAAACTTGAGTTGAGTTTCGCAAAAAGTTAAATTAATGCTACAACAAAAGTGTGTAAATTGAAAGGTAAGTGCATTTATATTTGACCTACCAAAGGTATTATATTTTTTGAGTCAAATGAGGAATTTCGATTTTTATTTATATGGATGACGAAATTGTTGATGTGAATTTTTCAATTTTAATATTTATATTTGCAAAAATTGACATTTTGAACAAAATCAAATCAAAATTAAAAAGTTTACATGTTCTCTCTTTTCCCTGAATTCCTTAAAGATGAATGACTAATTATTGAATGCAACCTATTGTAAGTACCGTTTAATCTTAGTTTTCAATAAGTTATGATTGTTGATGTTAAAAAGAAAATAAATATCATATTCGGTTAATTTTGGTATATACTTTATCGGTGAGATATATATATATATATATATATATATATATATATATCCACTCTCTTGTTTGGCGCTCCCAGCCATTTTAAGTGAATAAAACAAATCTGACTATATATTACAATGACTTGTTGCTATATTAGAAAATAATTTATTGATTAAAGGAAATTCAGAGAGACGTCCGCAGTCATTAAACTATTATTATTGTCATTATTATAATAACTAAGTTTTTTATCGACATTATAATCATCATTTTTAGTGATTTGATTAAGTGACTAATGATCACGCCAAAAGTCAAAAGGATTCAAAGCATCTTTTTATTGATCAACATATTGATATATTAGTATTTGATTTCTTTTCAAATAAATGAATAAAATACTAGTTTATTATGGAAGAAAAAAAGAAGTTTCTAATCCTGCGATTATGACTTATTTTGAAGAAAAATCTGATATTGATTGAACTCACTTCCAACATAATTGTTTTAAAGAATTCGATTAGTTTAATATTAATGTCACAGTTGGAATAATTATTTGTCTGGTCTGGTGCGATTGTTTAGGCGCAGAACGGAAATAATAATAAATTACTTTTGAGATATACTAAAATATATTCTTCTAATAAGTGCTTAAGAGCTTGGAAAAACAATATTTTAAGTGGTTGACTGACCTAAAATTCAACAATAATATCTCAGAGAAATTAATTAAACTTTAAACTACTGGGCGTCGAGACAAGAATTTTTATGTATTTTTCATTTTTCAAAGTGTTTAGAAATTAATGAATTGCAGTAGGAAAATACAATTATTATCATTTCGAAAAAATAAAATATACTTAAAACCACTAAGAAAGATGTGCGCACATGATTTTGTCCAAATTAAATGGATTAATCGAATTTAGGGTTTCACTTAAAATAAATAGATGAGTTAATTTCAATTTTAATATGTATGTAAGATACTTTTTATTTTTTTTACAATTAAATATTCATTTTTCAATTTTGATTATTTATATTTATTTTTTTCAATTTCAATTCAATTTTAATTGGAATTTTCAAAATCATTAACGTAGACGTCGGAATTTCTGACAAATTCTAGTGGTCACATCAACAATTTTGAAATTTCAATTAAAATTGAATTGAAATTTGAAAAATTAAAATATGAATGACCAAATTGAAAAATGAACACTAAATTGTCAAAAAATGAAAATTATCTTACATATAACAAGATTAAAATTGAAATTATTCCTAAATAAATTAAAATAAATTATATATAATGCCGCCATGAGCATAGGACTTTTTGTGCCCACATCCACATAAAAGAAATCATCCCAAGGAGAATGATTAGACGTTTACCTTTTAAAATGTTTATATATATATATATATATATATATATATATATATATATATAAAAGTATAGAGTCATAATATTAACCCAAAACGATTTGTAAAACGATTTCATGGATATTATATACAAGTCGGAGATAGTGCTTAAAAGTAGATGACAATTTTAATATTAACCCACTTTCCTTTTCCTAATTAGAGTGGGAAATTTATACTATTTGTTTTCTAAAATTTAGATTTGTAGATTTTTATTGTTTTCGTGGTTTTTGACTTTTTGATTATTCATTTTCTATTACTTTTAAAGTCAGTAAATATGTATGTTATTGTGTTATTGTTTTATAACAATAAAATAAGAACATATAATTCATTTTTACCAAACTAAAAGGTTTGCAGATTGAATTAATATTTTTTTAGAATTGCATATGAAATATATAATAAAACTTACGGTATTTGGATATAAAAATTATCCCTTACTTTTATTGATAGTATATTTATATTCTTCACAAAAACTCATGTGAGACGGTCTCACGGATAGTTTTCGTGAGACGGAGTCCCATCACTCATAAACAACATGTGAATTGTAGGGTTTGGGTGGTGGGTAATTGGGTTGTGGGTTGACCCGTCTCACACAATGCATTAAAATTTCGTTAGACAGTCTCACAAGAGACTTACCCTATATTCTTTCCGTCCAAATAAATTCATCTATTCTTTCCAAAAAATTTACCACAAAATGTCTCTTGGAACGTTTTTGTTTTATATTTATCTTATCTTTTTTTACATTTGAGTTTGAGCTTAAATTGAACTTTAAATCTTCTATTAGGCATAAAAACATGTTCTACCTTGTTCATTGAATTTGACAAACAATTTTTTAACGATTAATTTCTTCAATTAAATACAGAATATTAATTTAGATTAGATTTCAAGTCCTTATTTATCAGGAAAATTTCAAACTTAAGACACTATCTTTAAATCATTTATCAAAGAAGGACATTAACTTTTTGGGGTCCCACATTGAGACACTAACTTTCTATTTTGGTAATTTTAGAATAAAAAACTTGAAATGACAAACTTAAGGCAAAATCAATTCACTAAAAAAAAACTCAAATCTCATGCGATTAAACTTGAAATTCGTGATTTTGAGTTTTTATCCTAAAGTTGCTCAAATTTAAAAATTAGTTTCCTAATGTTAGAGTTCGAATTTATTGATGAATGACCTAAAAATAATGTACTAATTTGCAATTTCCCTCTATTTATCACTATACAGGTAGTGTAATATCAGTGATGTATATGAAATTAATGTAACAATCAATATTAGGAGATCCTATTCACCAAATTTATCATCAATCTAATAAAAATGATCCACAAAGTTCAACTTGTAACTTAAAAAATCACTTAAAATGGATCACTAATGATATGGTATTTGATTAAAGAAGCACGCTTAAATGATGCATGATTAGTCATCATATTTACCTTAACCACTTTCTCCACCACCAAAGATTTCACCCTTAGTTTAAAGTGTTTGACAATATCAACCATTATCATATAAACTTTATAGTACCAAACAATAATACTTATTAATTCTAGATATTTAAATATAATTGTTTATAAACAGATCAATTTCATCGTCGGCATATCTTACCATAATAATATACATTATATTAATACAATAAAATTAAGTGCAAGAATATTGCTTCATAATTTAAGACCCTCGTGCAACATTAATAATAAAATATAAAGAGGATTGCCCGCTGCACATGCTTTAAAGGATTGAAAAAGGCAATTTATATGTTCTGTGTTTTTTCATTAAAAAAAAAAATTCTACTACAAACATCATAACATTTGATGATCTATATTAATTCAGAAAATATTTTTTTAATTATTAACTTTTATATAATAATAGATCAATTACAGAGAAAAACTTAAGACAACCCTACAATTACAAATATAAATTTAGATCTGACCTTAAATAAAAAAAGATTTAAAACCCTTCGAATAATTAAAAACCAGTATATTGGTTTCGTGCGATGCACGGGCATATAAAAATTATTATTTTGATATTTTGATATGAAAATGTTGAACACAAAATAATATATTATGAGTTAGTCTCTTATACATCCGTTGCACAGTGCGACAAGACCACGCACGGTCTTTCCTTGGGGCATGGTCGACCGTGTACCACAACACAAAAAATAACATACTTATAGCCCTAAAAGACATACTTAGAGCTAAAAATCACATACTTGTATACTATCAACCGTGCCCCATACCGCGCTACAGATGCGCTGTATTGTCGCGCACGGTCGGACCGTGCCCATAGCACAAGAAAAAATCACATAGTTAGAGCTGAAAATTACATACTTAGAGCTGAAAATAACATACTTGTACATTATTGTGGCGCACGGTTGACCGTGTCCCGAAAGACGACCGTACGCGGTCCCGTCGCATATATATATATATATATATGTTCACGTTTTCCTTTTTTTTTTTTTTTTTTTCAAATGCTCATATATCTCTCCTCCACTACCATCAATATCACCACCTTTTGTTTTTCATACAAGTTAGTGCAGAGAGATCATATGTTAGATTTCACTGATCAGGAAATTAATAGTACTCTTTCTTTTCGGCACTTCAAATCAATCATATCATACAAAATTTGGGTATCAATTAACTTTTCGATATTTGAAACGTGTTGGAGATAAATTTTTATTTTTCTTTAATTTATTCATTATGGCTTTGCCCTGATCTTGCATTATTGCATATATCAATATTAGAGAATTTGGGGATTAGAGAATTTCCGAATTTGCTCCATCAATTCAATTCGATTCCTTTTGGATATATATTACAGAGCTGATCAGAAGATTCATAACTTACAATTAAAAAAATATTCATTGAAACAAAATACGATAAATAAATAAATATATATATATATATATCATACGACGTGATTTAATTTAAATTTTAAAACAAGTCAAAATAAAATAAACTTGACAAATTACTCATATAGGTCTTTTCTTGAAAACAATAATTACATTCAAGTTTTTCTTCAAGTTTTATTCATTGAGATCTTCTTGCTCTACACATCATAAGTGGTCATCAGAAATCTAGTCTTTTAAAAGGTAAATAAATATAAGTTTTATAGTAAAATTTCAAGGTAGATATAAACTTGAACGTAAATATACTATGCATTACTTTATATAAATTAAAAACTAATTATTTGATTAATATCTATTGTAATTAATAAATTTTATGTCCTCCTAAAATTATTCATTATTAATATTTTACTCTATTATTTAATTGAATCCTCTTCTATGAATTCTTAGAATTATAATAATACTAAATAATAATAAAATTCAATCAAATTTGTATCTAATCCAATAACACAATATAAAAAATGGATTAAATGATCCATATAAATTTGTATATAATTACTTTCTTGAAATCTGTTCTAAATTCGATTATCTGGCTTGATACAGTTAGATTCGGATAAAGTCAAACAGTCAACAATTCTTTATCTAAAATTCAATCAAATTTGTATCTAATCCAATATAACAATATAAAAAAATGGATTAAATGATCCATATAAATTTGTATATAATTACTTTCTTGAAATCAGTTCCAAATTCGATTCTCTGGCTTGATAAAGTTCAGTTCGGATAAAGTCAAACAGTCAATAATTCAATATTTATTTGGAGGTGTTTCGATTCAATTTTTTCTACGGTTGGGTTATCTTCGAGATCCATGCTCTTCCCTAACTAATACAAAGCAGGTCAGATTTTTGGGTTTATCCAATAAAAAAACCTCTTAAAATTTTAGAAAGACATTGACATCTCATCCCAGTTTTAATTGAGCGGGGATGAAAGTGTTGAGAAAATAACGTAGGTTGAACAAATAAATACAGAAAAAAAGTGGAGTGATTGAAAGTTGGATCGTTTTCTAATTACGATATTATATATGTATTGATAACATTAAGATTGTACACATAATGTGCAAGAATAATTAAAATCAACGAACCAAGTTTTGAGAGATGTTTTATCCATACTTTACTTGGTGCATAAATGTACAGGACATGCTATCCACTATAAATATGTAAGCAATTAAATAAATTCCATATGTATCTATTTCAATATATAGGTGTAGCTAGCATTTACAAGATTGGAAAACTTTGGGCATATTTAGAAGATAAGGACATGTATGATATGGGATAAAATGTACCATCATTATTGCTGGCTATGATACGCGTTGCCACTTAATATCAGCCACCAGGTGTAGTCCACTGCTCTGCCATTTTGCATAATTTCAAGTAGTATTTTTGGATGTGATGATTTGAAATACAAAATGAATTTTAAATATGTTTAAATTAAATTTTATTAAAAGTAATAGATTTCAGATTTATATTAAATCCAAACAACATCAATAAATTTACTGTTATAAATTTCAAATTTTTAGTGCAATAATTCATATAATATATGCACGATTAGTAGTAGATAATGTTACATCCCGGACCTAAGCTATGACACGTGGTCAATCAGGGAGCCGGCCAGGGGCTGACCTGGCCAGAGATTGACCAGCCAGGGCCGAGCCGGCCAGAGCCCAAAGGTGGATGGAGAGCCAAATCTGAGGCGAGCTAGACCTAACCAAACCAACAGATCTCGGCTTGACACCCACCTCCTCAGCACAAATCGAGGGCTTCAGACTTATTCAAGTTTAAGATATTCGGAACATGCTACAAATCAATTTATGTACTTTCCAGGATTATATAATCTTTGGTTTGTCTATAAATAGGACTTCAATTTATGAGAAACATATCTGAAATTCATGATATTAGAGCCATATATAATTATTCTTTGATTTGACCGGTCAATAAAATGGATTCGACTGGCCAAAATCAATTGACCACAATTAACCAGGCAGGCTTCCGAGCTCGTATTATGTTCAACTTCTTGCTTTATTTCGCTTATTTTTTATCCAATTTATTTGATGTTTGACTCGATTCTTCTGCAAGAATTTACACGTTACGGATAAGAATTTGGAAACAGAATTTAGAGCCTTGGAAGCTGTCTTTTCAGGACTCATGTTTGCAACTAGGAATAAGATCACTGTAGTTAGCTAAGAAAGGAAGTGATGTGCCCTGTTTCCATGCAAAAAGGATTGGAGCATTGAAAGGACAAGTACTAAAAGATGGTGGAAGAGAGATCTTGTTTATATGGATGGAAATCAATGGTGGTACATTGGGCTTGGTGGGTTTCACATTAATGCAAAAAGGTGGCCAACTTGCACCACCACTATGAAATGAAATTCAATTTGGCTATATCTCTCAAACATCAAATTCTACACTGCATTATGATCAAATTGAAGAAGCATATATCCATGGAGTTAGTGTAATTATTGTATACAAAGCATGCACGCATAATGGACACTCAAACTAAGGGGAAATGTCTCGTGTAACACAAATGTTTTATATTTTATCTTTAAACCATCAAGTATAAATTTATTTCCTTTTTATCACAAAATATAAGGATTTATCTCTAAATACCATAATTTTTGAAATTTAAAGTCAGAAAAGTCACATGTCACTAGATGTGAAGTGACGGCTACATGGATTTTATCGGTCAAAATTGACGGTTGACTCACTAACATACACAATTTTCGTGTAAGATTGTATTTCATAGAATTACACGAAAATAGATCAGTTTTATGTAAATAAAAAATAAAAAAATTCGTGTAACCCCAAATAATTTTTTATTTTTTTTTTACAAAAAAACTGATCAATTTTCGTGTAATCCTATGAAACACAAGCTTACACGGAAATTGTGTATGTTAGGGAGTGCGCCGTTATTTTGGATTTAACATGGAAGTACCTTTGTCTTTGACTATAAATTATGGTATTTTGAACACTTTCTTATATTGAGTGGTAGAAAAAAATTACTATAAATTAAAGAGCAAATAAATGTGATTTGGGCACCGGACCCCCCAAACTAATGTACTTATTGATATGTTCCTTTTACCATCAAGAAAGGACAAGATAGGTTTGGTAGTGTGGAAAAGCTTTAAGTCATCTCAAAACCTATTTATAGATTGATGAAGAAAGCATTATTATTTATAGATCCTACTTAGAAAGAATCGCTACGAGATTATACACATATATCTTATTATCTTCTTTTTTTTTTTTTTTGGAACTGTAAAAACACTCAGTTTCCACATTTTCAACCATCTAAATCTTGTCATATTTCTAGTGGAACCCTATGTCTGTCCCACAAGTTGTATTGCCTTAAATCAGAGCAGATTCAATGATTGTAAAGACTACCACTCTTAATTATGAGACCATGAAACAGGTCCCAATTTCTACGTATGAATTGGTGAACATTTATTTGATTTTTGCAAGTAAACATAACCAAAAATTGTGTGCCTATTGGTTCAATAAGATAAATAAAATAAGTGGGAATGAATTGAGTGAAGCTTATATAGCATTCTGCATGCAATAACTTAAACATAGTAAGAAAATTGCAACAAATTAATAAGGGAAAATCTCAATTTTGATTATGTATCGTATGCCTTAAAGTCCACTTTTTTACCATAATTTTTAAGCATTCCATTTTTGATCTTTAACTATCACTTTTTTTTCTTTCCAATTTTTGTCTAATTCTACTCAAAATATCATTTTTGTCTACATGAACACTAGAATTATAAAAACGACATCAACAATTCCGACAACCACATGGGCAAAAGTCAAAATTTCAAGTAAAATTGGATGTAAATCAGAAAAAAAAAAAAAGTGATATATAGATAACCAAAATAGACATGAGCGGATTTCAAATTCACTCCAATTTAAGTGAATTTAAAATACATTCATTTTAAATCTTAAATTTCAAATTACTATATCAAATGTAGCCTAAAGGATTAAAAGATAACTTCAAAATCATATGAAGTTGAGCCAAGACTAATACGCATAAGTATTACAACCACTAATGTCCCATCATCTTATTTTCTTTACTATTCTGAATAAGGGGAAGCATAAGAACTCAATAAGGCCCAATAGCATATGGTAGATAGACTAAAGCTGGCCCAAGAAAAATAATAAAGTAGAGGCCCACAATGGAGCCATCTTCTAAGACCCAATTCCCCCATTTCCCTGCTTTCTATACAATTATTTTTCAAATAGAAATTCACAAAAACATGAACCAACAAATGAACAATAGAAATAGGGACATATTCTATATAATGCTTCTAATAATTATAAAATACTTCATTCTCGACTTCAATGTCCTGCCTAACACAATTCATGTGGATACACTAAGAATTTGTTTGAGATAATGTATCTCTTCTTCATAGTATGTGTATCTTATACAAAATCCTCCATGAGTACTTTCATACTGAAAAATAATTACTAAAACACCACTAAAAAAGTTGCTACAAAATCGAAACATAACTTTTTGATTGTTTATTTTCTGTTAATCTCTGAATCATAGCTAAGATCAGAGGATTACCCATGGTAGAGAAATGTAAAGCTATAAAATTGAATTTTATTAAATCTGAATTCACTTTACAAAATGAGGTGATTACATGCTTTTATAGTTCCTACTACATGTTAGCTGAAGTGCCAACTTATTTCATAACAGTCTAACTAACTTTGCCACGTATGCATGCATTGCTGAGTAGATTATGTATCCAATGTGCATGGTTCTTATTCCATCATTTTCACTTATCATCGAATTCAAGCTCAAATTTAAAATTTATCAAATACAAAAATATATTTGAAATTATTCAGGAATGAAATTATAAATAACCAATTATAAAAATAAACATTCTTTTTTAACTAAAAGTTTGAAACTATTATTTTTTAGTCAAGAGAGTATTTTTTTGGACCATTATATCCTTAATGAAATTGAGCCCGTACCAGCTCGTACCACCATATTTCACCTCGTACCAGCCCGTACTACCATATTTCACCTCGTACCACCAAAATACACCCTCGTACGATAATGAATGTGACCCGTACCACCATATTACACTCTCATACCATTAATTAATAATATAGCTCGTACCACTATATTACACCCCCGTACCATCATTCTTGCAACTCGTACCATCATATTACACATCAAATTTTAGAAGGGTATGGTTGGCAAAAATCATTTTAACAAAATTTAATAATTTGACAAAAAAGAATATTTATAAGTAGAGATGATTAGGAACGGGGTTAACACAATTTTTATTAATTATACTTATCAAATTGAGCTCAAATAATATTTGGTTTTATGAGCCATGCATGAAACGACCCAAATTAGAATCACTTTCTAAAGTATGTGGTAATCAATATTTTGTGAAAGCAATAAAGTTTTGGGCTCAATCATGTTCTGATATAAAATCAGTTCTAACATAAAACTCAATACTTAACAGGGATATTTGACTGAAGAAGATGAGCAATTGGATACTAATTATTATATCAACCCCAAAGTAATTATTAGAAAATAATTTGGTTGTAGTTGTACAAACATTGTACTCGATGCATTCAATATGTAGAGTACATAGAGAAAGTCATAAATTCAAGTTGACTGAGATTTAGTAACGCATGAAATTCACGTGGGCTGCCCTTCAATTATAATCCAACCATGTAAGTATAATTAAATTAAAAGAACAAACATGATTGGCCTCTCTAATATACTAGAGTTGATTTATTGTTCATGTACTTTTCATTTGTTGCGTGTTATGTGGTTGGAATTGAAGTGCGTGTCAAATGGACTTAGCCCCATCGGATGTCCTTGATAATTCAAAATAAAACAAAACTCTGATATCCATCGAATGAACATCGTTTTAGTAAATTAAATCAAAAGAAAAAAGTTGTAATTTAAACTCATGTAAAACGATGTGTTGATGAAAATCAAAAAAAAAAAAAAAAATTATAATTTTTTCAATTTAATGTCTTATGATACGATATCAAATGTTTTTATTTAGCCAGAAATATGATCAAATCAGCGAAAAAATATAATTTGTTAATCAATTGTAATGATGTGTTAAAGTTGTGATTAATTTTAATTTTTTATTGATAAATTCAAAGGATTTGGATTAAATTGTAGTTTCTGAATTTTTTTTTGTTTTTCTAATTTATAAAAGTTGGGATTAAGTTGTACTTTTTGAAGTTGAGTTTTTACTAATAAATTTTTATTCAAAATCATTTCATTCAGAGTCTTTTATTCTAAATTTTCATAAGGTCCCCATGAAATTCCTTCAAAAACCTGTTGGATAATTTGTATGGATAGATTTTGTGATTTTGTGATCATACTAAATACCAGTTTGCCATGTATCACCCAATCAAATTCATCGTAACACTTGTAGCAATCAACTTTACAAATGTCCCATTGTATTTCGAAAGCTCATAGCATTGTGCCTCATAAACCTCAATTTAGTGTTTCTTCTCTCCCAATAATGCCTACACCCTCAACCCATTCTAAAAATATAGGAATTCTTTATTTCCAATTATACCGATTTAATTTCTTTGCCAATAGTTTGTTTTTCTTTAAGTGTACATATGATCCCATGCAACACAAGTTTGTCTATAGATCCAATAGTAACTGATTATTCATAATCATTATACACCGTAAGTATAAAATGATATGCACATAAATATATTTAAGATCGATAATATGAAGTTATAATATAATAAAATACGATCTTTTACACAATTCTTAGCCAATCATCATTGACTAGATTTATTGTGTTGCTTTTCATTAGATGTAAATCTCTTAAAAGCGTCTAGGCTCCCATAGGTTTGTTAGCAAATTAATGATATTAAATCTTCGATGAAGAGGATTCATTGGTGTAGTGTTAGAAATTTATGATAACATCTTTAATTTCAACAAATGTATTAGTTGATGAAATCTCTCACCAATTGTCTAATAAAAGCAAACTTCGATTGTTGCATATGGGATTAAATTATGTTATTGCACGCTCACGCTTCCTGTATCTGTTACGTTGCTCCTAAACAATGTTATTATGACACCTTTATGACTTGTTGCCACGTAGATTGCTAGGTTATAAATGGCAAAAAAACTTTGCACTGGATTTGGAAAATTCGTTGACCAAGTCCATTTCAACATTTGACCACGTCAAAATCTACTGCAATCTATCTTTCACTAAATATTTTTCCCCATAATTTATTTTGTTACATAATAATCAAATGTCAGAATTAAAGTCTCCTTAAGAACAAAAGGGCATCTAAGTCGCCTGTATAACTTACAAATTACACCACCAAAACGAACACTAAATCTAAACCCAGAAATTGGAAAAAAAAGAAAAAAATGAAACAGTGATTTGAATTGAGCCGTCAATTCACGAAGCCGAATAATCAAACCCTAACTCCATTTTACAGAATACGACGTCGTCCCCATCAGAGCCAACACCTCGCAAATCTCTCGGCTTCTTCACGCAGCTTCTAAACGGCTCGAACCCCAGACTCAAATCCAGCTCAATTTCTTCATCATTGGCTCGGCGCTCATCCTCTCTCACAGAATCCGAAGCCGGCTCCACCTCATGATCCGGCTCCGCGTTCCCAGCCGAACCCAAGCTCTCGCACTCCCGGCTTTCATCCCTCTCCGAAACCGGCTCAGCCGCCTCGGACTGGTGGCTCAGCGAAGACTCATGACTCGGCGACCCGTTAACCTCCTCGCGAGCCGACTCCTCAACCGAAACCCGAGCCCGCTTCGACTTCGGACCCGACCTCTTAAAACGACACCGGTTCCTGACCCGACGCAGATCATTCGACCCGGATAGATTCTCCTCCTTGTTCACATGCCTAATATCATACGCCTTCAGAGGCGGCCCGTTCTTAGTCTCGGCGGCGTCAGTCGTTATCTGCGTGATCGGAGCCCCCATCAGCACCGCCTCCACCGCGCCGTGGCAGAGCTGCCAGCTTCCCGACCACAACAGCCCCACTGATCCGTATATCGGATTCACAATCCTTCCACATGCCTCGTACAATAGAGACCTAAATATTGCTGCAAATAAAAATTCAAATCAGAAAAACCAAACACACACACACACACATATATTTGTGAGATGATCGGAAAAGGTACTAACCAGGGCGGAGATGAGGGGGACCGGCGTTAATGAGGTTCATAAGGCCGGCGCGGCCGTAGAACTTGGCGAGGAAGACGGTGGCGTTGGCCTGAGAGTGTGGGCATTTGATCCACTCCAAACAGGGCCTTATGCTGCAATTATCGCTGCAGCCTTTTCTCAGAACTCGACATCCATTACAGCTCATCCGCATTTTTCTTACAGTTTTCCGACAGAAAGAGAGAAATCAATGGAGAGTTATGAAGATGAGAGGAGAATAAATATATAGAGAGAGTGAGAGTGAGAGGGAGAGGGAGAGGGGGATAGAGAGAGAGGGGATGGATATAAACTAGGGTCGCATGCTGTTTATGTTTGGTAGGAAAGTCGGGATGGTGGTGCTGCAGGTTTCCACATTCATGGAATTGGAGGGGCGGCTGTCCTGTCTGAATACTATATTAACTGTTAAATGTCAAACCAAGGGCAAGCATTTCCCCACTCTCATCAGCAGCGCGTGGGGGGCACCGCCCAGTGGTTGGCACCGGGTCTCGACGGGTTCGGGTCAGACCCGTGCTGCCTGCCTACATTTTTCTTTCCATCTGATTTAAACAACCCTAGATAAGCCCACCCCTGCAATCTTCTTTTGTCGTTTTCATATTTTTTTTAATCAGAAAAATCGAAATTTATACCTTCCCCTCTATATTTTATGCTTATCCAAACACAACATTGAGAAAATTAATGATGTGCTATTTTGTTTGCTGTTCGTCAATTCAAGAGTTTATCTCTTTGGTTTGTAGGAAACAGACTGTAGTACTGTACTGAATACGCAAGTCTGATGTCTTATCCATATCGATATTTATCATTCACTCCTTACATTTATATATTTTTTAATTATTCTAATTTGAATTAGCAATACGCACTAATATATACATTTGAATGCGCTATTTGTTATTACACATGTACCTCTACTTGTACAAATGGTTTATTACTTTATTGTGTGCAGTTGAAATTTTATAATCTTAATTATGTATTATGTTACAAAAACAGCACAAAATGATTGTTCCTTCCCTTTTTTTTTTCTTTTGGTTCATCTTATGTGCTATTTTAGTTGGTTTTATTATATGTTTATATTTTGAAATATTGAATAATTTATGTTTAATATCAACACACTCATTACAAAATTCAAAGAAAAATAGCATGCTAGGCAATCTAGAAGAAATGGTTCGGAAGGGAGAATATGAAGCCTTTTGGAGGTTCCCTAGGTCCTACTTTAAGTATACTCCTTAAAATGCAATGCCACGTTTCAAAATAATGTTATTTAAGATTACTTCAAAAAGATTAAACAAAACATTTAAGAAGTATAAAAAATGGAGGAAATATCCCATTCTACCATGAAAGTTTTTTTTCATTCCACCATTTGCCATGGAAAATAACAATGGGACTCCTTATACCACAAATTATAATAGTGAGCCCCAAAATGCCACTTTTTTTGTCAAAGTCAATGAGGAATAGTAATTTGAAGTGACAAGTAATATTTATTTATTTTGTGAATTCATGCACATGCACGTGGTATATATAGATAGTTGCAATTATTTTCCATGCATTTATGATTTACTACTACACCAAAGTTTTTGTTTTTTTGTAAGCATTATTGAATTCTCTTTTTACTGTGCATTCATATGAAATTTTCCTGTATATTCACTTTTTACGTCTATATAAGGTTCTTACTCCTAGTTAAAAAATATCACTCAACATTTTGAAGCACAAATTCTCTCTTAAATGTTTGAATTTTAAACGTGGGTTTTGAAGTTTTGAAGAATTGTCATCGAAATAAGAAAGGTATGTTTAAACGTGGGTTATTCTTTTTGGTCTTATAGGGTTAAACGTGAGTTTTAGGGTTGAACGTGGGTTTAACCCTTAAACCCACGTTTAACCCCATTTTTGTAGAATTGAATTGTTAATGTATGTTTAAACGTGTGTTATTCTGTTTGCTACAATATGGTTAAATGTGGGTTTTTTAAGGGTTAAACCCACGTTTAACCCTATTTTTCTTGAATTTAATCGTTAATCCACGTTTATCCCTATTTTTATTCGAAGTGTAGGGTTAAGCATGGATTAATCATTGTCTAACGTAATCTGTCATCGAATTTTAGAGTTAAACTTGTGTTTAATCGTTAAATGTGGATTATGTTCATAACCCACGTTTAACCATATATTTTGAAAAAAAATTAGGGTTAAACGTGGGTTATCCACATAACCCACGTTTAACCCTTTATTTCCAAAAAAAATTAGGGTTAAACGTGGGTTATCCACATAACCCACGTTTAACCCTATTTTTCGAAGCAGAATAGGGTTAAACGTGGGTTATCCACATAACCCACGTTTAACCCTATATTTCGAAGCAGAATAGGGTTAAACGTTTGTTATCCACATAACCCACGTTTAACCCTATTTTTCGAAGCAGAATAGGGTTAAACGTGGGTTATCCACATAACCCACGTTTAACCCTATTTTTCGAAGCAGAATAGGGTTAAACGTTTGTTATCCACATAACCCACGTTTAACCCTATTTTTCGAAGCAGAATATGGTTAAACGTGGGTTACCCACATAACCCACGTTTAACCCTATTTTTCGAAGCAGAATAGGGTTAAACGTGGGTTATCGACATAACCCACGTTGAACCCTATATTTCGAAGCAGAATAGGGTTAAACGTGGGTTATCCACATAACCCACGTTTAACCCTATATTTCGAAGCAGAATAGGGTTAAACGTTTGACCCTATTTTTCTTCGAATTTTATGGTTAAAAGCCACTTCGGTGATTTGTCTTTGAATTTGACATTGAATCGTGTGTTCAACCCTAATCCACATTGAATTCGATTTATTAATGAAATTATATTTTCTAAAATTAGTGGGAATAATTAAGTAGCTTTACTTGTTTGACAGTATATGTTCATTTGACATGTTATTTATTAATGATAGCATAACACTAACAAATTACAATGTTTTTTCTTTTAACAGTACCAAACAAAATATGGTTTTTCGAGTTGTATGTTGGTACGGCGGCTACTGGGAAGGTTTGGAATATACTAACGGTTTTCAAGAGGTCATTGAGCTTCGTGAAATGACATATAATGATTTGTTGGAGTCCATTCATACTAAAGTTGGTGCCGACATGATGCAGTGGGGATACGGTATTCACTCTCTAGTTGAATCTGAAGGAAGAGTGAGGAGGATAACAATTAAGAACGGACGATCGTTAGATCGAATATTGTCATTGATCGATGATGTTCTTGTCGTATTTGTCACTCTCAAGAGCATGAATGTTGGATTATCCGATGTGGTCGTATCTTCGGAAACTCAGAATACAACTCCTGGTCATGGATTTTACTATCCTGAATTTCTAGAACAACGTAACGCGACGGACAATCAATATCAGCAATGTGGAGGAAGTGGTTTAGGGTTTACAACAACATACGAGAATCCGAACTCATATGAGAATACCCAACAAAGATCTTTTTTTCCTTCTGTTCCCGCTGGGCTTCAAAACGATGCGGAATTTCATACCAGATGGGCAATCCCGAATGAAAATGAAAATACATATTTCGGGACTTCTTCGGGTCTCCAGTGGGAATCTCGACCACTAGAGGTTGGGAGTTATGAATGTGATGGATTAGACAAACTTGACCTAAACATGCCTCCGACGGACTACGGACGAGATGAGCAGCAGCCACTTAGAGAACATGCAGCAGAGACGAGTGAAAGAAGACGAAAAGAAGAACACGATGACCGAAGTGGTAATTTAGTATTATTCATTATTGAATTTACATATTGAATTTTTTTTTAAGGTTGACATATTAGTAAACACATACGCATCTGTGTGTAGATTCGGACAATGAAGAAGTGGACTTCGGATTAAATGAAGCCGAGCAAAACGAGTTGGATGAAGAGCAACGACAGGAATATGAGGAATTTTGTGCGTACATATTACGCCCAGAATGGGACATCCCAAGTATATGGGAAATCGAGCCACCGAATTCAACTCAAGTTGATACAAATCATCCAGCACCACACAATTTGCAAAAGGGATCCACCTTTTGCAGTAAGGCCGAATTGAAGATTGCTGTCGGGCAGTACCATCTTGAAGAACAAGTTGAATGTAAAGTGGAAAAATCGGACAAAAGCAGATTGTTTTTGAAGTGTAGGCACAAAGAATGTCCGTTCGTACTAAATGCAACTGAAAAATATGGTATTTGGAAAATCTCAGAGTGTTTTGGAACACACTTGTTCCCATGAGCTGAATAGGGGTTCTCCACGTCGAATGTCTTCTATTTTGATAGGTGAGTATTTCTCGGACAGACTTCGAAAGGAGAAATCCAATATAGGGCCAAGTGGGATGATTGAAGAGATGAATCAACGACATGGTTTGAATTTGAGTTATAAGACCGCACTGAGAGCAAAACGTCATGCCATGAAACTCGCATACGGTGATCCGAAGAAATCATTTTGGCAACTTCCTTCTTACTTACAGGTGTTAAAAGACACTAATCCTGGTTCTTATACAGCCTTGGATACAGATGCAAACGGAAAATTTAAATTTGCATTTTTTGCATTAGCCGCCTCCATTGTTGGTTTTCAGAGCTACTCATGGCCGGTTATTGTGGTGGACGGATGTCACTTAAAAGGGCTGTATAAAGGTATTGGGTTCGTCGCGGTTACTCAGGATGGAAACGATCAAATATTTCCCCTTGCAATTGGCATTGGAAATGTTGAGAATGATGAATCATGGACTTGGTTCCTGAAGAATGTCCGTGCTGCATATGGGTGTCCAGATCGATTGCTGATTGTGTCTGATCAACACCAAAGCATTAGTAATGCGATCAAAGAGGAATTTCCCGAAGCCACTCAGGGACTATGTTGTTATCATCTACAACAAAATCTAGCGAGGCATGGATCACACTTGGTGAATCTTTTCAAGAGGGCTGCATACAGTTATGATCGTGAAGAGTTCGTGAGGTACGTAATAGCGACATTCAGTCCAAATCTGTTCACTTCTTCCTGTAAGTACATGTGATGGCCTGTGTTAAAATACAGTAAAATACTTTGACGAGATCTTGTTCTTTCAGGTGCATGTCCAATCTGCAAGTGGCAGAGAATCATCGTGCATTGGATACGTTGGCCAGAGCCAAAAAGGAGAGATGGTCGCGCGTTCATTGTCCTGTTCGAATATTTAACTTCATGACCTCGAACGCGGCGGAGACATGGAACGCTCGTCTTCTATGGGTGAGGGCGCTCCCAGTCTGTTCGTTTCTTGAGGGAGCACGACGGATAATGGAGAAGTGGTTTTATGAGCGAAGAACCGCCGCAGAAGACCGACAAAACAATCTTACGAAGGCTGCACATGATCGTTTACTCGAAGCCTCAAAACATGGGCGATAAATGCATGTTGATATGCTCGGACGTGCCAAATTCAAGGTGACGGATCGTGCTAAGATGTTTATTATGGACCTGAATTTATGTCAGTGCTCCTGTTCCATTTTCCAGATGGACTTGATACCCTGCTCCCATGCATGTGCCGCCATAAGGTTAATCTGATACTGTCTCTGATCCTTCCTTATTTCTAAAGACATAATTTGACCTACAGCCTCTAACATGTGCATACAGCTTTTCAAACCAATCAGTGACGGCATACGTGGCAGATTACTACACAACTAGGGCTCTGAGAGGAATGTGGGCTAGCGAAGTTAACCCGGTTCCAGACGCCCAAGATTGGATCGTCAGCGATGATGTTCGTAAGCGTATTTGTCGAGCTCCGGACAAACATAAGCAAGCCGGCAGACCCCGAAGTAGCCGCATTCCGTCAACAGGTGAGTTCACTGGTCGAAGAAGGAACACGGGTATATGTGGTCGTTGCGGTGGTACCGGGCACAACAGTGCTACATGTACAGAACAAATATATGTCAGTCAGGTGGATCGAGACGGCCAGGAGATCGGTGAGGAAGATCCACCACAGGTCAAGACCAGACGCGCCAAGAAATGCTCATTGTGTCGATCGTTGGAGCACACCAAGCGAAAATGCCCTCTGTACAAGGATAATGTTAATGTCCACACCTAGACTAGTTTTAACTACTGTGAGACCCGAGCCCCTCATTACTCTTTGACCTATATAGTACATGCATCCATGCATTTTATGAACCACTACATGTTGGTTATATGAATTAATTAAAGTAAAAAAAAAATATCAACTTCTTAATTGCTTTCTTAATTGTTAGGAACAAATTTCTTGATTTAATAGATAGTTACCCTCTTAATCGAATATTCAAAATTTAAGAATAATGGATCATGCATGATTTTATTTTGCTTTTAAATACTTGAATTATTATACGCTCTGACATAATTGGTGTTGAGAAAACCCTATCATAGTTGGTTGAGACTCTAATAATGTTCAAATTCACAATGTAAATTATTTAATTAATAGTATTCATAATTAATTATATAATTTTATATATGTATATATATATATACGTAAGTGCCATGTGTGTTGTGTATATGAAATTAGTTATATATTATAATAATATATATATTTATGTAATAAGTGCGTGCATGCATATGTTATATCCATTCCATTTAATTATACACGTGTATGTTTGCATAAAGGGTTAGTATAACATTAATATTAAAATATATATAAATGCATGCTTTTGAAAATTTGAAAGTACCGTGTATTTATATATATATATATATAAATATATATGTATGAAGTCAATTTGATAATATTATATAAATATAAGTAATGCACAAATAGGTTGGTAATAAAGGTAGTCACACTAATGACATAGATATCAATAAATAAATAATATAGATAATAAGAAACCTTACCTTAGGAGTTAAACACGTGGTTAGCATATTTGGTGAGATGGTGGACTAGACGGAGGCGGCATGCAAGACTTAGATTAATATATATAAATAAACATGTCAATATAATCGTTTTCAACATCAGTTCAAATTTTGAAACAACCATAAGAATCAACATAAAACATCATCCGCTATCGTCTCTGCGTCAGTCGAATACTTAAATACTTTAAATGCCATGTATCGTCTAATCGCCGGCACGCCTCGACTGAGATAGAGAACAGGCCACCTCTGACTAATGTAACTCTCGAGCATCATCAAACAAAATACACCGCAGGAGTGGTCGTCCTTCTGCTGGTACACCTTTGCTCCCTCAAGGAAAAATAATGGGTACTCAACTGGAGATGGAACTGGTGAAAAACCCGCCGCACTGCGTTTTTCATAAAAACCGAGATACTGCAGCAACGCTGGCACCACACGTCGCAGCGGGATCGTCTGTCTAAGGCGCCTCGGTTCCCGACTCTTATCTTTCCTGTAGCTCAGGCTATCCATCAGGACGCAACGCCCTTCGTTAAGCTCGATCGCAACGACAACCCAATGTTTATCGACGTTGATGATGGTCAATAGCTGTACAAACAAAATAAGAAAGAGATTAAATACAGAATTACAGAAAGAGATGAAATGTAATGAATTATAGTAATACTTACAGTGTCAACGCCAGCCCACCACGGCTTGATATGTCGCCATTTCGGGTGCTCACCATCGAAGTACGGTCTAAGGATATCGAGCTGCTCATGATCGTAGAACTCCAAGACGTCCTCCTTGTACTTCAGGTGGTCGGTTTCACCCACGTGTGCGCTATCGTGAATCTGCTTGCACTTTTCCTGTAATTATGAATTTCATGACTTGTAAGAACACCGTAAATGAAGAAAACATTTAAATAATAGGACAATTGGTCTCAGGAACATTACAAAGAAGTGTGTGTCCAGTAGCTGGACCTTTCGAACGTCACCGTCCGCTCGCCCGACTTTCAAGAACTTGGGGCTTGTCTGAAGAATCCCCATATACGCATCTAGGGGCTTCAAATGAAATAACAAGCATATATGTATGAGCGAAGACTCATTAAAAAGTACTATACATGTAATTGTAACTATTGCAATGAAATGGTACTTACCTCATACTGGAAGTCCTCGTGCACATTCAACATTCCTCGGAAAAAGTTTGGACCCATCGGAAATCCCACTCCAACATTGAGCCTGAAAGACGAAAAATGAAAAGCATGATTTAAGGCAAGTTGCAAAGAATTTCATAGAAAAATACATCTGTCTAGTAATAGAAAGATTTTGTCGAAACTCACCCTGGTGCTCGATCTCCCATGGCAACGTAAGCATCAAACTCAGCTTCCGCCGCCAGCATCCGTGCATGACTCTCACCTCTGACATACGGGCTCCGAACATATCTACTCGGCTGAATCTGACGGTGTGATCGAACGTCCGTGATCGGATCTGGCGGATCGTATGAGCCACTAGAACCTGGTGACTGTGTGCCCCGCCCGGCCTCGACGATCGGAGTACGCACGGATCGTGCATCACCAGCAGCTGAAGTCATCCCTAAATCATCGAATGGTACTGGTGAATGATGCCCCAGGTTGACAGTTGTGCTCGGTATACCGACAGGAGTAGACGTCCACTGTCCCCCCGGCTGTGCCGTCCAATCCCCCCCCTGATATGCTGGGGGCGCTCCCCAGGCCTGCTCCTGAGGCGGGTAGTAGGAATCGTGATACGACGGACCCTGGCGGTAGTACTCTGCCAACTCCGATCTGACAATGCCTGGAATCTCAAGCTCCAGTCGTCGTATCTCATCCCGCATAGAATCCTCCGACTCCTGCATCCTACGCTCAATCATACCCCTCAAACTCCCGGTGATCCCATCCATACCCGTCCTAAACATGTCATTTATCTCCTGGAAAGCCCCGTCGAAATCATACTGATCTTTCTGGCTCGTGCTCGATGGACCCGGACGCTCAGTGAACGGCGAAGTATGTGACGGATACACTGGTGATAAACGCTGCCCGTACTGCTGCTGCTGATATCCCGACATATCGTCATGACACGTCGACTGGCCGTACTCGTTCTCGATCGGACTGTGGTGCATATCACGAGAGTTCTGTCGATCAGGCTCAGGAAATGGAGCATCATCTGGTACAGGCAAGGCTGGTACAAATATCCGCCGAGAACTCGCCGTAGTCGGCCTGGTCGACCGCCGTGCCCGTACCGGTCGTTCGGGTGCCCGCTCTGACGGACCACCCCCCTCAACATCACTTTCCCCTCTGGTGGACGGGACGACATCCATCATCCTCGGACGACCAGTGGCAAACGGAGGCAACTGCACCCCTTCTGAGAGGTCCATGTCGATACGCTGCCAGTAAGGCTGTAGCATCTCCCGAGCAGAAGGAGTGAGAGTCTCAAGGCAGACAAGACCCTAAAATGGAGAGGTACGTCGTTCAATTTCTCAGTAAGCTAAAATTGCAAGCACGTGAAAACTTCATGCGATGTATTCGTGAAATAATTTGCTACAAATATTACATACCTCCACGTCCAGAATAGTCGACAAATCATTCTCAGGTCTCTTGGTCGACCACTTCAAAAACCGGGGTATCACGTCGGGTACAGCAGTCAGAAGATATCCCACGCTTCCACAGACGGACGGAATCGCCTCGAAAGCCCATATTTAGAATAATGAAAACATAAGTCATGTTATAACAAAATCGTTGTTAAATATAAACAACGAAAAACAAAAAATTAAGATAATTAATACTAACCATCATCGCCAACGAGAATCCATAGAAGTGATATGCCGGGGGCCTGCCTCTCACCGGAGCCGGCAAAACAGTAGGCAACTGGTTCATCTTCTCCATTAAGGTAAGATAAGAAATCTTACCCCATGGAAAGCTCTCCCATCGATGATCCTGGTCTACCAAGTCCCAAACCCAAAGTGCGACCGAAGTGGTCCGTGGGTCGACTCCAAGTACAATGTTGTAGAGGAATAGGATCTTGGCTATCTTCATAGTGTCCTCCTCACTCTCCGAGAACTCACTCGCAACGAATCTACGCCGAAGCTCCGCCACTTTAATTTTCGGCTGCCGGCGACTACAGACTCACCAAAACACACCTGTCTCATGTGGAACGTGGACTGCTTGGGGTACGAAATCCGAGTCGCCAAAGCTCAGTCCAGTCACCAGGACGAACTTCCTCCTCGTGAACTTAATAAGACGATGGTCTCCACCAATAGCAAACCATTTCTCGTCCTCAGGTGTGGTAGGGCCTCGCACCTCACGTGACAGAAGGGCATGCATAAATGTCATCGAACTGTCAATCCCGATTTGCCAGCGGAAAAAATTCCCAAAACAGGTGACTCCAAATTCGGCAACACAGTCATCAGAAATACGCTGCAGGACTTCCTTAATATCCTGCATGACTCCAAGACGTGTATACCTGTTAATGTATGCCGGTCGGCCCTGACACTCCGGACGAACCCAAGCAAGCTGAAATAACGGAAATAATAGTCATATTAATATAATAATTCATTGGAAAGACAAAATTAGTAATCCAAATTGTTGAATCAAAATAAGCTCAAACTTGGAGGATTTAACCCACGTTGAACCCTTTTCTGTTTCAAATTAGAGGGTTAAACGTGGGTTATACCCAAAACCCACGTTTAACCATATAAATCCAACAAAATAGGGTTAAACGTGTGTTTTGGGAATAACCCACGTTTAACCCTATTCTGTTTGGATTTATAGGGTTAAACGTGGTTTTACCCAAAACCCACGTTGAATCCTATAAATCCAACAATTTAAGGGTTAAACGTGAGTTATACCCAAAACCCACGTTTAACCCTATAAATCCAACAATTTAAGGGTTAAACGTGAGTTTTGGGTATAACCCACGTGTAACCCCATTCTGTTTCAAGTTATAGGGTTAAACGTGGGTTATACCCAAAACCCACGTTTAACCCTTAACTACTCACAAAAAACAACGTTTAACCCTTAAATTCTCCAAAAAAACCCACGTGTAACCCTTTAAAGTCCCACAAAACCCCCGTTTAAACATATAACATGCCAAATTAAACACGTTTAAACCTAGGTTTGAACCCTAAGGTGACAAATTAATCCACATAACCTCCGTTTAACACACAATTGTTCATCAGAATAGGGTTACACGTGGGTTATGGGCATAACCCACGTTTAACCCTATAATTTTCACCAGAATAGGGTTAAACGTGGGTTATGCCCATAACCCACGTGTAACCCTATAAATCCAACAGAAACCAACGTTTAATAGCCCCCTTGTCGAAATTATACCCCTTTCACCATTCCAAACATGAATTCAAACACATGTCAATACAAACCACCATTAACGATATCAAATTTAGGGTTACACGTGGGTTTCAAACAAATCCTTAAAACCCACGTTTATACTAGAAATTGCACAAATTCTCGATCACAAAGGGGGATTGAGTCACTAACCTAATTTTGCATGTTCGACATCTTCTTGTTATGTAGGCTTAATCTCCCAAAAAAATTCAATAACTTCAATTCAAATTGGCAAAGGATGTACTGTAATTTTTTTTTTCTACTTCGAAGTGAAAGTGTGATTTTGGCAAGGATGGTGGGGTGAAAACTGTCAGATTCCCTTCCTATTCAAGTTAAGGGTGTGTTTGGAGTGGAGGTTGTTGTGGTGCATTAAATGTGCACAAAATATGTTGATAAACCCTTACAAAAAAACACACGAAAATAAAGGACAAATATATGGGGGCTAAATAAAATAAAAATTACAAAATATTAATGGTAATTAATCAAAAAGGAAAAAAATGTAATAAATATATATTTTGTGTGTGTGGGGTTCAAAATTCAAAAGGAGCCAAATTGAAGAAAGATACCCTTTGACCATTCAAAACTCACGTTGATTGGAGCCTTGGGAGGTAGTTATGGTGCATTAGATGTAGACAAACAACATTGAACAAATTATAGTGAATAAAAAATGAAAAAAAAAGGAAAAATGAAACCATAATAAAAAAAATTACACAATATTATTGGTAATTGATCAAAAAGGTAAAAAATGTAATAAATATATTCATGATAATTATTCTAAAATATTTGTAAAAGATAGAACAAATATTAATGATAAGTAATAAAAAACGGGAACAAATCAAAAAAATTTAAACGAAATAAAATATAAATTATAAAATATTGATGGTAATTAATAAGAAAAAAATGAGTAAAATGTAATAAATATAAAAAGGGAAAATCACAAAAAAATATTTACAACAATTATTCAAAAATTGGGTTATGCCCTATAACATGAAAATAGGGTTAAACGTGTGTTATGGGCATAATAATTCGAAAAATTAGGGTTAAACGTGGGTTCTGTCCAAAACCCACGTTTAACCCTATTTTTTTAAATAATTATAAGGTTAAACGTGGGTTATGTCCAAAACCCACGTTTAACCCTATTTTTTTATAATTATAAGGTTAAACGTGGGTTATGGGCTCGTTTAACCCTATATAATTCGAAAAAATATGGTTAAACGTGTGTTATGGGCATAATAATTCGAAAAATTAGGGTTAAACGTGGGTTATGCCCAAAACCCACGTTTAACCCTATTTTTAAAAATAATTATAAGGTTAAACGTGGGTTCTGTCCAAAACCCACGTTTAACCCTATTTTTTTATAATTATAAGGTTAAACGTGGGTTATGGGCTCGTTTAACCCTATATAATTCGAAAAAATAGGGTTAAACGTGGGTTATGGGCATAACCCACGTTTAATCCTATATACTTCAAAAAAAATAGGGTTAAACGTGGGTTATGGGCAACACCCACGTTTAACCTTATAATTATAAAAAAAAAGGGTTAAATGTGGGTTATGTGCATAACCCACGTTTAACCTTATAATTATTAAAAAATAGGGTTAAACGTGGGTTTTGGACATAACCCACGTTTAACCTTATAATTGTTAAAAAAATAGAGGGTTAAACGTGACTTCATACACGTTTCCACCCAAATTAGTATGTGACAAAGATTCCCTTTGACAGTGATTTGATTGGAGGTTGTTGTGGGTCAGTCATTGTTCAAGTCAAAGTCAATGAAATTTGGTGGCATTTTAGGGCACACTATTATATTTGATGGCAAAAGGAATCCATATTTTAAATTTTATGGTATAGAAATGCACAATTTTATTTTGTGTGGTAAAATTGGAGACTATAAATATTTATTGTGGTATTTTAATCCCCGGACCCTAAAAAATGTGTATAGAATAATCATATTATTCAAAAGTGATAAATAAATTCAAACAAATTAGATTTATAGAAAAAATAGTAATTTTAAAATTAAAGGAATGATCAAATATAGCGTTGGTCGTAATAGGTATGTAATCACACTTTTATGAATGTATGTAAAATCAAATTTCAATTTACTCATTCCCGTTTAAAATAATGACCACTTTAGAAAATAAAAATATTTCATTTTATATACAACGTTTTTATTACAAATTAAAATTAAGAAAACTTAAGATGACCTTTTTGACATCACAACAACTCATGTGAGACGGTCTCACGGATAGTTTTCGTGAGACGGAGCCCCATCAACCACAAACAACATGTGAATTGTAGGGTTTAAGTGGTGGATAAATGAGTTGTGGGTTGACCCGTCTCACAAAATGCATTAAAATTTTGTGAGACGGTCTCATAAGAGACTTACTCGTTTGACATTGCCCTATCATTTTTTTTTTATATACTAAACTTTTATATAATTTGACACATTAAGGGGTCCATACATATTGGTTCGTAGACAATATAATTATTATATTCACATAATTATATATATATATATATTAATCATATATTTTAGGATAATATTTAGAAAAAAAGGGAGAAGAGAGGTGGAATATAGGATGGGGGGAATAATAGAGGGAACACGTGAAGCGCCATAGGGGTGCGGCGCCATGCATAATATGGGTTGGCGCGTGGCGATCACAAGGGTGTGTCAGAGGGCGGTCGAATCGCCACATTTCTTGGAGCTACAACCCTGGGTCCCACCCTCTCCTTCTTTTCTGGAACACCAAATCCACTTGCCCAAAACAGTCCATACATTTCTGGTTTCCTGGTTTTTATAACAGGCTCTGTGGGCGCCTTTATTACCACCCATGGCCCACCAAAACCATCCCTTGTTCTTATCCCATAACCTCGGACTTCTTCCCTTACTAACTTTTCCAATTTCTATTTTTTTCTTGTCAAAGATTTGGAAAATTGTAATTAGACCTTTTAACTAAAAACCTAAAATGTTTATTCATAATATTCTGATTAGGGTTGTAAAAGAATCAAATTTTTTTGATTCGATTCAATATTCGAATTCGAATATACTGATTCGAATTCGAAAAATGCGAATAAGAATATTTTTTTATATTCGAATATTATCCGAATACGAATATGAATATAATCATATTCGATTCGAGTATTCGCGAATATATTCGAATAATAATAAATAAATATATATATATATATATAATTTTAATAAATTGTTAATAAATATTTATTTATAAGTATATATATTCTCAATCTCAGTCCCCAGGGTCGGATTCCCAAATTTACAAATCACGAGTTTCATGGGCCCTTTTTGGTTTAATTTTAGGGTCTTAGCCCAAAACTTTATATTCATGTATTTGATAAATATTTTGTATGAATTATTGCACTTAATACAAAGAATTGATGGATTTTATTGCTTATTATAAGTATTATATAGGTATTGTATCATATATGTATATGCTAGCTCTATGCAATTTGATATTATTAATTTGGAATTAAACAAATATTTGAAAAAAAAGAAGTGAAACTTTCAAGTTCAAATTCGAATACGAATTTTGTATATTATTCGAATAATAAACGAATACGAATATTCGAATAATAAACGAATACGAATAGAATATCATGATATTCGATTCGATTCGTTTACAATATTAATTCGGATGGATTCATGTGGTTAATTTAATTTCAGATCACTAGTATTTTTTGTGTTGATATCATGTTAATTTATCATTTTTTTATGGTGTAATGTAATCTATTCAATTATGGGTTCTCAGTTTATATTAATTCGTTTACAAGAAACGTAATTTAGTCATTTATGGGTTCTCAGTTTCAACTCTTAAATAAATTTTTAAGTCGTGCATATATCAAGAAAATCTTATTATTGATATGATCGGTCAAGTTTCTTATTTTTATTATTATTTAATTTTTATCATAAATTATATTAATATAAATAAATAAGGTTAGAATTTTTGGATTTATATTCATATATATATATATATATATATATAGTTAATTTTTATCTGACCACTGACAAATAGGAAAATTGATTTTGATAATTTTTTTAACCATAATGGAGAGATTAAAATATTGAGGAATGAATGAAAGAAGGCATAATAAACATGTGGGCGGCCTCCGAAAATTGGGAGGAAAATCACCAAACCACCTTTCCCCAGACCACAGGAAAACCATGAAATTCTTCAACATTTACTTAATTCACTCCAAATTGTGATTTGTTTAATACTTCTGGTAATAATTATGTATGTCAACTTGTTTGTTAATATTATCCTAATCATATAAGAATTAAATAAAGATGGACCAATTTTCTTGCAAATTCCATGGGTAGCACCCAGAAACAAATTTGAGAATTGGTTGAACTATATGTAAAGAGACATAAAAAATTAGAGATTAAATCAGAATAGAATTGAGGTGAGAGCAAAATTATACCGTTATTTAGATTGTAAAGTTCCAGATCGTTTGTAAGATCTGAGATTTAGATTAAAGCAAAAATAAAACTAGACATATTTTTAGATTGAATTGTAAAAAAGTATAGAATTAAAACAACAAAGATTGCACTACATATTTTCTTTTAGGAAAATCAGTCTCTTTGGCCTCATAACAAGGCTTAGTTCTATTATCATTATAGTATAATGCAAACTTTAAAATCATATAAAGCAAGAGGCGATAGTACTGGGCACTATAATCCAAAATGAATTATACAAATGATCTCAAGAAAGAGTGAAAGTAAAATTTATATAGTTGATTTCAACATGTATATTTGAAGAAGCTTGACAACTACAACACTATATTTACATGTAACATTTTTACAGTCTTCTTTGTCAAGAGAGATTACCTTTCACTCGACTAAGACAATGAAACAGAAGGTTCCAACTTCCCATCCTTTGCTCAGCTACAACGAAAAAAGGGGTTCTTCAAGTTTGTCTACGCACATAACCAATTGGATTTTCCTTTACAACATTCTCCTACACAAATTTCAGCGCCTCATGGTTATAAGTTTCTATTTACCTTTTTCTCCCTTGTCCGCTACATAGACAATTCCTCTTTATATACAGTTAATAGTTTCTGTGTGATGGCAATGGCAGCAGGCAAAACCTTCCACTCTTACAGCTGCTTGTTTCTCCCTCGACTGTTCTCTTACATGAAACATAAGCTGAGAAGATGTATTTGTAGGGGCTTCACATGTAAAGCTTAGCTTTTCAACCCCAAAATGTGCATCTTGTACTACAGGATTTGGGGTTCTGCAAGGCGGAGATCCAAAGACAAATGGGGGCGATGATGATAGAGTTGCACATCGGTCTGCTTTAAACTCATCCTGTAAAGATAAGAGTGTACAAGAAAATTACACAGCTAATAGCAGGACTACATTTGGTAGAAGTGAAGCATTCGTTCAGTTTTAATCTAACTATTAACTTAAACAAAAAACTCAATCTGATATTCTGACATGACCTTTCTGCATTCACTACCCAAGGAAATCTCTGTATTCTATATAACTCATATTTCACAAAAGAGAACTGAATTTCTAGATGAAACTCTAGTTTTGAAACAAATTATTAGTGCTTGCAGGGTGCATTCAATCTTGTCGAAATAAATAATACACATCCACCCTCAAAACTATCTGCCACCATAGATGTTAGGGGGGGAGCTAGGTGCAAAGTTGATATTGGCACACAGGCGCAAAAATCCAAAAAAGTGTAAAAAAAAGAATCTAAAAAATGAAATGTGAGTGTAGTTTGCAAATGTTAGACATTAAATTGTTGGAACCATATTAAATATCAAAAAAGAACAAATCAACACAAATAAATAAATAAATGGAAGTAAAATATGCGGGTTTGCAGCAGAGGCGATCGTCGGCATAGATAATATTTACTCCTGTTAGAAGTTATTTTGTGCAAATGCTTGTATTGTATTTCCATGTATTTTTCCCACTCAAAATGAATTTTTGACCGTTTTGACGTTTCCCTCATGAAATACGTCTTTAAAAATCTTAAAAACGTGTTCGTAGTTGGAAGGTAGCCTGTGAACAAGAGGCACACCTCAGAAATACGAAAAAGGGCACTGGAGGCGCTGAAAGGCGTAGACCTGAACAGAGACCACCTCTGCGCCTCAGGTGTGCCTCTAACAACTATGCTGCTACTGTTTCGGCTCCTTTCAGAAATAACAAATGAAAATCAGCAACCAATTGAAAAGCACCTCAACCTAAATGCTTGCAGCTATATCTACTCCAGTTAACAGACACTTCGGAATGTTCCTGTCATCTTAATCTTTACAGTGAACTCCGATTCATTTTGACAAGATGTTACAAATAAATGCACCTGTAATTATTAGCATGATGAACATATGGTATCCAAGGGTTAACAGTTGACACTTAACACGAAAGGTTATTAGTAACTCCTAACAAAAATGTTATTAATAAAAAATTCATAACTAAGATCGCCACTTAAACCAAACCAACAAAAGCAAACTTCTAAATCAAACAAAAGCAAACTTCTAAATCAAACAAGTTTCACTATAGCATTTTAGGAAGTTGAATAGCAAAACCTTTCAGAATCTAACCAGTTAATCATCGATTAGCAAACAGTAAATCATCAATTAGCATCTTAAATTCATGGACTCGGAGTCATATATATAAATAAATAAATATTAAATTACCAACAATATGCAGTAATACATGGCAGGATTTTAATCCGCAAACATAAAATTGAAGAAGAAATCAACTAGAACATATAATTACAAACGAGACTCATTGAACACGGTTGCAATGCAACGTTCAATAATGTACTTAACCTACATTGATTTAAACAATCAATAAATTACAAACAAAACCTACCTTACGAAGGATTAGGCCAAGCAATTCCGCACCAGCTTTCGACTCAGCACCATTACTATATCATCAAAAACGGAATACATCAAGCAATTAACGCATAAACAGATTGAAAATAGCAATGTCTGAGCATCCATAAATTCGAGTGGGAAAAAGTACCCTCTACGAAATTCCAATGGAGCGACTCGACGGGGCTTTGGGCAAACAACCCGACACATTTCCATTGAATCTTCACAGCAATCCATCTCTCCAGATCTTCAAACGAACATTTAAATTTCGAACGAAGATTTTCATCAAATTCGAAAAAGAAATGCGGTTTGCTTTTCTGGAGAGCAATAAATGGCAATTGGGATAATTTCCCAAGAAACTATACGGCATTAAAAGCTAATTTTCGGATATATGGGCATCCCACATGTGATGGTATTGCTCACATGTTAGGATGGTGACAAATGTACATTTTGTATTTAAAAATGCACACATGTATGTATTTATGATATCAAAAATGCACACTTGTCACCATCCTAACATGTGATGGTAATACCATCACATGTAGGATGGAATTAGCCGATATATGAAGGCCCAAATTTGGCAGGTAGGACACGTGGAGGGCAAATTTGGAAATTTACTTAACTAATTTTTTATTCATTTTCTTCAAATATAACTATCAATTTATTTTGTGAAACACTCTCTTATGATTTTATGAGAATGTTTATTGATTAGATAAAACCAAGGACGAAAATTTCGATTTCGGTAGAAATTTCGATACATTGATTTTACAGAAATTTCGATGAAAGTTTCGATTTCGGTAAAATTTAGAAAAATGTCAGAAACTTTATTAAAATTTGGGAATTTGGATATGATATTGTATAGAATATTATAACTAACATTAATACATATATTCAACTTAAAATTTCAAACAAAATGACATATTTACAACCAATATTGGAATTAACTATTATTAAAATGTTGTCTGGTATAATAACATGAGAAATTCAAAATAATTGAATACATTATTACTTTTACTTTTAATTTATATGGTGTGAGTAATTATTTGTAAAACTCATCTAAGGAAATTATTTGATGGGATTATTTGAGGTAATAATTTAAATTATTACAACTTTGATAAAATATTTAATATATTAAATGTTATAATTAAAATGTGAAAACAAAATACATTTTTGTCCTTCAAAATTAGTGATTTCCTATGCTTGGAAGGATTGCATTTTTTCTAAAGTGAGACATAAAATCTTATGAATGACACTACATTATCTTATTGTGGTTTTAGTGGAATAATCCATCTCATCTTTCCAATCCGTGAGCCATTTACGATAAATATGTAAGAAAATTATTTGATTGTGTTATACACGTTATAATTATAATGTGCAAAATACAATTTTTTCCCTTAAAAAATTGGTGTAATTCATTATAAAATATTATAATTATTTGGGGTAAAAAAAATAAAAATTTCACCGAAATCGAAATTGAAACGAAATTTACCAAAATCGAAATTGAAACGAAATTTCGTAGATTTTCAAACATTTTATACTATAACCTCACCGAATTCGAAATCGAAATCAACATTTACCCAAATTTCGGCGAAATTTCGGTGAAATGTTGACGAAATTTATTCAGCCCCCGTTTCAATTTCGGTGACTCAAAATTAGCGAAATTTCATGAATTTTTTTTCCCGGGATAAAACTCATTCAAAAAATTCGGATATAGATAATTATTTTTATTTAATAATGAGGGTAAATTAGGGGTGGAAATCGGACGAATTAAATCGAAAATAGGGTGTTTCGGAAAAATTCTGAAAATTTTCGGAATTATAATACCAATTTCGATTCCGATTCCAAAATTTTCAGAATTGTAAAATCCATTCCAATTCCGATTTTTCGAAAATTTCGGAATTCCGAAATTTTGGAACTTTTTGAAAATTTTCGGAAATTTTCCGAAAATTTTCAGAATTTTTTGGAATTATCGAAAAAAATTCGGAATTTTATAATTTGTATAATTTTCTTTGTCATTATTCCTATTATTTCGTTAACTGTACTACACTACTACTTATTACTAACATTAACGAAGTAAGCTCGAGCTCAATTATAAAACTCACAAACTAAAGAAGCTGAACTCAAGTTTAGTATAGTTCAACTTGTATAACTTCGTAAACTATTTAGGCTCATTTATCCATATATTTTATCATTAAAATAATAAATTTATATAAAATGTTATCATTTTTAATGAAATTTATGATATATTTACCTATATTCTACATTTTATATGAAATTTATGATATATTCTACATTTTATATTTCTAAATGCCTATATTCCACATTTTATATTCCAAGAATTGTTGAATTGGATCGGAAATCGGAAATTGGATCGGAATTTTCAAAAAATTAATACTTCGGATCGGATTTCGGAATTTTCGAAAATTTTAAATCTAATTCCAATTCCGATCCGAAATTTTTCGAAAAAATCGAAAATCGGAATTTCGAATTAAAAATATTCGTTCCAAATTCCAAAATTTCGAATCGAATTCGGCGGATATCGGAAATTTCGTTCCGATTTCCACCCCTAGGGTAAATAGATTAGGTGACGCTCCGTGTAAAAAAACAACACCAATGAGACGAATTTACTCAATTTTCTCAATAAGCAGTTATCCTAAAAGGAAATTTATCTATTTTATATTGATAAAAAAAAAATTCACATTGTTTACCTTAATTACAATTTTATTCAAATATTTTAAAAAGACAAAAACTTTTGTGCACCTAGTGCACGGATCCTAAATTTGTACATTCGGGTAGACCTCGCCAGTCACGTGTCCATCGGCGCCCGCACGTGCCACCAGGTCAAGGATAAAATCCGCCCAAACATACTTCCAGGTGTCCGACCTTAATGTTACGTGAACTATATATTTTTGTAGTGTTAGTCATACATTTTAATTATGTTAGTCATACCTTTTGTAAGACTAGTTGTACCTTAACATTTTTTTTAGACAGACATATTAACCTTTCATTCCTTTTAGTTATAACAATCATACATTTTAATTATGTTAGATATACCTTTTAGTTATGTTAGTTGTACCTTTATATATTATATAAAATTATGACTATGTTGATATAAAGGTATAAGTAATATCACACAAAGGTAAACATGTACAAATTGTCGCGAAATTATGATTTTTTAGAGTTAAAAATATTAAATAAATGTATGATATTTTGACATAATGGAATGACTATTATAACATAAATGTATGATTAATATAATATAAAAACATGTCTAACATAACATAGAGTCAGGGCTAGAAAAAAAAAAAAAGGTTAAAAAACGCAGATCCGGGTCAATCCGCGCCCGGACTCGACCCGAATGCATATGTGCATCAGGTGCACAAGAGTGCTACTATTTTAAAAAAACAACACGATCTTATTAAAAGTGTATACAGTTTGGGTCCATTCGGAGATTTGAACGTCTTTGAAATTGAACCAAACATCGGGGAATTTAAAAACTAATTTTTTGGAATCAAACCAAAGTAAAAAATCTATGAAACCAACCTAAAGTTTGGTTTGATTCAATTCGGGTACCAAGTCATTGATCTGGAACAATTCAAAGATGAAAATTTGTAGAGTTTAAAACTCTAAAAACTAAAAAGAAAACAAAATCATATTAAATGAAATTCACGGAATTATAAATAAATAAAAAAACTAAAACCTAATTTGACATGCACCAACAAAGTTTTATAAACAATTTAATTAAAAATCAAATACTTCATGACTTATTTGAAGTTTGATGAAAATTTATAATTTGATTATATAGTTAATTACTTCTCTAATATAAAACATCTATGTTTTCTTGATAAGGACCAGTAGAGTACATTTAATTATTATTGATAATCATTAATTATTAAAAATTGAAATTTTAAATTATTTGTAGCATCATAATTTATTAACTTATTAAATATGTGGATCAAAATACCTAATTAAATATTTAAATGTAGTTATATCAAAGATATAAAAAAAATGAATGACACACACATATAAATATATATATATAACTTTTTAAAATCGATTTTTCGGTTCCATCCAATCCAATTCAATTCTTGATTCAAATAATTAATGAAAAATCACCAAAATGATATATATATATATATATATATATATATATATATATATATATATTTGGTTCAGCTCTGTTCGGACAAAATTAAAAAATTAACGGATATTTTTTATTCAAAATTTTCAATTCAGATTTCAGTAAGCATGGAGACCTATTCACAACCCTACTTTTTATACAGGTCACTTTATTTACGTGGATCAAATTTCGAATTTTTTTTTCCCTTTATGATAAATTGTTCAAGTAAGGGCGTCTTCATTCACCAATACCTTGCTTTGGCCTTTGTGAATTTCCCTTACGCTGTGATGGGCTGGTCCAAGATTGGACTCTAAAAATAGTGGTCCGAAATGTACCAAAATTTCTTGGCCCGGCCCAAGTGGCCCGATGGGTCAGATGAACTTGGGCCAAATTTGCCCGTCGGGCTCGGGCCAGCCCGATGACCCATTAAATTAAATTTCTATTGTATTTTTTATATGCAACTTGCAAATTCGATATGTGATTATATTCTCGTTTTCATCACATGTTTTCATTTATTTTTTTATCTTTTCTTATTTATTCTTTTTTTCCATCCATCATTAACTCACTTAAATTAGGATTTCAAATAATTAGAATTCTCTAGGAAGCAAGAATTGAAATGTTTTTTAATGAACAAAAATAAAGTAAAAAAATATTAGACTTTGCCCCCACTAATAATTTGATTATATTAAATAATTTATTTTCAATTAGATAAATAGAATACTATAATTTAAATTGTACGTGTTAAATTATCTTATATGAAATTATTTTATATGCAAATTGATTTAAGAATTTAATTATTTAATATTTTTTTAATTTAAAAAAATTAGAAATTTGAGCCAATTTGGCCCATTGGCCCAAAAGTGGTTTGACTGGGCTCCAATTTCATAGGCCCGATTAATGAATGGCCCAGCCCAACCCAACTTTAGCATCTGGTCCGATGGTTGGGCCGGGCCGGGTGGCCCAAATTGCCAACTCTAATAATTAGCTCATTGTGGTGCTCTTTACGATATGTCAATGATCTATCTCAAATTATTATGCAGGTAATCAGTATGTATTCATTATCTGTAAACTTCTTTCTATGATATTTTAGCAATTCAGTTTTAATTCACCCAAATTCATCTTATTAGAATGTCGACAATTTATAAGGAATTTTGTCAATTGGTGGCTTTAATTTAAACGTGTTGACGACAATTTTGAATAAGCAAACGAGTTACATAATTATGTAGAATAATTGAAGAAATATTTAATTATGACTCTAAAACTTGTGCTCGATAAAAAAAAAAAAAAAGTAGAGTTAATTCTAATCAGAAAAATGTGGTCGGACAAATAAGATAGGTATATTGTTTGATAGATGAGAACTTTGGGCACAATTTTCCCAACATTTAATCCAAATAATGATTCCTATTTATTGTGTGGATTAGAGACAATAAATCTACTTATCCTTGATTTAGGGGATATCAATCTAATCTAATCAAATTTGATCAGATTGATATCCCTAAATTTCGGATAGTTGTTGAGAATATCTCATTCGTCGTGAGGACGGACAACAAGATATACTCTCACCAGGGCGCACCCTCAATGGCAAACCTCATGAACAAATAGACTAGCTTCATGTCCTAGTCGGTCACGTGAACATTTGTTCTAACTTGATCACTCATTTTACCGATGAGACAATCCTCAATCGTGGATAACAGGGTAGGTTCGTTACTTGGCGTCTCGAATGTCATTTGCTGGATCAAGTTTGTTTGGTTTGGTCGGCAAGTACGACACAACAAAATGTATTAGGGAAATTTTAGATATTGTTTACAGAATACTGGAATTTAATCAACTATTATAAGGAGTTGTCTCCATGGATTACCATGGATTTGGTTTGTCGAGTTTGACCTAATAGTCAATGATGGAACCAAGTATTTCAATCTGCTATTTGGTCTTGTAAGTTGTAACAAGTGCAGAAAGTGTACTCAGAAACTTGAATGTGCAAGAATTTTTGAAGGGCCCGTTTGGTTTGCGGAGTGAGATTGTTTAGGTGGATTAAGAAATATTGGGCTTTTACTATTCATTGAAGACAAAATAACACTTTTTTTGGATTTGGTAGGTAGGTTTTGGGATATGTTTGAATTAAATTTTATATTTGGTTTGAATGATTATGGGTTTACAAATTTGGGTTTAATTTATATTTTGTGTTTGCTTTATTGGTTAAGATTGATTAAAAAACATAAAATGACTATATTACCCTCACAACAATAAAATGAGAAAATAATATTTTAATTAAAAGACATAATATAAAATAATGTTTGGATCCCTAAAATATCTTAATATAAAATAATATTTTAATTAAAAGACATAATATAAAATAATATAAAATAATGTTTGGATCCCTAAAATATATTAATATAAAATAATATTTTAATTAAAAGACATAATATAAAATAATATATTATGATATAAAATAATGTTTTAATTAAAAGACATAATATAAAATAATGTTTGGATCCCTAAAATATCTTAATATAAAATAATATAAAATAATATTTTAATTAAAAGACATAATATAGAATAATATATTATGATATAAGATAATATTTTAATTAAAAGACATAATATAAAATAATGTTTGGATCCCTAAAATATCTTAATATAAAATAATGTTTTAATTAAAATATCTTAATATAAAATAATATTTTAATTAGAAGACATAATATAGAATAATATAGACATAATTAAAAGACATAATATAAGATAGTGTTTTGAAAACGTGAGGACATTTTTGAAAAATTCACTATTGGGCCAATAATAAACTCACAAAAAATGGTGGGTTTATAAACCAGCCAATAGTCAAACATAAACCCTCAAATAGGTCCAGATCCTAAAAAAATTTATCCGGACCAAAAAACAATATCCAAACTTAAAATCCATGAAACAAACATAGGTTTAGATTGGTTTATTATAAATCAAAACCAACCTAAACCTGTGAACCAAAAGGGCCCTAAATGTATTATTTATGAATATTCTTGATTTTTGCATTAGAAACTCACACAATGCCAGCTTGCTCTCAACGAATGATGGCATATTTCAGTTGCACCAATCACAATTAGACACGTGTATGTTGCACTTGTTGAGTTCAAAGTACCCATCTGGCCATCTCTCACAAGTCACAATAGAGAAAGATGAAAGCACTTTGTGTGCGTGTGATGTTGTTAGAACGACACATACCTCTACAAGAAACGACATTAATCATGGTATCACTCAAACCTAATTATTTTCCTCCTTTCTTCTTCTTCTGACACCTGTCCCATCTTCCACTTCTCTTTTGCCCTTTTTCGTCAAATTAGGTCACATTTATTTTATAAATTAGAATATTTACCATTAAATACAATTTTATTAGAGCTGTGCACGTCGACCCAAAATCGACAATGACCCAGTATCTAATGGGATGGAATGAATTTTATGGAATGGATTTTTTTTCTACCGATTCAAAATCTCAACTCAATAAAAATCTCAACTCAACCCAATTTATTGATAGACCAATCCATTAATTTTCTTTTTTTATCGATCTATTTTATTTTGACAGCTCTAAATGTTAGATTCATTGGAAATTATTAGATACAGATAAATTTATAAATATATGTATATGTATATCCAATTATATATTAAAATACAATAAATATAATACAATAAATATAGAACTCAATATGTTTCAACTTTCACGCAAGTTTTAATGTGGAGAATTGATTTTCTCCTTTTAAAATAGAGTGAGACTTTTTTCAATTGATCTAAAACATCACAAATTGGAAAGTAAGCGATTTTCTTTTGAGATAGAGGTTTTGAAATCACACTGAATTATAATTTAAATTAATTTGCAATATGGTTTAACCTAGTAAGAGATTCTCTTTTGGGATAGAGGTTTTGAAATAACACTGGATTATAATTTAAATTAATTTACAATATGGTTGAACCAAGTAAGAGATTTTCTTTTGAGATAAATGTTTTGAAATAACACGGGATTATAATTTAAATTAATTTGCAATATGGTTTAACCTTCAAAACAACAATTATTGCCGACCAAAAGAAATAGATGTGGTATGGAGTTGTTGGAAAATCCATAAATATATTTCTTAAACTATAATTTCAACCCAATCATCTATGATAAAACACAGAAAAAAAAACTTATTCCGGGTTATAAGAAAAGTAGAAAAAGATAATGCATATCTCATTGATTATATGCTTGTCTCGAATTCTAACCCCTTATATTTAATTCGAATTTCTATTATATTTATCAATGCACACGTATGTGAAGATAATATTATTTCTTCGCATGTAATTAAAGGTCCCCTGGTAAATGATATCTAATGAAATAAACATCAAGAATGTAAAATATCAAGCTCGAAGTTAAGATTTACATTAATTTGGAACAAATTCCACCACAATTGGCGATGGATCGGACTCCTCCATACACATCAGTCATATTTTATATTTTTATTGAATATTAATTATTATGATAATAATACTTTTCAACACGTAATATTTTATGATTATTTATACGAGTCTGTTTTAATGTATCAACAATTAAGATGTTAAAATCATAATAGTAGATTTTGGAAAGGCAAAAACTTTTGTGCACAAGGTGCGCGGATCCAAATCTGTGCACAATAATACTGTTATATTATATGAAGTAATACTGTTATATTATATAAGTGATACTGTTATATTATATATAGTTTTAACAGTATTACTCATATAATATAACAGTACTACTTTATATAATATAATAGTACTGTTGTGCACAAATCCAGATTTGTGCACCTTATGCACAGGAGTGTCACTCTTTGGGAAAAAAAGAATTAAATAAAAATTTTAATTTTTTTTCCTAAATAACATAATTAGAATATTATGATTTTCCCATAAAAAGTTAGAAGATTATAATTATATCATTATTTCCTTTTTATAATATGGTAAGTACCATTAATCTTGGTCTTTAAAACGCTGCACCTAAAAATAAATCTGATAAAATCCTCTTTAATTTAAACAACACATATTAATATATGTAAATATATTAACATGAATTTACATCAAAAAAGAAAATGGATTGTTGCAAAGATTTCATTTGGGCCCGAGTCTTCTGAGGTGATATTTTATTTCATGAGGTTATATATTATATTTCGAATTAATCACCATATTATCAATGAACTTATAAGTTTATTGATAAAAAAAGAAATAATTAACATATGACGTGATTTGAACTCGAGTGTCTCACCCAACAAAATCCTTGAATAAGGGCAGTGGCATGGCATGTGCGCCACGTGTAATACAACACATGGCTTGACCAGATAGGACCGAGACATGTGAAAAGGCATTTTAGGATAATTAGTCACCCAAATTCGTGAGGGACAGCTTTTCTATCCAATAACATTGTCCCCTTGGATTTTGCTAACATTTATTACTACTCAATCTCTTTCATATTTTACCAATTTGTGATGAATATTTGAACAGTAATTGATTCCTATAGTGGGCATCTCCATTTCAGCACCAACACCATTACAGTCTCCTTTGCCTTGGTGTCTTCAAATGGGAGCCTCTTACTTTTCCTTTCCTCTTCTTCATATATTTGTGGCCTTTTGAGATTTTCATTTTGGTGGGTTTTTCTGTTTTTCCCTTTTCTTTGTTGTCCAAACATGGCATTGTCTTCTTGCTTCTTCAGCAACCAACTCTCTGTTTCTCTCAGGGTATGTTTTTATAGTTATGGTTATGGCTTCTCTCCTCTCATTTGGTGTGTGTTTGGTTTGGGTTATAATCTGGGTTTTTTTTTTGCTTTGTATTTTTTGTGGGTTTTGTAGAATTGTTTAATTCTTGCATTGATATGTTTGCATTAACTGAATTGATGATCCCTTTGAAATTTGATGCATGCCCTGTTTGATTTCATCATTTGGGGTTTTGTCTTTAATTTTACATTTAGAAATTCCAAGCGTGATTCTTGATTGTGTTTGTCTCTGCCCCAATTGTAATTCAAAAGATTGAAAAAAAAAAATCCAATCTTGATTGTGTTTTTCTAACACTATACCCCACCTGTTTAGTATCTAGACATAACTGCTTTTAGTTTTAAAGTAGAATGGATACAATTTCTTCATTCAACCGCCAACTTGGTTAGTAATCTGCAATCACACCACCTCCTAAATCTTTCAATTTCATAGAATGTTTTGAACAATCAATGTAAGTTGAAAATTTTGAGCATAGTGATGTGAGCAGGGAATTGAATTCAATGTTTCTATTCATGATTGTCTCTTTAGTACTTTCTCCGACATAATCATGAATAGTTGACTTTGTGACGTGGTTAGATTCTTACACTTTGATGGCTGCTTATTGTAGATTGATTCTCTTGCAAGATTACCTAATCAAAGACGTATAGCTTCTTACAAAACAACAAAACCTGGATGTTTTGGCCAACAAGTGGTAGGAAAGGATGCTAATCGATTTATTAGCTTGAATTTTCTAGAAGGATCAAGAATCATCAGTAAGCCAAAGCCTAGAAGAAATACTTTGTACAGAAAAAGCTCAGTGATATCTGCTTCATGTAATGTTCTCTACCTCTATTTCACTAATTTCCTCTAGTTGGTTTATTGATTTTCAGTATGAAACTTTGTTTTGAGTGTCCTAAGAGTTTGCCAATATGGTTTTCTCAATCAAGAAGTGGATATGGATTTTTTGGTAATTCTCAGGGCTTCCAAGTTCTCAAATTGCTGCTAATGCTTTTACATGGGGAACGATAGCTGTTCTTCCGTTTTACACCTTCATGGTTGTGGCGCCTCAGGCTGAGTTCGTAAGTGTTCTCGTTGTCTAACACAGTCTGTGATTAATCTCTTGATGTTCTTCATTTGTGATGCAATTGTTATTCACATATCCTTCTCCAATATGATCAGTGGATTCTTGATTCAAATGGTTGATGGGCTTACTGAGGCTCGAAGATCTGCTTAGACCATAATGGGATTCAAATTTTGAGGCTTTATGTTGTAAAGTGTCTATATACATGTCTGAGTTTGTTTTGTGTTGTATGTTATGCAGACCAAGAAATTAGTTGCAAGCAGCACGCCGTATGTTCTGCTTGGGATCTTGTATGCATATCTACTTTATCTATCATGGACGCCTGATACAATTCACATGATGTTCGCAAGTAAATACTGGTTGCCTGAGGTCTCTCTCTCTCTATCTCTCTCTGATGTTCTTGCTTGAGATCTTTGCTCTTTTCTTAGTTATCAAATCCTGTTGCCAGAACTAACAATGGTACTGAAACTTTCAAGAAAAACACTGATAATGTTTTATAACTCATGAAAGTATGTATGTTTCAGCTACCAGGTATAGCTAAGATGTTCTCCAGTGAAATGACATTGGCTTCTGCTTGGATTCATTTGTTAGCTGTGGATCTTTTTGCTGCTAGGTATCTCTCTCTCTCTCTCTCTCTCTCTCTCTCTCTCTCTCTGATCTTTCACTTGTTCCATATTGAGGCAGGCAGGTTTATCTTGATGGACTGCAAGAGAACGTAGAAACTCGACATTCAGTTTCTCTGTGCCTGCTGTTCTGTCCCGTTGGAATTCTGACTCATTTCATTACAAAAGCTATAACCACAAGTAGAGAGAAAACAGGGCATGGAATTCATTGATGAAGCAACAATCTTCATTTATTTGATTCACCGATTGGGTTACATTTCCAGCTGTTTGCAGGAGAAAGGCTTTTCATTTTCTGATAAATTCAGCTTGCCAACTTTTCATTACATTATTAAACAATTAGCCTTGACATTTGTCAAGAAAATTTAACTACATGTGTATTAGGCACAAATTAAGCAATTAGCCTTGATATGAATTCAAAATCTGTCACTTTGATTTGAAACTAATTTTGAAGCATTTTAATGGATTTAGAATATACTTTGATTTGAGTGGTATATTTTAAATCTTGTTTTTCAATCACTCAATCCAAACACAACCTAAACAGTATTTCAGTTTTTTTATGGATCAAAGTGTGCATAAAAGTCCTGTGTTCTGTGGGCAAGTCATATTTCCTTATGAAAGTGGACACAAATGTTAAGGCTCCATGAAATAAATATTCAGAATCAAATAGACAATGTAAAAGGAGCTGATCCAGTATGCAATCCGTATAACTGAAACAACAAAAATCAATGTAGGCCAATAATTTAAGGATAGAATTTGGGAGAAATCATGAAATTGCCCAACATCGGAATTTTGCAGCCTCAGGATTGGTCTTTACAGTTTCTTGTAGGAAATAATTAAGCCTGTGAAATTGAAAAAACCAACAAATTGAGGTGGGCATGATATGTACAGTAACATTATAAACCTAACATGCTTCCTAGAATATTTATGGTTCCATCCTACTGGATCAGCTGAAAGATTTCCCAAGGTCCCAACAATCAGATCCTGATCGTACATTTTAGAGTAGATACCGCAAATTTTTGGTTATTGCAAGTTGGTGAAAATATCTTGCGGCCACTCCCAATCATCTGGAACGGCGCCCGAGCATTTGTCCACATCAGATTTGGTGCTGATTAATGTTTACAACATGCATGTCAGAGATGATAATTATAAAAAAGAAAATTAAGTAACTTCATTTCCTTTGCCTTCACTACATAGGAGTCTCAGTTCATTAAATTGTTCAGTTAAGAGTCTTGAGACCTAGAACTAATACACACTAATGGTCCTGCAATAATACACTCGGTTTTTAGTGAAATAAAGTTGTCTTCCTAGTAAGTTCACTATAATTATAAAGCTAGATGATATGGGTTCAATTTAATTGATTGTGACTATAAAGCTAGAAGTAATTCTCATATTAAGAGTACTGTTATACGCAAAATCTCACTTATCCCACCTAGCAAAAGAAGAAAATTACAGGTATGTGTACATGCATCATATGATGTGATCATTTACGAAAAAGATACAGAATTCAGTAGAGTTGTCCTTACTTTAAGTTGGAAGTGCTGACATCTGAATTCGGTCCTCAAAAACTCCATCTGATAATTCAGAATTTTGAAAAGAATCTTTCCTGGTACGGTCTAAAGAAGTAGATTCATGTATCCCTGCAAATAAAAATGCATGATCCTTGATACTGAGACACCATTTAAAGGTTTTCATGGAGATCGTGGTAACCATGGGCTGAAAACTACTACATCAACCAAAGGAAAAGGAGAAAGCAAATTTGATACAGATAATAAGAAATAATGAGTCAAGAGTCTAAAAAACATGGATCCTCTTAATACTCTACAAACAATTTACACCAGATCGTTTTACAACTCTACTAACAGAATGAGATGTCAAATATGCAAATTTAATCAGCATAAACATATGCTCTTGAATGAGCAACTACCAATAACATCCATTGGAAGATTAATTCGAATTTCACTTTAATAAAAGACTAACACCTAAATGGATCACTAAAGACAGAATCATCAGAACATGAAGATAGTGGATCATTCAAAAAGGAAATTGGAAAGTAGGCCTTTTTTTATCCAAACTTGAATCATAACCCAAGATGTGTCTACATTGAAAAATAAAAAGTTAAAACCAGAGCTCTTGGTCATACCGAATCCCAAAATGGCTGCACAAAGTAGAAAACCAGCCAGAGAAAAGTCCATTTTGTACACAATCTCCATAACAATAATGCATCCTCCGGCAACCATTAAATGTCTTGGAGATGAGAACACCATGTGCAATCTGTAAATTAATACACACGATTTAATATGCAACTCATCAATGCAGATGTCTTGTTTAATGAGACATGCTAAAGATATAAATAACAGCAGAATCTATATGTAGCTTGTTTTCACGAAGTAGATAAAAAAACAACAGAAATTTAAGGACTCACTGATACTGATAGACATCAATCTCCATGAGACAAAGAGAGAGAGAGAGAGAGAGAGAGAGAGAGAGAGAGAGAGAGAGAGATGGGACTGATCTTTTTGGGGGGTTGGTGGTGGTGGTGGTGGGTGTGTGTCGGGGGTTGGGGAGGGGGGAGTCTGTGCAACTACAGTTTCCTTTTTTTTCTTCTTAATTAGATGGGTTCAGGTCAGCTTTTGTGTGCAGCTGAAAAAATAAATCTCCCAGTGTATGCTGGGGGACTAGGTAAATCACAACAAAACTTTTGGTGGCCGAGCCCCAAGAAGCTGATCTTCCAAGAATTTGAGCCAGACTAATTTAGAGAATAAACTAACTTTTGATAGAAAGTAATTATCACGACGAGTCTGTTATGCATTGGTGTTGATAAACCAGATCACAAACACAAAATGACAGAATAAGTTTACATTTTGTGCACAAAATGGTATAAAATTCAGAAAAGGCCAGAGGAAGTACCTTTCTTCTGCTATACTGTCCACATAAAATATCAAGATGATTCCAAACAGAACAAAACTTGAAAAAGCCCATGCAGAAAATGGCAATTCTACATTGGCAGATCCCTGACAAGTTCAACACAAAAATAGAAAATCACGTCCGAGTACAGACCAAGGATGGTCATGTCACATGGCAAAAGCAAATGATAAGAACAACAGAAGAGAATAACAAGATATATGTTAACAATGTGCTAGAAGAAATCCAGGGAGTCAAAACTCACAATGATCATGTCCCACATGGCAACAGGGAACAGAAAACAGGTAGCAGAAGCAATAGTTATGGCATTCAGCCGCCTTTTAAGTTGATTCTGGAATCATAAGATGAAAAGGTTCTGAGATCAACTTGAGTTTTCTTTCATTCTTCAGGACATAGGCTTGGCAGAGATATTACAAACTGGATGCATACGGAGTATATAGCAAAAGACTGTCAATACCTTAAGTGAGACACGTCTTGCAATTACTCTCCTTAATGCTGATAAAATTCCAGCAAAGATGGGCATCAGCATTTCCTTAATTCCTAAAACTTCTTCTGACTGGACCTCTGCATCTTGATTATCGCTAAATGGTATTTTTCAGTTAAGTACATCAATAACCGAGACAAAATGTTCTGCTGGAACATGTCTGAAGAGGAGACCTAATCACCACTCACTTTTGGTAGCTTGAGATATTCTTACAATTAATAGTAGCTTAATTTCAAAGGATATTAAGTGGAGATTGTGTGGCCATGGCCCATCCTTGAGACAAAAAGTAGAATGATGCTAGCATTGCAAAAAGGCCACCGACCTGATAAAGTACAAAACAACGTCTAACTAGTTAAAATAGCAGGCTAAGGGAAAACAGATCAAGCAACATGTTTTCCAATTGTACACTTTCTCCAAAATTGTTGAGCTATAGTAACAATTACAGTCTGCTCGTGCCATTCTTTTATTTTTTATTAAGACAATTTTATACATAATTATAAGGTTATACAAAAGAACAAGTTGTTCCTCACATAACATAGCAACAATTAGAATCTGCTGGTGTCATTCATTTGACATTTTAGCTACACTACCTAAGTTAGTCAAGCATGTAATTCAAATTTCAAAATGAAATTTGATAAGCATCCACAAGGAAATCTCAGTACCTCACACCTTACTTCAGATCAACACAAATGAAAAGTGATAACCTAGCATGAAATTCTGACAAGTAAATGTGCATGAAGAGTATAAGACACAAACTAAAATTTGCACCATCTACTAACTCAAGCAGGTAAAAATTGTAAATATCAGTTGAAACGATACCTTTTTCCAAACACTGCCTCTCCTCCCATACAAAACTGCAGATAACACTCCAAGAACAGCACCAGAATACTCGGCCAATAAGACCCTGACACAGCAAGCATTTGTTTCATGAAGCAATAGACAAGTCAGGTGAATAAAGAACCAAGAATAAGGTCGAAGCAGAATAATTTTCCATTCATCCAGTAGCTCATGTAATCTTCTTTTGAAACGCTAGAAGCAGAATATCAAATTCAAGTTCTGTTTATAAATCTTAGTTTGAAGTTCACCTGAGAGGACCGCAAGATCTAAGCCCCTTTCCCCACAAGATGAAGTATAGTGCAGTGATACCACCATTTATCACAGAAGGCACTACCTATAGAATAAAGAATGCTAAACCATGTAAGCAAAGATGTTCACATCAGATTTAAATTCATTGAAGCAAGGAAAAAGATTAAGAAGATGAAAGAAACTCCATGATGACCTGAGTATTAGAAAGAGGCCTGCCCTTCCAAGGTTTTTGCAAAAGTAAAAACAGAACGGATGATGGAACAAGACAGCTGAAGATAAACAAAGCAACCGAAGCCCCTGTTTCAGACAAATAGCAGTACACAGAGTAGACTGACCAAATTCTCATGAGGTTACCAAAAATATGGATGACCTGCAAGGGAGTTTGCCTACATTCAAACAATATATCAGATCAACAAAATAAGAAACACGGAATCTCAACTCAGATACCATTTCAAAAATATTTTAACTAACTCAAGACTACTAATCTATGTAACCTTGCACCATTATTGACAATAACACTAGAACATGACAAATATCTCGAAGACTGGTAACGTATTTCCAAAATTAGTGCTCTTTCACTAGAGGAAGAAACATAAAGACTGAACCAACATTGTTGTCAACCCTTCTCTACTCCATGCAAGCCAAACCCACACTCAAGAACACTCACTTTGCCATTCCACGCTTCACAAAAAACAGTCTATGATATTTCATGTACTCACCGCGGAAATATGCTGTTTTAGATTACCTAATAGAAGCCCAACTTAACAACCATTCCCCTTTATTAAAATAACCAGCTTGCTGTCCCTCAAGAAAAAAACTTTGCTAATCAACTTTTCTATTTCAGACAATAAAATTCTCAGAAATTCACACACTTAGAAACTTCTTCTGTTAAAACAATAATGCGAACTGAAAACTGTGTAATTTCAATAAAGTCATATAAAGCTACTTTGATGAAATCCCATGAACAAATTTAAGAAAATGCAGCAGCTCAAATGAAGAATTCGTTGATTAATTACCTTAAAATTAACAAATATGCACCAACATATACGAGTAGTAATAGACTAACCTGATAGTAGTGGAACGAGAAGGGCTGCGATTTTCCTGGATTTGATTTGGGGACATCATTTTTCTGTCTGACTTTTTTTCTTTCTCCTTCAATTTAAACACAGTGAAGATATGAAACAGGTTTGATCCATAAAATCAATTTCCCAGTAAATGTGGATTGGAGACGACGAGCAAAAGCAATTGAGGATGGTGTAGAATTGCCTTAAACCAGTGTTGAATTTCAATCTATTTATTAAAGAAAAAAAAAATAAACAGAAAAAGAAAAGGAAAGAAGAAGTAGACGACGACTTTGGTGGGCTTTTAGATGGGCTACGAAAAATTCTGGTCCTGATTGGGCCAATAAATGCAAAATACTTTCTTTTAGCCCATAAAGGTTTAAAAAAATATATATATAAATACAAGTTATTTATAATGCATAGTTAAATACATGTAAATTAAATCATTAGGAGTTATTAAGACTGGATTATTTTATTTATAGAACAGAATTTAGTAGTATTTATCTACCCAAAAAAAAACCATGTTTGAAAACAAAATAATCATATTAAGTATAATAATATTATATTGTTGTTATTGATGTATAATTATATTAAAAAAAATATATTGACATTAGTTATTACGGTCCAGATGGGTTAAAGCACACCAGATCCGAGCCCATTAGTAGTACTAGGGTTTTGGTCTTATAAAACCTTATTTGCGCCATCTATCTTTCACTCTTTGTCATCTCTGTAATCAGTGAGAGGCTGCCGGCGCCGAAGCTAGGGTTTTCCCAGTCTCCGTCGCTTTGCTCCACCAAGGTAAACACTCAGATACTCTACTCTTGCTTCAATTTTTCGCAAATATCTAAACATACCTGATTTCGAGAATCTTGTTGAACGGTGTTTTCTTTTGCATTTCAGCTCTATTGTATGTTTTCAAGTATGATTTGTGTTGCTTTATCAAGTAGGTTGATGCTTTACGCATTGTTGTGAATACTGATTTGATTGCCAAACATTATTGGTTTGACATGGGGATCTTGATTGACGAATGTTGTATTACTGATTATTGGGCTTTAATAGGATCTTATTCTGCTCTCGTATATTCTTCGTGTCAAAGTTTATCTATTTAGTTGTTCTAGATCATGAAATTTAGCTGAGAGCTAGTTTCTATGATGTTTGTAATGTGGCGAATTAAGTAGGTTGTAAGATGAGAGCTTGGTTCAATTTGGGTGTAGGTTAACTAGTTTCCACCACAGAAAATTGTATAGGAAATTTCACTACAAAAAGCCTAGGGGATAGAATTGTTTTTTGAGCATGAAAAGTAGGGGTTTTGAATGTGCTGCCCATCAGTACCATCCATTTTAATAGTAATTGGTAGTGAGATGTTTTTAATTGTTTATAGAAACAGCTTATAAGTGATGGAAAATAAAACTTTCATACTTTATCATTATAAAAGTGCTAATTTTCTTCTGGAAGTGAATTGAGTTTTAGTATTTTATGGCTCCATGTTTCCTATTATTTAGATATTGCTAAAGTTATTCATTAATTGTACACCTCTTTTTCAGAGTTTCAAGATGTATACGGCCGCACAGAAGATTCACAAGGACAAGGATGCTGAGCCTACTGAATTTGAGGAGAATGTTGCTCAGGTCTTTATCAAGTCATTGCTACTAGACATGTTTTTATGCAGCAATGATTAAATTGTTGGCAATGGATGTTGTTCTGAATTGTGTGCTTTTGATGTGTCTTACAGGCTTTATTTGATTTGGAAAATACCAATCAAGAGATCAAGAGCGAGTTGAAGGACCTCTATATCAACTCTGCAACGTGAGTGTTAAATTATCTTGGTTTTACTCTGCTATCTGAGCGTGATACTAATCAGCATTCTAATTTACCTCAGGCAAATTGATATTTCTGGAGGCAAGAAGGCTGTTGTCATCCATGTTCCTTACAGATTGAGGAAAGCTTTCCGCAAGATTCATCCAAGGCTGGTGAGAGAGCTTGAGAAGAAGTTCAGTGGAAAGGTGAAACTGTGGACCGTTGTTTGATGTTTATATTACACATTGATTTAGTTTCTTAAGACCTGCCTCTCTCTCACTCACTCAGAAATATATAGTATGATCTGAATAAGAGTTTTGTTAGAAGTGCAATTGGTTTCATTTTTCATGCATTGGAGCTGTTGGTCTAAAATTGTGTGCTTATTTCTGTTAACGTGGTGGTTTATCGCACTTTTGGTTAGAATTTCATGGTTTATACTTGTCAGAAGATGTTTGCTCAGTTTATACTTAATGTGACCATGCAGGAAGTTGTTCTGATTGCGACCAGAAGGATTGTGCGCCCACCAAAGAAGGGCTCTGCTGTCCAAAGACCTCGAACCCGCACACTTACTGCAGTGCATGAAGCTATGCTTGAGGATGTTGTATACCCTGCTGAGATTGTCGGAAAACGTGTCAGATTCAGGCTCGATGGATCAAAGATCATGAAGGTTACTTCTTGTACTAACTTTATGTGTTTTTACTACTCATATATCTGTACAGAGTCTGTAATCGGCTCTTTTTTTTTTTTCCTAAAACTGCAGGTTTTCCTTGATCCCAAGGCAAAGAACGACACTGAGAACAAGCTGGAGACATTTGCTGGGGTGTATAGGAAGCTTTCAGGGAAAGATGTTGTCTTCGAATTTCCCACAACTGAGGCTTGAAATCCTACTTATGTCCTAGATTTACTTTTAGTTCTCTATTTAATGAAAAAGTACACAATGAGCTGTTTGAAGTTTTGACTAAGAGAAATATGGATGGTCTGGTAGATGTTTTTCGCATTTGTGGAAAGTGTTGAATGAACTATTTTTATGTTATAATCTCTGTTTTGTTTTTTCCTTTTGTTTATGGAAATTCAACAATTTGCCCCATGATGGATTCCAGTGAGTTGCGTTTTGTGAAAAAGCATTTGTTGAATGTATCGTTCATTTGGTATTGAATGTTTATCTGTTGACATTAGGTTTTAGTGCTATTTTGCTGAAAGTATAGTGATCGCCATTTAAATGTTGATCCACCATATTTGACGAATTGAAATGTGCTTAAGGAGTTTGATTATCTCTTTTTATCTTAAGGAGGGGGGGGGGGGGGGGTTGTTTAATTTTTGATACGCGAATCTTTAAGATTAAAAAGTGGATGAATAGGCTGAAATTGGTTTAGCGTTATATGGTTTTTAGTATTTAAGTTTCAATTAGAATTTAATATCTATCTATTACTACTATAAAATTGTCAATGTGGTTTTCGTTCATTTTTTCAGTATATAATATCCTGTTTTTTAAGTATCTAATTAGAAGCTATTAGTTAAAAGCTATGATGAAATTTTGTTAGCTAACATGTTTAATGTAATTTTGGAAATTGATAAAATGCGGAGCTGAGCAAGAGAAATGAATGAATTATGAAAATGTTTTCTTGTATAATATTATTTAGTTAAAACATTTTGATTTAACTTACAGCTTGTAATGTATTTAATCATATGGATGCTATAGTTATTAAGTAGCTTAAAATAATTAAATCAATATTCTTCGCACAAAATATCTGTATTTGAGATATTATTTAATAAAAATTACAAAAAATATAATATATCAAGTATCAACAAACGTAAGAATTTCGTATAATCAAGAGAGACGCTGATATTTATTGGTGTAAAAACAAGATTTGATCATTTCAAACAACTGAGGTGATACCTTCTTTGTTCAAAGAACCTTGCCAGACTAACAGAAAGCAAGCAAATGGCAAGTCATTAGGCACCTGGATTTGTGTGTATTCTATATGTGATGGATGTACATCTGAACCCTATATTACCTAAAGAGAAGCAAAATACAGGCATACAAGGATACCAAGAAAAGACTCCCATTTACTAGTGTGCTAGTTTTGTCTCAAATGCATCTGGTTCCTCCAAAAACCGGCTGTTCACTCCTGCTCTACACACAATCAAACCCGAAATCGTTTCTATTTTGATCTCAGCATTTGCAGGTACGAACAGCACATTACCTTTGGAAACCACCTCCAAAGAGCCACCAAAATGCGTAGTCCCGTCTCCTGCAACGATCATAAAAACAGAAGGACCAGGAACGGCAGGAAAAACAGTAGATGCTTCTTCAGGAAGATGACATCGGTCGACCTCAAATTCCTCAAAAGGTGGGAGATATTTGATGGTATAAGGATTTGAAGGCACACCAGGAAGGATTTCAGGGAAACTCTGCAAGAAAAAATCGAGTTTGGTGCATGTAAGAGTAGTGTTTCCAAATTGATACAGTTCCTAAAAGATTACCTGTTTGTATGTGAGCATTGAACAGAGAGTTTGGACATCCCGGTTTTTTGGTGTGAGGCCAGCACGAACAACGTTGTCTGATGTTGCCATGCATTCTACGCAGTCACCATGTAAATAAGCATGGGGTTCATTTGCGCTCAAATATAGAGCTTCACCTGGATTCAGCTTCACGTGGTTAAACAAAAAGGCTGCTATAACACCAACGTCTCCTGGGTATTGCTTCTCAAGCCGCAAAACCAGATCCTCCTTATCCGTTAGCTCCCTCACCTATCAGAAACTGATCTGTTGATAAATGCAATTCCAGGGATTTGGGGGTGTGGAACTAAAATATACACACTGGCTCAACATACGTAGAATTATCAACTCAAGTTTGTATTAAAGTTCCATGCCTCAGTTAAAGCAATAAGTCCATGTCAACTGAATCAATTAAAGAAATGAATTCAAAACTTTTTTAAAGAGAAATAGCATGTGATGTGGCATAGGCTGCTCGAGAGATTGTTTAGAATAAAATATATAATTCACACATACCTCACGTTTCAAATTCAATCGACTTGTCAACTTTGAAATTATTTCAGACATCACATCCTTGCTAGCTAACATGAGACCAGTAAATAGGGATTGCAAGGCCTCTTTCATTTTCTTCTCCCCGTCTTCTTCTATCATGCTTAATACTCGATCCGCACATGAACTACCAACCACCTCAATGATCTCAGGTACAGTGTGAACAACAGCCTTAAGTTCCTAAAAGAAAGAGAGAAACATGTGATGCATTGAACTTATGAAATTACGATGAAATTCAAACTTTCATATTAAGCTAGCCTCAATCATCCGAAGTACAAAACTCTGTTTTATTGTACAATTGTTATTTGTAATGTTTCAATTTATGTAGATGCTTCCATACAAGTTGAGAGTCAAAAATCATGATCCCCGCCTTAGGCAACTAAAATCCAGTAAGACTTATATCCTATTATAGAACTAAAAGTGCTACCAGTGGACTCTGTTCTGGAAACTAATATTCTTAACTATAAATGATACAGATCATTGAATGTTATAAATTCTTAGGTGCAGAAAACTTCCTTGAATACTAGCTATAAATCCAGAAAATTGCAAGCAAATTCAGGTATTACCTATCAGTGGAATTAAAAAAAGAATCCAGCACTCTTCTCTCTCTCTCTCTCACACACACACACACACTTTTTTTTTTTTCTATCGTCATATTATGCAAGAAAAATATCATCAAGGTCACCGCATGAGAAGCACAAGAAGAATGCCGATACAAACTCTTAAATAGGTTATTTTAACTGATATCATGGCTGACGAAACACTTAGGTTGAGCTGATCCAAAATGGAATCCATCACATGAAAGACAGAGTCTAATACGTAACCAAAATAAAATAAAACGGTGAATATGGAGAAAAATTAACTAGATTGAGTGCTTAGTTATCCCATTGTTTCACCGTGCATTAAACAATGCGTAATTTATACAACTCATACATAGGGACTCTCACACTTCCAGACAAGTCCTCCTCAAGAAGCCTTCCATGGAATCAAATAATTTAAATTCAAAACACGATCCGATCAAAAAGTAAATTGTAGATTAGATATAGCAACTTAATTCATTTAACTAATGGCTTTTAGGCCAATTATACGAAGAGGTATGGAGTGAATTCCCTGTCCTACAACAACAGACAAGCTTCAAGAGAGTATACAAGCAGCGAGCCTCTAAAACATTAGAACACTCAAGACCAAATATATAGCACAATCACATTCTTCAAATTCATTTTCAACGAATCCGAGTTCCAAATGAAAGACGTGAAAATTTAATGAAATAACCTTAAGAGATATGGTGATTTAACTACCTCAAAACTAACAAATCCACACAGAGCCTCGAACTCGGTGAGCGCCAAAGCCATCTCTGGTTTGTGATTACCATCCTTGTACACGTCTGGTTGCTGCTTGTGCAAAATTGCAGCCAAATCCTTATCAGGATGAGCCTGAATTGACAGTGCCTTTGCCACTGAAAGTACCTACAATTTGGCAATGATTTCAGTTCTTCATTAATCACTTCCAATTTTTCCAAAATCAAAGGCAGAGAAGTCATAAATAAACTCATCAATCTCCTTATCATTCAGCGGATAAAAATCAAATTTCTCAATAATGCAATAAGCAGTTGAAATTCATAAACTAAATCCTAAAAAATAGAGGCAAACAAACAATTTTCAAAAGTTACCTTGAACAGAAAGGGGAGAGTAGGACCCCACTTTTTCAACGCCTTATCCCCGAGGACACTGGGATTTCTCTCAATCCAATCCTTCAAACTCACCAACTTACGCTTACAACCATCATCCATCTCCGAACCACCATTTCTCACTCCACCATCAACCTCCACCCGCGTAACGACAAAGGACGGCCCTGACTCGTGAGTCCCCATCCATAACTCAGCGTATGGCTCAACGGCGTCCACCTCCTCCCCGCTGTTCTTCGCGTGCAGCCGCGCCACCGCCGATTCTTCCCCGACCTTACCCCAGTCATAATTCTTAACAGAGCACTTGAGTTTCACAATTCCGAGAGTGTCAGCCCCCATGAACGAAATGCGGAGGTGTAGAGAGAGAAAGGAAGAGGAATTCGAGGAAGAAGAAGAAGTGTGAAAACAATTGAGTCCATCTGAGAAAAGGAGCGGAGTTGGGTTTTTGAAGGCAACGATTAAGAGGGAAAGTTGACGGAAGAATGAAATGCTGATTCGCCGTTACCGTTAGAATTGGCAAACGGTGGGACGGTGGCGTATATCGTCAGCGAGTTGACAAAAATAGAAGTAACGGCGTTTGGCGGTTTTTGGGTTTACATCTCAAGGCGATGTCAGCATTTGGTGGGTCCATCCTAGTGGATCAACTTCGAAATTCTTAATTCGGTTCCGAGTACAAAAGGAGGATTTTTCTAAACAATATTTTGAATAGATTCATTCGACACGTAATAAATTACAGTATTTATTATATAAGTCTTTTTTTAATATTTTTGTTTATAAAGTACAATCTCTCGTTTAATATTTTATTAGGATAATTTATTTATTATGATTAATTGCTTTCCTAAACCTAATTCCCCCAATTGCCGTGCTAGTAACCCTCATCTTTGGACTATAAATAGGGACTCTATTTGCCATTTAAAAAAAACAATTCAAAAAATGATGATATCCTCAAAAAAAAAAAAAAAAAAAAAAGAAGAAGAAGTCAAAATGAAGCCCATATTATTTACAGATGTGAAATTTCTGTAACAATATCTTATAAATATGGAAATTCGATATAATGGCTAGATTTTTTTTCCTTTTGAAAAGATGGCTAGCTCAACATGAGAAATGGACTGTAAACGGATAATTGTATTTAATTCTTATAGCTATATTTTTTATTCTCGCTTATATTATTGATTATTATAAATAAATTAATAGGTTAGCAGCCATAATAATTAATGTTGATATGAAAGCCTCATCCACATTTATAATACCAAGGTGTCATAAATTATATTCCATATATACTTGTTTTTTCAGAAAATATTTATTATACATTATTATTATTATTATTACTTAAATATTTATTTCATACTTAATAACCCATAATTTTGACTCCATTTCTTAAATCTTTGTTTAATCTTTATACTTATTGAAAGAGAACTAACATCGTTTAGGTATCAAACAAAACAGTTAATATATTTCGTAATTTAGCTAAAATTTGGATTACTTGAGTTTCTGTTTCTAATTGTAACTCAATAAAATAAAATAAAATTACTTTGTTTGGAAACAAGGAAAAGCATAGATTGGTCGAAACTTAGCAAGATAGGATTACAATAATCTGCAATTATAGAAAAATTTAACGTGAGGAGCATGTGAGATATGACGTACAAAGGTTAACGTCGATGAAATTAAAGTCGTGTTATCGTGAATGAGATAAGGGCTTAGCTGCTTAGTCAATTTAGAATAAAAAACAATGCAAAAGCGTGGTTTAGGCGGTATCGGATGCTTGGTTTGCTCATGCGACTTTAGTGCAGAAAAAGGCAGCTGAAAGTAACTTCCCATAACGGGATCGATGCTTCTTCTATCGGCATAGATCCCGTGCCATGCACCACGCATATTCTATAAAACCTAAATATGCTCTTTTCTTGCACTATTAAATGGACATGGAATTTATCTAGTACATGTTTTTGGATATTGTCGGTGAGTTTTCTTTTATCAACAAAATATATGCTTTTTTTTTTTTTAAATGGTTTCTAGAAGGGCTTCATTTCTATCTCTACTCTTATCCTCATTGAAAGAACAGAATAACTTGATTTATTTAAACTGATGTGTGATAATGACTAGAAATAGCAAAATAAGATTTTAAAAGAATTGAATTAGCCAACTCATAAAAAAGAAAGTGGGTATTCGACAAATACATTCTTACTAAAATGGAGGTTGACCTTGTGTAGGTGTATGTATGTATGATTCGTATCGTATGGATTGTGTGGCTTGTATCACATGAGTTGTGCGGCTCGTGCGCTTCGTGGCGCATGGGTCGTGTGACTCGTGCCATGTGGTTTGTACCAAATGGGTCGGGTCATGGGCACATACACATCTATTATATTTGTGTGGTAAAATCCAAATTTGGAGCTGTGAAAATTAACAATAAATAAAATAGAAATTGTTTCGTAAAAATGATTTTAATTAATGAATGATCGAATTTCGTTATAAATTTTTTTATGAATAAACTATGGGTGGTAGCTGTATCTATTCTATCACAGAATCCACATATAGCGTGTGCCAATTTATGGATTTACTCATTTAATAAATGCTATGGAGTCTAGGAGATTAGAATTAGTCATGGTTGGGTCAACTAATTCATGACTCAGCCCACAGAACATTTAGTAATGTTAATTGAAAATCGTTAAATTATAGGTTAGGAAAAGAAGGTCCGTTAAATTAAACATTGTTTTGAATATTTATAGTCTCATAAATTGATAGGGGCATAGATGCATTTTCTCCCCCAAAATTAGGTAAAATATCAATAATATACGTAAATTGTACCGAGTAAAGCTAGAGTCACATGAAAACAACAATATTAATCATGTATGATTTTGAGAAAGAAAAAACCAACAAACAGAAGAAAATAAGATAGAGATTAATGTTAGAAATCTCATTTTAGGCATGGTCTAAAAGTTTGATTATTAGGTAGAGACAAGAAGTATAATCCCAGTCAAGAAGTGACAATTGGTAAGACAAACTTGTTTCTTTTTTCCTTCTCGAATTGAAACATTAACAATTCAAACAAAAATATTATACATTCAAAGTCAAGTATTTAAGGTTTTAAATGGTGTCCAAGGAAGGCAAAAGGATACAAGCTCCACTATCTAAACATTTCTTGAAAGGCCCAATAAAAACCCCTATTCGTAGACAAAACAATCAATACATTTGGAGACAATCATTTCACTCATGGAGACTAAAACACCAACATTCGAAAAGAGAGAACACAAATTAAAAGTTATGTTAAGAATTAAGGTGTACTTATGGAGAAGTAATTGAAATGGAAAATAAGAGTACATAAATTTGTTCATTCAATTTGTCAAATTGACTATATTTATTTGGGGCACACTAAATCAAGAGATCTATTAATTTGTCATGTGTTTGCAATACAATTAGATACAATGAATAAGAAGATTAATTATAGTAAAAATGGATTGTAGCCCTAAAAACCCATCAAGCTCGATATATATATATATTCTGAGCAAATATTAATTATCATATTTCATATCCCAAACAGTTAAATATTCAATAATAACAAAAGAAATGAAGGCAAAATCTCTTCCAAATATGTGGGAGGGGAAGGGGACTAGTATGAAGGGATGCCAATTCTTCGGTTATCTAATTGTCAACAGAAGATTTGTAGAAGAAAAAAAAAAGCCATTAATTTTACTTTAAGCAAAGTCAATGGACATGAAATATTATAAGTTGACTGTACTGAATATTTTAATGTAATGTAGCGGAATTATTAAATTGAATGGTAATAAGAGGCGTGTGCGCAACATTATTTGTCACCTTTTATATTGAAAATTAATTTTTCGTTATTGTGTGTAATACGAGGCGTGTGCGTGGTTGAATACGGATTCACGTTAAATGGGTTGATTTTTCAAATTCAAAGCCTTTTTAATTGGCAATGTCTCAGATGAGACATCCGTGAGACGGTTCGGGTGCTTTAATATGTACTAAATAATATTTTTCTGCATATTAGAATTAGGTAATACTTAATTATATTATATTATATGATTAGTAGTCGAACCGTGCGATGCGCGGTGTATTATTTATTGTGTTAATATTTATAAATTATAATAATATAATGAAGTTGTATAAATTAATAAATTATTCATAACATCGTTTATTATTTTAATTTTAAAACATGTACCATATACAAATGATTTTTGATATTATTCATTTGTGTTGCACGAATTGTCATATAATTTTAATAATTTTAATTGTTAATTTTATTTGTAAACATTTTTATTTTATTTGTTGATTTTATATTTTCGTCAAATTAAAATTATTATATACAATAATATTTCCTTCAATCATAATAATTAATCTTTCCTTTTATATTTTTTATTTGTACATTCCACCCTCATATTTCAATCATCATATATAGTTTTCTTACGTCATTTATTCATATCTCGCTCAAAAAATTATTTGTTCAATTTGTGTTTAGTGTATAAAGACAATTTGACGAGATCTCCTTAGATGAAGATATGAGACAGTAAGACCTGAAATAACTTTTTTATCTTTGAATGTCTAGCAAATCTTGTATATAGATTTGAGAAATCATTATATTTATGGTTTTTTATTGTTCTTTTTTTCTTCAAACAACAAGATTTAAAAGAATTTTTGTACCTTTGAATGTTTAGCAAATCTTGTATTCTTTCATTTTGTTTTTTAGTTTATATAGATTTGAAAAATAAATATATTTATGATTTTTTTTCTTTTTTTCCTTCATTCTTTGTATATCTTTTTTTTTTTCCCATTCTCTATACATCTATCTTTTGTTGAGAAATCATTATTTTTTCTCCATTTTTTTTTGTTTTACATAAATTTGAGAAATCAATGTATCTCTCTCTTCATTTCTTAGTTTTATATAAATTATAGAATAACTTGTAGAGTAAGATTGTTTTTTTTAATTATTATTAAAGAATAACTTATTAAGTAAGATTTACTTTTTTTTTTATTGACATGACATTTTTAGGCGGGAAAGTGGCATTCTTGTAATTTTTGTCAATTTTCTTGCTTTAATATATTGTATAGATGTGTTTAGAGTTGAGTTGAACTATAAAAAAATATATAATACTTTTATGTGTATCATATAGTATTTTTCTATATATTATATAATATTTTTGTATTATAGGATATATGACCTGAATTGGGTCGAGTCGGTCACTCAAAAACCGTGGATCCTAAATTGTCTAGATGCTCTTCTCTCTCATACAACATATAATACTTTTGTGTATATTAAGTAATATTTTTTCTATATATCAGGTAATGTTTTTGTATTATGTTGATATACTACATAATATAATATAAAAATATTATTTGATATATAGAAAAATATTACCTAATACACACAAAAAAATTACATAATTTATTATATTCAATTCGATCCATCCCGTTTCACGAAACGAGATCCTTAAGACTATATCGCACAAGACCTGATAAGTATTACGATTGAAAAAAAGTTTCATCGAACAATCAGTTCTACCTATGATTTAAGCCACTAATATTAATCAGAGATTAGACTTCTTGTACAATATTTGATTTTTTTTTCTCCACCCATTTTCTAGTAATTCCATTGTTCATTTTGCTGGTGAATCGTTTAACTCAATTTACGAACAAATCGTTTAACTCAATTTATGCACGTTCACTACTTGAATATTGAACCTTCTTCCTTGTAACTTAAATGATACTCTATATTTATAAAGATTGTGATATTCTTGATTTGAATGATACTCTATATTTATAAAGATAGTAATATTCTGGATTTGAGGTTGGATCAGGTAACTTTCTAATTTTCATTATCTCCTTCTATTCCACTCTCCTTAACTTATTAAAATAAAGGTTAAATATTGAATATAATTTATATATTAATAGAATGAACATTTGTTTAACAATTTAATAACTCTCTTGATAAATAATATTTAGGAACAACTACCTAAACTCTCTAAATTATTCAAGTCTTGAACTGTATCCATCAAAATTTCTTTGTTGCCCAGTACCCAACAAATATGTAAATTGTTGCAATAAGCTTTTTCGACCCTCAAAATTTTCAAACTATCCTTTTATAATATATATTTTATTTGAGATAGTAAAATTTTAAATATTATATAATTTTAATCTGGAATAAAATATATGAGTCTTTATTAGAATAATTTGGAATAATTTACAATTTAGTTGGTTATGTGCAAACAAAAAATAATTTGATAGTTAAACTACAAAATTGTAATTTAGAGGGTTTAATGTAATTACTCCAATAAATTAACAATACTCAAATATTTCCTTACAAAAAAAAAAAAAAGTACTCAAATATTTTTTTATTTTAAAAATGAAATCCTCAATATAGAGATTGAGACATGACTCATGAAACTTAAATAAATATTTTAAATAGTTATTCTTCATTTTATTATTTATTTACATTACAGTATTTTCCTTATAAAAAAAATAAAAAATTCAAATAGCGAGTAGTCAATAGTTATTAAAAAGCATCGAAACCCAGTACCAGCCTACCAGGGTTTAAGGTTCCAGCCAAGACCAGATTCTCCGGCCACCTCAGCGGCGGCGGAACATGGCGGAATGGGTTTGTCGAACGCTGCGAGACGGCGGTTTAGAAGGGGAGCACGCCCCCGCTCTAACTATCAACGACACAATCACCTGTCCATTAGGCTCCTTCGTTTTTGATCATGTCCTCTCTCAGCTTTCGTCGTTCGTTTTCTGCAAAAAATCTCAATCTAGGTCAATCCGAAAGGATAAACGTACTCTGAAGCTCATTTAATTTCAATGTTTATTTTAATTTGGTAGTTTCTTCTCATCTTACAATTGTGCAATTGTCTACCCTGATTCGGCAGTGGTATTGTCTTAGTTGCGTTGTCTCGGAGTCCGTTGTTCTATGAAAATTTGTTGAAGAGCAAAGGACACGACATTGTTTCTTCAAGTACCTGGTTTGGAATTTTATTTCCATTTTTCTTATTTTTAGCCTAAGATATTGGTTCTTTGATGAAATTTTGGTTCTGATTGTGATGCCACGGTTTTGGGGATTTGGAAACTCAATCAGGTTTAGGGTTTTGGATTGTTATACGGATCCGTTGGGTTGGAAAGGCAAGCTCATGGATTGTGGGAGCATTGTGAATTCCTCTCTTGGATCTTCAGTAACAGTTAATCTATGTAAAAATGTTAAAGATTTGGATAAGTTATTGGTATTAATTCTTGAACTTGGAAAAGGTAATACTATATAGCTAGTACTTTGCTGTTTCCTAATATGTGAGTACTGGTTAGATTATGATAGTGCATTATATCATCTTTTGTATTGCAGAGTTTTCTGGAGATGGAAAGGGACGGTTTGTGGTTGCCATAGACTCGGTAATTTGGTTTTCCATGTTGTAATTTCTTTTACAATTTAGTCGTCGATGGGAATTCTGAGTTGTGTATTGCTAACATCATGCTACTGTAGAAAGTATACATACATTATACTCCAATCTTTTGCTGTATGTCAACAATACAGAAAAATGTCATGGTTCTAGCTGTATAGTATATGTAGTCATCGTCTATTAAATTTATTTTCTTTTAATATTTCTTAGTCAACCAATTTTATACCTATAAATGAATAATAAAATTTTCCATACAAATAGTGGGGCAGCTTTGTTGTTACTTGTTAGTGGATTTTATATAATTGAGAATTTTGGAATCTTGAGGTTTAAGCTTGAAGTGCACTAAAGTCATAAGAGAGGGCTGTCTCATTTCGTGAATGTAAAGTTTCATTAATCAACAGAGTATTTGTCCACTAACCTATTGTGTTTACTTGCAATTCTATTTCCAGGTGAGTGAGATGCTGAGACACACGTCTGTCTCATCAGTTGCTTCACTTTTAAGCAACCTTAGGAGTCATGGTATGTCAATTTTTATATAATTACTAAGACATATAATGTTTATACCGATAATTAGTGAGTTACCTCAGTTGCTTTACATTCTGCGTGTCAAGTTAATTGTTGAATTGGAGCATATTAATAGACAGAGAGCATTTTCTTCTATCTGTAATAATGTGATAATATCTGCTAAACACTATCAAGCTGTGTATTCTAATTGCATTGTCCATAATATTGTCATTAAGACTTGAGACCTTAGCTTTTGCAGTTGATATTGACGTTTTTGTTAGGTTCTATGCCATTTCATTTGAAAAAAAGGAAATATGTAAAGCCTTATCATTCTTATTATGTCACTAAATTACCACACAACTAAGAATATTTGATGTGATGCAAGTGATGTAGTGAGCATAACACTGTCATCACGCCAACGCCAGATACTTTTATGCTAAAAAAACATACTTCGAACAGTTTAATTGAACTCTGTAACTCAAGCTACACCAAATTTATGAGAATAAGAATACTTTTATGCTTAAAAAACATACTTTGAACAGTTTAATTGAACTCTGTAACTCAAGCTACACCAAATTTATGAGAATAAGAATGCTTTATCACCGCAATGAGGCTTGAGTATGCATGTTATTAGCCTTAGCTGGCATTCGGTGTGTGAGAGTTGGCTTTCAGTATATTTTGAGGGCTTACTCATTCTTGATAACTTCTTGTGGGTGGCATCATTTAGTTGCATTGACATGTACAACTTTATTGGTGGTCTGTGGGACTTTTTCCAGTTGTCCTTAATATAAAACTTTCTGTTTATCAGTTCCCAGATAACTAAACAAGCTTGAAATTTTGAAATGTTATCTTACTATGGCCAACGAATTGAGCTTAACACAAAGGAAAGAAAGGCACTAATTGAATTAGTCTTTTAACATATACTGTAGATTCTGAAGTCCACCCTCTTGCAAGGCAGTTAGAATAAATTGCTGTTATTAATGGCCTATTGAATTTCCCTTAGGTTATTCCCAAATCCAACATGGATACTTTCTTAGTTCTTTCCTTATTTCTTTCTTTTTAATTATTCTGAATATTGCAGACCAAGTCTCTAGCTTGTTCTGGCTATTACATTCGGATCTGCATGAGACTAGTGCTACTGCTGCCCTCGAATATATGTCCTCCATGAAGGCTACTATAGAACAAATGGTTCAACCGATGGATGGACAGAGAAGAAACTCTGAGAACCTTTCTTTAATGGAGAATAAGTTAAGGAGAGGGAAGTTCTGTGTGCATGTTAAACGTAGAAATGGGCGTGTTAGAATGATGGTATTCCTCCCTCCCTTGCATTGGCAACCACAAGCATAGTTAAATATAGTAATATGCCTATATGTTTATATCTCAATATTTAAGCGGTGCACTCTCTAACAAGCATGACATCTTATTTGATCTATCTTTACTATCAGTTTGAAGAGATCCATATTGAGAATTCAGCCATCAAATTCACCCCTGTTTCTTCAGCAGATGAGATAACTGCTCATAGTCTTGTTCCTAAGGTAGGTTGAAAGTTTTACTCTACTTGAAAATTCACGATACAATTCCATCTTAACAATTTGCATATACTTTTTAGTGCACTACTTAATCAAAATACTGATACATTATATAGATGCAGATGCCAATGCATAAACGTTATAAGCATATGCATCTTTAAGTAGAAAATTGAATTGTACATTTTCATGAGAAATCATTTTTTCTTGCCAGGTCCAGTTCAATTTACAGTTATCTGAAAAGGAGCGAAATGATAGGGCGAATGTAGTTCTTCCATTTGAGCACCAGGGTATGGATGCATTTTGAATTCGTAAATGCCTTTGTTTGCATTTTTGCTTTTTTGTATATCAGATCTCACCATTGTAAAACAGGGGTGACTCTAGTCCTATCCATTCTCTCAAGTGTTTTGCTTTTTCGTCTTCTTCCAAGCTTTATGCCTGACCTTCAACTTTTCTCTCCAGATAATGGAAAAACATTTCAAATCTATGATGGTCGGAAATCTCTCAGTGAGGCCAAAGCTGATATGCCACACACTTCTGTTGAAAAAGAGGACTCCAGCAGGGGAGAGATCATCTATTTTCGTGATTCAGATGACGAGATGCCTGATTCAGACGAGGACCCCGATGATGATTTGGACATATGACTGTTATTTCCACATCATTAATTTTGCAGGAGTTGCCTATTGACATGCTAGACGGAGTGTAACCTTTTATCAACACAAACACTCGAGCATTTTGACTGAATCAGATTTGTTTCTTGGTAAGAATGTTCTGCTTGGATGCTTATTTATATTCGCATTGGATCACTGAGATAACAAGAACAGATTGAGCCATGAACATCTTCCGAGCATTCATTTGGATCATCCTTGCTCGATCTCTACTAGATCTCCTCCACTAAGTTTGCAGATCTCCAGCAGTTCTCCTATATGCGATGTATAAAAGGTAGATCCGAGGTGGTATGCAGTCAGTTTCTAGTTTGTTTTTTGTACACCAATTTCAAAAAATGTTTTCTCAACCTTAAATGGTATGATTTGTACACGTGATGTTTATTGAAATTGCATCCTGACATCTATTTTTAGATGCTTCTAAGATATAAGTACTTCACTATATGTCTGATATTAGACAACTGAAGTGACCTTAGTCTGTTGTAAATTTTATCATTTACAGTTAATTAAACCCTAGAATTGGTTCATGGATTGAGTTATATGCCCCCCAAATGTACTAAACACGCCTCTGTTAGACCATTGTTGGTCATCTCACAATTTGAATGTAATAAAAGGAAAAAAAAAAAGAAAAAAAAGATGTGTGGCCTTTTAACAGGTGCAATTAGCCATGCCAAAGGTTGTTTTCCTGTTGTAAAAAATGAATTTGACTAATGATTAGTGCACAAGTGAACAAATGAGATGAATAATGGAAGCAAAAATGTTGCTGTCTCTTCTCAATATAGAGTGCAAACCTAAACCAAGCCCTCAATTGAATCCTGAAGACAAAATATACAAGAAAGTTGTCAATAAAGCAGATCATGGAAGGTAACAAGGAAAAATCACAAACTGAAAAAGTCTAACAACAACAGCAGCAAAAGATAGCAACAACATGTTGTCCGAGTAGCACATCTCTGTCTAGTTCCTATGACACATCTAAGGAACAAGTTGTCATTCCTTTGCTGCTGGTGAAGTTTCCAGTTTCCAGCATTATCTGCGTGCAATTATTCCAAATTCCAACCAACATGAACGAGATCCTATGAGTTGCGCTTGTTTTGAAGCAATTTATGGATTTTGAGAATCTTGTTTAGCCTAGGGTCAAAGAGAACATTATATAGTCGTAAGAGCTACGCCATCTCCAATTAGTGAGTTTTAGCTACTTAGAAACCTCACCACCCCTTTTGCTCATTTCTCATTAACTGCAACAATTATCTGGAAAGGCAACCTAAGACGATTTAAACGAAGTCATTCGGATGGACTCAGACAGATGACAAAGTAATGATAACAATTATAGGAATCCTATCCTCAGATAACAAGAGTAGTGCCAGGTAAAGTACCTTAGGACAAGATAACGAGTCCAAGATATATCGCTCCACAGAGAAATATTAAGGATATTATTCCCCTGAAAGAAGATAAGGACCATTAAATCTTAAATCCTCAACAAGTAGAAAAACACTTTAGATGCATATGAGGATGTTGGAAAATAAATGTAGTTGAGCAAATTCCAAATCAAATCATGTCAGGGCTCTATACTTGCAAATATAATTTTCTAGATAAAATGTCCTGGAATACTTTCATGATTCCAACTCATTTTACAAGTAATTTGGTGCTTAAAACTTAAATAATATAACCATGAAATTTATCTTATAAGATTACTAAGTCATTTCTCATCACATCAATTATGAATGATACAACTTTAAACTCCCTCATATTTACGTACCAAATGACTCCCCAGCCGACTCCAGTACAACAGGGGCAAAGTTCTGCAAATTTCTCAGCATCACTTGTGTGAACCCTTCTAGATATCAAATCATCATATATATCTGCATAATAAGATACAATCATTGCCTTGTTCTACTATTTAGTGACTTTGTTTACTTATGATGAAAGTGAGGTTGTACCGTAGACGGAAAACAAACTATTCATAACACCTGCCATTCAGAGTAAAATACATGATCAACATAAACGAACCTAGTGTCATCCAATTGAATGTACACAAGTAGTATTACAAGGATAAGCCTATACCAATGAAGAGAATAATGTAGTGAAGGATACGAACTGTAGTCGTTTCTTGAAGAATCCAGACAACAGCAAGAAAAACGATAAACCCTGGTAAGAACATTATCCCAGGAATGAATATCTTGAATTGTTAAAATATTGCATGTCAAGTGTAAGACTCATTGGATGACTTACCGATACAAAGCCCTCGCAGCGTCCACTGTCAGCATTTAATGAATGGAATAAATTATTAGTGAGCTTCTCAAGTTAAACTTTATGAATGGATCATATGAAATGCACACTAAAATCCATGGACTATTTTCTAATATTCTTACATTTTTTGCAATGAAGAGCACAATAAGAAGGGAAAGAATAAGACAACCGGCAGCAATCCTAGACGTGAGAATATTTGTTGATGCAAGTATGAGAGCCATACCCCAAAATGATGAACCAAGATCTGCAATAGGAAGCAAAGAAACGATGCTAAACGAACAAGTACTATATATGGCAAAATCAGACAATTAACATTAGTGTTTGAGGAAGACGATTATGTAATCATTCACTCAGCTTACAGACAACATAAAGAGGGCATCAATTTAGAAAGAAACTAAAACATTAAACGAAAAAAAAAAAAAAAGAGTATTACATCCAGCTGGCAAGATCAACCAATACACACCACCACGTGTTTGCGTCATGCCACCTTCATTAGCATGAACTTGGATGCCTTCGACCTACATGTAATATAGGAGATCAGATGCCCTAGGTGAAATACATCAAAACTCGGAGGAATCTAATCCACGACACTATAAAGTCACAGATTGCAGGAACCTTAATATAGTTTAGAAATTGAACAGTTGGAGACATCACAACTTGAACTTCCAACATATTAAATGAAGCCCCAAATCAAAGTGCTTAAGAAATATCGAGAAAATAGTTTCTTACATCGCCACATGTAAGTTTACACGCAATTGCGTGGCTTGCTTCATGAAGAAATACGGTGATGAGCTTAAATGGTGTCAGTAGAAAGGTCCTCCATAACTGTCATTATCACCAAAGGAAAAATAAGACAAAAATGATAACCCAATGGCCAATCTCATGAATGGCTCATTAAAAGCAGAAAGATGTTTATGTTTTTATTCAACTGATGAACATTACACTTAACATGATAAGACCAAAACTAGTAAATCCCCTTGTGGAATATTACTTAAAGCTTAGGAAACCAGCATTCATTCAACAGAATATGGGGGCCTCTAAACGTTGTGAGCTAGCTTGAAATAAACAAGACATAATTTCACTACAGCTTTATCAGAGACAAAGCGTTAATCATTATCTTGTTCAATTTTAATTTGAGCTCATTATATACATGTAAGACAGCATGAATTATTTAGGAAAAGTATTGAAATCAAGAAAGCTAGTATGATATACTGAAATTAAGCTATATCACAAGTATGAATTTCAAAGTAGACTATGTAAACCATCATTGCAATGATTTTACTAAAACAGTTCCCAAATTCCTTCTACCCAGTATTAATTGCTTCTCCAACTGAGCAACCAATCGAAATGGCTATTTGCATTTGCCCAAAAAAAAAAACTTACAATCTGAATCTACAGCAAAAAAAGTAGGAAATGCAAAGGAGCAAAGACTTACAGCAAGAATAATAACAGTGAAGACACCAATGGTAGCAAGAAACACAACTTGTTTATGCTGACAACAATTCTTCAGCTCCCAGTTAGGATTCATGCTTTCAAATAAATATTTATATAATAAAAATGAAAATGAAGTAGTTAGATGTAATTAAGAAGCTGTTCAAAAATCAAGAATGGTGAACATTGAGAAAGGACTATTGAGGTGGAGATCAAGTCATCAAGAGCTCAATTGAGAGAGAGAGAGAGAGAGAGGGAGAGGGAATTTTATTTAAAAAAATTGTTTCTTGATATTTGAGAATTTATTTCCGGGTTACGAGGAAGCAAGTGTCCGAACTGGCAATATGGAGGAGGTGTATGTTAACGATATGGGCTTGGTTGCAGCCAATCGCAGTTCTCTCTCCAAGAACCGACATTTTTGTCATTTACTGTTGACTTTTCAGTCTCTGGCCCTTTTATTTAAAAAAGGAGTGGGCTTTAGTTCAATGAATATTCCTTGGTAATAAGCTGATCTATTGCACTCCAGTCTTTTATTAATAAAAGGATTGGGCTTTAGGTTAATGAAAGTTATTGGGCTTTAATGGATTGTTAACTATTGGGCTATAACCCAATTTTTCTTGATGAAACGACTTTTATTTTTATTTTTTATTCTTCTATATCTTTTCACTAGTATATTGGCAATATGGATAATGCAGACAGAATGGTGAACATTGTAGGTGAAATGCAAAATTAATAATATCTAGCTGAATAATTTTGTTTTTCCAAAATAGTCATATAATTTCATATTTTAATAGAAGTAATTTATGATACATTAAGTTGTTTAATCCTTGTGAAAAACAATTAAATTTTCTACTTAAAAAAAATGTGTATATATATATATATTTATATGGGTGCTGTGGAATTTTGGAGAGAATACGTAGAAACTATTTATTTAATCAAGTCAACATACTAGTACAATTGACATGATGCTTGTTTCTCGAACTTGGATTACAATTTCTCAAATATTACATAAATTTGTAGAAAGATTAGTAATGAATATCTGCATTGGTATGAGATCTTTTTTGGGAATTTCAAAATAAATTCGTTTGGACTTGTTTTCAAAACGAACAATAAATTTTAACAAGCTTGTAAATTGATACAACAAATATACAATTAACTAATTCCAGTAGTGATGAACTTGCATGATGATTCATGCACCTTAAATTCATTCACAACTTCGTTTGATAAATTCATAAAAGTTAACAACAAATTTAATGACAATTTGTTAAGAAAAATTAAATGGAATTTTTATTGCAGAATTCAAATAACTTTTTTAATTAATTGATGGAAAAAATAATGTTGGCCATATAAGCATAGCATATTGTCGATAAGAAATATTATCATATATATCGACCACCCACTTTAATAATAATTTTTTTTTATTAGCTTTTTATCCTTTCTTTTATCAACAAAGTTTTGAGATACCTGTTTGAATTTGTAAAGCCCCTTTCCCTTTCCACACTTCAATTATTAATTTTCATTTTTAAAGATGGGGATAGGAAAGAGTAACACAAAAACTTTTAATTCTTTGAGATGTAATATTTCATTTTCATTTCACATATTATATATGTGATGTCAAAATTTCTTAAATTTGGATAAAAAATTGATTGGTTCAATTAAGAACTAGCTAATTGGTCAAACAGTCAACGAACCAAAAATCCAAACAAACGGTCAAAACCAAATTAAATAGGTCAAAATCAGCCAATTTTATTTGACCAGTTTAGTTTCTTATTTTTTATTTTGAGATAAGTTTAAAAATAGTATTTTATTTATTATCGTACATATACATCAAATAGCTTAGAATTTAGTCCTTGTTAAATTGATTATTTACTTTCAAAATTGCAGCTTTAGTCAACTGTAATTATTTAGAACATATCAGAATTATTATTATTTTAATGAAAAAATATAGTTAATTACTTTACAACAATTGAACTTAATAATAAAATTAATTACCAATCGCTAATAAAATCTAATTTGGCAATAATTAATTTATGAAAATATTGGTTCGAGTCCTCTTTGTCCTTACTTTCTTGGAGTTGATTGATATATCCAATTGACAAGCTTAAATTGGTTCGACTATAATTACTCGACATCCAATTCTGGTGGGCTCAAAATTGACTCTTGAATCTAATGGAACGTATTTAATATAAATTATATATAATTAAATCAAACAGGCTAATAAAATCGTAGTTTGAATCAAGTAAAGATAATGATATTTGTTCTCTTCATACAATACAAAAATAAAATATTCATGTAAGATAACATTTAAAATCTAACTTATTAACATATTAATTTACGAGTTGACTCACTAACTCATATTCAAGTTATGGAACTTGCCCAGCTTCAATTAAGCTCCCAAGTCTAACAAATCGATTTTAATGGATTTTCTTTTTTTCTTTTTCCAATCATATTTGAAGTAGTTCATAAATCATCTCAATCCACCATTACTAAAAAGAGATAGGGGACATAGGAGTAGATCATGGTACAAAAGCATGCTATTGTGAGCCACGAGTGTTTGATCACATGGCAAGTTGGAACATAGGTCCCAAAAGATAACTTTAAAAGTGAAGGGTTAGAACTATATTGTCTAAATACAAGAAACCCTAATAAAAAAATTGAATGATATCATATCTAATAAAATTGGTGAATGTAGCATGGAATAAATCCTTGTACACGATGCATTGAATGTGGTATATATAGATATTTAAATTTTATTCTCTAGTTTTTAATGATAAAAAGCTTAATGCTATTTACTTGAATGCTATATACGACAGAATTAATTATTGACCACCACAATGGGAGCACAAATATGATGAGTTTTGGGCCCTCTCTAAGCGATAGATATAGGATCCATCTTTTAATATAAATGGGCCAACCAATTAATTTAGTTGTATCTCAAAAAGAAAAGGGAAAAAAGAAAGAAAAAAAAAACTAGATTATCTTAGACTTATTAAACTAGAAATCTTATGAGCTTCCTAAGAAAAAAAATATCTTATTATGTATCCTCGTTTGATTGTAGATTTCGAATTTGTTCCACAATAGATTATATCTAAGTTTATTGTGCATGTTGTCCAAATGAAGAGGAATACATGAGCAACCACAATAATTTTGGATGAAATTTCTAGTAACATCTTGTATAATATAATGTATTTTAATATCATATTTTATTTATATTGAGACATGACACATACTTAAAATCTTCACGACCATAATTGAGGGCTTCACAAAAGATTTCTAGCTAGAAATGTTAATCATTTAATTAATCGTGTTGTATGATTGTTAACATTGAATCTGAACTTAGATATGTTTTTTTGTTTTAATTTGGTCTCATGCCAAATACACTTCATCAATTAAAATCAGCAAATTAAACTCTATAAGATAATTTTTTTTTTTTTTTTTGTTAAAGGACACAAAAGCAGTTGCCGTCAAAGTGGGTAATATCGAAAGGTGACTGGTGGTCTGGTAGATGGAAACTTCAACATAAAATAAGATGTAAAATAAAATACCTAAATTGGTATATATTGAGGATAAATTAAAATGGAAGATAAAATATTAGTAGAAATAGAATAATAAATTGGTATCTATTGTGGATAAACTAATGATGGTGGAATGCCAAGTTGTACTAATGTAAATGAGATAACGTCATGTTATAATTTAGTAGTATTCATTCTGTAGTTTTCGAGAATTATAAGTTTAGGATGCACACATAAATAAAATAAATTTAGATTGTGAGTAGTGGAGCTCGTCACACAGAAATTATAGATATTGATAAGATGGTTTTATATAAACTTTAATGATAATGTGTTAATTGAATAGTGAAAGTAGGTCGTTTGCCAGATAAGTATATACCAAACGCTGCCACATAATAATTTAGGTAATTGTTTGAAGCACATGTATGTCTTCATTGTGTCCCATTTTCTGCACTAACCACACAACATGTCTTCCTCTTTACTTTGTCCACCTCAACCTCCCTTTTATTTTTGGGACTTTTTCTTTCATTTGCTCCTCCCAATATTCCATTTCTTGCTTATTTTGCATCTCCTCTCTCTCTCTCTCTCTCTCTCTCTCTCACACACACACATATATATATATGAATATAATTTTGATCAGAAACGCACTTGTAAAACACACTTCTTTTATATTTATCACATTTTCATTTATGTGTATCAATTATTTTTAATTTTTCTTATATATAGAAGTGCATATGATGTGCATTTTAATGATGTGTATACCTGATAAAAAATGTATATTGTACATGGAAGCTAATTAATTTTATTCCGTGATTAGATTTTTAAATAAGAGTTCTATTGAATTTGGAAACTAATAAATTTTAATTAAATTAAATTATAAGAGGGAGGATTAAATAGATATTTTGAAAAATGAATGAAACATAAAATTATTCATAGTTTTATTATAGTAATATATATATATATATATCAACATTTTGAGCTACATTAGTCTCATTCCAATTAGAAATGTAAGAATTTCAAATCACACAAAAACTAATAGTAAACACAAATGATGGATTTCAAATATATGCTAATCTAAACAACACAGATAAGTTTCTTACTAAGAATTTCAGAATCGTAGTGTGTATTGAAGGAGTTGAAGAATTACTTTTATAATATGGGATGTGAAACCAATATAAATAGTATCTTCAAATTAATTCTAAAAAAAAAATCATCACATCACACATGTATTAACTTGTACATATGTAGGTTTGAAAATATCAAAACACACATCCAAAATGTAACAACATTTGCACGAATATCTCCAAATAGGTTGAGTCTGAAATCAGATTCAAACCATGTATGATCTGAAAAATCTGATTGCAGTTACTTTTAAAAAGACTAAATATTATTAGTCTTGAGTTTAAAGTTTTCTCTAAAAAGTCCCTTATATTGAAAGCTACACCTCATCTCTTCATAAACATTCAATTCAATAAATCACTTCCTTTTCCCCAAAATATTAATCAATATTCAATCTTCCATGCAAACGAGCCCACTTTGACGGTTGTCTTTTCAATTCCCAGTATTTATAGCATTTTCAACCTTCAATTTTTATTAATTCTTTTGAGTTTGAATTTTCATCATCGTGTTGGTTGTTTCCCCCAATTCTGCAACAGAATTAGCTCCGATCAGTTCCATCAATGGCGGTCGAAGTTTTCCCCGAAAGTCCGAGCGTGGCAATGAGCCCTCGCATCTCCTTCTCCAACGATTTTCCCCAAAACGACGCCGTTCCCGTCGAGCACTACATCCGATCGTCTTCCTCCTCCTCCACCGCCGACTTCGACTTCTGCGTCTTCCGCGAGAGCTTCGATCAGGAATCCTCCTCCGCCGATGAGCTTTTCTCCGACGGCAAAATCCTTCCAATCGAGATCAAGAGAAAACTTGCTCCGCCGCCAATTGCGGCGTCTTCGCCGCCTCCACTTCCTCGACAACCGCCGCCGCCGCCGCAGGGAATCCCCAAAACCACAGACGAAAAGCAGAATTGCAAGGCGACGTCGTTTTGGCGGTTTAAGCGCAGCACGAGCTTGAACTGTGGCAACGGCTACGCGAGGACTCTGTGCCCATTGCCGCTTCTATCGCGAAGCAATTCGACAGGCTCGAATTCCAGCGCAAAGCGCTCATCGATTTCGAATAATCAGAAACAGAATTCTCATAAATACTCGCTGCCAAACAGCTCCTTAAAGCAGTCTTCGTCTGGTAATCATCAGAAGCCGCCATTGAAGAAGAGCAGCTATGGTTCGTATAACAGTGGGGTTAAATTCAATCCGGTTTTGAACGTTCCTTCGGCGAGTCTGTTTGGCTTCGGCTCCATGTTTTCCGGTGGAAAGGATAAGAGCAGGAAGAAGTGATTAGTTAACTCACTTTGATTAATCATTTTCTTTTTTCATTTAAAAAAAAAACAACAACTTTGACTTGGACCAATGTCGATTTACAGTATAGCATGATTCGGGTTTTGATAAGGAAATAAAATTCTCTAATATGAATTTTTTTATTTTGATTTTTGGTGAAGCAACATGGTTGAAGAAGGGTTGGTGAATTACAGGTAAAATTTGCTTGCTGCTTCTATTCATATGCTCCAGTGTTAATCTTTTATTTATTTGGGTTGTGGTGAGTGCCTACACTTTCTTGTCATCTTGTTTGTATGTATTCTTTTTTATATTTTTTGAATTTTTTTTTTTTTTTAGTTTTTGCTAGTTATGACTGTCACCTTGAGAAATTCCTTATCTGAGTAAATAATATATTTGATTTGAGTTTATTTATCGCTGTGACATCAATTTTTATATTGAGAAACATTTATATTAATTTTGAGTGATTTGAGTTTATTTATCGTGTGACATCAATTTTTATATTGAGAAACATTTATATTAATTTTGAGTGATATCAAACATCTGGTGTTCATGCTCGCAATAATATTCAATTGATGTGATCGTGTTCATTTATTTGATTTTAGGATCTTTTATCATTGCATTAATAATGATTTTTTTTCTAAGTGATCAGGGACTCAAAGATGAAATTCTACTCGAGCTAAACTAATCTATGTTAACGATTCACTCAATATATAGTTCTGGCTTTTATTTTGGAAAGCAATTGAGTGTTCCTCAATTTGAAATTTCAAAATATTAATAATTAGCAAGGACGACGTACAATTTCCTTTGGCATTTGTTGTCTACTTGAATCATGTGAGCACTTATTATAAAAGACATGTATTTGACTTTTCAGTCTTTCAGTACCTACTGAATTTATAAGTATGAAACTAGTACAACTAAGTGATATTATCCTTGAGCTAAATATATTTATAAATTGTACTTGTAAAATAATTTTAAACTTAAAAATATATTGGATGGGATACCGCATGATAGTTTATTATATATTTTACATTTTTACCTTAAACAATATGATTGTTTTTTGACGGCAAACAATATGAACATTACTCCTCATATATGTTGTCATTAAAAAGAAAAAAAGAAACGACTATATTTCCAATATCTTTTCAAAAAATAGGCAATTGGTGGTTGTGAAACTGCCACCTATATATATATATATATATATATATTCTTTAAAAAATTTATAAGTGTCAAAAGTGAGGTCCTTTTAAAATAGATTATATGTCGATGAATCAATTGAAAAATAAATAATATAATATTCATATATACTCACTGAGTAATATCATATGGATATGAGTCAAAGCCGTTTAGATACTGAATAAATATATATTATATAAATCCAACATTCTGCATAATAATTTAAAATTGGGTTAATTAACTTGAAATATGTCTTTTTTTTTTTAAACTAAAATTTACAACTTAAACTTTTGTTTCTCGGATTGCACGAAAATATTCACGAGTTTTTCACTCTTTGATCTACAGCCTTTTTTTTTTTTGAGTAAAATTAAAAAAAGTTATTCGATTCTTGCTTAAATTGAGCTTAAATCAAATAAAAATTACAAAATTTTATTAATAACTTTCATTTGATTTGAGATGATGAATGTTTGGTGTAGTTTTCATTTGTTTTGGTTAAAAAAATCAAGACATAAAAAAAGATGATGAATGGTCTTCAATTGCAAAATGAAAAAAAAAACCTATGAATTAACTTTGAGATGCAATCCAAAAAAAAAAAATTTAGAATGTAATGAAAAAAAGACGGTTCTTCAAATTGTTTTTTTATTTTATTTTAACCCTTCTATTAAAAATAAAAATAAATCAGGTTCATAGAATTAAAACAATACGAAAGACATGATAATTGATAGGCTGGAAAAGGCGTGGTGGACATGGTGAGCAAAGTTAGTTGGCTCTTAACTTTTTCATCAAAAAAAGAAAAGAAAAATTATATCTTACCAATTTTGGAAGCACATCCCCCTCTATTTATAGCAACTTAATCAAATTATCTAAAGTATCATAATTACACACTCTTAAGTCTAGAAGACTATAACCAGAAGCTTTAAAAACTCTATCTGCCAGCCTTTTTTTAATTTTTGCTTTTTGATGATTTCACACCATTAGGAAGTCATTTGTGGGGCCAAATGTTTTATACTCCCTCTATTCATTTTTTAGTGACGTTCTACGGCTCTATACACAGATTAAGAATAATTTTATTTTCTTAGTATACCCCTCATTAATTAATTTTTTTTTTACCATTAATTATTATTGGTGTATGTCTCTATTGAAAACATGAGTACTATACAATGTATTTAATTTAGACATTAATTAATCATAGGGGTATATATGGAAATAATGTACAAAACGTCAATTAGATAGGAAAAAATTTAAAATTTCAAAACACCACTTAAAAAGGAATGGAGAGAGTATTATTTATTTATCTTAGACAATTTTATTTTATTTTGAACTAAAAAACAATAATATAGTTTTACTCTTCTATATTAATTAGTCTCCAAGTTTTTTTTAGAAACACGTTTAAATTTCTTATATTTGCTAAAATTATATTTGATCCTTATCTGCAACCAATAATTTTTTAAAATGGAAAAATATATTCAAAAATGATAGCTATCGCATTTGATCCAAATTAATCTGATTCGTCTAACTTACTTAATTTGGGTTTAACCGGTAAAACTTTTATCAATTACAATATGTTGGGATTAAAAAAATATTTTTAAGCTTAGTGGAAGTAGAAATGTTTTACAGAATTTGAGGATTAAAAATCAAGTTTCCATAACAGAAAATATAAAAGTGGTTTTCCAAAAATTGGAAATCAAAAAACACTCTTTTAACATTAAATTAAATTAAATTTACATTTTCATTTTATTAACTGACTGATCCTCTAAGTAGACATTAATCCTAATTCGTTCTTCATTTTCTAAAATCAATCACAAGTCCAAAATATTCTTGTATTTCTCTACCATTGAAACTAACTGCAACACTAAAATTTTTATGTCTTAAAAGAGAAAATGACAAAAATGTCCTCCAACTTAACATATGCTAATCATGTGTAAACTTTTTTTGTTTGAATTTGCTGCAAGAGGTTACAAAATTAAAAAAATACGTAAAGTACAAGTTGTGATCGGAAAAAAAATATATTTTAGATTTTAAAGTGAAAAAAATAACAAATTGGAAAATGATATGTAGGTCATATTAAATCTAAAAATAAGCATGTGATCTATTACTTATAATATAGAAAAAAAAAATGATTAACCATAAGACAAGATATATAATGGGAAAATTCTAGTATGTGACGACTTTCAGTTGCTTGTTACACAAAACTTTTATTCTTCTTAAAAGAAGTAAACTTTTAAACCGCGTTTTAGCTTTTAAAATCTCTTTCTTGATCATTACTCACAATTCATGAATATTTTATTTTGTACCATATTTCAATTCCATCTTTTATTTTATTAGTATATATATAAAATGTAGCTTTATTTTTATATAAGGTGTATAATTAATTATCCATCAAATTAAGTTTTTAACAACTCTTAAATTAATTAACAACTACATAATTCATTATTATTTTTTAATTAAAACTACATAATTAAATTTTGTATATTATTTAAATTTAAACAGTCAAATTCTTGATTGAGAAGATTTGATTTTTGAGTGTGAAGAGTCCTTTAAAGTAAACTGAACTCAAATTAGCACAATGCAAAAATACACGAATTGGGCCATTCTTAAAGAAATCAAATAAAATAAAGTTGGGCCAACCAATTTAGAGTGTGTTAATGGCAACTTGCTTCCCCAACTTTTGGCAGTATTAATTTCATAATTAATTCGGCTCATTTGACTTTCATTAACCTAAAAATTTTGTAGTAAAACAAAATTTTACCTTGGATATATATATATATATATATATATATATATATATATATGATAATGAGAAAACAGCACATACCTACAAAATAAAAGCCCCACAAAATTGACAACTAAACTATAATTCATCAGTCATGATCATATGTTTATTAATGGAATATCATGAACTACAAATTGATAGTGACGACTTAATTTATTTACTTCCTCACTTAGTACATTTACCCTTAAGAATATATATATATATATATATATATATAATATATATATATATCTTCCAACAAATCTTCCATATACATTTTTATTTTATACGTGCATGTTTGTTATTACACTTTGTGTTACATCTAATAATATTCCAAAATAATCACCATATGCCACGTGTATTCGATAACATGGTCATTTAACATATGCCGTATATTAAATGTTATGAAACATGAGATGTAACATTAAATGTAATATAAGATCCAATCTAGTTTCTAAAATCATCATCAAAACACATTCTTTAGAACAATATTCTCCATAAAATGACTCAATATAAAACTAAAACCAAATATTCCCCAATATATAAGATAATTCAGTTCGAATTCTCCATTACATTGTGCATGAAATTAATATGTGTTTGGCCAAACCCCAATTGCAAGGCACGTTGTTTGATGATCCAATTAACCCTATACATAATTCTCCACTTCAACCTTTTTAGTTGACTTTTAATTTCTACACAACAATTCTTATGAAGCAAAGTTAAATGCCACACATGAATGCATTCTCCCAATCCCCCAAACGTACGTTCCACGCCTATATTCTTGTCTTCAACCATAGAAAATAAATTGCAACCTTAGCCAACAACAACACATCGTACTTGTCGAATTACCAGCCATGGTGGGCCTCTACAACCGTTTGTTTCCATTTTTTCTTGTGATCATTGGAATATCTCTCGGCGTTGTATCCACTTTATACTTGAGAAGCTTCTCCTTCACCATCCCTTCTCTCCCTTTCTCCATCTCCACCCCGTCTCCGCCAATGAATGAGTCGATGGTGGAGGTGATGCACAATATGAGTGATGGTGAGCTGATGGTGAGAGCATCGAGGGTTTCAATGGCGCGGGGAAAGAACAAAGTGGCGTTCATGTTCTTGACGCCGGGGCCATTGCCGCTGGCTCCGTTGTGGGAGAAGTTCTTCAAAGGGCATCAAGGGTTTTACTCCATTTATGTGCATCCTCATCCTTCTTACAATGAGTCTGCGCCACTGGATTCTGCTTTCTACGCCACAACAATTCCTAGCCAGGTTAGTCGTAGCTTGATCAAGTGGTATTCCATATTTATTAAAGTGTAGATTGTGATGATCAGAATTTGAATCGAATCATACAAGTTTTTTAGGTGTTTATTTCCTTTCTTTCACTCCCTCTAGTTCATTAGAAAAAATTATAATTGATTCGCTAATTTTATACTAATACTTAAATTAAACTTGTAAGTAAAACTTAAATTAGTTTAGCCACTCGTGAAAATAAATTTTGTCTTCTAGTCAACTTAAGTTTTTTTTTTAAGGGAATTTTTTTTCCAACTAGTTTTTTTGTGTTTATGGTTCTGGTTTGGATGAATCGATTGGGTCGGACCAAAAAAATGTACATTTAAGGGGTTTAAATATATTATGTATATATTGATGATATAGATTAGACTGGTATAAAAAAATCATGGGTTTAAATATATTTATATTTATTTTGGATTTAAAGTGACTTTTGTAAATTTGAATTTGAGTTTTAAGAGGATTTTGTTAGTATGATTTTTGGAAATCTTATATTTGTTTTGGATTTTATAGGGAAGATTAAAATTAAAATGTCATTTTCACAATAGGAATTATAGAAAAAACAAAGATTGTTTGTTGGGAATTGTAGAAAAATATATTAAGAATATAGGATTTTTCAAATCCATGTCCAAACATAAAATGGAGTAAACTAATCCAAAATCTTGATGAATCAAGTCCAGTCCAAACACCCTTAATTATTTATCTTCAACCAAAGTTTCATTCTCCATGGACTATGAATGCAGTTTTGATACATTTACTACGTGCAATCTTTTTTTTTGGATTCCCCCAAAATATCTCCCCTACCAAATACCAATGAAGATACATTATTTTATCACAAAAACTTATATGAGACCGTCGCACATGCGACACCATACTTATAGCAGAAAAATACATACTTATGGCTATAAATGACATACTTAAATAACTCATGTTTTTACTGTAAAAAAACATACTTAAAAAACACATACTTATAACTGAAAAACACATATTTGAATCTCGTCGCATGTGAGACTGTCTCACAAGAGACCAACTCTTATTTTATTTGGCAATTCTACAAATCATAAAACTTAAATAACCTATACTATGATTTTAATGATCACCAAGTCATAATTTCTGCACACATGCTGATATTTTCTTGGGACACTTACAGCCAGTGTATTGGGGTACAATTTCAATGATCGACGCAGAAAGAAGGCTCTTAGCAAATGCACTTCTGGACCCATCAAATCAAAGATTTGTACTTCTCTCAGATTCATGCATTCCAGTGTATAACTTCAGCACGGTTTACAACCACCTCATGGGTACAAACCAGAGCTTCATGAGCTCGTTCAACGATCCACGGAAACCGGGGCGGGGCCGCTACAACCCCCGCATGTTTCCAACGATCACGATCGAGCAATGGCGCAAGGGGTCGCAGTGGTTTGAGATCCACCGCGACCTCGCCGTGAAGATTGTTTCCGACGAGAAATACTATTCAATATTTCGTGAGTTTTGCCAGCCACCATGCTACAATGATGAGCACTATTTGCCAACCTTGGTGAACATTCTTTATCCGGAAATGAACACAAATAGGACTGTTACATGGGTTGATTGGTCACGAGGTGGGCCCCATCCTAGGAAGTTTGGGTGGGTTGATGTCAAATTTGAATTGCTTAATCATATCCGAGTTGGATATGAGTGTGTTTACAATGGAAATACCACGAATCTGTGTCACCTTTTTGCTAGGAAATTTCTGCCTAATACAATTGGGCCTTTGTTGAAGGTTGCTCCCTCTATTTTAGGGTTTGAACCTTGATTTTTTTCATTTTTTATTTTGACTTTGTCCATTGTTTTCTATGGTATTTTTTACTATTTAAGTAATTATTTGATGAGCGTAATTTTTTTTTTTTTTTCCTTTTTAATATGATAAGAAAGATTAATAGGAATATTCTTGTGAAATTGTCTCACAAATGTAAATTCATGAGATAATCAACTCAAAATCTACAAAATATATGTTGACTTGTGAAAATGAATTTGAATTGCAGGTATGCCTCATGTAAGTTTTTCGGAAGGAAAGTTGGGAAATAGTAACACTAGTATTTATCTCTATGAGTATTTATTATTATTTTAACAAGAAACTTGATGTTCCATTAATTAAAGAAACAATGAGCAACACAATTGGCATATCTCTTTTACAATGAAAGATGCAAGAATCATCCAATTAGTATAGCAAATAAAAAAATAGAAACTCGTGTAGTCAAGAAACTCCTTAGTCTTAATGATGGTTTGCACTACAATTAATGAGTTTGTAAATAGATCTAAAATGAAAAAAATATCTCAATCCGAATCCAAAGATAGACTTTTTTTAATGTATAACTTAAATTATTATTATTATATGCTACATATTTAGTCTTAATAAAATTAACTGTTATATTACCTACAGTAAGTAGCAGATGCATTGGAAAAATAGACTGAAGTTTGGTTGGTATCAAACATGTGAAGATAGCTCAGCTCACGTGATAGCCCACAGATTTAAGATCTGAGCAGATTTTAAGGAGAGAAACAAACTACGTGGACACTTGCCTACTAATATTTATCAAATGCTACATTCCAAATATATGGAACGTGGCATTTAAAATTGGAGTAGAACTCTATTGAGATCCTCCTATAATTTTAATTTTGTGAGACTTCTTAAAATTACAGATATTAATTATGATTAAATTGTGGTTTTGTTAATGGTCTTTGTTTGGCAGGTCTTTAATGTTTAAACATTTAATAGTTAATTTTGGAAATATTTATTTAATTTATTGAATAAAATTATTCATTAAAGAATGTAATATGATAAACATAATGCACTATATATATAAAATGCCGAATAAAATGCTGACTACACTAGTCTCTAAAAATATACGAATTAGTTATGTATTTTACGAAGAGAGTAGCTAGACTTAAAAGAAAACATGGATATAAAATACTTGCAGACAAACTTAAAAATAAAAAAGGGTTCAACTAGCAAGAATACCAATATTATATAGGGTCATGTGGTTAAAATACCACAATTCATATAATGAATTATTTTTCTACCATACATGATAATTTTATTACCTTTCTACCATAATACAAAAAATATGACAAAATTACCCTCCCAAAAAATATGAAAAGTCAGTGTTGTGTCAGAGTTCACACAATATGTATTTTTTCATAGGATTATAGGATTACATGATACGATCTTTCCCAATTTCAAAAAACCACTTTTTATATTTTCGATGTTAGGCCAAATAGCCAAAAAAATCCAAACCTTGTAGTGATTTTGTTATTTTAGTCAATTCTTTAAAAATTGTCAATTTAGCCATATTTTAGTCTATTAGTTGCAATTTTAGCCAAATTTCAATTTTAGTCAAAATTAAATATTATATATCCTACATGGTAGACATGTGGATAAAAAAATAATTTACACATAATAAAAAATGAAAGGAAAAAAATAAAAAATAATCCACATCATCATCAATACTAATTAAAATAAAAAATTAAAATCTCAAATGAAAAAACTCTGGTGTGTTTGTCGCCGACGACCATGGCTACTGGTTTGATTTTTGTGTTGTAACTTTCCTCAGAATCTCTCTCTTCCTCTAACAGTTCATCCCCATGCTCTATGTCCTTACCTTCTATTGTCATAGATTATTTTTGGGAAGGAAGACGGTGAGCATCAGCCACACAGAAGAACATCATTGCATGAAATGTTTTCTCAAAATCTACTTTAAAATCCTTGTGAGGTGAGCTGTGGAGAAATCATTTCAAGTATTCATGTTCCTTACATAGTAGCAGAACTGATGTATAATTAGGGTTGGCTTTGGGGAAATTGAGGGAATATTAATCGTTTTTTTTTTTTTTAATGTTTTGTTTGTTGATTTGGACAAAAAAAATTATGGTGTCTTGCCACGTGGGACATAAAATTCCTGAATTTGACTTAGACATGAATTTGGTTAAAATAACAACTAATTTGATAAAACATGGCTAAATTGACAATTTTTAAAGAATTGGCTAAAATAACAAAATCACCAAAATGTTTGGATTTTTTTAGCTATTTGGCTAAGTGGAAACTTGATTTTTAATCCTCAAATTCTGTAAAACATTTCTACTTTCACTATGCTTAAAATTATTTTTTTAGTCTCGATATATTGTAATTGAATTTTTTTACCGATTAATCCTGACTAAACCTAAATTAAGTAAGTTAGACAAATCAATACCAATTAAGATCAAATTTGGTGAGCAGCGATAACATGTTTGAATAGTTTATAACTGGGAATCACAATTCTCCTAGAAATTATTATTATCATGGATGTGGAATTGATCATTTCTTCCTACCCCTAAGATATTATATATTCTTTCCTGCCTACGAGGAATTAATTTTGACAATTTTATCATTATTATTATTTTTTTTAACTTCCCAGAGTTAAATTATTATATAAAATTGTGCAATAATATTAAATTATTAATAAATAATATAAAATATACAATTAATAAAAAATAAAAAATCAAATAAACAATAAAATTAAATACATAAATAGTGTAAAAATAATAAATGAATGTAAAAATCTTAAAAACATAAAGATAATATGAGTATTATAAGATTTATCTTTTTTTCTAATATATACAAATAAGATAAATGAATATTAGGATAAATAATAGTTTATATAAAAATATATAACTAATTAAATTTTTTTTAGATATTATAAAATATTATTTTATAAACATAAAATCATATATAATAATTAATAAAAATTATCATGAATATAATATAATTAAATACTGTAAGAATATGGAAATAATAAAAAAATAATAAACTAATAATAAAATAAAAAATATAATATTTAAATATAATATACCTTATTATTAGTGCAATGATTAATTTTCTATAAATTATTTTAATTAATTAAATATACTAAATAATTTACATTTGAGTGATAAATGGAACAAAAATATTAAAATAAAATCGATATTTGGTTAAATAAAAATTGATTTAATATTTTATTTGTAGTTATTGATTATAAAAATAATCATAATGATTATTTCATTCATTTTCTATTTTTTTGTGATACCAATCATATGAATAAACATTTTTATACCATTCCAATACCATCTAATTTCATTCCACCATACCAATTATGTCTTAAGAGTGATAATAATTATCACACTTAGTTTAATTAATTTGATCAAGTAATTGTTATAAATAAAGGGGATAATAAGTATCACACTTAGTTTAAATAATTTGATCAAGTAATTGCTATAAATAGAGGGGATAATAATTATCATACTTAGTTTAAAGGCAAAAACTTCTGTGTCCCCGGGACACGGATCTTAGATCCGTGTCCCCAACCCGACCCGCGCCCTAGACGCGCGCGCACACCGCGTACCCATGCCCCACGCCGCGCGCACCTCATAATGTGGATACCTTGAAGATATTTCATGGATACCTTCAAGGTATACATGTGGATACTCTGTCAATGGATACCTTCAAGATATACATGAAAAAAAACAAACTGAGTGAATTTTTTTTTTTTTAAATTTATGTGGGGCCCGCAGGTTGGGGACACAGGAAACCTATTCTAGTTTAAATAATTTGATCAAGTAATTGCTATAAATAGAGGGGATGTGACATTTCAAAATTGGTAAGATATATTTTTTTCTTTTCCTTTTTGATGAGAAAGTTAAGAGCCATTGCTCACCATGTCCACCACGTCTTTTCCAGCCTATCAATTATCATAAAATTTTCATCTTGTTTTCTATGAACCAGATTTATTTTTATTTTAAAGTGGTTAAAGTTAGAAAACAATTTGAAGAATATTATTTTTTTCATTTTACACTCTTTTTTTTTTTCTTGGATTGTATCTCTAAGTTCATAGATTTTTTTTTTTTTTTGTGCAATTTAATCACTTTATTGGCCAAAATTGAATTTGATGACCAGATTTAAAAAAAAAAAAAAACTAAAATACGTGGAAACTACACCAAAACACTCATCATACATCTCAAATCAAATAAAAGTTGTTAATTTTTTTTTAAATTTTCATTTAATTTGAGCTCAATTTAAGAAAAAACAAAAAAACATTTTTTTATTTTGCTCGAAAAACTGATCCCTTGATTACAGAGTGAAAAAGACGTGAATTTTTGGTGTAATAGGAGAAATAAAAATTTATGTTGCAAAATGTTAAGAAAGACATATTTCAAGTTGCTTTATAATTATATCAATTAACCCAACTTTATATAATTATGCAGAATGTGGGATTTATTAAATATGTTTGTTGAGTATCAAACTGACTATTTCCCTTTTTATTTTTTTTGGAAAGATAATTTTATCAAATTTTCTGAATTGTGGTAGAAAAATAACAAAATTATTTTTTATGACAGAAAAGTAATTGATTATATTAATTGTTGTATTTTAGAGTATTATTCCATAAATTATAATATATATACTACCAGGTTCATATTCTAAAATCTTATTATTATTATTATTATTATTATTATTATTATTATTATTATTATTATTATTATTTTGAAGATTAAAATCTTATTTTTTTAAACATTTAAAAATTGAGTAAATAGCAACACATGAGGAGCTATTATAAAACATTTATAAGAAAAAAAATCTAATTTTATTAAAAGCTATATAGCAACACATGAGGAGCCATTATAAAACATTTATAAGAAAAAAATCTAATTTTATTAAAAGCTATATTTCATTTATATAATAATAATAATAATAATATCGAATTGTTATCATTAAAATAGTTAAAACATAAACGAAATTCTTGATTTGTGTTATAAAAAAAAAAAAAATCTAACTCCATCAAAAGCGCTTGCCTATTTAACACAATAAATCTGAGTAGAGAGTTTGAAGTGAACTTCTCGTTGTTCATCTTTAAGAAAAAGAAAAAACGAAAAAAAGAAAAAAAAACAGCTCTTCGCACTCGACGCTGTGTTTTCCCCCTCCAATATATTCCCACTCGACTGTCCTTTCCCCACATATCGAATCCTCTCTCTCTCTCTGTCTCTCTCTCTCTCTGTCTCCCTCTCCAACATACGGCCAAAGAAATCTCGGCCGAGTCGCCGCCGCGATGGACGATTACTTGAAGCTATTCGTGGAAGAAACATCGTGGTACAACGACATTGTTCTAGGTTCGGTGTTGCCGGAGAAGTGGTCGGCCCCACTCCCTCACTTCTTCAGAGGTTGGCTTCGAAACTACATTGGTGGAACCTTGCTCTATCTGCTCTCCGGGATCTTATGGTGTTTTTATATCTACTACTTGAAGCGCAGCGTCTATGTGCCTAAAGGTCAATTTCCTGTTTTCGTTTGCTTTGAAAGGATCAATTTTATTTTTGCGATCTGATTAGATGTTGACCTTGGGTTTATGTGAATATTTTTGATTTCTTGAAATTTCCCAATTATGGAAATGGGTTTAGATAGATTAATTATGTCGGTTTCCAACTTCCATAATGAATTGTGGTTCTGTGGATTTTTTGTTCCCACATGTTTGATGTTTGATATAGCCTTTTGCTAAATTTACTCTGTTGTTGTAACTCAATTACATTATTAGTTAGGTCGAATGTTTTCTTAAGATAGTGATCTGGTTTGAGTTTTTGGCCTTCTTGAAAACCTTCCACAGAGATTTAGCTGTTGCATAAACTAAAAGTAGACTATCCATCTCAGGAGTTGTTCTTTGAACTCATTATCTTCATGATGTTTCAATACCTTAGGATGTGTTTGGATTGAGTGATCGGAAATACAATATTTGAAATGAATGTAATTCAAATCCACCCGAATTAGAATGCATTCAAAATCCACCAAAAATCCTCAAAAATTAGTTCAAAATGAAAGTGATAAATTTGCTTCTATGATTTCAAGTCCTACTCAGATCCTTCAATCCAAACACAACCTTTGAGAATTCAAAAGTTGAAATCAATTGGAGGACTGGAGAAGAGTCATAAATAAATTATTTTGCATCTGATATGAATTTATGGGATTTCATGATATTTTTGTCATTGAAGCCATGGTGGGTGGATTTCGCCTTGCATATGTTACTAAGCTGAGCAGGCTACACTCTTAAGGGTCGTTAGTTGTTAGACTATAATCTTGTTATTAATGTTTTATTCTATTTATGGATTCGGATATGGGTGCCGGCTGAAGTTATTTTGTCGAATTCTACACTGTGGTGTTTTCCTTTGGTTTAAATTTCAGTAAGTGAAGTATATGAATCTCAGTTGACTAGGTTAGTGTAATATGTGTACTGATAAAGTGGTTGGTTACAGAGGCAATTCCGTCAAGAAAAGCTATGCTTTTGCAGATAGGAGTTGCCATGAAAGCTATGCCATGGTACTGTGCTCTTCCGACCTTTTCTGAATACATGATTGAACATGGATGGACTAAATGCTTTTCAAGGATAAGTGATGTGGGTTGGGCTTCCTATCTCTGCTATCTGATTGTCTATCTGGTGATTGTGGAGTTTGGGATATACTGGATGCATAGAGAGTTACATGACATAAAACCTCTCTATAAGTATCTTCATGCCACACATCACATCTATAACAAGCAAAATACACTTTCCCCATTTGCTGGTAATTTTTTATTCTTCTCTCCTATACTTGTGTAGTTTTTCTGAATTTCAATGCTCAAATGTTTCAAATAGTGGAGTGCATTTACTGAAGACAATCTAATGACACACACACACATATATTTCGTCAGTGCACATTACACTAGAATTCAGGCTTTTAAGTGAACTTTCTGTTCCAAAAAGAAAAAAGTTAAAAAATCTTGACTGGATTCAAACTTTTAGTTTTGTAAGGTAACATGGCCTCAACTACTAAAAAGATGACATTATGCAATGTATGATGCTTATATTAATATGTTTCTTGGTACTATCAAATTGCAGGAACAACAAACTGGTTATGGCTTAAGTAGTTAAGTTTACTTGAAACAAGCTCAGATTTTCTGGACTTTTCTCTTTTCCTTACAAGGTCTATATTGGGAAATAACTAACAATATCTATTCCATCTCAATTTTTTTATTTTGCAACTGGCTTTCTTCTACTTTTCTGCCTACAATGAGTTCATTATCCGTTAGGATGCCTACACATGCCTTCAACACCTATGGATTATCCATCTCAAACTTTTCGATTTTGCACCTTTCTCCACCTGTCAAAATACAGTGTTAATAATTATACAATGCCGCCTACAGGGGCCCTCGTTTTAGTTTTGTTTGTTTATGATTATTCTTGTACTTCTCATATGGAAATTATAGTCTGCCGTGTGTCCAATACCCCACATGTTCGAATTGTTTTTACAGGTTTATTTATTCCCACAAATAAAAGATATGTTCACTAACTAGTGAACTTTTGGTGCTGGGTTGGGATTTCATGACTCTGTTCTTCCGGCTGAAACGAATATCACCACATTATTATTGAGAGTTTTCCGTTACTTCTGTGAATGAATTACACTTAAAAAGAATTATATTATATTATGCAAACCTGCATTTGGCGTTATGTTGATAATTATGACCTTGTAAACAACTTGGATTGTTTCCTTTTTGATTAGGTCTGGCATTCCACCCACTGGACGGTATACTTCAGGCGGTGCCCCATGTCGTAGCTCTCTTCCTCGTGCCAATGCATTTCACCACACACATAGTCCTTCTGTTCATAGAGGCCATTTGGACTGCAAACATCCACGACTGCATACATGGGAAACTGTGGCCGGTTATGGGTGCTGGATACCACACCATTCATCACACCACATATCGCCACAATTATGGCCACTACACTATATGGATGGACTGGATGTTTGGGACTCTTCGCGATCCAGCGGAAGATGATGCCAAGAAGATGTAGTGTACATTGTGTAAGATAGGTTCTCTCCTGTCTTTTCTCTTGTGCAATGGGTTTTACCTATCCTGTTTGTGCTCTTTAGATGTACATTATATCGATTTACTCGTTGGTTTTTCCTTCCTGGGATTGTTGTACAAGAGAGATGTTGGGTAGGGGAGGCAAATTCTTGAATTTTATGACATTTTCTTGAAATGTACTCTGTTTCAATCATTCCCAGACTCCACACCAAACATGTTAGAAAGTTGCTTTTTGCAAGGAGTCACCATGGTCGTTTACAAATATTTATGACTTGTAAATTTTGGAGTGAAAATGACATGTAAGTGGGAGTGAGTGAAAATGGGAAAGATGGGCCCCACATACTTTCCTCTGTTGTGTGGTACTTCTAAAATTTAGAAGACAGAAATGTAGAGGAATACGTACGCATACCTATGTACATATATTTCGTGTAATCAATATAAAGATGAATACGTATATAGATTTGGGTCGATGTCATTACCATAACTTCATCCTTTGGTACGCTGTTTCGAAACTGATTTTCTATTGTATGTGGGCTAAACTGATATTAGGCCAACCCAAGTTGAGTTTGTGCTCAAGTTAGGTAAGCATATAGGAGTATCTAGAGATAATTATGAAAATGATCCGATAGCGATTGAATCTTGACAATTTTAATCATATCTAAATCAGTTTTTGAAATTAAGTCCCTTTACTTTTAAAATTTTAGTTCTAAATTAAGTGATTTTGTTGAAATTGTACGAGAAAATTGTAAAGCTGATCCTCTGACTATTGTGGGTCATGACAATTTCATTACTATACAAACAGGGGCGGATGCTCACTATGAGAGAGGGGGCTAACTTTTTTTTTAAAATTTAAATATTATATATATTTATTAATTAAAATTAATTTTATATCAATAAAGCCCCCAAAAATAATTCATTTATAATAAAGGGACAACCACAAGTTAGATTTATTATTATATTGTATATAAGTGGTCTCAATCTATCTACATTATTATTTTTATTTGCTATTTTTAATAAATTTCTCTCTTCTCTTTCAAAAAATTTTGTGTGGGAGATTATTGCATTTTTGAATATTAAGGATATATATTTATGTCATTTTGTTTTTTTCTCTTTAGCCCCCAAGAATATCAGTCTAGCTCCGCCCTGTGTACAAATCAAAAATTTGTTGCAATTCTAGTCTAGGCTGATGTTGTTTAGCTGAAATTTTGCATCTGTTGCTCACGTGAACATTCAAAATTCAATTTCCGACAATATATTGATGTTGTGCTGTAGATTAATGTGATCAGTGCAAGGATCAAAATATCGCGATAAATCGGCGATATATCGCGAAAAATTGGCAACCGATATCGATATGCTCGGACGAATTTTTCTGTCAAAATATCGGCGATATATCGATATCGGTCACGTTGTGCACAAATTTGGCAAAATATCGCCGATATATCGGTGATATATCGGCGATATATCGGTTGTCGGTGGAATTTTTTTTTTTTTTTTTTTTTTTTTTGAATTTTTTTTTAATGGTAAATTAATTAGACTAGTGTGTTAAATAATGAAATACATATTTGAATTCAACTATATTTTTAATTAAATAATTAGTAAACTTATATTTAGTAAATTATTTGAATTTAGGTTCCTCATATAAATTAATTAGGCTAGTGTGTTAAACAATGAAATACGTATTTGAATTCAACTAATAGTTTTAACTAAATAATTAGTAAACTTATATTTAGTAAAGTATTTGAATTTAGGTTCCTCATATAAATTAATTAGGCTAGTTTGTTAAATAATAAAATACGTATTTGAATTCAACTAATAGTTTTAATTAAATAATTAGTAAACTTATATTTAGTAAAATATTTGAATTTAGGTTCCTATCATAAATTATCATGGCTAGTGTGTTAAACAATGAAATATGTATTTGAATTCAAAATTTGTCATGTTATCATAACCAGTGACGAAAATGTTATTATAAGAGACAACGTTTATATAATAGTTTATCTCTAAATTTGTTGTAAACATAACTTTTTATTTGAAATTTAAGTTCAATATATGTATTAATGTTACTTATAATATTATATAAAGTACTAGATATATTTTTCAATTTTTTTTCAAATTTTTTCAATTTTTTGCGTAAAAACCGATATATCCACCGATATCGATATATCCGTCGATATATCCGTAAAATCAAGGTACCGATATATCCACCGATACCGATATTTTTATCCTTGGATCAGTGAATCTCCAATATACATTTAGTTGCATGTCGTATTGTCGTTACCTGAAAACTAATTGCTGCATTGAGCAAAACAATTTTAAATAGTGTGAAAAATTGAATTTTGAATGTTCATGTGAATGCAATGTGCAAAATTTTGACGAGACTACCAATTTTAAAACTAGAATCACACATAAAATTTTCTTGGATACTTGAATTTAATAAATAATATCTTGAAATTTTGAAAAAAGGAAAAGAGAACGAGGGAAAAGAAAATAGAGGGTATTATCTATTTTATAAAAATAGAGGTCATTTTTCAAAGTATCGCTTTTCTGATAAAAATAACTTTGACCATATTGTATTATTATATTGTAAAAATTATAAAAAAAAAAAATTGTATATTATCTTTTTAACTATTTAACAATATTTTTGTATTTCATCTGTTTTCTGATTTTTATCTGAGACTGAGAATAATGATTTATTGAATCGAACTGTTGAAGTTTAGCACAGAAACCAGAAATCAGTTATCCACCTCAAACGAAAACCACCCCCCCCCCCCCCCAATTCCCACCGTACTTGCGGCGGCGCCACCACTTTACAGCTACAATTCCCGTCAAATCATCATGTCTGCTTCTGCATTCCTCTCCCATTTCTCAAACGCCATCACCTCTTTCCCAAACAATCCCACCAAAATTCAACCTCCTTTCCCGTCCCCTACTTATTCTAAATACACTTTCATCACCTTTTCTAGTTCTCTCACTAATGTCAGTAACAGCACGAAAAAGGAAGCGAGAAGCATGGAGTATGAAAGTAAAGAATCCTACCCGCAATCTTCGGAACCAGTTCGTCATTCTCGTTCAGGAATTAAAGCTCCCACTGCTCCATGGATGAATGAGCCTCTCCGTGTTAAGCCCAATGAAATGGAATCTATGAAGCGACGATCTAAAAGAGGTTTCAATTCTGGCGAAGATGGGGAAAATCCTGATATGGATTTAACTGGTAAAGTGGGAGGTGGAAGAGGCAGATTAGCAATGAAGAAAGTCCTGAAAGGCATTGAGAGTCTCCAGGAAATGCAGAATTTCGAAGAAATTGCGAAAAACCCTGAAAATCATAAGTTCAAATTTGCACGAGGAGACCTCTGGGGAAATGGGGATTGTGAAAGTGAAGTTGCAGTTGAGGAAAAAGGTGAGGCGACTGAGGAGAGTTTGGGAAGTGATGAATTTGATATTCCTTTGTCAAAGGTGGAGAAAGAGGTGAAATTGAAGAAATTGCCATGGGAGAGGGATGAGAAAATTGTAATTAGGAGGGTAATGAAGGAGAAGGTAGCAACGGCTGCTGAATCGAGCCTTGATGGAGTTTTGCTGGAAAGGTTGAGAAATGAGGCTGCATTGATCAAGAAATGGATAAAGGTTATGAAGGCTGGGGTGACTCAATCTGTTGTTGATCAAGTTCATTTCATGTGGAGATATAAGGAGCTTGCTTTGATTAAATTTGACCTTCCCTTGTGCCGAAATATGAATAGAGCTCAAGAGATTGTTGAGGTCAGGGATTTATTTGCTCTTCATTACCACTGTCTGTAAATGTATACTTGGATGCTTTAAGAACCATGCTTTCATTAGGATGAACTTTTCTATCATTTCAAGACTAGGAATTGTCTATATAGCATATACCTCACATCTCAACAGTAATTGTTGAGTAATTATATAGACTAGGAATTGTCTATATAAGCATGCCTACTGTCTTATCATTTTAGTAAAATCCACTCTGGAAGTCCCTTATATGCTGTCATTTCACTTTCTGGTCTAATGAACATGGAAGATTTTACTCCGTGAAATTATTTTTCTCTCTGTTCCTGCTTGTTCTATTGTAAAATGTTGGTTGTGTGTATAATATGTTACTACATTACTAAGCAGATAAAGACTGGAGGGCGTGTTGTTTGGAGGAATAAAGACTTCCTTGCTGTTTATAGAGGGTGCAATTATGGGTCAGGTTCAAAACATTTTCGGGATATATATCTCAACTCTGCCAGTGATAAAGGAAATTCTTCCTTGGCTATGAATTACCAAAATACCAAAATCTTTACTCGAGTAAGTTCTGGTGGAGGTAGTCTAGACAAAATGATCCATGAGAAAGATGGTAAATGGGAAAGTTTGCAAATGCCATCACTTTATGAAAGAGAAGCGGATAGGTTACTGAATGGGCTAGGCCCTCGCTTTGCTGATTGGTGGATGCAAAAGCCTTTGCCTGTTGATGGAGACTTGCTTCCGGAACTCATTCCTGGATTTAAGACACCTTTTAGGCTTTCTCCGCCCTCTAATAGATCAAAGCTGACAGACGCCGAGCTTACATATTTGAGGAAGCTTGCTCGCCCTCTACCGACTCATTTTGTTCTTGGTATTTCTTTCTTCTGTTCTCTTTGGACATCATTCTGAACTGATTCCATTATTAGATTATGGTTCAGGGTTTATTTGCAGGTTCACACATATGATATTATTGAAGTTCCATATTTTAGTGTGGAAAATTTGGTTGCTTTCAATAGCATATACATTCTGTTAAAAACTAGATTTGGAAATGGCTTGCTACTAATTCAGATAGAAATTTGTTTGAGTTTCTTGAAGGTAGAAACAGAAATCTCCAAGGATTGGCTGCAGCTATCCTAAAATTGTGGGAAAAATGCCATATAGCAAAGATTGCTTTGAAATGGGGGGTTCCAAACACAGACAATGAGCAAATGGCTTATGAGCTCAAGGCAAGTGTGATTGAAATTTGCATTCTCTATCAATGAGTTCGTATAACTGCAGACTCAGAATTGAAATCACTTAATCAACATCCTGTCAATGAATTCCCGTCCTTTTTAATTTTTTTAGATGAGAGGTGAAGCTAATGTAGCCTAAGTTGAATGGATTATAAACATTCATGTTTCGAATGAATCAAAAGTATGCACATCCTTAATGATATTGTTCCTGATGCAGCATCTAACTGGAGGAGTTATTTTGCTGCGCAATAAGTTCTTGATACTACTCTACAGAGGCAAGGACTTCCTCCCCCCTGATGTTAAAAAAGTAGTGTCTGAACGAGAAATGGAGCTCTCAAGATGCCAAGCTCAGGAAGAAGCTGCAAGACTAAAAGCAAGTGAAAGCTTTTTTATCACTCATGATGGTTTATTCAACTCTGGCACTGTGGGCACTTTATCAGAATTTCATAGCATTAACTCAGAAATCGGGATCCTGAAGAAAGGGAAGACTGAGGCCAACATTCAACTGGAAGCAGAAAAGGAAAGACTAGAGAAGGAACTCAGAGATCAAGAACGAAAGCTTTTTGTTGTAAGATTTTTACCATATGTTTTACATTGACTGTTGCTAGTAAAAAGGGATTCTACATTAGCTGTTACTTTACAGCTTAGGAGGAAGATAGAAAAATCAGCAAAGGTACTGGGGAAACTGAAATATGTGTCAAAATTATCTGAGAAAGATCCAGATCTGGAAATTATATCTGACGAGGAAAGAGTATGCTTGCAAGAGATGGGATTAAGGATTCAGAGCAGCTTAGTGCTTGGTAAGAAGTAAAGCACTTCTTACTTGCATTATGTCTGTGTTGAATATTTCGTTTTGTTGAAGTCTCTGTTGTTGTCTGTCCTTGAATCCTCTTTATGATTGACAATCTGTCTAGAAGCAGGTTTCCATTTAGTGTGGGAGCTCTATTTAGTATTTACTCTAGGAACTTTTGTTCGCTTGATTGGAAGCCTCAAGACATGAAACTGTGGTTGATGAACAGTAAAAAAAACATCATCATACTTAAAAATGGGCCTATAGCAAACATACGCAAAATACCGTTATTACTCAAACAACCAAACAAGCTTTGAGTTTTTGCTCCTAGATGGTAAAAACATTTACTAGAACAGAAATTACTTCAGGAATGTTTACCTCAAAGTTTAAAGTTAGTGAAATCTCTTTCACATCTTCACTGAACTACATAAATAATTATACAGAAAAGCACTCTTCATTAGAAAGTTGAAGAGCTCTCTCTGTAAGGGAAAAGGGCAGCTTTCCTATGAAGTGACCTCCCCTTATCTTTTCTTTATGAAACTCCCAACTTTCCAATCTAGATTGTTGGTGGAATAACATAAATATTGCCTAACTTCATACTTGCACCAAAGTGAGAACACTATTGTCCTTTGTTGTTTTGATGGTCCCAAGTCCCGTTCTCATGTTTGCTTATATATAACATATTATGGTTTCAGGAAGGCGTGGGATTTATGATGGTGTCATAGAAGCAATGCATCAACACTGGAAGCACAGAGAAGTAGTTAAAGTAATTACAATGCAGAAAAACTTTTCACAGGTCATGCATACAGCAAAATTAGTCGAGGCAGAGAGTGGCGGGATCCTGGTTTCCCTATTTAAACTTAAAGAAGGGCATGCCATTATAGTTTATCGTGGAAAGAACTTTAAACGCCCAAAGTCACCAGCATTAAATTTGCTGAGTAAAAGAGAGGCATTATCTAGGTCACTGGAAATCCAAAGACTTGGGGTAAGTATATTTCAGTTCATCTCTATTTCAGACCATCATTTGGTTTGTTTGGGCTGATGTGTGTTTTCAATACTTTGGATTTTCCTTTTCTCTTCAATAGTCAATGAAGTTCTTCGCCCATCAAAGAGAGCAGTCAATCTGTGATCTGAAAAGGAAACTGGTAATTGGTAACCCATACTTTCTCCTTTCATTTTCAACACTATGAATAATCAATAATCTTTTGAGAAATCTGTCAGGAATGAGTAATTCATGACAGAGGGATGTGTTGAGTTCTCTCTGATCAATTGCTTAAATTCAAAGCATCAGCTCATGATCTTTTCATCTTCTGAATTGTGGATGATGGATCTCAGTGCTTTTGGTTCATTTATAATTCAGTTGAGGCTCAAATTTACAGGCTGAGCTTTCAGAAAAGAAGAATTAATTACAGAATCTGATATCCTACTCAACTGAGAGCCTACTCAACGCATATATAGTATTGTGAATCATATGAAGTTTCTTTGAAGTAAGATGGCATGTTGCTGAATCGGAAAGATATGCAACATGTTGAGAAGGGTATGTTCTTATTTGTATGCATGCTCTAAACAAATTATGTAGGTGACAGTTTTGAGCTGGAGGTACCTTTATTCTAATGTACAACTTTACATATAGGTTTGGAAATGGTATTTTTCTGGATTCCATTCTGAAACTTAATATCAGGTACTTATTCTAATAATTTCATTAAACTCGAATTGTCACATCACTAAGTTTATGACCTTTCACTTTTTTAATTTATTAGCAGGTCTTCTGATTGCATTGTTTTCTTTTATGTCAGATTGTCATTGTTATCACTGCTGATGCCAGCCTTCTTTTTTTTTTTTTTTGGTCATTACTCCCATCCACTTGAAGATGGCGGCAAACAAGGTGGTCCTGGGGCATGTTTTATGATTAAGAACATACCACCCAACCTATCTGTCCATTGTCAAATGATCTTTCTTTAAATCACTATCTCTAAGAACCAGTGATTTTGCTTCTGGGATTGATTCAGGATACTGAGTAAATCATTATATCCTCGGTATCTCCACTTTGGAACTGGTGACAACACTTTGGTTGCTGCACTTTTAGCTGACAGAAATGCAGGAAGCTTAGAAGAACTATTACTATACACCTAGACGTAGAGACAAGTGCAATATAGCAGCTGGTAAGTATTGTAACTGAATTGGTTTTAATATAACTTGTCTATCTGGTGCATGCCCGAGTAGATTAATATTAGTCCTTCGTGCTAACTCTATCCCAAAAACAAGAGTCATGTTTCAAAGAATTTTTTTGTCCCAAAATAAGTCTTGTTTAAAAAGTCAATGTTATTTTTAATTGAGATTTCTATAATGCCCTTGTAACAAACTTGTGATTGGTTATAAGAAACTTTAAATGATGAATTTGATGAACCAATGAAGGGGGTATAAGTGAGACTTGATGACTTACAAAAGGTTGTACTTTCATTTAATTAACTAAAAATTAGAAAATTATACTTTAGTGAAGCATGACATCTCAAAATTTAATCATTGGTGCATCTCTGATGGGATGTTCCCAATGCACCAAGAGGTCCAAAATCCTGCTGAAAACTGTCTTCTTCCTCTTCATCTAGAAGTTTATTGCTTTGCAAAATAAGATATTCTCATTAAAGTTTGTATAGTGAACAATTTTCCCTGGATTGAAGAACACTCTTAAATGACTGCAGCCTCATGCCTCTGTCACTGCAGCAACTATGTTCTTGCTTTGCCTCGTGTAAACCTGATCTCCATCACTTTCTTTCTCCACATATATAGACAACGAAGAGGAAAACTGCTGTATTGAAAGCCTAGTAGAAGAAAGGAATGGCTTTGGTGGAACCTGTATAGACGGCAGACTCCCTTCTAACATCTCGACAACTTTAGTCATTGATGGCCTATCTGATGGGGCTGTCTGAATGCACCAAATCCCCACCAGTAACATTTTCCTTACTGTTTCTTCTTTCTCGTCACTGATGATATCAACCAGACTTATGTTTTTGAGCAACACATAATTGTAAATTTTATCAGGAAAATAATCCTCACTTGATTGGATCGCTTCAATTCCAACAATTTTTCCTGCTTCAGCCATTTCAAGAAGCATCATTCCATAGCTATAGACATCGGACTTGTGAGAAACTACTCCAAAATTTCTGGAGAATACTTCGGGAGCAATATACCCGATTGTCCCTCTCACCCCAAGCATAGATATTTTACTTTGCTTCTTCTTGAACAAAAATCAGATATTTTTGGGCAAAAGTCTTCATCCAAAAGAATGTTCTGAGGCTTGATGTCAAAATGAACAATCCTTGTGTTGCAACCTCTGTGCAGATATTCAAGTCCTCGAGCAATGCCAATAGCAATCTCATATAGCTTCTCCCACTCTAAGGAACATTCTGGATCCACTGAACCACACTTGTAAATGAACTTGTCTAACGATTTGTTGGGCATGAACTCATAGACTAAAGCTCTTTGCTTTGTGTTGTAGCAGAATCCCAACAGATTGACAATGTTGATATGGGAGGTTCTGCTGATGCTAGTAACCTCATTAATGAAGTCTTCTGCACTATCACTAGTGTCACTTAAGACTTTCACTGCAACAAGCTGACCATCAGGTAACTCTCCTTTGTATACAATGCCATATCCTCCTTGGCCTAGCTTATATGCAAAGGTTTTCGTTATTTTCTTGATCTCATTGTAGCTATATCTCTTTGGAGCAAGGGATCCATGTTTGAGTAGATATTTGTCGACTTTCTGATTACTTTCCTGGCTCTGTTTGCGCATTCTGCCTTTCTTGATGATGATGATGATGACGATGATAGATGGTATAATTAGAGCAGCTATACCAAGTGACCAACCTGCATAGAATTAGGAGGATATAGGTTACACAATTCCACCACTATAGATGAGCAGGCAACATTAACTATACTGATCAGAGCAGAGTGTTTACCTATTATTACATACTTCTTAGATCCTGGAAGAAAAATGTTAATGGTTAGATAATGGAAGGAATTTTTTACATACTTTTTAGGTCAAAACTACTGCTATACGTACCATTTTCATTTCCTGTTTGGAAAGCATTGCAAGTGGATGCTGAAGTACCATTAGTGCAGTGGCAAGTAAACGACGTCATACTCTGATGATACCCACACAACCCACCCGATTCCCGACAATCATTGCAGTTGCCATCCTTCATTGAATACTGGATCGAAAAGCCACGTTGAAGAGCAGACTGTAATAGAACTGGAGTTGATGCAGCCTGACTCGCAGCTTCATTCACCAAAACAGATATTTGATTGCTACATGTGATATCAACTGTCGGGATCGGTACTGTCCTTGTAACGATGAAACTCCAGCTGTTTGCTCCGTTGACAATGCAATCGAACTGATTGGGGGGGCCCTGCGTTGACGGCGGCAGCTGGCCGGAGCAACCGTAGTACAGCGTGATGTTCTGATCATTAGCTGACGAATATAATTCGAAAGGGGTGGAGTCTAAGGTTGTGTTTGAGAGAGTTGTCGGACAGAGGTTGTCCCACAGGTCGTTTCTCGCGACCGTGAGAGTTCGTGATGAGTTGTTGATTTCAAGGACTCGATAGAATATTGATGAGATGTTAAGAAGGGGATGAGTATTGGCTTGACAGGTGAGCTCGAAGCCAGGGTAGCCACAGGCAAGGGGACGACTTCCTCCATAGAAGGGGTATTCAATTCCAGGCAAGCTGCCACACTGAAAAGGCTCGTTGCAGGTTTGATACTGGTTGTCATTTTGACAGATGCAACTTGGGATTCCTAGTACTACAAGGCCTGTAAGGATCAATCGGAGAAATCTTGGATCAAGTTTAGGATTCATTGAGAGGAAGAAACCGAGCTTGGGCAATTATAATGCGCGTGAATACAAGTTGTGCTTTCGAATGAAAGACAATGTATGATATGATGATCTTGATTATAATGACATATACGGAGTGATATAGCTTTTTGGCCAAATTGAAGCAAACCTAAGTCAATACCTTAGAAAAGATGGAGGAAAATTCGGGTGGATTAATCTAAGTCAATACCTGTCTTTCAGTTGAAATGTCTTTCTGTTGAAATATCTCTCTTTATTCAAGAGAGAAACTTCTATGGACAAGATAGCTTATGAGACTCAGCAAGGTATTCAATGGAGTACAAAGATTAATTTGCATAAGACGCATCCATGCCTTATCAGATTTTCATCGAGCAATGTAACAACATATCATATCAGTGTGCCAATGTCTTACACTAAACGTGCCTATCGGACTCCATACAACTTTTCTAAGTTGGTTTTTTTTTTTTTTTTTTTTTTTTGTGATTTATTATTTTCCTTAAAGATTTTAAGTCATTAATGTAAATCGGTTATATATACCAAAGTATTATTTAAATATTCTTGTTTCTTTGTTTTATGGATGGAACATATAGAATTTCTTGAAAGTTTGTCGTTAAAATTCTATTCATAATTTTATGCCGTATGTTTTGGCTAATGGGTAAGTTATCATCCATTTAATAATTCATATGTTATCGACTTCTATTTATTTATCTTTGTTTTATCAATTACACAAAAGATTATGAAAATGAATGATGTTTATATAGTCTCTATATTGTGCATATTGTGTTATCAGAAAAGGTAATGATATTGTTAATGAATCACTTGTTAATATTAAGTTTTCCATCTTCCCTTTCTTGGAACAAAATTCTCTCCATTACCAACTGTCAACTGTTTGCAGAACAAATAGACTCGAGTGATTAAGAATGTTGTGTGCATAACATATATACGAACAGATAATCGCGATCTATTTGTTGATATTGAGTACGTACGTTGGGTGGTGCCAAGAATGCGAGTCAACTCAGTGCTGATCAAAATCCCAGCAGACTCTCTCTGTGCCTAAATGCAGCCAGGGGCGGAGCCACCTTGGGGCCAAGGGGGGCACTGGGCCCCCTGAAATTTTAAAGAATAGGAGGGGTATTTTAGTAATTTTACCATTTTAATAAAAAAAAAAAGAAATAAGATAACAAGCACTTTCTTCTTGATCTTCCACCCAACATAAATCCCTCGGGCCTCAATTTTGTTTTTAGATTTTTTTTTCTTTCTCTCAATCTCTTTCTATCTAATTTTAACATAAAATATTATTTTTATATAATTTTTATGGTTTATTTTTTCTTTATTATTGTAGATTTATTATATCTTAAATTGTATATGTGATATAATGATTAGATGCAAAAGATTGATGAATGATTTTGTATTTTATTTACAAATTCTTTATCCATACTTATAGTTATGGAAAAAAAAAATTATGGTAGGTAATTGTCAAAATATTCTTTAAAATTTGTAGTTTTTGTATTCTAATAGTGATAAACAATATTTAAGTTTAAATGAAGTTATAAATAGAATTTATCAAGCATTGAGTAAATAAAGAAAGTGAGATAAAATTTTGTAATTCAAGTGTTAGATATAATTAAGTTACTAATTTTGGATTTTATTATTTTATAATGTAATATATTAACTTTATCGAAATCATGATAAATTTATGTGCTTAGTTTAAAATTATAGTATTTTTTTTTACAAGTTGACGTGGGCCCCCTGGATCGAAATCCTGGCTCCGCCTCTGAATGCAGCTCAAGAGTTATTACAATACAAAACATGAGGAAAGTTCATTGAAGCCTCTCGCTTGTTTCAAGCCATCCATTCTCTCCAGTGAGATTAGAAGAAGGAATCAATACCCAATTTCCAAGATGAAGCCTCTATAATAATATATATTAAGTAAAAATTTATTGAGTTACTTCTTAATATTGCATTAAGACATGTGTACTATATACAAAAATGATCTTCATATCTCTACAAAAATTAATGATATAGTTTATTAAATGTGCATGTCCTATGCTAGTGTAATTATATAAATATAGAATCATCCAATGTAGTAGCTAGTAAATATAAAATTTTCAACTAATTTTTTTTTTTTTTATAATACTATACGTACAATATGAAGACACTATATATACATCATTTATAAAATCATGGAAAACTTACACTATTATTTAAACTTTATATTAAGTTACATCATACCTTCAATTGTGTAAAAATGAAATATGAAGATAAATATATATAGAATTCAATAACATACAAAATAATTATGTTAAATAAATGATAACATATTAATGCAAAATCATAGTTCGCGTATCATTTTGCAAATGTGATTTGGAAAGATTTGTCATCTCCATGAACAGTAGATGCTATTGCTCCTAAAAGCAGAGGTGTATTTTCACTATTTACTTCATCCATGGGACAACTTGACGATACATTTATCTGAATTAATTAAATATTACTATATTAGTAAGTCAAATAATAAAAAAATGAAAAAATATTCCATAGATCATCAATAGTTAGGTCATATATATCACACTAGGAAAAAAACCAACATAGTTCAAACTAGTTTCACATAATAATTTGCGGATTAATATAATATTACAAAAATAATACTGAAAAGTATTTAAATATGTACGAATTGTGCAGATTGTACCTATGTGCGACCAATATTGTGCATGCACTGTGCTTAATATTAACAACAATAACAATAACAAATCCACAAAAACTGTTTGGTGATTGGAATTACATAATGTATCTAAGATTATATTTTTTTCCAATTATTCAAAAAATTGATTAAAATTACAATCGAAGTAAATTTCGTGGTATTTTACAACAATTAACCCTTTATATACAGATTGTCAACCTGTTGTAACTAAAATTCATACATAGCTCCATGTATATTAGGGTTTAGATTGAGGTGAAGAAGATAGAGTAGGAAAAAGATACTATTGATCAATCAAGCTTAGAACTGTTTTACATTGCATATATATGCATATAGAAAGAGTAAGTATCAGCTAACTAACTAAAAATGGTTACAAGAATATTCTAGAAGGTAGTGAGCTAGTGATGATGAATAGATGAGCTGGACTTTGCTGATGTGGACTTGCACGAGCTAAGACTCTTGCTGCTGAGGTGGATCTTCATTATTCTTCACAACCGGAAAAAAAAAAAAAAAAAAAAAAAAAACCCTATATATACATGATCAATTTCTGAAAAATCATACAATCTGAAAAGTAATTTTCCTCAATATTTCTCTCATCTTTAATCTGTAAGAGAAAGACAATTGTCAGTCAATATCTAACCTTAAGAAATTTCCAGTCTCTGTCTCTGTATTTGCTGGAAATGAAGAAGAAAATTTATGTTCTGACAGCTTAAGAGTATATAGAAATGGCTTTGGAGGAATTTGTATGGACTGCAAACTTCCTTCTAACATCTCCACAACCTTACTCATTGATGGCCTCTCTGATGGAGCTGTCTGAATGCACCAAAACCCGACCATTAACATTTTCCTTGCACTTTCTTCTTTCTCTTCACTCATCCCATCCTCCAATTCTTCCTTTTTCACCAATACATACTCGTAAATTTTATCAGGAAAATAGTTTTCACTTGATTTGATTGTCTCCCTTCCGACCATGTTTCTTGCTTCAGCCATTTCAAGAAGCATCATTCCATAGCTATAAACGTCGGATTTGTGAGAAACTACTCCAAAACTTCTTGACACTATTTCAGGAGCAATGTACCCAATAGTTCCTCTTGCCCCAAGCATGGAAATTATACTCTGCTTTGCCGTGAACAATTTAGCAAGCCCGAAATCAGATATTTTAGGGCAAAAGTCTTGATCCAGAAGGATGTTCTGAGGCTTGATGTCGAAATGAACAATCCTCGTGTTGCAACCTCCGTGTAGATATTCAAGCCCTCGAGCAACTCCAACAGCAATCTTGCACAGCTTGTCCCACTCCAAGTAGCATACTGGATTATCAGCCAAACCATTCTTGTAAATGAACTTGTCTAAAGATTTGTTGGGCATGAACTCATAGACTAAAGCCCTTTTGTCTCTGTCGTGGCAAAATCCCAACAGATTGACAATGTTGATGTGGGAGGTTCTGCTGATGCTGACAACTTCATTGATGTAGTCTTCTGAGTCTTCACTTGTCTCTTTTAAGACCTTAACTGCAACAAGCTGTCCACTAGGTAACTCTCCTTTGTACACAATGCCATATCCTCCTTGGCCTAGCTTGTCTGTGAAGGATTTCGCGATTTTCTTGATTTCCTTGTAACTATATCTCTTTGGAGCCAGAGATCCATGGCTGAGCAGGATTCTGTCCACATTCTGATTACCTTTTTGCCCCTCATTACGCAATCTGTAATAGAGGATGATGGATAATATAATTATGCCGGCTATACCAAGTGACAACCCTGCAAAAGAGGCATAAATAGTACACAGTTAAATCAGATGGTGCTTTACAAATTTAATTAAATTGTTCATACTCCAACACAATCTTTGGAGTTCAATAAAGATGCATCAATCACTGCATAAAAAGGAGGAAAAATATAGTATAATGAGTAGAGAGTTTATTACCTATAATTACATGCTTCTGCTTATCAGAAAGCCCCCTTTTAGATCCTGAAAGAAACACAGTAACTGTAAGAATATGAATAAATGCTTCCTCTCTTTCCTGGCATAAATACAAGATTTGAATCAAATGCATTAGATACCGTTTACAATTCTGCGACCATTGCAAATTGATAAATACGATCCATCATTGCAATGGCAAGCAAAGGAGGGCAAGTTCTGATCATACCCACACAATCCACCAGATCGCACACAATCATCGCAGTTTCTATTCTCCGCCTTCCACAGGATCGAAAAACCACTTTTAAGAGCATCCTGCAATCGAATTGGCGACGCAATAGCAGCATTTGCCAGATCCAGCACAGAAGTTTGGTTCATCCGTACAGAAATCTTAGTGCTGCATCCGATGGCGGTTTCCGTCTCAGATTCCTCGCCTGTCACGAAGAAGCTCGACGTCGTCGTTTCGTTCACATTACAATTAAATTGATTTGGGGGAAATGGTTGCGTCTGATTGACAGGACAACCATAGTAGAGAGTGATGTTCTGATCGTTCGGAGGTTGATAAAAATCAAAGAGATTGAAATCTAGGGTTGTGTTGAATAGAAATCTGGGACAGAGGTTGTCGCGCAGGTCGTTTCTAGAGACTTTGAGAGTTTGAGTCGAGTTATCAATGGCGACGATTCGATAGATGATTGACGAGATATTGAGCAGCGGCTCGTCGCCAAGGCAGTTGAGCTCGAAACCGGGGTAGCCGCAGTAATCGGGTCGGCTTCCTCCCCAGAATGGATAGCCGATGTAGCTGAGCGAGCCGCAGTGCATCGGCTCGCTGCAGATTTGGCGGCTCGGTGGCTCTGCGTTTTGACAGACACCAGCTGGGATTGATCCGAGAACTGCGAGGGTTATGAGGATGAATGAGAGGAATCTGTGATGGAGTTTGGGGTTCATTTCTCAGAGGGATTGAAGAAGGGAGAAGAGTATAATCCATATGAATAAAGCTTGACTGGTATATAGATAATATCTCATGCAGAGAGAGAAGAGTGTATTGCCTCTTGTGTATATTGCTGACAAGTATTTAACTCTGACTAAATCAACTTTTGGAAAAGAATGTTCGCAAGGAAGACATAAATAGGGGCGATGATTTTTGGGCCTTGACTCTGGAGTGTTGTTGTCAAGTGGGCTAAATTGGGCCGGCTCTCTAGGCCCATTTTGGGAGACGGGTTGGCCCACCGATAAATGTCTAGATCTAGTACCTCAGTGTTATTTGCTATATCAAGAAGCTAATTCTTTTATTTGAAATTTATTAATTTGATTTTGATGTTTTAGCCATGTATGTTTTTCTTAAAAGGAAAGAAAGAAATATTAAATATGGTTAGTTTCTTTTTAGTTAAATGTACTTATTTCTTTTATATTATGTTGTTTTTTTATTTAATATACTATTGAGTAGTAAGATTTCCTTTTTTTTTTCCCCTTTCAAGTATAGAATATTGGAATAGCTTGTTTGAATCTATTTAAGCAAACTAGATTATAGCTAGTTAGTCTCTTTTTTCATTTATCTAAACAAGTAAACATATTCTACTGAAAAGTTGAAATTGTTGTCGTGGGCCGAATTTGGGTTAGGTTTGAGGATTGTTTGGGCCGAAAATAATAAGAGCTTTGGGAAGAAGTAACAACAATATATTATTGAAACAAATGATATTTAACTATCACCTAAACATTTCGTTTTTCCTAATCTTTTTTCATAAATGTTAAATGTGCTCTTCTGTTGCATAATTGTTCCAACTACAACAATTTTATGTTGTTGGACATCACTTATTGAGCAAAATGACTTTATCTACATCATAGTATATTGAAAAAAAGCTTGATATGAGAAGCGTTTTTGGACCTTTTTACCCCATTTATACATGATTATGTACAAATATATCCTAGATGATATATATTATAAATAGTCCGTATATTCAACATGATTGTTTTCATTTATTAACTTCCATGGATTCAATGATTTATCATTTATTATATACTTTTTTTTTTCAATTTATTAATGAGTATAATTTTTTTTAAATGTCTCACTAATATAATATAACTTTTTGAAACAAATTAATTTGTAAGCCGCTTAAAAGTATTTTATTGATCTTAGTAAACACACACACATCATTGATCCACTTGATAAATAATATAATGGAGCCTTCTAATATATCCTAAGTTTTTGTTTGGATCGAAAGATTTGAAGAATGACTCAAAATTAACAATAACAAATTCATTGTTGATGTTTGAATTAATATGATTTTAAAATTCATCACTTTCATTCGATTCAAATTGATTTTTGAGGAATTTTAAGTGAATTTCGGATCCACTCATATTTAGATGGATTTAAAATATATTAAATTGAATAATGTATTTAGAATTCTCAATTAATCCAAACACAATCAAATAGATTTTCCAAAGAAATATACTAATACTATTGAAATCAACACGTGACTTCCATGTATGCCTTGACAAGAAGTTGTTTTCGATCGTTAGGACCATCTCTTCCTGCTAAAAAATGAAAAACCCACAAATTTTTTGTCTATATATTCTTGTCGCTTTAAGTCAAAAATCGAAGTTGTGGGAAGAAAACTATTCAGCCAAATAATAATAATAATAATTAACAGAAACAATAATAATAAATATTATTTAATAAAATTATGCAAAAGTTCGAATATCCGGACTAATTTCGAAAACTTTTGTGCATAGTAAAAGCATTTCAATCCTTTGGACGCTTGTATTATTCAATAATGCACTCTCTCTAAAATTCTTTAATTTACCGCCATGTCCTACAGATTTGTACCAACAATTTGAATAAACTTTATATTAATTTCATTTGTTTTAAAATAAATATCGGTTTAGTATTTTCATTTACCACGCTCAAATTAGATGAGATAGAAAGTGATATTGAAATTTTATATATAATGATTGTATTTAGTAGATCAGTTTTCTTGATTTGTATAAAAAAAGAACTAACATTTATTTTGGGATGGAAAAAATATATATTATATGGACAATTTATTACCCATCTTTATTTGTATTTCTATAACTTCAAATTATTTTTGCGGGTTATGATTGATTTGGAGTAATAAGTGGTTTTTAAGTTATTATCATTTAAATTGAAATCGTGGAAAGTTTGAACATAATACACTTTAATTCTTAAGCATAGTTTTCAACCCTCTCATTTTGTCCTCGAACTAGGTCATGTGGAATGTTATATTTATTGATACAGTATGTATTAGTCAAATTAAACAAAAGAAAAAAAGGAAATCCAAATGGTAATTACAAGCCAGATTTAAAAGCAGTAGTGGAGAGTGGAAAAGTGAGGCATAGAGAAAACATTACCCTCAAAATGTAGAAAAAGGGCAGTAATGTTTGTTAAAAAAGTAAAACTAAAATGAGACTCTACTTTAATTCAGATTATTAATATTATTATTATTTTATTTTAAATTCGGATTATTATTTTAACAGTCCTTTTTCAATATCTTTCTATATGGCTTATCGCCATGAGCCATGTCACTTTTAATTGTCCGACCCACCACTAATAGAAAAAGAAAAAGATAAAAGAAAAGTTGAATCTTAAAATTTCTCAAGAGATTTAATCACATAAATTTAGACAAAAAAGGATGGATTTATGTTTCTTGCGTACTTCATCATAAAGTAGAGTTTGATTCTTTATTTTTACTGTGCCTAATATAGATTTCATTGTATTTGTAGGACTTATGTGCAATATTCTTAAAGAATGTGCATAGAATTACATATATATTTACGACGAGAAGTGTAACCAAATAAAATGTGTGATAAAATCAAAATATTAAAAGAAAAAAAAAAGTTATTACAATTCTCTAAGCAATTACAAATGCGTCACATATAAAGTTACCACATTTGATTTTATTTGAAGAAAATATTTATATTTATGATGGCGTTGGGATTGAAATAAAATAACATATTTGTAACATAAATTACCTAAATTGAAGAAAATCTAATATATAAAGATCATATCTTCATTTCCCCATAGATTTAAAAAAAAAAAAAAGGGAAGGAAGGAATTTCATTCTAGAGATTTTGGAACAAGCAGGATACCTTTTGACCATATTCTCCCTCTCTTTTGTCTTTTGTTGATCAGAAAAATAGCAAAAGCATTTGTGTGGTCTAACTTTATTATAATAACTAGAAATTTTCTCCTAAGATGCATGAGTTGTAATATATATTCATTTTAAGATCCATGAGTAGTAATATATATTCATTTGCATATAAACAATTAAGATTTAAAAATAAAATAAAAAATGAATGATCCTCTTTTTAATCATTTGAATCAATTTTATTCAATAAGGACCATTTGAGTTATTTTTAGGTTTATAATTATATCAGGTATTATTTAAAATATATTTATATTTTATGTTTTTCATTTTAAACTCCACATTATACAATATGTCCCAACTTATCATATTAAAAATAAATATTACAAATGGTAATCTTACTTTGCACTTATTTTCGTTTTGATCACTCACTTATTTTTGCTTTCATTTTTGTCATCTACTTGTAGTTTAACTTTTAAACTGATTAGATTTTGTTGATGTATAAGATTTTTCCAACCAACTTACAATAGGTGCCAAATGAATTTCTTACATAAAAAGTGAAACAAAATTATACACAACAACAACAACAACAATAATAATAATAATAATAATAATAATAATAATAATAATAATTTGATCAATAAATAATAATTATTCACCGATTGAGAAATTAAAAAAAAAACTGAAATTTAATTCCATTAACAGGATCATCATTAATAATAAGTTGAACCGATTATCAAACATCAACAAATACCTAGAAAAGAAATAAATATTTTTAATTATATTCTAGAGTACATATTTGAAATGAGTTTAACCAATTATCAAATATCAACAAATACCTAGAAAAGAGAAATATACATAATAAATCAAATATGTACTCTAGAATATAGTCATAACAAAAATGTTAAAATGACCATTGTGGGCAACTCTTAATATGTTCATAGACAAGAGTAATGATCTCATCTTTTAATTATTTAAAAAATAAAATTAATAGGTATATTGAATATTTAATATGTCAATGGTGGACAAATATTAATGTGTTCATAGTAGATAGGGTAACATTATTGATAATTATAAATATGTGTTTCATTTTTAGGTAATTTTTTTATATACATATTTGATGATTGATACAACTTATTTATTACTGATAATTCCATTGACTGATTTTAATTCTAGAAAACACCCCCCCCCCCCCCCCCCCCAACTATCAATGAATAACCCTTTTTATACATAAGTTTTTCCACTTTCTGTGTGCGAAATTCAATTAGATTAATTGAAACTCTATAATCTGCTTAGGAAAGTAGACCATACTTTACAATCATACCACTGATTTGACTCGTTAAATTTACATTGACCATATTTTTCTGTTATGGCAACATATAAACAGAATCCAAAGTGAAAGTAAAAAAAAAAAAAATTCCAAAATCATATTTTCTTATGAAATTTATGAAAATGTATGTGAATGAACTACTTGATGCAACTACATAACAAAAGAATTATTTAATCAAAGTAGATTTTAATCACAACAAATCTTTAAAATGGAATATTGCAATTCCGCAATTGGATCTAATATCTTTCAATAATCAAAATTTAAAATACCACGACTTATATAATAACAAAATTATAAACTGCCATGAATCCCAAAGCTGATTTTACAAAGTAAAAAAAAAAAATCGATACTCATTTACTCAGGTATGGCGACGAGCACAGGTCGCCAAGCTCTTCTCAACAACCGCTGCCGAAACGTCGCCGACAGCGGCCGCAACGAGCGGCCGCCGCCTCTCGTCAATTCGGTGGCAGACGGCAGCAACATTTCTCTCACATTTTCCGATTCTCTCTCCCCTAACGGAGGCGGTGAGGAAACAAACAAATCCTTCAGCTTGTTTCTGCAAACTAACAACTCCTTTTCCTTCTCCGGCGAGCTCCTCTCGGCGCTGCTCGTTCTCCGATCGGGAGCGCCGCCGTCGCACCGTGGAGGCAGTCTTCTGCCGATGCTGCCTCCGGCGCGGCTGAGCAGCATTCTGAGAGTTTTTCTACGGCGGAGGTGGATTACCGGACTGGTGGCCGGACTTCTGGTAGGGCTGCCGGCGATGGCGCACTGTGTTGCTAACAATTTGAATTTCTGCAGAGTTGCCATTTCCTGTAATTGGGAAGAATATGTAAGAGGTTTGGAAGAATATATACTTGGAATGAGAAGTGAGATTTGGGTATGTTGTGGAGAGATGGAAATGGAATTATTCTTTGTTTAGTTGCAAGTATTGTGGAAAATGTGAAAAGGAAGTATAGAAGTGAGTGAATGAAATGAAAGAGTCAGATATAGAGAGAGTGGAATAATTCAGAAATCAGAACGGGTGAGGAGGGATGAGTGCGTGAGTCTTTTGAGGCTTCAACCCAATTTCGCCATTATTCTCACACGTGTCTTGTAATCCGGGCTTTGGGCCCAAACTTTTATCTGCTTTTGCAATTAAAATTGTTTTTTTTTAAATAATTTAAACTTGTATTTTTTTTATGACAAAGTCTTGGGTGAGACCGTCTCACGGATCTCATTCCGTGAGACGGATAGGATCGGGTCGAACATAAAAATTATGTAATACTTTTATGTGTGTTATGTAATACTTTTATGTATATTAGGTAATACTTTGTATTATAGAATGCGTTTTGAGTTGAGTCAGACTATAAAAAAATATGTAATACTTTTATGTGTATTAGGTAATACTTTTATGTATATCAAGTAATACTTTTGTATTATGGAATAATGACCCGAATTAGGTCGGGTCGGGTCGGGTCAACAAAAAACGCGCGGATCCTAGGCGCCCAGCTCTTCTTCCTCCTGCGTGAATTGTGTAATATGTAATACTTTTGTGTGTATTAGGTAGTACTTTTATGTATATCATGTAATACTTTTTGAAAATATCACATAACTTAATATCATATAATACCTTTATATATATGAAGTAATATTTTTATGTGCATCATGTAATACTTTTGTATATATCATGTAATACTTCGATCCGACCATACCCGTCTCACGGAATGGGATCCGTGAGACGGTCTCACACAAGACCTACTCTTTTTTTATTACTGAGTTCAAAAATTACGTCACTTGATTATGCTATACTTAGAAATAAGTAATTTTATGTACACTAGGCTTTGAATCTACCCTATCGGAGTAATTTAGTTCTCATCAGAATTCGAACTGAGACTACTAATTTCTAAGGACACCCACATTGATTTATTTTGATGTGTTTTTAATTAAAACAATAGGTGTGTTAATAAATGTAGGTGTGTTTTTAAGTGTGTGTTTTTATATAATTAGTGTGTGTGTTAATAGGACACACAAACCAATTCATTTTGAGGTGTTATTAATTAAAACATGTGTGGTGTTAATTAATGTGGGGATGTTTTTAAGTGTGTGTTTTTGTGTAAGTATGAGTGTGTTAAGATGTAAGAATAACATTCTTATCCACTTTTTAATTATTAGCTAATGATTGGATTGAGTTTGTATTAGTGGATAAAAATAATAGAATAAAAATTAGTGGATAATGGGACCCACATGTAATGATTGTATTTGTGTTAAATTAATGTAAATTTGTGTTAAATTGATGTAGATGTGTGTTTTTAAAAAGTAGATGTTTTTAATTAGTGTGTTGACATGTGGGTCTCACACTAAAATGGTGTGCTAATGCATTCTTGTCCCCCTATTTAATGATTGACTAATGATAGTAATTAATGTGATCTAATTTGCAACCAATAAAAAATGTTTTTTTTCAAAATAAAATAATATAATAATTGGAAAGTGGATAATGGGACCCACATGTAATTGATGTGGATTTGTGTTAAATTGATGTAGATGTGTGTTTTTAAAAAATAGATATTTTTAATTAGTATGTTGACATGTGGGCCCCACTCAAAAAAGGTGTGCTAAAAATCTATTGAAGCGGGTGCCCTAATACGAATAGCAGCCCATCCATCACCATTGACACATTGAGCGACACTCAGAACAATTCTAACTTATATTTGAGAGAACAATAATCTATTCTATTAAATTTATGCTTCTGTTCATTTAAATCCTGTGATATTTTTGAATAATTAATTTTATAGATTACATATCATTATCAATGTTTTGTGCCTTTTCTTTTCTCCACAACATTCAAACATATACTCATAGTCTTCAATATGATTCGTATTTTTATATAAAACATTCTTTCATCTAAACTATACGTGATTTTACATTTTTTTTGTAAAAAATTTGATATGTTTCATTTTACCATATGAACTTAAAATTTGATACATTTTACAGTATTAAACAAATTGTAGCCATTGAATTTGGACACATGCACAACTAAAATTTGTCCGATACCGTAAAATGTATCAAATTTCAAAAAAATCGTAGCCATTGATTTTGGACACATATTAAATTTAAAGATTATACGACAAAGTGCAACATTTCAAAAATTTTACGAAAAAGTGTAAAATCACATATAGTTGAGATGGTAAACTGTTTCTAACCTTTTTTTGTGGTAAAAATATATAAGAATAGATTAAATTTGAGGCCGGAAATTTGTTTTTGTGGTAAGTAAACCTGTTTCTTAGTAAATACATTAAGAAACATCAATTTCTACCCCCCAAAAAAAAAAGTGACATTTTGGCACAAATAGTCCTCAATTTAGATATTTTAGATTCCACTACTTTCACTTTTATCCCTTTCTCTCTTTGAATGGTCATTTTATGGTTTGTGTGGATCATGTTGTGGCTCGTGTGGTGTATATATATATTTCTATCCAAAAAAAAGACTCATACTATCAATAAAATATGTGTATCCATAGACCATATAAGCTTATAGCTCACATAATTATGCAGAAGTAGAACACTCAATTCTCAGCAGCAAAACTTCAAATATCTATAAATAATCACACATTTCCATGTACGTTACACATTCCCTTGAAGCTTGCAGTCAAAACCATGTCATAGACTAGAAAAGCATTCCAAATACATGAAATCAGATGGAACTCTTCGAACCTTTTTTATAACACATCTCTAACAGCCATATAATCTATAAGTATGAAACAAAACATTAAAGAGAATTGGGTGTTGAGTCACGTCCCGATTTCTCAGTCGTAACCGACTCTGGTGAAGGCGGAGCAACGCCGCCCTTCAGTAGCCCTTCAGCATCATCACCCACCAATATATCGACAATTTCTACCTTGTGAGAATTCAAATCTTCATTTTGTATAACTCTCAAAGCCTCCAAAGCTTCTTCCATTGAAGGTCTCATATCTCTCTCTTGCTGCAAACACCGAAAAGCCAATTCTGCAACCAATGCAGCCATCCTTCTCACAGTACTATTCGTCTCGAAGCCAAGGCTCGAATCAACCAACTCATGCAGTGTATGGTTTTGGATCTTATTCACAGCCATGTTAGCCAAGTTAATATCGTGTCTATGCCTGTTGGTATCCACAGCCGGCAGTGATGATATGAGCTCAATCAGAACGACTCCAAAGCTATAGACATCGCTCTTTTCTGTTAGCTGGTAGCACTGGTAGTACTCAGGGTCGACATAGCCAGGTGTACCCTGTGGAGCAGTTGAGACATGAGTGACGTCGGTTGGGAACAACCTGGACAACCCGAAATCAGCAACTTTTACATGGAAGTCATTGTCAAGGAGAATGTTGTTGGTTTTGACATCACGATGTATGATATCAGATTTGTGGAGAAAAGCCAAAGCACAGGCTGTTTCAATGGCGATATTCAGGCGAATAGGCCATGATAGCAAGCCAGATTTGGAGCGATTTCCATTGAGATGATCTGCTACTGTTCCATTGGATATGTATTCATAGACAAGCAATAGCTCTCGACTTCTCTTGGATGTGCATCCATATAGCTTCACAAGGTTTTCATGTCTTAATCGAGTCAGGATCTCTACTTCGTTCATGAACTGTTCCACTCTCTTGAAGTTGTTCTCGTATAAGCGTTTGACAGCAACAATACGGCCATCAGGCAACTCCCCTGTTTGGAAGATGAAGTATGTTATCTGAGAATTTGTATCCAAGAAATTCCAATGCAGAAATAGACAAGGATTGTTTTCTTACCATAATAGACTGTACCGAATCCACCATCACCTAGTTCTCTAGAAGGATCAAAATTGTTGGTAGCTTCTTCGAGTTCATTGTAATCGAACACCTGTGCCCCAAAGTATGTGCTGGCCATAGCAAGGTCGGATTTTGAAGAAGGATATGAAGGGATACTTTTAGTGAAATTTGTCGAAGTAGGTGTGGAGAAGGGTTTGATGCTTGAAGGAGGGTCCGAGAGTTTCTTGCTCTCGGTTTGGGTAGATTGAGAACCAAGGCGCTGAACACGCTGTTTTCTGCGTTGCCTAAAGTAGAAAATCAGCCATCCAAAGCCAATGCCAGCAAGAACTGCACCACCTATGGGAAGCCCTGGATGTTGGGACACAGAGAAACTTTCAGATTTTCAAGCTAAGTTTGTCATATGGAGAACAGAATTTACCAATACAGAAACATAGCATACCAATTTTCAAACCACTGTTGTTATTCCCTGCAGTAGACATGAGATTACAGAATGTTAGTTGCAGGATCTAAATATATAATCCCATCCATCTACCTAAGAAATGCTGCTGATGAAAAGAAAGCAAGACTAGGACAAGAATACAGGATCATAAGAGTCATAAACTACCATGATTTGTATTACCATTGCCACCATCATAATGCTCTTCAAAAGCTCCCAAAAGAGTTCATATCATCAGATTAGTTTTGAAGGGTAAACCAAAATGCAAAATGATCAAATAGCAAAGCTACTGTATATGAACCTTTGTAGAGAAGGTTTGGGCATTCAAGCTAGAAGTCGAAACACAAATGTGATAGCAAACACGACAAACAAGACATAACCTTTAATGATACAAATATAAAACTAGTAATCAACAGTGTCTCAGCTCTGAAACAATGGCTCTATTACTCAAGAGCATATAGTAATCATCGAACAGTTATAACGTTACATTCTTCAGAATGTAAGAGTCACTACAACATACTCAAAAGTTCAGTATTACCATGATTAATCAAACATGCTAATATAACCAACACACAACAGATTAGTGAACACAAATACCTTGAAAAGGCAGGGTATCATTCGAATCACCTACCGGTGGAAGTGTCAAAGCAAAAGGACAAGGCCTATCGCCACAAACACAAACGAGTTGATCCAAGATTGAATCAAACCCACATTCTCCACCTAACCTAACACACTCAGAACATAATCTCTCAAAAGGAACACTATACTCTACACTAAAACCAAGCGTTAACGCTTCCCCAAGATTCAATTGTGAATCCGCGAGCTGATCGCCTACGGTCCTCAAAACAGGGACGCTAATATTCATGCTACAATATATAATCCTTAAATTTGGATCAGTAGGAACAGGCCCAATGAAGTAATAAGAATCAGTAAAACTGAGACCACTAGAATTGCAGCTGAAAAGATTGCGAGGCCTGTATGTCATGGCGGTTGTGTTGCAGCCATAGAAGAGAGTAAGGACCTTCATAGGAAAAGAGAGTGGAGTTGAGGGTAGAATTGCGAAATTCAGAAGGGCAGGCGTTGTTGTAGAGATCGGAGCGGGAGAGAATAAAGGTCCTCCGAGTTTGATCGAGTAGGAGAACTCGGTAGGTGGTGGAGCGGTGAGTCAATTCGGCGGTGTTGTTCCGGCAAGTGAGTGCGAAGGCGGGGAGGCCGCAGTGAGAGGGGCGGACGCCGCCAGTGAAGGGGTAGGTGACGTTAACGATGGCGCCGCATGAGAAGCGGCGGTTGCAGTTGGGGTAGGTGGTGGTGGGTTGGGAACGCGCCGCCGTGAGGAGCGTGGCGGTGAGAAGGATGAGTAGAGAGAGGGGAGAGAGAGGCATTGGTGGGCTAATTAGCCAGTGGAGTGCGATGCATTTTCTGTTATGAAGGTTGACGAAAGTTGAACTGAATGTTTTTCTTATAGAGCAGCCTTTCGTTGACTGCTACAATCCGACAAATATTTTTTTGTTTTTTGTTGACTTATAAATGATAGGAAAGGTTTATTTTCTATGTATTAAATGTTATTTCCCTATTATATACTTTATTCTTTGAAATAAAAAATTATGTTTACCACTTTTGTAACAACCACAATATTAAATAAATATATTGTAGAAATTTTCAAATATATTAAACATACTATTACGGTGTGCTATATATAGTTTTGTAAGTGGTGATTGTTGATTGTGATTTGTGAATAATAAAAAAATAGATTTATTACGTAGATGATTGGTTTTGTGATGGATGATGAGGTGTAGAAGGCTATAAATTCAAATTTAAAAAGATAAGGAAAAAATAATAATGAGAATTACCTCGATCCCACAAATATATTACATTTTTGTCCATTTGGATAAAAAATATATTTAATATACTTGAAATTTTCTAATATATCTTTACTTTTATGTTATTTGAAAGATGGTAAGCATATATTATTAATTTCGAAGAATATTAAATGAGATATATTAGGAAAACAAATTAACACACCTTTGAAAATGAAGTTCAGTATCATTTTTTGACAAATGAAAAATAGATGCCATATATAGGGCTGGTTCGTTACGGTATACCGAAATTTTTTTACCATACCGGATACCGTATCGAAATATTCGGTATGCCAAAAAACATACCGATACCGTACCAAAATTTTCGGTATACCGAATTTTCGGTATATTGATAGTCTATATCAAAAAATATCGAATTACAGAATTTTTCGGTATACTGAAATTTACAGTCATACGATACCGAAATTTACCGAATTTATCGAAAAATTACCGAATTTACCAAAATCTGGGTCCATTTAAAATAATAATATATATTATTAATATTAATATATTTCGGTATTTTGGTATATACCGAAATACCGAAAAATTCTAAATCGTCATACCGATATCGTATCGAAATTTTCAACATTTTCGATATTTTTCGACACGGTATATGTTGTATACCGAAATTTTCGGTATTTTGCCCAACTTTATACGTAGATTTTGTACTGTGATGTGTGTATGAGTAGATAAAATTAAAATAAACAGTATTATAATAATGACTTGATTGACCAAATTTAAAGCTCTCCGAGGATGTCCACTAACAGCCCACAAACTTTGACGTGGACAGAATTAGGTTTCTAGCAGTTACAATGGTTATTAAAGCGTTTCAAAAGTTCTCCTTGTTTAAAACGAAAATGTCTTTAATTCTAATTTAAGAATGAAAAATTTCGGAAAAAGATGTATTTTGATCCTTTCAAAATATAAGCATGTCAATAAGGTTTAGTGGGTACTTTGTGCCTAACCCGGTATATACCCGAGTGTTCCGACCCAATAAAATATAATATAATTAAATGCAATTTTATACAAAATACTATTTCAAAAATCTAACCTATAATTGAAATTTTCAGCATTTTTTGAGTTATTTAAAATTTTATTATTTGTTAGAAATACTATTCTGAATATCCTATTTACAATATCTTTTCAGTTATTTAAGGTCGATTTAATTATTTATATATTTTATAAACCAATTTTATATCTCGTATTATTTAGTAATACATATTACTGATTAAAAATATTGTACTATTAAATATATAAAACATAATATTAATTAGACAAAATTTACTTTATTAATATATACTATATTTATTATCTAGAGTATAAAAATAAAAAAAATTAAAAAAAATCTAAGTAATTGGCGGGCAAGGAGGGGCAGGACGATAATGCTTCTCAGCCCAGCCCTGCCTCATATCCCGTCTCCGGCGAGAAAGTTCAAACGCACCAGATGAAGGCGATCATTATCAGAACAATTTTTTCATCGCAAAAACTAGAACTAATGTTAAAGAGATACTCCTTTTTAACACGACAAAGCAGATGAGATTTAAGTAATGGATTCCAGGAAATTATGAAGCAGCAAAAGGGGGAAGAATCATTGGTACGTACCGTTTCCGTTTCCAGCATTGCAAGTGGATGCTGAAGTACCATTAGTGCAGTGGCAAGTAAACGACGTCGTACTCTGATTATACCCACACAACCCACCCGATTCCCGACAATCATTGCAGTTGCCATCCTCCGCTGAATACTGGATCGAAAAGCCACGTTGAAGAGCAGACTGTAATAGAACTGGAGTTGATGCAGCCTGACTCGCAGCTTCATTCACCAAAACAGATATTTGATTGCTACATGTGATATCAACTGTCGGGATCTGTACTGTCCTTGTAACGATGAAACTCCAGCTGTTTGCTCCGTTGACGATGCAATCGAACTGATTGGGGGGGCCCTGCGTTGACGGCGGCAGCTGGCCGGAGCAACCGTAGTACAGCGTGATGTTCTGATCATTAGCTGACGAATATAATTCGAAAGGGGTGGAGTCTAAGGTTGTGTTTGAGAGAGTTGTCGGACAGAGGTTGTCCCACAGGTCGTTTCTCGCGACCGTGAGAGTTCGTGATGAGTTGTTGATTTCAAGGACTCGATAGAATATTGATGAGATGTTAAGAAGGGGATGAGTATTGGCTTGACAGGTGAGCTCGAAGCCAGGGTAGCCACAGGCAAGGGGACGACTTCCTCCATAGAAGGGGTATTCAATTCCAGGCAAGCTGCCACACTGAAAAGGCTCGTTGCAGGTTTGATACTGGTTGTCATTTTGACAGATGCAACTTGGGATTCCTAGTACTACAAGGCCTGTAAGGATCAATCGGAGAAATCTTGGATCAAGTTTAGGATTCATTTTGGTGTTGAGGAGGAGGGGGCTACAAGAATGGTAGAAAAGTAAAGATCATTTTGGTGATGGATGGGTTTAATTTGGTGTGATGAACTGGTCTTAAACGCGACATGGGATTGACAAAGGTTGCTACTTTGTGCAGTTTTTCCAACATAATAGAACCTTCTGTTGAAATGGGGCAGCGGTCTTGTTCTATATTATTCTAATTGGGGAAATTGCAAGTTTTCTCTGTAAAGATTAGACAAATGAATGGAGGATGGTGACGTGTAATTAGTAGAGAGTTAGTCAAGATAATCGGCGTATAAACAGGCACTGTCAAACTATCGACCCTGTTAAAGATTTAATAAAGAAAACCCTCTGTGTAGGTGTATTGACCTGAACAAAGTCACATGAGATGGATTTTGTAAATAATACTTAGTTCTAGTTGGCCAAAATATGAAGAAATTAATATCCTCATTTATTTCCCTTTTTTGAGGCTAAAGAAAAGCTGAAAAAACCAGGGAGTTTCACTAGCACTCAACCTGGTGACCAAAATTGCCTGTCACAGCTTAGCAAGAAAAGATCCATCCAGAGTTCAAAAGGAAGCTGTTTCTACACTGTCCAAAATATTTTCTCTCTTTCTCTAACTAAAATATCAGTTCTCCAATATTTCACGTGCAGTAAAAGTGTAAAACCAAAGTACAATCAAACCTGAAAGTCTAGTCCCAAAAATGATCTCAATATGGGGGATTGGAACTTTTCACAAACTATCGATGCCTATGGTTAGTATAAATCACGAAACTAAAGGATCTTTATCTGTGAAGTCCAAGTCCATACAAAGTATTTCAAAGGATTCATTAAACGTATGATAGGTGTAAGGATTCATTGAAACTTAGTCATTCATCGTATCGTTTCTATTCCCTGTTCACGAACATAGCAAGTGGATTCGAAAGTGCCACTAGTGCAGTGGCAAGCAAACAACGTTGATGTCTGATTATACCCACAATACCCACCTGATTGCTGACAGTTATTACAGTTCTGATTATCTGCAGACCACTCAAATGAAAAACCACTTTCAAGAGAAGCCTGTAACCAAGGAATTGATGAAGCAAACGTAGGATTTGCCAATTCCCAGGCTGCGTTTTGATTCACCCGAACAGAAATCCCAGTATTGCATGCACTACTCAGGACACTAGATGCTTCACTTGTCACAAAGAAGTTCAAGCTGTTTGGATTGAACACACTGCAATTGATCAGATAGTTGGGGGCCAGAAATGCCGGCCATGGCTGATTAATGGTACAGCCATAGTATAGAGTGAGATCCTGATCTAATGCAGGATAATAGTAATTGTAAAGAGTGAAATTTAAGGCTGTGTTCAAGAATGATGTTGGACACAGAGTGCTCCACAGGCCATTTCTTGATACCCTGAGAGTTTTTGTTGTGTTATCAATAGAGAGGACTCTGTACGTTATTGATGCAATATTGATAAGGGGGGCATTATTGCCTTGGCAGGTGAGCTCAAAGCCCGGATGGATAGCCACAGGAAATGGGCTGGTTTCCTCCCCAGAATGGATAGCCTATTTCGCTTAACCTTCCACACTGAAAAGGCTCATCGCAGGCTTGATACTGATCATCATTTTGACATAGACAATTTGGAATGATTAGTATTACAAGGATTGTGATGATGAGGGAGAGAAGTCTTCGATTGAGTTTTGGATTCATCTTTTGTGAAGTAGGATGTGATGTTGTTGTTGAGAGGAAAGGAGAGGGCAAGGCAGTGTCATTTTGAAGATGGACTGATTTAGTTTTTGCATGAGGAATTTGTCTTAACCATGACATACTGAGATATGCCACAATGTGCAGTTTTTTTTTCCCAACAAATAGAAGCTTATGTTGGAATGGTTGTGCATTGAGTTTGGTTGCCTTATTTATTTGGAAATTGCATATTTTCTCTGTTAAAGATAAGAAAAATGAACGGACAATTGTAAAATCTAACTGGTAGAGTTAGGTAAAATAACAATCCCATAAACAGGCGTTGACATTATATGGACCTTGTTGAACTTAATGAAAGACTATCTGAAGTTGTATTTTCTTGAATAAAGTCACCCTGGAAGATTGTTTTTTTCGGTATCACACCCTGTTTCATCTGTGTATTTTAACACTTTCAGTGAAAACAATGTGAGAGAAAAAAGAAAAAAAAAAAAACTGCTAACAAGAATGAAAAACTAGAAAACCAGAAAAAAATAAAGAGGTGGGACAGTTTGATCTGTGAAAAGGAAGTCTCAACTAAATTTGGTAGAACGCTCAACAGCCTCAACTGCAATCAAGACCGGCTGCCTATTCCAAAATTGTCCAACCAAAGACCAAAATCTAATTTTTTGCTATTCATACAAGTTCTGGAATCCAAGTTCAAACCCTAACTAATTAGACAAATGTTCTTCCTAGTGCTAATTCATGGGATTTAAAATCCTTCACAATTTCTTGATCCATATAACTAATGTAGTAAACAGGTGAAAACAATTGATCTGTCAGGTTAGTAAATACAAACCACACGAGTTCTAAAGCACTAAATCGAACATTCCAATGCAACGAATTAGAAAGCATTATGCTAGATAAACATACCTGGGGATGGTGTATTAGCCGGTGAGGATTCATTAGCCATTATGCAAGTATCAGAAATGAAGGGTGGAAAAGGGCAAAAGCAAGTTGTTAGATCATTTTCAAAACTAAAACCACACCGACCCTTCGACTCTTTACAATCATGGCAACTTTTATTACCAATCTTCCACCTAATCTGAAACCCCTTCTGGATAACTTGATTCAAGCTTGAAGTGTCCATGGACCCTCCACCTTCGTTTCCAGTTAAAAGCACTGGAACTATGACACTGGCATTACAATTTCCAGGGCCCCGAGTTCCTGGCAAGACATAAACACCATCGTTGCCACAAGCAACAAGGCTGACACCAGGCAGGCTCAAAGCAGGACAGCCATACAAGAAGGTGAAATTCGTGTAAGAATCAGCATGGTCAAAGAGCGAGTAATCCAAAGTTGTGTTAACCATTTGTTGTGGACATGTTCCCCCCATAACATCCTCTCTAACAATCCTCATGGTTTGTGTAGTTTGGTGGATATCCAGCACACGGTATGTCGTGTTCTTGATATCGATTGTGGTTACATTGGTTTGATCATGGCAGGTGAGGGCGAAGCCTGGATGGCCACAATAGAGAGGGTCCTTAGATCCTCGAAAAGGGTACCCGATTTCGGAGATTGTAGAGCCACAGCTGAAGGTGTTTCCACAGGTGTGGTAGTATTCTTCAGGATAGCTGAATCCATTGGAGGATTGAAGGAGAAGTAAGGATGTTATGGTGCATAGAAGATGAAGGAAGGAAAAGCATGTAAGGCTTTGGAAGTTCATTAAAAGAATGGATATGGGAAGTAGATGATTTTTGCTATTGAATAAAGAAACTAGACTTGATTGCTAAAATAACAAGAAAATTAGCGAGTCTTGATATTGTAAAGAAGATAGGAAATGTAAAATTAAGGGGAAAAAAAAGGGTAAGGAGAGGAAGCCCACTTCTTGTTTCTAAAGAGATGGATAGTTGAGCGTTTTCTACCTAACTAAACTATTGAAAATTGCTACTTATAATAACTTATCTAAAGAATCGAATTTGGGGATCCTTTATTGTTAATTGCAATTTATTTCTTCATCTATTTTTATCTGTACATGAGATCACTTTATTTATGAAGCCGCTGAGTCTAGGTTGATAGGATAGGTTGTTGGTTGATAAAGTCATGATATTTTAAAGGGGTGTTTGTTTCTAGTTTCATGAGTTAAGGATTTGAGGTTATTTGAAATTTCTAACAAATAAGGATTATGATATCTACTCAAATATTACCTTATTTTACAATAAAACATAATAAATAACTCTACGATTATGTTACATCAACTAACAATATAATATTTACACAAATACACTTTTTTCAATATTGATTTTAGGGTTATTTACAAAAATCAAACCAAACTATGACCCATTTTTCACTAAGGTACCCAAACTTTAGATTGTTATTATATAACCCCGACCTTTGTGAATGATACAAAATGATTGCTAGATGTCAAAGACGTAGGAATATTCGCTAAATATTCATAGAATATTCCACCGCCGTGAAGGAATAATCAGCAAATATTCCACCGCCGATTGCATCTAACTAGCGATCATTTTGTACTATTCGTAAAGGTTGACGGTTGTTCAGTAAAAACTAAAAGTTTAGATACCTTAATACAAAATGAATTATAATTTAACTTGATTTTTGTAATTTACCCTTGATTTAATATCTGCAATTTACCCTTGGCTTGGGGTTTATGTAACCATTGTAATGTAATCATTGGGGTTTGGGGTTTCATATCGTTAAAACAAACATCACCTAACGATATGAACTAAAGAAATCATTGTGATTCATTTTTATATATTTTAATAGTTGCGAAGGGAATACAGACATGAGTTCCACAATCAGGGAATTTTGTCAAACTGTACCTGTGCCTGTTTTCGATTTTCGACACGTCATCCAACATTAGTATAATTGATCAGGATTTGGGTTTGGGTAAAATGTTCCAATTAAGGATCCGAACTGAATTGGGTAAATACAAGTTGGTAACACACCATCAAAGTTCAAACATTTAGCAGTAAATCCTCAACAAATTAATAATCTTGGAACCACATAAAACTAATTAAATAAAGAAAGTTTAATTAGTTAATATATAATTAATTCTTTTAATCCATAGAGTGAATATACAAAACACATGTTAGTTAATTAATTTTTCTAATTTTACATTAAACTAACTGAAAAAAAAAACTTAATATTATAAAAAACTATTCAGTGAAAATAAACAAAATTATTGATAAGTTGACTAAAGATTCTAAGCTAATTACATATTTTAAATTAAATATGTTGATTAAGATCACTATCGCAACATATGATTACTTAAAGATATTTAATGAAAATATATAAACAGAAGTGATTAAATCATTACATTATGAACCAAAACAAAAAAAAAACCATGCGCGCACACACTCGATAAGTAGAAAATGAAAAAAACAATTATAATTAAATCAAAATTGCTAAGCTAATTATAGATATTAGTTAGAGATATGTAAAAAAACATATAATTAGATTTAATATGTCAAGCTAATTACAAATATTAAATTAAATGCACAGATGTAGATTCAAAAATATCTAATTATTAAAGATATTAGATGAAAATTAATAATGAAAAATATAAATGAAAGTATATGGATTGAAAGCAAAATCCATAAAAAAAAAAAAGTTGTTTTCTTTTTCCTTTAAATAAAGGGGAGATCAGGTGGTAGAATGTTTTTTTTTTCTTTCTATTTTTGGTTTTAGTGTGACATTGTTGACTTGATGTGCCACTCCCCCCTCCCCCAAAAAACATTTTAGAACACATACTAGATCTGGAGAATTTTCCCAAAAGAATAAGATTGTCAAACAAAATAATAATTGATTTTCGAATTTATTAAAAAAAAAAAAAACTTGTTTTATCTCTTAATATATGTATACAAGACTATCTATATTTTAAGTTTCTTTTATTATTATTGAAAATAAATTCAACAAAAGATATTAATTACCAAATTATATGAAAAAATATTATCATTGTTAGTTATTCAGATGGGTGCGACAAGTGTTTCTATTGACATATTTAATATAACAAGATTATGACCATACCATTTATAAATGTTAAAATAGCACGGGCGGAATACAAATCTCCACAAAAATTGATATTATATTATTTTAAAGTAAAATAATATTATAATAATAGCATATAAATTTTGAAATACACATCTATCCCTAGTTACTAATAATCTACTCTAAAAAGGGGGAAAAAGAGATTCTAAACAGAAATAGACATTGATATGGATTATGGTTAACAAATAAAAAAGAATCCCCAGTTCAGCTGCTTCATACTTAATTCCAGGGTTTAGAATTCCAAAACCGAAATATAGAGTTGGATAGTGAGAGAGAGTTTACAAGTATAACAGAAACCCAAAACAGAGAGCTCATTTCATTGCTTGTGCAAAGTGTTGTGTGATGGCTCACGAAAGGTTAGGTCAAGAAGAGAATTTCGATTCAGATCCAAGATGGGTTGTGATTCAAGAAGGCATCAGAAAACTGACGATGATCTTCAATGGGTCTTTAGTGCAGAATTTAAGCACGAAAGAGCGCATGAGTATTTACGCTGGTGTATATACCATGTGCATCAACAAGCCTCGTTCTGATTATCCTCGTATTCTATATCAGAAGTACAAGGATTGTTTCGATGGTTATTTGAATTCAGAGGTCTTACCATCTTTGAAGGAGAAGCAGGGCGAGTGGTTGCTAAGGGAGTTCGATAAGAGATGGGCTGATCATAAACTCATGGTTACGTGGCTTTCACATATCTTTTACTATCTTGAAAGATTTTATATACGCTTTCACAAGCTTCCTAAATTGATACCAGCGGGCCGGGCCCGTTTTCATGATCTTGTTTTCCAAGATTTCAAAGGCAAGGTTGCAGATGCTGTTCTTGCTTTGATCGAACAAGAACGCCAAGGGGAGAAGGTTGATAGGGCTTTGATGAAGAATGTGGTGGGTGTGTTTCTTGATATCAAGGGCGATTCAATGGAGTGTTACGAAAGCGGATTTGAAGAGATGTTGCTTCTCAAGACTGAGGAGTACTACTCTGGAAAGGCTTTGGGTTGGATTGTGGAAGATTCTTGTCCTGATTATATGTTGAAGGTGGATGAGTGCTTGGAGAAGGAGAAGGTGAGGGTTTCTCACTATCTGCATTCGAGCAGTGAGACGAAGCTTTTGAAGAGGGTGAGAGATGCGATGTTGGCGAAACATATGTCCACGCTTTTGTTGGAAAAGGAGGATTCTGGATGCTTGGCATTGCTCAGAGAGGAGAGGGTGGATGATCTTTCGAGGATGTATAGGTTGTTCGAACGAATTTCTGAAGGACTAAAGCTAATCATTGCTGTATTAAACCAGCATGTTAGTAGTGAAGGCAGGGCTTTGATCAAGCAGGCTAAGGATGCTATGAGTCTTAAAGTGGAGAAGAAAACAGGTGGGACACCAATAATAGCACTAGTTGCTAAAATGATTGAGCTTCATGACAAGTACATGGGACGAGTGAAAGATTGTTTCTCGAACAATCACCTATTTGACAGGGCTGTCAGGGAGGCTTTTGAGGCCTTCTGCAATGAATCTGTTTGTGAGGCCTCCATCGCAGAGATTCTAGCTTTGTACTGTGATGATATACTTAAGAGTGGTGGCTCTGAAAAGCTCAGTTATGAAGCCATAGATGAGACTCTGGACAAGGTGGTTAGACTCCTTACTTATGTAGTTGATAAGGACCTTTTTTTTGAGTTCTATAGGAAGAAGCTATCTCGTCGTCTGCTCTTCAATAGAAGTGCAGACTATAGGCACGAAAGATCTGTCTTGACGAAGCTGAAAGAGTTGCGTGGTTGTCAATCCACTTCAAAGATGGAAAGAATGCTTAATGACATGACACTATCAAAGGAAAATCAGAACAAGTTTCAGAACTATCTTAGCAAGAACCTTAATGTTGATCTTGGGATGGAATTCACAGTCAACATTCTCACCACTGAATTTTGGCCCACCTATAAATCTTCTGGTTTTATTCTTCCTAATGAGATGCTGAAATGTGTTACAGCTTTCAAGGAGTTCTACGAAACCAACGCAAACAATAGGAAACTCACTTGGATTTATTCCTTGGGAACTTGCAATGTAAATGCAAAGTTTGAAGAGAAAACCATTGAGCTCATTGTGTCAACATACCAAGCTGCAGTTTTGCTGCTATTCAACACTGAAGATAGGCTGAGTTATGCAGATATCAAGACTTGGTTGAATTTGGAGGACGAAGATTTGATTAGATTGCTTCATTCGCTTTCATGTGCTAAGTACAATATACTAAACAAGGAGCCCGATACCAAGTCTGTTTCAAGGGACGATTATTTTGAGTTCAACTCCAAGTTCACAAACAAGATGAGAAGGATAAGGATACCTCTTCCCCCCATTGATGAGCGGAAAAAGGTGGTTGAAGTTGTTGAGAATGACAGGCGTCTCAGCATCGATGCTGCAGTTATCCGAATAATGAAATGTCGTAAAGTTTTGGAGTATCAACAGCTTATTGCAGAGACTATTGAGCACTTGAGAAGTATGTTTAAGCCTGATATTAAAGAAATCAAGAAGAGGATTGAAAGTTTGCAAACACGAGAGTACTTGGAAAGAGATAAGAAGAACCCCAGCATGTTCAGGTATGTTGACTGATCCGCCATTGGAGAAGCAGGGAAAAGCTTGAAATTTGGACTTGTCAATAATAAACTCAGTCAATTAGACTTCACTGTTTAATGAGAGCACATTTAGGATCATTCTTCTTTTTACTGTTTTTATGCTATCTTTTGCTTATAAATGTGTTGATGTTATAGATTTCACTTGTTTGATTACTTACACCATGACAATATACTTTTTCATGAAAGCACATTTATGATTTTAATTTTTTATCATTCTTCTTTTATTATTTTTTTTATCCGATCTTTTGCTTATAAAATGTATTTAGGTTCTAGATTTCACTTGCTTGATTACTTTGCACCATGATTGGACCTACGAGATTACAACATTATTAGTGTAGATTATATATTAAAGTAAGAGTAATTTATTTTATATTTTACTTTATTAGTGAATATCACTTATTATTTATGATGTGAATAATTGTATCAAGATTTTTGTTGTGCACAACAGGTATCATGCACAGAATATAAATTATTATATATGTATCGATTAGGATGCACAATAAGGATTCTAATTTTAATTAATAAGAAGATTTGGTACATAGCATCCTCTATTAAAAAGAAGGTTGGTGTCTCCATTCATTCTCTCTCTCTACTTTTAAATTTATAAAATAAAAATAAAAAAATTGTGAAAAGAAAACTAAAAAACAAAATTAAAGTTGAAACTTGAAACTAATGAATAAGGACTGTTATTCCATACCCAATTGCAACTGAGAAGAAAATCTTCTCAACCGAATATCTCCCAACTTCCAAGTTTTAATTCAAAAATGTCGAAAGTGACCTCATTATTTATTTAGATAATATATATATATATATATATTTTTTTATTTTTTTTTTAAATTTTAAATCATCATATGAATATGGCAATGAGAGATGAAAACACGTTGGTTATATTCCTATATTTCATCACTCAGTAATTTGGTCGAACAAATGGCAGACAAATAACAGAAAAGCTCATGCGTACCTGATGCTACTGGTGGCGACGTTGTTGATGCTCGAGAGCCGTAATTTCCGGCATCATCCACCGCGCCGGCAGCGCAGGTTTTCGCTGCCGCCGCCGTCTGATCAGAGCAATGGCAAACAAACTTGTTCCCCGCATCATCGTATCCACACCTCCCACCCGAACCCTCGCACTCACTGCAACCACCACTCTCCACCTTAAACCGCACCACAAATCCTTCTTTGATCATCTCCTCTACCTTAATATTGAAAAAAGACGTATAGATAACCGGAACGACGACGCTTGAATGGCAAATCCCAAAAATCTGCGATCCAACAACTGCATACCCGTTTTTCTCTTTTATCCCCTCCAACGGGCACTCGAATTGGTACGGCACCGGAAAATCGACAGCGGGGCAACCGTAAAGAAGAGTCAGATTCACATTTTCAGAAGTGTACTCGAAAAGCTCAGAATCGAGAGTCGTGTTAGCGAGCTCTTGTAAACAGAGGTTTTGAGACAGATCGTTTCTGGTAATTCTGAGAAGCTGAGTTTTCAGATTTAAATCTAAAACACGATATTCTAATTTGTTTGCTTGTATTATGGCGGTGCCATTTTCGCAGACGAGTTCGAGGCCGGAGTAGCCGCATTCCGCCGCCCTGTCGCCGCCCCAGAACGGAAAACCGATTCCGGTGAGCTTCCCGCAGATGAAGAGAGATCCACACTTTGTGTATAGCTCGTTTCCATCGCATAAAATTGGAGGAAGTTTGAGGATTGATAGCTGGATTATGGCAAGCAAAAGTGGTGTGAAGCATTTTGCAGATGAGAAAGGGCTCATGGTTCACTTCATATGCTATGATTTTAAATTAGCTATTAATAAAAATGTAAGCTTAGAATAAAATTCAATAAATTAATTAAATTTTTGGGTTTTACCAGCATAATTCATGGAATATTTTGAAGGTAATAGAAATAGACAGAAGTAGAATTGTAAGCATCCTCATTAATGATGCAGCCTCTGTTTTACATGAGTAGTTAGCTATTTAATAAATAATCGTAACTATTACATCTACTAACTAATATCTAGCCCTTAAATTTAGGTCACTAACTCATTAATTAAAATGCTTTTTCCCTCCCATCTTGTAGATGCTGACATGATGGATTATACGGACATAATATCTAAAATTATGTACATATATTTCACATTAAAATAAAATAATGAGTTAATAAATACTTGAAACAAACAAAATATTAAATTAAGAACAAAGTCTCATCATGATAACAAATGAATTAAACTCCTGAATCAGAGATAAAGAACCTTAGCAATTCATGTTTTGATTAATAATCTTTAGTTTGAGAAAGAAAAAAACAAAAAGAAACAAAAACAAAAAAATAATAAGAAAAGCAGCGTGAGTGCATGAGAGAGAGAGAGAGAGAGAGAGAGAGAGAGAGAGAGAAGACTTATTGGAAAATATTGCATTATTTATTCTCTCTAAAATTATGTTTCCTACCTCTAATCAAACTGAAAATTGAATTTGTAAGAATAACAAGTTTATTCAAAAGAAGAGTTCAATTGAAATTGAACTTTTCTTAAACATTCCTTTACTACCAGCTCATTTGAGTTCAACTGATATTATCTCCATTAATCATACTTGAGGCAATAATTAAAGTTCAAAATTTAGTTTTAAGCCCAATTTTTTTGCTCCAAGCCAACTAAAATTCATGCCTACAAATAAAATCAATTAATTAAGCACAGATGAATGAAATCAAGGAAAATTAAAATGCTAAAAATATATACTAATAATTACACGTCACTCTTCAAATTGGAAGATCCATCTTATAGCAAAGTTTGTGGAACCAAATTGGACGGACAGATCGCCTATTCTGGTCTCATTGGGAAGCTGCCACTGGTTAATTTTGGTCTTCAAAGGAGGAAAAGGAAAAATAAAAAATAAAAAAATCCATGAATTGAAGAAACCGGGTTGAACCGGTGAAAAACAGGAAAAGGGAAAATCAAGAAACCTGAGATCTGTACTCTTAGGTTATGTTTAGACTGAACTTGGTCATCCGGATTTTAGATGGGTTGAATCCAGTTCATGTTTGGACAAGAATTTGTAAAATCCAATAATCTTACCATACTTTCCCTAATTTTTCTATAATTCCAAAAAAAGAAAAAAAAAAAAAACATCTACTTTATTCATTTTTTCTACAAATCTCATCAAACAACATCTATTTTTTCTACAACCCCCAGTATAAAAATGATATCTTAACTATAATTATACCCTATAAAATCTCAAAACAAACACAAAATTTTCAAAATTCATGCTCACAAAATCCTTCTCGAAAATGACATCTTAACTATAATCATACCCTATAAAATCTCAAAACAAACACAAAATTTTCAAAATTCATACTCACAAAATCCTTCTTAAGCCCAAATCCAAATTTGCAAAAGTTACATTAAATCGAGCACAAACATACTCTTAAAGAATACTAAAGAAAAATAAATTTTAAAATAGTTTTCTTTAAACAAGTTTTTTTATGCAAGAAAAAATGTCTATTTTTAACTTATTATCTTTTTATTATTCTTTAATATTATGTACAAAAAAAAAGTATGTTACTAAATACTAATATTAAGTAAAACAACAAAAGGAAATATAAGGTTATATTTTATTTAATTGTTGTTGATTATCAGGATACTAAATTAGAAATTATATATTCTTCGAGAGCGAATTTTATGCAACACATAAGAAAATATAATATATTACTAAGAAAATGCATTGAGAAAAACATTAATATACTTGATTGTGTTTCAAGGAAAAAAAAAAAAGGAATTACGACGCAAAATTAAATTCAAACAAAGAAGCCTGAACTAAACCCTAAAACTGGTTTCTAGCCAAAAAAAAAAAAAACAGACACATTATATTACAAGATGATGACTATGAGATTGTTGAAAATAAAAGATGATATGAGATGACAATTAGAGAGCTTCCTTGTGGAAGGTGCTGATCATGTCTCTCACAGATGACAACTCGTATACATAATCGTCTGCATGGTTCGTCGCTTTAACCATAATTCCTGGGCTTCTCTCATAATCCAACTCCTTCTCCAAATCAAGAAACAGATTATTCCCATAATCATCACCAAAGTCAAAGCAAACTGGCTCTTCCACGAATGGCTGCTGCCCTTCGATCTCCTCCTCTTTGATTCCGACCACGTTCTTGGTTTTCTTTGATCCACATTCTTGGACAGGTTTCTGTTGTTTCGTGTCGAATACTAATTTGTTGGGCTTCTCATCTTTGGGAAACTGGTACTGTCTCTGTCCCTCTATCATCTTCTCCTTCTTGATGATCACTGTGGAAGGATGGGTGGCCATAATTAATTCAAAACTATGGATTCTTGGACTCACTTGGTTTGATTATGAACAAGTAGAAAATAATTTGATTGCGTAGAAAGTGATCAATAAAGACGAGAGTTATACGTACTGTGTATATATAGAGGATTTCAAAACGTGGGATGCCACAATTCCCTCTTCAATTAGGATTAGGATTTTCGGTTCTCAAACGACTAATAGGATATATATCAATATATCATATATTAGGTTAACCTAGATTATTAAATTAGAGTCTTAACTGAATTTGGAAACAATAATATATTTTAATTAAAATAAATTATATAAAGGGCTTAGAATAGGTATTTCAAAATATGGACGAAATATAAAGTTATTCATATTTTTATTGTTATATAATAATAATAATAATAATAATAATAATAATAATAGATGTGTACTTCTCCATGTTCCCAGCGTCCCGTTCCACCTGAAAATTATGTACCTTCCAATTTATTAGGGTTAATATCAATTTACTATCCAACTATTGCACTTTTTTTTAGTAGGTGTCTAAACTAAAAAAAAATATTAATTACTACCCAATCTCTTCAAAATTTTCCGATTGCTATCCCCAAACACTTATTTTCCGGCCAAAATTCATTGGAAAACTTGAAAATGCAATTGACCTTCAAATATTAGTCAAAACTGCATGATTCATATGTCAAAATGGCCCTCTTTCAAAAACAAATTATAACCCTAAGTTAATTTAACGATTTTTATTTGATTTAAACTTGAATCGAACAAAAATTTGTTCAAAATCCTAAAATATTTTGTGTTCGATTCGTGATCAATTCGAATGAGATTCATGAAATCGATTTGGGGTTATAATTGGGCTTCGAATAATGGTCATTTTGGCATATGAATTATGCATTTTTGACTGATATTTGGAGGTAAATTGCATTTACAAGTTTTTCGGCGAGTTTTGACCGGAAAATATGTCAAAAATTGAGTTTAGGGTAGCAACCGGAAAATTTTGAAGATAATTAGTAGCGATCTGAATTTTTTTTGAATTTAGGTACCTATTGGAAAAAAGTCAAATAATTCAGGTAGCAAATTGAAATTAATCCAATTTATTATTTCTATATTCAACTTGATAAAATAATTAAAAATAAATAAATGCAAACTATGTTAATAGGATCGATTTTTTTTTTTTTTTTGGAACTGCAAATAGTTTAATATGTTAGGATTCCCCCTTTTTGGATATAGTATTTGATGTTTTGTTGTTTGTATATATTTTATCATCTTAATTATGATTGTCTTAGTCAATTTATACTTAATTGATTGATTTCATCATTCTTATATGTAGGTAGGACTTTGGTGGACTTTGAAAAAACTGAGCTTAAAATTGAATTTTGGACTTTAATTGTGATTTGGACTCAAATAAGCTTGACGGAGATAGTATCAGTTGAACTCAGATGACTTGTTAAGAAGGAATATTTAGAATTTCAACGCTGCTATTCTACCCATTTGGGCACGTTATGATAAGTCACGACTGATGTATTAAAAATTTAAAATGTCTATTAATTTCATTTTTCATATAATGAGGGGATGAGATCAATACACGTCATCGATGGACATATTAAGAGTTGTCTACAGTGGGCATATTATCTTTTTTTTTTTTTTAAGTTTAACCTATATTAAACTCTTATTTTCCTTTTTTGTAGTAGATATTTTTATATAATTAGGATTGAGTTCTATAACTTTTATTAGGAGCAGAAAACATAGTTTTTTTTAGTTATTATCAATACTTATTTTCCAATATGCAATATCTCTCTCCTTTTCTTTTCTCACAATAAATGCCGTGTATATTATTATTATTATTATTATTATTATTATTATTATTATGTTCTTTTTCGTTCTTAAGGGGGCCTAAATTTTTATTCAATGCTATGTATATATAAATCATTATATTTCTTGTATTCGGCCCTACATATTATAATTGATAATAAAATATTTTTTTGCCAATTTTTATTATAATCATAATGCTCCCCTTTGACTTAAATACCAAACCAAATATATATATATATATATATATATATATATATATATATATTAAAACTTTATTTATATGCACAACTTTTTCAACGAAAGTTTTTGTATTTGAATGATAGTTTTTACTTTCTTATTTTCAAGTATTCAAGTTGCATTTCATGTTTAGATAAAAACGTTTATTTTTCTCCATACAACCCATTTTTCTTAATTTCGTAATGAAATCCTGAAATGTCTATGTTTGGTTGATTATGAAATCGTTGCCTTCCTCTCTTCGTAACATACTTATAGGAATGAAAGTCTAAAAATATGCCACCAAAGAAGAAAAATAGGTCTAATTGAACGAATCCAGATGCCACTGCCATTAATGATACGAGCAACTGAGCAAGTTGAAGAAATTCTACAAACTCCAAGAAACTCAAAAAAGTAACAAATTTTATTGAGTCTAACCTCCTAATATCCCACTTCGAGACTCTGAAGTTTTCCCACCAAATTTTGAAATTTATGGGGGAATCAACATATTTAAAAAAAAAAATTACAAATGCAATCAAGCAATACAATTTGATAGGGAAACCAAGGGGGTGAAGGGAGGGGGTGTATATGTAATTATGTATACTTTTGATCTTGTGCAGTAATTTTCTCTTCTTCCTAACATTTTACAACAAAAAAGCTGTACCTATTACCTATTATCATTCGTTTGGATTACCTTCCTCATTACCCTTGGCTCTCCCCCTAAGCATATCGGTGAAACCACCCCTCATGATGCGTCTAAATCTTGTATCTTCGACTGGTGGTTGTGGAATAATTTTTGATGTTTCGATAGTTGGCACTGGCATTGGATGTCCCAGATCTCCAGTTTCCTTTTTGCCGAGCAGCCCACTTTCACTGAAAAAGCTGCTAACAGAAGAGGCGAGACCGAGATGAGCACCCATCACCTTACTAATAGCATCCAACGTCCCACCTGATCGTTCCTTGAATATAATTTCAAGAGCTTCCTTGTGAGCTGGGTCGAGGGCATCAGGGTCTTTCAACAAATTTTGTATAGCAGGGAGCAGGAAATCCTTAACACTAGAAGCTGAAAGATCTGCTCGATCGATAATTTATGTACCAGGAAATTAAAACAAGTTAGTGGAAAGGAAAACAAGTTGCGGCTACCAGAGCTAAATAATAAAATATACCCAAAATTATATAAATTGCCATGACAAATAGTGATTTTGAAGCATAACAAAAAAATATAAATAGCGATTGATTAGGGCATAAATTTGAGTATTTAACAAGGTTTCAGAAGCAACTACTTAGATGTAGAGGGGGGAGAATGGCAATAATTCTATTTGAAATAACCAACTTTAAAGTGGAAGTTTGATTGCATGAGTATCGAATTGTGGTTTTCATTGTAAATCACATGTTGAGCAGTTCATCTTAAGTAGCAGACCTGTTGCATCAAGAGCGCGAATTGATTCACAGAAGGCATCGGCTCTCTCTCTCCGACGCATTACATCACTTGAAGAAGGTGGTGATGCCGTGAACTGAAAAATCTTGGATACTAGATGTACAAGAAGTTAAAGAATAACATGCATGCACATTGAGCACTATAAATATTTATATTTCAACATTGTTGAAGTGGAAAACCATATCAGTATGCCAGGGAAGCGAGAACAATGAATATTTATAATTATTGCAAAGGAAATTAGACTTAAATATGCCCAAGAAAAAGTGACAAGGATATAATCTCGCAGCCCATCAGTTGTGTGTGGCACAGCTACCAAAAGTGCACGAATCACAGCAATGGTGGCCTCATGTGATCCATCTTCAAGAAAAGCATCCATCTGAATGCGTATCTTGTCAACAATCTAGAAAGAAGCTTTGGTCAGTCAATTGCAAGATACTGCTCCATTAAGTCAGCAAACATAATTTAAAAACGAATTTTTACCACATCACTCTTAAAATGTTGAGCTACAGCACCAAAAGCATCAATACTTGCATATTTTACTTTCAGATTTTGGTCTGAACCCAGAGTCACGAGAGCAGGTAAAACATGAGTCGCTGCAACCTTTTCATCAGTATAAGATACCTATCAAAGGAAGATATCATATATTTTGAGCAACATAGCAGTATTAACAGATGAAGAGAAAATGGCTTTTCTTCAGAAATTAAGTGGAAAGAAAGAAGCAGCCTCACAATGACTTTCAGAAGATTGGCAGCACATATTTTCAAATTTGCATCAGAACTCGCAATCATCTCCCATAGAATATTAAATACAATACTGCGGTTGTCTTCGAACGTACTGCACCATATAACTCCCATGTATCAACAAATGAAGAATATGCAATGGGTCAATAATTTGAAATGGCTTTATGCAAATACGAACCAAAAGAATCGAACTGAATTGATAATCTCATGCTTGAAAGACTGACTATCTTGTCTAGAACTTCGAATCAGCAGATTTCTCAAGTACACTATTAAGTCGTCTTGCTTGCTTGGGTGTCCTAGTATTCCTGCTAGGAGAAGTGGTAAAACACACATTGTAGCAAGCCTTTGATCGGTTGCAGATTGAGGCATTAAACCTGTAAGGAGAAAGCGTGAAACTTTTAATACTACTCACAGCCATTACAAAAAAGTAAGAACGTCAGAAGAAATCCATTATGCCTCTTTAAAGAAAAATATTGCAAGATCCTATTAGTAAGAACATCAGAAGAAATCCATAATGCCTCTTTAAAGAAGAGATACCTTTAATCTTTGATTGGGCTTTTAATGTGAAGAATTTTAGATCAGCACCATCTCCAACAGCCACTAAAAACACTGGCAGCATGATATGTGTCAAGTAAGTTTCACCAAACTGTTCAGCTACCGCAAGCAAAAACTGCATTTGGTTGTTCACAACTTCAAGAGATTTAAGAAAAAGAAAAGAAGGAACAGATGCAGACAAGAGCAATATAAAAGCAACTTAAATTCAATAACCAAGCAAAATACCCTGGTTACGCGTCTTCTTAAAGTATCTTCCTTCTGAGGCAATGAAGATGACAATTGAATCAAATTGGGAAAGCAGTCAGTATGCAACCAATCAAAGGCAGGCCATTCCACATGCCCCCTGACCAATCAATGATAGACCACTAAGTGCTACAGCCAACATTTAACATTCTAGAACCATAAAATAATGGCAAAAACTTGTAAATAGTCTTACGGAATGTAGACGGAGCCCAATTTTATTTATTTATTTATTATTGGTTTTACTTAATCTTTTGGGTTTCATTATTTTGTGTATTCTTAGGGTTTTTTTAAAATTCTTTTAGGCTTTTTAAAATTTTAAGGGTTTTACTTTATTTATTTTTTAAATTTTATTTTCGAATTTTTTGTACCAGGTGTCACAGAATGTACTCTGTGAGAACGTCTTAACTGAAGTTTGTTCAAAAAAATTAGTCCATACGAAGCCCATAGTGACATAGGACATTAAACAAGACCAAGTCACATTCATACCCTGCATATAGTTCAAGCAAAGATGGAGCAAATGATATTCCTGTAGAGTCTGAATCTGAAGAGGAAGGACAAGTCTCAATTGCTTTCTGATGCACATATGAAAGAAGTTCAGCAAGCAGCCGCAATAGAACATCAATGTTCCAACGTTCTCTTTCCCCTAAAACATGAAGATGTGACTCAATGGAACCTTCAACCCCTGAAAGAGGTGGGCAGCGCTGGAAGACACAATATCCCAGATGAGCATAGTAAGAATAACATCAACTGATGGAAAGATTATGCAATGAACGGTACCTGAGCAGATGCCAAGATGTGAGATAGCAAAACTTTTAGCACATGATCCAACTTGTTTCCCCAATTTATTAGAGCAGGAACTAAATCTTTTATTGTCGTTTCAACAACTTTACCAGATGGATCACAAACCAATTGAAACATCACCTCCTCAACCTATCCAGAAACAAGAGAAAAGCGTTGAAGAAATTCTGTTTCCTCTCTTTTTTATATATTTTTTCTTTTTTAGGCATCATGCTATGACCAGGGGAAATGCTCCATTTCCTAGATCACGGAGCTTACATTGTAGGAAACTGTGAGTCAGATATCTTCTCCATGATTGCCTCGAAGCATATTTAGTGAGGCTGACCTTGAAATATTTGTCTGTATTTGGGAAGAGAGCCAGCAACAAAGCCAGATTATGAGCTGCAGCCTCCCTGACAACTATAGCAGAATCCTCAATGAGCTGTTGCACAATGGACAGGATGAGGGAATCGCGTATCTCCGGTCGCACGAATTCGGCAAGCTCACCGCATGATTGGGCAACAAGCAACCTACGCTCCTCATACATGTGATTAATCTACAAGCATCAAAGAGCCTTAGGATTAAACTAGTGACTCCTTAAATTAAAGGGAGAAAAAAGGAAATGAATATAATTTCAGGTTATACTTGTTCCCAACACTGGGGTAGCAATTCTGTTTCTGTTCTTAACTCGCCTACATTCTTGGCCAGAGTAACACAAGCCTGATATGACAAACAAATTCATGAGTGCAAAGGGTAAGACTTTGTAAACACAGTTGCTTTGATTCAGCATCTTACATCCATTATAATTCGTCTCTGCTGTTCATCTGGGCGCTTTATTAGATTAAATAATGTGTGGGTCAAAGAATCACGAGTTGCACTGTCAGGATGACGCTCGATTGCGCACATGATCAGAGGAAGAAGCTCCTACAAGGGATGAACTCCAATAATAACCATGACAAGAAAGAAATATAGAATTACAAACTGCTCCAGTAACCTTTTAGTCCTAGTATATAAAGCTTTAGGAATAACATATTGCAAATTGATTGGCAAACCTCTCGATGATTGATCAGAACATAAGGTACAATTTTAGGCAAAGCATTTGATAGTATCTGAATAGTTCCCACACCCTGACGAGTAAAAATGAGTTCTCAATGTTAGCCTGATGTAAAGTAATCTCTCAGAACATAAGATTAGCATGTTTTCAGAAGAGGAAAAGGAGTTTACCATCTTTTCAGTATTTGAATCAGCATCAAGTCTGTCTGACTTTATACTTGGGCTATCAATCCCTGGGGAAGGTTTTCCATTGTCCTTGGAAAAGTTGTCACTCCCGCCCAAAGAAATCGGTAAGTCTTCTGGCACGGTCTCAGTTATGCTAGTTGTATCATCAGAATATTGTTTCCCCTTCATTTCAGTATCAGCAGTTATTACATCAATCAATGCACCAACTTCAGATGTTTCTTTATCATTAGCTTGTGCCTCTTCAGCTACATCTATTTCCCCCACATTCCCTTCCTCACTCTTCACTGACTCCGTAGGGCCAGCATTTACAGACATCTCTGCTTCATTTGGGAGAACTTTTATGTCATCACTATGGCTCTGTGTAATTGATTGAACAAGTGCAGAGTCTGTTGCCAAAACTATTTTTCCAGATCGAGCACCATCAATGAGCATTTTTAGTGAAGTTATTTCAGCTCTACAATTATTTAGTTCTTTAATTTGACTTTTCAAAGTCTTCTTCAAATCTTGGACCTGATAGAGATTCAAACCTATAAATACATAAAGAGATGGAACAAAAATGAACATCAAAGAGAGAGAATTACCTGATTTTCTTTGTCCTTTATATCTTTCTGAAGCACATCCAAAGATTTTGTCAATGACAAGACTTGTGCATCTGACATTTCTTTGCTTTTCTGCAAGGATTGTAAATCACTTTTCAGCCTGTCATTTTCTTTCAACAAAGACTCATTTTCTCGAAGCATTGCTATTTTCTCCTGCAGTATAACGAAAATACCAGCATGAGAGGTTCAGAAAAAGAAAAAGTAATCCTAAAAGTAGACATTCTGCATGACATACTAAATACTGCTGATACATTAAGCAGCTCAAAGGATCAAATCTAAGTGATTCTGTCCTACAGAACTCTTTCCAACTCCAATGTTATAATTTTCTATAAGTGGTAATCCATTGAGATTTGTCAATTCACGCCTCAACAAAAGAACATAAAATCCAGGATACAAAGAGCAACAGAGGTGAATTCGATACTCCCACCACCACCCCACCCCTTCATCCATTATAATTTGTTGACTCACACCTCAACAAAAAAAAACTGACAATCTAGTATATTGAGAGCAAAGAGCAAATTCAACAGCCACCCACCCCAGGAAAAAAAAAAGAAAAAATCAGGTCCTGACAATCCGAAGTGTTACCGAAATGTTATTTCTTTGGGGGAATATGAGAAGATAGGGTCACATACCAGTAAATACGGTAGATTTTGAGCAGAAAGTCAAGAAACCAGGATGGGCATGTGATATTCAATCATTTGAAATTGAATACTTATTGCATCTATTATGTTGTTTATTTAGTTCAACTATTTTCATGTTAAACAACACATAATAAAGTCACTTATTCTATGGATATTCAAGATGTACCCCAGCGGCCTCTCCAGTAGAAGAAAGATATTGGTAATAATAATGTCGCAGTGCATCTGGGACACATGCGGACGAGTTTTGCCATACATCCAAGTTCTGGTCAGTGACCTGTTGTAAGGTAAATTACATTTAAGATTAGATACATGCTTCTACTCATGCATGAGAGCAACAGCAAAATAAAAGGACACAAAAGACTACAAGTCATCTGAGATAATTTTATACATTATCTCTGTCTATAACATAAACTTGGACATTTCCGTGGCTTAATCGATTATCTTGATGATCACTAGGAGAGTGGACTACAGTGAGGCATGCTGAGCCACTGACTTGAAGGGAAAAATTCCCCCAGACATCCCATGAATAAGTACTGGGTAATCTACTTCAGGGTATTAGAAATCAGCATTGAGAATACATGCCCTATGAACTAAGACTCTGAATTAAGTCTCTTACTTAATATCAAAATTATTAGTTCAGTGGGATGTGATCTCTTTGCTACTCCTTAGTTATTGGAGGTTTGGAAATAATGATCAATCTCATTTCTCTTACTAAAATGATAAACTTATTTCATTGCTAACTGGAAACAGGAACTCACCTTATAAAACATGGTTGTGTAAAGCCATTAGTAAATTTACAAAATCACTAGACTAGACTGTGTACATGAGAGATTAAAAGAGCACATAACACCAATCAGAAGGAACTAAACAAGCGTCTCTAAGTAAAGTACCTCCTCATAAAATGTCATTGCAGTTAAGCGGTATCCGGCTAATAATAAATACTCCTTCACTGCACAGTTGATATCCAATCGTTCATTGTCTTTCAGAGGACCCAAATCTGAGGAAGATACATCCCTCTTTTCCAGTTGAACAATTGGTCCATTATTTTCAGTAGTATTAAGATTTGGACCTGCAAAAAATCCATTTAACAAATAAAATCATGAGATAACAACAAAAGAAAATTAAACATATCATGATTGGCAGCATATTGATAAATAAATGCTACAGATACAAGAAAAGATAGTTGTTGGTAAAACCTAAGGAATGTCAGTATCACATTTGTAAACTGGAATGAGGTAGGAATCTATTTTCCAGAACCTAAAAGTAAAACTAAAAAAAATCATTATCATGTCTCCATAACAACATCAATGTAACATAACACTTGAGAGTATATTTTAATTCAAAGACAAGTAAATGATTTTAAAGTAATCACCTCTTGGTTCATCCAAGTTTGTGTCACTTTTCTTCAGCAACTCGGCCTTGAGGTTAACAATGTCTTCTTGAGCCAAACGAAGTTCATATTCACGGACAGCCAATTTTTCTTCCAGTGATTCCTTTTCTTCAAATAGACTCTGTGGATCTGCCACTGTTCGCATAAACAATAATAAAAAAAAAGAAAATAAATTCACATTCTCTACGAACAAACCTCTAACAAAATATGAAATCTAGATCTTAATGCAAAGTCAATAAAGTATATAACAGATGAACAGATTCAGCACAAGTTAAACTTCAACGATTGCATTATAAGTTGACAAGTAAAACTGAAGACAATGAGAAGAGAGATGCTATTCATCATCAATAATTTTATGTAATGCAATGTTTAACTGAACTAACTACTGAAAAAGAATTGTTCAGAAGCTTCTCTAGGGGTACAATGACAACAAAAACCAAGCTGTTATCCAACTATGTATTGTTAACTATATGGATCATATTTTTCATCATGTTCGGTCGAGAGTCAAAACACATACTCTAGCAGTATCTTCATAAGTTAATTGGCAGTCAATTTTATGGAGTACTTTTTCCTTTCATTATTACAAACTTTGTCTTATTTAAGATTTATTCAAAGCCTATTATTTGTTTACAAGGGTTTTACACATCCAAAAGTCACAGCAACCTCAGGAAAATGACTTCTTTGTTCTCTTTTCTAGAATTGAGCTGTGTGGGCATTTCTTGGCAAAATTACTGCTTCACAGCTTCAGTATTACTGCAGTCAGGTTTCAACTAGTAGTTACTAGCTTCATTGTATATCTCTCCTCTTCCCCGTCGACTGACTCATTTACAATCAAATATGATCAAATCTTAAGAAATTCATATATTTTGTACTACTTGACCAGATCCGCTAGATAGTATCTCAATTTCCAGCCTCACAGGTTGACTAATAAGGAATTAAGGAAAGCCTAGGCCCTGATAAATGACGTTAGTCATAAAACTAAGCGGGCAACCAAGGCAAGGGGCTGTTTTCTGCCTTCCCCTGATTGTGCTGCTAAACTGTGAGGTGAGATCCCATGCAGCAGGATATATTGTACAAGTCCCCCCGTATTTTCTCCCCCTAATTGCCTTTTTAGATTTTGAGTCAGAAATAGTGTTCTCTTAATTTGAGCTATATCATAAATCATTCAGTATCAGGATAGATGTTCACATAAGATGGTATAATGCATCTGTTGGCTGTGGATGTCTTACATCCAAGCAGGTCTTAGACCAATCCCATATTCATCCAACTCTGATCTAAATGGAGTTACCATTGATGCCATATTAAAAAATAAAAGTGAATTCTAGCTTACTCAAATCAACCTAATCAAATAAGAAAACATAATGCCTAGTAGGCAATGGGACCTGTAGGAAAGGCTTTATCCATAGTTGTGTCACTAGAATTATATGAAATAAGAAGACAATTGCCTTTTAAGATTACAAATATTTATATTCAGCCATGTTTTCTGCTAATCACCAACAATTTTCTTTCGTCAAGATTGGCAGAATACATTGATGGATGATCAAGCAATATAACAGAAACTCTACTCTGGAGAATCTGTTTACAGATATGAATATAACAATACTATTGTTTTCTCAAGCATTCATCAGCACCTCAAACTAGTATCAACAGATGAACTAGAAAAACTGAAAATGGCGCTCTTTAATGCAATGTGGACAATTCTAAGAATTGATAACAAAAATTAGGTATTTTAGTAAGAGGTATGCTAAACAATATGTCAATTCTTAACAAACTTCTAAAATTGAAAAAAAATGGTATCGTAAGCCTCTCGTATTTCAAACCAATGATTGCAATACTTGGATATCCCATACTTAGCATTGTCATTAGCAAACTATCCTAGACTTCAATCGTGAGTCATGGTACAACTCTAGCTAAAAGCAAATTATTATCCTTAACACAGCATGTTACATCCAATGATATACCTCAAATTTTAAGCAAATAGAGAAAACTTCAACACTTCATTACATGCACCTATGAGCGAAAGAGCATCAGAAATTCTGTTCCAATTTCTGAGATTAATGATAAGGGAAATAAGTTCAATATTATTAATAAAACCAAACTTGGCCTCAATGCCACAGAGCATTATCGACAAACTAAAATCAAAAAGCTTAAACCAGCCTAAATTTAAGATTAAAAAAAAAAAACAATTAAAACTGGAAGTTGATATTGCCGCAACTCGTACTACGACATCACTTACTAACAGAGAAATGCACACACCGATATAGAGCACAAGAATGAGCAATTAAACACCCAAACCGCCACAAGTTTCCGGAGTGTGTGTTGGTATAATTATACGCATTATAGAGCGAACCTCGGAGGGAGTTGAAGCGTGAGATCTGATCGGGAGGAAAATGAGTCGGATCGGAGAAGAACTCTTTCAGGCGAATAGCCTGATTGTCTCGGCCGTCATCGAGGAGCTCGTGGAGAAGCTCGAATGCCGAGAGCAGGTAATTCTCTTCCAGCAAGAAATTCACCACACAATTGCAGAGTGACGATCTCTCCACGTCCATTTGGAATTGCCGATCCCAATTCGAACGCCGCGTATAGACTTAAACCCTAAGCTGTGGCGAATCACGCCACATTTTCTGGTGTGAAGCTCTGGTTGAGATCTGTTAAGCTTGGAAATTGGTCAGAGGAGAGCTTGAGAAATTTCAACAAGTTTTTTGTCGTTAAATTGAATGGTTGTTGAGAATATATATATATATATATATATATATATATATATATATATATATATATATTGGTGAGGACTAAAGGCACCTACCCATTTTCTAAGGGCACCGCCCATTTAAAAAAAAAAAAAAAATTAAAAAAAATATCAATTTTACCCTTAGAATTTTGTACACTAATTTTGTTCGGTCATTATGATTGAACGTACTTGTTTGTGTTCGGCCAAGGTGGCCGAACACTTTTCAATGTATTCGGCCAATCGGGCCGAACGAAACTGATCCGATTTAATTATTTTTTTACGTTTTTTTCTACGATTTTCACACATCCGTGGAATGTTCGTCATTATGTTGACATTACAAAATTAACATAAAATAAAAAGAATGCAAAAAATCGATCAAACTCAGATTTGTTATGTTAAATCCGGATATTTTTTTTTTTAATATTAAATTTTTTAAATTTTTTTTAAAATGTAATGCCAACATAATAACGAACATTCTACGAATTTGTTAAATGTGTGAAAATCGTGTGAAAATCGTAGAAAAAAACGTAAAAAAATGATTAAACCAGATCAGTTTCGTTCGGTCCGATTGGCCGAACACATTGAAAAGTGTTCGGCCACCTTGGCCGAAAATTTAGAAGCCTGTTCGGCCATCTTGGCCGAACACAAACAAGTACGTTCGGTCATAATGACCGAACAAAATTAGTATACAAAATCCTAAGGGTAAAATTGGTATTTTTTTAATTTTTTTTTTTTTTTAAAAAATGGTTGGTGCCCTTAGAAAATGGGTAGGTGCCCTTAGTCCTCCCCTATATATATATGTGTGTGTGTATATGAAACAGAAGAGGAAGGAGTTATCGGGTGCTGCGCGAACTATCGGAGTAGCTGACGTGTTGTTTAGACAATTCCACCTGGAATCGTGCAGTAAGAAGGGCTGCGTAAACAGTTTGGATTATTTTAGAAAGTGATAATGGTAAGACTACATTTATCCATAACCAGTGGCGGATAAGGATCATACATTTGGGGTGAGTATCAGTGAATAGGTTTTTAAGTTTTAACTCTAAAAAAAAAAAAAAATCAATATTTTATAGGTACATATAAATATAATTTTAAATACACACATATATCTCTCAATAATTTTACTTAGAAATGATTTCAAAAATAAAATATAAAGTTAAAATCATCTAATCTGTATGGTTGAACATGAATACATCAAATATTGAAGTTCCAAAAGACTAAACATAAAAATTTACAATGACCATAATTGATATATGATCTCCTTAGTACTTCCTGCACAAAGAGAAAAATAAATAAGTTACCAAAAGATCCAAAACACAAGTTAATCATATATTAATCGAACTGAAACAAAAACAAGTAAATTTACTTACATGTTTTTTAGTTTGGAAACTTAAATTGCAATCTTCTTTCTTTCATATCACAAAATACATCAATAATGGAATCATTGTCAAACTTTTGTGCAATTTCTTTCTCAATACATGTTATTAGATAACTCCTCAAATATTCATCTTCCATCTTATTTCGAAGTCGAGTCTTGACAAGTTTCATATTAGAAAAAGTATGTTCACCAGTAGCAGTAGAAACAGGAAGAGTGAAGATAGATCGAACCAATCTATCAATAAGAGGATAGATCTGTGATTTTCCTGTCTCCATTAACTTCTGACACAGCTCTGAAATTGTTGACAAATTTTGAAGTGCAATATGTTGATGAATATCAAGCTCAAAGTGCTCTAACTGAAATCTCAAATGCAACTTCTCTTGTTTAGAAAAATCTTCAGGATAGTATCTTTCAATGAGCTTGCAAACATCATCAATATTAAAATGCTTGAAATCATCTCTAGGATCTCAAACTAAACAAAGCATAAGCAATTCCATCATATCAACTCTAAATCGACCATTCAATTCTTGCAATTGAGAATCAATTGCAGCAAAAAAGCCATCAATTTGAAATTGATGTTCTTTTGTGATTGGATCATTCTGATGACGAGATCAACCCCTACCTGCAATATAAAAATCACTCATATTGGGAACATGTATTCCATGTTTCTCGCAAAATGATTTCGCATTTTCAAACAAAAGATCTCATCCATCTTCTCTTAACTTCTGGACTAATGTCTTTGTTGTAGAGACAAGATGCATAGCATTTACAATATCCTGGGACTTACATTGCAAAGCTTGACAAAAATCATATGTGATTTCCAAAATGTTGATCATAATGTGCAGAATGAATATAAACTCGAAGGATGTGGTCCCATCATAAGCCGCATCTGCCTCTGTTTGTTGAGAATATGTAGTTCCATCAGAAATGATATTTTTCAGAACTGAACATGTAGCTTCAAATATGATTTTCAAACTTCGTAGAGAACTCAAATGAGAACTTCATCTAGTTTCACCAGCTCTCTTTAAAGCTCCGATTTGATTCAATCATTTACTTGTCTCTAGTTCTTCAAAAGAAATTAATCTTTTTATTTCTGCAGCATGTGCAACTTTTAATTGATCATGTCTTTTACAAGATGAATCAACAACATTAATAACTGCACTTAATTTACAGAAAAACTGATGTATAGGAATAACCTCTTTGGAAGTTGTCACTAATGTCAATTGAAGTTGATGAGCAAAACAGTGTATATAGTAAGCATATGGACACTCATTGTATGCATTCATGCGTAAATATTCATCAACGACATCAGTGGATGTCCCATACGCCAATACCTTCATAACACCAGTATATTTTTGTAATGGTGAAAGACTTAGTCGACCCGTGACATCAGGTCTTTGTTGAAAATATTCATCATTGACAGTAACGGCCTCCACTATATGAAGGACTACAGATTTTCTCATGCGAAATCTGCGTCGGAACATCTCAGAAGTATACATCGATCTATCGATAAAATAGTCATTCATCAAGCGTTCCTCACCAAGCTCGTGTTCCCTTTCACAATACCTTCTTCTAGCTCTAGGAGTGAAATCTCCTCCGGTCATATTAAGATTGCTTAAGACCATATCCTCGATCATGCGATCTATTTTGTGATTTTGCCGAGCATTCTGTTCTTACCATTAATCAAGATCATTCAAATTTAATGAATCTGAACTTGAGTTTGAATCTGAATCTACCGAGGGATTTTCATTGAGAGATATTTGTAAATTGGAATAGGTAAGACAAATGGGTAGTAATTATATTTGAAAGGAAGCTAAAGAGTAAAGATAAGGATTTTGGTGTAAGTATGATGTTGTTTCAAGTATGAATTATAGGAAATAGTCTATACGAAAGGTACCCTTGATAATGAAGTGATGTAACTTGTCATGTGGTTTGATTCACACTTGGGATATGCATGTGAGCAAAGGTAGCATTAATAATGGAGGGGTATTGTAACACCCAATTTTTCATAAAAATTGCATAGCATATATTTTTTTATATAAAAAAATTTCACTCTTTATAAAATAATTTATAGCGTATGATCTTTTCGAGTTTAAGACGAATTTTACTTTTTATCAAGAATGTGTGAGCTAGTGTTTCTTTAAGTTTAAAAGTCTTGCAGGATAGCTATCCGAGGAGACTGAGTTCGACCGTAATGCACCCGACATGCACGAGTAATGGAACAAACAAAAAAAAAAAAAAAAGATAAGACACATAAAATAATTTTAATAATTAATATAAGAAATGTGACTTATGTGTTTAATTATAGTTAGGTAGATTTTTTTTATTATATAGTTTATGTGCAATAAAGTGTGTGACTATTATGATAAATTAAATTAAATATATCTTCATTCATAATTATGTGGCTTATATGATGTATTAAATTGGAAATAATTTCTTGCATAATTGTCATGATTAAAATTATTTATGCATGTCACATTTGATAGGACTACACTCAATCTTCCATACCCCATCAAGTCCACCTCAAGTTTCAATGCTACTAATCATCACACTTCTAGTGGATAAATACTACAAGAGATGATCTACATGAATAATACATGTATTAAATTAGAATTGGTATACTACATGCTACATATAAAAGGGGAGACTCCTCTCATTTGAGCACATCTCTCTCTCTAGATAGTTGCTCCTCCTTCTCTCTACTCTTTTTCTTCTCCTCCAAATCATATTCCCTATCTTCAAACAAGCTGCCCAATTCAAGAAATAAGTGAAGAAACAAGATCATGGAAAATTAAGCTCAAAGTACAACCTCCTTTCAAGCAAGTTTCAAAAAACTCATAGTTTGTACATTTAAGAGGTATTTTGGCTAAATCCTCACCACTCTTCTTCCTTAGAAGCATGATTAAGTTCTAATTTTGAGTTGCACGTAAGATCTAAGTGATATTTCCTACAAATGTGATAAAATTGTTGGATACCTTGTTCTAAGTAGTGGATCTTCAAAACTATGTCATTTTAAGTGTTGATTGAGCAAATGCATGTTGGATTAAGCTTTGCATGTTTGATTTTTTTACCTAAACACATTGCATGTATGATCCAAGGGTAATTTTCTACTAATGTGAAGAAATTTGTTCAAAGTCTTGTTTTGTATGGTTGATCTTTAAAATATGTCACTTTTGGGAGTTGATTGTTCAATTGCATGTTAATTTAGTCCTTGCATATTTGATTATCTTGTCTAAACTCATTGCATGTGTGATAAATTAAGTCAAGATGGTTTATTTGAGGTTGATAGAGTTATAAAAGTCGAATCTACATTTTACTTATGAAAATAGGTGGGTTTGATCAAGTTGTGAAAATTTTAGAAATGACAGTCCACTTTGCCGATTTTTATAAAATTGTATACTTGGAATTTTTCAAAAATGTTTTGGTATATTATACTATATGAAGTGTTAATTTTATGGTTAAAATTTGGTAATTTTTGGATTAGTCTATGAATTATGATGATTTTTCAAAGATAGTCCAGTTTGAGTTGGATTTATGCAGTTTCAGACCTTAGAAAATTATTTTTATAAAATCGTACACCTTGATTTTCTTAAAAATGTTTTAGTAAATTATTCTATATGAAGTTTTGAGCATATGGTTAAAATTTGGTAATATTTGGAGTAATTTATAAATTATAATGATTTTTCAAAGATGGTCTAATTTCGAGTTAAAATTCAGTTTCAGACCCTAGAAAATTATTTTTTATAAAATCGTACACTTTGAGTTTCTTAAAAATGTTTTAGTATGTTATTCTACATGAAGTTTTGAGAATATGGTTAAAATTTGGTAATATTTGGAGTAATGTATGAATCATAATGATTTTTCAAAGATGGTCTAGTTTCAAATTGAAATTCTGTAGTTTTAGACCTTAGTAAAATGATTTTTTTTTATAATGTTAATTAATTAGAGTCTTTCAAAAATGTTTACTATGTGTACACATATGATGATAGAAGTTTACATTATTAATTTCATAAGGGTTCAATAGCTATATAATTTATGGTGAATTTTATAAAATATACTAGTTTAAGAACATTTTTCAACCAATGTTGAGCATATTAAGTTAATTATTACAGTTTGTGTGATTAGAAATTATCTCTATCATTTTAGCAAGGTTAACTTAAGATTATTATGAATGTATAATTATCTCATTTCGGTACAATTGAAATATAATTTAAAGACTAAGAATTTATGAACGTGCCGAGTGCAGTCCGAGACGACCGGATACCTCAGGAGCTATCCCCGCTTTCAAATCAACGTCAAAAGTGGGTAACATTTATTTACAAATTACATTGATTAGAATAACTCGTATGTTGAGTATGATAAAATGAAATGACACCTTCGGTGTAGTACCATGTTGACGAACCTTGGAGATTATACCAAGTCTTCGGACCTTGGAGATTATACCAGGTCGTCGGACCTTGGAGATTTACCAGGTCCTCAAACCTTGGAGATGATGTATTAAGCGTATCAGTTAATCTCTTTAATGTAACAGTTAATAAGCGTTATCCACTAAGATTTCTCAAATCTTATGTTGCTATGTTTAAACGTTTTCAGGACCCCCTTACGACAAAATGGATGTGTAGCCAGTTGTACGGATCCCTCTCTAGAAGCATATATATTATATATTTTTAATATATGTTAATATATATGAAGTTAAGATGTTTAATGCCCCTTTTGACACTTCCGATGTTGGCTTAAGTAAACCTTTTAAAACATCTTATGAATGGCGAGGTTTTGATTTACAAATGTGGGTAGAACACGAGTTAGTTTCTTGCATGCTAAGCTTTTCGATTTTAAAACAAAAAAAAAGAGTACTCGTGTTTAATAAAGTCTTCCGCTGAGTTTATTTACGAAAATCTTTCAAAAAGAATTTTTTTTTATAAAATCATTTGAGCATATAAGGTTGAGGTGACGCCTCAATCCTACAATGATGGGTTGGGGTGCTACAAGTACAACTTGTCATGTGGTTTGATTTCCACTTGGGATATGCATGTGAGCAAGGTAGCTTTAATAATGGAGGGTACAACTTGTCGTGTGGTTTGATTCCCACTTGAGATATGCATGTGAGTAAAGGTAGCTTTAATAATGGAGGGTACAACTTGTTGTGTGGTTTGATTCCCACTTGAGATATGCATGTGAGTAAAGGTAGCTTTAATAATGGAGGGTACAACTTGTCATGTGGTTTGATTCTCACTTGGGATATGGATGGATACAACCTGTCATGTGGTCTTCACGAAAGGTAGATCTAATAGAGATACATGAAAATTACTAATAGAAAAATTACAACGAATTGATTTCATAATTAAAATAACTAATTGAGATTGCATGAAATTAAATAAAATCACACAAATTAAAAAAACTTACAAGACAAAAACAAAAAAATGCACAAAGTAAAAGCACATGAAAATAAATGACATTGATTATTTAAACAATGCCAATAGATGGTCTTTCATCTCTTCTTCGGCTGGTGATAAGTGATCTTTCGTCATCAATTGAGATAAAAGAGAAAGTTGCAACTCCATTTTCTTCTCCCCTTTCTTCCTTTGTTCTCTTTCTCTCTATAAATTGATTCGTTCTCTAACCGCTTCAACTTCAGTTTCTCTAGTGATTCTCATTGCACGAATTTATTCAGCAAGTTCATCTCACACCACCTTACATTTTTCTTTTCTTTTTTTTTGTCTTATCTCTACCTATAGGACGTGGGATAGTTGAACTGCCGCTGTCTGGAGTTTCTGGATTAGTGGGGTTGGAATACTGCCTTTCTTCACTGGTCCTTGATCTCTTTGAGTTGTCATCACTTTCTTCATTATCCTCTTCATCTTCAGCACGGGAACGTGTTGGAGCACGATCAAAATTTATTTGCCACTTCACATGTTTACTCAAAACTTCATTAAACACAATCAAGTCTGTAAACTTGTGTTTATGTTCAACACAATAAATTTCATGAGTTTTTTTCTCAATATCCCCTTGGCTCATTCTGCTTCTATATCGTCTATATGCTTTCTTAGATGCTTCCAACCACTTGTTGCAACTTTCATTAATTCGTCTACAACGACTTCTCATCATCTCTATATTTCTTTCATTTATCTCCTTCGGATTTTCTCTTCGAGCTTTTTCGTTTATAACATGTACTCGTTTTCACACTTTTGAGAGCTTTTGATTTTTATCAATTGTGTCATCTTCACTGATAAAACACCAACACAACATTAATGCAACATCTTCTTTAACAAACCACCTTGTTTTTATCACATTTTTCTTTTTTTCTCCGAACAAATCGCGAGGGATATTTTCCGTTCTTTGAACTTGTTCAGAGATAGGAACTTGGTTCAACTTTGGAGAATATTAAGAATTCTGATAATAATGAGAAAATTGGGAATCAATAGTATTCAAAAAGTATTCAATATTTTGATCATTTTGAGAATTTGGATGGTTTGTGGAGTAGTGAGAATAATTGGGATGATTTGGATCCATGTAAAAAATGATAAAAATTAGGAGATTTGGCACAAGTTAGAAGAGAAAAATGAGTGTATGAGATTGTGATCTAAAATATATCAATATTGGTATCTATTTATAGAGAATTTTATTTTATGAATTTTGTTATATATTTTTTTTAAGTGTATAAATCAAAATCTGCAATTATTTAAATAAAATACACTCGGTCAATCATATGATGTCATGTGTCATTATAATCTTTGCCATGGAATTGCTCATGACCATGGTGTTGGGATGACTTGGTCATCAAAATTAATTTCATTTCCAATTTTTTTTTCTTTTTGTCCTTTTCTTCATAACCAACACCAATAAACATGGTCTAACACATTAATGCATCCTCCTTGGCCGCAACAAGAAGGGTTGTGTAATATGAAAGAGTGGGATTAGAGGCAACCAACTGATTTCTAAGCACATCCCAATTCCTATATTTTTTAATTAATTTTTTTAAAAAATAAATAATATCAATTTTACCTTTTAGGTTTGTTCTACTAGTTTCGTTAGGTTATAATGACTGAACGTACTATTATGTGGTCGGTTAAGATGGTCGAACATGCTTCTATATGTTCGATCAAGGTGGCCGAACATTCTTCTACGTATTCGCCCAACCAAGGCCGAACGAAGCTGCTCGGGTTTAATTATTTTTTTTACATTTTTTCATACGATTTTCATACGTTCAACAAATTGGTGGAATGTTCGTCATTATGTTAGCATTGCATTCCTTAAGAAATTAAAAGATTTAACATTAAAAAGTAAGGAAGATGAAAAATAGAGAAATAGAGGAAGAAGAGAGAGATTAGGGTTTCATTTTTTTTTTCTTTTTTTGCTTAAAGGGTAAAATTGGTATTTTCAAAAAATTTATATTTTTTTAATTAAAATATTTTTAATTGGGGTGTACTTAGAAAAGGGTGGAGTGCCTTTAGTCCCACCCAAAATGAAATTGTTATATGAATTATGCACTTTTTTTTAGAGAATGATTGGTGTGTCCATGGGTTGGGTATATTATCGAATTCAATTCTAATATCTTTAAAGAATACAATTAATATATTTACATGTAATAATTAATAGTGTAAGTAATATTTTTCACTAAAATATATATTTCAGTTATACAAATAAATATCCTATGAGTAAGCAACTAATATTTTATATGGTCCATTAAAATATATATTTCAATTATACAAGTAATTTTTTTAAGAGTAAGCAACTAATGTTTTATGAATATACAACTAATATATTTCACTAAAACATACACAATTAATATTTTTCGTTAATATCTTTCACAAAAACATATATTTCAATTATACAAGTAATATCTTATGAGTAAACAGTTAATATCTTATAAATATACAATTGATACCTGTCATTGAATAAGTAAAATGTAAACATATATTTTGATTATATAAATAATACATTATGAGTATGCAACAAATACATTGTGAGTACACATTCAGGAGTACACCACTAATACTTTATTAATATACAATTAATATCAAACTAATATACCTTTTGGGGTACATACCCCGGGGTAAACAAGTTTTTGCCACTTTCTTAATAGGGGTACAAATTCAAAAATAATTTGATCTCTAACCATATTTTATGATTTTTTTTCGATTGTTAATCGAACTCAATTTTTGTGTATTATTCAATCAAAAATAGCCATTGAAAAACTTGAAAACACAATCTACCTCCAAACATTAACGAAAATGTATAAGTAGCACACAAAACTGACCATCTTTCGAAGCCAAATTATAATCAATAAACATGTATAAATAGCAAACAAAACTAACCATCTTTCAAAGCCAAATTATAATTTTAAATCAATTTCACAATTCTCGTTTGATTCATCTTGAATCTAACAAAAATCAATCAAACCCTCATAATGATTTTTGTCCGAATTGGACTTGGATCTACGAGAATCATAAAATCGATTTGAGGTTGTAATTTGACTTCAAATGGAGATCATTTTGACATATGACTAGGGGAGGTCGATACGGTATACCGTATCAAAATTCTCATACCCTATACCGTATCGAAAATTTCAGTATGTAAAAATTCATAGAGCTACCATACTGAAAATTTCGGTATCACATATAGCCATATCATCTCATACCAAAATAGCAAATTTTTACAATATACCGACAATATCGTTATATCGAAATAAAAAAATTATTTTATTTGATTTATTAATGTGAAATTAATATTTTTTTAATTAATATTAAAAAAATTGGTATTTCGAAATGTACCAAAATACTGAAATTTTGGAATTATCATACTGATGCAGTATCAAAAAATTTGGTTTACCGTATCGAAATTCTCATATCATATACCTTATCGAAAATTTCAATATGTAAAAATTCATACAACTACCATACTGAAAATTTCGGTATCACATATAGCTATATCGTCTCATACCAAAATATTAAATTTTTTCGATATATCGAAAATATTGTTATACCGAAATGAAAAATATTATTTTATTTTATTTATTAATGTGGAATTAATATTTTTTTAATTGATATTAAAAAATTTGGTATTTTGGATATTCGGAAATACTGAAATTCTGGAATTATCATACTACCAAAAATTTTGGTATGATATCATACCATATCAAAATTTTCAATATTTTTTCTGTACGATAAGTGCAGTATTTCGATAATTTTTCTCATCTCTACATATGACTCATGCTTTTTTGACTTATATTTGAAGGTGGTGTATTTTTTAGTTTTTCGATAAATTTGTACAAAAAATATATCAAAAATTGGGTTCAGACATTAATCTAAAAAACTTCATAAAGTATAATTAGTGAACAAAATTTTTTTGAGTTTAAACATGTATTTAAAAAAAAAAATTTGTAAAAGTTCAAGTAACAAATTGATATACTTTTGTTTTTATTATGTCTTATAATATTCAAGCTTCTTCTCAATGAACTACCGTCGACTAAGACGATCGTCCAGGGCAAGAAGTAAAAGACCCCCAAATATAAATATGCATGTGTCTGTCAATATGTGTATGTTATAATTTAAAAAAATATAAAAAGGATTTTTTCATAAAATAAAGGTTAAGTTTAAAAGTCTTGAGATTTTGAAAATACAATTCATCGAAAAACCAACAAAATAATAATATTCTAAAAATTCATTTAGAAAGTCTTTAAGTTTATAAAATGGTATGATTTTAAACCACTGTAACTAATAATGACATTGTAATTATCTATACAATAATCCTCACATACCCACTGTAAATATATTTTAATATGTCCATCAGTGATTTATATACATTTATTTATTTTAAATATAAAATGTGAAATTAATTGTTGGGTTAAATGAGCTATATGTATCCACGGTAAGTAGTTAGCAAGACTGATTATTTATATAGACTTTTATCTTAAATTTTCAAAAAAGAAAAAAAAATCTATAATAACAACCTAAATTTTCTAATAGTTTGGATTTACATTTACAACTGCTTTTAAATCAACCTCATTCTTTTACTTGCCTAGAGCTCTCAATTAATTTTTTAGGTCACCTACTAGGTCTTGGGCATTTTCCATACTCATATAAACACATCGTAAAGTTTTGAGAAGACATCTCGTATACATAACATATCTTCTACCCATTGAGAGAAGCAATATTGAGGTTAGAGTAGTGTTCCGAATAAAAGGTAAATAAAAAAAAAAATTAAGTGTAGAATAAGATTCTACATGGTGAAGAAATCTAAATTCAAGGCTTTACGGATTAATTTAATTTGAGAGGAATGATCATCTTGTTTTCTCAACTCTTATCATGTTTTATTTTTGTTTTTACGTTAAACATGATGTTGAATTGTTTGGCAAAAAAGTTACTCTATCCATGTCAACTTGATGCTTTGCAATTCTAGGACATGGTAGTAGCGCTATTGGATCTTATTCTATAACCATATGTACATTCTTCATACTTTAAATTGTCGTGTTTAATTGCTACCTAGATTCCGATGGTTAAAATATCACATTTTATATAAAATATTATTATTTTTTATCGTAAATGATAGTTTTGTTACTTTTCTACCACAAATCAAGAAATTCGATAAAATTACACTTCTGATAAAAGTTATAAAATTAGTTTTTATTGGATTTTACACAATATGTTCATTTTATAGGAAATAATCCTATGAAATTGACATATCGTGTAAACTTCATGCTGCTTTTTGTTTCTTTTATCATAATGACAATTATGTAAATTTCATTAAGTTGTAGTAAAAAAGTGACAAAAGTATCTTTTGTGTTAAAAATATATTTCACTATTTGATTTTGACATTTGAATTTCTTTTGTATTAAAAATATATTTCACTATTTGAAGGTATTTCACCTAGCTACCTACATCTATTAACAATTATATACTTATGATAATAGTTAAAAGATTTTAGCAAACAAGTCCGAAGTCTTTTGAGGAACTTTTCTTTCCTAATTGAACACTGAAAAATCTATACTTCGAATTCTCAATTAGAAGAAAAAAAAAGGTGTGAATGTGGTGAGTGAAGACAAAAAAGTAGAATAATGTCGTAGATTTAGGCGGCAAAGCCAGGAAAGGTGTTGTGAGCTTAGTTGGTCGGCTCTACAGTTTCTCTTGTGCCGAACGGTGGAGGATCTACTTACGTGCCAATACTTTCACCTTTCAGTTTCTCCATTTTTGTCTTTATCATTATTCACCTTTTCTAATTCTTGTCTTTTGCTTGCCTCACAAATATTAACGTGTTTCTTTTTTCTATAGTGAATTGGATTCATAACAAATACTATAACATAAATGAAGAAGAAATTCAACTGCCGAAAAAGTTTAAGTTGGACAAATTTGCTAAGCATTAAAATAAGTCTGTTCTTCTACCCATCATATCATATCATGAACATACATTAATAAGTTCATTACTAATGTATCACAAATTTAACATAATTATTATTTTAAATTACAAGATTTAAAAAATATATGATATTTACATATCATCATTGAATATATTAAGATATGTCCACCACATAAAAAAGTAAACACTGCCAGCTTTCAGCTTAATCACAGGATTAGAGTGATACTTAATTGCAATCAAGACACTTATTAAAGATAAACCCGGTGATCAAAATGATGGTGTTATATAAAACTGAAAAAAGAAATTCTCAATCAATATTCTACACTTTCTCTCTCTCTGAGAAAATCAGGTCAGTTGGGGCCCACAGAAGAAAATTCCAATGACTGGTGATGCAATCAATAACAACAGCCAATCGCCACCACATATCCTTCCTTCCTTCCTCCGTTGCACCATCACTGCTCCATAAACCTGCAAATCACTCAAATAAATATACTTTTTTCTACAAATTCTCAGTTATTTGATACCAACATTTATATACAAATTAATCTAACTTACATTCCAAAGAGAAATGATGGATGGAGAGAAACTGGCTGATCGGAAAATCGGCTCGGTTAAAGCAGCTGTTAGCTCCTACGGAGAGCGAATTGGCAAAGGAAATCAAACAATCAAGACATTCCAAGCTAATTATACCGAGGAATCGGTAAGTATACTTTTTGTAATTCACATTTCAATGATCGTTATATGCATTTCAATTACATGCTTTGATTTGTAGAAACCATTCACAAAAACAAGAGAGCTTCATGAGGCGAAGAGAGATACAAACCAATTGAAGGAGAGCATTGAGCTTGCAGAATCAGTAACATGTGAAGCGAAATCCGAGCTATCAGAAGCGATAAAGAGACTGAGAGATTTGACTCTCAAAATTCAAGAGTCGAATGCGAGGGCGAAAGCGCAGATGGGGGAGTTGGAGAAGCTGAAGATGGGTAATAGTAAGGAGGCAGAATTGGACACTGCAAATTCTGAGTGTGCAAAAGTGATGAGAGAATTGGAATGGATCAAACGAGACTTGAGTAAGCTTAAGCTGGATATGGCTTCGGTTATGGAAGAAAGGAGAAGAGCAGAAAAGGAAATGAATGAGTCCTTGGTGAAAAGACTGACTCACTTGAGTTTACTTGATGCGCTTGATAAGGAGATCGAGGAAATCAATGAAGAGCATGTGCTAGTTGAGTTGGCTCGGATTGAGGCCATTAAAGAGTACGAAGAAATTGAAGCTCAAAGAAAAGAAATGGGTGCGATGTACTCAGCTACAATACTGGAAGCTAGGAAGAAAAGGGAGAATATGAATATGATCGATGAAATTGAAGGAGCGGAAGATCTGGAAACCAAACTGGCTATCGTAAATTTGGATATAGATATTACACAGAGTGAGCTAAAGCGAGGTAAGGAAGAAGATAAATCGGGTTCTGCGTTGTTGTTAGAGACGGTAATGAAAGAGTTGGAGGCTAGAAAGAAGGAACTGGACATAGTTAAAGAAGAAGGCTTCCAATTCATGGCTTCAATGGATGTAGTCCGGAATGAGCTCAAGCACGTCGTGGAGCAAACATCTCGGTTAAAGAAGAAAGAAGCGAAATCCGAAATGGCTATTCAGAGTCTCAATTCGAAGCTTCTGAGAGCTAAAGCGAAGCTGGAAGCAACGTCTGAAGCTGAGGACAAGGCAAAAACAATCGTATCAAATCTCAGTCAAACGTTCGAACAGGTCAAATCAGAAGCTGAAACATACGAGATGGAACGGTCACTAACCAGCGAAGAAACCGCGACCCTCCAAGCAGAAGTTGAGAGAACTGAAACTGCGATAGATTTGGCTGAGGAAAAACTACAAGCAGCACTACAAGATCTTAAAGCAGCCAAGTCATCAGAAGCAATAGCCCTCGAGAATCTTAAAGCCCTGATTGAGAAAACGGTAAGGAATAGAGCTTCAGCTTCTCGGCCAAGCGCAACCATAACTATTTCTAAGTTTGAATACGAGTACCTGAGAGGGAATGCAGCTGGAGCCAAGGAAATCGCGGACAAGAAGGTTGAAGCTGCTCAGGCCTGGGTGGAAGCCCTGAAAGCAAGTGAGAGGGAAATTCAAATTAAATCCGAGCTTTTGAGAAGAGAAACGAGAGAACTAAGAGTGGGGGAAGAACACAAGGTTGATCAAACTGAAGGATCTACAAATGCCAAGAAAATAATTGATGACGACTTTGAAGAGTGGAGGCAAATGATGGAACCTGATAGGTTGAAGCCGGATGTTGCGTGCATGACCAAAAGCAATAGAACGACCCCACCAAGACGAGGAAGGCGAAGATCTGCATCTCCAATGGTTCACGGTACACCTCAATCGACATCTTTCACAGTCAGGAGGAAGAGAAAGGTGATGCCAAATCTAGCCAAGTTCTTCAGTGGAAAGAGCATTGAAGGAAATCTATAATCTGTATAAAACTTCAAACGCTAAAAGTTGACTTGTCTCACATAACATATCATTGCTGATTTCTGTTCAGGTTTGGTTTTATGAACACTATTTTTTTCTGGGTGAAAACACTCTGTTCAATGAAAATATGCAGTAAGTCACAAACGTTACCATGCTAAGTAAGTAAACCTCATACAATTGCAAAGTATTTTCTGATAGTCAAATCATTAAAGCGTCAATGTGACAAATTTGCAACTATCCACAATGCTTTTAATAATCAAAATAGGGAAACTATTTGCTCAGAAACCTCTCCAAATATGGGGATTTTATATTCACCACCGGAGACAAGACACAAAAAGTGAGACCACAAATCCGGGCTAAATTATATTATAAAAATTGAAATTTCTTTAATTTCATAATCAAAATAGGGAAACTATTTGCTCAGACAACTTTCCAAACATGGGGATTATATATTCACCACTAGAGACAGATACAAAATGTGAAACCACAAATCCCATACCAAATTCAAACTAGAAAACATCTCTAGAAAGTGCAACTAAATGAAACTTATCGAAATTCATAGAAAAATCATTATCCCATCCAGTCACCTACATCCATCAGCATATTATCAACTCCTTCTAAGATATCAATTCATCAAATTTTCGACCTAATATCTACTTAAACATAATGCAACTGATACATATACCAGAGAATGAAAAGCTTCTTAGCTTACAACCAGCAGTATTAACAAATAAATGGTATAATCTCTCACTGTCAAATACAACGTTTTTCTGCTGACTGGTACATTATAAAAAAAAAAAAAATTACAAAAACAGGTGACAAGGAAGAACACATATATAAAAATGAACAAACAAACTAATTGTATACCGTTGAGTGGGAACATATCTCATCAAATCAAACCTCTGTCTGTTACTGCTCTAGCAAATAATCTCAAAATCTTGACCATCCTCCATAAGTGAAAATTTTAAATAGAATGTTAACAAACTTGAGAGAGACGGAGAGGAGAAATATATGTTACAATATTTTCTTTTATATAGCAGCACCATTGAGAATGCAACCTGCGTGCTCTTTAGCATGGACTGAAGGTTCAGTAAGCATTGTTGTTCCCTTTGTCATTGTTTGGTACTGAGAACACAATAGAGGTAGCAAAGGCTGGGTTTTGTATATTTGGTTGTATGCAATATCTTCATCAAACTCACTGCGTTGAATAGAAGAGACCGTCGGTTCTGACTCAATCTGTGGGTCTGGAGTCACCGTAACTAGCTGTGGTGTTCCAAATACTTCTTTATGGCCAATAGGTTGAGTAATAACTGCAGTTTCTGAGTTAATATGTCGGTCTTGAGGCACCATTACTAGCTGACGTTGTGGTGCATCAAGAATACTGGTATGATCTTTTGTGGCTGATTCAACTATTTGAGTTTCAAATACATCTTTATGGTGGCTGATAGGTTGAGCAAGCAAATCTGGTCGGCTTGAAAAACTAGTATCATTAGCATAAAAAGGGTTACATGGTATTGACATATTATGGTACTGAGATTGTATAACAGGGACAGAATAAACGGGATATGGTTGATTTGGTGGAAGTTGGGAGATCGGCACTTGATATACAGGATAGTAAGGTGGCATGGACGTTGGACCAGCCGCACAATGCTGACATAAAGGATATATTAAGATAAAAAGTACAAATGTTAGTGAATTGTTTTCTTGTCGTAATAAACAAAGGTGTGTTAGGATTTTCTGATAGTTACTCTGGACCAACCTGAATCAGTGGCTCTTCAAAAATTCCTGTTTTTGGTGGAGCTGCTAAACTTCCAACGTTATATTCGCTGTGAAAACCATAAACATCAACTCAATCATCACCTTGGTGACAAGAAGATTAACCGTTCACTACAAATTCATACTTGACTACAACCCTCTATGGTAACCAAAGCTAAATCATTGTTGAGTTGACTAAATATCAAATTAAACATAACACCATACTAACACGAACATTGCTACATTTGTAAAGGTGCAAAAATGTGATCAACTTGATCTAATTTAAAAAACTGAATTTTACTCCTATTTATACTGAGTCAGCTCACTATAAGAACACAAAAAATAGTTTAAAATCGTTTTAGATAAGTTGTAGATATATGTAGTACTCTAGATACAACTCTATGTTTTCTAATGCAAGTGGACTAATATATATAGGCTAAGTGTGGGCTCTTCCACCAAAAATATTAAGCATTAAAGCTATAGATTATGCAACAGAATTCTTGACAAAATGTATAATAATCTGTGAGAAAATGATCACACCTTTCAATAGAGGCTGATGAGGGCACCCTGTTCATTGTGTCCACAAAATTCAAATCCTTTTCATCGTAATTAGGAATCCCAATAGGCGGTGAGTTAGACAAAGAAAACAAAGAACTCGTTGAGCCGAACGATGAACTCGTTTCCAACACTAATGACTCAGCCCCGAGTTTACCAGCCTCTGAATCCGCAGGCTGCCCCTTCCTGCAAATCCGGGTACCCTTCAGAGCGTCGGAAAACCACGACTCTGATTTCGCGTCGACCAAGTCGGGCTCGACCGGGAAGAGGAATAATCTGATGCGGGCGTTGGGAGAAATTCGATCGTGCTCCTCAAGCATGTAGACGAGATCCTCGTCGGTGATAACAGAGATTAAAGGATCGAGATCTTGGTTGGGAAGCTGATACTTGAGATGGAAGGGGCGGTTGTGAAAGATGGCGCCAGAGAGGTGGGTGTATAGGGCGGAGAATGACGCGGCGGTTGTGCGGCGATCGACGGCGACGATGCGGGTCTCGCCGCCGGCGTAGAAGAGGGATTGGCCCTGGGGACGGGGGACTATGCGGCCGCCATGGCTGCACATTATACGGATTTTGTAGGGGGCAAAGGGTGGACGAGTGGAGGAGGAGGCGGCGGCGGCGGTGGTACGGGTAGAGGTGGCCGGAGGTTGGGGATTCATCATCTACTGGGTAGAGAGAGAGAGAGAGAGAGAGGTTTTAATAATACTAATAGGCCATGTTTGGCTCAAGGGTTTAAGTGGTTAGGCTAATTTAAAATTGTTAAATCCATGTTTGATTTAAGGGTTAAAAGTTTTAATGTGAGTTCGGTGTTAAAGAGCGCATAGTGTGGACTAAGATATACATTTAATATGCAAGAAACAAATAAAATTGAATACAAATTCATAAGAGAATTTATAGGGGAAGTAGCAAGAAATCAATTAAATTGAAAAGAAATTGATAATTAAGTGAATAGGATTGAAATGAAATGTAAAACACGGGGTACCAAAAACTTATATGTAAATCCTAAAATCCCAGATCCACATTAAAGTGAAGCCGGCTCCCCATCCAATTTTGCATTCCGATATCGCTTAGATCTATCCATTCTAATTCTTTTCTTCTCCATTCGAGTTTCTTTGTTTGGGAAGGTCTTTTTTCTTTTCTTTTTCGTCTTCAAACAAAGTATAGTAACCGTCCGATCTTTATTTGAAATGGACACATGTCTAACACAAGATTTCTTTGAAATATGGCTCAAATTGAAGAGTGCAAACTCTCTAATTATATAGATAGATTGTCACTATTATAATATAGATTCATTTTGTGAGAAATTTTTTTGCTCAATAAAAGAAATTAATTGAAAACATAAAATGGGTATAATCTAACTAGTAGTACTCCCGCGCGATGTGCGGTTTATTATGTATTGTGACAATATATACGATTTGCAATAATATAATTAAGTTGTTATATTAAAAGGTTATTCATGACATCTTATTATTTTAAAATTTGTAAAAATTCGTATTTTTTTTATTGATAACATCAATATTCAACAATTAAACATGAAAATAAAATTGAATATAATATAATAATAGTTTTGTGTTTGTGAGATTTAATTTCTAAATAATTAAGAAGTGATTAATTATACTTAATGTTTTGTTCATATTTTTGTTCATTTATATCTTATAATTATTTGTAGAATTTATAAATAATTTTCTGCATTGTTTTTAGATGGATTTGTTCAAAAAGCATTATATTTATTCCAAAAAATTTAGTTTATATTTATAAATTTATGTTTCAAATTAATTTTAAATTTTAAAATAATATTTCTTAGATTTTTTGAAACCATTTTTCAAATTTTTTTGGAACATATTATAGTTTTTTAAAATAATTTTTAGATTAATTATATCTATTTATTTGAAATAATTTTGAATAAATTTTATCAAAAATTTTTATTATTTTTATTTAAAAAATTTTATTCAATTTATTGATTTTTATATCTCGCACAATTAATATTACATATATATTTGAATTAATTTTTAAATTTTATTTGTTGATTTAAGATTGTTGGACTTAATCTCACAACTTTATTATTATTATTATTATTATTATTTTAGGATTTTATTATTATTTTAATATTTTTATAATAGTTTCAAACTTTTAAACATTTTACAACCCTTCATAAAATGAAATTTAGATTTTAAAATTATTTTCCACATTTATATATTAAAATTATAAACTAATTTTCAAAATTTTTAATTTTTGACAATGTTTAAATTTCATTATTTTCAAAATTTAATTATACCATTAAAATAAAATCATATCATTTAAGATAGTTTCTTTTGTTTCATCTATACTCCTATATATAAATTATAAGATATTTTATTGTGTAAAATATATGTGAAGTTTATTCTATAAAGATACTTAAAAGTTATTTAGTTTTTTTTTTCTTTTTTTCTATTGGTTAATAGTTTGGGAGGGAAAATGGCAAATCTGTAAAATTTGTCAATTTCTTTCATTTTATATATAGTATAGATTACATGTTCATTCATTAATTTTTATAACTCAGTAATAAATTACTGACAATATATGTTAACTTATATAATATATTACTATCAATGATGTATATACATATACAAAGTTAAGCATTAATATTATTGATGAGTATTAGATCATAAACCAAAATATTATATGGTCATATTTTTTAGATATTTGAAATATCATAATGCATGAATAGTCACTGATTTCTAGTTTAATACATACACAGAAAAGTTATTATTAATTGTCTTATATATCCCTATACGCAATTATCGGTTATAGTACGGATTATAACACAATTAAGAGTTAGTCTTATATGTACCGGTTGCATGAATCTAGATCCATACTACTGGGTCGACCGTCGACCCGCTATTGAGGTTTTTTTTTTTTCATGTGTTACCTATATGCTATTTTTGTGTGACCTTTATGTCATATTAGTATGACCTTTATATACAATATCCTTACATTTTTGTACTTTAACTTATGAAAAAAAAAAGAATTTTAACATAATTTGTACATATATATCTTTATGTGATATTATTCATATATTTATGTGATATTACTTATACATTTATATTAAAATAGTCATATTAACATAACTAAAATATATGAATGCATGAATAAATGTATGACTAACATAATTAAAATGTATAAAAAGGAATTACATAAATGTATGATTATGATGATACAAATGTATATCTAATATTACATAAAATTATGAGTAATATCACATAAATGTATGGTGATCCAAAAATGTGCTGAAAAAAGGTTTTTTTTTTTTTTTTGAGTTACAGATATATATAAATGGTATAATATTTGTACATAAAGGTTATACTAATATAATATAAATATAAGACATGGAAAAAAAATCCAAAAATACTCGAATTCAGTTGGGTTGACCCAATTACATGGATATCCATACAATTGGTGCACATGAGAATTTATGCACAATTAATTGTAAAACTATTATTGTAAAATTAACTTAAACTAAAAGTTAGCTATCAATGTTTTACCTCAACATATACATAATTAATACAAGCATATGTACCAATTTACATACCAACAAAATGTTATTTTATATATAAACAAAAAATATATATGTAAATTTCATAAGAAAAAAAATCGTGATTTTATTTCCCAATTTTCATCCAATTTTGTACTATGACGGAACTGATAGCGATATCGATATAGATATTTCGCAATATATCCACGATGCTAAAAAAAAAAAAAAAAAAAAAAGCATTACCCCTAATATTCATACCACAATATCCAAATATGAGTAATATTTTGAGATATTTTCATCTTTACTTAAATGACACCGTCTAGCTAGATAAATGTTATTTTCTCTCCTTTTATAATTAATATAAATGATCAAACGATCTATTGGATTGAAACAAAATTAAAGTTGATATAGATCTTCAAAGGAAATGTTATAAATGAAAATTCACATAAAACTCTTGAATCTTACGTAATTAACCTTTTATTTTATCAGATTTGAACTCCTTAACTTGAATTTTACGTAATTAACCTTTTGTTTTCTAATACGATATGTGTGTGTATATATGTATAGGGACGGAGCCAAAATTTGTTAACGAGGGGGCAAATATTTTTTTTGGGATATTTGTCAAAGTTTTTGAAATTTGAAGAGGGCGAAATCCGTGTTTTTAACTACAATTACATTATATATATATACACACACGAGTAGTTTGGTCGGAAAATTTGAGGGAGCGGCCGCCGCCAGTCCTTGCTCCGTATATATATATCATATATGTGTGTGTATGTATATATCAGGGCATAAAAGGAACAGAGACAACGTGGGAAGTGGAAGTTTCGGTGGACACAGCTGTGAGACCTTTTTTTTTTTTTTTTTTCATTCTAAATTTAACATTGTTTGTTGTAAGTTGTAACAGTTAATGCCTTATGTGTACACGTGATACAACTTATTGTATTAGAAAGATACAACTTATTACAAGTTATTAAAATACGAACAAGTTGGCAGCTAAGCTCACTGTCCACGTCAGCTTGGTGACGTGTTTCTCATTTATCCTTGGAAAAGAGCAAATCTAGCATTTTGCTTCTTGGGCCATGGAGTTGGTAATATCGCTGATTTCACATCTGTGAGATCTGACTGACACACTTACCAAATTATGATTAATTAATAACACTCTAAGACCATTTTTATCAACAAACTTCAACAACCCAGTTTTTTAATAAAAAAATCATTTATCTCTCATTCATATATAATCTACAACACAACCCAACCTCTACAATTTTCATACTTTGTCAATAACATCAACCCAATCTATAATAATTATTAATTTAATGATTTAATAATTACATATATATTTTATAATCAATTTTTTATTATTTGAATTATGTACGAAATATATTAAATTATATGATATTCCAAATTCGTAATTAAAAAAAAAAAAGACCAATTTAAAATAAGTTACAATCTCAATAACAAAAATAAAATACACAAATTGAATCCATAATAGAAATTAGGAGAAATAATAGAATATTATATAAATTATGAGAGATTAGGAAAGATAATACACAAAAGAGATTATTTGAGATTGTGATTCAAAATGTATCAATATTGGTCTCTATTTATAGAGGAAAAAAATTCATGAATTTTGGTTTTTTTTTTATAGATAATTAAGTATGTAAAAGATATAAACGAAATTAGACGAACAAATCATAAAATGTTATGTGGCAATATTTTGGATAAAAAGTGGCCTTGAAATGCGTGCACAAACCGGGCGGAAAATCACCCCGGTTGTGCGACATGCCTTACCTTTTCAAAAAAAATTTAATATTAAAATATTGAAGAACGGGCGTGTGACATGTCTAATAAAAATGGTCTAAGGAGTAATATTTGGTGAGAACATTGCATTTTTCTATCTTCATAAAATCTAGGGCTCATTGTAAAAAGTTTAGGGCTCGTTGTAAACATTGTATAACTTATCACGCCCCGAAACTTAACCATATTTTATTATAAAAATTTAACGAAATTGGGAAAAACATTTTTAAAATTATCAGAGTATCCTCGACAGGCGTGCAGGAAAGAAGAAAAAGAAAAGAAGTAGAAACGAAGAAGATGTATACAAGACTATATAAGTTAACAAATTACAGCAGCGGATTTTAAAATACGTGTTTAAACCAAGTAAAAACGTTGTTCCGACAATTTTAACAAACGTCATAACAAAACATTTTTATCAGACAGGGCACATCTCTCCCTTCAACTCCTCCCATCAAAATCATTACCTATATCGAACACATAAGTGGGGTGAGTGCATAAAAATACACCCCGTGGAGACAAGTTCGTAAATTAACATAAAACTTTAACTCAGATAAGCAGTTAAACACAACAAGTACAATGCATAGCACATAAATGACGTGGGCGCAGGTATATCCCACCTTACCCCACCACCTTATCCTCCGGGTGATTATTTGGTTAGGGGGACTTCACCTATCCTCCATATATCCGTTAGGACTTAATCCTAACCTGTCTTCTCCAGCACAATGCATCATGAACACATATCCTTATCTTTTCCGAAACAACACATTTAATTCACAGCACGTAAGACATAGCACATAAGCACGGACATGTATAGTAATTACTAGCATGCTCATATCATCAATCACATTTCATGCTCGTAATCTCATATCATAAATCATATAACATTCATCATCATATCATAGTTTATCGAAAACCCTAGCATGCGACTATACAAGATAAACGTAAAGTTAAACGTTAATTCAGAAATTACCCCCACCTCAGCCTGGGCGGTGAGACTTTCACATTCTTATCCTTTTTAATTCTGAGATGAGTTCGGAGCGTTTGTGCCTACAAACACACATCGTAAATTATTAGGTTATATAATTAATTAAGCGTTTATAATTAAATGCTCGGAAGAAACAACGAACTGAAAATAGAACATAACCCGACCCGACTAGGTCCAGAAATATAGAGGATTCAAAAAGGAAGCTTTAGAAACAAGAATTGATTAAAACGGATAAGAAACAAAGCTAAACGAAGCAATTTAGGGTTTGGAGGGTTTGAGGGGTAAAATTGTAATTACAGATAAGTTGTGGGGTAAAATGGAGTTTCTGGAATTCTGGGGGGTCAGAATGTAATATATAAAAGTCTTTGGGAGAAAAGTCAAAGTCTTGAGAAGTTTTTGGGGCGAAAAACAAAGAGTTGGAAACCTCTGGGGGTGAAAATATAATTTTCCAAAACCTTTAGGACCAAACCACACCAAATAAAATTTTGGGGGATCAAGGGAGAATAAGCACAAATTAAAGAAATTGCAAAGAGGCCCCTGAAGATATTTAAATTCTCAAAACCAAACCCACCCCCAAACCCCCATGTTCTCGTCGTCTTTCCATCACCACTGACCGACGCCGGCGGCCCCTGCCGCCGGCGAACTCCACCTCCAACACCCCCCCTTCGCTCGGCGCACCTACCATCGGTCTTTCCGATCACAGCGGCGCCGGAAACGCCGCCCCAAAACCACCATCCATCACAGCCAACATGCATGCAACACTCACACACGCTCATACTTTCCCGGCGGCTGTTGCCGCCAGCGCCACTTGCACACACCACCGGCACCCCTTGCGCTGGTTATCCACCCACACGGCGGCGCTGCATGAGCCGCCTCCAACACCAGACCAGAAAGAGAGAGAGATGAGCGAGAGAGAGAGAGAGTTCGAAGAGAGAGAAAGAGAGGAAAGAAGAGAGAAAGACAATCTGCAGAAACTTTGACCGGCCGTTGCCGGAAATCAGCTGGTCCGATCAATGATCCGAGCCCGGAATCGAGACGGGCTCGGCGAGAACTTCAATTTAGACTTAAGATTTGTCCCGATCGGTGGCCGGATGGCCGAGAACGAAGAGAGAGAAAAAATGGGTTTCTAGAGAGAGAAAACCGTAACTTCTCCGGCGAATTGCCGGCAAACGCGACGGCGGATAACGATTCCGAGCCTGGGATTGGAACGGGCTCGGCGAGGGATTTAAGATGGTATAGGATTCGATATATTTCGATCGGAAAGAAAATCCGGCGACGGTGGTCGCTGGCGGCGGCGACGGCGACGGCGACGGCGACGGCGGCGGCGACGGCGGCGCTCCGGCCGGCCGGCCACCAGAATATCAAGAGAGAAGGAAGAGCTTCATGAAATTCTTACCTTAGGTTAAAACTTAGTGTATGTTTTTTACTTAGGAATATACTCCATTTATACCTTAGGTTAATTACTTCATTAGTTATTTTATAATCTTTAAACTTTATACTAAACTTTCTTATGATATTAATTAATTTGAGATTTCATACGAACTCCGATTTGAGTCATTCTTTTGGCGTTTTGTTCGTTTTTTCATTCTCGTTTATCTCGTCCCACTTACGAATTATTTTATCAACTTTGTCTTTTTACGAAATAAATCTCCAAACGTTAAACTTAAATTAAAGCATACTTATAATTAAATTTTCTGAAACGCACGTAAAATAAATCAAATAATTAGGGATTTAAATATTTAGTTATCAAATTATGCATCGATAAATCCTAGTCGTCACAAATTTATATAAGAATTCCTATGCCCAAAAGTTTAACGAGTTCTTAACTAGAATAACGTGAAATGGAATTGATGTGTCTCTAATTGTATATATTTTATCATCATAATTATCCTTGGTTATAGTCTATTTGTGCTTTAATTGATCTAATTATCATTGTTATTTGTAGGAATGAATCTTTGATGGGTTTTGAGGAAAATTGGGCTTAAAAGGATCAAATTAGACTAAAAGGGTGAAGATGGAATTAGTGGGCTTAAAGGAAGATCATGGGCTTAATGGCTTGGAGGAAAAGGAAGGGGCAAATAAGAGATTATTCTCTCACATTTTTTGTATGGACTTTTATGTTCTTAGTATTTAGTTCTTTAGTTTCATTAGGTTTTGTAGAACATAATTCTATCATTCCAACAATTCTCTACACACACATTCTAGTTTTTCTCTCTCTAGTTTTTCTCTTGAAGATTTACATGGAGATGATCAATCAAAGAATGAGTGGCTAAATTTCTCTCCGATTCAAGGGTCGTTTAATTCGATTGCTATCATTGTGAGGTTTTGTGCTTGATTTTATTTCTTGTTTTATTTAAGTATCTGTTGATTCATGATTTAATTCCATATATTGATATATAGTTTGGGTTGATCTGACAATTAGATTTGAATTATATATTGCTAATGCTATCCATGCGTTCTCTTTTATATGTTGCTGGGATATATAATTGTTGAATGATTGGTACTTAGTAACAATAGGTTGATTATGTTTTTGCTGTGATTGTGTAATTGTCTAATGAATCAACGGGACTAACGAAACCATAGACTTAGTAATTGCAGCTATCTCGATTATTGGGTTCTAGGTTTCAGTTTAGGTTTAACTGTTTTCACCGGAGTTTAATGCGATTGTTAATTAATTTGGAAAACGCGTCAATTAGTTAATAGCTAGTTTTGATTGGATGTTGGGTTCGATCAATTAAATTGGGAAAACATGGACTTCTCTACGGCTTCGTGTTTAGTCTAAGGTTAAGTGTTTGAATGTGCAAGAAGCTATTTGTAGCCTATGATCGATGATGCAATTGAATGTCGACATCCTTGAATCAGAGTTTCGTGAGGTTAATCTCTCTCCTATTTCTCTTCATCATTGTTGTTTCATTCGTATTTTATTTGATGTTTTCTTATTTTCTTAGTTTAGTTTCATTAGTTTAGTAGATATCAAACCCCCTCCCCTTGTTAGTTTTATGCTCAAAAGAATTAAACATTGTTCGTGAGGATCAACCCTACTTGTCGTTATACTCATTCATTTATTCATATCGGAGTAGGTTTTTATCACAAACCGACCAGAATACATAAAATTTAAATGGGAAATGGTTCGATTACCTCTCCATCTTTGTTTTCAATTATTAAAGCGCTTGTTTTTGTTTTTTAGTTAGGATAATTTTTTGTGTTTTTTTTATTAATTACATTTTTCGATAAACTCTAATTTAGTATGATGAGATGCGAAGAACATAATCTTGGTATCGTGTCTTTTCTGACTTCATGTTGATGGCATTGCATAGAAGGAATCATCACTAGTGTTTTTCTATTTATTATAAGAATTTTTTTTTAAAATAAAATATATTTTAAATCATAATGCTAAGGGAGAAAATGTCCTGCATAATGTGAATGATTATATTTTGGAAAAAAAAACGGGTAGTAAAATATGTTTTTGAGAAATGCAATCCAACATTTTGTGAGGTGGTGGTCATATTTTGTGGTGAGAGATTTTCAGAGAACAAAAATAAAATAATTAAAATATGATTTAGTTTTGTATTTTAAATCTTAACACAAATGAATTTAAGATTTCAGACTTTTATGTATTTTATGTACAAAATTCATCCTCGTTTTGATTGCAAACTTTAAAACTTAGATGCATCAGTTATGTGGCCAGATATTGAGGTATGCATCTATCTTTTTTCCAAGTAATATTGATTTTGCTTTTTCCTTTTTTGTGTTGGCATATTTAGTGAAAGGGAAATGATAACATAAGTATTAAGTTGAATTATGTTATATTTGTTAGATTTGGCTCATTGTTAAGTTGGATTATGTTATATTTGTCGAATTGTTGGGAATTACATGTGTCTTATTGTAGAAATGCATAATCGAAAATTTAGTAGATTAATACATACATCGAAATCTTGTCGAATTTTTAATCTATAATAATATACGATCTAAATTTTTAAGCTATAATTTTTATTCAACGATGTACCATAGAAAACCTACCACAAAAAAAAAAAAAAAAACTTAAAAAATATATATAAAAAAAAAAACACACACACACACCACTATAGGCAATCTTTATAGATGTTTCATCTTCCTTAAATGAAAAATTTCATGCATTAATAGGCATTGTAAAGCACAATGGACTTGGGCCCAAAATGTGAATCAACAGTCCAATTCGATAATTAGCCCATTAAGGCCGGATAATCTTCTCCTCTCTTATTTTCTCCATCGACAAAAATTAGAAAGAGGAAATAATGGCAACGGCGTGGGGTGCATTCTGGGGAACCTGAGTAATGGAAATTGTGAAGAAACACGATTCTGGTGGTCTCGTTTGGAAGAGAATTAAGCTTGCAAAGCCAACGCTAAGAAACGCCTAAGTCGAGTTTGGCAGGTCATCTTTCTGCCTACTTCTTTGCCTTTAATTTGAAACCATTCAATCATGGGATTGGGATCTTGTAAAAAACTTCGTTTCCTGAAATGGGTTTTATTTGGTTTTTGTTTGCTTGAAGAAAGAAATGTCTTTATAGTGTACAGTGAAGTGATTTCTATTGTGCACACCAGCTGTTTGATGTAAGTCTTTAGCTAGGACTTGCAAACACTTAAAATGAGAATAGTTTAAAAAAAAGACCTTAGTGAGATTTCATCCATCCCAAATTCGGAATTCGTCTATCCCAAATCCGAGATTTCGTCAATCCCAAATTTGAAATTCGTCTATCCCAAATCCGAATGGACATATCTCAGTCCAGACACATCCTAACGAGAATGAGGTCACCTACCCCTACAACATATTGAGTTTTTAAAGGTACCTCATTAATTTTTAGATTTAAAAATAAAAAAGCCTAACTATAAATCATATTATATGATTTTAACTTATTCTAAAATAATGTTAGTGGTTTATATTTTATCTCATTTCTTATTATATCCCGACTTTTATGTTTTAATAAGAGAAGTATTGCGTGATGTTCTCTTATCGGATCCAATTAATTGATTTTCTCATCAATTAAGTTTTTTTTTTTTTGTTTAGTTTGTTCTGTCATTTCTCATTATCTGCATTTTATAGTTGATAAATATACCTTTATAAATTAGTGACGGTTAATTTCTCCAAGTTTACCAAATTAAGGGGAGAATCATGAATTGCATATCATCATTCATTACCATCATGTCTTAAATTATCCTACGATCCATCCATCTTCTTGGATGCATGCGTACATACTAAAGAGATTTTAACATACATTGGTTGCCAATTATTCTTCTAACATGTAATTTGTGTTCATTATGTACCTCAACCATTAGGTGTAATATTTAGTGAGAACATTGCATTCTTCTGGCTTCATCATTCTCTGGTTCATCGTAAAAATGACTAAAATTATGTGAAATGGGACATATTTGAATATTTAAATGGGAAAGGGTTCAATTACCTCTCCACCATTGTTTCCAAATTCCAATTAATAAAAGCGTTTGTTTTTGTTTTTTCAGTTAGAAACTAGCTTCAGGAGATTATTTTTAATTGATTACATTTTTTCATAAACTCTAATTCGGTATGATGAGACGCAAAAAACATAATATTTAAGAATCACTAGTATTTCTCCTATATATTTTACGGATTGTCATATATTTAGTTGTATTTAGGAGGTTTTTAACTATAATAACCATAGTTTGTTAATAATTTTTTTCTCAAATCATCTAAAAGTTGTATTTAATTTTTTTTTGCTTTTATTAATTTTCTGATATAGTTTTATTTATTATCATTTTATTGACTTTTTTAACATAATATTGCATTTTGAAAAATTTGTTAAAAAATAGAGTGTAATCGGTGGGTTTTAAAAAAATAGTGAAGTCGGTGGCGATCTTAATATTTTAATAATGTTTTTAAACATAACCGACAATTTTTAATTGAAGTCGCCACCATCGATGGCAACCAACCTTAATTTAATATATAATTTCATTTTATTCTAATATAGCAGTTTATATTAGTGTATTTTAATTACGTAGTGAGTGTTAGTTATATTTTTCGGATAAATATTATTATTCGGTAATCACATTATTTCTAAGTTAATCTTAATCATATCTTATATATGATCTTACAATCAATAGTATATAAGAGAGAAATAAACATTTCAAACAACTATAAATACTACTACTACTAATAATGGCTAGTTCCATAATGACGTTTTTGTCTTTTTCTTTTTCCTCTATCTTGAGGCTCAATTGCATTAGGTTCACTATTTGATGCATATTGTGTTTGATCATCATTTGTTAGGATGATATTCAAATTAAAAGTCGGATGATCTGATGATGATGTATAGCTTAAATGTCTATCACCATGACTTAATTAGTTTTTCTCCCTCATGTGATTCTCATAGAGTAACAATCATAATTGTAAGAAACGCCACTAAATAATAAAATTCCTAGACTACAATAATGTGTTAAAAAAGCCTTGTTACTAATTAGGTTATGGTGATAGACATTCAAGCTATACATCATCATCAGATCGTCCGACTTTTAGTTTGAATATCACCCCACCAAATGATGATCAAATACAATATGCATTAGATAGTGAACTTGATGCAATTGAAGTTCGTGGTAGTGGAAAAAGAAACATACAAAAACATCGTTGTGGAATTGACCATTATTATTAGTAGTATTTAGAGTTGTTTGATATATTTTTTTCTCTCTTATATACAATTGATTGTCAAGATCATATATATGATATGATTAAGACTAACTTAGAAATAATGTGAATTACCGAACAATAATATTTGTTCGACAAATATAACTAACACTTACTACGTAATTAAAATACATTAATATAAACTGTTATATCGGAATAAAATGAAATAATATATTAAATTAAGGTTGGTCGCCACCGGTGGTGGCGACTAGTATTAAATATTATTAAAATATTAAGATGGCGACTTCAATTAAAAATTGTCGGCTATTTTTTAAAATATTAAGGTTGCTACCATTGATGGCGACTTCACCTAATTTTTTAAAGTCCACCGATTACACCCTACTTTTTTAACAAAATTTTCATAATAGAATATTGTGTTAAAAAGGCCCATTTTATTCCTATCGTTTAATTTTTAAAGCATAATTTTTACTTAGACAACATATTGTTTTTATCTCCAACATTTTAGTTTATTACTGTAGTTGATACTGCTATATATAAATCAATTAAAAAAAACTCAAATGCACCAATTTAAACATTTGAATTTTGACATTTAATAATAACACGTGCATTGCATCATATAATATTTAATAACTGTAATTTTTTTTAACATAATATAATGATATATTTTTTAATAAGAAATATATGATGCTTCTATAATATATATATATATATATATATATATAAATTTAGATATTTTAAGTTTAAAAAATTGTGTCATTTTAAATAAATATACTTGATAATGTTAGAAAATTGAAATCCAAACAAAAACATACAAATTTATACTAGAATTTATTATTTCTTTTGTATAATTGTCAAATGTAACCTTTTTTTTTTAATATTTACTCTAGTAAGATTTTAAAATCTTAATAAACAAAATGTAGGATCATGTTTTAATATTTTTCGCAAATAATATTTAATGAAAATATTTATTTTATATACATTGTTTCTCATAATTAAAAAAAAAATATCTTAAAATTTCTCATAATATAAATTTTGAATTTTTTTATTTATATACAATATTTCTCATAATTACCAAAAATATCTTAAAATTTCTTTAACTTTATAATTGATAATAAGAATAATTCTAGACATTAAGTAATTAAAGTTAACAAAAAAAAAAAAGAATTAAAATTTTGAAAGCTTACATTCTATTTGTTTCTGTCTTTTGTTGAATTTTTTTCATGACCCGATAGATAATTTGATAATTTTTGGAGTTAGTTAAAAGGACCAATTAACAATATAAGTTTTGAAATATTTATTTATATACAACATTTCTCATAATTACAAAAAATATCTTAAAGTTTCTTTAACTTTAAAATTAATAATAAGAACAATTCTAGTTCTAGACATTAAGTAATTAAAGTTAACCAAAAAAAAAAAAGAATTAAACTATTGTTCAACAATGAACAACATGAGTCGTTGTCGTCAACAATAAATAATAATAATAATAATAATAAAATAAATAGTAACAACATATATTACATTAGTTCTAAATAACATGATCAAATTTTTTGACAAATCTATTAATTTTTGGAATTCTTTTTATTAGCCAAAATGTTGATGTGGCATTTTTAAAAGGGAAAGTGGCAAAACTGTAAATTTTGCCAATTATCCTCTTTATATATATATATATATACACACACACGTTAGCAGTCCATCCGTAATGCATAGTTTATTTTTTACAGATGTATAATATGTAATAATATAACAAAATTGTATAAATTAAAAGATTATTCATAACATCATTTATTATTTAATAAATATGTATAATATAAAACTACATTTCTTATTTTTCTTTTATTTTAAAAAATTATATTATATAGCTTTAGAAAATCATTGTATAAAATAAAAAACAATAAATAGTATATATCATGACAATGAGTCAAGATTTGCAAAAGGACATGAATCCTAATTCTAACACCCTCGTGACTGTCATCACCATTTTAAACTTTTCTTCTAAATTTATTCACCTCATCAAACTCAACTTCTAAAATCAGTTTTGTTGCATTTTATGATTAGATTCTTGGACTTTAATTATAAAATTGTAAATCATCATTTTTTTAAAACATGTAGCATATCAATCAATAGCTATTTTGCATGGAATGTGACATAAATATTATATTTATTCCATGCATATCATTGAAATGATGTCATGCATACCATCCGAATTTACAGTCATTCATTAGTTGTAAAAAAGGTGCGCACAAATATATAGATTCAAATATTATGTATAAACACAAATTTGTAGTTATACAAATAAATTTAAGAATTTTTAAACAATTTTTAAATTAATTATACCTTTCTTTTTATTTGGACTATTTTTTAAGAAACTAACCATTATTGTAATTATTATTTTTATAATCTTTTTAACATTAATATTTCAAAATTTTTGGAATTTTTTATTTATTTTCATAGACCAAATCTTTATATATATATATATATATATATATATATAAAAGTAAGACCAAAATGTCACATGCATTCATATAATGCTTGCACATTAAATTCTCTCATTAAGTGTTCTTTTTTCCTTTTTTTTTAGATGAATTTTATTTTAATTTCACAAATTAAATCTATAATAACTAGAACTTTAAAGTTAATTAATGTGGCTATTTGATGATATTGATTTAATTATATTGATAGTAGACATTAGTAAATAATATATGAATTTTAATTAAATTTCTTAAAATAACACATGGTAGATTCAAATATAAAAATCATTTATAAATATCAAAATTATTTAATTTAATTTTTTTAGTGGAAAATATAGAAAATTTAAAATTAAAATAAAGGTGAGTCGATTAAGAATAATCACGTATTATAAATGAAATTAAATATTTTTTGTTAATATGTGTTTTATTTATATTTTTTCTTATATTAATTGATAGTGTAGGAGATATGTGGGTTTTATATTGTTGTATTATACTTATACATACTGGGCTTGGCCCACTCTTGTATTGTATTTGTACACAGTTATATATATGAGAAATACACAAAGCAGAGTAGTTGTCTGCTTGATCATTTACATGGTATCAGAGCCTAACCCTAATATCCAAATTTTTTTCGATCCTTCTCCCTGATGACAACGACGGCCGGACTTTCTTCCTCCATCCACGTGACTGATTTGCAGTCCGATCTCCCCGGCATCACCACGTCCCTTCCTCTTCTTGTGTCTGATCTCCCACCGAGTATTCCCCTGTCCACCGCCGCTACTATCATCACTCCAGCGGCTGTGTCAGCGTCGTCTCCACTTTCTTCGCCTCACCACCATGCACTCTCCCTGTCCAATATTAAATCTCATATCCCTGAAGTATTGGATTTCACCAATTATCTGATGTGGATGGAACTCTTATTCCCTATCTTTCGTGCCTACCAAGTCATCTCACACATCGATGGTACGTCTCCTCCATCTCCGGACTCACCTAATTACGTCCAATGGCTACAGATTGACAGCCTCGTTCTCTCGTGGATTCAATCCACCGTGTCGAGAGATATTCTCCAGTCTATCCTTACCCCGGGTCGCACGATGACTGCTCTTGATGCTTGGGGTAAGATCGAAACCTTGTTTCGTGACCACGTAAAGAGTCGTATTGTGCAATTACGGCAGGAGTTCTATAGTATTAAAAAAGGAGACCGTACTATGCGTGAATTTCTATTGAAACTGAAGGACCTGTATGACTGTCGTTTATATGTTGGGGATTCTGTCTCCAGCCGTGATTTATTGCTCCAAAGTGTGATGGGGCTCGGCCCCGAGTACAATACAATTACTTCTATTCTGTCTACTCTTCAACCACCACCTAGTTTTGATCAGATGAAGAGTTTGTTGTTTCTTGCGGAATCAAAGTTGCAAGCACAAAAGGCTCATCTCCCTACACCGCCTGATACTCTTCTTGTTGCACAACAGTCTGCCAATCGCACCATACATCAACAGCAGCGTCCCAGTGGCCGTGGCCATGGCGCGGGACGTGGCGGGCGATCTGGTGGCCGCGGTAATGGACGTGGCCGGCAACAGTTTTCTTCCTCAGGACCGTCTATTCTCGGTCCTCCTCCTGGCTCCCACAACAATGCTCCCCAAACAGGTCTTTCCCCTCAACAGTTTCAATATGATATTACCTGTTATAACTGTGTACAAATACAATACAAGAGTGGGCCAAGCCCAGTATGTATAAGCATAATACAACAATATAAAACCCACATATCTCCTACACTATCAGCCCCCCGCAATCTGAACGGGAGGAGGTCGTCGGACGTTCAGATTGGCCCGAAATTCATCGAACACAGCAGTAGGCAAGCCCTTTGTCATTATGTCAGCGAACTGATGCGAGGTAGGTACATGCAACACACGAACATGACCTGCCGCCACTCTCTCTCGAACAAAATGCAAATCAATCTCGACATGCTTAGTCCTTTGCGTTTGAACCGGATTGGAAGCTAAGTACACAGCGAAAACATTATCATAGAAGACTACTGTGGCACCAGGTAAAGACAACTAAAGTCAATTTATTCATGATAATCCCTGTCTCATTGAATTTTCTAATACTGGTGTTTCTGTTAAGGATCCCAAGTCGATGACAATCCTCCACATCCAGTAGCACTGCTGAACTCTACACTCATTCCAGCTGTCATTCTCCTCCTGTTTCACTTGTTGCTGTCTCCTCCAATCAAACTCCTGTGTTATGGCATCGGCGTCTTGGCCATCCTCACTCTCGAGTCTTATCTATCTTAGCTAATAGGAATTTTATTTCTTGTTTGAAGTCTGGACAGTTTGATTCTTGTCTTTGTCATGCTTGTCAGTTAGACAAACATACTCGATTGTCGTTTGATATTTCTGTGTCTTCTACTACACAACCTTTCTAGTTGGTTCATTCAGATGTATGGTACTCTCCTGTTTTGTCGAATACTGGTTATCGTTATTTCATTTCTTTTCTGGATGATTTTACACATTATTGCTGGTTATTTCCTCTGCGTGCTAAATCCGAGGCATATTCCTACTTTGTTAATTTTCATGCCTTTATTCAAACTCAATTTACTGGGGTGTTGCAGGCTATTCAATGTGATAATGAGACTGAATATATAAATAATTTATTCCAGTCATACTGCCAGAAACATGGGATTCTTTTCCGGGCTTCTTGCCCACATACACCACAACAGAACGGGAAAACCGAGAGACTCAATCGAACAGTTGGGAACATGCTTCGTTCTCTACTATATCAATCATCTGTTCCCCTTTCCTTCTGGGTTGAAGCCTTACAAACAGTTACTCACACCATAAATCTTTTATCTACCACAGTCCTCCAGAATCAGTCTCCTCATGAGAAGTTATACAAAACACCCCCATCATATTCTCACTTACGCGTATTCGGCTGCTTCTGTTACCCGAACCTCCAAGCTGCCGCTCCACATAAATTATCCCCCAAATCCTCCTTGTGTGTGTTTGTCGGTTACTCTCCACAACACAAGGGTTACCGATGTTACAACCTTTCCACTAGCCGTGTTATTGTCTCTCGTCATGTTACATTCGATGAGAACGTCTTCCCCTTCGCCACAAACTCCCCCACCTCGTCTCCTTCCATGTATCTTCAACATCCGTCCATCGTTCTCTCCAATAACTCTCCTCCATTCATACCGACGAATGTCTCCCACTCACAAATCACTCCGCCATCAAGTGTTACCCCGACACCTCAGTCTCCTATGTCCAGTTCGTCCGATTTCATCAGTTCGGACCCCCCCTCTAATATTCCTGTCGACGAGTCTGCGTCTTCCTCTTCCTCATCCAGCAACCCTCCTACGCCGCCCAGCCAAGATACTGACCCACCATCTCAATCTCATCACCACATAACCACGCGTTCCAAGGCCGGAATTAGGAAGCCAAAACATATTTTTTCTTTGCATACTGTTCCTACTAACTCTTTGCCACAGGAACCCAAGACGGTGAAAGCTGCTTTGCAGGACTCTCTCTGGCTAACAGCTATGGAATCTGAACTCTCTGCTCTGCAAAAGAATAATACATGGTCTCTGGTTCCCCGACCACATGGGGTGAATATTGTTGGCACGAAATGGGTTTTTAAAACCAAACAGCTTGCCGATGGTTCATTGGATAAATGCAAAGCACGGCTTGTTGCTCAGGGATACAGTCAGCGTCCAGGGGTGGATTGTGGAGATACTTATAGCCCAGTCGTGCGTTCTTCTACCATTCGCACGATTCTTTCCCTTGCAGTTTCACAAAAGTGGCCGATTCATCAACTTGACGTGAAGAATGCCTTTCTTCACGGCAATTTAGCAGAGCGTGTATATGTTCGACAACCACCTGGTTTTGTGGATTCCAAACATCCTGACTATGTCTGTCAGCTTCATAAAGCATTATATGGCTTAAAGCAGGCACCTAGGGCCTGGTACTTGCGGTTTATGAAGTTCATCTGTTCTCATGGCTTCAGGAATAGCAAGGCCGATTCCTCCATGTTTGTCCTTCGCCGATGTTCTGATATGGCCGTTTTGCTACTTTATGTTGACGATATTATCTTGACAGCCTCTTCGGTTACTTTGCTTCGACATGTGATCAGTTTACTTCAGTCAGAGTTTGCTATCACTGACATGGGTATTCTTCACTATTTTTTGGGCGTTTCTGTGACTAGAACATCGGATGGCTTGTACCTTTCTCAGGCCAAGTATCTGCGAGAGCTTCTAGAAAAATTTCATATGGCAGCGGCGAATCCGATTTCCACTCCTGTTGATACAAAAGCAAAATTATCTTTGATGGATGACGAGCTTCTTCCCGATCCTTCTCTTTACCGTAGCATGGTAGGGGCATTGCAGTATCTCACATTCACGAGGCCAGATGTCGCATTTGCCATACAACAGGTGTGTTTGTTTATGCATGCTCCGAGAACATCTCATCTACAGGCGGTTAAACGGATTTTTCGCTACCTAGGTGGCACAATTGATTATGGTCTCACTATTCGGCCTGATGTGACTACTAAGTTGACGGTATATTCGGATGCTGATTGGGTAGGGTGCCCGAATACTAGACGGTCTACTTCAGGGTACTGCGTATTTCTTGGTGTCAATCTGGTCTCTTGGTCTTCAAAGAGGCAGCATACGGTGTCCCGTTCCAGCGTAGAAGCTGAGTACCGCGCTGTAGCAAATGCAGTCGCCGAAGCTACATATATCCGGTCCTTGTTCGCTGAGCTTCAGTTGCCTTTACCTAGTGCCACAGTAGTCTTCTGTGATAATGTTTCCGCTGTGTACTTAGCTTCCAATCCGGTTCAAACGCAAAGGACTAAGCATGTCGAGATTGATTTGCATTTTGTTCGAGAGAGAGTGGCGGCAGGTCATGTTCGTGTGTTGCATGTACCTACCTCGCATCAGTTCGCTGACATAATGACAAAGGGCTTGCCTACTGCTGTGTTCGATGAATTTCGGGCCAATCTGAACGTCCGACGACCTCCTCTCGTTCAGATTGCGGGGGGCTGATAGTGTAGGAGATATGTGGGTTTTATATTGTTGTATTATGCTTATACATACTGGGCTTGGCCCACTCTTGTATTGTATTTGTAGACAGTTATATATATGAGAAATACACAAAGCAGAGTAGTTGTCTGCTTGATCATTTACATTAATAATATTTAGTTGTTTTAATTTTATTAAATTAAATTAATTTTTTTTACTCCCATGTATTACACAGACCTAGTAAATAATATAAATGACACCTAAATTAACGTATTGAGTTTTGTTCTTAATAAATTAATAGAGTCAACTGAAACAGTATATATTTTAGACTTCTATTTTAATATTTAAATTAGTGAAGGCCTAATTATTAAAAGTAATTATATTTGAGGCCCAAATATGTACACTAATTACTTTTAAAATATACTCTTCACATTAAAAACGCTAATACATACACCTATCCACCACCGCCCCTCCACCCGCCATTATTCCCTCCGGCGGCCTCTCCACCTGCTGCCCACCACTGGCCACCCAACGGTGCCCCACTCCAACCAACGCACTCTTCTAATGGGTTCTGCTCACGCCTTTTATTCATTTGTTTCTTTTCACCATTTTTTAGTTTTATATTCATTGTATGACATCTTATCAAGCAAGATTCTTTGTTTTAGTTTTACAAAACTACAGATTACTTTATCAAGTAAAATTATTTTTCTGCTTTTTTTCATTGTGGGGACAGTTTTGGACGGGTGACATTTCTGTAATTTTCTCCAATTGTTCTATTGTTATATTAGTATTGATTGATGAGTGCCTTTTCTGACTTCATGTTGATTTTGATCTTTTTCTAGGAATATATTTGAAATTAAATGTATCTTATTTTATAATGTTTAGGGCGAAAATGTCATGCATAATGTGTGAATATAGTTTGGAAAGTAATACCAAGAGGTAAAATATATTTTTGAGAAATGCAAACAAACATTTCATTTTTGTATCTAGTTATGCACTGATTTTTTCCCATAATTGTATTTAGAAGATTCATTTGATGAGAACTCATTTAAGAAATTGATTTTTTTTTGGGCGTGGTGAGTATTTCCATTGTCTATTCTTGATTTTAGAATTTAATCTAATTTGAAGTTTAAAATTGAGAAACAAGGTTGAATTAAGCCTCGTAATGAAAAATTTTAAAATTTCAATTTAATATTAAGAGCTAATTAACAAATGAGACCTTGTTATGAAATTTATCGAATCTAAAAATCACATTCTGAAAAACAATATCTAATTTAAGATGAAAAAATAAATCATTTTAGTCTTAGGTTTTTTTGACAAAATCTTAGGCTCTCTTAGGTTAAGAAACTATAAATAAGAAGGGCAAAAAATTGGGAACAGCGAGCCTAAACGAGCAAGTCGCCTTTTATTATTTATTATTTATTATTTCCATCGTTGCGAAAAATCTTGAAATTGTACCGAATTCACGTGCTTTGGGCGGGAAATGCAAGACCTAGCTCCCGCCGAATTTTTTCATACAAATTTTCCTTTTTCTTAGATTATTATTATATTCTTCGTTTGCAAGCGATATTTGATTTTGGTGAAAATCTAGATTAGTTGCAGTGCTAAAAATATTAATTTATGCGTATGTGCTCATCGATGGCGATTACGGTAGAGCAGATTGTCTGAGATTCACTGTTTAGAATGGTTTTCTGTCGTCCATTGCAGCTGCCGATTGCTTTGCCCTACACAAAGGAAAGGTCTCAGTTGCTCGATTCCACTTGTTTGCTTTTTTATTGAATTTTTTTCTTTTTTTTTTTTGTGATGTTTTTGGTCGATTTATTTTTGGTTGATTTTTAGTTAATTGTTTTTATTTTTTCAGTTGATTGTTATACCATTGATCCTTAGTTATTCGTCTTGATTATTGATTATGCGTAACTCCTAGTCATTTTCCAGTTGTGTTTATCAATCCCTAATTGAGCGTGAAGATGATTTTGTTGATTTCTGATGTTTTGATTTTCAGGTTAGTTTAGGTTATTCTCATTGGATTAGTAGGAAATTCAGTTCACTATCACAACCCTCGTTTCTACCGTCTTTCAAAGCCGTAGGGTCGTGTAGTTTGCAAAGGATCTGCAGAAGATACATAGTAATGGGGGGCGATTCAATTGAGTTTGTTTCTAATGGAAATACGAATAGTAAATTGATATCACCAAGGAGCTACCAAGTTGTGGTAGCTGCAACTCAAGATATGGGTATTGGAAAAGATGGTAAATTGCCTTGGAGATTACCTGGTGATCTCAAGTTTTTCAAAGATATTACCATGTGTACATCTGATCCCAGAAAGAAAAATGCTGTGATGATGGGGAGGAAAACTTGGGAAAGCATTCCTCCTCAGTTTCGACCTTTACCTGGTCGACTCAATGTTGTGTTGACCCGTTCAGGCAATTCTGATATTGCTGCTTCTGAGAATGTTATTTTGTGTGGTAGTTTACCATTAGCTCTGAAATTATTAGCAGAACCCCCATATGATGTCTCTGTAGAGACAGTTTTTCTGATAGGAGGTGGCCAGATGTTGAGGTATGCATCTGTCTTTCTGAGTAATATTGTTTTGGTTTTTTCGTTTTTTGTGTTGGTATATGTAGTGAAAGGGAAAAGATAACATGAATAGTGATGCAGGGAAGCCCTTAATGCTGTGGAATGTGATGCTATCCACATAACTGAAATCAAGAGTCATTTCGAATGCGACACGTTTATTCCTCCTATTAATATGTCAGATTATCAGTCATGGTGCTCATCCTCTCCTATTGAGGAGAATGGTGTTCAGTATTGTTTTGCAACATATGTGCGACTGAAAATTTCCACTAGCTTACCTGAGAATTCTGGCCATGAGATGATCTGTGAAGGCAATCTGTCACGTTCCAAAAGGCTCAAAGTCTCAGATTTCACTTTCTTGCCAAAGATTATTTTTGAGAAGCATGAAGAGTTTCTTTATTTGAGAATGGTTCAAGATATTATTTTAAATGGGAACAGGAAAGATGACCGTACGGGGACCGGCACTCTTTCAAAATTTGGTTGCCAGGTGATATTTTTTTTACTCTTGTGTTATATCTGCTTTACCAGTGCCTTGCTGATACTTCTGTTGATAATTTCACAGATGCGCTTTAACCTGCGTAAATCTTTCCCTCTCCTTACAACCAAGGTAATGATCCTTACGTAGGATTTCCTCATTAAACTAAATTAGTTGACTTGCTGTTATTATTAGAGTCACCTTTTGTATGGTTGACAATACCTGTGCATATCTGATTTTTAATTTTTATTGGTGCATACATTTTATCAAAATTTCGTATATGTGCTGTAAATCAACAACTAACATTTTCACCCTCTGTTTGTGGTGGTCTATAATCTGTGGTTTTGATACAAAGAGGGTATTCTGGAGAGGAGTTGTTGAAGAGCTTTTGTGGTTTATCAGTGGTTCGACAAATGCTAAGGTAAATTCTTACCATCTTGTGTGTATCCCTTGAGTTGAAAATCACCATAGACTCAAGAGTTAGGGTTGTAGAATTTGTAAGGTTAATATCATTATCGGATTAGAGTTTTATACCTACCAATTTAACCTATAAAAGTGCTATGGCAAATGCTCACTATTTCTGTGCTTCCCTTGCATGAAAATTTTCCAGTATTTTCATATTTTCTCTTGTTTTAAATTGTGATAGATCCATGTAAATCAAATTATTAAACACATAGTAGCACAAACTCTAGTTTCTTTCTGAAAATCAATGTGGATGCTACATCTAAATCACATTCCTATCTATGTATGGATGACTGCATTTTAATTAAATATCAAAGCGGAACACGTATTAATAATAATAGAGTGCCTTTTATACAGATTCTACAAGAAAAAGGGATACACATATGGGATGGCAATGCATCCAGAGAATTCCTTGACAGGCAATTACAAACTTCAAGTTTAGCTATTCATATTGTATTTGCTCAATCTGATGAAGGATTGTCTCAATTTCTTGTTTCCAGTATTGGATTAACAGACAGGGAAGAGGGAGATTTGGGACCAGTATATGGCTTTCAGTGGAGACATTTTGGTGCCAGGTTAGCATTGCTATTGTAACTTAATCAAAGAAAGCAAAATATAGATTGCACTTTCATAAGTTGTATTCTCGTTTCGTGTTCTACAGATACAACAATATGCATGCCGACTACACAGGACAGGGGTTTGATCAGTTGCTTGATGTCATCAACAAGATAAAGAACAAACCAGATGATAGGCGAATTATCCTATCCGCTTGGAATCCTTCTGATCTGAAGTTGATGGCCTTACCCCCTTGCCACATGTTTGCACAGGTTGCTATCATTGTGTCATGCTTTTTGTCTCATCTGCTTTGCCTCTCACATTTACTAAAATCCCAAATAAATAAATTAATTGATGGAAAATACCAAGAAAACAAGAAACGACTCAGTTTTCTAACATGATGTATTGCAGTTTTATGTAGCCAACGGTGAGCTATCTTGCCAGATGTATCAACGCTCTGCTGATATGGGTCTCGGTGTTCCATTTAACATCGCATCCTATGCACTACTAACATGCATGATTGCTCATGTTTGTGGTATGATTTTATTTCAACAAATGAAAACAAGCATTTAAATACTATACTTCAATATTGCTTACAATCTTTATTTTCAGGTATTGTTCCAGGTGATTTTATCCATGTAATTGGGGATGCTCATGTTTATAAAACTCACATCAACCCTTTGCAGGAGCAATTAAAGAAATTCCCAAGACCTTTCCCTGTGAGTACACACACTCTAGTCGTTTAACATGTCTATGTGATGCATGCTAGGGGCATAATCATGCACAGTCGAGTCCTCAATTTGATAGCAAGCTTGATGAAACTCGAACTCAACTTGATTACTTATATAATTATACAAGACTCATCGTAATTTGTTATATAAGTACATGTAAAGAACTAACAGTGTGACGAGTTGAGTATAGTAGATCTTGAAACATGCAATATCTGATTATATACTGTAAATTGATATTTCCTTTTAACTGTGAAAACAGACACTGAGGATCAACACGGAGAAAACAGATATCGATTCATTCGTTGCAGCTGATTTCGAACTAAAAAATTATGAGCCTCACCAGAAGATTGAAATGAAAATGGCTGTATAGAGGTAGATATATATATGTTGCAGATTTGTCTCCTTGTATCATTGCATAGAAGAACATGTAGTAGAGCCTCCTTTTCTCGAGTCATTTATGGGATGAGAAACCTCTGCAACGATGAATGCTTATGGCACTTGGGCTATATTTTGCTCCCTATATTTTTCTTTCTACTTTACCTTGTTTCAAATTCTATATTTTTTTCCTTGTTTCGAGGCTTTTGCTTTTTACTCATTCACAAACAAAGGGACACAGATGCAAGGGGGTAAAAAACATGGAAGGACAAAATTGTGGAAAACACTTGAGTACAGCAAAAATTATGAAAAGTATATGTAAAAAAATATGCATTTTTTCCACATAAGTAATAATATCAATCGTAAAGTAGAAGATGATCAATATATGAGTTAGATGATCTATATAATTGTTTCTTGAAAATATTACAATCTGGGTTGGTATCACAAACTGTATCAGGCGTGTGAAAAAGGAACCAAAGCCCCCATCTTTTTTGAAGCAATCAATTTGGTATCTTTGTCTTTTTTTATTTTATTTTAATAACAATAAGAAACTTCAAAATTAAGATTTTGTATTCTATAATCACATTTTGTAATTCAAATCATATGAAATTTAACCGTGTCATATATTTTCTTGTATTCTTGACACTTAACTAAACGATTTTTTTTAATTTGTTGTTTTAAACAAGTTAGTGGCGTAGTATTATAGTGAAAATCTATCACAATCCACAAACCATTATTATTTCCCCTCAAATAAGAAAGGAGAAAGAAATGAAAGAGATTTTTGTCCCAAATCTGATGAAACGTACAATTTTGTCATTATTAAAATTTTATACTCGATTTTATTGTCACCCATCAATATATAAAGGAACAATTTGAAGGCAAATACAGTCCATTGATCCCAATACCTACTTTCCTCACGAGAAAATCTACAATTTTTAAATTAATATTACATAAATATCACTGATTTTTTAATGGAATAAATTAATGAATTAGATGAATTTTGATATTATAAAATTTGCTAGGTTAAAATTCGATCATTAGATCAATATTTGGAATATATGAATAACCTTATCTAAGCTAAGGAAACTTGGAAGCTGGTGGGTAAATCTCTCTCCCTCCTCTCTCTTCCTCTCTCTTCCTCCGTTTCACTTCGAGTCCGACAAGCCAAGTTCGCAGCCGCCGCCGCCGTCGTATTTGGAATAAAGAAGGCAAAACACTTGATTTCCATCACAAGGTGTATTATAATTGATTATCTTTTGATGAATTTCAGCTATTAGATTTTTTTTTAAAATTTATATTTATTTAAATTTCTCGAATGCAATCTTTCAAGGAAATTGAATAGAAGGTGATTTCACCTATTTGGAGTGTTTCGAGCTTGCAATTAATTACTTCTAATTTGTGCTGAGAAGGTTTTCAGAACGATCAAAGAAAATGGTTTATGTAGATTAAGGTTTTACGCACAAGTTCAAATCTTTCGAGGAAATCACAATGCGCGATTAAAACGTGAACCTTTTGTGAATGGGTAAAGAAATTATATTTATTTTTAATATGGTGAGAATATATTTAGATTGTCGTTGAATATATATATTTTAAATTTTTGGCGAAGTGAACTGGTGAAGACTTGAGCTTGTGAATTGCAAATTGTTGTATGCTTGGTGCTTGGGTTCCGGTATTTACTGTAATCAAATCTCACACTAATTTTGTTTATGTTGTTGGTGCGTGCTTCGATCTTTTTGGATCCTTTTGAATCTGTTGGCATGATCGATAGAGAGAACTGTTGGACTACTTCTCCACCCTACATGCCTCATCTCTCTCTCTCTCTCACTAGATTCCAAATCCCTTTGACCTTTTCTCCCTTTTTCACATAAAATTATTTCTTCTGTTATTTTCCCCATTTCCTTGAATAAATCACGCATTCTGCCTTCGTCAAAACCCTTTCCCTCTCCCCCTTTCTTCTTCTCTCTCCTCTTCTGCCCCTCTCCTCATTTCTTGTGGAGTCTCTGTTGAGATTTCCTTTTCTGTGTAAAGAAAGAAACAGACTTTATTGGAAAATAATTTCATATTTATACACAAATTTTGATGTTGCAAATATTGTTGTTGATGTTTGAGATTCATGTCTCCTATTCTCAGTGAGATCATCCTTCGAGGAAGAAAGAGGAAATTGGATGGAAGAATGAAAAGTTTTGAGGTCGGCGGCTCGATTTGAAGATATTTGTGGAAAATATCTGTGCAAAAAAGTATGTGCTTTTTTATTTATTTGTTGATTTTTCACTTGGTGGAAAAATATTTTTATAAATCTATGATTGTAAATTCCTAAATTCTTTGCGTTAACTGTTATTTTTCTTGTATTAATGCATTTATCATGTGTCTTGAATCAAGGTAAAAAATACTGTTGAAATTGAAGCATATAAAAAGCTTTTCTACAGTTCTTGTATAGCTAATACAACTAAAAGCTTCAAATTTAAATGGTTATCTGGTGATCTTGGGAAGAGTCAGTATTGGCGTATTGCCCCTTTATTTATTTGCTAGAGCCTGTTTTTATTCCTAAAGTAGCTAGACAGGAAAATGGTGGATAGTTCTTTTACTATTAAGTTTATATTGATAATTTTGGTCATATAATATAGATTGGTGCACGTTTTTTGTCGTGACAAAAGGTGGAGAAGATTGTGATACATATTTGAAGGCTGTAGTTAACTTCTTTATGTTATATGGAATCTCCTGTGAGTAATACTATCCTGTTCAATATGAGTTAAATACCATTATTTATCTGCATAATTCAGGATCAGACTGTGGGCACAAGTTTGCATGAGTAACTTGCTTGTAGGATAACTTGTTATGAGAGAGTTCTTAGAGTTTATTTAAAGAAATATACTTGTGAACTAAAGTGCTTCTATTTGTCTTGTACTTATTCATTTAAATGGCTTTGTTAGCATGGCGACTCCAGTTGAACCTCCGAATGGGGTTAGATCTCCAGGAAAGCATTACTACTCTATGTGGCAGACACTTTTTGAGATTGATACAAAATATGTGCCAATCAAGCCCATTGGTCGAGGAGCCTATGGCATAGTATGTTCTTCAGTCAACAGAGAAAGTAATGAAAAAGTTGCAATCAAGAAGATACATAATGCCTTTGAAAATCGTGTTGATGCACTGAGAACCTTGCGTGAACTGAAGCTTCTCCGACATCTTAGGCATGAAAACGTCATAGCTCTCAAAGATGTCATGCTTCCTACACACAAGGGAAGTTTCAAAGACATCTACTTGGTTTATGAGCTTATGGATACCGATTTGCATCAGATCATTAAGTCTTCTCAGACACTTACAAATGACCATTGCCAGTATTTTCTTTTCCAGGTATTTTCAATAACTAGTGGCCTAAGATTTGTGTATGAATTATTTTTCTTAGTTTTAATAATTTTTCTTTCATATCTTAAGACCATCAATGGACGTATCTGAAGAATGAGATTGTTAGATCCGTGTACTACCTGTAAATTTTGTTGCTAAGATGATTATGATGTGTTAAAATAGTTCAATGGGACTAGTGGTAACACCACCATGATTTCATCTGCCTATCAATGATTGTGATATAGGAGTGGGCTTCGTGTTCATGACAATGGTGATAATTTCTCTTTAATTGAATAATTAGCCAAACTCCAATGCCTCCCTATCTACTAAAACACGTGTGCTTAAAATTCTTGTACGAGATCTTTCTATTCTTATCGTGGAGTTTGTAGTAATGCTCTGTTGACATCCCACTTGTAGTTATTTTAGTTTTATGGATGAGCTGATGAATGTTCTTTTGCTGTTGCCAAGGCTTTTGTCAGTATTATTATTCGATATTATCTTCCTTGAGGTTGAGAATCACAGAAGAAATCTCACCTTCTAATGTTCATGCACAAGCAAATAGAATATGATATGAACATGTGATTTGATTCTTCTTTATTTGACTATTATTATTATTATTTTTTTTTTAACTTTTTGATATATTGACCTTGCATAAATAGAACTGTGACATCTTATATTGGAATATTCCCTAACCCTATCACCGGCCGCCGTCTCACCTTTTATATCATCATCCTGAATTTGTCATTGCAGTTATTACGAGGCCTCAAGTATCTACACTCGGCAAATATTCTTCACCGTGATCTGAAGCCTGGCAACCTGCTCATCAATGCTAATTGTGATCTCAAAATATGCGATTTTGGGCTTGCACGCACAAACAGCAGTAAAGGCCAATTCATGACCGAGTATGTGGTCACACGCTGGTATCGGGCCCCAGAGCTCCTTCTCTGCTGCGACAACTATGGTCAGTCAATAGATGTATGGTCTGTTGGTTGTATCTTTGCAGAACTTCTTGGTAGAAAGCCTATTTTCCCTGGCACGGAATGTCTCAACCAGCTTAAGCTAATCATCAACATCCTTGGGAGCCAAAAGGAAGATGATATTGAATTTATTGACAACCCAAAGGCCAGAAAATACATTAAAACCCTTCCTTATTCCCTCGGAACCCCCTTTACCCATCTTTATCCCCATGCTCATCCTATGGCGATTGATCTATTACAGAAAATGCTCGTCTTTGATCCATCGAAGAGGATTAGCGTAACTGAAGCTCTTCAACACCCTTACATGTCTCCCCTTTATGATCCACGATGTGATCCTCCAGCTCAGGTCCCTATCAACCTTGACATTGATGAGGACTTAGGAGAAGAGATGATTAGAGAAACGATGTGGGAGGAAATACTGCACTACCATCCAGAATCTGCTTCGCCGAGTATTGAGGTTAGTATGTAAGTTTCAGTTTTTTCACAATGTTGGAGACTCGAAGTGTCCTTGGGAAGTTGTTTGCTTTTTAAACTCCGGAACATGATGCGTTAATCACCCCCACCCCCTCTCTTGAATTTGAATAATCATGAGAAGCATCACATTAACAGTTTGGGCTGCTAATGTTCGACTAGCATCCGCATTTGCAAGCGGTTAGTGGGCTTGAGCTTTTTATGACAAGTGCCTTCTAATTTGTACATAGGTGTTTTGCTGTATGTTATAAACATTTCCTGTATATTAGTTATTGTTGTATGATATAAGAAAAGGAAAGAACTCAAAATGCTTGGTGGTGCTGGTGAGTTTTATTGAGATCTGGATCCTATGTGGTGAGATTCACAACAGCTGTTGTGGTCAACTATTGTTGTGTTTGATTGCCTTAGTTTGGCTAAGAAGTTTGTGAACATAAATATGATTATACAGAAGACTGATAGGCCTTAAAGTTATGATATATGATAAATATTATTATGGCATCATGTGTTGGGAAATGCTTGTGAAACGGTTTCAGTGGAGACTTCTTAATAAATTTTCCTTTGTAGCGTGCACAACTTGGCTTTCATCTCAAAGTGAAACGTCTCCAAGGCCCTATTTGGTAATGGTCCGGCTATCCGCACCCCAGTTTTTACTAAACACACCCCAATTATTTTTTTTGATTTAAAAAATTCAAGAAATAGTAAAAGACAATTTTGCCCTTCTTAATTAAAAAAAAATTAAAATTTCTCCCCTCTCTCCTCCCCTCCCTCTCCCTCCAGTCGGCTTCTCTTATCTTCTTGTTTTTTTTTTTTTTCTTCTTTCATTCCTCCAACCTTAAATTTATTAACAAAAATCATTTTGAGTCAACAAAGTATATAATAATAGTGTAAAAAGAACGAAAAAATAACAACAAATCTGAGGACTCATTCGATCCTGGTGGTCGAACACAAAGAGGTATGTTCGACCATAGTGTTCGACTCCTAGTGGTCGAACACAAAGAGGTATGTTCGACCACTGGTCGAACATACCTCTTTGTGTTCGACAAACCAGGATCGAACGGGTTCTTAGATTTGTTGTTATTTTTACACGATTTCACATGATTATTATATATTTTGTTAACTCATAAAATGATTTTTCTAAGGGAATTTAAGGTTTGAGGAATGGAAAAAAAAAAAAAAAGGAGAAGCAAAAAATGGGAGAAGAGAGGAGTTTTTTTTTTAATTAAGAAGGGCAAAATTGTCATTTTGCCCTTTTTTGAAATTTTTAAATAATTAAAATTATAAATGGGTGTGTTTAGTAAAAAACTGGGGTGCGGATAGCCGGGCCCATTTGGTAATCTGATAATTAAGTATTATATTCCAAACAAAAATATTACTAGGTCGTAGGAGTAGGAATAAACAATCCTTTTCCGAAACATTTTTCTTGTTTTTTTGGGAAAAAACCAAGAATAAACAATCTTACGCAGTACCAAAAATTACACTATTTCAAGCTTTTTATCTACCGTGAATCAAAACAAAATTTACATATCAATTAAAAATACGGATAAATTTCATAACAAGATCCAATTTATTTGTTGGTTCTCATTCCTAATACCAAATTTTAAGTGTTCTCAATAAGGGGCCCAATTAATTCCTTTTTCTTAATTTAGGGCTCTAATTTGGAAACTCTCTCTCAAAACAAGCACAATTGACTGATGATGCTAGCGGCAATTTCATTGGTTTTTTTTTTTTTTTTTTCATTTTTTCTAATTTATTTTATATAACATATCTAAATAATATATATGAAAATAAAATTAAAGAGGAAAATCTTCATCTTTTTTTTTTCTTTTTCTTTTTTCCATTTTTTCTAATTTATTTTATATAACATATCTAAATAATATATATGAAAATAAAATCAAAGAGGAAAATCTTCATCTTTTTTTTCCTTCACGTGTAGAAGAAGTCTGTGCATCAGATTTGCAGGATGCAACAAAGCTGGAAGAAAAGAAAATTTCATAGAGACTGCTGTTGCACACCCAACAGATGTAGTGAGGCAAGTGGATGTATTGAAAATTCACATAAACAATTATGGGAAAAAGATTACTGCATAAAATCAAATGATGATCAATACCTTGATAGGAAAATAGAAAACCTAGGGTTTGAAGGATTAATGAGAGAGAATTCTTCTTCTACGCGTGAAGGAAAAGAAAGATGGAAGATTTTCCTCTTTGATTTTATTTTCATATATATTATTTAGATATGCTAAATAAAATAAATTAGAAAAAATGAAAAAAAAAAAAAAGCAATGAAACTGCCGTTAACATCATCAGTCAAGTGTGCTTGTTTTGAGAGAGAGTTTCCAAATTAGAGCCCTAAATTAAAAAAAAAGAATTAATTGGGCCCCTTATTGAGAACTCTTAAAATTTGGTATTAGGAATGAAAACCAACAAATAAATTGGATCTTATTATGAAATTTATCAAAAATACAGACTAAAAGACACACAAAATTAATTAATAGTCTTTTAAATTATATCAAATTAAATTTTCAAAAGCTTAATTCGATTTATCGATGCAATTAAAATGTTGAGACACCTTCTTTTTGATTACTAACCACATAATTTTTCTAAATATTAAAACCATTTAGGTCCTACATTTTGTCAAATTACATCAACACAGAAATAAAATAAATTCGTTGCAAAAAAAAAAAAGTAAAACATAAATAAACTAAATAATAATTTGTTATAAAATGAAAAATTAGGTGACAATGTCGTAATTTATTTTACACTAAACTAATATAAAATCCCAGTCATGATATAATTCAGCAACATTAAAACATCAAAATTCCAGAAAAACACAGTACATCAAACAAAATCTCTTGAAAGTGACAACAAAAAATTCCGGAGCGAGACTAATCGGATTTAAACCCGAACCCGCTCTTGGATTTGGATTTGGGCTTTAACAGATAAGATCTGAGCGATTCTAAGCTGAACCCGCCGCCATAACCCTGCCCATACCCGACTCCGACACCGACGCCGCATCCGATCCCCATTCCGAAGACTACTCTGAGATCGTTCCACGCCGGGCTGAGCAAGCCGGCGCCGCCGGCTACCCCGAGCCCGAATCCAACGCCACAACCGATCCCCGCGCCGACGCCGGGACCGAGAACGAGATCGTCTACCTTGCGGCCGGTTTCGCTGAAGAATTCAGCCACCGGATATTGCTTTTCCGGCTTCGTGGTAAGGAAATCGATGCCCTTCCATTTCCAGAGAGGAGCGGATGTGGATTCTGTCTTGTGAAGGCCGTTGAGGAAAATCAGCTGTTCCTTCATATCGTCTTCTTCTGCCAAGGATGCGAATGCGATGTGGATTGTGTTTTGTTTTGTTTGAATCTACTCTCACTGCATTTCTACGTAGATTATATGGATAATGGGTGATCACAACTGCCCAATGAAACCTGATCTTGGAAATGCTATGCATTCGTCGATTAGTGATGCCGTTATTTAATTTGGGAATTTTTATTATTTGATTTTTTAAATTCCCACGTCACCATAAAAGACCACATGAATAGCTAGAATAAATAAATAAAAAACTCTACGTGACGTGGCTAATCCGATGGCTTTTGTAGTTCCGTCGGGAATTAAATTTAAAATTTGATATTTTTAATCATATATTACTGGAATTCAAAATCCTAAATTAGAAATATTTGTTTTAGACAAGCTTTGAATTATAGGACTAATTTCGAATTTTCCGTATAGTTTAATTCAATTCGGTAAGAACAAATTAAGAAATTTGGTTATGTTATTTTTTCGACTCGATTTGGAGCACAACTAACCAAATACTCAATTCCAATTAGGCCCATTTACACATATTTTTAATTTTTATATATTCAGAATATATCTGGATAATTTATGACATCAAACTATCTTTAGAGTGGACATTATCTTTAGATTTGGAGCACAACCTAACCAAATAGGTTCACATCTCCTACACATATAGAGTGGAGACTAAATTGATGACTTTATCATACTTTATAACACTTTATGATATCAATTGTGTTTGGGTTAAGTGATTAGAAACACAAATGTTTCATTTTATGAATGAATTTCGAATTCATCTAAATAGGACGCATTCAAAACAATCTCGCCATAATTGATTGTAAGTCTTCTGTAATGTTACTGTTGAGGATTTTTTGATATTCAAAATTCAAATCCTAAAGGTGAATATTAATCATTTTTTACTGCTAATTTCACCTTATTCATTTGGGTATTATGCTAAAATCAAATCATATGATGAGTGTTCTACTATAATTTGAGAAAAATTAATAATTAGTGTTTTTTTTTTAATTTTTCCTAATGTCATCTATCGCACATTATACATCATGTTAATTATGTTGATATGCATATAGGTAGGATGGAATTTCCCATTTATTTCTTATGTTTGTAATACATTTGGACTTAGCAGTTAATTGAAACGTGGAGTGTTGAACCCTCAAGGCTAGTTTGGATTGAGGGTTAGGATGGGTTAAAGATTTAACCAATGTTTGGATTATGGGTTAAGTGCCCAGGTTTATTTCGGCCTGTATAAGAAATTGAGTTAAATTGGGTGTTGTTGAGGGTTGAATAAATCCATCAAAAGTGGTGGGTTAAATAAACCCAACACACCATCTACAACACTTAATATGTGTACTTTCAATTTTGCCCTTAAATTTGAGGGTTAAATGCAAAAAACAACCTAAACTATTGGTATTTTTCATTTTCCAACCTAATTTTTTTTTTTTTTTTGCATCAAATTGCAACCCGAACTATTTAAAATTTATCAAATTGCAACTTCCGACCCATTTTTCAATCAAAATGTGAATACGTGACCCACATGCTGTAATCTTGTAATTTAATTAATCCTCTGCAACTCCTAGCCTCCGCCATTTCTCCTCCGACATTTCTCCTCCGACGAGCTCCAAGGTAAAAACCCTAACCCCAATTTCCATGAGCTGCTCTATCCTTTTCTCATCTTAAGGTCATTCACTTCCAATGTGTTATTTTTCATTCCAAGTTTGTAATTTTTTTTTATATTTTTGATATAATTACCATTTCATGTGTGTTTTCAAGAAGATTTCGAAGGATGAGATCACTATGGTGTTAGAATACTTTCTTCAATTATATATAGATTATTGAACAAACGAAGCGATAGAGAGTATGTTAATAAATATCCATCAAATCGGAAAGAACAAGCTCTACTTTCACAAAGCATACGGCTAGCAATATCGAAAATGTTATGCAAGAATTGGGGGAATTTTATTCAGCAAAATATGATTCCAAACGGCAACGTTTTGACAAAAATGATGAATCAAATTGTGCAAACAAAATTAAATATACAAAAGGAAAAGGAAAAACATTAATAAAATCCAAATCAAATTAAATGTGATGAAGGGTAAAATTGTTATTTCATAACAAACATTATATAAACCTATCAACCAAACAAAATTTAGGTAAATTAACCCAAATGAAAAATACATCAACACTCAATCCAAACATATAAATTGAGGAATTATATTGAGGAATTATCTATGTTCTAATTTTATTCCAAAAGTGAATTGTTTGGACGAGGACACAAAAATTTGTTTATAGGTGTAAGGTATAATTGTCAATTGCAATCTTATCAATCTTAACCACTAAACCAAACATAAGTTTATAACTCAAACCCACTTTGGTAAACTCATAATCATTCAAACCAAATACAAATTTAACTCAAATCTAATACAAAACCTACATACCAAACACCAAAATAATATTATTTTTATCTTTAATAAATAGTAAAAGTCCACCATACTTAACAATCTTAACAAACCCAAATCTCAAACAAAACGTGCCCTCATTAGTTAAGGTCCTTAAGGATATCTAAGTCAAAAGAGAAATATTTTACATTATTATATGTACGCACGTTTTGTTCTAAACAATAAAAAAGATGACGAACATGTTTGAATACAATAGTATATTAACAATGTGAAAAATGCATTTGGTTTCAACATTGCATGCTGTAAGCCTTTTATTGCAAAACACTCTTTCTTTTATATTTTATAAAACTGAAAACATAAATAAAGTACAGTTGAATTGCTTTTTATTGAGATAAAAAAAAATCTCAAATATCTCAGTTACAGTATATTTTTATTTCTTATTTGTAATACTAATATTTCATATCAAGTGCAGATAATCAGAAATGAGCCCAAAATATCAAAGAATAAAATTTTAATGATACTGTTTTACGAATCTAATTTTGTGAGATAGATTAATTTATAAATAAATTTGTGAAAATGAGTTTGATTTGTGGGTACGGTGGTGTGCCTCCACTGTTTATATGCATTTTTAATGTAATCAAATTAGTAAAAAAAAAAAAGTAGTTAAAATAAAATAAAATCTTATGATACATAGTCTCAAATATATATCATATAGTACTCAATACGTACACACACATCTCAAGCTGGTGAGGTGGCAATAATTAATTTGTGAATTATGTGTTACTTCTAGAACATCATGTATACCAAGTCATGATATACGGCAGAAAACAAAACTTGGAAGACTAGAATATGTAGAAAAATGGAGGTTGACACCTCTCATGAGCAAAATGTAATTTGACTACTATTAATTCTTGTATAGTCATCACTATTCATTACAATTAATTCATCTCTAAATTGAATTTACAGTTAAAATATAATAAAAAATCTAATATATGATATTTTTTACACTCTATAGTCTTTTTTTTTTCTTTTATTGCATCCCGAAATTTATGAGTTTATCACTTTGCAACTAATTAGGGTCATTTTTATTAACTTTTTCAGACCAAATTGAAAATTTTCATATGATATATGCTCAAACTGAGCTTGAATCAAATAAAAAATAGAAAATTAATTTAAGACTTTTATTTGTGCTGAAGCATTTTGATTGGAGAAATGATCTTAAAATGATTTTATGTGGCATAGTAAAAATAACCGCAAACTTTGTAATGCACTCTCAAAGAAGGAAAAAAGAACTCAAATTACAAAATATAAAAATTATAACATACTTTATGCTGTTTTTGTTTTGTTTTAATTTATCAAGAACTCACATACAGATATAGTACTCCAAAAAGTCGCTCTCAAATCTCAATAATAAAACTCGAGGATATTATATTTGACCAAAAAAATAAAAAATGAAGAAATTCAATATATTTGACCATCACATGATATTTCCTTGAAGTCTCCATGTAGCATTGAATATTGTCCAGTCCCCCGGCTTTGTTGACCACAATTAATTCCCTTTATTCTATAAAACCCCTGAAATTCCCTCCAATTCCAATCATCTCTCTCTCTCTAAAACACACACACAGTACACACAGACAACAATGGATATCATCCCATTCACTTCGAGTCTAAGCAGGCGTTTCAGGAGAAGAGGAGGGTACAACAGACTTTCACCCAAAAACCGAAGAAACATGAAAGTAGCCAGATTTGGTGGCGTGAAGCGCTCATGGCGGCTCCGGCTCGCTCCGAAGCTGCGGCTCATAAAGCTGGCTTCGCCGCTGAAGCTGTGGTCCAAGTTGAAGAGCGCTTACATGAGCATGATGCTGAGATTAGCCACGAACACCGGCTCCTCAAACACCATCAACTCCTTTGGTTCTAGAAGAATCCCCAAAGCTCGAGACGCTTCCATGCCTTATTCCAGAACCGAGTTCGAAAACAGGCTCGTTTTTGAGATTTACAAATCCATGGTCGCCTCTTTTGAATTGGGTTACACTAAACACTCATAATTATATTTTCATATATTTTATTTTTTTATTTATTTTACGTATGATTTTGTGAGTTTCGACTCCATTATTTGTTGGAGTTAATTTTCTTCTTCAAATGTATGTATATCGATTATCGAATTCTTGGGAAAATATATATAAATGTTCATGTCCTAAATTAAATAATGAAGCTTTGTCCCGATCTTGCACTATCCATTGCCTCATGTCTCGTGTCTGCTAGCTTTCACCTCTATGCTAATTAGGTATGAAATTATAATCATCTTTGATTATCAAATGTATGATTGAAAATCAAACAAATTTATTTACACTAGCATTTGTCATTTTCCCTTATAATTGTCACGCAATATTTTTTTATTTTAAATATATAATTTCTGCTCAAGTAAGGAGATAGTGATACAAAAAAGTTTAAGTACTGGAGACTAGGCCAAGTTTTGTACTGGACTTCATATTAAAATTGATATATATTTTTGGGCTACTTTTAATTTTGATTTGAAACATGGTATTAAAAGTAATGGGCTAACGATGGGCCTTTTGTTTATTGGGGGATGATAGCTATAAAATAAAATGAAACCCATGATACATTCATTGTGGATGATTCCCTTAAATTGCAATCAAACCCTTCCATCAATCAAAATTTCAACATATAAGACTTTTTAAGACCAAATGATTATAATTAGCAGCAAGAAATGAATGTTTCTTTTTGGGAAGAAAATGCTGTCAAACCAAAGCATCCATTTTAGTTAGATGATCCTTTTTTTTTTTTTTTTAAATATCATATTTTATATCATCTTTCGGTTTAAGAAAAATCAAATGTTCGAAAATTGGATTGATCCAATAATTTAGTAGTAGTTTCTAAAAGCATTCATGTAGTATAAAGTTGGGACTTGTTACAAGGTATACTTTCTTGGTATCGTTATTTCTTCTTATCAATTCTATTTAAAATAATTATGTCAAACTTCTAATTAGTAGCCATTATTTTTACAAAACTTTATCAGTTACAACAAAAACTATTAGAGGACATGTACACTATTAACTTTCTTTCCAAAATCGTGTCGAATTTTTATTTACATTAGTTTCACATATGCATATAGAATTTATATATAAACATATAAGTGATATTCTTCAAATATAGCAGTTGACATAAGATTTTGATGATATCCAAACAGAATTAGTTAGAGTTGTGGTAAAGAAGCAACTATGATAATATGATTAGGGGAGTGGTTTGCTTGAAATAGATAGGAAAGCATTTCTTGGTCCAACTTATAATCATTATCATTTTAACAACTAGTAAATCTTGTGGTGTGGCCACTTTCCCCCACCTTACCATACGTGCATGCCACGTTAATTTAGCCGCTAACTAGCATTTTTTCTCTTGCAAATAAATAAATAAATATATAAAAATGCATGTGAAAGATAGTAGTAACATATCTGAAGTTTCAAATAATGATTCTATTAAGTGGGTTAATATGAGATGTTGCTATTGAGTCAAAAAAAAATTCAACTTATGCTTTTTGAGACTTGAGAGCTAAAAAAATATATCCCCAAGTCAAGATATATCATTGTGCTTAAAACAAGACAATTTTAGAATTCGTTTTATTTATATCATGATAATGATCTTTATATAAAATCATACATAATACACACACAACATATTTTGCTAGTTTAAGCATGTGAAGGAGACTATCAGTACAAAATAATGTTTTATATATAAAGTCACAAATATGAAATTTTAAGTTAAGTTCCAACAATGCTTGGGAATTATAAGATACTAATATAAGAAAAAAAAATTATTTTTTAAAAGTTTATTTTCTCATCCATGAGACCAGTGTAATATAATTGCCTAAGTCGCCTCGTTAAAAACGAATTCATAGATCCAAGCAAATTCTCTTCAATATAAATGCAAGACAATCAAATATTAATATAAATACACATATTTTAGGGCAACACTGATTAAGTATATTGTATATATGTAATATTTCATGATTGAAATTATATTTTCATTGACTATAACAATAAAATATTTGAATCGAAACTCCAACTAATTTTAACATCCCTAAGGAAAAATAAATAAAAATCTCCAAATTATCTATCTACTTGGGCTTCTTCTCCAACAGTTTGATTCCCCACCCCACCCCACCCCACCCGCCAAGCATTTTCAGCACCAAGTTTTCCCCGCCAAAATGTTTAAATGCTTCTGTTCCAAGCAATTTACTTCTCTGCGGCCTACACCATCAAACACCAATCTAACGACCTTAATTCCGCGTTGTGATTGTTTCAAACTCTCAACTTCTTGTGGACCTGCACACATCAGATACTTTCTTCTCACCTTATATTCTCCCGCTCTGTTTGTATTTGATTGATCAATCCCAATTCTGTTTGCCTCCCTCCATAATAATTCTCTCCGATTTAGGTTTATTGATACCTGCATTGCTCAAATTCTTCCGGTGAGATGCAGAAGGAGAATACCTCATTCGATGTTCACACCGCCGCCTCTGCCGTAGACGCGCCGCCGTTGCATTTCTCTCGGAGCAATCATTTTTTCTCCCCTGCTCCGATGAATGATTACCCTAATTTCAACGCCTCTTTGTACTCTTCAGTCTTTCATAAGTATCCTGTGAATTCCTTCTCCGACACCGCCTCTTTGGACGGTGGCGATTTCGAGCGCCGCCACCATGATTCTAGCAGCATCCTCGAGTACCAGCAGCTCTACAATCGTTACATACTCTGCCTATCGAAGCTTCGTGATTCAATCGAGGAGGTTGATGTTCTCCGCCACGAGAACGAATCTCTCCGCCTCTCGAACGCCGATCTAACTCATCGCGTGGCCTTGCTCTTCTCTCGTGAACGACTCCTCTCCGAGCTCAACCGCCTCAGCATTGCGTCTCCCTCGCCCGCCGCTCCGGTTCCCGTTCATGAGGCCTCACCTCAACCTCTTAAGGAACAAAGTCGCATCGAGGGGAGGAATACCGAAAGAGTCGCACTTCCGAAGAGCATTTCGGTGCGTTCCAAAGGTTATTTGAAGATGAATCGCCCTGGTCGCGACACGAATCTCCAAAAATCAGTGAATCAGCCGAGTCCACAATCGGTGAGTCAACTCGATATCCAGTGTATCATTCAATGTGAACAGTTTGGATTACTGATGAAATTTTTATGTTCTCAAAATAGTAGGATTTTCATTAGATTCTAAATTGGCAATATGACTCGATCTGTCGTTTCTACAACAAAAATCTGCAAAAAAACATGAAAATTCTACTGCGTCACATATATGACTATTTTAATTATTTTATTTATAGTATGTAACTCGTTGTTTATACTCGATAATTGGATTGATATGCGTTATTCATGATTGATCCTGGAATTGTATGCTATCAAATACCTCGAATTCTAATAGTTAGGTTTTTCTCTTTAAGTCTTAATTTGATCATCTTGGGCATATCAATATCAAACCATCCAAAAATGCTCAAATTCCGATTTGAATATATGCTAAACATATACATGTTAGTTAGGTTCTTTGAAATCATTATGCTTGCCGCTTGCGTACTAACTCTGCTTCACATTACCTTCACTGTTGGGGTTCTGTTCATGTTCACCTACCAGCAGCAGAGAGTGTACGTACCAGGGGCAAAAGAGGAAGAAGAAGCTCTGGAATTCGACGTGTACAACCAAGGGATGGTGAAAACAGAGCTGTGCAACAAATGGCAAGAGACTGGCGCGTGTCCATACGGAGAGAACTGCCAGTTCGCACACGGAATCAAGGAATTGCGCCCGGTGATTAGGCACCCACGCTACAAAACTGAGGTATGCCGTATGGTACTCGCCGGAGACATCTGCCCCTACGGTCACCGCTGCCACTTCCGCCACTCTCTGACTGAGCAGGAGCGGCTGATGGCGGCATCATCACTACCACCACCACCGCGCTGATTGGTTCTCTCAACGGTTCGTATTGGGTTGAATTTGAGAGTTAAATTCACATGTCTCATGAGGTACTGTTTCATCGCTGTGTTGCTATTGTCTTGCATAATTCTTTAAACGAACTTGGACAATGTGTGTAGTTAGTTTCTATGGTGTACATAATAAGACTGAAATCTGTTCCAATTGTTGATAGAACTCCATGCAAGATTAGAAATTACTTTGGAAATCTATAATATTAGTAAATTTATTGGTAGCTGTTGAAATATTTCTGGAGTTGGGTTTCAGATCTATTCATTTTAAAAGGGATTCTGAATAATGTTATATATATGAAACTGAATCTGAGATACACCCAAATCACTATAGCAAGAAAGGAGACTAGTCAAGCAACCAAGATGAAGAGCTACGTGTTTCAAAATTTTGTTAATTAGCCCATCAAACATCAATGAGTTGGTTGTTATGCAATAAAAATCCATCACACAATATTCTATTCCATTATATCTGCATTACAAAATTTCCTTCACGTGCTATATATATATATGAAGTATCATCATAAATATAGGTTACACCCTACTTAAAATTTCAAAATCTTTGATGAAATATGCTTTTACGTGGAGAGATCTAATTGTAAATTAATCATAGTATAAATGCTTCGATCCAAGGCAACCTAAGGTTATATTTACATTGAGGATTCAAGATTTGAAATTCATATTAGTGGATTTATCAAAATGTCTTTGGATAGATTAATAAATTGTACGTGAGGATGAATTTGAAATCTAGTAACTCTCTTTGAAAACTATAATTATAAAAGGGGTTTAGTGAATTGAATATTGACTCATAAAGTCACATCCTTCAACAAAAATGCACCATAAAAGCCTTTGGAACAGATCTGCTGTCTTAAATTTTCATAGAATATTGAAGGTACTTAGAAAATCAATATTGCAAGCTCAAAAAAAAAAAAAAAAAAAAAAAAGTTATTTTGCAATTGTAGGGTAGTCTTAAGCAGGGCCCCATGGGAAACAGTCAACTACCGTTTGGTGAAAGCAATAGGGCAACAAAATTCAAGTGCACGTCAAAAAAATCAAGAAGCGAAATGCTGGTGGCCGTAATTGCATACATATGTTTGTAATACACATAATAATAAAATTCAGCTCTCATACAAATTAAACATAGATAAATTAATACGTGAACTTGATTTTGACAATCCAAATATGTAGGTCACTAACTTACGGGAAAATATCTTTTTCCATGCAATCGTAATTTATTAAAATAACTATATTTCAATAACGACATAATTATTTGCGTACATTTATTTTACGGTTTTCTTAAATCAAAAGCCAGCAATTGGCAAGACTTACAAGGTTTTTGGCTACATTTGTTCAAGATATTTTATAAATTTTATATTTTATGAGATGTTTTATTTTATTTAAAGAACAAGTTTTTAAAAGTTTGAATCTTTTAAGTTATAAGTAATTCATATTTTAGAAGTAAGATATACCATGCTATTTAGAAATAAGATAAATATTAATATTTTTGAATTTTTTTTTTTATAAGTGCATAATATCAAGCTTTGATGAAATTAATTTTTTTTTCCTAAAATTTTGCTAAATTTACACTCCTAATAAATTAATAAGCTTAGAAAAATCAAACACCTCTGAACTCACGATATTTAACATCTTGGAGCCTCTTCCTTACAAGTGGAGCCTCATGGAGTTAATTTTTCGATCGACGGATGAGATAATCTCACATGTCACATTCGAGAATGCATCCCACTTCATTTCAACCCAATGATCCATTATTGTTAAAGTTGAACATCTATATCTAAATTTTTTCAAATGCAACTTTTACTCATAGATTAAGATCTATGTTATTATGCTATTATTATATATGTGACTTGAGTCGATGCAACTAAGCAAGAAACCTAATTTGCAAATAAAACTTCACATCATTCTAAGCAACATAGTCATTGACTATGCAGTGGAACTCACATAATAAAATCACATATATTGGATAAGAATAAAGAAAGAGTCGATGCTGAAATTAGTTTTCAGTAGGGAAAAAAGAAATAAAGTTATCTTGCAGTACATATTTTCTACGAGACTGCACTATTAGTTTGTAAAAGAAATGCCCTTGCTAAATTTGGATAAAAGCTTCGAAAACTCATACCAAATTAAATTTTAATTTATATTTTGCAGCCCAACTAATTAGCTAGCCCAATCCGGCCCAGCCCAAACTATAAACTATAACAGATGGCATTCTGTCTAGAGTTGCGAATTATAGTTTGTTTTATTAAAGGTTTTTGGTTTATATTTTCTTGACAAGCCTGATATTATATTTTCATACGCAGATTGAACCAAAGCAAATATTTATGTACGGATCTAATTCTATATAGAGTCTCATGCCCAATATACCCAATTTGATATAAAATGATAACAATTCTACCCACTAATATAACAAATTGTCCTCAAATACCCACCAATATAACATATTATCCCCAAATACCCAATTTTGGTTTTGTCCTCACATGTGTACTTTATTAATTATTTTATCTTTATCTTTTTCATTTACTTTACTTTGATATTTTATACATGTATTAGCACATTATCACATATTTTCGTTAAACCCTAAAAAAATAAGGGTTTAACGAAAATTAAATTAAATTTTCGTTAAACCCCTATTTTTAGTCATTTTATACATATAATTATACATTTCATAATCTTTTTAAATCAATATTAAATGCAGTGATTAGTTTAAAAAAGAAGAAAATAATTTCGTTTTTCAATTATGATGAATTAAATAAATAAATAATATTCTAGTATTCTATGGCTAAGGAAATAATGGATTGGTCAATTATTTGAATGATGATGCATTCCATTATATTCTACATAACAACGGCTTCTCACTACAAGAAAAATGCACCTAAACAAGTGTTATTAACCCTTGTCGTAGCTATAGCTAAGGTCATGAAAATTTCGCAGCGAGACGGTTCTAAACCGTTGTCTTTTCTACCTACGACAACGGCCAACGTTATCATGTCAAATATTGTCTGGGATTTGAACCCAAGTGACAAGATGGTACTCCAACCACTAGACCACTAGTGCTTTATGTAGTAATAGTCTACATGCATTTCTTTTATTTCAATTTTTGATATTTTTCAATTTTCTATTATCACATACTTTTTGTTAATTTTTATTATTTGTATTTTTAATATATTTTAAAAGGTTAAATATATATATATATATATATAATTGGAAGATTAATGACTAATTAATATGTTTAGTAATATTTAATCTAATTTCATTTTAAGACAATTATAAAATATACTAGTGCATATTTTTAATATATTTTATAAAAATACTATTTTTTAAAATTATGAGTTTGTTCATATAAGATAATATTAATGCAAATAATAAGATATATATATATATAATTGGAAGATTAATGACTAATTAATAACATAAGATAATATAAGATAATATCATAAAATAATTAAACTTTTCAAATTTAATTTAATTAAAAAACAATTAATATTATCACATATTTTTTGTTAATTTTTATTATTTGTATTTTTAATATATTTTAAAATTTTAACAATATATATATATGTATATATATATATATTTGAAAGATTAAGGACTAATTAACATAAGATAATATAAGATAACATCATAAAATAATTAAAATTTTCAAATTTAATTTAATTAAAAAAAATTAATATTATCACATATTTTTTATTAATTTTTATTATTTGTATTTTTAAATATATTAAAAGTTTAACAATATATATATATATATATAATTGAAAGATTAATGACTAATTAACATAAGATAATATAAGATAACATCATAAAATAATTAAACTTTTCGAATTTAATTTAATTAAAAAATAATTAATATTATCACATATTTTTTGTTAATGTTTATTATTTGTATTTTTAATATATTTTCAAAGGTCCACAATATATATATATATATATATAATTGGAAGATTAATGACTAATTAATTAACATAAAATAATTAAACTTTTCAAATTTTATTTAATTAAAAAACAATTAATATATAGCATTTCTTCTTTCATTTAAAAAAATATATATTGTAATATTTGACTTTTTTTTTAAAATTAATTAAATTAGTCTACGACAACGCTTCTACGAGACTACGACCACGTTAGAAAACAACCATTGTCTTAGGGTCCTAGGACAACATGTCTACGACAACGGCAAGTTCAAACTCTTGTCTATGAGAGAATTTTTCGGGCAATGACAACGGTTTCGTCTACGACAACGGCAGTTTAGACTACGACAAGGGTTTTTTGAAAAAACCCTTGTCTTAGGGGTGTAGTCTATGAGAAAATTTCTTGTAGTGTCTTTTAAATTAATTGCTCGTTAAACCCTAAACGATATGAAATTAACTAATTTATTGCTAGTTCGTTAAACCCTAAATGATATGAGATTAACGAAAATTAATTGCTAGTTCGTTAAACCCTAAAATTATAAGGTTTAACGAAAATTAGGATTTAATTGTTTAATTGTTCGTTCAACCCTCAAAATTTAGGGTTTAACGAATAATACCCTATTGTTCGTTAAATCCTTAAAAATAAGGGTTTAACGAACAATACAATTAGAGGGTTTAACGAACAATAGAGTATTGTTCGTTAAACTCTAAATTAGAGGGTTTAACGAACAATACCCTATTTGTTAAACCCTATTTCACAAATTTGTAATTCAAAAACTAAATTCAATCCTATTCACGAACTAAATTCGACTAATTCGTTAAACCCTAATTCACGAACAAGCTACAAGTTCAACTAAAATAAAGTACACATGTGAGGACAAAACCAAAATTGGGTATTTGGGGACAATATGTTATATTGGTGGGTATTTGGGGATAATATGTTATATTGGTGGGTAGAATTGTTATCACTTTATATCAAATTGGGTATTTGAGGGTATTTTCTCTTCTATATACATATATATGTAAATATTTTCACAAAAACTCATGTGAGACGGTCTCACGGATAGTTTCCGTGAGACGGAGCCCCATCACTCACAAATATCTAATGTGTGTGTACTGTGTACAAAAATCTGAAAGCTTATACTTAATATACATATCTTTTTTATTTGCGCAAATAAATTAATTATTTTAGGTAACTTAAAAACTCAAGGGAATTAGATTCTGACACATATACATTAATATATATATATATATCGATATTATATTCTGTATTTATATTTTACATCGCTTAATGGGTAAAGTTGGATGCTTAACTGCTTGAGGTCTTACTACACTAGACTTGTTAGTACGATTTACCTTTTTCATATGGTTTGCTGACCATATCGAATGTATATTTTTAAATAGTGGATACAAATTCTTTAAAAGAAATCTGTTGTGCATCTCTAATGATAAATTAAAAACCCAAAGACTTAACTAATTTGTTATCTTTTTTATTATTTTCGTGAGGGATTCAGGGACATATAATTGTTAATCTTATTTTCTTTCAAAAGAAAATTTTATATAGAAATTTTATTGATTTAGATCCCGAAATATATGTAAATTACTAATGACATATATGAAAGATAAATTTATCAATTCAGGACTTAAAAGATGATCGAAATTATCAAATTTAACATTCACGTTCACGTGTTGTCACATTTTGTTCCAGTACCTTTTCTCAATTCCAAAAAATAAAAAAATCATCCTACATTTGAAATCTAATCATTTTTTAAAATATCTAACATTTGAAAATATCGAAAAAACTTAATTTTATGGAATATCTATATCGATTATTCATGAGATTTTATGAATTTTGTCCAATACACTATATTGTATCGCATATCCATATATCATATTCAACATCAATATTTTGCAATAATGTATATTATATATCAATTTTTATTTATTTCAATAGTGGATGATGATCAACATCAATGTCTTCGTTAATAGTGTAATATTTTCGTGTTTGATTACTATTGCTTAAATATAACTAATTGTAATTGGAGTCTATATTGAAAATATATAGAAAATTAATAATAGTAATAAATTTTGTATTCAATTATGTATTTTTATCAAATATCATAGCTAAGGAACATACGATATAAAAAATCATATTTGATAATAAAATAACAATTTAAAATTTCACACTCTAATTGTAATTTTTCAATGAACACCTCAATATCATTTGACATCACATCACCTATTGAACTATAATGGAATAACGGCTGATAGAACAATGAGATAATTTAATTTTTATAATAAAAAATTTACAAAAAGTTATATTCAACATGATTATCCTGATCAATTAAAGTCAAAAGTCATAAAGTAATGCAACTTCAAAGATGAAGAGATGTGTTATGCAACTTCAAAGATGAAAGATTGTGTCAAAAAAGGAATATTACTTCAAATCCAAACACAAACTATATAGTAATGTAAAATATTATTCGTTCTTCTGGAACTTCTGGAAATGGGGAGTGTGGATATTCTAATTCTAACGATATATAGTGAGTGGAATTTTGACTAAACACGAAATAAAGTTATCTTAAGACAAATTGAGGCTATATCAAGAATGACACTCAAATGTTTCCAGGCACAGTCGAGTTCGGCTTTGTTTTATACATATTTATCACTCGAATACATTTCATTCGGTTGAGACCTATTGTATGGATGGATAGAGTTTTTCATTTCTCCATTATCAAAAAAATGACGTTCAAACAAAACACTTGCAAAAATTAGTTATGTGCCAAACATTAATTTTTTAAATACATTAGGGGATGAAAATTTTCATATATTCAATAAATAATTGTAACATATAATATTATATAGAGTTTTATGATTTATTGCTTTATGGGATTTAAATTTTAAGAGGATGGTTGTGGGTTAGGAAAAAATACTGAATTATATCAAGTAATATTGAAATTTTTTGGTAAAGTATGAATTTAAAATTAAGTAAATACTGTAAATATTAATATTAATTAAAAGTTAGATATATTCCAAATTAATAATTTAAAATTAATATTTCTCATATCGATATAGTTATATTTTCGGTGTGCTTTTAAATTAATACTAATCATTTCGATATATATAACGGTATTTTCAATATGAGTCATGTATCATACAAACATTTTTGGTTTGGTGCATGCAGTTTTTGAATTTTCGGTACGATATACATTACATAACCATCTCTAGATGGTTGAATTTGTTGTTTTGACTTTTTTACCACCTCTCCTTTGGAAGTTACAAATGAAATCTTCATTTGATTTTAGGTCCTGTTTGACTTGACAGATTTGAAATGAATTTTTAAAATAAATTAATTTCGTCAAATATACTCAAATCAAATATAGTTGATAAATTTATTATTATGAATTTCAAATCTCTTAATCCAAACACAATTTTAAGATATTATAAATTTACTATTATAAATTTCAAATCTCTAATTCCAAACACAATTTTAAGATATTTATCCACGATGTGAGAGATGAAAAAGTAAATGAAGACATATATGTCAGAAGATTCACCACTAGCTTCTAGCTAGCTTTCCCAAAAGAGATAGATCTAGCTTTGAACCCTTTTATAGCAACTTGTGTTGCTTTTAGAATTCAAAACCCTATCTTCATATATTATATCTTATTTTATATATCACCCTCATCAAATTGCTAAATTACACCTGGGGTCGGGAAAAATACCAAAATACAGATTTACCATACCGAGAATTAATCGAAAACTTCGCACTTCTAAACAAAATTTTGCACTCTATAATAATAAAATATTCTGGCATTCAAAATACAGATGAACTGAAGAGAATTATAATTATAATGTCGTATAATATATATATTTATGAAATAATTGCTATGTGTGAAACATTTTTAGACCCATTTTTGTTTCTTCGGTATCTTACTTTACCATCCTAGGCATTCTATTTTTCAATCGTTAAATTGTTTGGCATCCATTGTTTTTTCTACTTAAATCTTGATCAATTGAGTATTTAAATTCTACCTACATAAAATATACTTGTCCAGGTGCCTAAATCAAATTTTAGAAAACTTTGAAATTTGTTATTTTTCCATGCACTTCAAATTTCAAAAATAAAACACACGCAATAGCTCTTGAACAACTTTTTATTTTCCTTTAATTTGGAGTGTACGTATTTCCACCATAATAATGAATCACAAAAAATAGAGTGGGTGTGTAATATTCTAAATATGGTTGGGCCATATATAAGATTATAGATAGCAAATTGGAATATGGTCTTTCAAGACTTACAGAACAGATGCTTTAATGCCCATAACGTTATCTACAACTATACTTCCTTTAGTATAAAATATGATTGATATGATATTGTGTTTCTATTCAAACTTACCACACATCAAAGATCCCACAAATGATATTAGAGTCCATTTGGGTGGACGTATTTGAAGAGTGATTTGAAAATTTTAATAGTAAATTTATCGATAGTGTTTGGATGTGAATTTGAAATCAGTCACTTCTATTTTGAATTAATTTTTGAGTAATATGGATGAATTTGTATCTATTTTGATTCGAATGGATTTAAAATTCATTCGTTTCAAATCCAGATAGAGACTCAGTCAATTAAGAAAGCAACATATATAAAAATGATATCAAACTTGATATAATTAAAAAGAGTAGTAGATGTAATTGTATGAAATAACATAGGCAGCTAGGTGGAGGGTACAAACAAGTGATGTGAAATAGAACTTGCCCAAATTGGGCATGTTGACTGAATCAGGTACAGATTCGAAGAGGATGATGATAAAGAGAGAAGGGGACAAGTGGAATAATAGTGAAGGTATGGGGATAAGACATGTGGATGATGAATAGTATTATTGCATTGCATTATGCTCTGTTTGGTTTGGGATATATAAAGCAACGGATAAGGAATTTCTAATTGCCCTCTTTATTCTTCTCCATACTTCCAGGGCCACTTAATTCCCATTGTTCACACTTTAATTTCCCATTTCAATTTCTCTCCACATTTGCAATATCAATTGTCTCCAAATATCTGGTAGGTTAGATTCGTGAGATGAACCCACAATTTACATATATATGATTAGTTTGTGAATACATATATTATTTGATTTAAAGGTAATGGAGTTGCGTCTATCCGATTTGAGTTTTATTTTTTGGAAATTGAATTGTTTATATTTATATTAGAGTATAATATATCAATGAGTATCCGTCCTTCATTCATATCAAAACACAGACACACATGTCCATATTTGATGTATATGTACTAAAACTCTCAATTTAGGTTTTGCACGAATTTGGTCATCTCATATGTGAATTTTAGTTAGGAAATAAAAGTGGGATGACATGGCTGATTTGCTTATGTGCCGACATGAAGATTAATTGATGCTATAAAAATTGATCGTCGTGTCAACCTCTTATCCACACAAGTGGAGCCAGCTGGTCAAATGACCACCCCAAAAAAAAAAAAAGAAGTCAAAATCCAATATGTGTGGGTCACTTTTAATGCACGTGACCTATTTAATGATCAATGTTACAATTTAATACTTAATGTTTTCTTTAATGTTTCTAAGACTAAAAATAATAAATTGAATAAAACTATATTAGTAGATGAGTTAAATAAATGCTTGATTGGATTTAATTTGCACAAGGATGTAAGAAAATCATTGGATAGATAATTAATCTAGTAAATTTCAATCCATGTGCTCATATTTAATGAGCATTAATTATACTCTATGTTTATTGTAATCGCACGTTGAGTCTGAGTGTATTAGTAATCTAGTAAATTTCAAACCATGTGCTCATATTTAATGAGCATTAATTATACTCTATATTTATTGTAATAACACATTGAAGAGTGTATTAGTAATTAAATAAGTCAATAAATATTATTTTATAGAAAAAGTTGACTGTATATTTAATTTGAGACCTCAAAAAAAAAAAAAAAAAAAAACTTATACAAAAATCGAAAGAATATTACTTTATATAGAAACTGAACTATATATCTACGACATTTAAAAAATGAAAATAAGTCCATATATAAACATGGAATGTACAGACTAGAGAGTTTCAATTTAAAAAAATAATAAAATTTAGGGACCCATAACTAAAATCACACAGATTATGAAAAGTTAGAAAAAGTAATAGTAATAAAATTAAAGGGAGGGAGGGAAGAAGGATGGACTAATGTGCATCATGAAATCTTGCCGTAAAGGATGGGTAAAAAATGGAGTAGGTAGGCTGCACGGATTCTATATTCAATTGACATCGAATGGAGTAGTTATTTGTTTTTCTCGAATAATCAATTTGACAAATTAACACCCATTCTGCAATAATTGCATGTATAGATCATTTAAAACCTAGACACGTGACAGACCAATGTAATACTGACCCATATCATATGCTTATTCATGGATTAATTTTAGCTTATAACCCACAATATTTGAGTTATTGAAAAAAAAAAAAAACCACAATATGTGTAGGGATGGCAGTTTCAGAAGTAAAAGTAAATATTCTACTGTTCGAATCCTAATAGGGTATGGGTACGGTTTGGAAATCTCCCTCTAATCGTGGGTATCTGCCCATTAAAATTCATACAATATATGTGTATAACATGTGTTATGTAGGAATATAAGTTGCTCATTACAATATATGTATAACATGTGTTATGTAGGGACCACGAGCCTTATATTAAAGGTGAATGTGTTATGTAGGAATATAAGTTGCCCATTACAATATATGTATAACATGTGTTATGTAGGGACCACGAGCCTTATATTAAAGGTGCAGATTGTGGAGACCAAATTCGAATTTGAATCATACAAGTTTTCTAATTTTTATTATCCTCTTCTCCCTTCCACTCCTCCCAAGCTCATTTTAGAAAAAAAATGTATTATGTAGAAATATAACATATGTTATGTAGAATCCACCATGTACTTTTCATTAAAGAAACCATTTACCATTAAATTAGTTGGTAATTTGTGGACTAAAAATGTATATAAATATATCAAAGACTATAAATTAAAAAATATATATGAAATATCCATTTTAAATATGACCGTTTAGATTCAAATAAAAAATATTTGTATTTAGTAAACGTATAGTGAAGGGATATAGATATCCGATGGATAGTGATAATTGGAAACAAGACGGGTATGAATAATTTTAAATGAGAAATGAAACAGGTATGAATAATATAATATTAATAGGAATAGAGTTTGAGATTCTTTAAATAATAGGATATCCTATCCCTGGTCATAAATCCCTAAATATCTGAATCAATTAAATGTAGATTGGAGTTAGATCACTCACCCTTCTCTTTTGTTCGAATTATATATTATGAACCTAAATAAATAAATTAAATAAATAATAATAACAACAACCACCGCCGTCTCTTGTTCGAATTATATAATATGAACCTAAATAAATAAATTATATAAATAATAATAACAACAACAACCACCACCTTTTAGCTACTCTATTCGAAGTCGACCATACATTATGTATTAATATTTACATATTTATGCCTATACATATCTTTTTTTATATACATTAAAATTTATATATATATATATATTTATATGTATATTATACATTTGAAAATACAAAAAAAATATATAACACAAATTAGTGTGTAAGTTTAGGTAATTAATCACGAATATTATTGTGAATTGTGATGGGTATGGATAATTAAATTTAATTTTTTAATCGGATTTAAGACGTGAACCCGAATATACCCCGTGCTTGTTGTCCTTCCACACATTATTTATACATGAACGTGTGCTATTGTATGCTAGAGTCTAGATATAATCAGTACATTCATCTATGATCAATAATAAAATCCTACTTCTTTAATTTTTTTGATGATCCTTATAAGATAGCTATTATATGTAAAAAATTAATCAACAACAGTACAAGGAAAAGAAAAGTATATCAATCATGAGCAATAATTATAAGTATATAATATTATATATATATATATATATATGTAATGGTGTAATCAATTATGAAAATTTCGGTTTCGATGGAAATATCGATATCTTAGTTTTACGTAAATATCGTGGAAATATCGGTATCGGTGGAAATATTTGTACATAAATTTATCGATATTTTTTCGATATTTACTGATATTTCCCCGACATTCCACCGATATTTATCGATATTTTCATGATATTTCACGGATTTTCATATAATTTGTACCATGAAACCACCGATATCGAAATCAATACAGATATTTATCGATATTTCGTCGACATTTTCCCGATGTTTCACCTATTTTCCTACCAATTGTACCATGAAGTCACCGATATTGAAATCGATATTTCACTGATATTTACCCTATATTTCACCTATTTTCCTACAAATTGTAGGATGAAGTCACCGATATTGAAATCGATATTTCGTCGATATTTTAACAAAATTTCTCGTTTCTTTATCGCTTGTATGGAAAAATGAAAATATCAGAAATATATCGATTGCACCTGTTTTTGTATCAATCACGTAAAAAAATGAAAATATCGAGAAAATATCGAAGATATTTCCGGATATTTTCATCCATGGGTGTAATGTGCTCAATTACTAGCTTACAGCTGCATACAGATATTGATTCTTATTGGTAGAACCAAAATTCTTTGTAAGGTTCTTATTCTTACTCAGAATTTATTTTTTAACTTTCTGCTTCCATGCATATATACGCAGTTTCATAAATAAATATTATAAATATTCCTCATGCCCACAAAACTATGCCTTCAAATATATGTTTTTTTAAACAAACCCTTAATCAAACCATATGATAGATGAATTTACTTATGCATTCAAATTAATTAGCAAGCTCTATAAATAGAGGTGTTGGAGAAACCTTTCAAATCATAAAATCATACTCTCCAATCCTTCTCATCATCCTCCTATTTTTTGCTAGAGACCTTTTCTTTTTTTCGAGTTTTATTTATGATGTATTGAATGAGATGATTTTTTTCGAGTTTTATTTATGATCGTATTGAATGAGATGGTAGGGTGGGGTGAGGTGGCATAACCGGTGATGAGCTGACAGAAGATAGAGAGCACAGATGATGAGAATACAAATAGTTTGTATATCAATCTTTGTGCTCTCTATTCTTCTGTCATCACCTTGTTGACCTTCACCTTGTCACCTTGTCGTCTTATTCGTTTCATGATTTCTCTATCACTATAATATCTTTTTAGTACCTGAAGAATTTAATCTTCTTCGTTCATCCTCTTGATCGTTAAAGGGAAGTATTAATTTGTGTATTGAGTGGATGGATGAGTGGTTGTTGTTGACAGAAGATAGAGAGCACATATGATGATGGTTCAAAGCTATTTGCATCTCACTCTTTGTACTCTCTATTCTTCTGTCATCACACTCAAAACCCATCTTCCAAATTTTCATTACCTTTAATTAATTAGATGCATGTTTATGAGCAAAGCTATTTGCATCTCACTCTTTGTACTCTCTATTCTTCTGTCATCACACTCAAAACCCATCTTTCAAATTTTCATTACCTTTAATTAATTAGATGCATGTTTATGAGCATATATAATTGCCATTTATAATAGAGGATATATTTTTTACTTTCTAGCTTGTTGTTCATGTTGCATCTAGACAGGTAGATAAGATGGGCTTCAGCTAGCCCTGCCATTTTCGGGATAAGTGTGTTTCCAACTAATTGGATAAAATAATTAACATGCATCCATGTTACATTCAGGTTATAGTTTTATATTTATGTAAATAAGGGTTTTTTTTTTTAATTGTTAGAATTTTCAAAGTCATTTCAGATTTTATTATTATAATTATTCTACTTTTATCATACCTAAATAATTTTCGATTATATTAGTGTAGATTTTAAAACAATTTTCCTAGATGTTGTTAGATTTCTATATTAATTTAAATGGTTTAAAATTTTTATTTGGCCAAAATCAGCAATAGATGGCACTTAGAAATTAGAATAGTTATTGGAAAAATTTAGTGACACATAAAATAAATAAATAAAAAGCTGCCATCGTATGGTTTTTTTTACACGTTATCTGATCAACCAACTCTACTTTGATACAGAAGAAGTGTCTGATGTGGATATGTTTAAGAAGTCTACAACCAAATCTACTCATATGTGAATGGTTGATGCCAAAGGAAGTCCCTAGAGAAAGGTCTGCTGGATGGGAAGCAGAGCTGAAAACCGAGTTGGATCGGGTCTAGTTCAAATGGATTTCGTTTAAAAGGTTTTGGTCAATGGGCCTACAAATCTTAGTTATTAATTAGGGTTTTACTATTTGTGTTCCCCTTTCTATCTATGTGAGATTGGTGATGATAATTTGACATTCTCATAAACAATAGTGTAATATATGGGCATTTTTGCCTATTTTCCCTTAATTTCCCTTCAAATCATGAAATCCTTGGGCTTGAGAGCACTATGATTTGCATTCTTATCTGGTTGCCACTTATTTTTTTAGTATGATAACATGCTTCAACTTGTTTTAGTTATAAATAATTGAATTGTTTGATAATTCAAGATTATAAAGCTTATCCGTGTCTGTGATGGTTTTATAATCAATATTATTAAAAATAAAAGAATTTGTTAAAACCTTAAACTGAAAACACCTCTACTTTTTTGTGAAAGGACTATAAAATATCGAACATCCTATTTTGGAAATTTGTTAGCTAGCAAGTTTTCATAATTTATGTGCAGCTCACCAAACAATATATACGTTATTTTAACATGTTAATTAATAAGCTCAACCAAACACTCATCTTTAATTATGTCGTTAATTTTTTACTGCCAGAATTTAGATTAAGCATGATAAGTTGAATGGTGAAGGTGGTGGCATTATTCTAGGGCATATATTTTCAAACATCTTCAAGGGTATCTTCAGAGTGGATTGAGTATTTTTTTCAGACGAATTCTTTCTTGTAAGACTCCTATTTGGTGAATTCTTATATTAATCGTTATTAAACAGTAGAGAAATCAGATACTATAATAGTAACTATAAAATAAAAGTACTTTTGTATATTTTTTATTTAATTACTGTCCCTCCAAATTAATTAATCATATATTCACAGTGCTTCTTTCATCCAATTCCATTCAAGATTCTAAATTGATCAGCTAATTATTAACCAATTTGAGGAATAGAGTTACTAAATTTTTAAATAGAAAAGGTGAAAAATTATTCACCAGCTAAATTTTAATACTTTAAGAGAAGGTAGTTAGTATACAGTATGATCTCTAGTTAATTCAAATAAGAGTTAGTCTTATATGAGATCATCTCATAGATCATATTACGTGCCAAATCAACCCACAACCATATTACATTATTCACATGTAAATTAATGAAAATGGATTAGAGTTTTTGTGTTCAAATAATATATTTTGATTTGAAATTCCAAATAGCTAGCACAAATTCGAATTTTGTATTTCATATAAAAAAGTATAACTTGCTCTGTAACTAATTTAAATATATATTTGAAGGAATATAAAATAAATATAATATCAACTAATATTTGATTGCTAGCTGCTGCATTTGCATACTCTAGCTTATTAGAAATTATTTTGAAGTTTCATTCATCCAAAGTGATGTGATATAAAATTGGAATATATATATTCACTATAAAATTCATGAAATTATTTTATAAATTTCGTTTCAAGACGAAACTCCACCATAATTCAAACATATTTTGATAAAACAATCTTTAATTTTGTAGATTAAAATTGTGGACCAATATTATATCTCACAAGATCAAATCATAAAACGGTGCTATATACAAAGGTTAAAAGGATAGAAAAAAAATTGTTGTTTTTAAGAAGAGTGATCCTCCTGTGTTCCGGGGACACGGATCCTTGAATTTGTGTCCCCAACCTGCTCCTTTTTTATTTTTTTCTCAGATGTGGACGTTCTCCCTTAGTTTCTTTTAGGTATTACAAATTTATCCTATAGATATTATAAACATGAACTAAAGATATTACATGATTACATGTTTTATGTGATACCTGAAGAGTATATGTGTGATACTTGAAGAACAAATGTGTGATACCTCAACATAATATATCATATATAGGCTATGTGATACCTGAAGAGTATATGTGTTATATCTTAAGAGGAAATGTGTATACCTGTCAGGTGCGCACAGCGTGGGTGCATGGGGGCGTGGTTTTTGAGGTATTACAGATTTGTCCTATAGGTATTACAAATATGAACTAAAGATATATAATACCAGAAGAGTATATATGTGATACCTTTAAAGCAAATGTGTGATACCTGTCAGGTGTGCGCTGCGTGGGCGCACGGCGTGGACGCGCGTGCCGGATGCGGGCTGGGGACATATAAAATTTTGCATTTTAAGAATTATATGTCAACGTCGGTCTTTTAAGTATTTAACACATTTCAAGCCAAATAGGCAATTTCTCTAGAAAAAGCCTCTTGGACTGCCAACATATATCAACGTTGTCCTAAATCCTAAATGCTCATCTATATCGTAAATTTTTATTAGTTTTGATCACCAACAAAAATATGGCATTCAGGGGAAACCCGCCGCCGCCGCCGCCACATCCTTTTACACCGCCACCAAGTCTGCTCATGTTCGATACGGCACCACCGTCTCCGCCTCCACCACCGAATTACTACGCTTCTCCACCACCACCACCTCTTCCAACCCCAGTCCCTTTACCACCAGGGCAACCGCCGCCGTACACCATACTCCTTGGACCTCCAGGTCCACCACCGCTGGTCTACACCAATTGTCCAGGAGCTCCACCGCCGTACTAATATTTTCATGCTTGGAGTTAGCTAGTCTGTTTCTATTTAATGCCACACAAAGCATGTCATTTTGGTGTGGAGTTTGCTTGTAACTAATTATCTGAACTCGCTTTGTATGATTTGTATCTTATCTTATATAGTGTATACGGATTTCATTTGCCCCTTGGAAGTAAGTTTAGGTGAAAATGTTTGGAATGATATGTGAATTGTTTATAATCAATAAGCTTTCAAGCCTTTTTTTTTTAGATTTTCTGGTTATTGAGTTTATTATGTCATATCACTAGCACATATAACCTCGGAAAATGAAATAATTTGTATTGAAGTTGTTTGAGGTAATCATAGTTTGGCCACCGAATTATTGCATTTTTTTGGGCTAACTGTAGAATTATCACATTTGCTAGATTTCTCAAACTTGATTCGTCATCGTCTTTGTCATAAATTGAAGCTTGCTTAAATTTATTATCAAACAACTCAATTTCACAAAATAATGTTAACATGAAACCAAACTGTCGTAAAATTGAAATCATGATTTCAAATACGAAATCGATCAGAAAACACTTAAGAGAGGTGAAAAAAGAACAAAATTTAGTTCCTCGCACTTGTTTCCAGTTCTTTCAGATAGGCTGGCTTTCAGATGGAAGTTTGCAAGAAAACATTCTATCTCTTGCTTCCCTCGCCTGTGTAACCATGACAACAACAAGGTTACTAGACCAAAGTTCACGAATTCAATAAATTATCGATATTCACAATTAAAAATCCTAGTAGAAAGAAAGGGCTATTCAAAAAATAAATACCTGTTTCTCCCAATTAGTGAAAGCTGTAACGAGAGAAAGTGAGGAAGATTGCACAGTAGCTCCAGCTACTAATCCAATCCAAAGGCCCTCAGTGTTGAAGTGCAAAACAAATCCCAGTAGCAATGCAACTGGGATCCCAACCAGATAGTAAGACCCCAGATTTACATAAGCCCCTATATGCTGCCATCCACTACCTCTAGCTACTCCTAAAATATTCAAAAATTTATATATAAGTTCATTTAGTAGAATGTAATGAAGATATGGATACTCATCTAGCTATCTTATTGAATAGACAATCACCTGACAGTACAGATTGCAAGCTATCCATGATGATGGAGAGGCAAAGAAAAGGAACCATTTGTTTGACGCCATTGACAACTTCCATCTCCCCACTAAATGCATATCCCAAAATACGTCGACAACAGAATATTGTAACACTGGCTATCAGAAACTCTGCAGCTGATAGAACCAAAACTGCAAAGACCACGGCCCTGGCCGCCTCTGGTTTCCCTGCTCCCAGCTCATTCGAGACCAAAGTGCTACGAAAGCAATCAAATATTTCAAAGCATAAGTCTTGATATCCCCATTTCTAATCATATAGTTTAGCAATCAATAAATAGTGCATTTTTTTATGCCATTTATATATTTTCATGGGAATGTGAGAATAGTCTATTACTAAGAACATCAAGAACCGACCTTGCAGCAGCACCAAAAGAATAAGGGATGTGATAATGCAATGAAGTCATTGTGAAGCTGTACAAACGAAAAGTAAGTAAACGTTTATTAAATAAACAGAATCAATCAAATCATTAGGAGAAGATTAGCCTACCATATGGACAGAACTGATGTTGATAACTGAGGATTTGGCAACAATCCTGAAAGCAATATTACTAGCTCGAATGACCACCACTCTAGACTGCCATTATCGATCGAAACAAGGTTAGCAACGTATGTTTGAGTGAAAAGGGGCACTACCAAAAGCAGAAAACAAAGTAGAATTACCAGACCATTACAGCAGAGGGGATAGCAAATTGAAAGAACTCTCTTATAGTCAGAAAAACATCTCTTGAAAAAGAAGCACGGGTTTTCTTACAAGTTGGAGAGAATTTCACATAAAGCACAAGCAGAACAACATTCAACCAATATGATATCCCAATGGATAATGCTGCTCCACCACTTCCAAGATTGAACTTGAATACAAAAGCCCAACAGAGGAGCAACTGGAAGAACAGAGATGCTAATGAGGTCCACACCATTGGAATGATCACACTTTGAGTTTGCAAGTAACGAGTAATGGACTGAAGAATAGCGTAAGGAAACAACGTAGGGATTAGGCGAATCACGAATTTCCCCGCTTCAGCTGAGATCAAAGGATCTTGTCCCATGAATATTAGCAACTTCTCTGCATAGATCCACAGAAGAGAAACTGGTATGCATACAATAAACAGACACAAGATAGCGCCATAAGTAAAAGTTCCAACCCTCCTATATCGCTCTGCTCCATACGCTTGCCCACACAGGGTTTCCAGAGCACTCGCCATCCCAAACTGAAATATCAGATAAATTAGGGATCTTAAGAAATGAGAATCAGCCATAGAAGAGTAAATTTGGGATTTTAAGAAATGAGAGTGAAATGGATTACCAGTAGGCTGAATCCGGTGACATTGGAAAGAGAAGTGGCGATTGAAGCACCGGAGAGAGAGAGTTGCCCTAAATGTCCCAACATGAACATCGGCGACGTTCGAAGAAGGTACTGTGACAACGTCACCACAATCATTGGCAAGGCGATGAAATTGACTCGATTGAGCTCCCCTGCAACCACCGCCCACCGCCATTTGCTGCTCTCCCTGTTTGATTCCTTCAGTAAGGGTAGCTCCGCCTCCATTGTTGTTGTTAGGTGGTTGAAAGGTAGAAGAAATATACAGGATCATCGGCTGCTCAAGAGCCGTTGTCTGATCAATCAATTCCTGATAATAATATTTGCTTTTGGATTTTTCCCACGAAAATACATTACAAGTCAATTTTCAAATATATGCCTTAGCTGTATTGGGCAAATTGGTTGCAAATTATGTTCCAAATTTAAGAATATAATTTAAATTTTGGAGAATAAATAAATTTTGTTGTACTGCGACACGAACCACTTATTTTGATTAAGAACGTTTTTGTTATGAATTCGTTAATTTTAATTTTTTATTTTCTTAATTGATTGTTTCTAATTATTATCACTAAGATCAATTGTTATCCTTGAAATAACGTGATGTAGATCTAAAATTAGATCATAAAAGAACAAAAAGAAAAGGAAGATCCAGTCTGCCACGTTTCTTTTATAAGTTGGCTTATGACTCATTCATTTCCAAGATAGACTGCACAGTCAAATTTGTCCTTTATTTCAGTAGGCTCAGAATCTTGACTTGGGAAGATTAAAACATGTGATGCATATCCTCTGTTCACTTTTCATGTCTTTTTAATTATGAATTTTATCTCCCTCTAATGAGAATTGTGAGGATAGGTTTGTTTACTTTTATAAGTGCTCAAAATAAAACTTTTAATTTGCAAGATTACACATATATTTGAGGAATTGATAAATTTATGTTTATCTGCAGGTTTTGTGGATCACGGAATTGTAATACTAGTTTTTTATTTTTTCAATCCATGTTTGAAGAATGGTGGCTTTTAGGGTGATTTTTTTTAATTTGTTAATGCAACTGAATAATAATACACATTACCATTGTTTTGCTTTAGAAAGAAAAGTTCCCTAAAAGAGCCAGATAAAAAAAAATACGTTAGTACACCATGACGAGTCTGGATCTTCTATTACATTTGGTATTACATCTTGTGTTACATAACATTTAATACAGGCCACGTATTAATTAGTGATGTTATTGAATACACGTGACGTGTAGTGATTGATTTGGAATAGAAGATGTAACACCAAATGTAATAAAAGATTTCACTCCCACCATGACCATGACATAATATTTTCCCTAAAATAAATATAATAATATATTTTCATATGGTGTGGCAAATTGTCTACTTGCATAATTTATGAACCAGTCTCTCTCATTTTCCAATTCTCAAACCCAATTTTGTCCATAATATCACATTACAACCTCAAATGCAAGAATCTGTAGAATATGAGATATTATGAGAATCAAATATTCTATTGATGTGGGTAAAACCCCAATACAGATACATAATTATAAGTATGGAAGAAATGGACTTTTGAATATTTTAAAGAATATATTTACAATATTATGTCATTAAATATGCCTCGCAAAATTGACGTGCTATCAGTCACAGAAATTTTGGACCGAAATAGCTGGAAACGGGAACGGGCTAGTCGTTTTGTGAGCACATCAGCAAGTTGGTCAAGTGTGTTCACATGAGCTACGGTGAACAAGCCTTTGGAAGAGAGATCATAAACAAAATGCAAATCTAAAGCAATATGTTTCATCCGAGAGTGCATGATCGGATGTAGTGCAAGACGAGTAGCCCCCAAATTGTCCCACAAGAGACGGAGTGGTGAATGTAGAGAGAGACCGAGTTCTTTGAACAAATTAGAGATCCAACGAACCTTAGAAGCAGTGGAGGCCAAAACACGATATTTAGCCTCCGTGGAAGATCTAGCAATACTCTTCTGTTTACGTGACCGCCATGATATTGGATTCTGGCCAAGGAAAATAATATAAACGGAGGTGGATTTGTCGTCAGTAAGTGTCCCGCCATAATCAGAATCCGAGAAGGCCGTGAGCTGGAGTGAGGTAGGTCGCCGCAATAGAAGACCATGTTGTAATGGGCCCTTCAAATAAAGAAAGAGGAGCTTGACAGCAAGCCAATCGTCGAACGTAGGAAAAACCATGGCTTGGGCTAGACGGTTAACAGTAAAGGCTATATTCGGTCGAGTAATGGTGACATACTGGAGACCTCCAATAGCACTCCTGTAGGCAGATGGGTCAACATCGCCAGACACTGAGAGTGCGAAGGAGGTAGACATAGGAGTAGTAACCGGCTTGAACTCATCCATCTGAAACCGGCACAATAGGTCCACCATGTACTTTTGTTGAGAAAGAAATAGACCATCCCGATACTTGATCATCTCAACTCCAAGAAAGTATGAGAGTGTACCGAGATCTTTTTCTGCAAACTTGGACCCAAGATGTGATACAAGTCTCTCAAGAAGAGGGGTACTCGAGCCTGTTAAAATCATATCATCTACATAGATAAGTATGAACAAGCAGTCATTAGCACGTCGATAGATAAATAGAGAAGTATCAGCAAGAGATTGTGTGAACCCAAAGGATAATAGAACAACACTCAATGTCTGATACCAGGCAAGAGGAGCCTGACGCAAACCATACAATGACTTACGGAGACGACAAACATGATTGAGATGTGATTTATCAATAAATTCCGGAGGCTGAACCATATAGACAAGAGTGGAAAGATGCCCATGGAAGAAGGCATTGCTAATGTCAAGTTGACGAAGATCTTACTTGTGATATAAGGCCAAAGTAAGAACAGTTCGAATAGTAATTGGTTTAACCACAAAACTGAATGTCTCTTGATAATCAACACTGGGGTGCTGATGAAACCCCTTCACAACTAACCGTGCCTTAAAGCAATCGATAGAGCCATCCAGATGATGTTTAATCACAAACACCCATTTGCACCCAATAATAATTTGACCTCGCAGGGGGAGAGACTAGATCCCACGTGTCATGTTTCGATAATGTCGTGTATTCATCTGACATAGCAGCCCTCCAACGAGCATCACGAAGAGCTTGAGTCACACAAGTAGGAGCAACTTCTGAATCGAAGGGGTGTTTAGTGGAACTATACATCTTTGGCTTCAAAATATTATTTTGACTCATCGTCACCATACCATGTGTACGAGTGGGGGGAGGAGGCGGCAATTGAGGCAAGATTGGAGTAGTCGGAGGAGTAAAATGTGGATCAGGCTCGGGAACAGATGTCGAAGTAGCCGGGGGAGTGGTTGGGGATTGTCACGACCATATTTCTAACATAGCTAGACGTAATAGGTTTTCGTATTAAAAGACTTGTAAGTGAGTGTGTGACTTTTTTTTTTAAAACATAATAACATAAATAACTTTTTTAGCGTGAACCATAAAATCAAGCCACACCCACTTCTATATTTTACATACTTATATATGTCAGATAATCAAACAGAAAAAGTCCAAGTACTTCATCAAAACATTATTTAAAGCAAAATAAGCTCATAGCATAGCCCAACAGGTCGTCATCCATGTACACCATCTCTGAACCCGTAGGAACTCAACAACGCAATCAGTAAATCCATGAGCTTATACATCAGCAGGTTTACCTATAATGCATGAACTATATGAGCTAATAAGCTCAGTAAGCTCAGTAAGCAGAAATTATGCATATAACATTAATGATTTGGAATGATGTTAATGATGCATGCTAATGAATGAAAACCTTTTTTTACAAAATCATTTTCCTTCATTGGGCCCCTTGACCACTTCGCTACTAAGCACCGGATAGAGCTTAATATAACATCATTCCTCATTATAGCCGTAACCATGTCTCACAGGCCCCCGACTGAGCGAATCAAGCCGTAACCATGTCTCACAGGCCCCCGGCTGAGCGAATCAAGCCGTAACCATGTCTCACATTTAGTAATGGTAGTCGTAACCATGTCTCACAGGCCCCCGGTTGAGCGAATCAAGCCGTAACCATGTCTCACAGTCCCCTGACTACCCATATAATATATCATGAGCATGATTACATGCCTCGGTGCTAGTAGTGGTCAATAAAATACTTTTCCTCTTGAAATCAAATCTTGCGTGCAGAATGCAATAACCTTCATCATTTACATATGCACATGTTGATGCTCGTGATTGATATTCGTAATGCATCACATATATCTTCACATAACATCACTCAAACACTCAAATTCTCAAGGATATGTAAAATAGCATGATGTCACTTAATCAATATACATATATATCACGAAATACTATGTCCATACATTGTAGTTGCAAATGAATTTCTACTTACCTGAATTATCGAGGATTTTGGTTGTGTAACCTCCTAATTTACCTCTCAGTTTTCTCTTCTATTTTCCCCTATTTTTTTTCTTCTCTTTCTTTTTCTCTAAACCCCCGTCTCCCCTGTTTTTCTTCTTTGTACAACCTTTCCTCCATTTTCATTTCATCACTGTAATAATAATAATAATTATTATTATTATTAAAACAATGGTGACAACTTTCTGCAATACCACGTATCACATACCTATACTAATATATATTAACATTATTGTTATTATATTAAAAAATAATGGTGACAAGTTTATGCACTTACACGTATTACATACCTATGTTACTTTTATATATATATATATATATAAAATGATAAAAGTCAAAATTCTAAAATATGGTACATACGGCCATTATAATTATATGCATAGTTCAATTATTATTATATATATATATAGTTCGTGCATTGTTTTTTACGGCCATTATAATTTCATATATATATATATATATTATTGTACACTTATATATATATATATCCATAACCAATTCAATTATTTAATTATTATTTATTTATTTATTTTTATTAACTGATTTCCCTTCTATAATTTACACCATCAAAATTTACATTACTATCATTTAGGTCTTATTTCAACTAAAATAATTCTCGTTATATTTTACATAGTCAAAGTTTAATTTGGGGTGTTACAGGGGTTGAGCCACCAAATCCAAGATATCCAAGATAAGAGAAGGGGCAAGTGTTGTGGTGGGGCGATATTGGTGTAAAGCAGCAAAAGCTCGTTCAGTAAAGCTGACATGACGGGATATATACATAAGACTAGTGGTCATATCAAGACACCGATAAACACTTTGGGAGGACGAGTACCCAACAAACATACATGGACGTGAATAAGGCTCCAGTTTGTGTGAGGTATACGGGCGGAGCCAAGGGTAACAAACACAACCAAAAGTAAAAAGCTTCTTATAATCGGGTTTTTGCTGGAATAAAGACTCAAATGGTGATATATGATTCAAAATCGGGGTGAGGAGTTGATTGATAAGATAAACCGCAGTCTGGAAAGCAAAAAACCAAAAATCAGTTGGTAGTCGAGCATAGTGTAGCAAGGTTTTGCCTGTTTCAACGACATGACGGTGTCGACGTTCAACAACAGCGTTTTGCTCAGAAGTATGTGGGGCCGTGGTTAACCAAGAAATGCCATATATAGAAAAATAAGACCGAAGTGCCAAGAATTCACCTCCATTATCACTGTAAAAAAAATTATCGGAAAACCGAACTAACGTTCAACAATCAGGCGAAACTGTTCAAACACAGGCTTAACACGAGACTTGTATACCAATGGACAAATCTATATATATTTAGTGAAAACATCAACAAGCAACAAGACGTAACAGTTGGATCCCAAACATCACCATAAACAAAATGCAACGGTTGCAAAACAATTAAAGAAGTGTCCCCAAAAGGCAATTTATGAGTATTACAGCAAAAACACGAGTCACACTCAAAATCTAACAGGCCAGATTTACTACGTAAAAGCAGTTTATTATGCGAAATAACAAAACTATTAATTCTTTGGGAAGGATGACCAAACCGGGCATGCCACATCCCAACATCAGTACGTAATCCAAGAGTTGCAAAGTTCACAGCAGACTTTAAGTAATAAGCAGGAGGTTGCAGGTGATAACCCCCACTATTGCATTTTTTTGTGGCCAGAGGTGCCCCGTAACTCGATCTTTCACAATAAAAGAATACGGAAAAAATTCCACAAATACATTATTCGACCGAGTAAATTGATGCACTGACAATAATTTTTGTTTAGCCCGCGGGACACACAATACATTATCCAATTGAAAAATACGATTAGGAAACTGAATGAGAGATGTACCAGTGTGGGATATAGGCATGAAAGAACTATCCGTGAGTTGTACTTCATTAGTACCATCGTACTCAGAGCGTAGTGATAAATTCCCCGATCCGAAGTCAGATTATGAGAGGCCCCGGAGTCCAACATCCATGCATTAGGAGGTTGAAACTGTCCTGGGGAACGAGCAGAATTCACCACGGGAGGAAGACGACGGCAAGACAGTGCACTATGTCCCTTATATTGGCAAATCTGACAAACAATAACATTATCAAAGATATTATTATTATTTGAATGACCTTTATACCTGCCACCACCACCAGATTGCTGTTGTTTCCCTTTGTTCGATCCACCGGTCGAATGGTTTTGGCCTGAAGATTTTGGACGAGAATTCGAAGAGGTCCGATTCTGATATTGGGTGTTATTTGCAGAAATAACGAGACCGACATCAGCCTGCTCCAGCCGATCGATGAAACGTTCCTGAGCAACTAACATGTTGAGGAGATTTGTAAAAGGAATGGAGTGGGGCTGGGCTCGAATCGAGACAACGATATCCATGTATTTCGGGCCAAGGCCATTAATAACATAAATTGTAAAATCATTATCGAACATGGGCGTATCAATCAAAGCTAACTCGTCGGCTTTCGATTTGAGTGAATGGAGAAACTCGATGACGGATTCATCCTTGATATAGGCACTCCCAAGGTCAGCCTTCAAGGTCATCACACAAGTCCTAGAACAAATAGCAAAAATGGAATGTAGAGTATTTCATGTCGTACATGCATCGGGAGCAGTGGATGCGAACGGGGAGACCTCCTCGGAGAGAGACCCTATGATCGTTGCAAGGATCAGTTGATCCTGTTGAAACTAACGGCGGAATTCTGGTGTACCGCGCGTCAGAAAAGTAACTTCACCGGAAACATAGCCCTGCAAATCAAGTCCATTCAATATCGCAAGAATATGTGATCTCCACTGTGCAAAATTCTTGTGGGTGAGTTTCTGTATATGTTGCATGGATGTGGGAATTATCACTAGTGGAGGAAGAGTAGTAATTTCAGTGGTGTGAATATTGGACTGAGTCTCGTCATCGGACGACATGGCATGAGAGAAAAGAAAGACGACAGAAATTAGGTTTCAACGGAAGAATTGGATCGTGGAGGATGATACCATATAGAATATGAGATATTATGGGAATAAGATATTCTATTGATGTGGGTAAAACCCCAATATATACAGATACATAATTACAAGTATGGAAAGAGTTGACTAAATCAAAACCTAATCTAAAATATTCTAAAGAATATATTTACAATAATATATCATAGAATCAAAGTGGGCCAAACCACAGTATTCATAAGTCTATATTGTTCCCCAATTTTCTTTGAGAAATAACATAAAATTCATTAGGTACCTTCCCCTTTAGATAATTAGATCATAGGATTAATTATATATAAGATGAATTTAAATTTTATAATAGTAATTTTGCTGTCTTTTAGGCAATAATAATAGTATATATTGGTTGTTTGGATCCATATCATGCTTAATTGCTTATGCTTCCAAACTTTTTTTTTAAGGTCCCAACTCATGTTAAATCTTAAAGAGAAATGTTACTAATTTATTATTTTTTTCTTAAAGCAGTGGAACATAATTTGTTTGTATTAGACTAGTTCAAAGAACATGTTTCTGTACTGTACAAGGTCAAATAATGATATTCTATTAATTCTCTTTTAAAAAAAATCAATACAAAAAAAAATCCATATTTATATTAAAGCAGGAAAGTTGGCCAAAATTATAGGAGTGCCACTTTCTCGCTAAAAAATGTCATGTCATAGTTCTGACTTCTTTTCCAAGTCTGAATCAGGCTTCTTTTCCAAGCTTGAATATGATTTCTTTTCCAAGCTTGAATCAGGCTTCCACTGGAAGACATCACATTATATAAGCAAATTCATTCAACATATCTCATTTCACATCAAAGACATCAAATTATATAAGCAAAGTCATTCAACATATCTCATTTCACATCAAATGTTAATAAGAAAACAATTCATGGAGGATAAAAATATCAAAAGAAGAATAGAGATGGGAGAAAAAAAAGAAGATTTTTCAAATATCAAAAGAAGAATCAGAGATGAGAGTCATTCAACAAATCTCATCTCACATCATAAAAGTTGAAAATAAGAAAACAATTCAACAGATCTCATTTCACATCATAAAAGTTGAAAATAAGAAAATAATTCATGGATGATAAAAAAAAGATAGAAAGATAAAAAAAAGATAGAAAAAATACATGTAAGAAATTGAGAAGTAAAGGAGAAGAGAGGTTGAGTGTCGCTGTCATGGCTGCTGTTTTTCCGGCGAATTTAATAGGAGGATGAACAATATATTTGCTTACTTCTAAAACACACTATAGACAAAAGATTTACTTACTTCTATAGGTCAAAGATCATGAGGTCAATAAAATGAAATTGTGGATTTGGTTATCATATGAATGAAGAAAAATACAAAATCTAGATAATGTAGACAGTGGTTGGAGGCGGCTGTTGAATGTAGAATTCATTTTAAAATATTTTTGTATCTAATTTATTTTCTTACTTAATAGTTTCCTTATATTTGAATTTTACTTCATTTTTTATATATTTTTATGTGGTTTTAACAAATTATTATTATGTATTTGTGACTTAATTGATAGATTTAATGTATATTATTCGTGTTATCTAACTACTTAATTCATTGTAGTTTTTTATACATGATCTTTGTTTATTATTATTTTTTTAATACTTATATTATATATATATATATAATATGTATATATTTACTATTTATATGATGCGCGGACACAATGGTATATTTTTCCTCTAAAGAAAAACTCTACGGCAAAATTCATGTGAATCATTTTTTTATTAACTTTGTCACGACTTGAAAGATAGTATTTATCCGTCTCCTCTCAAAATATTTCTTCACTTGATTTCTTCAAATCAAGAGTGGCTAAAATGCATTCATCTCACTGCTTAATTTTTCAGTTCCATGTATCATTTTCCTTCAAACTATTGCCTTCAATTTTCCATGCTTGCAAATCGACTCATTTTCAGCTGAAAATCTCCCTGAAAATACCCTCTGTCGTGCTTCCACTGCCTATATGATCCAATCCATGCAAATCAATCAAGATTTTGCGACAAAATGACTCAAACAAATGATCAATGCAAGAAAATTTTCTGATGATTCATACCTGTTTTTCCCAATCCGTGAATCCTGTTAGTAGTGAAAATGTGATGCATTGAACAGTTGCACCTGCTACCAATCCACTCCAAAGTCCTTGTCCTTTCAATTGCACAACAAATGCAAGAACTAAAGCCACTGGGATGCCCACAAGAATATACGACCCGAGATTCACATACGCCCCTATATGCTGCCACCCAGTGCCTCTCACCACACCTAAGAAACGAAGCAAATGACTTAAGATTGTGTATTCATTTGAGAGCGTTTGAAATGACTCGAGATGGTTACCTGAAAGAACACTCTGTAAGCCATCCATGGCAATCGACATGCCAAGAAAAGGCGCCATTTCTTTGACATAATCGACAACTTCTTTCTCATCACTAAACATGTAGCCCAATATACCACCACAAGTTACAATAGCAATGCTGGCTATTAGGTACTCTGCTACTGACAAAGCTAATACTGCATAGAGAGTAACTCTAGCTGACTCTGGTTTCCCTGCTCCCAGCTCGTTCGAGATCAGGGTGCTTAAACAAACAAACAAACAAGTTGAGTTTTTTATCATAAAGTTGAAAATTGGATCATATTCTGCATATAAGTATTCAAATCTACGCGTTTAAGCAGCAGACCTTGCAGCAGCACCATAAGAATATGGGATGTGGTAATGCAAATACGAAATCGTGAAACTGCAAGCAATAGAAAGTAAAGATTCAGAAATTCACTCATAGTTGGCATCATTACAGATTCATAAATAAGGATAGATACCATATAGAGAGAACAGATGTCTCTAATTGTGGATTTGGCAACAATCCTGATAGCAATAGTATTAGCTCAAAAGACCACCACTCTAAACTGTAAATTAAGCAATACAACAAAGTTATAAGATCACTTTGCAAACATTCAAACTTATATCAGAAGTTGAAAGATGAAAGTGAACTGACCAAACCATAGCAGCAGAGGGTATAGAAAGCTGAAAGAAGTCCCACATAGTTACAAACACATCTGATGAGAGTTGGGGGCGTGTCTTTTGACAGGATGGAGAACACATAACATAAATCAAAATCAAAACAACGTTAAACCAATAGGATATCCCAATGGACAATGCAGCCCCGCCATTTCCAAGATTGAACTTAAATACAAGAGCCCAGCAGAGGGGCAACTGCAAGCATAATGATGCTAATGAGCTCCAAACCATTGGAAGGACCAAACTCTGGCTTTGCAGATAACGAACAAGACACTGAAGAATGGCGTAGGGAAACAACGTGGGGATTAGCTGAATCGCGAATTTCCCAGCCTCAGCTGAGATTAAAGGATCTTGGCCAGCTGATAGCAACAGTTTCTCTGTCAAGATGAAGAGAAGAGACAGTGGTAGACATACAAGACAGAGACAAAGAATGGCCCCACAAGTGAAAGCTCCCACTCTCTTGTATTGCTCAGCTCCATATGCTTGCCCACATAGTGTTTCCAAAGCACTTGCCATCCCAAACTGCATGAGTTAACCAAGATGAGGATAGTATTATAATTCAAGTATCAAAGTATATTACTAGTCACTTTGATTATTTTAAAACATTTTATTATAACTCAGGGTCTAAAATTCCTTGTAATTCCCTGATTCATTTTCTTGATTATAATGTTGGAACCTACAATTCTCCATACCTCATCTCTTCAATTTTTAATCAAGCTAGAAAGTAAATATGGAGACTCATCCATAGTCAATTCCCATAACCAAAAAAAAAAAATATATATATATATATATATCTCTTTTATTTTTATTTTATTCCTTTTTTATCAATTATATGAAATAAGGAGCACGACCTAATTTTGATGATATGAAGTGGCATAAATGATACGTAAGAAAAATGGTAAAAATGTCCAAATGAAAAAAAGGATAAAATTATGAAACTTTTTGAACACGAAACTTACAACGACACTGAAACCGGTGACATTGCAGAGAGAGGTGGCGATGGAGGCGCTGGATAAAGAGAGTTGATCGAGATGGCCGACCATGAACATTGGCGATATACGCAACAGAAACTGCGCTGTCGTCACCACTATCATCGGCAAAGCGATTCCGTTCACGCGATTTACCTCCACGCACCACCTCCTATACACGCTTTTACTCTCGCCGTTTTGTTTCGGCACTAGCGTTTCCAGTTCAACCTCCATTGATTTCTCTCTTCAACAAAATATAGAATTGCACTTCCAGTTTTGATGATGATTCAACTTTCAGTCTTGACGTGTTAGGACGTTAATTGAATAATTGTGATAATTGATGGGATGCCCATAAAGTAACACTATGGGGTGCTTTTAATCCCACCCAAACATTAATTGGTATTTTAATTATACTTTATATATATCTCATGTATACAAAATGCAAATGGGATCACAGATGGATTATGGATAGAGTTAGTTAGACATGTTGAATTGGTACCTCGAAAATCCGGCTATATACAAATCGAAATCGAGATTAACCCTATAAAAATGGTTTCGGCTATTTTCCGCATTAATAGTTTAAATCGTAACCATCGATTCAGATGTTTTTTTGTTTTCAATCACTGAAATGATTATATAAAATATATTAATACTAAATAAGAGTTGTGAGAGTGAACAAATTGAAACAAGTGTTGGAATTAGAAAAAAATAAAATGTGATGTATTAAAAATTCCAACTTACGACTTTAAAAATTACAAATTTACTATAGAAGTTAAAACTTACAAATTACATATTCAATAGATGAAAATTTACAAGTCCATTTATGATAATAACAATAAAAATAATTCACATATTATAATTGAATAAAAAGGAAAAAGGGGTTTGATCCAATTTAGCTATTTCATTCACTTTGAAAACCGCTGCTACTAGTATGATCTACATTGTTACCATCCGATATTGTATACACTCTAAAAATGAGATCATTTATTTTACAATTTCATAATTCATTTATATATTATGACCTGTAGAACTATATAATTTAAAAAACGATAAATGATTAATGAAATAGATGATGCTATTGTATAAAATAATGTTACTTGTACTAAAAGAGTAAATGTGTGATCAGATTCGATTATTAACTAGAGTGGAAACCAAGCAAGTCAACTTTTAAAATCCCATATTTAAAAATGTTAATCCTCTTAATTAGAATTTTAGTAAAAAAAAAAAAAAATGGCAATAACAATTTGAAGAATTCTTTTTTTAGTTATAACCATGTCATATAATTAAATTGAAGATAAATATCAAAATTATATATAAAAGAATTAATGTTTTGTTTTATCATATTTGGTGGAATTTAAAGTTTCAAAATAAAAAATCAGAAAAGTAATTGTAAATATCTAAAAATCAACAAATAAAATTTTTAAAAAGTTTTACAATAAAATCAATAATAATAAATCTAAAATTCTTTGAAATTTCAAAAATAGAAAATTAGAAACTTCAAAATTATTTTTAAATTTTAAGAAAATAAATCTGGAAAATAGTTATAAAATTTTAATTTTTATTCATTCAATAATTAGTATATTGTTTTTTAGTTGTTTTATTTATAAATGTTGTGTATATATAAAGAAGTCTTAAAAAAATTGTATTTATTAATTTTTCAATTATTATAATTTACATTGTTTTAATTTTCTTATTTATGTTGATTTTCTTAATTTATTGAATATGGAGTTTTTAATCCCTTAAGATATAATTTTGAAATTTAATTATAATATTGTAAAGGGTAGTTTTTTCTAAAAAAATTAGTCACAATAAAATATTTATAGTCAAAATAAATATAAAATCAACAGACAAAATTTAATAGTAATAAAATTTTTGGGTAATTTTAAAATAAATAATTGAAATAAAAATAAAGATATAATTAATCCACAAATTTCTTGAGAAATCTAAATGTTATTTTCAAAAAATTTGATAATTAATTTAAAAATCTAAATATTATTTTTAAAGCTAAAATTTATTGCAAAAATCTTTCAATAATGTCAAAGCTATAAAATTTTATTACTATGTAATAAATAATAAGACACAACCCAAAAATTAGGTCTACCGATAGATCCCAGGAAAATAATGAAATAAAAATACCTGGTCCAATTATTTATTGAAAATATAATTACATTCAGTAATTACTCTTTTTTCGTTCGAAATTTTAAAATATTTATGTATCAATCAATATTGTAGATAAAGAAGTTTTAAAAATTTTGTAATTATTAAATTTTTTGGTTATTTTGGTAGACATTGTTTATATATATATATATGTTGGTTTTTTTTTCTAATTTCTCAAATATAAAGATTTTAATTCATTAATATCATAATTTTTAAAAACAACTGTAAATATCATAATTTGTGCAATGCACGGAAAAAAAATACTAGTTAATACTAAATAAGAGTCGTGAGAATGAACAGATTGAAAAAAAGTGTTAGAATTAGAATTTTTTTTTTGATAAATTAAAAATTAGAATTTAACAGTTTAAAAGTTACATATTTACCACAAAAGTTACAACCTACAAATTACATATTCAGTAGATGAAAATGTACAAGACCAACAACAACAACAAAAAAATAAAAAATAATAATAATAATAATTTACATATTATAATTGAATAAAAAGGAAAAAAAAGGGTTTGATCCAACCTAGCTATCGCATTCACTTCGAAAACCGCTACTACTACTAGTATGGTCTACATTTTCACCATTCGATATTGTATATACTCTAAAAATGAGATCATTTATTTTACAATTTCATAATTCATTATTAATTTATATATTATTACCTATCAAACTAAATAATTTTAAAAATGATACATGGATAATGCGATAGAATGATAGATGATGCTATAGTATAAAATAATGTTATTAGTATTCAAAATGTAAATGTATGATCAGATTTGATTATTAACTAAGAGTGGAATTTTTTACGTTAACCAAGCAAGTCAACTATATATACAAGCGGCCGCGTATGGGTTTAAATTTCTTGTTAACTTCAACAAATTATTATTGTTTATATTTTATACAAGTGTAAACCCTTTTTTATTTTTATTTTTTTGGAAATTTCCTTGTAACGTGACTGAAACACAATATATTATTCGACAGTCTTCTTAATCAAATTTGCATTGTTTGACCACCTTGCTAGTCTGTCGAATTATAGGAAAAATATATATATATATATATATATATATATATATATTATGGTTAACCATAAAAATAGTATTATGCTTTATATATATATAAATATATATATATATATGATTAACAATAAAAGATTGCAATCGTACTTAACCGATTGAGAAGCATTAAATATGTGCCACGGATCGATAATTAGATGTACTAATTTTCTACTGTAATTAAATATGTGCCATAATATTACCAATTGGTAGTCAAATGGGCAACTTGAGTTTGGGGAGCCATTGAAACTAAAATGGCAATTTGCCTACTGGGAATATTACCAATTGGTAGTCAAATGGGCAACCTGAGTTTGGGGAGCCATTGAAATTAAAATGGCAATTTGCCTACTGGGAATTTAATAACTTGAGTCATTTGCCACGTGCATTGAATTTGGAACATTTATATCGGATTTTGTTTACGTTATAAAATAGCCTGTTCATAAAAAAATCCATGTTCTAAACTCTATTCCCAAAAATAGAATTTTATTTTGAATTAAATTCAAAAAATTAATATGTTTCTTTACCCGACACATTCACCAACTAAACAAGTAGAAAGTATGTACATAAATTACATTAATAAATAAACTAAATAATATAAATGAAATTTGATGATTTATAAAAAGATATCTCCTCGTTTATATTTCGTAAAAAAATAATATAAGAATCTTATAAAAAATTAGAAGTGGGGACTTGAAAGTTTATACTTATTCAAAATAGTGACGGATTTATATCCGTCACTATTTTGTGACCGAATAATCCGTCACTAATGAATTCAAATTTTTGATAAATTAATACTTATTCAAAATAGTGACGAATTTATATCTGTCACTATTTTGTGACGGAATAATCCGTCACTAATGAATTCAAATTTTTGATAAATTAATACTTATTCAAAATAGTGACGGATCTATATCCGTCACTATTTTGTGACGGAATAATCCATCACTAATGAATTCAAATTTTTGACGAATTGTACTTATTCAAAATAGTGACGGATTTATATCCGTCACTATTTTGTGACGGAATAATCCGTCACTAATGAATTCAAATTTTATTATACTTATTCAAAATAGTGACGGATATAAATCCGTCACTATTTTGTGATGGAATAATCCATCACTACATGAATTCAAATTTAATTATTTGATAATATTAATAATTTTTTAATTAAATATGTGATAATATTATTTGTGATAATATGTGATTATTAACAATCAAGAAATGATAATATTAATTAATATGTGATTATTAACAATTAATTTGTGATAATATTATTTGTGATAATTAATAATATTATTTGTGATTATTAACAATCAAGAAAACCCTAAAAATATGTGATAATATTAATTTTTTTTAATTAAATTAAAATTGAAAAGTTTAATTATTTTATGATGTTATCTTATATAATTATTTGCATTAATATTATCTTATATGACCAAACTCATAATTTTATAAAACTAGTATTTTTATAAAATATATTAAAAATATGCACTATTTTATAATTGTCTTAAAATGAAATTAGATTAAACATTACTAAACATATTAATTAGTCATTAATCTTCCAATTATATATATATATATTTGATATATATATATATATTTTGTTAACCTTTTAAAAATATTTGATAATAGAAAATTGAAAAATATCAAAAATACTTATAAAACAAATGAATGTAGAATATTATTATATAAAGCACCAATGGTCTAGTGGTTAGAGCATCACCTTGAGTCTTGAGTTCGATTCCCAGACAACACATAATATCATCTATGATGATGTCATCATTGACGTCAACGTCCTATGGTGTGATGTCATGTCATCATGACACGTCAGTACTACGATTTTAATGACGGAAATTCTATCAGAAATTTAGCTTTGGTTTTAGTGACGGATTTTTCTGTCACTGTTGATGTCATCATTGACGTCAGCGTCCTATGGTGTGATGACATGTCATCATGACACGTCAGTACTACAATTTTAATGACGGAAATTCTATCAGAAATTTAGCTTTGATTTTAGTGACGGATTTTTCCGTCACTGTCGGGCAGTTTTCTTGTAGTGCCTCCTACAAGAGGCATAATATATTTATTACATGTATCCACAATTAGACGTTGTGGGTGTTTCATTGATAGATTTGAAGGAGGCATAATATATTCATTACATGTATCCACAATTAGACGTTGTGGGTGTTTTTAATAGATTTGCGCAACTATATCTTATATGGGTATTCAAGATCATACAATCACAACTTTTTTTAGACACAACATACAATCATATTTACGATGTATAATTCATGCTTTACAATAGTATGATGCTTGTACGGGTCCAAGTTTTATTACATGATGTATGTACTTATATGTTTCACTTTCACCTAATTAATGATAGTTAAATCCTCCAATCTAAGCAATGATTTGGGTTCGAATCTCTACTACCAATTATAACTAAATAAATGAATACATAAATTACACGATGCATAGATTAACATGTATATTTGGATTTTTATAATGTTGTTGTTATCATATACTCTCTCTAATTCATATTAATCAAGTATTTTAAGGTTAATTTTTTGTTATAAATTAATTATGATTTTAGTTTTTTCTTCAAATTATATCTCATAAAAAAATTCATATATTCCAACTCACAAAAATATAATTTGGTTTTTCTGAAAATTAGATTTTTTTAACTATATATAAGAGTATATTAGTCATAAGATTATGTTTTTTTTTTTTATTACAAAAACTCCAATAGATACTTATTATAAATCATAATGAGTATCAGGGAGGTGCTTGTTTGCAGAGATTAAATCTAAGGAATAGGAATTGACTACAAAATGGATGGTTTGATTTATGTGTGTGGGACTGTGGGTATATATGTTTGGACATAGATTCATTTGATGACAAATTCGATAAAAAAATCAAATTCAATTTGACTCAATTGTATACATAAATACTTTAAAACATAATGTAAGAGCATCTAAAGTAGTGCAGAAACAGTGTTTCATCTCCAGCAGTCTGCACTAAATTTTACACAAAAAATGAATATTCCATATTATTTCTAATTAATAATTTATTTAATTATATTTTTAAAATTTTGTTATAATTGGATAACATATTTACACATGTAAATATTATTTAATATTGTTGGTCCCAAGTGGTCAGAGGTTCAGAGGGGGTAAATAAACCTCTATCAAATTTTGCGTTTTAAAACTTTTCTATAAATAGGTTACTGATTCTACAGAGAATGCAGCAACCTCTCGACTCAGTAAGCTGTCAGAATGCTGATTCAGCTTACTGTCTCGGTTATCACAATATGCAGCGGAATAACAAAGATAGAGTTTCTCTTTGAAAAACAGTTTTCTTTTCACAAGTATGATTTTAACAGAATCCTTTTAGCAGTATGCTTATGACAAATGCAGCAATATATATATGCAACAATGCAATGCAACAAGTAATCAAAAACAATAAACACATAAGGGTTTATAGTGGTTCGAAGGTGGTGTAATCTTTTTACGTCCATTCTTCTCCTTCACACAGGAGGAACTCAACTAGGTCAGATTGATTTACAAGATACACTTTACAATCCTCTTCCCAATGAACTAACCTACTAGAATCAATAAGATTCCTAGGCACTCTCCCACACAAGGTACAAAACTCATACATAGTTATAAGCCTACACAAGACTCAACACTTAGCGAGAATCTAATCCTTCCAACTAAGGACACCAAACTAAAACAACCTAGCACACAATAAATGGTTAAAAGTATATATTGGTTTCTTCAAGTGGTGCAACTCGAAGACAGCCTTGAACTTGAAAGCTCTAATGCTTGAATCGACTATTTCTGAAGGTTGAGTGACTGAACTTAAAAAGTTTGAGAATAGCTTGAGAATATGATAGCTTAAGAAAATAATCAGTTGTTCAGTAGTCTTCACAGTCACATAAACCTTCTATATATATTGCTGGAAAATACCCGTTGAAGAGAAGACATTGTCCTTTGAAGAAATTCAAATTGATCTTCAAATTTTCGTAATAAATGCGTCTGGAAAATCTAGGATATAGGGCATGTCCTACTCTGATCCGCATTAATGACGTCATACTTCGGCTACAGTACTTTTGCAGAGCCGCTGTCTAGATGACATCACCTCATTGGCTCGGCACTAACTTCTATCTACTGGTAACTTAAACAGTATCGAATCCTCGTACTGCATTCAGTATATACCTCGTATTGCAATGAATAAAATAGAAAAACTTACAGCTTGCTGCTCAGGCTGCAGTAGCTACTTTCTGGTCTGCGTCAGGTTTCTGATCCTAAACAGCTTCCTATTCCAGAATCCTGCAGTCAGCTTCCTGACTTACGATAGCTTCCTGATTCTGAACAGTTTCCTGTTCCAGAATCCTGCAGTCAGCTTCTAGATTCTCTTACTGCTATCTGTTTGCTGCTTCCTGATCTTGGTTTCCACTCCAACTTACTGACTTTCCTTGTTGAAAATCAATCTTTGAAACATCTTCATCCCCAAAATCCTGCTAACATCAGTATTTTATATTTTTCTGATTTTTACATTTTTACAAATCACAACTTAGAAAGATGAACTTATTAAGCTAACATCCACTTATAAAACGTGAAAAATGGGTATTCCAACTTCCTATCCAATGTTACATTATCTCATCAAAACCTAACTTTTTGTATTTTAAATTTAATAAAAAAAATTAATATCATTAATTGATTGAAACTCAATGTAAAATAAAAAAAACAATAACTTATTTTTATTGAAATATAAATAGATGTTACAAAGTGATCATATTTTATTTTCTGAATTAGAATACTCTTCCCACAAATGATCAATTAGTGCATTTCGAAGTACAAAATGAGCATCTGAATTTCTAATTTGTCTAAATCGACCAAGAAAATCTTGAAAGCAAGTAAGTTCATTTTCAACAAATTCGATGTCCGGGGGTGGCACTTCCAAGCTTTCTTCAATTCGAGCATTAAGATCTCGTTCATCCTCTATTATCATATTATGTATTATTATGCATGCAGTCATGATATCTTGCACATCACTTTTCAACCAAAAACGTGCTGGATTCACCACAATTGCAAATCTGATTTGAAGAACTCCAAATGTACGTTCAACATCCTTTCTACATGCTTCTTGTTTTTTCACAAAATATTATTTTTTGGAACCACTTGGTGAATGGATAGTTTGCACAAGAGTCACCCATTTGGGATCAATATTATCAGCTAAATAATATCTCATATTGTATTTCTTTCCTTGAATGACATAATGTGCTGGAGGAGCACGCCTGTAGTAAGGTTAGAGAAAATATAAGATGTCTCTAACACATTAATGTCATTGTTGGATCTTGGCATCCCAAAATATGCATGACATATTCACAGATCATAATCAGCTACAACTTTAAGAATAATTGTTGGAGATCCACTTCGCCCAGCATATTGTCCTACCCAAGCCGTTGGATAATTTTTCCACTTCCAGTGCATACAATCAAGACTACCTAACATTCCTGGAAAGCCACGTTGCTTACCGATATAAAGTAGTCTAGCAACATCATTGGAAGTGGGTGATCTTAGATATTGCTCTCTATATATCTCCACAATAGCACGACAAAATCTCTTAACACATTCAAGTGTCGTAGACTCTCCAATTTTGATGCATTCATCAGTTGCATTTGCTAGAATTGCATATGCTAGTTGTCGAAATGCAACTGTTACTTTTTGGAGTGTAGACAAACCAAGTTTTCCAGCTGCATTTATTCGCTGCACAAAGTAATGATCATGATTAGAAACATCACCAACAATATGAAGAAATAAATTTCGGAACATTCAAAATCATCAACAAAATTATTCTTCATTGAATGTTGGATTTTCAGAGAAGTAGTCGTTGAAGAGGTTTTGTACTACTCTTTCTCGATCACGATAAATTGTCTACGGCCTGGAACTGAGCCTCCACTCGTAGAATTGATATTTTAAAGCCTAATCAATTCTTCCATCCATTGATTGTTGTTGTATATTTGTTGGATGAGTACTTCTTGCTCCATATCATAACTAGCCATCCGTCGTTGAAACTCTTCATCAGATGAACTTGAAAAATAATCCATTTATCGATTGTGAGACTGGTAGGATAGAAAAATAATGAATTCAAAAAGAAATGTGTAATCAATAGAAAAATAAGGTAGAAGATAATGAAGAAATACTCTAGCATATGCCATTATATAACCAATAATAATTGATAAAGAAAGCACAATCCATGTGCTTTCAATTGTAGCCGTTGATAACTCACTCAATCTTTGAATCTCAACCCTTCAAAAAAAAGTTGAAAAAACAAAGACTTTAAGAAACATAATCCATGTGCTTTCAATTGTAGCCGTTGATAACTCACTCAATCTTTGAATCTCAACCCTTTAAAAAAAAAGTTGAAAAAGCAAAGACTTTAAGAAACATAATCCATGTGCTTTCAATTGTAGCCGTTGATAACTCACTCAATCTTTGAATCTCAACCCTTCAAAAAAAATTAAAAAAGTAAAGACTTTAACAAATCACAATCCACGTGCATTCAATTATAATCGTTGATAACTCATTCAATCTTTTCATCTCAACCGTTCAAAAAAAGTGAATATATATATCAATCCTTTTCTTTTAATCCTATCAATTAGATTCTTGTGATATTTTATACCAGATCTTCTATAAATAGTGAAGATATACCACACATTCTAAAGCACACATCTCTCAAATCTCTTTATTTACATTATATTCATCTTTTCTCTAAAATGTCGAAGCCACGCAGTACTAATTATACAAATGCTGAAGATCAACATCTTTGCGGTGTTTATCTTGAAATTTCATAAGATCCAATCGTTGGTATAAACCAATCTAGAGATCAATTTTAGAAACGCGTTACAGAAAAGTTCAATTCTGATGTGCCAAACTCTAACATAAATGGGCGTAACCAAAGATCAATACAATGTCATATGCAAACAATTCTCAAAGATACTAGAAAGTTCAATAGTTGTTTGCGTCAGGTTGAGTATATGCATCCAAGCGATGCAAATGAGCTCAATATCGTAAGTAATCATCTATATATTTTACTATTTTATGTACCATAAATATTTTCTCATAAAATTTCAATATTGTTTGCAAATACGACAAGCAAACGAGTTGTTTCTGCAACAAAAAGGTAATAAAGAAATGTTTAAATTCGACCATGTATGGTCTATTTTGAAAGAATATGTGCAAACTAAAAATACAAGCGGAGTTCGAGCATCATTTCCACAGGAAGTTGTTAATGAGTCTCATATTTCTCTTGACCCTTCTGCACCTTCATTTTCAATCGATTTAAGCGATGAAAACATAAGTGGTGGTTCTTCATCACAACGGCTACAAGGGGTAAAAAAATCCAAATTTAAAAGAAAACAAAGTGAAGATATGTCTGTTTTTTTAAACGCTATGAAAGAGGAAAATGAGAAATTACGAGAATTAATATCAACTTCAGCCGCAAATAGAGAGAGGTGCAAAGGCAAAAAGTTGCACAAAAAGAAATGATTAGAGAAGATAACATACTACTCATCGATTTGGATACGATTGCTGATCCGGTAAAACGTAAGTACTTCCAAGAACAACAATAAATAATTATGCAGAAGAGGAGACAATCTTAAGTACCAAAACCCACTAATATGTTTGATATGTTTGGACAATTTCCAGATTTTTGAGAGTCTGGATCTGGGACTGGTCTCTCGGATTATTAGGTTTATTGCTATTTTCAATAATTTTATGTTTTGTTTTTATGTATTTTAATTAGTTTTCAGTTATTTTATATTTTATTGTCATGTATTTTAATTGTATTTTAGTAATTTTATGCAATTGTTTCCCGATTCTCATATTTTTATATTGAAAAATGACCCATGTTATTATCAACAACGTCGTTAAAATTACCACCCATATTATTTTATATTTTTATATTATCATCCATATTGAAAAATTAACACTTATATTACCTCAAATTGTTATAAAATTAATAAACATTTACAAAATATATAATTTGATCCAATAATTATTAAATTAAGCCCATTTTCCATTTCCATTTCCACATGAATTGGCCCAAAAATTAGCCCATAATTGGCCCATTTGCACAAAAATTTGGATGATGTTTAAGAAAAAAAAAAAGAAAAAAAAAGGAAAAAACTGGCGCAGGAATAGCGTGGCTTCACATCTAGCGCCGCAATCCTTGAATCGTCACAATAGCGTCGAACCTAGCGCCTTGCTAGGAGAGATAAAATAGCGCTGGGCGCTGGAGTGGCTTCACATCTAGCGCCGCAATCCTTGAATCGTCACAATAGCGTCAAACCTAACGCCTTGTTGGGAGAAAGAAAATAGCACTGGAAGCTGGAGTGGAGTGCCGCACTACTGTGGTTGCTCTAAGTTAATTGAAAGACTTACAAGACTCTACCCAATTGTTTATATACATAGATAATAAATACATTAAGAATAAAATAGTAAAATATCATAAATTCGACGTGCCTACGGAATCAACATTGTTGAGCTCGAACACTACTTGATTAAATTTGAGTCAAGTTCAAATTATGTTTGGCCTATTCCAAAAAAAAAAAAAGAAAAAAGTTTGCAGTGTTGAATCAACTCTCAATTACAATTAGGTGTTACGATTACTATTTGATCAAAATAAGGGGGTGTGTCAATTTTAGATTCTCAATTTTAGATTATTGACGCAGGAGCAACATAAAATTGTACACTCTCAATTTCATCCAATACAATATTGTGGTCAAAGTCAAAATGATGAATAAGGCATGAAACATCCTATAAAATATCCCCACCTGTCAGTTACAAGGGTATGCAGCTACACTGGATCTCATCTCCTTTAATAAACCAAAACCCTCTTCCCTTTCTTCATATCGCGACATCACAGGCAGCCGTTCATACTTACTGTTCCAGGTCTCTCTCTCTCTCTCTCTCTCTCTCTCTCTCTCTCTCTGTGGCGTTTCTGAATATCATGTGCATTCATAGGTCTTTTAGTATTCAGAACTACTGGGAAGCAATTTTATATGTTTTGGGAAAATTTGGACACTCGGTTGAAATTAGTGAGATTCTTTGCAATTTATGCGAGAGCATGTCTTTATGTAGTTCGGATTCGTATGAGTCTTTAGCAAGCATTTTATGATTAATTTTCAGTTCCCATTTGATTTTTTCAATAATTATGCTTGCAATTTTTTATGTTTACGTGAATTATTGCCTCCTTAAAAGATGAAAATATACGATTTTTGTAAATTCTGCAAAACATAACTGTGGAATTTAAATTGAAATAAGTAGGTGATATTTGAGCAGAAGATGAACTTTGTGATAATAATCAGTGAATGTGTATATTTGACATTGTTCCTTTGATACTTTTGGACAAATACTTTCAGCTGAGGAAAAGATGAAATTTTACTGCTTTGGATTGAGATGCTACTTTTTTGGTTATTGCTCTGATTGATTTTGAAGTGAACTTTGACATTCAGTGCTTTTTGGCATTCATTGCAGCTGAGAATAAAGAGCGATAATAATGATAAAGAGGCGATTCTATAGGTTTGAACATGGTGATGAAGATGCACCCTCAGAATCTTCATCTTCTTCAGATTCCGATGTGGTGGCAGAGGCTGCTGATGACACAGAAGTTGAAGATGATGAAGAAGAAGACAGAGAAGAAGAAAACGTTGTTTCGGATGTGAGAAACAAGGGGGAAGCTTCCTCTTCTTCTGGTCTGTGCATTGGGAGCATTTTTTTTGCTTATATTGTTTATTTTATTTGATCTTTGCTAATCAATCAACATGGTGCTGATAAACTGCTCTGATATGTACTTCTATGAACGTTATTTATATCAATTTGCTTAATTAGATTACTCCTCCGCTACTGTCAATAGTGGTTAGTATGTGGGTGGCATTGTCGAATTTTGAGTTGGAAACCATGTTCCCTGCAAATTATTTTTTTTGTTATTTTCACATTTCAGGTTATGAGAGTGAAGATAGTTCAGCAAACGAAGTTAATCTAGACTCATCAGGTTACATTTGTTCTTCTTTATTTTTGTTAATACATCTTTTGGATCAAGATTTGTGAACAATTCGGTTTCATGAAAGTGTATATATATGTTTAAGAGGTTTGTCGATGATTGATGTCATCCTGTTTGACATGAATGATTAAGGGTGTTTCTAAATTCATCTTCTGATCGTGACATTTGTTTAAGATTTTAGCTCTTCAATCCTTCAGTTTTGTCTTTCGAATGTCCAACTTATATAATGCTGAAACACCTAGAAATTTCTATTGTGCCAATCAAATGCTTCTTAGGGTTCATATGCTAATGCTTGTATTACTAGTGGTTGTATTGCTGCTAGGCTCATATCCAAATGATAATATCAATTATGAAATATAAAAAGTTAATTGAGAATGCCTAACTCTTGAACACAGAACTTCTCTCTTTAGCATTCAAGTATTTTATTCATAGTAACCAGGTCTCTTTGGCCTCTGAAGCTCATGCCTCCTTGTATTCTAATTGTTTCAATTTCACCCCTTGTCACTTGGTCATTCTTATAATTATATCCCGAATCAACTTTCTCCTCATTGCTTTTTTTGTTTTTAAATTTTTGGTGCATATTTTTCAAGTTTCATGTATCTTCAATTTTCTTAAAATAAATTACTTTACCTAAAGATATAGACTATCTTGTGGTGAATATTAAAATATCCTTTTGAATTTAATGTGTTCCCCTCAGAGGTGTTTGAATTCCTGCAACAAATACAAATTCATATAGCTTTTGAAGTATGTCATGGTTGCTTGTCAAGTTGCCTATCGATGCAAATTAATTGGAAAATAACTAGTCCTACTTCTCTTCTGAATTGAATCCTTAAATTCACGTGGGTGGAAAGTTTTTTTAAAATTTGGAGTGTGTTATGTAGGTATGCCTTACATAGAATATATTGGTAGAATGATCGTTGGTGGATCCTTAATTTCTGTGATGAGGGAAGCTGACTAGTTCAATATCACATTCCCAAAGTCGTATCTCTATATTCACAAATCATTATTTTTTCCTTCAATACCCTGACAGTTCTTCTCCAAGGAAAAATATCAGGATAAGTATGTCTCATTATAGATAATTTTAAATCAAAAGCTTACCTCATTCTAGTATATATTTTTATCCTTCTTTTACAAATAGGATTTATCTTTGCAGGCTTTCCTACAAGCGATGAAGATGTGGCAGTTCAAAATGGCATGCCAAATGTTTTAGGAAGTTTTGCTAGCAAAGGAGCCAACAGTTTACTTGCCAGTGCTCTTCTTAGTCCTGAAAAGGATGCAAAAACTGATGTTGATTCCGCCAATTATGTTTTAAAACGTAAATCAGTTTTCAAGTGCCGGATTTGCCCCAGAATTGTCTGTTTGTCAGAGGAGACTATAAAGGCTCATCTAAGCTCCAAGGCAAGTTTATATCTGTTATTCAATATACTCGTATGAGAGCCTTTTGTCTTTTGTAATTTCTGTGCTTATGTATCCTACTACATTTCTAATCTGCTCTTTCTTCACCCAACAAAGAGTGTCCAGATTCTTTTTATTTGTCCGAAAATATGCTATCAGTGTCGAACTTAGTGATTAACTTATATGGCCTTCTTTGAAAGAAAGATGATTAAATTCAGACTTTTATGTAAAGTACAGGTTTCATTCTCTAAATGTAGCTTCCCTTTAGGTAATACATTAAAATTGTTGTATCCAGAAAGTAGTATTTTTTGTGACATCTACTGAACTTAGCATCATACTGAAAGGATTAAGTCTCCATACTACTGATTTCGTCTCAGTACTAGAATATTTTGTGCTTTTGCTTGACTTTTGCTACTCTGTACATGCTCTTAGTGTCGATAACTTTGTGTCATATCCCAGAGGCATGCTCGCTCTGAGAAATTACTTAAAGAAGGGAGACTTAAGCTTATGCTCAATGAAAATGGAAAAATTGAGGGCGAGTTTCCTGCTGAAGATCATGCAACAACTACAGTTCCTGGACAGGTATTATCCTTCCTATTGGAGCATATCAAAAGAATGGGTGGATAAGTTTCATATTTGACCATCTTTCCATATTTTGAACAGAAGGCATCCGAGCCAAATAAGAAGGGCAAAGGAAAAGGACGATGGAAACAGAGAAAGAGATCAAGAAAGGTAAAAAGAATTCCCTATTCCCATTGCATATGAATGACTGTTTTCTCTTCAAGTGTTCTAATTATAGCACAATTTTCTGAATCACAGAGTGAAACCAAGCTGGGGGAGGATAAGCCATTGAGAGAGAATCGGGAGAAGAGACGGAAGAATGAGAAGAAGACAATTTTGACTTCAAAACAGAACTGCAGTTCGTAGTTAGAAGTTCAAGTTCTACGAGTCAATGCCATAAACAAGTCGACAACCTCTTTTCTGTGTTTTGATATTTTCCAATTTTGTCTAAATTCGGGATCCCTTATACAATATGAGTGCAATGAGAAAGAAAGTGGACTGGTTTATATAGCTTGTTTGTTAATTTTTGTACTTTTTTTTTTTTTTTTTTTTTCCCTAATTTGGCCAAAAGGTCGACGCTTTACAAGTTTCTTTCATAAAACTTATTCAGGGATTAGAAAAGTTAATTATCCATGAACACCAGAATTCTTCACTCAGTTTTGGTTCTATATGATGAGGTGTCTTGATATGGTTCTATGAAAAGGAAAAATTGACTGCTTTTCGTAGCAAGACTAGGATTTAGCTAAATGTTGGGAACAGATGTTAGAAGTTAGTGCATAATGCATGTAGCATAATGGATGCCCAAGAAGCAAACTAGAGTTGAATCAGGATGTGAAATGGAATTGCAGATTCAAAATGGAACTCACTAAGCATTCTACCAAAATCCACATAAAGCAGTAGTGTTCCTAGCAAACATGGGTTGTCTTGAAAGTGACTACAGATACAGAACAATGATCACAATGCAAAAATGTAACTTTTTCAAACTAGCACAAAGCAAAAAGGATTTCTAGGATGTTGATTGAACTAAAAATGGCTTGATATAATAGCACAAGTCCTTGAGCATCTTAGAGTTTGTAAGAATTAGAAATTGTCAACATGTTTCCTATAACACCATCAGAAATCAAGGCCACAGAACAAAGCGGTATACATGAGCCGATGTAACAACCCAAGGCACCTTCTCGGGATCAAATCCAAAGTAACAATGTCAAACACAGATACATGGAAAGCCCATCACATAGATCCAACCAGAGAAAGCCATAGAGCTGAGAATGTTAGTTTCATCATGTTTTAGGTTCTTCTTTATCAGTAACGTGATCAGGTGAAGGCGGTGGTATTTGTTCTTCATGCTTATCAGCTTCAGCAGCAGCATCGGGTGGAGGGGCTTGTTCTCCATTCTCAGTGTCATCTGGGTAAAAATTAATGGGAAATTTGGTCACTCTTGGTTTATCACATAATATGTTTCTCTGAATCCTATCGAGCATGATCTTCGGAGGAGGCTCCTCTTTGAGCTGCTCATCATCGTAGTCGTTATTGACATAATAGCCCACACGAACAAATTCTTGACCCACGTAGGAGCATGTCAACAAAAGCACTGTTACACCTATGATGTCTTCCTCACGTATTCTGGAAGGATCTGGAGGATCTGCCTGATACAAATTACCAAAAGGAAGGTGTAAAATCTCAACAAGTATGCAAAGTGACATAGCTCCTTGGAAAGAAAATGTACATCAAGATGTGTATTGTTCCAAGTCCTTACCTGCAAAACAAAACGGTAATTGCCAACATTGACTGGGCCAACAAGAACACTTTCTAAAAGTTGATCGTAAGTTTCATCCTCAGCAGATCCGACATAAATGAGCTTCCACTCCAAATCTGCAGAGCACCATGTTAATAAAAACTTGAATAGACAAAACATATCTTCTACTTGACATAATCATGACATCATGTAAGGCAAATGTCCAAAGATCTTTATGAAACTGAAATAGCTAAACAACTGGAAGTGCAAAATTTTTGCAAAGGCACACTATACTTTCCAACAAGAAATTGATTTCTGTTTTCTTCTGTCCCTGGAGAGTACATACAAGAGGTTGTTTCTTTTCATTCTTTGATTCTTCTCCCAAGGTGAATCGATTGTGATTTTCCTCTACTAATATTATGATATCCCACAGTAAGAGAAAAAGCAATAGGTGAAGGAAATTATGCTTATCTTTCATAACAGAAAATTGCACCAGTAACAAATCAAGGATTTCAAGAACTATCAGATGACATTACATGAGAATCTTCATAGTTAAATTGCAATCCTCTCATTTAGTCCCCAGCATTTTTCATCTAAACATATAAGCGTTTTTCCTGATAGAGTAACCTGATGATTATGGGTTATTGAGGTGGTAAGCCTCCAGGAATTAGTTGCATGTCATGCTTACTATTCTCTCAAAACCAAGGTTCTTCTCCCCTAGGAAAGATATGTTTGCTCCCTAACCAAATTGTTCCCTGAGGAGTCTAAGGTTAATAGTTGCTTTCAAAACCACAATCTGGGTGTGAGATTCATTCATGTGCCACACTTGTGTGCCTATAAGATATTACCTGCTCGACTGGGTTCATTAGCTTCTAAAGATCCATTGCATGATGGTTCCAGCTTCAAATTTCATATTTTTTATTTTGAAAGTCCCCATCAAAAAAAGCAATCCGGTCCATGTTTTACGAAAAGAATGTCCAAATCAATATATTCTGAAGTGTAACATACATAATTTAATTTCCAAAGTGATGAATCAATTGACTTGATGACTCAATATGTCTAGCAAGACTAAAGGATCACCATCACCACGTTCAAAAATAATTCAGATCCTAATTAAAAATAGTTTTATTCTAAGTTAACATGAACAGGTCCTAAATAGCAAACAATCCTCGACTATACTCCAATCAGATCATCATCAATGTGCTCACTGTGCTCCAACGTCAGTTCACAAATATGATCTAGATCTATCTTCTTTTCTGATAGGTTCATCCTAACATTTCTTCTTCTTGAAATTGTTCCAAACTAAACCCATTACCAGTAACAATCAGCCGATACCAATGTTCACTATTGTCAATCATGCCAATGAAATTCCTATTAAAATAGTTCGTGAATTACAAACCCTAGAACACCATTTCCTAAAAGGCACATTTCAATTATTACCATCATCAATACTGATATCTTTGTTAGCTAATTCATCAAGTTTTTATAACAAAAGTCAATTAAATTCACGAATTAAAGAACACCAAAACTGCCCAGCCATAAAGTCAATCACATATCCAATAATCAACTAACCCTAAATAATCTCAACACAACAAACTAAAACATAAACATCTCCCTACTGGAAAAAAGAACAAAAGAAAATGAAGATAATTACCGTCTTTGAGAGGAGTAACACATTCGTACGAGATTTCGAACTGGAAGGGGGATGAAAACGACGCCGGATTGTCCAGCACAGCCACATTCGTGATATTCACCGCACTCATTGGAAAAACGATAGAATTTGAACACGGTTCGAGTTGCTACAGAACACCTCTAATGAAATCGCACGCACTGTAAACTTCATGGAACAGAAAACGAGCAGAAATTGCTCGAGGAAATTAACGGAAATTATCTGAAAGAGGATGAACGAAGCAAGAATCGATGTACGAAGAGGAAGAGCACCAAAACCAAAATTAATAGAAAATACCAATATGTTTCAGATTGGGGGCTTGTGATTTTGCTTTGGGGAGTATTTATATACTTGACTGGCTACTGGCTTGGTAACCGGAAATAGCCGGTTTTGGAATTTGGCGGGAGTTTCTTAGTTTTGGGCTTGTTCGATAAATACTTAAGCTTAATGGGTTGGGCCAGTTGGCCACTAATTGACTATTGATTTGATTGGGTTTTACTCCAAGTTCAACTACAATCCATCAAAAAAATCACATAGTTGGTTTATAAACTAAACTTTTCTAAATTAATAATTTCTACTATATTAAGTTTATACGGATACAAAAAAAGTTGAATAAAATAGGGATAATTAAGGCGTAAAATTATTAAAACGTATTGATTGCTATATGAACATCTATTTATATCCTATCGGGATCATATTCTTAGATGTATCAGAAAAATACGAAACTATTTGTGAGTTTACAATAGTAATAGATATATTAATGTGTATATATATGTTGTGCCGAAATATACCTATCAGGACCACTAAGTTCAGAAGTGTTTCCTAAATAATATCCCGATTCAGAATATATTAAGTATCGGAACCACCAAATGAACAATAAATATGTGAAAGAATATTGGGCACATCACCAAGGTCGGTAACTATTACCCCGAAATTCATCATCTTGAAGTCCGGAGAGGTTGGTATATTGTGGAAAAACAGACCTCCTGGTCTGACTCAAATCAAGTGATTATGACTGCAAATCCTTCCAATCATCCACTACTATAAATATCACTAAAAATGTAGTAGAAGAGGGGTTAGCAACTTTATGTACAAAAAGCTCTCAAGAAGCTCTATTAAAAGTAACAGACCTATCCTTTATTTTCCGACAAAGTAAACCGAGCAGAGCAAGCAGTTCTTGATCTAATACAAAGCAAAGGCACTAGAAGCTACTTTTCTTGCACTCATCTACTCTTTTCTTCCATATACAAGTTATTTTCATTTGATTGACCTCTATAACCTCACTTATTACTTAAATATTTGGTTGGTTGTTTGGCTATAATTACTATCATACGATTTTTAAACGTGAACAATATATATACAATATATTTAAAATATCATTAGATGGATTTATATGTAAATATATGCTATACATTAATTATTTGTATGCATATAATTAATATGTATATATATATATATACACATATATAAATATATATGATATGTTATGCACTATCTATCTATATAATGAAAATATTTATTACTATATAATAATGTAAGGTAGAATTTTAATGAAAAAACTCTATATTTTGAGTCCCATTTCCAGTTCTCAAATCCAATTTGAGGAATCCATAACAGATTAACTGAAGGTTTTAGATTTTGTGGAGGGGTAGAATTAGCTTCCTATAGAGGGAAATGCATATGAAAATGTATGAATATATATTTCACCAATCAAAGTATTTTAAACACTTATTTTCAATAGATAAATATAAATGATTAAATAATTCCAGAAAAATAAAATAATTGTATTGAGCACATCAATCATTTCATTTCTGTATGCTCACAACTGTACAAAGATAAGGTGGCAAACTAAGACACCATACAAAAGGCTAGTGCAAAAGATAGATAGTAATATATAATCTCCTAATTATTTCATGCTTACATCCATTTTTCTGCTCTGCAAACTGTACATATCAGCTATATCTACAGCTGTGCTGCTTTCTTCAGGCTTTCTATCCGATACTGATCGGATAAATCTGGGAAATCTAACGGAAATACCACGTGATGGGTGGATTAAACCAATGGCAGCATGATGAACAGGTGACACTGTGAAGTCTGCACCCTTTATCTGCCACACCAGCTCTGGAGAAAACCACATCTCAGCCACCTCTGCTGTTTGATAATATGGTGGTTTTTTCAACAGAACTCTGTCCCCTGAGAAGAACTCTTTCATCTGCCACATTCAATTACAAGTAGTTAATAATATTGTGGACGAATAGTATATGGATGAACAAACATATAATAACTATGAATAAATAAATAATAACTCGATTAGTAGCCTAATCTACACAAGTCTGACTGAGATTAAAGGAAATTTAATCCCAGAAAGCGGTAAAATACTGTTACTTTGACCTGCACAGAAGCATACACCAACAAAATTCACACTACAATGAAATTATATCATGTCAAAGAAATGGAAGCAATTTCTTGTCTCATGGATTTCCTCATCTCATGTAGATGATAATGGCACCAATGAGGAAATAGCATCGTTTACCTCGATGTAGAACGCATCTGAAAATCCAGACATGACACGACAGACACTCTGGAATTCTTCAGTATCAGGATTGTAGCAAGCCATTAGGAAAGGACTAAACCTGGAATATCATAAATGTCAGTTTTATACGTGTGCAATTGAATCATTTAGATTGAAGAGTCACAACAAAGACATGTAAGAAGGAAACTAGCTTCACCACATTCAAAATGACACACTAGGTTCTGACTGCACGTATTAGTAGCAATACTGAATTCTAAAATAGCAATCACCATAACATGGAATTTATAAACTATTGAACTTCTGGCAAAGGTAGTGATATATACAGAGTAAAACTCAAGACAGTAATATTACCATCCTGCTTTTCTTCCATTTCCATGCCAAGCACCTATTGGAACCAAGTCTAAAGAATCACTAAGTCCTTCAACATAATCTCTTTTGACCTGCCAAAGGAAAATATTAATTTGCTCAAGGAATAAAACATTTATATTTCTTAGTTCTAAAATGTTTCAAACTCGTGTAAGACCTTCAACCAGGCATCAGAACGCTTTGATGGAGTATACCCAGCATCAACATCAAGAGCTTTAACCATGATTCCTTCACACGAGGAGCGGAGGGCATCATCAAGAAAACTGCTCATCCTATTCATAGTAGCTTCATTATGTATATCACTATCTTCAAGCTCCACCTAAAAGAGCTGGGTGACTTCATTATAACATTACTTACATATTGACATCATTCATAAATATAAGCAAAGAACTTACAGTCATTTCTCTGGCATACTCAAAGTAACCAGGTTTCTCTTCACCAAATAAATCCTTCAAATCTGATGATATCCAGAGAGTGCAAAATCAGACTCAGAATACAAGCTGACACTATGGCACAGGTAGAGCAGTCAATAAGGTGATCTAAATGCAAAAAGGGGTGCATACATTTCCGCCTTGAAAGGAAGGATATATCCAACAACCTGCATTCAAATATCATACAGAGTGAGAATCTTTGAAATGGAACATGTCCCATAACACCACAATAAAGAGTTCAAACATAAAAACAACAAAAGGGAAATCACAAGCAAGCAACCACTAGATAAAATTAGTTTTGAACATCTTTTAGACAATTGAATATATCTTATAAACTAGTTATAATCATCATACATAATTTGATTACATTTTTTTTTTCTTTTTTGGCTTTGGGTGAGGGGGGAGGAAGCAGGGAGAGTGGATCTTACATAATAGTAGAATAATTGCAAAAGTTTCATATGCAGTTACAGAAAACTAACACATTCTCAGAGGATCCACAGTAATACTTACTGCTCTCCATTTGCAAACATGATGTCAAAGGCAAAAATGCATATGTCAACCTGCATGAAGAGAAGAAGTTAGCTACTTTAAGCTAAAATATTTTGTCATAATATGCACTCATACTCAGGCTTCCAAGTTTTAGCATGCAATGCAGGAACAGGTCAGTGAAATTTTTCCAGTGGCGAAGTCACACTTCCCTAGGCTTATCACATTAAAAGGTCTATCTCATTTTCTTAGCAGCTCAATTTGGCACCAAATTTACTTGGGATCTTAATGTTTCATGTGTTGATTTACTGCTCCAAATTTGATGGTTTATGTTCTGACTTGAGTTATAAATAAGACTTTAAAAGGTTCTAGACACATTTTCAAATAGTTGAGAACTCAAAAATAATTTGAAGCCCACATAATAATTCATTTTGAGAGCAGCAATATGGACACAATCTCAAGAAATTAGAAGGGCAGGCCTGATGTCACGTATTCACCTTCCCATTGACAAGGTGAACAGGTAGGTATCAACGATTTTAATTCTGTTGGCTACCAACAGAAACTAGTTTGATATGTTCATCAGTAAAATTATAAGGAGTGTGGCTCTGTATGAGGCTCGTTTAAAGGAAAGAAAGGAATTTCACAGATTTATGGCCCCCTTTTTATCATTTGGTAAGATTGATATTGTAACACAACTTATAATTTAGTTGACATGTGTGCAGATCTAAGCCAAAAGTATTTTCATGCTCTATTATGAACATGATGAACATGATCACAATGTATTGAAGACCTTGATTTTCTCTATAGCAATCAGAGAATCTTTACTTCCTCTCTCCCTGGAAGAGAGTTCTTGAAATGACATAAGCTTCAGATTGTTCTTCCTATCAATTGCAACGACCTGTAATGAAAATAACATGATGTCACGTATTAGTATAGCTTAGTACCTTTATATATCAAGTTCAACAACAAACATATGCCAAACAGATTGCTAATAACACACATAGTTCAGAGGAGCATTCTTGGATAATTATTTTTTTTTTTAAAAGGGAGGGAAGAAGAAAGAGTGAAAGAATCACCTCTGCATCCAAAATAAATGTTGCTGCCGCTTGTACACACGAGTCCTTGATTATGTTAATTAAATCAGGAAACCTTGATGTGGTTTCATCACCATTCCTTGAGAAAACACGTATAGAACCGTCTGCTAATCGATGAATCTGAGCACGTTGGCCATCATATCTAGAAGACACAAGGAGATAATAACAATAATTTTTAAAAATAAAATAAAAGATGAAAAATATTTGTTCAGGCATTGCTAACTTGAAGACAATTGCAAGATAAGGGGGGGTAGATATTAGAATCTTATATTTCATGGATCGTATTGTCACAGAAACTCCACATAAACTGCAATTAACTGAATTTTGTGTGCTTTGGGTACTCAGGCTACAAGAAGTACTCAGTGGGAGATTGGCCTCTCTCGTTTAAAATCTAATTTCTGATTAAGTTAAATCAAATTAATGTAAGAACCAATTGTAGCCAAAAGTTGGAAAAATAGCTACCTCTCAACTCTTAAGAAACCCAAAATATAAATCAGAAATAAATGAGCTGACAAATAACAAATGCAAACAAACTCTATTTGCCCCAAAATCAACCTCAGAAGCACATAAATTCCTTAATGAAGAAAACTGTACTTTCTAATGAAAATATTGGTTCCCAATAGTTCTGGGGAAAAGACTAAATAGCAGCAATTATGGGTATAAGGGGTTAAGAGGCTTGTGTGATGGATCCTTCTACTGTCCTTAACTGAGTCTACAGTGCTGATCTCAAACTACAAGCAAAGCAGGATTCCCAAGGGACAAGATTCAAATCAACATCATGATTGCCAAGAAAGCAATCCTTTTTAAGATAACTAGTTAAAGAAACTTACTTATATTCACATGTAAATGCCCTGTTTTTGAAGATCTTCAGCACCTCAGGCACTCCATTAGTGATTCTGCAATAAAGTTCCAGAAAATAAGCAAACAAAACTCTCAAAATAATCTTGTTTATTAAATATAAAAGTAGTATCCATGTTACTTGGCAAGCATTGGCTTGATTGGTATGCCAGGAACCATTGATATGGCTGATGATGAGAACTGAATCCCTTTTTCCATCAGCGATGGGATAAGCAAATCCTGAAAACAAGAAGATAACGTGTATAGAGCATCTCAATGGCAAACAATTGTCTTAGTAATTCCTATCAAGAGACAGTCAACAGTGAGTCTGTGTTCAAACAATACTAATATAGGAGCTACTGGAAAGTGGGAACTAGCCTTACAACCAAAGACAGCCAATTACGCACTGATTAAGAAACAAAATGAAAGTACATGCCTTAACATTGGGATGACTTTTTTTTTGGCCGAACTGAATAAATTTAAAGGAAAAAATCAAGTTTGGAGAAGAGAAACAAGAGAAGAACAATTTACACAAGCTCAGACCCAACTATCCACACCCTGAATTCTACAAGGAGAGAGGGAAGAAACAAATCAAGAGAAGCAAGCATTGCTCCTCTGGATCTTTGTCATTTGAAATCACTTTTCAAAAGCAAAAAACAGACCAAGAATGATGCTTTAGATAAAGTATAAAATTCAGATATGGAGAAATTAATCACATGAAAAAATATATATTATTAGGAAAAGAGACAGGTAAGTCTGTTCTCCATGGGTTTGTTTCAGCCTTTAAAACCAGAAAGCTAACTGAGATGTGAACTTGCTCAGTCTCTCATTGTTTCACTGAAATAAATCTGAAATTATATTAAAAATGGCAAATGGATAGATCAAGATTCTCTTTGTATCATGGGTTCTAATTCATAATGAATACAAGAACAGAGTACAGATATATCAAAAAGCAACAAGAATGAGGCAAAAGAGGGAAGTTGAGACTAACCAAGTCTGGAAGTTTGTTGTATGCTTCAACTACAGCACTTGAAAGACGCTACCAAAAAGCAAGGAAAATGAGATAACTTAGTTGAAAAAACTACAATATTCCATTCACTGAACTGGCAGTTCATCAAAGGACATTGAACAGAATAGGAATTGCAAAAACTTTGATTATCAAGTGCATGGTGGCATAATAAAAAACCCCAACTAAACAAACCTGAACATTATCCTTCAAGTTTTCAGCTACTCCATCACAGACTGAATTCATCACGATGGCCTGGGCTAAAGCAGGAAGAATAGTTCTCATCATAGCTCCAATTCTCAAGTTCCTAACCTAAGTCAATTTACATAAAGTCGTAAATGCTTATGATGTGTGCACTATAATAATAAACTGAATGAAAAAAAGGTAAAACAAACAACAAAGATAAACAAAAATGGAACTCGGAATCCTCCCTCATCATGCATAATATTAATACCTAGTCCTTTCCCGTCTTCGCTTCTATTTTAGTTGATAATCCTAAATTTTGCTTTTAAATCTTTTGCGAAGTTTCCTTTCTTCTGCTTGCTATACCATGAAAAAAATAGTGTAAAGTGAACGTAATGCCAACTAACAGCCAAACTCACAACGCTGGAAAAAATTCCACAGCTAGTGGTGTGCTATTTATTTACCCAGGAAAATACACACAGGCTTGTGTTTGGATTGAGGGGTTTTAATTGCAGAATTTGAAATTTCAAATCCATCCATATTAGAAAGGATTTTGAATCCACCCCACCCAATCACTCAAAACTTAGTTCAAAATGAGAGCGATAAATTTCAAATCTAATATCAATCCAAATAACCACCAATGTTTTGTTATAATGGACTTCAAATATATCTCCAAATACTTGAATCCAACAAAACCTAAAAGAATTCCAAAGGTAAAAAGAAAAAAGATAAAAATTTCAAGTGCATTAACTAACATGCAGACATTCAAAATTTAGATGCCAAAAAATTGATTATGGCAGGAAATAGAAAAAATAAGCAGATGCTACTTTTATCATACCAAAGTTCTGACTAGAAATTTCATCTCCTTCTCTCTACATGAACACATGAGATTCACAATGAGGTTCTTCTTCCTGATTGTACTGCCACTACCTGTTTGTACACTGATAAATTCCATGTCAAGATGGAATATATTTTCATAAAGAATACAGAAGGCAAGATAAAATTTTGACATTTCTTTCATCAAACTAACTGGAAAACTTCTGAATTAGTAGCCAAAATACAGTATCAATAAGAAGATGATAAACTATGAATTCCAGAAGGAACAGCAATTCCAAAGCAAATTCTTTGTGTACAAGCACTTAGCACTTGGGAAATAAAATCTATTATATGATTGGGAGAGAAAGGTACTAAAGCATATATATATAAAATTATGAGGACAACAACTAATCTGAAATATAATTACTTCATTTTAATCAATTAAAACAATGCCTGAAGAAGGCTGTCAACCTACATAATAAAAAATAATAGATATTTACTAAAAAATAATGGAGTAAAAGAGTAGAGGAAACAAAATGGCAATACATAATAGTTCGTATGACCAAAGTAAGATGCAGTACTTTACATCATAAAAACCAAAATAAACAAAGACATTAGTCTAAAGGGCAAAAGGTCATGCAACACCAAAGATTTGGTCCAATAGTCAATTTCACCTAATTATTTTTATAGTACTCAAGCCTACCTTAATTCGTTAATTTACCCTCATTTCAAACATTTTACATAAAATTTGATGGATTTTAAATTTGTAATTTCACCCTTGATAAAAGTAGAAGGTTGGGATATTATATAGTGTTGGCATTCAAATTATTTCATTATAATAGCGAATTATAATAAATCAGGTATTATAGATTCTTTTAGGGTAAAATTGTACAGTTAACCAACTCTTCAGGTAAAAATGTCCCCATGCTTAGTCTAAAAGAGCTTTTCCTGGCCCTAAGCTTGACATATGACCCATAAGTGCTCCTCATGACCCATAGTTGGGATTCTAGGACATAATTTGAGGCACTTGTTGTCCTGCAATTGCTTTAAGGTCATCAACAAAAAATTATAGCATCACATATTACATAAATCAATTTCCACAATTAGAAAATGCATACCTTATCTTCCGGAGAACTGAATACACTTGCTGAATTGTAAGCCCTGCTGGAGGAGCAAGCAGTGATTGGGTTTGCCGGCAAAGCTGAGCAACATCACCTGATTTGGTACATATTATTTGACTACCAAGAATAAAAGAAATTGTTTCAAATGAGGGGAAAATATCTTAGCTCTTGAATATTATGTTCATATATATTACCAAGATCACCAAGGCTATTATAAAGATTCTTTATTTTTAATCTGTTGGTCCCACAGGCCTCTTCTAGGGCTGCAATGATGATACTTCCACCAATATTGAGTTCCTACATCGTATATGGATCGAACCATTAAAGTACATAATGAGATAGTTAATGGAACTTAGCTAACATGTTCATCCAAACAGGGAGTAAACACAACCCTAATATGAAGGTTTTAACTCCATGATATCGCAAATTTCAGCTTTTGCATTTAGATACAACTCTTACGAAACAGAAATGTACAATCATAAAAAGAATAGAAGAAAAACAAGATTAACTAAAATTTACCATGTTTTCATGCTCAGGAGCAATCTTATTCGTGCACAGATACACAGCAGGTAGCACGTCCTCAGGTGAAAGGGCCAATAAACTGTATAATCAAGAATACTGGATGGTATGAACAAATGATACTTAAAGCTTTATGTAATAACTTGCAACGAAAATTGATATAAAACATAATACAACAACATAAATAAAAAGTAATTATGTCAGCAGTACAGCACACCTCCTAAACATGTTGCATAGCATTGCTGTGGCTTTTAGCTTGCCCTTTTCCTCTTCAACCACATCCAAAGTGCGTGCTATATGAATGTATGGAGCAAGCTGACCTTTCCTCCAGCAAGCTGGAAATATTATCAGCCTTTATAACATGTTATCTAAGTAATAATATATCAACATGACAAACAATAAGCTTCATAATCAGATGACCAAAGACCAATGGACCAACCATGTTCGACAGCAGAGTATTTTTCAGGTGGCAGTGATACATAATTGGCAGAGAGATTGTCCTTCGGTAAAGTAGAGCAAATAAAATCAGACTTGATTTCAAGATTTTTGGTCTCAGATAGTTCAGCCTCTCCTTCCACATTGCAGATTCTGCTGGTACTCTCAGGCTCTTTCAAGTTAATGCTGCCTAGATAGTTGTCTTTATTGTCATTGGTGGTACGAGCATTATCATTGTAATATGAATCCAGAGCCATATTGATATCTCCTTTGGCCTTCTCAAGAATTATTGCAGCATAGCTTCTTAATGATTCATCACCATTTACAATCTGAATAAACTGTTTCACCTCTTCTTTATATAACTTGGTAGCATCAGTAGGGACCCTTTTTTGATCATCAGAACATTCATTAATTTCAACTTCAACTTCAACTTTACTATCTTCAGATACAACAGGCTTTGTTTTGTTAAAAAACTTAGTTATGGTATACTGCTTCGAACTCTGGGTCAAATCTGCTTTTGCTCTCTTTGTTCCCTTGCTACCAAGGTTTCTCTTCCTTTTACCAGGAGAAGTACGATTCTTCTTATACCCAGGACTAGATAATTTAAAGCTTTGACTGAGAGAAACATTCTCAACCTTGTTTGTGCACTTGACAGAATCAGATTCAAAAGGCAATACCACTTGGTTTTCTGAGTCTCCACTGGGAGCACAGGAGACCAATGTATTGGGAAGGGCCTGTTCATGAAACTCTGTTTCATGTTCATAAAAATTAGATACTGCTTCAACAACATTTCCATCTGAAGTGCCAAGTAACTCCAACATCTGAGATAGAGTGACCCAACTGGGCAAGCAGTCCCGCAGTTCTTGTACAGATTTCTCCAAATCATTTTCTTTTTTATCTTCTGAATCACATGAAGCAGGTTCCTGTTGCTGACTTGAAGATTTAATGTCAGTATCTCGTTCAACATCACTGCAACAATGTGATGCAGAGATAGTGACCTCATCCTTTTGATCTGGGATATTATTGTCAAATGCAAGAAGAGAACCTTTCTGTACATCCACTGTTTTTGTCCCACCGCGACGAAAACCCATCAAGAATTCTTGCTTAATAGCCATTTCATCAACCAACCCGGTAAAGTGCTTCTGCATTGCATTGGCATGCTTGCTATCAATTTTTTCAACATCAGCACCAACTGTAGGAATAACACGTTTTGGCTTCAAAAACTTCACATACTCTCTAAGCTCATCATAGTTTGAATGTTCACTATAGGGAACAAGATGAATCTCGAATGAGTCTTTAGTTCTCACGGCAAACTTATTCCGCTTCACTTCATACGTCCACCCAGTCGGGACAAACCCAACAACCTTTGAATAACCTCTCTCACTCATAATCTCTTTCATCTTTACAAAATTCGGTCTAAAATATGGCCAAGTTTCACCCAAGACATTCCAACCAACAACATGAACATCACTTTCCAACTCATCCTGTGTAAACACCCCACTTTCTCCCAAACCCAAGGCACTCAAAACAGCCATCTTCCTCCCACTCACATGAATCTTCCTCTTACACCTCCGAGAAATCTCCATTAAAATCCTCTCTTTTCCAATAACATACGTAGCCACTAAAAACAGCACATTCTTCGATAGCAGGCCCTCATCCTCAACCCCAAGCCTTTCAATCACCCCAACAATGTAATCAATTGACTCCTCCTGACTCGGAAACACAAACTTAGGATTGCAATAAGTAGTATCCAAAAACACAGCATCAGCACCAATAAACTCAGAAATCACTTGCTCATTCTTCATCTCATCACAATACCTAAAATCACCAGTATGCACATACTTCTCGAACCTAACAACACTACTATTACCTGCACTGCTGTCGGAATTCACGGGGATTTTGAACAAAAACTGAACGGCACCGGGGCAGTGATTCGCGTCGATAAGGCAAACTTCCGAGCCGTCGATTATCACCGGTTGGGCGAGAGGCAATGGGAAAATGAACGGTTGAGGAATATTAAGGATTTGGTGGAGGAGATTAGCGGTGGTGGCGGAGCAATAAATGAGGCCCTTGGACCATTGCGGAAAGAGACCGGTGTAGTGATCGGAGTGGAAGTGGGAGAGGAAGTAAGAGACGGAGAAATTGGGGTCAGCGTGTTTGAAACCGTCGACGATGAAGCGGGTATGGGGAATGAGTTTGGAGTGAGGAATGGAAACGGGAGGAGAACCAATGGGTTGAGACGGTAGCGGCTGAGGAGGCAGAGACAGGGCGGCGAGGGCGGGGCGGTGGAGGGCGGCGGTTGATAAATTCAGCGCTTGTGGTGGTTCCGACGCGGACATTGGTTTTCGCGGTTCAGACGATCATGGAGAAAAGTATAATACTGTAATTTGGCCTTATTTTTTTAATCCCAATTATATAATATGAATTTTTTAAAATAATATTTTTTTTCCAATTTTAAGTTTTTTTGCTGTGAAAATGATTTTAGTTAAAAATAATTTGGTCGGAAACTCATCAAAATGGTGTCACCTCATGCCAAAATAAACGTTAGAATAAGTCTCTTTTAATTCATTCTTACCGCATTTTGGGCAATTTTTTGGAAAATTCATAATTTTAAGTTTACAATGGGGCGGCCAAAAACATAATATTGGCCTTATGTCAGCAGCTTTTATCTGTTCATATAAATTCTACCATATGTCTATATTTATTGAGATATTTGAAATATCTATATATCTATATATTTATAATAATAATTACCCCTCAAAATGGAAACGGTAAAATTTTCCCGCCCATTTCCACCTCCCAAAAGTAGAAAGGCAATATTTATTATTTCATAGTTTATACATTAAAAATTTATTATATTAATTATATATGGTAATAATATCACTTATGATATTGACAAAATTTTGGAGATTATAATCTATAATGGTATATGAATATTAATATGATCTCATCTAATAAATGTTTAATTATAGTTATAATCAAGATTTAAAAATATTTGTTGAATAGATTAAAATAATATAACTATCGAATTTCAAGAATTCTAAATGATCAAAGTAAAAAAATTATGAAAAATTATTTCTAATGTTATACCCCACACACACATATATATATATATAATAATGTGTGTGTAGAGAGAGAGAGAGAGATTTGTAACAAAAACGGGGAAAAAAAATTTGAATTTAAGTTGACTAACTATAATTTTATCCATATGCAAAAATGTGATCCAAATCATTTTATGATTTTTATTATACATATAATTATAAATAGATTTATAAAATTCATGATTTTGTACCCTATATATATATGATTTTTTTTTTTTTTGTTATGTGGTCTTGATTTATTATTCATCTACAAATACATGTCAACTACAAATTTGTAAGTCATTGATTTTTCGCTCGCCTTTTCAAGATAAATAATCATTTTGATTTTTGTTACAATAACCATTATTTTGACAATTATGACTCATGTTTCTAATGATGTCAACGTTATCAATGCGTTCAAAAATATTGTGGGAACTAAAATTTCATTTCTTTAGATCACATGTCATTCTTGCATACATAAATAAATAAAAAAGATGTGTATAGTTATGAGGACGTCTTCAAAGACAAGATGTAATTTTGCAATATTGTTTTATTCAAATATTATATATATATATATATATATATATATATATCACCTCAATAAATATATAAATCAAGTTACTTAGCATAAATAATTGAACAACATTAATTAACTATTTCTATTTACTATATTCGAAATAAGTATTGAAAAACTATAATAAAAATCACATATTTTTTATTTGACAAGTACGTCATTTATTATACTCAAGTCTGATATATCTTCCATATAACTATACCGATCTAGTTTTTACTTTCTAAAGTTGAAATACAAATATTTATTATTTTATAATTTATAAATTATAAATATTGGATTTTGCATAATTCATGTATATATTTATGGTATGAAAATCATTTTGTATATACATGAAAATTGAGAAAAAAAAAAACATGATCATATTTGATATGTGATAAATTTAGCATGATTTGTGTACATATGATAATAATATCATGCTAAAAGTTCAAGAAAGTTGTGAATAACAATTTGTAACTTAATCTAAATCATTTTATATATTTACAAAAAATTAGCAAAAAAAAAAATCATTTTTTTATGTAAGAATAAATAATGTTTCCTCAATGATTAAAAAGTAAATATAAATATGAAATTTCTTTATTATGGTAGCATGAAGTTCATCATTATATGAACAATGATAAAGTATTTTACTTTATGTTGTTATATTGTTTCATGTTTTTAGATTTATCAGATTTTAAAGTGTTTATCATCCAATATGATTTTTCTAAGAGAAAAAAATTTGATTTTAAGGCATGTGGAAATAAATTATATAATTTTTTAATGGTATCTTAAATTTAGAAATTTTATTTAGAAGTAAAATACAATAATATCATTGTTATTACGCTCAATATGAATAGTTTATTGAATATATATTTGCATAAGTGTTTTTCCAGGTCACAAAAAAAAAATAGTAAGATAGTCAAACAAATGATGAAAATAAGAAATATTCAAAATTGATAAATTATATGGGAAGTAGATATCAAAAAATAACTTAAAAGAGCTATATTGTTTTTTACAACCAACATTTTATATTAAAAAATTATTAACATTTGAAATTTATTTGCTACACCACACGGTACCAAATGAGGTTGAAATGTTATTGAAATTTAATTATAATATACAATAATATCATCATTTTACACTCATTACAATGAATAAGGCATGAGCATATATTTGCATAATTTTTTTCCATACTAATTGTGACAAAAAAAAAACAGTTAGTTCTAAAATAGTCAGATAATGTATGATAAAAATTCATAAATTATATGGGTAGTAAATTAAATTGAAATAATTTTGAAAAACTAAATTATTTATTTTTCATGATCAACATCAAAAAACTACCGACACTTGAATTTTATTTTCCCATACATCACACGGGTATAAAATGAGATTAAAATATTATCGAGAACTTGATTTTTTTTCGTAAATTAATATTTTTACATTAAACTCGAAATATTTAAATTTTATGATCGTGCGTCACACGGTAATAAATTAGATCGAGATTGTCCCAAAAATTTTATTATTTTTCGTGTTCAATATTTTCTTTTATATATACATATATATATTATAAAATTGATATGCCCGTGCGATGCACTGGATTTATACTAGTTTACATTAAAACTTCTCCCACTTAAAAGATGATTTAAATAGTTTTCATTATCCATTTAGGTAACTTTTCACAAACACCTTGTAAACACTAGCCTTTTAACTTTGCAAGAATTGATAGAGCTTTGATCCTCTCCTTTGTTGAGAGCCTCTGATCATTTTTTCTACCACTCTGCTATGGATTCGTTGATGGCAAATCTATCCCTATCTCGTGAAGAAGATGATGATTTAATCATCGAACCTGAAAACATCCCTAAACCATCTGAGTCATATAAATTTTGTCTTGTTGGGCGTTTCCTCACAGACCAACCGATTAATTTCAATCTCATGAGGAGCCGTCTTGCTAGCGTCTGGCGTCCTTATAAGGGTGTTTACATGCGAGACATTGGATCCAGCCGATTCCTTTTTCAGTTCTTTCACCATTTGGATTTACAGAGGGTCGTGGAGGGTAGTCCATTGTCCTTTGGAAATTTTCCGCTGATATTGTGAAGGAGAACATCCATTACGGGTACCTCTGGATTCTATTCAGTTTTGGGTGCAGATTTATGACCTTCCAATTGGTTACATGTCGGAAGGGATTGACAAACAATTGGGGAATTTCATTGGCAAATTCATTGATCATGATACATCTAATACTACATCTGTTTGGAGATCATACATGCGCATTCCTGTTGCTGTGGATGTGAGGAACCCGTTGAAAAGATGCAAGAAAATTCGCAAGGCTGACTGGAGTTCTTTCATGGTAACATTTAAATATGAGAAGCTTAACATATTTTGTTTCATTTGTGGAAGGTTGGGACATACGGAAAGTTTTTGCGAAATTCTTTTCAATTCCACTGATGACAATGTGTCGTGAATGGGGTTCCTGGCTGAAAGCCCCGAACCGGAGAAATGTGATTCTGGGCGGCGAAAAGTGGTTGTGTGATGACGATGGCAACAAAAATTCCAGTGTAACGGCAGGTGGGGGCGAAAAGTGGTTGCGTGATGACGGTGGCAACAAAAATTCCAGTGTAACGGCAGGTGACACAAAGCAGTGGGATATTACTAATTTTGAAATTCAAAAAAGCGGAAATCATGGAGTTAGAGATATAACCAATCAACAGCATATCTCTCGGGATATTATTGCATTATCAAAAGGGGCGGTTATGGAAAATCCAATATTTGAGAATATTTCCATGAAGGAAAATATTGAGAATGAAAATGATATTTTGACCCTCAGCGACGAACGCAAGCGAAGAAGGGCGGATGGGCCTTTAGGTAAAGAAAACCAGGCTATGGAAACTGATGGGCTTAACATGGATGCAACTCATTTCATCACAGCTCCTAAGACAGACCAACTTTTTTTATCGGCGGGCTCCAGTTCCCGGGCCTGCCGGAACCAATGATCGTCTTGAGTTAGAACTGCAGGGGTTTGGGCCATCCTCATGCAGTTCCAGCTCTTTGCGAGCTTGCTCGAGCTTGCAGGCCCGATGTGATCTTCTTATTTGAGACACTAACTCATGCGTCGAAAATTGAGGAGATCCGAGTTAAATTAAATTTCCAAAGTTCTTTCTCGGTGGACTGTGTTGGCCGAAGCGGAGGAGTATATGTGTTCTGGCGGAATTCTTCATCTTGCTCTCTCAAAAAGTTTTCCCGAAATCACATTGATCTTGAAGTATGCAATGCAGCCGGCGTTGGGAGAGTTATGGGATTTTATGTATTTCCAGAAAGACACAGAAGAAGGAGTTCTTGGGCTTTCTTAAAGCAACTCAACAGAGAGAATACACTTCATTGGCTTTGTATTGGTGACTACAACAACATTCTTTCGGTGGATGATAAGTGTGGTCGTGTAGACCATCCTAACTGGTTATTTTTCGGGTTTCGTGAAGTTGTGAATGAGTGCAATCTTTTGGATCTGCCCTTCATAGGTTACTCTTTTACTTAGTCAAGAAGCAAAAGGACTATTAATTCGGTAAAAGAACGTCTTGATCATGCGATGGCCAATCTGTCATGGTTTGCCCGATTCCCGTCGGCACGTTTATCTAATGTTATATCTCCAGTATCGGATCATACTCCAATTATTCTCGAAACTGAAGTGATCATTACTGTCCCATATGTTCGGTCCTTCCGGTTTGAAAACAACTGGCTATCTGAGACAGAATTACCGTCTTTAGTTGAAGATTGTTGGCTTCGAAGAAGTAACCTGGATATGCTTGCTCGACTTGAGGTGACCACTGAAAAATTGTCCAGATGGGGCTCTCATATAGCTAACAAGTTTAAGAAAGAGAAACGATGTTTTGAGAGGGATATTGATTTGCTCCAATATCGTACCGATCAAGAAGGTATTGAGAGATTGACTGAGGTGCGTAAGCAATATGCTGATTTACTCCTGAAGGAGAAACAATATTTGAAGCAAAGAGCTAAATCTTTTTGGCTAAAGAATGGGGACCTCAATCCTCAACACCAAAATTTTTCATGCAACAGCCTCTGCCCGTCGTAGGAGTAATAACATTCAAAAATTGCAGGATGATGCGGGCGATTGGATCTCAGATCAGCCAGCCTGGCTCAATTGCCTTATTTACTGCCAGTGACAACAGGCCACCGATGGAGCCCATATTGGAGTGTATTGAACCCATCATCGATGATGACATGAACAAGGTGTTAACCCAGTCACTTACTATGGAGGAAGTCAAGGAAGCTATCAACCAAATGCACCCTGATAAGTCGCCGGGGCCAAATGGATTTAACCCAACTTTTTTTCAGAAATTCTGGAGCATTGTTGGTATGGATATCCACAATTGTTGTGCTAATTGGTTTGATACTTGTTCTTTTCCCAGTGGCTTGAATAAAAATAATATTGTACTTGTCCCAAAGTGTGACAATCCTGTGATAATGAAAGATTTGCGGCCAATTTTCCTTTGTAATGTTGTTTATAAAAAAAATTCAAAGGTGTTTTGTAATAGATTGAAATCATCTCTTCCAATTTTGGTGGATAAAGCTCAATCTGCTTTCATTGCTGGTAGAACCATCCAAGATAACATTTTAATTGGCTTTGAAACCATTCATTCTATGAAGTGGAGGTCTCGTGGAAAATATGGGAATGTGGCACTCAAAATTGATATAAGCAAAGCGTACGACTGAGTGGATTGGCACTGCCTCAAGTTTTTGTTGCTACGGCTTGGTTTTTGTCAGAAATGGGTTTCTTGGATGATGTTTTATATTCAATCAGTTGAGTATTCGGTAGTGGTCAACAACGAGTTGGTTGGTCCTATTATTCCGGGTCGGGAATTGCGACAAGTGGATCCATTATCCCCTTATCTTTTTATTTTATATGCCGAGATATTGTCTGCACTCATGAAGCGAGCTAATCATCAAGGATTGCTCCATGGAATCTAGGTTTGCCGTATTGCTCCTATGGTACATCATCTTCTTTTTGCCGACGATTGCTTACTCTTTTGTCGCGCTACTCATGATGAATGCTTGAAGTTGAAGGATATTCTGGGAACGTATGAGCAGATTTCAGGGCAAGCTATCAACTTCAGCAAATCGTGGTATTTTTTATAGCAAGAATGTCAGTGAAGAAGATCTACAATCCATTGCATCTATCTTGGGAGTTTCACAACCGTTAAACACGGGACGTTACCTTGGTCTGCCTTCACTTATATAGGCTGCAAGAAGAAATCCATTTTCAGCTATCTCCGAGTTAGACTTTGGAACAAACTGCAAGGTTAGAAAAATAAGCCAATATCTAAGGCGGGAAAGGAGATTCTCATTAAAGTTCTTGCCCAAGCCATCCCCGTTTATTGTATGAGTACACGTTTTTTTTACCCGTTAGTTTAGCTGATGAGTTGTAAAAAATGATTAATTCTTTCTGGTGGGGTAATAAAAAGGATAGTTCTTGAGGCATTTCGTGGCTCAGGTGGGATAAACTTTGCGTTCACAAGGATTTAGGCAGTCTTGGTTTTCGAAATTTTCATCTTTTCAACTTGGCGATGCTCGGGAAGTTTGGTTGAAGATTAATTTCTGATCCAAATGCTCTTGTTTGCAAGGTGCTCAAAGCTAAATACTTTCCCAAAGGGTATTTTTGTAATGCCAATATGGGGTAAAATCCGAGTTATACTTGGAGAGGTATCTGCACTTCCCAAGATTTAATCAACAGGGGATTATGATGGAAAATTGGTAATGGAGATAATATAAATGTATGGAGAGACCCTGGGATCCCGAATGATAAAAACTTCTACATTAAAAGTGTACCTGAGCCCTCTTTATTGGATATTAAGGTGAGAGACCTACTCATTCCGGATAGCATGGCCTGGGATGTTGAACTTATTCATGAGTTTTTTTTACCAAGCGATACTAAGAACATCTTGAGTATTTTCCTTTCATCTAATGGCGGCGAAGACAAATGGATATGACATTTTTCGAAAGACGAACTTTATTCGGTGAAATCTGCTTATCGACTTGCATGCTCACTCACGATTGATACAACATTACAAGTCGCTGGCAATTGGCATAAATTATGGAGCCTTCAAATTCAACCAAAAATTAAAAATTGTTTATGGCAACTCTGCCATGATTGTTTGCCAACGAAGATGAATCTTCATAGCAAAAGAATCCCGGTTGATGATGTTTGTGGTTTTTGTGGGTCGTGCATAGAAAATGCGTGGCATATCTTTGTCACATGTCCTTATGCAACCGAATGTTGGAGATTGTTGGGTCTTACTTCATCTATGAATTCAGCGATGAATAATGTCGAGTCCATTGGAGAATTTATATTCTGGTTGTTGGATAATTTGAGCAAACTTCACATGGCTAAGACAACCATGATAATCTGGCAGATTTGGAATGAGCGAAATGTGCAAGTTTGGACCCATTGCAGTCAGGTCTGCTGTTATGATTGAAGGCCAAATTAAAAAACGCAAGAAGATGAAAGTGCGACTTTAATAGCTGAGGAGGGAGATCAATCAAGTAGTATACGTGTCATCATCTTGTCAGTTGTCAATAGTTTGTTAGGATTCAGAAGAATATTTGTGTGACAGGAGCAGAGACATTGTATTCAGTGTTGGATGGAGTGATGTAATTGATTATCATGGATATGAATGAATGAAATATTTCTCTCTCTGCATAAACCCTCTCTTCTTCTCTCTGTTTTCCCATTTTCTTGCATACTCCCTATCTAAATCTCCTTATTTTTATATTTGGTTCATAACAATTTGGCCTCAAAGCCAGCTCGCTTCCACTAATCTACAATGGCCCAGAAAGCAACATAGACGAGTCGGATCGAATCGTTGGAATCAGATTTGCTTAATGTAAATTTGGAGCTACAAAGCGTCAAAGATGGTCAGACACGATTACAGAAAGGTCAGGATGACATGGCGCTCCAACTCAAACGCTTGGAAGACATGATGGTGCAGATGTTTAAAGCAAACACAGATAGAGGTAAGGAACCAATTGTTCAAGGTTCCACTAGTTCACCAATTGCAAATAATATAACTAGAAATGTGGTTGATTCGGGATTGATGAATCACCCCACCAATCCAAGAGTTAATGAAAATTTGAAGGGAGTTAAGGTGGATTTTCCTCGTTTTGAAAGTGATAACCCTCGCGGGTGGATTATAAAATGCACTAGATGCTTTATGATTCACCCCATGTCTGATTTCGAGAAGGTTGTTCTGGCGGGTTTGCATTTGGAGGGTGTGGCTGAAAATTGGTTTATGGATAATATTAAGGGGCGAGAGTTGATGGGCTGGCCTAGATTCACTGAAATGATCACTAATAGGTTTACCTCTGCCTCTAGTGAAAGTGTTGTGGGTGAATTCAATAAGTTAAAACAAGATGGGAAGATTGATACCTATATTAGGAAATTTGAGGAGCTAAGATCACTGATGCTGCATAGAAACAGGTATTTGGATGAGGATTACTTTATCAAAAGCTTTGTGAGTGGTCTTAAGAATGAAATAGGGTACATGGTGGAGTTGATGAACCCTGCAACTGTGGAACAAGCCATTCAAACAGCTAGGAAACAAGAGGCTCTCTTGGAGGCAGTGAACAAGAGTAAATATATTGGCAAACTACCTATATATAATAAGATGGGTAAGCCAGGTACTATGGATAACGGCAAGAGTACAACTTCCCAGTCCGAAAAGACCTTACCCATGAGAAAGCTTTCCAATGAAGAGATGGAAAATAGAAGAAAAAGATGTTTATGCTTTAATTGTGATGAACCTTATGTGTTTGGGCATAAATGTAAGAAACTCTTTATGATAGTGTCTGAAGATGAACCTATGGAATTGGTCAACGAGATAGATGATGTGGGGGAGGATTTACATATCTCGGTTCATGCTTTGGATGGTTGTCATGCTCATGAAACTATTAAGGTAATAGGAAGAGTGAAACACAACACTATTAAGATTCTGATTGATTCCGGGAGTACTCACAGCTTCTTAGACCCATCTACTGCCAAAGACTTGAATTGCTTGGTAGAATGTACCAATCCCCTCTCTATTGTGATAGCTGATGGGAGAAGGGTAGAATGCAACAGTAAATGCTCAAATTTAACCTGGGAAATGGGAGGGCAACATTTTTCTGCAAATGTAAGGATACTCAAGTTGGGAGGATATGATATGGTACTTGGAGTGGATTTAATGAAGAAGTTGGGATTAATGACCTTCGATTTTGAAAATCAGAGGGTTATGTTTGAATATAATGGCCACAAAGTGATATTACAAGGGGTTCAATCTGAGGTGAGTGTAAGACTCATGACTGGGAAGAATTTGAAAAAAATGCTTAAGAAGGGCAGCCAAGTGGTGACTGGATGCTTATTCTTAATCTCCTCAGAAAATCATGTTGAAAAGGCAATGAACCACCCTGAACTCAACCCTCTTCTGTCCAAATATAAGCAAATCTTTGAAGAGCCTACCACACTACCTCCTATAAGGAAACATGACCACAAAATTACTTTGAAGCCAAATACTGAACCAATTAAACAACACCCATACAGGTATCCTTACCTTCAAAAGAGAGAGATTGAAAAGATGGTGAGTGAAATGTTAGAGGCTGGATTAATTCAACCTAATCACAGTCCCTATTCGTCACCGATTCTATTAGTAAAAAAGAAGGATGAGAGTTGGAGATTGTGTATTGATTACAGGAAGTTGAATGCTTTGACAATTAAGGACAACTATCATATCCCTTTAATTGATGAGCTATTAGATGAATTGAGGGGAGCAACTATATTCTCAAAGGTGGATCTTAGATCTGGTTATAATCAAATTAGAGTAAGGGCTAGAGATATTGAAAAAACAGCCTTCTGCACAGACTCGGGACTTTATGAATTTAAAGTTATGTCATTTGGGTTAACTAACGCTCCAGCTACATTCCAAGCTTTAATGAATGATGTTTTCAGAAGTTATTTGAGGAAGTTTGTACTTGTATTTTTCGATGATATACTCATCTATAGCTCAGATTTGGAGACTCACAAGGAACACTTACAAATGGTGATTGAGCTACTGATAGAACACTCTTTGTATGCTAAGGAGTCAAAGTGTGTTTTTAGTCAAGACAAAGTAGAATATTTGGGTCACATTATCAGTACTGCAGGGGTAGAGGCTGATCCTAGGAAGGTGGAGTGTATGCTAACTTGGCCTACTCCAAAAAATGTGAAAGCCTTGAGAGGATTCCTTGGGCTCACTGGATACTACAGGAAGTTTGTGAGGGGTTACGGGATCATTGCAAAACCTCTCACCAACCTCACAAAAAGGAATCAATTCAAGTGGTGTGAAGATGCTACCAGGGCTTTTGAAGCTCTAAAGAAAGCCATGAGTACTTGTCCAGTGCTACAATTGCCAGATTATAACAAGACTTTTATTCTGGAGACAAATGCTTGTTATAGTGGAATCGGGGCAGTTTTAATGCAGGATCACCATCCATTAGCTTATATTAGTAAAGCTTTGGGACCAAAAAGCTTAGGGCTTTCAGTTTATGAGAATGAACTGTTAGCTATTTTGCTTGCTGTGGATAAATGGAGATCTTATCTCATGCATGACAAATTTATCATTAGAACTGATCAACAAAGCTTGAGGTTTTTATTGGAGCAAAAAATCTCGACCCCTCTCCAACAAAAATACCTCACAAAATTATTGGGATTTGACTATAAGATTGAATACAAGAGAGGTCCAGAAAATTTAGTGGCTGATGCATTATCACGAAGGGGCTTGGAGGAAGAAAATTGTTATGCTATTACTGTATTGTAACCACAATGAAAAAGGGAGTTGCAGAGTAGCTATGAGGATGATGAGTTAGCTCAAGAGTACAAAACACTATTGGCTTTCAGTCCTTATAACATGTCCTTAATGAAATTCCATGAAGAGGTGTTGAAGTATAAAGGAAGGATCTATGTTGGCTCCACCACAGAGTTAAGAAAGCAAATTGTTGAAAATATGCATTCCAGTTCACTTGGGGATCACTCGGGTATCTCTAGTACGTATCAGAGGATTGCAAGCATATTTATGTGGCCTGGGCTTAAAGAGTTGGTTAAAGAGATTGTTAACCAATGTAGAGTATGTCAGTTGAATAAACATGAGCATTGTAGGGTCCCGGATTTAATCCAACCCTTACCGATACCAAATACTTAACTATCTTTATGATTGGTCGAGAGAACTTGTGGTGCTAGATATACCGACTTGAGGATTGGTAGAACAGGTTGCAAAGCATGACATAAACCCCCTTTGAACTATGTTAAAGTCAACACGGACGTTGCGTTCTTTAAGGACCCAGCGGAGACTGGACTAGGAATGGTGGTTAGAGATGATATGGGTATGTTCATAGCCTGCAGAACAACCACAATTGAAGGGAACATTCGGGTACAAGAAGAAGCTTTGGGATTGCATGAGGCCTTGTCTTGGATCAAGAATTTGGGTTATGACCGTGCCATTTTTGAGGTGGATACGAAGTTTGTATACGACGCCATTCGATCTCATAGAGTTGATGACACAGAATTTGGCAACATCATCAAGTGTTGCAAGGAGATTATCAATGCTGATCATGGATTTTCGGTTAGATTTATTCATCGTGATGCCAATATTGTGGCACACAAATTAGCTAGGGCTAGTCGATTGTTTTCGCGCCCTCATTGTTGGGTCGAGCCTCCAAACCTTGTAGATGGTCTTCTCAATATATCTTGTAGTTGCACCTCTTGATTAATGGAAGTTCGTTCTTTTGCGTCAAAAAAAAAGAAAAAACAGTTTTCATTATCCAAAAGAAGGAAGTACAAAATTCAAAGTTTCTGAAAATATAAACAAGGGAGGCTCTATTCTTTCTGGATTAAAGTCTCCATATATTCAAAGGGCAGCAGAAAATGACCAGCTTCATATGTGATATGCTGAGGGTTCCATGGAAGTTGATATAAGCAAATTAAAACCCCTGTAAAATGATTTCCAACAATCCATTGGCATTTTAGAACCCCAGAACACTAGTCTCCATGGAAAATATAGATCATAGTGGCAGAAGTAACACGGGACAGGGGATGAACTCCGCCAAGAGGTTAGCATCGACATGTTTGGAATGGATCGCCTCCATACTCATTACAACGAGATCCATATTCAATTCATCAGCAACCTCTCCGATTATAGCAGTTGGCTTGTTTCCTTCTCCAAGGCGCTCTAGCAGCTTAAATTCTTGGAAGCCCCCTGTTAGCTTTCGACAATGAATATGCCAGGACATGGAATTGTCTCGAACAGTGCTTTTCAGAAATTACATGTATAAGTCATGAAGAAACCTACCTTCAGATAAATGCCATCGGATGCTAGCTAGTTGAGTGTCATGCTCTGTCAAGCTTTCCTTCTCCTTTTCATCGATAACTGCAAAGAATATTAGGTCCTATATTCTAAAATCTAGCATCAAAAGTTCTGCAAATGGAAATTATGAAGAGTGTTGATCATACCTACAACTGTTATCTCAGCCCCATATTTCTTTGCCAAAGCAGCAGTTGTGGACGTCGCCTATCAAAACAATGTTGGATCTATAAGTATGACCATGAGAGAACAAAAAAAGCATAAAATTAGGTGTATAGCTTATGCCAACAATCTTTAGTGTTGGTAAAATGGAGCTCTAGTTTCCCAATATGATCCAGCCGAAGAGTTTTTCTGACTTATGTACATCTTAGAAATATAGAACTCTGCTATTTCACATCAACAAGAAATATGGAACTTTTAATTTTTGGAGGCATAACTATATGGGCTAGCATCATCACAAAAAACAACCACTTGAATACTCTTCCTAACGAGAACAAGCCACCAAAAAGGAAGTTTATTGACTGTACAACTCGGTCCACCCCATGACATGTATTTTAAGTCATAGTTTTCAAGTTTGGAAGCATATTAGCATGCTGTAATAATAAGAAAGAAAGAAAAAAAAACAACAACAACAAAACATAGAGACTAGATGATGTGAGGGATGAAGGGCTATATCAACAAGGAGTATAATCCACACTTTGAGAAAAGAGGACACGTGGAATATAACTAAAGCAGGAAGATCTAAAGCTAAAAAATCAAACCAAGAATATGCTACCCTCACAAGATTACATTTGCATACATTAAGCAGTGAAGATTTTCTCAAAACAAAATGAAAGGGAAATACCTGTTTTGTACCATCGGTAAGATAAGGATTGCGATCTATGACTGGAAGAAGCAACTGCCTGAACCCAGTAAAGGCATCTGCAAGTGGACTGGCTTCAGATTCTTGTGCCTTGGATTTCACTGAAACAGAACACAAGTCAGCCAGAGATCTTCAGAAATAAAAGAAATGATCAAACACCTCTTATATTGATACAATCCACATATCTAAATTCTAACATAGGCGTGTACTATATTACTAAAAGTAAGACTCATTTTCAAAATTGTCACATATAGCAGCATTTAAACTCTTCTATAGAACTACAAACTATTCATCAACAAAACAGAATTCAGAGATTACAAAAATCAAAGTACATAATGATTTAAACTTTCATAAGTTAGATATACAATGGTTGGATAAAAAATCACGGTTTCTTTGGCTCGGATACTTTGAATGTGTATATTTTACTGTAATTACCTCTTTCCCCATTGGAATTCTTCATTAAACCTGAACGAAGATAGTTCCAATGATGTCATCCTATCTAATATGGAAATTAATTGAAAAAACTCATTCATATGCAGAACCTCTATGACATATTCAAATAGTAGTTTATTTGGCTCACAAGGTACACAATCAATCACGAATAATAAAATAAAATAAAAACACTAGTCAACCAAATCAAACATAGTTACACCAAGAAACTATTTCTACTTGAAATTGAGAGAAATTCAAGAGAATTGAGAAGCTTAAGCAAATAATTGCAAATTTAATTGCGCCAAACAATCGAAAACAGAACAACACAAGCAAATGGCCACAACTCACAAATTCAAATTTGGAACACGCGCGTTAATTCGTAAATGCAATAGCGAAGTAGAGACTGCTTCAAGTAGAAACAAATTCACAGAAAGTAAAATGAAAGTAAGTGGATAGATGAATTACCTTGAAGGGAAGTTCCGAAGATCGCAGGAGAAAAAGACAAATTGCGAGAAATAAGCTTCGGCGAATGGGAAAGAGAGAGAAGAGAAAGCGGAGTAGAGGTGGCGGTAGAGAGAGGTTGAGGCGGAAGTGAAAGCGAGCATCGAGCGACGGCCATGGGAGGATTGAAGGAAGAGTGGGTGACGAGATGGGGTGGGTTGCGAAGAGCCCAGAATGTGTAACTAATCATCTATATATATATAATAACATATATATATAATAACAATTACCCCGAAAATAGAAATGACAAAAGTTTTCTCGCCCATTTCCCCTTACTAATATTAGAAATATTATTAAGTTTTTTTTTGTGTATATATATGGTATATAATACTCTTTTATAATGGATAAAATCTTCAAATAAAAAATTTAACAAATTTTTCATTTTATAAACTTAGTAAGATTTATATTGATTTTTTTTTTCTACAAGAAAACTAATTTAATACATCTAATGTGTTATAAATTTATACTCATTTTGATTTGATCATATGATATTTTATTAGTCAATTCATTATATTGTTTCATGAAACTGCAAAATTTCATTTCTACATAATTATTATTAATCTCATTTCTTAATATTAGAAAATTCATTTTTTTTATATTGTCTCATTTATCTTGATTTTTTTATAACAAAAAATAACTTTACATATCTTATGTGTTATAGATTTAGTACCGTGAATATTGATTTTTTTTAACATATGATATTTTATTAGTCAATTCATTATTGACATAGATATTGTATTAATGAATTCATTATATTTTTTCGTGAAATTGCACAATTTGATCTTACATAATTAATATTAATCTCTAATTATGTAAGTTTTTGCCTTTATGTATATTAATAACCTCTTAAAAATATATCATTAATATATATATATATATATAAATCAATTTTGTATGGATCAATTCAAAAAAATTAACATATTTGATATGTTAAATATTTGGTAATTTCAATTTCGTAAAATTAATTAATTCACGATGAAACATTTTTTTGTATATTTATATTTACAAAAGTAATGAAATTGCATTCTTTTGATAATGAGAAAATAAAAATGGAAGGAAGTTATGGTTCGAGCTAAATATTCTCTCTCTTTTATTTTTTTAAATTAAATTACATTGGAATATGGAAAATGTTCCATGAAAACTATTGATTTGAATTTATATGAAGAAAAATTCTTCAAATTCGATTTTGTTACTATAAATCAAGAGATTTCTCACCTTGATGAATTGAAGATCTAAGTACAATTTAGCGATCAGAATCCAAATATTTTATTTCCTTGACAAATGAGAGTTAAAGACAATATATCTATATATATCTATATATATATATATATTATAACAATTATCCTTAAAAATAGAAATGCCAAAAGTTTTCCCGCTCATTTTCACTTTCTAATAATAGAAAATTCATTAAATCTTATATTTTTATTTTTTTGTAATATCAATTGAATTTATTAAGAATTTCCAAAAATATTGATTTTGAATAGTGAATATATATGGTATAAAAACAAGTCACTATATATATGGATGGAAAATATGATATAGTGTTTGATCCTTTTGATCTCAAACACAATCCGGCATTGAAGTAGATTTGGAGCAAAAACGAGATAAGTTTTTTAGTTATATATAACTAATAAGTTGTTTAAATATGGACGTAAAATCAATTTAGAGAAAATGGATACAACATTTGATATATATTTTATAATTTCATTCAAGTATCTATGTTTATATATATATATATATATATATATATATATATATATATAGTTGCCTTATATAGGTATGATTACACGCACACACGTAATTAATTCATCATTAATAATTAATCAATCAGATCGATTTTTTATTTTTTTATTTTTTTGATCTTGCATGTGTTGATTTTGATATTTCAAAATTTAACATAAATACAATTTTATCCTTATATTTGGAAAAAATGGATCCGTATAATTTTATTCCAAATTTAGTATTCTCATTTGTTCCATCTATAAATATTTTGTAGAATGATTTCTACACAATCACACATCGATATCGTACGTCTGTCAAGAATTTTTTTTGTTTTTAGTATATCATTCTATTTATTTTTTAATTGTATGCTAACTCATGTATTCATTCATTGTTGTTAACAGAACAATTTTGTGATGGTGTTGTTGATGTTCATAGCAAGAGTTTACTTATCTTTATCTTATAATAAATGTTTCGCAGTTGTTTTAATATATTATAACTTAATTAATTTCTTATTTTAGTTTGGAAGGTATCAAATGTTTTGTAGTATTGCTTAAGAGTTGTAGAATTATCATAAGAAGTTGTCTATTGAAGCGTGAAGGTAAAATGCATTTTATTTCAAATGCGGTGAACAATTCCATGATGGTATATATAACTATGCGAGAATTTTTACATTAAGTTTTCTTTAAGCTAAATATAATTATATACTATTTTCAGAGATCTTTTATTTATTTTGTTTAATAATTGTTTTCGGATGATAAATATCTTATTTTAATTTTTCTAAATGGTTCAAGGTGGATTCGTATGTTATTGATGTAATTGGGAACACTATTTCATCATTGAAATATCTTAGGTGTGATGATTGTTAACATTTTTTTAAAGTTTTATTTGAATAAAAATCATTTTCAGATTAATATATTATATTTCTTTTTTATTTAAAGACCATTAGAATTGAAAGATGAAACAACGACTCCTAAAAATATCTATATATATATATATATAATAACAATTACCCCTACAAATAGAAATGATAAAATTTTTCCGTCCATTTCCACCTCCCAAAAGTAGAAAGACAATATTTATTATTTTATAGTTTATAATTAAAAATTTATTGTATTAAACATGATTTATATATACGGTAATGATATCACCTATGATATTGACAAAATCTTGGAGATTATAATCTATATATGACATATGAATATTAATATGATCTCATCTAATAAATGTTTAATTATTGCTATGATCAATATTAAAAATATATTTGTTAAATAAATTAAAATAATAAAATGATCGAATTTCAAGAATTTTAAATTACCAAAGTGAAAAAATTATAAAAAACTATCTCCAATATTGTACCCCACACACATATAAATTTTGTATATATATTATATATATATAGAGAGAGAGAGAGAGATTTGTAACAAAAGTGGAAAAAAAGAAAAGAAATCTAAATTTAAGTTGACTTACTATAATTTTATCCTGTGCAAAAATGTGATCCAAATCATTTTATGATTTTCATTATATATGTAATTATAAATAAATATATATATATATATATATATATGATTTTGTAATATATATATATATATATATATATATGATTTTTTTTTATTATGTGGTCTTGGTTTATTATTCATTTACAAATACATGTCAACTACAAGTTTGTACATTATCAATTTTTTACTTGACTTTTCAAGATAAAGAGTCATTTTAGTTTTTATTACAATAACCATTATTTTGACGATTATAACTCATGTTTTTAAGGTTGTCAATGGTATTGATGTCTTTCAAAATTTTGTGGGAACTAAAAATTCGTTTATTTAGATCACATGACATTCTTGCATATAGAAATAAATAAAAAAAGATGTTTATAGTTATGAAAACGTCTTCAAAGACAAGATGTAATTTTGCAATATTGTTTTATTCAAATCTTTAATATATATATCACCTCAATAAATATATAATAATTAAGTTACTTAGCATAACTAATAGAACAACATAAATTAACTATTTCTATTTACCATATTCGAAATAAATATTGAAAAACTATAATAAAAATCACATATTTTTTATTTGACAAGTATGTCATTTATAATACTCAAGTCTAATATGTCTTCCATATAACTATACTAATCTAATTTCCACTTTCTAAAGTTGAAATACAAATATTGATTATTTTATAATTTATAAATTATAAATATTGGATTTTGCATAATTTATGTATATATCCATGATATGAAAATCATTTTGTATATACATGAAAATTGAGAAAGAAAAAAAAAACATTGTCATATTTGATATGTGATAAATTTAGCTTGTTTTGTGTATATATGATAATAATATCATGCTAAAAGTTCATGAAAGTTGTGAATAACAATTTGTACCTTAATCTAAATCATTTTTTATATCCATAAAAATTTAGCAAACAAATATATCATTTTTTATGTAAGAATAAATATTGTTTCCTCCATGATTAAAAATCAATAAATCTGAAATTTCATTATTATGGTAGCATGAAGTTCATCATTATATGAATAATGATAAAATATTTTTTTTTCTATTGTTTTAGATTTATCAGATTTTAAAATGTTTATTATCCAACATGATTTTTCTAACAGTTGAATTTTGATTTTAAGGCATCTAGAAAAAAATTATATAAATATTTTTAATGGTATCTTAAATTTAGAAATTTTATTTTGGGTTAATATATAATAATATCATTGTTTCTACATTCATTATGATTAAATTATTAAAGATATATTTACATAAGTGTTTTTTTTAGGTCAATTGTGATAAACAATTAGTAAAGTAGCCAAAAAACGTATGATGAAAATAAGAATTATTCAAAATTGGTAAATTATATATGTAGTAGATTAAATTAAAATAACTTACAAGAACTATATTATTTTTCATGATCAACATTTTTATATCAAAATATTATTAACACTTGAAATTTATTTGCTGCATCACACGGGTACCAAATGAGGTTGAAATATTATTGAAACTTAATTATAACATACAATAATATCATCATTTTACACTCTTTATAAAGAATAAGTTATGAGCATATATTTGCATTTTTTTTCCATACTAATTGTGAAAAAAAAAACAATTAGTTCTAAAGTAGCAGATAAGATAATGTATGATGAAAATAAAAAATATTTAAAATTCGTATATTATATGGGTAGTAGATTAAATTAAAATAATTTTGAATAACTATATTATTTTTCAACATAAAAAAACTACCGACACTTGAAATTTATTTGCCCATACATTACACGGGTACCAAATGAGATTGAAATATTATCGAGAACTTGATTTTTTTTTGTAAATTAACATTTTCACATCAAACTCGAAATATTTAAATTTTATGATCGTGCGTAGAACGGGTAATAAATTAGATTGAAATCCTCCCAAAAAATTTATTAGTTTTCATATTCAACATTTTCATATCTATATATATAAATTATAAAATTTATGTACCGTGCATCGCACGGGAGTTATACTAGTTCATTCAAATACTATTTTTTTCTTTTCTTTTCTATTATTCTGCCCTTGTTTTTAAATACGAATTTGTGTCGAATTTTTTTAACATTAATTTTGTGTTGGAAATCTCTCACTATAGTATAGTTTACTATACAAAGAATTGTGAAATAAGGCATTTTTAAATGAAGAGTTCTTGTTCAAAAAGCAATGATAAAACACAATTATTTTAGATTTATTATGTAGTGTGTTTTTAAGAGATACTACATGCTCAAATGCATTATCTTTTTTAAATGTATTATTACTTTATTATTTATTTATAAGAATAGTGTGTGTTTAAGTCTCAAATTTTCTATTCAAAGACTGCAAATATGTCAAAATTCTTTTGCAACTTACCCTATTTTTGTTCGGCACCAGGTTGCAAAAAATAATGAGATAATTTGTATCAAACAAAAGTACATTTAGTTAATCCTTGATTTAACCTACATTTTGTACATGTCAAAGAGCATTTATATTTTCAAAGAAAATATCTATTTATAAATGAAACTATGAGTACATATTATGAAGAGTAAGTCTCTTGTGAGACCGTCTCACGAAATTCTAATACATTATGTTTGACGGGTCAACCCACAACCCACTAACCCACCTCTCAAACCATACAATTCACATATTATTTGTGGGTGATGAGGCTTCGTCTCACGGAAACTATCCGTGAGACCGTCTCACATGAGTTTTTGTGTATTATGAAACAATAAGACGTTAGCAGTAGAAGTAAAAGAAATTCGAGATCACAGAGTACAAACTAACTAAACGTTCTCACGTGTCAATTCTCTTTTTAAGAATGTTGTCCTTTATATATTTCACCTAGTATGATATCGATAAACCTAGATTGGACTAGGGTTTTCGTTTGAGAAATACAAAGAAATTAGTCTCTTTCCAGTACTTGTGATCAACTAAAATTGGACTCTTCATCAGTTTCTCAAAGTGAAGCCCAAACAATTCATCAAGAATTCCACTTCCAAAATGTTCCTCCAAAAGTTGTCCAATAACAGCCCTCAAGTGAGATGTCAGAATTTGAGCATCTGGTTTGCCTCTCATAGGACCAGCCAACTCAGCTATTCTTACAATAGAAAACAGCCCATTTGCCTCTATCAATGTCTTCACTTCTGATGGAGAGGGATAGTAGAATGGCAAATTGAAAGAATCCACCTTTTCTTCTGTTATTTTCCCCTGCAATTAGTAGGAAAACACAAATTTATCATAAAATATCATTAATAGTAAAAAATCGGTCTAGACAGCCACTTAGACAAAATCGATAAACAATCTTATCTAATAAAAACCAAAGCTAGGCTGACCTACATGGTCGTCACATAAACCATTTTATTGTTATATTATTTTATATTTTTTTCAAAAACTGTTCAGGATTAAATTCTTTACAAACTAACTAAAATTAATTCAATATCATGTTAATGTCAACAAAAAGGATTTTGAAAACCTTTCTTTTTTCAACAAGATAAAAAATATTAGAGCACATTGGTGCTCAATATGCTAGGAGCGAGCTAAACGTCCAACTAGCGCCTAGCGATTTCTGCAACACAGACTGTAATACTGACCATCTTGGCCATGTCATCGAGGCAGGATCCGAGAATATCGAAGGCCACTCCAATACTAGAATCCGATGAAAGACAATATCCATTCGGAAAACCAAGGATCACTAGTGCCATTAGCCCTCCAGCCATGAGCTCGTGCCCTCTAGCGTTCAAGAACGCGTCCATATCCGTACAATACTGATCCGTGTACGTGTTTTTGACATCTTTGCCAGCTCCAGAGTAGTGAATTCTTCCCTTATTCCATGCAATAGAACTCCTTTCTATCACCTCTTTTGGTATTCTTGATAGCCAGTGAAGTGCAGTTGAACAGTGTGCAAAATGAAGTGTTTCTTTAGGAAATAAAGGATCATGAAAAGAACCTGGAGCTGCTGCAAAATAGTACTTCCTTGAAATAGGTATGTTCTTAAAGAGAGTGTTGAAATCATTGCTAATAAGGTCATTGAAAAAGACATGGAATTCAGGGGTCCGATTAGAGGGGCTGGATTTGTATCGGTTTTCAATGGCTGCAACGATGTTTTCGATTGCAAGAAACGAGTTGGGACCGATTGAGCACCCGAAATCTGCTATTCGGAATGTGTTTTGAGGATCAAAATGAGGGTTTTTAGTATCAAGATTTTTGTGTATCAGTTCTTGCATCAACTCCTCTGCATTTACCAGCAACTGTTTCTGCAAAAGATAGTTTTTTTTTTTTTCCATTTTCAGACCATTATATTTATATCTGAGGTGTTGAATTCACAATCGTGACGAAAAGAAGAGAAATAATCACCTGGTATTCGGAATTGTGAATGTAACTATTAGGACCCTCACCACCAATCATTTGGTATTTGCAAGAATCATCTTTTGATCTCACTTCATCCATGTGAATATGTAATAACTAATTAAGTGTTTCTTCTTATCTGTGAGTGTTCTTGGTTGTATAACTGGACTTTTATAGTGTAAATTATGTTTATAGAGTATTATATCATCATTGTACGTTCTGATAATAGAAGTATCAAAAAACATCTTGTGTGGTTCAAGAATATGTAGCAATATCATCAACTTGCAAGTTGATTTTGCTTATACTGTGATCACTAACTTCCAATTGAACAAGAAAAATATTGTTTGGATCTAGGTGTGTGACTGTATGAATGATTAATCTACAGATTTTAGTCTGTCACTATAAATCATGAAGGCCCTTCATGAAAATAGTTTGTTTGTGTTTATGTGTGTGATTGGGAAAGGAAATAAAATGTTATGGGATGATTGATCGAGTAATTCCAAACTCTCGACCATAAAGAATTGGATAAATCCTACATGGTGTATTAATTTAGGACTAACTGACAAATTTTGAGGAGGAGATTTGCGATGTGATTACCAATTAACAAAAAGTGGTCCAAACAGGATGCAAAGAGAAAATTGCAAAGATCTTCATGTCATTATTGGATATTGGAAATTTTGGTTCTATATGAATCACTTTTAGCAATTAAGCCCTTTAAGATTTAAATTTTACAATTTTACCCTTTAAGTTTTTGTGGTTTTGTTGGAATTTACGAGAAAATTGCAAAAACAATCACATACTATTAGGTCTTGGCAATTTCATTTCATACAAATCAGGTTTTGCGATAAATTCGTCCAAAAACTTTTAATATGTTGCAATTTTGGTCTTAAATTGGTGGTTTTGCTAGAATTTTGCATGTCTCATTCCTTCATTCAAAGTTCAGTTTCTTAAATCCAATACCAAAGACTTTTATAACGTGATTTGGCACCTTAACTCAATCAAGATGATGGGTATTCTAACGATAAAGATTAAGAAATGATTATAGATTTCCTAATCATAAAAGACTTGGAATATCTAACTCAATAAAAACTATTACCTCTCAAAATATCATAAATCAAACAAATTTAGAGGTTCACAACAAGACCTCACATTGTGCTTGAGTCAACGGAAGATCCAACTCCATCAAGCTCTAACAATCTGATGAATATATATTGTAGAAAAAATTATGCAATGATAAGACATGAGCTTTTAGATAAATGGCATTCGTATTTAGGTCATTAATGAATAACAAAATCAATTTGGTCAATTGTGTAATTGTAAAGACATCATGAAACAACTCAAATGGTATTGAACGTTATGGGAAGATAATATATTGCATCAATTTGATTAAATAAAATATAAAGATGTTGGAATTGCCCAAGTCATTATTGTGATGTAAACACATCCACTGATCTTTTAGGTTAGCAAAAAAACCTTCTTGGAGATGAAACGTAACAAATGAATTCATTATAAAATGCTTTATGCAAATAACCAAAAAAAAACAAAGAAGAAGAAGATCGAGGGGGAGGGAAATAATAATAAAAATATCACTTAAATAAAAATAGCTTTTAACTTTTTTCTTACTTTTTCAGTAAATCGCATATTTAAATTGGAATTGTATTTTGAGATATATCTCCAAAATAGATGAAATAGAAGCGTAGATGCAAAGTATGAGGATCCTAATTGATTTCAACAATATTCTGCATAGTTTGGTTGCGAAAGAGTGTAGTCAAAGGAAGATCGAATGAGGTGTAGGCCAAAGTTGAAAAATAATCAGCTTCATAATGATGTACAATACAGATCATATATTGATATATCTATGATTATTGATTAAATAATAAATAATAATAATTAACGTGGTAAGATGGGAGGTTATTGAGCAATGATTGATTTGGATATATTACAATTATTAATGTTGAGAAGAATGAAAGGCGAAAGAATGTGGAAGCACGAGATGCTGCCGCGGAAAATAAATTAGATGATGAACTATCATCTTTGCCTGCCAGCCCGGTTCACAAACGCGTCCCACACACGATACCGTGCCACCACCCAAAAAATAATATTTTAAAAACTATATATATTGAGTACTTTTTTAATTTCTAAGAAACAACTTTAGGATATGCATGCTTCTTCGTCGGAATAATAATTGTTGATGTGTAAATTTGTATGGAATGAATCGAGTCAAAAATCAAATAAATCAGATAGTAATCGAATGATATAAAGTTGAAAACCGAAATAAAACACAAGGATTATGGGTCGGAAGCTTGCCCTATCAACCTTGTTCGGACGATTCTGGTCAGTCTAATCTACGAACCGAATTAAAATGTAAGGATTAGGGTTTAGAAGTCTATCCGTCAATCTTGATTGGGTGATTCTGGTCGGCCAGTCAAATCGATTTTTGATTTGGCATGATCAAATCTGATTTGATCAGATAATGGATTTGAATTTGTTTCATTTTCCAAATATTTTTTGGTCTTAACATAGATTTCTTGGAGCCCTCCAATTGTATGCAGGTGTTGAGCCCCTACTCGACCCTGACCAGCCCCTGGTTGGCCATGTATCCCGGCTTTGCACATCTCGGATTCGGGATGAAAGAGTAATTTTATTTAAAGTTATTACTACATCCATAAAAAATTCAAACTTAACTCAAATTAAATAGAGTTCAGCTCAAACTACTTCAAAAACGATTAATGTGCTATTTTACAGAATTACGATACTGTAAAACTAAGTTAGCATTTGTCATAATTAAAGTTGAACATGAAATATAAAGATACTTTTCAAGTTAATTAGTCATTTGTCATAATTAAAGTTTAACATGAAATATAAAGAAACTTTTCAAGTTAATTAGTTTCGATTATGGTTAAATTTTCAAATTATGATTCATATTGCAAATCAATTTATAAAAAAAGTTTTTGTAAGTTATGAACAGAAAAATAGAAACTATATGGATGAGGATCACGACTCAAAAGCTTCAACATCGCTTTTTATCTTGTTTCTCGCTTTTCTTTTCTTTTCTAATCTTTTTCTGTTTTTGAAGCCGTTGTCTAATTTTTATTTTTTTTTAATGATTTCTCGCTTTTCTTAATTTATACTTCTAATAGACATAATCAATCTCTTTTAGTCTTTTTCATCTAACAGATCCATTTATTTAGTGACACTTCATGCATGAAGCTTTAATTCATCTACTTTTTTATTATTTACCAATATTATTTGGTAACAACTATCGGGTGGGTGTATAAATTTTTTAGTAGAATTCTTGTCATATCATTTCCTATAAATTTAATGTTGTGAGATAAATCAACCTTCAATTCATAAATCATAAAAGAGAGATCAGATTTGTTAAAATAAATTTTATATTATTGATGGTGGTGGAGATTTTTCTTATAAAATTAGTATATCTAGAAAAGATCTAATATAAAGTTTTGTGAATTTTTTCATAACATCTTGTAAGATGTTTATAAACATTTCAAATGTTTAAAAGTATTTGATAACTACTTTTTTTTAACTCGTATATCTCAACACGGTGATGATAAAGTTAAAAAAAAACAAAGATTCTCACTTTTCTTATAAAATATGATTATCTTATTTTTCACAATTTTTTAAATTAAATTAACCCATTCAATTAACATTATTATCATGATTATTAACATTGCATAAGCTTCATTGTCATATTATATCCAAACACTCCGACTCATTTTTTATTAAATTAGGATCTAACATCTTATAATCAATTTTCAAAATATCTTATAATAATATAAGAGAATTTATGAGATATTATAAATAAGTTGGATGATAAATTAGAGGCAATCCCAAATCTAAAAATGATTAAAGTTAACTAAAATTCCTAAATCAAGATAATTTGAATGATCTTTAACAAAAGTTCATGTAATGTGAACTTATTTTGAAAGGATCAATTCATCCAAAAATTACGAATATCATTTAATTTCTAATCATTTATAGAATTTTAAGAAAATCTATTTACACGCCTGTGACAAAACAAGTGCGATTAATTTCTTCACATTTGAAATGGAATTAAGTCAACGGAAGGTAACTTGATTAACATACTTTCCACTGAAATATGAATTAGGTACTATAATTTAAAGTCAAAAAGGAAAAACTAAAAAAACAAAAGTCAAAAGATATATATATATATATATGTCAAAAAAAATAGTGAATATCAAAAAATGTTCGATCTGACTTATATTTTAGATTTTGGCATTTCATTTTATTATCTTTAATACAAACTACATATTAATTAATAATATTATTTATACACATAATATGACATAATTATTTTAAATATATAATGAAATACTCCCTCCGTCCCGGCTAACTTTGCACATTTTCCTTTTCAGGATGTCCCGGGTAAATTTACATACCCCCGAAAAGGAAAGTAATTTTTACTTTTTGTATGATTTTATTGATTTTTCAACTTAAAAAACAAAAAACACACTTACTTTTGGTATAATTTTGTTGACTTTTCAACTCAAAAAACAAAAAAACAACATTTTCTTATTTCACGTGCCGGAAAGAATGTGCAAAGTTAGCCGGGACGGAGGTGGTATTTATTTCATTAAAGAAAAGGTTTGTATTATTTTGTAAGTAAACGAATAAATGAGATGCAAAGGTCACATCATAGTACCAAACTGTCCAAACCCTCACCAGATATATATATTTAATTCAGATGTTAAATAATTATTAAATACACCAAAATTGTGGAGCCGTGGAGGAGAAGGGCCCCACACGCCTACCCAGCAGATAATATTAGTAAAGGAAAAGAAAAAGAAAAAAAAATCACAGAAGTTTTTGTGAAAAATCTTTTTCCATCCAATTTCCGCTAATACAACTGTCTTTGCTTCAATCAGAGCTACTTTACCAGACGCGGACTCAATCCCCCTTTAATCCTAATTATGTATTTCTTTTATTATTCTAATTTCCCAATATCTTGATTGATTTGTCAAACTAATATTAGTGTTGTTCACATAACATGCATATCGTTTGATTACTCATACCAAGTTTAGAAGAACAAACTATATGGAATTAAATGATACATAAATGAGTCCATATTAAGGTTATTGAGACTTTAAAAACCCAAATATGCAATTCTTCAATGATCTCAAATTATCACATGATTTCACATCTTATATACGTTTAGAGAATGATTAATGATTTATGATTTCTAATACCTTATGCAAATCTATTTTGGAGCCAAATAACACAAAGGGTTGTTGCGATTTTCAGAGAAACTGAAATTATTATAGAGTATCTAAATTCAGAGATATCAAATTCGTTATCCTCGATCTATATGAATATGTCCCAAGTGATTCACTATTTATGCAATTTAGATGTATGCATAATATGTTGTTATTGTTATGTATGCATACATGTGGTGTATATGATAAAATATTGTTTATGATATATACTATATTAACTGAAATTCATTGATTATATTGTATATTGTACTAAATATAACACGTAAAATATACAATTTAAATCTTATCCTGCGCTCCTTCTCGATTCAAATTTATGTCATACATGATACATCATTCAATACCCAATAATTGTCTCTTACGAGATTAAATCTTGTACTTCTATTCCGAAAATAGATATTTATTTTCCCACTCACAAGGGTTGATATATCATAAAAAGAGAGAATTAAATAAAACTGTATCAACCAAATAATTTTCGATAAAATCTTTAAAACACCAACTATAATAAATCGATGAGAGTAAATCATATTTCATTTTCCCTAAATGAAATATGTCAAAGTATAGAAAATAAAAACAATATGGAAAAAAAAACAATAGAAAACAAAATTAATATTTAATTGATAGAGGAAATCAAAGTAGAAATGCCCCCTCACCACCTCCAACATTAATATTGAATCTTCACCAAAAATTTTCTCACCGCATCCCCATTAATTTCTTTAATCAGTCTTTATATTGCAAATCCCCTACCCCACCCCACCCCACCCCACACCCCACTCACAACTGTCAATGACATGTTTTTTTACACAAACATTTGAATTTGACTTTTTTCCTCCAAACCCTTTATATATTCCCCCATTTACCATTTCTCACATAAAACCACACCCATTTCTCACACCCCTTTTCTCTCTTCAAAGACGTTAACACCATCTTCTCCTTTATTTCAAACTTCCAATGGGAAATTACATATCCTGCACCCTGCTCGGCCCTGCCGGAAAGGCATCCAGTAGGGGCACAAAGGTCATTTTCCCCTCCGGCGAACTCCGGCAGCTACACGAGCCGACTAAAGCCGCGGAGCTCATGCTGGAAATTCCCAATACCTTCATCGTCAATACGACGTCGCTGCAGATCGGTAAGAGATTCTCCGCTCTGAACGCCGATGAAGATCTGGAAATGGGCAATGCCTACGTGTTTTTCCCGATGAACCGAGTGAACTCGGTAATGACGGCGGCGGACATGGGGGCGCTGTTCCTGGCAGCGAATTCCTCCGCCAAGAGGTTCACTCTCGGCGGCGTCAGAATCCTGCCGGACTGCGGCGGCGATATGCTGCAGGTCGTGCAGTGTACTGAGAAACGCGCGGCGGCGCCGAAGTTGAATTTCGATGATATTGAGGATTTCTCGGCGCCGGAGTTTAAGCACAGAGTGTCCATGTGCAGATCGAAGAAGCCATTGCTGGAGACTATAATTGAAGAGCCTGTCTATCTCAGATGAGAAAACTTGATCAGGAAAAAAAAAATATAATACATATATATTAAATATATTTGTATTTTTTCAAGTTTGCTCTTTCAAGTTTAGGCAAAGAGAAACTAGTGATTTTTTTTTTAGTCGGATTATATAATTAGAAAAAGGATCTAATAATTGTATAAAAATTTAATTGATTGCTCTATTTTTTTTCTTATTAATTGAATTGTGTTTGTTAGCTATAAAATACAATTTTTGTTTGGCTAGAAATACATTGGATGTTTATATATATATATATATAGCATGTTCATAATTTAGTGAAATATGTATATGGAAGAGACTTAAAGCAAAAGAAGCACACAACGTTATATGTCGGTTCTGTTCATCTACTTTAATTGAACTTTTCTAATTTTTTGAATTTATCTTTATCATATATAAATTTTAAGATTTTAACAGCAAACAACGTGTGAAGACATTACACACTATCTCACAAACAGTGATAATTGTTTGACAATTCAAAGACATCATAAGCACTCTCACAAAATCATAACAATTTTATAAAAATATGAATACACGTCTAACCACTACAAGAAAAAAGCTCATAGACAACGGTTTTTAACCGTTGTCGTAGCCATATTTCAACTGTTGTCGTAGATGGTGTTGTCGTAGGGTCTGAAAAATCCGCTCATAGACAACGGTTAAAAACCGTTGTCGTATTCAGCGAAATAAATAAAACAATATTTTGTCACGTAAGCTTGCCACATCATCTCACACGTCATGCCACATCATCACACACGTCATGCCAGGGATGGCACATCATCATAAGGATGACATCACTGATGAGTGGCCCGATGGTATTCTAACCATTAGACCATTGATGTCTCATGTGACAATGTTTTGCATATATTTCTTTTTTATAATATACTTTTGATATTTTTCAATTTTCTATTATTACATATTTTTTGTTAACTTTTATAAAGTACCATTACTTATTAATATAAGTAATTGATTTCCAATTTTGATATATTAATATATATATATATATATATAATTGAATGATTAATGACTATATTAATAATAATTAATATAATTTTTCAATTATATATATAATGAATATATTTATAAAATTAATATATTTTTCAAATTATATATATAATGAATATATTTATAAAATTAATATATATTTCAAATTATATGTATAATTAATATATTTATAACATTAATGTATTTTTCAAATTAATATATTTATAAAATTAATAATCCATTGTACATATTTTCTAAAAAAAAATTATAATGAAATAAAATTTAATTCTCAAAATTAGTTTATTTCATCAATTTAATTCAACAATATATAGCATTTCTTCTTTCATTTAAAAAAAATTGTAATATTTGACTTTTTTTTTTAAATATTAGTCTACGACAATATATGCATTTCTTTGTTAATTTTTATAAAGTACTATTACTTATTAATATAAATTGATTTCCAATTTTGATAGATTAATATATATATATATATAATTGGAAGATTAATGACTAAATAATAATTAATATAATTTTCAAATTATATATATAATGAATATATTTATAAAATTAATATATTTTTCAAATTAATATATGTATATTAATAATGCATATATTTTTCAAATTATATATATATATAATTAATATATTTATAAAATCAATATATTTTTCAAATTATATTTACAATCAATAAATTTATATAATTAATGTATTTTTCAAATTAATGTATTTATAAAATTAATAATCTGTTGTAAATATTTTCTAAATTTCATTTATAATGAAATAAAATTTAATTCTCAAAATTAGTTTATTTCATTAATTTAATTCAACTATATATAGCATTTCTTATATCTTTAAAAAAAAATTGTAATAATTGACATTTTTTTTTTAAATATTAGTCTACGGCAACGCTTCTACGAGGCTACAACAACGTTAGAAAACAACTCTTGTCTTAGGGGTTCTAGGACAACACGTCTACGACAACGACAAGTTCAAACCCTTGTCTATGAGAGAATTTTTCGGGCAAAGACAACGGTTTAAAACGTCTACGACAACGGTAGGTTAAAACCGTTGTCTATGAGAGAATTTTCGGGCTACAACAACGGTTTCAAATGTCTACGACAACGGTAGGTTAAAAACCGTTGTCTATGAGAGAATTTTTTAGGCTACGACAACGGTTTTGTCTACGACAACGACATTTTTACACTACGACAACGGTTTTTTGAAAAAACACTTGTCGTAGGGGTGTTGTTTATGAGCATTTTTCTTGTAGTGAACACAAATCTATATTAGAAATGGTGTTTCAACTAATCAAAAAAGGTACGATGTTTGTACATTAATAATTGATTAATTTTATAAAAATATTAATAAATGACTTACACAATCTATATTAGAAATGGTCTTTCACCTAATCAAGGAAGATATGATGTTTGTACATTAATAGTTGACACATTATAATGTGTCTAAAAAAATATGTAGATATACGATCATTTCTCATGTAATAATTTCTTTTGATTGTATTGACTATTGATTAAAGAACTTCCCCATTTTTGTAGGAAAAAAAAAACCAGTTTCAATCCTAAATTTGTGATCATAACATATTTATATTTTGTTAGAGATAATTACTAAACCTGTAAACCACACACCACCCCAACTAATATTGTATTTATAGATGAATTAATATTAAATTAATTAAATTGATGGAATGTAATGAAGATAGACATATTTATGGAATAGATTCTATATATATTATTAATAAATCAATGAATTAATATTTTTAAACAAACTAATTAATTTATATAAGATTTAGTATAACTTAAATTGATCATAAAATAAAATACGAAACAGAAAATTGGGACAAAGATAATACTATCTCCAATGATTATCAAGAGTATTTCTTAAAAAAAAAAAAGATTATCAACACTCAACAGGATTAGGTAATTTAGCAATCTATTGTTTGATATTGATTCAACTAAACTGCAGTCCAGAATATTCTTTCAAATCTTTTCTATATACGTGTTAGAGTGATATGTAAAATAAGTAGCTGGCTCGTTACAAATAAATGATTTGGTGATCTTTGAAAGGATACACAGCTAACTATGTAAAGTGTACCACTAAGCATATATAAAATGTTTTAAATCTCTTTTATAAGATACTTATTATATTTTGAGTAGTTTATAAGATACTTCTATAAATGTTTTTAATAAACTAAATAATATTTAGCTGTAAAATATTATTATTTTGAAATTTTTTCTAAAGATTGTTTCATTTAAATTTTCATATACTTGTATTTAGAATGGATTAGAATTTGTTTTAGCTAATTATACTCATTTGTATTTTAGAGCAACAAAAGATTACAACATCGTCTTTATAATTAAAAAATACAAATACATGGCAAAAATATATTTTTATAACAAAAACTATTTTTGGCGTTAACATAAATATTTTCTAAACCATTTAACAAACATTATATAAACTCATTAAAATCGAATTGGTTTAATTGATAACTATTGAAAACTATTAAAATTGGGGTTAATCAAAATTTAATCAAATTTTATACGGTACATTTGATGGAAATGTAAACAAATTGTAATAATTGAAAGCTACATTTTGGATAAATGAATTTAATCTGTATGCATCCTCAAAAACAATTTCGGAAAATTGAAAGTCAATGCATAAAATACGCAACTAAACATATTAAATTACCAAAAATTTTGGAGAGCGTTGAAAATATGAAAATTTCATATTTGAGTAATCATGACCACTCCTCATTGGTGTAATTTAGTGATATTGTTTATGTTAGTCTTTAGACTAGCCTAAATGGCTAAGGTTCCAAACCTCCACGAGTATTGGATACTTCGTTTCGTTGTGAGGAGTTTTAAAATCTTGAAAGTTAGAATCGAAAAGATGAAATTCACACTGTTAACCGAAACAATAACACAACTTCTCTTTTGTATAAAAAGGTTCACACTGTTAAGCCCAAACAATTATCAAATCCGAAACAATAACACAACTTCTCTTTTGTATAAAAAGGTTCCAAAGTATCTAGCTTTTTTTTTCGTTTTTTTAATTTTTTTTGTATTGAGATTTTAATGAGACCTCCATTCGTCAGAAAACTTGTAGACCTATGAGTTGTTTTTCTGCATATTCCCTTGTTTTTAACTCATATTCCCTTACTAGTTGTAACTCAAAAAAAAAAAAAAAAAATCTCATTATATCTAGTGGTATTCAACCGGTTTGAACCGTCGGTTTCGATTTCGAACTGGCGGTTCGTGGAACCGGCCAAGGTGGAACTGGAATCGAACCATGGGACTGTCGGTTTTGGTTCTAGTTCGGAAACTGCCGGTTGAACCGGAACCAGTGGTTCAAACGGTTTTTTTTTTTAATTTCTTGCGCTCGGACCAGGTGCTGGGGACACGGCCATGGCCGAATGTTCTGGAATTTTTTTTTTTTTTTTGCATTATTAAAATTTTTGTGCAATAATTTTAGATTTCTAATAAAGTCTAAACTAAGTAAAATAATTTTTAAATTAATAAAATACAATTTACATATGGAATAAAATACAATCAATTAAATATTAATAAATTATACAACTAACAAGTACAAGTACAACATTATAATTTACAACTTATGTTTTCAAAAAATTACAATAAAACATAATACAACTTGAGTCTACAAGATTAAAATGAGTGAAAATTACAATTATGAATTAAAAAAATATTACAACTCAATATATTACAATCATGAATCGTACAAGTACAACATTATTGAAGACTTGAAGTTAAAAAATTACAACATTTTCATCTTTGTATAAAATGAATTGAAACTTGAAAAAAAAATTTGAAAGAGTTTGAGTTTCATTCTAAGTTAAAAGTGTAACTTCCAAACTTAGAATGAAATTGCCTACATATCCTTTTCAAAATTAAGGAATCAAAGTCCACGTAGTTCTCTTACCTAAACTTACCTTTATTCGTCAATGTTGGTCCCAGCGGAGGAGGATGTGTTTGAATCGTATCCATACATGTCATCTCCATCGTCGTTTAAATAGGATAAATCAAGATGTTGTTGACGGTTATTTGCTCTCACCCAATCTTCAAGAAGAGTTATATTTTGTACATTCTCTTTCGTCAATTTTAATCTTCTTGGATTCAACATATAACCTCCTTTGCTAAATACATGTTCTACGACAACGGTAGAGGCGGGGCTTGCAAATATCTCTGTTGCAATAATTGTTAAAATAGGATAAATGGTAGTCCTTCTTAACCACCACTTCAATAGATCCAAAGGATTTTCAAATAAAATTTGTTCAAAAGTAGCACCTAAATATAAATCTAAATCTTGACAAGGGTTAGAACCACTAGCTCGTTTTTATGTTCTAATATCATAAAAATTATAAAATTGACTAAGAATCGGAGCCGAAACAAAACTAGATGAAGAAGAGGAATGACTACTACCTCCTACATTTTGATTACCTACTACATCATCACTAGAATCACCAAACAATACTTTATATGCTTTAAACAATTCGATTAGCCATCGTTTAGCTTTACCAACAACTTCAATATGATTAGGAACATAATCAACTTCATCATATTCTCCCAATATCAAATTTGGGAACAATGCATTATAATACATTTTAATAATTCTTCTAAGCCATCTTCTCTAATTCTAGGATCTAATAATTTAGCACATAAAAATAAATCGGATATCTCATGAAAATATTTTAACCATTTCGATTTCATCACTATAATTGTGTCTCCTAAAATAGGACATGTTGAATACTCATTGAAAATAAGAGCAATTTTTATACAATGATCTAAAACTAATGGAGAAGTGGGATAATAACAACATGATAATTCCCTAGTTGCTTCTTAAAAAAATTTTAAAAGTTGAATCAAATTAAGACATGCATCCCATGAATTATCAAATAAAATAATGTCATCATGTGGATTTTCCATATAAAATTGACAAAGCATATATTTATAATCATAAAAATCTTTAAGCATGTAATATGTAGAATTCCAACGATGTTGCATATCGATTACAAATTTTTTAACTTCAATTCCATTTTTCTTACAAAACTTAGCCCATTTTTTATGATATGCCGTAGATATAGCAATTTCATAAATTGCCTCTTTAATAGGTTTAATATGATTGTCTAATGAATCTAAGCCATCTTGAACACATAAGTTTAAACAATGACATATACAACGATTGAATTGGAGGTTTACAGATTTCAATAAATGAAGGTAAACTAGCCGTACTACCACTAGCATTATCAAATCCAATGGAAAATATTTTTCGTAGTATACCATAATCTTTTAAAACATGAATAATTTTTTGTGTAATGTGTATAGCCGAATGTCTTTCATCAAAATCAATATATGCAATTAAACGTTTTTGTATGTTCCATGCATCATCTATCCAATGACAAGTAATACTCATATAATCATGCAACTTATAAGGATCCTTCCAAATATCACTACATATAAAAAAGTTTTTGTTTTAAAATTTTAAATTCTTCAATTAATTTATATTTATACTCTCCTACTATTTTTTCTATATCCCGTGTTACGGTGTTTCTAAATATTTTTCTACTACTAAGTTGTAAGTAAGTGCTAATATATTTTTCAAAACTATCATCACAAGGAAATTGAAATGGAAGATGTTTTTAGACAATTTATTCGACTACGTCTCTCCTATAGTTCAATTGATTAAATTTAAAAATAAGAGAATCTATACCTCCACTTTGAGAAGAATCGGTATATCCCTAAATTTGTGTTTGAGATCATTGTCAATCTTGTCGGGATGCTTCTTCAATATATGATTGTTGAACGTCTCATAGCCCACTCCATGCTTAAATTTTTAGCTTTTTCTACAATGGTTACACGTGACATTATAATCAACGTTGCTATTCAATACTTTCTCCTTAAAATGAACGGAGAAAATTTCTAGCGGTGCGTGTCGTATTGTCGCTCTCTTGTGTTACTCTCCTAGGCACCTCCTCTTCTTCTTCATCGATAAAGGCGGCGGTGGTATTAGGGCCTAAAGTGGCCTCCAAATCATCTTGACTCCATTGATAATAAGAATCAATGATATCATCATCATCATCTTGCAAAGATCGTGGTGGTGGCATATGACTCTTTCCTTTTCCACGAGATGAACCGACGGAAGAAGTATCTCTTCTAGACTTTTTTTTTTTTCAAAAGAATGGAAATAGAATTGATTCAATTGAAGAAGAAAAAAAAATAGAAGTAGAAGAAGTATAGAAGAAAATGATATAGAATAGCACTAGAAGACTAAATATAATAAGTGATGATGAATTGAAAAATTGATGAAAGAATTAAAGTGTGAGCTTGAGAGTTGAGAGAGAGATTGATTCAAGAATGGATGAAATTGGCAAAGAATTGGTGTGCAATTCACAAAGGAGATAAGAGGTATTTATATATTTCAACCAAAATGCAAACTTAAAAAAAAAAAAAAAATTCGGACCGGTTCAAACCGTCGGTTCCGGTTCAGTTAAACTGGCGGTTCGGATGATCTTGACCGTCCATCATTAACAATCATTTAATCTTGACCGTTGATTGAAATCGAATTCCATACCGCTAGTTCGCCAACGGCTACTTCTTCTCGACCGTTGATCACACCAACGACTAGTTGATCAGGGCCGTACACGTGGCATTATCAATTAAAAAAAAAAAAGGCAAACCGCCGATTAAACTGGCGGTTTAACGGCCCGAACCGAAACCGAACTGTCGAAACACACTTCGCGGTTTGAGTTTTAAATCGAAATTGGGTCAACAATTTTCCGAACCGTTGACCACAGTTTGGTTCTGATTTTTCAAACCGGATGAGCACCCCTAATTATATTGAACTTCGAACCCACATAATTAGAATTTTTTTTACCCAAAAATATTTGATGATAAAAGCTAGAGCGAAATCCCGAATCTACCCCTGTCATCCGACGTGGTGACACGCTGAATCTAAAGTTGATCTGGTTTCTTCGCAGTTTTTTTGTCAGCTACCCACTACTCTCTTCCTCAAACCCCCAAACTGCTCTTACTAGGGTTTCTCTCTGATTCTCTCTCCCTCTTCATTTGTCCCTGTGATTCTGTTGACATGGCGGGAATCAGGTTACCGCCGGAGGACTCTGACGTCTCGCAAGCCGCTCGGCAGGTTGCCGCCGTCGATCTGATCTCCGATGACGATCGCTCCATCGCCGCTGACTCCTGGTCCATCAAGAGCGATTATGGCAGCACTCTTGACGACGAGCAGCGTCAAGCTGACGCAACGGAAGCGCTCTCCGCCGTCGCTTACCGTGCCGCCTCTGACTACAGGTTTTCTCCCCTTTTCTAGTTAACATTCTAAGCTTACAGTTTCCCGATTGATTAGAGATTTTTGCTCGATATGTTTATATTAATGGACACTTCGCTGTCATCGGAGGGTTTGGTGGCTGGCTACAATCTCATACCTAGCACATGCGTTTTTTTTTTTTTTTCCTTTTTTTGATTGTTGGTTATGAGTCAGAAATTATGCACATCGGAGTTTCCCATTCTATGGGATTGGGGAATTTTTTTTGCCAACTAGGCTGTGTGATACCAATAATGCGGAATGCTAATTGGAAATGTATATAGAAATATATGTTTTTATTTTATTTGTCGATATCCCTGATAGATTCTACGAAAATTTCTTGTCGCTTGAATCATTTGTGATTTGCAGTACAGATGTCTTATGTTTTTTCGGTTTAGGACTCTGATTTTGGAAATGATAAAAATTCAACCATTTGTTGAGCAGTTCTGACAAAGAGGAGCCAGATGCGGAGGCAGTGCCTTCAATGCTCGGTTTCCAGAGTTATTGGGATTCTGCATATGCTGATGAATTGACTAATTTCCGAGAGCATGGCCATGCTGGTGAAGTTTGGTAAGCACCTCTCCTTTTTGGATGATTAATTTGTTATGTCTTTTATGCTATTTGGTCATTTTCTCATCCATTTGGTGCATGGGGATTTGGAGATATTGATATCATTCTTCCTTTTCTATCCACATGAGTACGCAAAGGTTTGTCACCACTTCAAGTTGCATTTGATTTCTTTGTTTTTTCTTCTTTGTTTTTCATCATTGTTTCATCTCCCTGGAAACAGATTATTCTTTAGGAGTGATTTCCAGAATCTTTAGTATTAGATCAGACAACTTCCTGGACTTCCTATTTCATGATTGTAAAACAGGATTAGTTTTGCAGTTTTCTATATATGCTGGGATTACCCTATCCACCTACTGCATAGCACATATCTTTCGGCTAAGGAATGGGACATCTGAGTATTGGGTATTTTGGGTGAGGGCCCACTGGGGGGGGGGGGGCATAGTGTACAATAATCCAAAGCTCTTATTAAAAACTTAACTTCTTTCTTCTTTGAGCTAATCTTGACCTTGTGTCAATCTACATTCTAAGCAAGCTTGTATCCAGTTTTGTACACAAGTACAATGTCTCTAGTAATTGTGGTTTTTTAATTTTTTACTCCACTTTTCCAGTTTATATTCCTTAGTTTATGTTAAGTGACAAGAGAACCTGAGGGTTAAGATATGAGATACCCATTACAGCCGACAAAGCAGATCACTATAGAAAACAATTGAGATGAAAGAAAGAGATCAACTGCATCACACTGGACTATTTCATCTTCTTTTCATGTTCTGTTGAAGTGGAAGTGGTTGTCTGAGACTGAGACCCTATATCAACAGCTGTACTTTTTGCTACAACCTTTCTTGTTTTGAAGGTTTGGACCTGATGTGATGGAAAATGTCGCCACCTGGACCAAAAACTTATGCCTTGAAATTTCTCATCGTCACTTGCCAAATCATGATGATAGCACAAACTGTTTGCCAGTTGGGCAGCCTGAGAAAGACTTGTCTGGCTGGAATGTTCTGGATGTTGGGACTGGTAATGGTTTGCTTCTTCAGGAGCTCAGTAAGCAGGGGTATAGTGAACTTCTGATATTTTGATTGCTGTCACATATATCTTGTTCTTTGTTATCGAAAGTTTTTTTTGCAAATTCAGATGTCAAGTCTTTTTATTGGATGCACTTTCTTTATGCGTTGAGCAGCCACTAGGACCTCACCTTTTATCCTTGATGGCTTTAGCATTTTCTGACATTGATTACATCTTAAGAAGCAATTTTTTTAAAAGTGCACTGTTATTTCAGTTGTACTGATTTGATGTGAATTTGTATCCTAACAAATTGTTGGGAGATAACATTGATGGTTTGCCGGTTCCTACTGCATGAGTTCAATAGGCTTGTTGTCTTGGTTGTGTCAATTGCTTGTGTTTCCTTTTGCCACCATCCTCTTCACTACTCCATATGCAGCTCTTATAATTTATTGCGCACAAAACACCAGATGATTTCCTGTTAAGTAGGGCTGAAATCAAACCTAACTAGCTTGCACACTTTTATGTTTGATAAAAATCTAAAGCTCAGCCTGAACTCGAGTTTGATAAGTAAAAAAAAAAAGAAGATAAAAATAGTGTAAAAATATCAAACCACTCAAGCTCGACTTGTGTTCAGCTCGATGAAAACTCATTCAAGTTTCGACTCTATTAATTATCATACAAGCTCAAACATAATTTTTTAAAATTTGATAATATTTTAGACAAGTTTGAATAGTAGTTCATTTTGCTCAACTCGATTCATTTATAGTCCTTTTAAGAGAGAACATATAGCCTCTAAAGCAGTTACCATTCTTGAAGAACTTCAAGACACACATCATCAGAAAACAATGATGATCTGCATCTTGCCCTAGCAACTATTGGGTAGGATACACAAGGATGTAATATATCAACTTGACATTAAAAGAACTTTTTCATTCTTATTGTGAAAAAGTTAAGAATAAAGAGCTTTAGTTAGTCCTGTTGGCATTTTATGGCGACCAAAGACATTGATGCATTGACGATCAATTGAGGCATCATTTATTACATGATAAGGATTATGGGGATTTTGCTGTCCCAAAGCCCTTCTGCCTCTTGCAATGTTAAAAAAGATATTTCTCTTCATTTATTTTCATAGAAATAGGTGATATTTATCCAGTGGATGTTTTTCTAAAATATTAAGCAGAGGTTTGGATCATGGGTATTCTCCTTAAAAATGTATTGTGCAAAAACTTGGTATAAATTTTATACAGAAAGGTTACTTGCATGCCTGTTAGTGTTGCCTCTGCTAAAACCAAATTCTTGAGATAATGCTTATTAGATACCAATGTCACTTTACTCATTTTCTTTATCACACTAACTGTAATGCACATGAGTAGGATCTGGCTTTTACTGCATCTTATAACTTATGTGAACATTTGAAAGTTCTATAATTTATCTCTTTCTGATTTTACTTAATTTTGATCTGACTTCTAATTAGTGGTATTCCTGCATTAGGTTCTCAGATCTAACTGGAACTGATTACAGTGAAGGAGCAATTGACTTAGCTCGACGCCTTTCTCTTCGTGATGGATTTCCTAATATTAAATTCCTGGTATGTTTCCTAATATCTATTTTCACTTAGTGTTCTCTTATAGCCGCATTATCAATGCGGGTGCTACTTGATGCTTTTTGTTCTTTGGGATATTACAGTTATATCACAATGTCAGAAGTGAACTCTTTCTCTCTTGAATGCTGTTTGTCTCAATTTAACTTTACTGTGACTTTACTTTTGCAGAAGTAGTAGGGAGTTTTTGACTCTAAATCATAATGCTGAATTAATTCCTAAAATTTTGTTCTTTTTTTCTTCTTTTTGTGTGAGAATGAAGTGTTAAGTATCAATAATGAAGCTCTATACGGCTTTGAGGCTAATGCTTTCTTTTAGGCCGTAGTGCTAAGATATTGGAAAGCTTTTGTAGTTTGTCCAGAATAAATATGGGAGATGATTAATTGCCTTTTGCTAATCTTTTCTAACATCTATATTTTATACTGTGGATATATTTGTGATACAACTTAGCATCTTGTTTATTGATATGGAAGACCATCATTTATTAGGATCTTGATGATCATTTTAATTTTTAATAAATACAAGACATCAAATTGTTTCTGATCCACAATGTTCTGTGTATATCCCACCTGTCACCTGATATGGCAATGTGACTTTTGTCCTACTTGATTGTATACTTGTTTTGTGACTCTTCTAACTTTAAAAGGAATACAATATGACTTGTTTGGGTTAAAGCAGCATTGTGTAAATGAGGATCCAATCTTAATTTAGATACTAAATATTGAATCTTCTGCTCCAATCAACCCAGTGAACAAATGCTCCATCTCAGAACTATTTCTTTCAGTAGAAGCTGAACTCAAGTATTTCTGCAAGTATGCAGATTTTTAGCCACACGTTATCCTGCTGTCTTTGATTCCATTTTACCTTTTTTCTGCCGAAACTGATTTTCAGGTTGATGATGTTCTGGAGACAAAGCTAGATCGGAAGTTTCAGCTTGTTACAGATAAGGGAACACTGGATGCAATTGGGTTGCATCCTGATGGTCCTATCAAAAGGTAAATTGGTAACTTACATTTTGGGGCTATCATCATCTGTGCATTTTATTACCTTTGCCCTTGCTTGTGAATATAATATGTTGTATACTGACTGTACATGCATGCTTATGCTTCTCTCTATCTATCTTTAGTTTTTCATGGACACAAAAGAACCCTAGAGTTTCTGACTTAATAAATTCATAAAACTTCAGTGGCCAGCCTATAGAGAAATGTACAGTCTGAGTATGGCAACCAATTAACGCACTTGACCTTTTGATAATGTATATCTTTGTTTCAGGATAATGTATTGGGATTCCATATCTGGTCTTGTGGCTTCCGGCGGTTTATTGGTTAGCATCTGTACTTGCTTAAATTCCTAGCATTGTTTTACTTATTTTGTAATTCTGAGTAGTTTCTATCTTTTCTTGCTCATGATATCACCCTATTCTAATTGTCTTTAAAGTATATTAATCTGATGTCTCAAGTTGGACTCATTCAGTGAACTTATGATATACTTTCTATTGTTTGTGAATTGCAATCATCTTGTTTCATATTGGGTCGTTTCAGGTAATTACATCATGCAACAGCACAAAAGATGAATTGATGCAAGAGGTGGAGGCTTTCAATCAAAGGAGGACCGGTGCCTCACAAGAACAGGATAGTGCTGTTGACCAAGACAGAAACACCATTTTCCAATACATTGACCATATTCGCACATATCCAACGTTTATGTTTGGAGGATCAGTTGGATCACGCGTTGCAACGGTAGCGTTTCTAAGAAAGTGATTTCTCAGATAATGTTTTCAAAGAAATTGTCATTTTTTTGCATGATCTTGAATATGTTTGGTATGGATTTGGTGTGTATGTGAAATGAATTTCTTTTGGGGGGGTCCTGCAGGAAGTAGCACAGTAGGCAGTGAAAGTGTTTCTGTGTATATTTAATGTCAGTGTATCAGATTTAACAGACACTCGTTATTGAGGTTCAAAATTATTACTATGCTTTATTGCAAAGTGACTTTGTTTATTTCTCTATCTTTGCCTTTGGTTGATGAGAGCATTGCTCTAGTATATGCTAAATCATTCTGGGAATTGTCAAAACAGGAGAATTAGGCAAATATATTGCGATTTTCTAAGAAATTGGACAAATTTTGGTGAAAATATGATGGTCAAGAAAGTAAACAGTCGCTTACAGTGTACATGAGTTCTTTTATTTTAATGCGTTCATAAACAAAGTGAAACATTTAAAGTTTAAATTTATATAGATAATTGTTAGATCACAATTCACAAAGAAGAAAATGCTAGTTTCCCTAATTATAATGACAAGTCTAACAACCATGAAAATTCCATCAACGTAATTGGTTAGTTTTACCGGATTTATTTTAATTTGATATTATATCGATTATTATTTATTTAAATAGTGATATTTAGAGACCGACTTTCACGTTGGACTCGATCATATTATATAATTGCTCAAGGATTTCGATGGTTAGATAAATTGTTCTTCTAACGTTACAAACAACAAATTGTACGCATTTGTTATTTTACATTTTGTCTTATTCTGGGCAAATACTCCACTCTTCTTTATTTTCAGTTCAAATTCTGTTCATTCTGTTGAATATATATATATATTTATATATATTTTCAATTGGTTTTGCACTTCTGAAATTAGAAAAAGAAAAAGGTGTTGTGGGCTACTTTTTCGTTTATAATAATATATTGATAATATAAAACAAGAAAAGTATGGAGGCAACTGTACTCATTTTTTTAGTCCTTAGGGCATAAATCTGTAATTATGATGGGCTTATGAAATTAACGATGAATTGTATTTAATTAATCTTTAAATATTATATTACCATCAATACCGTGTGTTCAATGATAATATTATAGGTCAATATACATACACTGTTTATTGTAATCGGAACATAAGATGGACCAATGGAGCACAATTGGCAGCAGAATTTGACTGAGAATATATATATACGTGTTAACAAAAATAATAAAATAAAAAGAAGAAGAAAAAAAATGAATCTTGAAATTAATAGATGAAATATTCGTAGGCCTTCTTGAACCTCATCAACACAATTGACACCTAAAATCTTAATTAGAAAATGTAAGACACATCATCCTTTGAAGATGAAATATACATGAATAAATGAAAAAATAATAATAGTATCAGAAATTAAGTAACTAAATGAATGTTTGATGTAATCTAGAAGAGATTTGAATGAAGCAAAAGAGAAGCAATGCAGAGAGAAAAGGTGCAAGTGGAAATAGTGAAGCCAAAAGTGGAAGCCATCATCCCCACAAGTTGAAGAAACTCAACCATTTCTTCATCTCTTTTGCTCTTCAAACTCTGTGCAGAATTATAAGGTGCATAATTCCAGCCATGTTCAGCCAAACAGCATCTTTCAAGCCTCTCCTTGTTTCTCACTTCTTCTATTCTCACCCTCAATAGCTGGAGATTTGTTTCCACCACATCTCTTGATGATCGTCCTGTTACAACCCACACAAATATTAGATGCGTGTAAGAGATGAAACACTATTTGAAACAGATGATTTGTTATCGTGTTAGAATGGTAGTTACCTTGATTAGGATGATGATGATGATGATTGTCTCTGTAGATTTGAGCTTTGACTTGAAGGGGCTTAGAAGATCTAGTTTTCTTGCATGGAAAAACAGGAGTTGATAGATTATAAGCTGGTAATAATAAGGAATAGGATGCCATTCTTTATAATTTGATTAGGTTAAGCTTTTGTGTTAAGGAGTTGTTTGGGTGAATAAGGTAGATGGTTTTCTCTAACCAAAAATGTTGAACAACACTACTTATATAGTGATGAGGGGTATTAATTAATTAATTCACAGGTTCTTTCTGTTTGCTCCAAGAATTTCCAGGAAGTTACTAGGCCCATATTGAGTTTTAAAATTGGGAAGGACCTGAGACTATTTTAATAGTTATTTTAAATAAAAAATATTTAGAAAAACTAGTAGTCAAAATTAACGTTAACATTTTTTTTTTATCCGAAACATCATTAATAAAATTGTCTCTAGCTCGACATAACATACAGACATAACCATATATACGACTCGTGTGACACCATATACATATACCAGAAGAAATAGGACGTTTAGTGATGCAAATCTAATAATGCTTTGTTAAAGTATCATTACAAATGATCGCATAATAATATTTTTTTAAAAATGTATTTAATTTATGAAAATTCGCAACGCTTTAAAAAAAAACGTCAGTATATTTAGTGATGCAAATCTAATAACGCTTTGTTAAAGTATCATTAAAAATGATCGTATAATAATATTTTTAAAAAAATATATTTAATTTATGAAAATTCGCAACGCTTTAATAAAAACGTCAGTATATTTATAAATTTAATTCATGTACATATGTATGGTTTGTGGTGACATAAATCACCATTCACACAAAAACATATATATGGACTTACAAACATACTTTGTATCACGCAAACCCCACATAAATATACACATGATTTGTGTGTGTAAATTCAGGGAAGTATGCTGTAATAAGGGAGACCAGTTTGTTAGCATGCATCTCCGAGGTACATATATTGCCAGAAAAGATGTCCCAAAAGTTTTGAAAACATTGAAAACTGTTACCAAAGGAGGCAACGTACAAGGTTTATACACCCTTGTTTGTTATATTTTCTTGGCTGAATTGATTTGAATGTACTAACATCGTTTACAACATTATCCATAACATTATCTTTTGATTATTTAATGTTTCTCTACAATGCATCACACCCTACAGGAATAGAGTATATATGTGGTGAATCAATCAGAAATGAGGAAGAATTATGAATAGTTGATATTATATTATAAGCATGGATTCCAAAACTTACATACATGTTTATTATATTATCAAATTCATGAATGTTAATTTATTGTCTTCTTTATTGTTTACAATATTTTCTACTGTATATTAAAATGACGATGGATGTGAATTTCGAATTTCAAAAATATAATAATTTATATAATAAGAAAAGATAGATACGGACAATTAACTTACATAAAAATGCATATATTACATACATGTTTATTATATTATCAAATTCATGAATGTTGATTATCTAGAACATATTAATTGTTTATAATATATATACATATATATATATATATCATCTTTGAAATTGTAAATATATATATTAGAAAATGCTAGTGTAATTGTATTATTAAATTATTATAAAAGAAGACTGTGATTGTTATATTATATCATATTGATATATAAAATAACAATTAATTATTTCTTTTACAAAACATTTGATAATTTATGTATCAATACTACTGTCCTAGAGAAAAAGATTTGTACTAATTTAAAACTGATCATTCTTTTTTTTTTTTTTTTTTTTGAAAGGAGCAAACTCACGTTGTATTTAATAATACAAACAAAAACTGTGGATTGCGTAATTAATTTATTGATACATTTTTTTATGAGGAGAAATTCGAATTTGGGAGACTATTATGAGGTGCACGGCAGCGTTCATGCACGAGTGTTTTTCATTTTTAAGATTTTTGTTTTTTAAATGAATGATGTTTTTGGATTTTTGTTGTTGGACTTATTGGTGAAAAAGTCATGAGCTTCAATTACGCAGTTTTTTTAATTAATTTGGATTTAACATAGTACGACCGTGTGATTCGAGAATTATTACTATTCAAGAATTGGTTTATATGAGAATAAAATATACATATAAAACAAATAACAGTTTTTTTCACATTTCAGCACATTTTCAGCGGGTCACAGAAAATATTATATATATATATATATATATATATAGAAAATATAAATGTTTAAAATAATAATGAATATGTTTTATAATAAGGGTTTTGCATAATAAGTCGTAAAAATACTAATATATTTTAAAGCGAAATTTGAATGTTTAAGCAAAACATATTTCTAATAGAAAGAGCTGTAGCCTGTAAGGATATAAAATATATATAATATAAATGTTTAAAATAATAATGTATATGTTTTATAATAAGGGTTTTGCATAATAAGTCGAAAAAATACTACTATATTTTAAAGCGAAATTTGAATGTTTAAGCAAAACATATTTCTAATAGAAAGAGCTGTAGCCTGTAAGGATATAAAATATATATAATATAAATGTTTAAAATAATAATGTATATGTTTTATAATAAGGGTTTTGCATAATAAGTCGTAAAAATACTAATATATTTTAAAGCGAAATTTGAATGTTTAAGCAAAACATATTTCTAATTGAAAGAGCTGTAGCCGGTAAGGATATAAAATATATTTTAAGGTTTTGAATATAATAATAATAATAAAAAAAATAAAAAAAACTAATATGAGGCCATTTTATGAGATGAAAGCGTACGGTTAGACTATGTTTCAGGACATGACCGTGCCTGACAACCCACAATAGTGTGTTTGATTATGTCCCATGATACGATCGTGTGTGACAACCCAAAAAACACATGTGGATGTAAATTGTCGCGTTCGATCAGACCATATCTTGAGACATAATTGTGCACATCAGTCTCATGGATTCCTTCAGTTAGACGGCCTCATAAAAATTAATTCAAAATAAAAAAATATATATTAAAACTGAAACCAAACTACTATTAAGGCAACATATTACATACTAATCCTTACTTGTAGTACTAATCAATGAATTTATGTTTGATCACATCAAATTATTTTAGGCATTGATTCTTTTCGTTTTTTTATTTTTTACATATTTATGAATTCATCCTTTATATAGACACAAAAACTCTTGTGCACCAGGTGCATGGATCTAAGATCCATGCAATACGGGTTGATCCGACCTGGATCCACGAATTTCTTTTTTTTTTTATAATTTTTTTTTCCAAAATTTTGTCTTGACCTTTATGTACAAACATCCGTACCTTTATGTCTGTAACTTAGAAAAAAAAATGAAGATTTTCAACACAATTTGTATTGTATACCTTTATGTGATATCAATGTGACCTTTATGTTATATCATGTCACATTTATGTACAAATATTCTGACCTTTATGCAATATAATAAAAAGGTCACATGATATAATATAAAGGTCATATTGATATCACATAAAGGTATACAGTTCAAATTATGTTGAAAATCTTCATTTTTTTCTAAGTTATAGTACATAAAGGTCATGATAGTTATACATAAAGGTCACACATTTATAACATAAATGTCACACTAATACAACAAAAAGGTAACAACCTGAAGCAAAAAAAAAAAAAAAAAAGTTAGATTAAAGAATACGCAGATCCAGATCAAAACTGGGTTGACCCGGATTGCATGTACACCAAGTACACACAAGACCAACTCTTATATATACATATATATATATGCGTACGGTGCGTATTCTTCAGGTGCGTGTCTGATCAATTCTCTATATATATATATTCAATTAATTCTGTAATCTGTACATAATCCATCTTACTTTTCTGCGTTCTTGAACTGTGTGGATTCTCTTCACTTTGAATATAATAAATACGAAATGATATATCATATATTTCATTGTTTTAGATAATGTGGAGGTTTGTGACATAAATGCTGGTTTCTGAAAATGGATTCATATGGTCTCATATGTGTTAAACCATAAGTTGTTTATTACTCAAATGATCATACAAGTGAATCTAGGTAGGTAGGTATATAGCTAGCTAGTGTTCTTTATATCAATGTCTCAGTCACATACTAATTTCTTGTCACAATTTTTTTGTGTAATAAAAATTAAATATGCAGTCTTTATTATATTTGATTAATATCAATATTTTCCAGAAAAGATAAGACTCTTCAATTTGAATATAATAGATACGCAATGAAATATAATTTTAGTAATAGAAAATCATTTATGTTGTGTATAACATTACTCTTTCCTCGACTTATCCTTCGAAATAAAGTCAATCTTTTACAGCCTTAGCAAATTAATTAATTTAGCTGCTTATGTATTCTTGTCGTGCATGACGGATTACTCAACTTTTGGGTTATGCCAAATAAATTATATAAATATATACATATACATATATATATATATATATAAATTCATGATTGTCATTATTATGCGTCAAAGCTATACCACAAAAGTTTATTCAAACTAATGATTTACGCCATTATTAAATTCACATATCCGCTAAAAGAGTCCAAAAAGTTCTGAAAAATGAAAAAAACTATGTTAAAGGTCAAATTTATTTATGTATGCCTCCATTTCGTAGGGCGGCAACATTAAACCGCGTCCAAAATTTAGATGTCGTTTTGTGGTTGACGAATGCTACGACATAACCAACAAATATACATATATATATATATATATATGTATTTACTTATTTATTTATTTATTTTCTTCATAGACGAATCTCAAGTTTTGACTCAGCCATCTAAAATGACCTTATGAATTCATTTGAAACGTATAATATAGTCCAAATACTGTTCAATTTATCTGTTGATTATTTATTTAATCATGAATTTGGCTAAGTTCAGGTTGAGTTTTGGATTAAATTCTATTCTGATATAAGAATATTTTCTTTGTAGAGAGATTCTCTAGATAATATACAGCTTCAAAAACTATCATTAAACCCACCTGTGATCAAGAGAGTGAGAGGTTCTCTCTTAACCTCACAAAAAAGTTGGAAGAAAAAAATAAAAAAAAGACATACAAATTTTATTTTAGGAATCGAAAAATCAGAAGTGAAAGATGTTGGTCCCACATGAGGCCCAATAGGATTTTTGTTTGATAAAGAATTCTTAGCTGTACAACAAAAGCCCTAATCAGTTGGGCTGAGTATGAATCGTTCCAGCCCATGGACCAGTAGCTGAGGCTTCCCAAGGAAGACCAAAACCAAACAATATGGGCTCAGGCCCAAATGATAATATATTTATCTTAATTCATATCACTTCAACCTAATTTTAAAAGTTGGGTTATATTCTCAAATCCAACATTTGGATATCAGCCCAAAAAAACACGAGAACCAACCAATCTCAACATTTGGATGCTCAAATTTGTCTTGATTAAAAAAATCCACACACCCACATGTTTAGCCCCACGATTTCAATTTATTAAATTCTCAGATTTGAGACTCATATCAATCGGTTGTAACCAAACAAATTTAAAAAATAAAATAAATTAATGGTATTATATAGTATAGAAAAAAAATGATAGTATACATGAAACACTACCATAATATTTTATTGCAAAATCTAAACAATTTTCCTTTATAAGCATAATAACATATGAAATTTTGATTTTCAAAATTAATAAGTTTAGTATAAAGTCCTAAAAACATAATTTAAGAAAAAAAAATTCTTATTAGAATAAAAATTATTTATAAATCTGAAATTGATTTAGATTAAAAATGTTTTAACACAAATAATTTATTATTTAATAAAATATAAAGAAAAAAAATATGTAAGAAGGATGTAAAAATAACAAATAAAAAAGAAGAATTAAAATTGCATCATATATCAATATTAGGGGCATATTTGCACGACAACTTAAAGGTTAGGATTGTATTTGCTCTCAAAAAAAGGTTAAGAGTGTATTTGCACCTTTGCCCAATAATTTATAATGAAGATAACATTTACACGTGGAAAAAAATTAAAAGAAACTAAAGCAATATAATTATATAAATCTTTGATGTATATACAAAGGAGAGATAAATAGGTGGAAGTGGAAATTCATTGATTAAAATGAAGCAAAAGAGAAATAAGAATGCAGAGGCAAAGGCTGCAAGTGAGAATTGTGAGGGCAAAAGTGGAAACAACCAGAATCACAAGTTGAAAAACCTGATTAATAAATGTTTTATTATTTCTACTGCTTTTGAAACTCTGATTATAATTCCATCCATTCTCAGCCACCAAGCATCTTTCAAGCCCTTCTTTATTTTTTGCTTCTTCTATTCTCACCCTCAGTAGGTGTAAATTCCCATCCACCATTTTGCTCCATTTTCCTATGTTTTTATTCAAATTCGAATAATATTAATACAGGTTGTACATGTTTTGATGATGTCTTTTGTATACATATGATATGTATTGATAATTAATATTTGATGAAATAAATATGGAATTAATTACCTTCATAATCTCTTTGGCTTTGAGCTTTGAGTTGAAGGGGCAGACAAGAACTGGTTTTCTTGCATGGAAGAATAGCAGTGCATATGTTATAACCTGGCAATGAGGAAGACATTTTCTCTACACACACTTTAGTTTAAAGGAATAACACTTATATATATATATATATATATATATATATATATCTATTTGGAGGGTTTATAATTAACTGGGTTATTGACTTTGATAGCTAGTTAGGTAAATCAGGACCAGGTTGATGGTTTTCACTTTTCTTTCTATTAAGTAGGTTGGAAAATCAAGCCAACCTATTCTGTAATCAGTTTTAGATCATTTATTAGAAGAGCTTGATTTGTAAATATGTAGAACAAGTATGAATATGTTTTTTACACAATACTTTATAAAATCTAAAACTAAATTTCAATTCGAGTTTGATAGGTATAGAAAAATTAAAATAAATGTAAAAATATCATACTATTCGAACACGACTTGTATTCAGTTGGATAAAAGTTCATTTAACTTGACTAGAATAATTATCTAATAAGCTTAAACATAATTTATTTAACTTAATAATATTTCAAACAAATTTAAGCACCATCCTTTCGATTCGACTGATTTACAATTCTACGAATAAACAAAGACTTTTTTATTTTTATTTTTATTGTCATGTACTTGTATATACTAGGTTTGTATGGTATTCCTTAAATTAAGTTAGAAAATAAACATTTTGATGATGTATTAAAGGAAAAACAAAAGGGTTAATTATATAAAAACCCAATTGCAATATGAATTTTTTCCTATAACTCCAAAAACACTCCATTTAACACTTGTTTCAATTCGGAACTCATTTAGGCTTTTCGAGCTTCAATTGCTGATTTGGAGCCTGAAATATAATTTGAAACTCAATCATCATCCTAATCATCAACACACATAGAATTTAGAAAAAAAAAAGAAAAAAAGACTAATAATAAAAATAAAAAAGAAATAGAAAAGAAAAAAAAATTATTTGTGAACAGAGACGACTTCTTCCACACCTCCCCCTGCATCTTCTTTCTCTCCCACCCTCTCATCACTGCAACTCCTCCCCTCTTGTTGTCATCTTTCTTCTCTTGTCTCATTGCCGTCACCTTCCCCTTCCCCTTCCCCCTCTCTCACCATCGTCACCTTTCAAAATCAAGTCCCAAAATTAAAATCAAAATTTTGAAAACAAATATAAGAATTAAAAGCCTAAACTAAATGAAAATTACAAAATAATAATAATAATAATAAATTTGAAAGCTTATATGATGGGGACAAAAACCCCTAAGTCAATTCGTGAAACTATAAACTAAAACTTGAAATCAAGAAAATGGGATTTGCTTTGGACAATCAAATGAATTTTGCTTGATTTGACTCAAAATCGAACAAGTTTATGTAAATTGACATGTATAAGTTTGGTCTTAAGTAGAAGATCATTTTGATATAAATTTTGTGTATTTTTGTTGAAAAATGAAATAAATCGAATTTAAAAGTTTAGTGGCCAACAAAGGAGTTTTCTGGCGAGAGGTGATGGCTAGTAATAAGCTTTTTGTGGGTTTAAGACTTGTTTTTCTTGAAATTTTGATGGGAAAATGATTACCGAATTATTGTGATTTATTTTGTAAAGTTCGGTAAAAGATGAAATTTTTTTGGTATTTTACAGTAGAGGTCTCGGGTAGTCAGGCGTAGTCAGGCGACGGCGAACTACACTGACAGTTGCTGGAAGAGATGAAGTAATTAATTTTTTTTTTCCATTTTTTTTTTCAATTTATTTTTTCGTTTTCTTTTTCTTTTTTAATTTTAAGTGGATTGATGACTGAATGATGATTGAGCTCCAATTTACATTTCGGGCTTCACATCAACAATTGAAACCCGAAAAGCCCAAACATGTCCCTAATTGAAATAAGTGTTAAATTGAGTGTTTTTTCTATTATAATTAAAAGTTCATGTTGCAATTATAATTATACCTTAAGTTCATGATTTTTTATGTAATTAACGCAAAACAAAAATAAAATTCAAAGATTCAAAATGACATTAATAAAAAAAATGGTGGAGGCTAGATGGTCTAGGTGGGGCTAGATGGTAACCTAAGACTTAATATGGTCATTTAAGCAAATATACACGTGGCATTGTCAGCCAATGCCTAAGGTTTTTAGAAGTTATGATGTAGATTTATTATTGTTGTTGTTGTTTTGTTGAAAAGAGTATTATTTGTGTGTGTTTTTTCTTTTTTTGGGGTGTAAAAATAGAAATTTCAGGTTATATTTTTATATAAATCGATCTGTAAATTTTGCTGATATCCAAAACCTGCAAAAGTAAGCCAAGTTGAATTTTTTTTTTTTTAATAGTAAAATCGACGCAAATAAACAGATAAGTACATCAACAATGTTTGTAAATTGTAATCTGATAAGTGTGTATTTATATATAAAATTTTGAACCGCACATCATACGGAACAATCTGGAATCTGATCAGATTGTGTGTAATTGAATAAGTTTGCTATAATGAGTTTAATTGAATTAAGTTTGCTATAATGATTTATAAATTTATTTAACACGTAGCAATCAATGACAGTACAGTAACATAATTTTAACAAGTGAATCACATGAATATAATCCAAACCCAATCGAATTATAATTGGTTAGGCGGGACTGACCTTAGTGATATATGCTCGCAGCACTAAGGATGCTTTTATATAATTCTCTCATTTTTATATGGGATCTTCATTTCTTAAAAGTACTGGTTGAATTCATTATTAAATATATTTACGGGACTAAAAGAAAAAAAAAGAACTAAAATTTGACTTTTTTACACCTTGCAATTATTATTATTATTATTATTATTATTATTATTATTATTATTATTATTATTATTATTATTATTTTATCTACACAATTTTTTGATTCTGGTCAGAAAAATAATTTAGAATTTAACTTATAAAATGAAAACCACGTGAATTGTTTATATAATTGGAGAAGTTAAGTTTTAGATTGCAAAAAGTAAAAATAAGGTTTTTATTAATTTTTTTTATTTTAACTCTATATCTTTAGGATGGAACTATTCACACTCTAATTTTTTCATATTTTAATTAAAATAATTAAATAATAAATTCCAGTTTACTGTTTACCCTTGAGAATTAAAAAAAAAAAAAAGAGTTTTTTATCCTTTAAGTTTAGTTCATTAGATTTGTCATTCTTTATCTTTCATCTTTTGATTTTTAGTACTTTATGTTTAAAAATTACCATTTTTTAGTCATCTTACCTGCTACAATAGGTCCTTTTTTTTTTGTAATAAAAATTTTAACATCAATTTTTTTTTTTAAATTGAGAGAATTCTAAATTAATATTAATAATTAAAAATAAATTTTTTTATTAATATGTTTAAATTTGGGATGCCCAAATTATTAATATTAATAATTAATAACAAAACTATAACCCATATATTGGGATGAAAAATAATTTTATTTATTTATTAATATTAATTTAGGCATGTAAATAAAGAATACAAATTTATGATTTAAAAAAAATGTTCTCTCAATTAAAAAATTGATATTGAAATTAAATTTAAATAAAACAACAATTACATGTTATAGCAGTTAGATGACTAAAAAATGATAGTTTTTGAACACAGAAGACTAAAAATTAAAAGGTGAAAGATAAATGATAGAAGGTAAAAGATAAATGATGAAAAATGCAATAAGGTAAACTAGGAAAATTAAAAAAGAAAAAAAAATTTGAAAGCCCTTCCCGGTCCACATTCCTCTTTCTCCAGCCTTTTTGTTTTTTTCTTTCATTTTTCTAACTTCAATTCTTGATATATTTTTTTTTAATTTTAAAATAACATAACAATATGATGAAATTTATTTTACAGGTTAGCTAAATATGTAAAAATCATATGAAAATCATATAACATTTTCGGCTACCAGGGTCAAACAGAGCCTGCAAATTTGCTACATTTTTGCTTTTTTTTTTGCATGATTTTTTACACAATTTTTATATATTTAGTTAACCCTTGAAATGATTGTTATTCCTAAAAAAATCACGAAAGAAAGTTAGAAAAATGAAAAAAAAAAAAGTGAGTGATAGAAGATGACGGAAGAGTGGAATGGGGAGAGTTTTCAAATTTTTTTTTGAATTTTTAAGGGTAAAATTGAAATTTTAATATTTTTAATTTTTTTAATTAAAGTATCAAAAAGTTGGGATGTGTTTAGAAATCCTTGGTATGGATAATCCCTTTTTTTTTTTTTAATGTGTCAACTTTTCGACAACACAACAAAGAACAGGTAAGAAACTCTGGTTTCTTGGATTGAATAGATACCATTGGGGTTGAATGGATCTGTTTATCGATTTCAATTCAACCTTTGTACATTGATATAACATATTTACAAGCCAACATAAAACAGATCAAACACTGGTTTGATCATTACAAATTTTCCAGATTCCTATTACAGTATATGTATCAGAGCAAAGCATTCTGCTCAATCTGGATTCCTCAACAACGCGCTCCATGTGTACGATGAACATGGGATCTAGATAACAATGAAGATCAGTTTCGCAACCAAATACTTGGAATCACGTGTTAATATCACAGCACTGTCATATGACGTGAATGACATGCGCCTGTGGCTGTTGTCGTGGCACTGCATTCTCTTCATCTGATGTGGCAACACGAAAAATGGACGAATCCTAACACAATAAGAGTAAGTGTAGAGAGAAAAAAGATCAGTTGCATCAAATCGATTTCAAAAGAGAGATGAATATACGAGAGAGATGATGCTTAAAGGAAAGCAAAATGAGCATTTGCATTTGACAATGTTATCTTCATCTTAATTTCACTTCCAAATTTGACAATGTTATCTTCATCAATGACAATTATAGGCGTATTTTCATGATAAGATTAGGAATCGGGCCATATATAGTTCAAACTTCATCAATCACAAATCACCATTATAGCCATCACCTCGACTTTAAGAGCTCTTATCAGGAAAATACTATCAGCATTTGAGGCATAAAAGGAGCTAAATTAGTTCCTTTATTGACTATTTTATTTACTTTTTCTTGATTTTCAGGCTTGTCTTCTCTAGGACGTTCTAGCATGGAGCGCACGAGTGTTGAAACAGAAGATCATATGCATCATCTATGTTTGTTAAAAATATCAAATTTGGTAAAAGCCCATATATTTACAGAAAGTAATATGGAGATACAATAAACATGTTTCACAAAGTTGAAAGAAATTAATAGCAATAATAAATTGAATATGGTTAAGTGAGTTGATCATCTATATACCTGTCGGTTTCGCCTACGTTGTATGGCTGTTAATGCTTTGACCATAATATAAATCGGCAAAAGAATCCCAATTGTTCTCAACATCACTAACTGCAATAGAAAAGGTGTTAGGTGCTGATGAAGCTTATTCTAAGAGAAGTATTAACTTACGAAAGCTCACCATGACCAAAGATATTGAGTATTGACCGGCACCATAAATGATGAACGGTAACGTATGACGTAGTACCACAAGAATAACAAACTGCAAATAAAGAACCACAATATCAAATGATAAATAGAGTATCATTTTGTTTAAAGTGGAAAGAGAATTTTAAACAGAATATGAAGAAAAAGAGAGAGACAATCATGGCTATAACACGGCAACATATCAAGCTTCTCGAAGGGGGAACTGCATAATCATCGACATCTGAATCCAGAAAGTTCCCATGGGTAGATTCCATTGATATAAATTGAAGATTATTGAGGTCCCTTCTAGATATCTCCCAATTTCCCCTGACATGTTACATTTGACCTAGTCAATCAACACTAAATACTGTAGGGAGATGGAAGATAATCAATCGAAAAATTTAAAAGAATTTCTCAATCAAACTATAGGTTAAGGGATGAAAAGAGACCTGAAGTTCATCGGGACCCCACCGTAATGGAAAAGAGGAGGTGGTGCTGTATAACCTGGCTTGAAAAGCTGCAGCCTCGCATTGAATATATATTGATCAAACAGAATGGCTTCAATAAGGTAAGCAACATGTATTCGTATTCTTATATTACAACTATCTTTGTATTGCGCTATAATTCCGGGATAAGCTTTCTCATTAGGCTTAAGAAGCATACCTGATGGCAAATCTCACAGATAGTATCACCTTTCTCATTGCACCATCTCTGAACACACTTTTGGTGAGCATACTACAGAAAATGAAAAGACGAGGTATATTCAGACTAGCAAGAAAATATGAACCATCACTGTACCATAGAACTGCTTTCTCTACATTCACTGAGTTTAAAGAAAAAAAAAAAGACTACTTCCACAATATATCATTTGGTAGTTTCAAAAGGTTCCCATTAACCAGGAAGCTCACTCATAAATAAGACATAAATGATCATGGCCATCTCCAATTACAGACACATAATTCTTGACCAAAATCGTAATTCTCCAAGAAGTTATCTAGTTCTTTGGAACTTATTCAATCAGTTATGCAAATCGAAGTGTAATGTACTGAATTAGAACAGAGAATTCTTACTGTTTATCTAGTCATCAAAAGTGCATATATCAAAATGTATTCAGATAATCAGTATATGTAAATAAATTGAGTAGATAAAATGCTAGAATAGTCACAAGACCGACCTTCAAAGTCCCACGACAAAAACAGGGCGCCTCCATGTTCGACTCTTCATCCTCATCATGACAAATCCTACACTCTCCCAATTTGGATGGTGATGATCCTACAATGGCATCCATCCTATGGCAAGAAAAGCTACGTGTCACGTGCTCAGAAACAGAGGAAAGGCCAACAGGTTTCTATTCTGGATAGCAGTTTCAAGGGTGGATTCAGTAACAAGTTGATCCACAAGAAACACAAAATGATCCCCCATTGCCTAAACTAAATAACCCCTTTTCACCAAAATCATTCAAAAGAGTAAGTACATGCCTAGGCCCAATCTCTTATAAAACCTAGGCTTTCAATCAAGTGCTATATAGCAGACCCTAATCAAGTCACCCTGCAAAGAATGCTTTAGTTTAGCAAACATAGAATGAAAGAGAGCATTACTATTGAAGAAACCACAAAGCACAACAAGGATTTATAGCCCCAAATAACAAAATAAAATCGTGAAAAAGCAACAAAAACGACATGAATTGAAGGAAAAATAAAGGGATTGACCACACATAAATGGAAGCATAACATGGGGGTGCAGTGGAAGCAATTATTAAGGAGGTAAATTTTCATGGTATAAAGAAGAGAGGCACAATAATTTCAAGGAGGCTAAATATGGTGAAGCAGAGTAATATTATGGTTTCAAATCATAAAGGCCTACAAGTGTGAAGTAAACATCATGGATTTTTAACTAAGAAACGATGAAATTCAACCCAGGGAAATAAGCAAGTCGCCATCAAAATTAATATACATAACCGAGATATGTTTCGTTTCAGCTTCAAATTATTCAGACTAACATAAACAGAATCGATTCACTGAATGACCTAAATACAAGAACGAAGAAAAGCATTAAACAAATAAAAAGAAGGCAACTATTTGCAATCCATGGAAAAAGGTATAATAATAATAATATTGAAAAGGAGGCAAATGTAGAAGAAGAAGATAAGAAAGGTTACAAGAAAGGTGATGGGATATTCTGGAGTGGAAGAAACCCATTAAGAAAACTTGTTGTATCATTCCTTTCTTGAAATGAATGAAGAAGGATTGAAGGTAGAGTGTTGTCACCACCACTGTTCAAAATTCATCGCAGCAAACTTCAAATCAAGAACCAATACAATCCCACCCTTGTCACATGTACATACATTTTATATAATCTCTCTCTCTCTCCCCCCCTCTCTCCATAGTGCGTCAGCTTTTTCTCTCCCACTTTCTCCACACCCAAGAAATGGATATATATATTAAGAAAGAAAAGAGTACAGTACACTGCCGACTGGCACGATTTGCCGTCAAGAATTTCTGCCAACAAAATTCAAGACTACATCATTACCTTATTTTTAATGTAATGTTAATATAACTTTATAGTAACATGTGCTTAATTGAGTTTTCTTTTTTTTTACAATTAAGATTCACGAATTTATCAAAAAGAATGATAATTTTTTTTAAAATAATTCAATAAATAAATAAAATATATAAAACAATAAATTGGATTTTAATATTTGAAAACATAATTTAGTTTTAAATCTTTTACAATTGTAATTAAATACTTGGATAAATATGAAATTAAAAAAAGATTTTTATAATTTTAGTTTAAATAATTCGAATCTAATATATGTTTCAAGGGCATTTCGGAAATTTTAGAATTGATAATGCAGAGTTCAACAATTTTATGTTTTAGGGGTATTTCGGAATTGTAAGAATTAGTAACGCAAAGTTCAACAATTTATATAATTTGATGAATTATGTGCAAGAAAAGAAATTTTGGTGGGTATAAAATGCAAAACATTGGATATCCACGAGGATTTAGGACAATTAATCATTATTGTTACACAATGTTTGTTACTTTATAATATACAGGAGAATCTTATTTATTTTTGTATTTTATTAACTAAAAGTGCAATTGTTAGAATATATATTACGTTATTATTTAATTCAAACCAAAATATTACATAATTTAATATATAAATAATATATATTTAAGTTCCATTCAGATTATTGGTCTATCGACACGTGAGATTAAAATTTTAGCCAAATCAGCAAATACACCCAAAAATCTCGAAATTAGATAAGCACGTACGATTCCAATCAAAACATCCAGTTTGAAATTAGTTTAGTCTAAATTCACGATATTTTATTGGTTATTTATTCTGTATTGTTAGCCCGAAAAATATTGTTGTGTTTGTCAAACACTGCAATTATTGGACATATTAAATGTATTAAACTCAACTGAATATGCTGGTGAAGTAAAATACAAGATTAGAACAGAGATATACTTACATTTGAATAGATTATTGTTCCTGGGCAAAATATATCTCCAATCGGGAATAATTCATTACGTAGCTACACATATATACTCACATACCCATCAGCATCAAAAAAACTACATCAACATAAACACTTGTGATAAGAAAAATCATTTTCTTCACATTCACTGTGTGATCTAGATGAATGTATGTCTATGGAAGCCTGTTTTCACGATGCATGTTATACTCGTGGCGATTAGCACCGGCATCCAGACCCACTGGCTCCGTCCGTATTGGTCAAGGATTCACGAACAATTTCTGCGTACGGACCAACTCTATACCGTGCCGTTCTTCAAAAGCCTATAAAGCCAGAAAAGTAATCAATGGGCAAATAGGATTATTTTCTTGGAGCAGTTTTGAGGCAATATCATAATGCTGAAACTATAATGATGTGCAATGCTGATAATCATGGCTGAAAACATTGATCGGTTTATAGGTGGCTTAGGGTCGATGAATGCTCTCATGCATTGATGAAGAGTTAATAAAGTAATATGACGATGAAATGATAAGGATACATATAAATCTTCTTCTAAACACAACATTTGATCAATAAGTTGACATCCTAAAGTAGTCTATCAGTTACTTAGTTCACTCAAGTAGGATTGCAGAGATTAACAGACTCTGTCTTTTGCCGTTTATCTGAGTGATACACAAAATCGTAAAAGAAACTAGGCAGCATGTCATACATTGCATGCATTTATAATATACAACTCGAAAATGGTGCAAAACAAAAGAATCAATTAGACCTGATGTTATAAATAATAGATTTAGTATATAACAGAAAAGAAGATTACATTGTTCTACATACACACATCATCAAAAAGAAAGATAACATTTCTCTATCCAAGTTCACTTTCATCACAAAAGATATCATAAAAGACAGATATTCAATTTGAAAAGCAAGGGGCAATAAATACAGTGTTACCATCTCTTGCTAAAAATAGTTGGCACTCATATATGTTCATATTTCTATTGAAACCTGCTCCCAATTGATATATTTGAAATCTTGTTGCTTTTATACTCAATATCTAATCATTCTAAGAAACTCAATACCAACTCATTCGGTCCTACACACGGTTAACACATTGGCAAGAACAAGAATCAAGAAGTTAGAAACAGACCTCAATCATAAGAAAACAGCATCTTGAAGAATATTATGACATATAATGCCAGAGATAAGACTGCGAAGATATGTTGCCAAAAGAGGAGAGCTGAAGCTTCACTAACTGCATAGCCCCTCAAGCTTGCAACTGCTCCCAACAAGATAGCACTCGGTGTTGCGTACTGCAATAGAAGCACAAACCGGAACATTTGGTCCCCATGGACCAGAAACTTCAGTTTATCAGCCAAAGAAACAACACCTATACCAATCAAGGGCAGTATCAAAAGTCTCGCAACCATGATTCCAATTGTGGTTCGTCTTCCAAGTTTGGATTCCAACGGGCCCTCAGCCAGCATTCCTCCAAGAATAAGCATTACACTTGGCACCATTGCCTGAGCCATGATTTCTAAACTATCGGTTATGAATGAGAGGGGCGCATCATCACCATAGACAACGGACTTGATCGGAGGAACCATGCCAACAAAGAAAGCCAGTAGCGTAGCTAATGTTGCGGGCTGAAGAATGTGACGAACAGGGGTCTTTTCGGCAACATATTTTATTCTCCTCATCATCCGAGACTCTGCTAGACATCTAATGGATCTTGGACTTCCAGGACGACTATCAACGCCTCCTTCCTCCAAGGAATCGGGCCCGGGAATAGAACTTGCTGATAAGTTGGATGAACTATTGAAAACTGTTGCAATTAATGGGGTTTTACAATGCTCGGTTTCTCTATCCTCCATCCCAGGCCACTCGGCTTCCACAAGAAGCGGCCTACTGAGATCATTCGAGGGCCCTTCTTCCTGAATTTCAGTACCATCTTCAGTAACTTCATAATACTCCATTGGAGGCTCCATCATGTGGTAAACAAGAGTATAAACAAGAAGCACAGCGACCCATTGAGCAAAAGACACATAAGCAGTCCCATTTTGATGGCATTCTGGACCAAATGGATGATGTTTACTATGACACACTGACCCAACAATGGCAAGAGGAAGGTTTCCAGTGTTCCCAAATGCCGTCATGATAATCGTAAATCTAAAGTATTCTGCAGGGGGGCGACATATTGTTGCAACTAACCAACCCAGCACACAACCGATGAAAGTACTAAGCATAACATTAGCAGGTATGAACCACCATAGAACAAAGTTCTTCAGAGTTATGGTTTCTCCAAGATGAATGAAGATCAAGCAAGGCAAGAACAGCATGAAAACAAGATTGCTAAGAAGCTTAAAAGTAGCTTTCGGAATAAGCTGAGTTCCGGGCCGTGAAAGAACCAGCCCGAATACTGTGAGACAAATGAGTTTCAACACTGGAAGAACAGAGTTGATAAGATCTTCTTTCTCCGAATTGACGTTGCTTTGATTCTGAATCAAAAGTGACTCCATTTTGCAACCCAATCAACTCCTTCAGTAATTCTCACCAAGATTCTCCAAAACCCCAGAAAAAATAAAATTGAAAAAATTGCAAACGCCAATCACGATGCAATTCTGAAGATGGATCTCTATTATATAGACGAAGAACTGTATGTTTCAAGGGGAACTAGAAATACAATTCAATTGAAACTCAAATAGCTGGCCATGAATTACAATCAAAACATATGCTTAAATGAAGATACAATATAACAAAATACTGTATTTCCCAGCAGATTCAAAGAAATAGAGAGAGAAATCAATGCACACAAAGGCTGCTTTGATTTTAACCTAATAAAACATTATAAAGAGAGGGCACAACAATGGAGAAACGGAGAGAGAGAGAGACTTACAATGGGAATAGGGAAGGAAGTACGGTTTAGATTGGAGAAGGAAGGCTAAATCATCGTGAGGTCAGGAAATACAAATAAATATATTTATTTAACATGTTGTTGTGAAATATATAAATAATTAATATATCGCTGTCGGATAAATTATGAAGCATTCTATAAGCACAGATAGTTCTATAAGATATTCCTAAAGATCCGTTTTTAATAACACTTCTACTCTCAGTTAATTACCTTTTCAAGGTTAAATTTTGTTTTCGATTATTTATGTTTTTAGAAGTTTATGTAACTTTATTTTTAATTTATTTCTATTAATATTTCTTAACTAATTTAACTTAGAATATTTGATTTGACCTTTTATATTAAATTAATGTTAGTAATTAGGATATAGTTATTAACATATTTTTGTGTTTCTTAATTTAAAAAGTTTAGAACATCTAATTGAGATTCGACGAAGTTGAGGTAGATGAATTTAATGGATTTCGTCAACACCCAATTTTATATTTGTTTTCTTGTCACGAAAATAAAATATGACTTTCTTTCTTATTTTTAATATTTTCTAATCTAAATTTTCATTTTTTAAAAGCTAATGTCAAGTTCAAAATCACGTAGTCAAATTATTTAATGCATCAAGTTGTAAAATTTAAATCATCCATAGATGTAATTTTAAAAATTATATGATTAAGCTGTAAAATTATATGATTAAGTTGTAAAATTTAAGCTGTAATTTTAAAAATTATATGATTAACTTACCAAAAAAACAGACAATGTTTTTTTAGTTTACCCTAATTAAAATTAAGAAAATAACTTACATATTAACTTTGTTCAACAATATTCATTCGATTCAAAATAAGTGTCATATTAAAAGTCAATTATTGTTTCTAATTAAGCCTCATTTTAACTATTTTGCTACTTTTCTTCCAATTTTACCTTTAATCTCAATGCCTAAATAATATATTTCTTAAAATTCTGGACTTACTATCTATTTAATTTCTTTAATATTTATTCATATAAGATTTTACAATTTTTTATTATCTCAAATTTCTTTTATCTTTACTTTATATACTCTCATCTCCTATATTTTACTAATTTTATATTCTTTAATTTGAGCGAAATTTATTTTAAATCAAAGAAAGTACTATTTTAGGGTGTTTTTGTGTTGTATATCTGAAATATTTTATCTCATGTAATATTTGTTATTCAATTTACACACGTACTTAAATATGTATATATGTATTTCTCAAAAAATGTGTATAATTACTTGAAAATGATGATTAATACACGTTTTTATTTGATACTGATAGTACAATTTAATGGGTATATAACATATATACAAGAGCCTTTTTTTTTCCCTATAAATACCTTTTATATGTGCTGGCCCAATATATTAATGAGTCATCACACAACGATTGACAAGACAAATTATGGGAGAGGGAACCACATATTGCATAGAGTTGTACATAAAATTTTATGAAAAACGTCTGTAAGATGGACGTTATGATAAACATATTTTATGACACGATACCTTTTTTTTTTTTTCCTTCCATTTTTAGGGTTTTTAAATATTTTGATTAGCTTTTTTTTTTTTTTTTTTTTAGGTTAAGGGGTTTATGGTTTTAAAATTTTCTAGGATCCTTAAATTGTCTTAGGGTTTTCAATAGATATTTTTTAATTATATCTCATATATTTAAGTTTATGATACGTGCCATATATAATAACAGACTCAATACTAAATTTTTATTAAGTAAAGAAGTACAAGCAATTATTAAGGATGTCAATGGTTGGATCAAGTTTTTGAGGTATACATGGATTTGAGGTGGATCATGGTTTTTTTTTTTTTTCGAGGGTTTTCTTTTTTATTCATAATTAATGTACCTGTTTTGCGTCTATTCCATTTGATTTTTATCCAATTTTAATCAAATTTAACAAATAAAATTATCTTAGGAAATATGTTTATTTATATTAATATTGGTCTAAGTCCGGTACTTAAGAAAATGTTTGAAAAGAATTATGCATTACAAGAAGTTAAAAAGAGATTTTTAAGTGAGATCATTAATAATTTCTCCAAAACAATATAATAATATTCATTGGAAGTTAAAAGTTAAAGCAAAAGTTAATAAAAAGAATTCCAAACACCCTCTAAAAATTTAGACAAGGCAAATCTTAGATTGAAAACTCGATTACTACATACTGGTATTTGTTTATTTTGTAGTAAAAAAAGTAATGTCATAGAAAATAATTTTGGAATAGTGATTACAATTTACATGACATGTAACAAACCCCAATAATTGGCTTTAATAATAATAATAATAATAATAATAATAATAATAATAATAATTGGCCCATCATCAGCTACAAGACAAGACTATCAATAATTGATATGCATCTGACATACATATTCTATCTTAATTGGCCCACCATCAGCTACAAGACAAGACTATCAATAATTGATATGCATCTGACATACATATTCTATCTTATTTGATATTCTCATAGTCACAAGTATTATAAAAATGCTACAAATCAATGTGATGTGAACTTGATATAATTATCAATTAGACTATCTATGATAATAGTCTATTGATCATTTTCAATAATGCAACATGCGAAACATTAAAACTAGTATACGTATCCTGAATATAAAATCAATGTTCTAAAAAAATTTAATTGGTGTATTTGCAATCAAATCAAACCGCTTAGTTGTATATTTTTAGATGATTATGATGTTTTTACACAAATAAAACCCAATTAATTGACTGCTTAAAGTATAACTTTTTGATTACTTCTTCAAAAGCACAACTTTTTACCAACTCTTAAATGGATTGTTAGATTATAATAATATTTCTCTAATAAGGTAAAAGTTTTGTTACGCTAATTGTAGAATATTATATATTTTCCATAAATACTATTAACATTATATAAAAATAGGCAATGTCCACACACGAGATTCGTTGAGGTGGACGGGTGCTTCTAACGGACTCTACAATACGAAAGAAGCATATGACAATCTACTCAACCAATGAGGTGACGTCCACATTAATGAAAAGATGGCAAAGGGTTTTAGAATGACATGGAACAAGTATGCTCCCCTGAAGGTTGCTGCTCATGCTTGGAGACTTCTATGGAATCGATTACCAACCAAAGTTAATTTGTATAGAAGAAATATTCTCACTCAGGCCAATGACTTGTGATGCCTTGTGGGATACATGATGAATCTGAGAGACATTTCTTCTTTGAGTGCGACGCTTCTCAAAAGGTATGGATGGAATGCTATAAATGGTTCGATGTCACAACTGTTATTCATTCTAATCCCCTAATCAACTTGATTGTTCACTGTCATATTTTGAGGGGTAAGAGCTGGAAGAAAATGGTTGCATCCTTTTGACTTTGTGTAGTTTGGGTTTTATGGAAAAGTAGGAATGCCTTTATTTTTTTTGGGAGAAGAATTTTCGATAAAAAAATTTGTTAATGAGATGAAAGCTAGACTTGGAGTTGAATTTATGTAAAAGAGGTAGGTTGTACTAGATTTTCATTTAAAAATTGGTCTAATAATTTGAGACCAATCATAGAATGTTAGTTTGTTGTGTGATATTCTGTATTTGAATATATTTTAAACCATTCATGTGACTTTAATAAAAAATTCACTTTAATCGATAAAAAAAAAAAAAAAGTGAAAGTAGCAGTTTGTCCTCTTTTATTTAGCTGAATATCCAGTTTGAACTGACCCTTAATTAATCTTTTATTTAATTGGGTGAATTGACATCTCATCTTAAAACGATTATTAGGGCACCCACATTGATTCATTTTGAGTGTTTTTGGCACACCATTTTAGTGTGGGGCCCACATGCCACTAAATTTTATCAATTTTAAAACACATCTCTATATCAATTTATCACAAATTTACACATTTTTTTAACACAAATGCAATCATTACATGTGGGTCCCATTATCAACTACATTTTATTCTATTATTTTTATCCACTAAAATACACACTCTTTCCAATCATTAGCAAATAATTACAAAGGGGACAAGAATGTTATTCAAACATCTTAACACACCCATACTTACACAAAAACACACACTTAAAAACATCCCCACATTAATTAACACCACACATGTTTTTATTAATAACACCTCAAAATGAATTGGTTTGTGTGCCCTATTAACACACACACTAATTATATAAAAACACACACTTAAAAACATACTACATTAATTAACACACACACTAATTATATAAAAACACACACTTAAAAACATCAATGTGGATGCCCTTAGCAGATTTGTTAAACATGCTACGTCAATTGACATATGACACCATGTCATAAGAAAAGACATGACTAATGTTTGAAGAAGCTAATTAATAGAATAAAATCTGTAATTGTGCATTGAACCTTTTACGTTGACTAAAACCATTACGCATTATGATATTTTAGTGAGAAAAAAATTGGAATGTTGGTTGATCTTGTAATTAAGTAATTTGAGCCATATTATAATTTTTGAGTTTATAAATTTATTAAGAGTGTTCGATAAAGGTTTTTTATTAATCAGTTTATTTCATCTTAAATTTTAATGTTTAAAGGAAAAGATAAGGAAACTTCATCTTATTTTGATAAATTCCTTCAAATTTTAACAGTGAAATTACACAATTTTCCTTTTTAAAGAAATTATGCAATTATCATTATAAACATTAGTATATAATCTTCTTAATTTCTTCTATTCAAAATCAAAGCTTCTCTCTTCTGTTCCTCTTTCAATTTGACAATTTACTCTACATTTTACTTCTATCTTGTGCCTCTTCCTTTAAAAAAAAAATATATTAAAGGTTTCATTCTTCATTATTTTCCCCTTAAAATGAATTTTCTATATTCCCCTGTGTTTGGAGATTTATAAACAATTACCTAGCTCCATTCAACAATATTTGTTTATATATATACAGTGTGATAAATATTCTTTAAATTGTTAATATAATGTACAACAAATATATTTTGTTTATATAAAATATTTTTGTTTCAAGTTTCTTATTAAGTTTTGTATTTATATTGAACTTTTTTGGTATATAAACTCACATCTTCTTTTTCTTTTTTCCTTTTTCTTTTTTGTCGTGAGTCCCTAAAATATCATGACCAATCCGGTTTATCTGGTACATGTTTAGTAGAGCTAGTTTATATTGACATATAGATGTATAAAATTCAAGTTCAATATAACAAGTACAATTTGAGATTAGTTTTTGTAAGAACATCTCTAATTGGAGATACGCTGGAGGATTCTCCAATAAAATGGGTACAAATGTTATGACAGGAACAATATTTATTATTCCGTACAATCTTCATCCTTGTCCCTATCCCAATGATAAGTCTCCAACCTTGTTTATTAAATACAAAGGGCAAGGATTAAAGCTTATATGTTATAATCTTTTTGCTACATCATTTAGATCAGTTTGTAATAGGCAATTTCCGACCAACATCATAATCCTACACGAATCTAATATAGAAATTGTGGGTTGAGATTGGCTCTTCACAAATTCAAGTTAGATTCGGATCGGATTTATCTGATATGAAAATGTTGGAAAATTAGGTGGTTAGGCGTATTGAAAAGATGCACAACAACGGGGTTAAGTCGAGGCAAGAGCTAGGCTCTTTCTCCGTAAGACGATATTGCCCCGTATCCAAGTGCTCACGGTTAACGGCAATCGTCCCCAAGATACAACGACTTCAAGCTTAAGGATTATAGCACAACAACCCAAAAGCTATCGGCGAACTTACTCGATACTCGAGACTTTCTTAATATTGACTATGCGTGATTTTCTGAATGAACGTTGGAAATCTGAATGTTCGAATGAAATGAAATGAAATGGGGGCCTCCTATTTATAGGAGTAAGGAGATGTATCCTTTCCCACAATGGACACCACCCTTGGATCCAAAAGGTGTATTCACACCTCTTCCCAAGGGTCAAGCCATTTGGACCCAAGGGTCACACCACTTGGTGACACCCTTTCACACCCAAGGGTCACACCACTTGGCCCGACCCGGCCCGGCCCGCGACCCGCGATCCGTCCGACCCGGCCCGGCCCATGACCCGACCCGACTCGCGACCCGACCCGTGACCTGGTCCGAAGCCAACTTGGTTCGGTCCGGATCCAACCCGAGTGTGATGATGTCTCGTGCGGTTCGGATGGTGCGTGAGTGCTTAGCCAACTAGGTCCAAAAAATGGCACTAGGTTCCACCATAAGGAAGCACACATGATTATTTCTTATACATGTGCTCCTATTAATAAAGTGAAACTTTTCCTTCCATTTTTCCTACGTGGGACAACTTCACTTTTCTCCCATTTTCCTTCACAAGAAGGATCCAAGTTGCCTACTTTGTGTATTAATTTTTCATTCACCCGAAATTGGAAATTCGAAAGTAAATACACTACATTCATCTACACGAAACGTAGATTCCGATTTAGCAACTTATTTCCATTTATTTAAAATGGAATCAACATTAAAATTTGGTCAAAAATTGGTCAAAACCAATCTTCTCTTCCAATTTCCAACAGAAAATAAATGGATTTGGGATCAGGTTAATTCGTGAGTCGACCTGCTAACTTTTTTTTTTTTTTTTGCCATATGATGTGTTGAAGGTTAAATTTATACATTAGCATTCAATTGATTAAATAAAGGTAATTGTTTGAAGGCTATTAGTTTGTGAATTGTGATTTTTTGAACTTGTGATCACTCATGTTTTGTTATTAATTTGGAAACATCTATTAATTTAATGTTGTTACATTTTCAATTTTTTTTTTTTTAAGTTTTCATGCCAAATGGGTTAGGTTGTGTCGACCCACAAAGATTTCGGTTCATACTTAAATTATAATTTCTGACACGAAATGAAAATGAGTTTAAGTTCACATTCATATCGAAACTGTTATTATCGTATCTCAACCCGACCGGTCAACCTAAACCCTGAGCTCATGGTCACCTCTAATTTGTTGATTAATATTTTATAATATTTTGACTGTTATTATCGTATTTCAACCCGACCGGTCAACCTAAACCCTGAGCTCATGGTCACCTCTAATTTGTTGATTAATATTTTATGATATTTTGACATCCACATGAATAATAAATTCGTGACAACTTTTACCTTTAATTGAAGGTAGATGCGAAATTGGAAATTTAGTACACCTACAATGGAGAAACTCTACCCTACGATTTGTGTCTGAAATGCACGGAAATGAAGTGATGTCTGATGGTGTTTGCTTTTCTTTAGTGAAGAATATTTAGATTTTTAAACAAATTAAAATATGACTAAATATGAGTTTTCTTATCCAAAATGTATATTTGGGCCCATTTGAAATAGGCAACCCAATTCTATCGTAAATAGTAATACAAAAGCAAGCCCAAAGATAGGCCATGTGGCAACTTAATCAAATTAATTCAGTTACATTTTGAATTAAAATTGTCGCTTGCAACTTTTTTACATTTTACTATTTTATTATTTTTAATACACCGTCTAGAATTTCACCCAATAATTACAGAACCATTTTTGCATTTTTTTTCAAGCATATATGTTTATGAGTCAAAAACATTGTGAAACAAGAAAAATTATCTAATGGTGAACTTGACATATGTATATTCAATTTTGATCTAGTGCGCATCTTTACAATACGCAAAAGTGATAAATATTACAGAAACACGTAGAGTACACATTATAGGGATACATACTTGATCAAAACTATATATATATATATATAGGCTAGCTACAACTACATACAAGGATAATAAAAAACCAAACGTTATATATATACAACAAATCAACAATACTCTACACAATTAATCTCCTGAATTCATTCATTCTAACAACTTGTATTGCATTCTATATATGACTACTCAAATATTGAAGATACTCACGTGCATGAATCAAAGCTAACACAGAATTGAATCAATCAAACAATTAATATTTATAAACCCTAATTAAAAATCAATATCAATAGAGACATGGCAACCAGCAAGTATCCCTTTAACCACCTTAACAGCATTAGCCATAACAACAGAGCTCGACAAAGGAACAGTCATGGCGATCAAGGCCAGCATTCCCAGAGCCACACTCGGCCTCGTATTCATCAAATATGTCTGCAAAGTCTCCATGGAATCACAAACACCTTCATGGTACTTTTCAAATATTTTCCTCTCCCATTCTTTCCAATCGGAGGAAGGCGGCGCCGCCCCTTTACTACTCTCCGACACCTTCATTTTCTTGATCCTCATTCTCAGGACGATCATGTTTTCGTCCACGGATTGTCCCTCTGATCTTTCATCATCATCTTGTTGTGCTTTGATGAAGATGAGCTTGTTTCTTGATCTGGGGTTCATGAGGTTGTGACTGGTTATTGATTCTTTTTTGGGTGTCCTAAGATAATTAGGTTGTAAGATCAAAGTAGTTGTGGCCATGTTTGTGATCGAGAGATGAGAGGGGTTTCATTTGTGTGGTTTGTATATATATGAGGAGTATAGTTGAGCATGCAAGAATTAATGTTTAACGTGGACATAAAGATTGTGTGGAAATGGAAGTAAAGTGGCGTATGTGCTTCTGTTTTTGTGTCTGAATTTAACAGAAAACTGGTGATGGGATGTGCGATGAAATAATAATAATAATAATAATAATTGGATCGATTCAAAAATGAAATAATTAGGATTTGTTTAGACCTTGAAACGACCTATTTCATGTGTCAATTACCTTGGTCCGAATCCTTTATTACAATATTTGATGTTACATTTTATGTTTCATGTCATTTAATATAAATCACATGTTCACTTGTGATGTCATTTAATACACGTGGTGTGCTGTAATAACATCTGGATTTGATGTTTTTTTTTCTCCAACAATGCCGTAAAAGTTTTTGTCAACAATTCTCAAATGTCATCTCTACTTAAGGCAAACTTAAAATTAACAATATTCTTTTTTTTTTCTTTTCTTTTCATATTTTATATTAATTTTCATTTCCTTTTCATTCTTTTTATAATAATATAAAATATTCTTTTGTAATGCAAATAATAGTGTAGACTATTGGAAATGAATGATAGTTTTTATATTAATATAGTGTAAAATTTACGATCAAATATTGTGCAATGTTGGAGACACCTGATAGAAGACCCAGTGTGCAATTCAAGATGGATCCTCTATTTCTTATTATGTTTAACATTTGTGTTTCATTTGAGTGATGTAATCCTCATATTTCTTATTGTAATCCACTCTTGTATTTCATTTATTAATTACCGATGATGTAATGTGCATACATGTTGATTATGCCATATTGAAATATGATATATCCCGATAAAATAAAATAAGACATTGAAACACAAAATAAAACAAAAATATGCGAATTAAAAGCACAAATTTTGGAAGAGTAGAGTACAAATATTAAAGCTTATTTAATAGAAGAAGTTGCTTTGAAGGTACTTTTACATTTGTACCAAAGGGAGAGGAAAAAGGGGATGATGATGAAACCCTAAGGCGCAGCAAGGAATTAATTTGCGTGGACAACTCAAATCATATTCTCTTATCCAACATTCTACTTAATTAATGATGTAACTTATATATTCAAGATCGTGGTATTCCTAATATTAAAAATTTTAGTTAAAATTACAATTTAGGTACTGATTTTATTGACAATTAATCCTTAAATATATTTTTATTTGTACGGACGTACATTTTTACTTTGAATTGTTATACAATTATATGTATATACGTGTACAAAGTAAAAAAAAATATTATAAATTGCAAGTGAAATGAAATTAATATAGGGGCATACAGATTATAGTTTTAAATTTTTGGTAATGGCATAAAGGCTGAAAGGCATTATGGCATCCCAACAAATTATGGTTGAAGCCCAGAAAGAAGAAGCAACTCGTCACAGATAACATATGTTGTATTCATTTATTTCCTTAAAGAATTTTGCAAGCTTACTTAGTTTGCTAATTTAATAATACACCTTTTCCCAATATTTAATAACCATATTTCATCTTGTTATTTTAGAATAATGGTATATTTTTACCTACTCATAGTATTTATTTTGTGAGTCCAACATTTATCTTACAATTATCTCCAATTTCACATGTTATCGAACATCTGGAGCTAATATATTGTTAAATAAGTTTCTATAGTAAAACACAATATGAAACAGGGGAACTGAGTTGTCTCTAAAAAAAAAAGAAAAAAAAAAAGGTTAATTATTCACCCAATGAAATGAAACCCAGAAAAAAAAAAAAAAAGAATACTTTCGAGGAAAAATCATACATAAATGATTTTTTTTTTTTTTACATTTAGTTTTATTTTTTTATTTTTGTTAAGATTAGCTGATGAATAATCTTGGAATTGTATAACTTAATCAGAGGAATTGTGTTGCCCATGAAGTAAAGATTAGAGGCATGGATAATTTGCGATAAAAGAAAGTAGAATCGTGGAGTCTTAAACTTTCCCCTTTTATTGGGAGAAAACATGGATGATGATATATATACACTTTGATCACTATTTTGTTTGATTTATTTTTAGAGAATTGTTTGTCTGATTTTGAACTTAGACCTTTTGTCTATATTAGGACAAATCCTTATTTGAATATATGTCCAAGTTCTGTCGAGTCTAATGCATATTACAAAAATCCCGAATGTGACACTGGTCTACACTTGATCGCTTACTTTTTATTTATTATTATTATTTTTTTTTTATTTTTTTATTTTGGCTTCCTCAAACTAATCATTTAACATATTTTATAACTATTTTTTCCTTAAATTTAGGTGATATTAACTTTATTTTATGACTAAATCTTGAAAGTGTCCAAATAAGATTGTGTAATTTATAAGGTATCAATAACGACATAGATAACCTTAATCACAATCAAGATGTTTTGTTGATACTTAATAAATAATTCATAATTTTGTTCTATGTAATATAATACACATTCGAAAATTTTACACTTTGACAAATGGGAAAAATGATGAATATGATATTTGACAATGCGTACTTAAGTCGGTTATAAGTTGCTTTAAGAAAATAGTCAGTTATGAGTTTTTCCCATAAAAAGAAAATATCTTTTGTTGTTTTGGACCCCATTGTTTAAGGCACCATTGCCTAAATATTTTGACACTCCTGTGCACAAGGTGCACAAATCCAGATTTGTGCACAATAACACTGTTATATTACATGAAGTAATATTGTTATATTATATGAGTAATACTGTTAAAATTATATATAATATAACAGTATCACTCATGTAATATAACAGTATTACTTCATATAATATAATAGTATTATTGTGCACTGATTTGGATCCGTGCATCTTGTGCACAAAAGCTCTTATTTTATTGTTGTAATATATATGCACTTTTGAAAGAATATTGTCCTTCTCAATAAAATTTGTCATAATGTGGTGAAGTATGAAGCTTTAATAAAACAAGCAAAGTCACATTTCATGTCTGCGAAGTTGCTCTTTCCATAGTTTTTCTACTATTTCTAGAAGACTACTCTTTAATAAGCCATCTACTATTTACATAGCTCTGATAAATTTCTCACCTTTTATCATACTTTATTAATGTTTATTGAGATTCACAATATTTATTTAAATTAGCCTGGGATATATGATGCGTATAATGATAATATTATTCTGCATATTTATTTTGTATGAGTGGACTGTTAATGAAATATATGATTCAAGTATAAATATATAAAATAAAATATCAAAAGTAATGTAAAGGTAAAAACTAATTCCTCCCAAGTATTCATACAAAATCCAATAAAAAAAAGGGTCATCTGTTTTTCAAAAAGTAGAAATTGACGACAAAGATATTTCTTTATACATAAAAACTAATATGAGACGGTCTCACGGATAGTTACCGTGAAACGGATTCCCATTACCCACAAACAAAATGTGAATTGTAAGATCTAGATTGTGGGTAATTGAATTGTCGGTTGACATGTCTCACACAATGCAATAAAAAATTAGTGAAACAGTCTCACAAGACAATCACTCTTCCTTATATTTGTGAGTAGAAAAAGTCTTTACTATTTGTAATTGAGAATTTTAATTTTTGACCCTATACAAGAATAGCCTGCAATTTAGCAGAAAGAAATAAGTTTTGAGATCATGGAATCAGCTCTAAACAGACTGCCTAACTCGATTTCCATATTATAACATCCACCAATATCTGATCATAACTTTTTTTTTTTTAAAATCATATTACACTTAACAAATTGTGATGCGATTAACCATACATTGTAATAGCAGAATTCTCTTGCATGTTGTAACTGGGTTAACTGAAACAGCCACAACTTACTACAAGAGACGAGCAAAAAAAAAAAGTGAAAATCAGCTAAATCTCTTACAATGTTTTGGTTTTCATAGGTTCGGATATTGAGGGAGAATCCGACACTGAAAATTGCTCGACTCTTATTGAGGCGTCGGTGCTTCCTCTTTTTGTCCTGTGCCTCTATTGTCATTACCTTCAAGAGCAACGTATCCATTTTGCAAATTCTTTTCCTCTGATGGCAGATTTTTCCTGGCTTTTTTACTGCCTTCGATTTTCCAGAGATCCCACACCCGGGTTTTAGGTGGGGGAGAAGTATCTCCAATTGGTGCAATAAGTCCGGGCTTGCCATCATCGATGACCGCATCAACCAACCCGTATTCCTTTGCCTCCCAAGCGTTCATAAAGTTGTCACGATCTGTGTCCAGCTCAATCTGTGGAATGGTATTAAGAAAAAGACAAATCAAAGAGGATGGAAAACTGAGAATGAGTAAGATCCAAGAATGGGGTGGGGTGAGGGGTGGGATGAGCCAACCTGGTCTTCAGGCTTTCCTGTAACTCGTGATAGAATCTTGTTCAGCTTGACTTTGTGGTAAGCCATTTCTCTGATGCGTATGCTCATCTCCGTTGCCTAGAAAATAAGATAAACAACAATAAAGCATGTATTGAAGAATTGGCCTGCCAATGTCATAATATTTTGAGCTTTGTTCTTTTAGTCGTGAATTAGGACAAAAAAAAGTAGGACTATAAAGCAATCCAAAGTGCAGTAAGGCATTTAAATATCCGCAACGTGAAAATATATTATTACTAATGACTCCATGCACATCATCATGGTATACATATAAAAATCATATTTTTCAGGTTACAATTAACAGGAAAAATGAGATTTGTGAGCTTAAATACCCTATTCAGCATAGAGATAACCAAGCTTCTTATAACAAAAATGAAATTTTGTTGGTTGTAAGCAGAATCCATCTAACAATACTTAATAGGTTAGTATTGCAGTGACCTTGTAACCAACTGGATGCCTCTTGTATGTGTTAAGAAAATCAGAGTGTCATGGGTTTCAACAACTTCCATAAAAAAATATGGAATTCGCTTCCTAGATATTTGAATTTTGAAAAAAGTGTTCAAGTCAAGTGGGTAGAGCTTCCTGTTTCGATTTTCAATTCAGACTTGTTCTCCCTTTATTTGCTAGCCAATTGAATCCTTTCCTTTTATGAACATTTCAAGATAAAAGCTGCAAATGATATCTTTTAAACCCTCTTAGCCAAAGCACTTTCACAAAGTATTACTAAATGGAAACTTGGGATTTTCCTAAATTTCTCTTGATAATATCTCCCATATAAAAAAAAGAATCCCCCAGAGGATTAAGTGTCTAAAAGTGCAAAAAAATAGAGAAGATTGGGAAAAGATGCAGCAGTCTGCAATCAAAGAGGAACTCATTTGAATTGAAAAATAGAGTGTGATAAAACTTCAGACAAATTATTAGAAACGCTAAACAATGTTTAATTTCTCTTAATTATACAAATCAAAACCTCACAATCCAAATAAACAAAGCAAATCAAAAGAGTCGGAATACATAAGAGCATATAGCCACACTCCTCATCAAAACCACCAATTCTAAGAATTCAGTGGAGATCATATAGATATAAAAAAAGAATTCTACATGCCGTTAAGATTAACTAGACCATAGAACTATGAAATACAATTGTCAGATTTCTCACACCCAAGTTACATAAGTGTCACAATGATTTTCTGATGCCAATGGGGCTTTACCTGTTTCCATTAAAGAATAGGGAAAGAAGAGTTTGGGGGACAGTAAAAGAGGCAGTCGGATTATAAAACCTGAATGAATGTAGATTTGCACAATGAAATATATGTAACTACATATTCTAAATGATTAGATAAGCTATATATAAGTAGAATCCAGACAAGGATGCATCAATATTTACCTATTTTGTGCATATCAGCCAGAAATTTTTGACAGAAAAAGCAACTATATGGATGATGATTTATCTACAACTATATGCATAACTTGTATTAAGGTAATCAATGTTAAAATCAAGAAATTGCAAGTTTTGTAAATAATTTGTGGGATCAATTAATGAACAAAAGACATGGAAACTAGAAACAACAAAAAGCACCAAAATGATAAAGATAAACACATACTTTGCCACCAGCTGTTCCAAGAGGCTGATGGATCATCACTCTTGCATTAGGCATGCAGAACCTTTTCCCTTTACTACCAGAGGCAAGGAGAAAAGCGCCCATGGATGCAGCAAGACCCATACAAACGGTGGATACATCGGCCTTGCACAATTTCATCGCATCATATATACCCATTCCTACATGGAGAAATTCAAAGACGTGATTTCACAAAGTATAAGCTTCAACTAAAAGCACTCAACGTGGCATTTCAGCTCAACATGTTGGAAAATCAGACTCACCAGCAGTCACAGAGCCACCAGGTGAATTAATAACCAATCTGATGTCTTTATTCTGGTCTTCGGAATCGAGTAATAATAACTGGCTTATGACGAAGTCCGCTGTCACGTCATCTATCTGTACATCAACAATTGGTTTTCAAGGGAGTTTAAGTTAACCTCCATCTCAAACTAATTATGAAGATGAAACAGGAGTTACTACAAAGGTAGAACATCAAACCAAACTTGCTTCTTGCTCTCTTCACATGATAAGACCAATAAAAAATACAAGTCTTTGCCTGGTCACACACTTTCCATATGTATAGGTATGTGTATATGTATATGTAAATTCTAACCGATCCATTTTCTTCAACAAATGAATTGAAAGACCCATTATTCACACTTATTTTAATATTTATGCAAGTGGATAATGGTAATGAGATCGTTACATCAATATGCTAAGAAAAATGATGAATCAGAATCACACAAACAAGAGGAACTGAATACAACACAAACAAAAACACACAAGCACAATACCCATTTCAAAACATGAAATTAATGAGAAGAAAATGGGAACTAGGGAAAACCTGGGTACCCAAGAAGATAATTCGCTGGCGAAGAAGCATGTTGGTGGTATCAAGCTCTTCGAATCTCGGAAGCCATGACGGAGCTGCATAGTTAGACACGTCCCAGTTTCCCGATAAACTCTGATCGAAAGCTTTCACAAATAAGCTGCCTTTGCTTTTCCTACTGCTAGAATTTTGGCTAATGCTACAATAATTATCACTGCTAATTCGAAATAACTGCTGGCCCCTATCGTTGGATTGCCGGAAACTTGAAGTCCTGCGGAGGAAAGCGGCGACGGCGGGTCTTGGAGCCGTTGAGGCGGCGGTGAACGTTAAACAACTCGTTTCCATATCTCTCCGTTGTCTTTGGTGTATTGCTTATTCTGCTAGAATTTCTTGTTAAGGAGAAACAAGATTGGGGTTTTTGGGTGAACAGAATCGATACGACGTGGTTTTAACTTTCTATTATTTAGCGACATGACCTTATAGAATTCGAAATTAAAGATGAAGTCCTTGTAGTTATAAAAAATGTGATTTGGAAGAAACTAAAAATGGCAGTGTGATATCAAACCCTTAATACTAAAGATTGAAATTACACACTAATTAATAGCATCTATTATTTAGTAGTATTTTTTTTCTGTCCATGTTCGAGTTAACATGATATATTTATAATTATGATTCAATTATTAAAATAATAGTTTCTCCCAGAAATACCATTAAAAATCCTATAATCTTGTCACAACATAAATTAATATTTTGCTAAAATTACAAATACAATTTTCGGTGAAAACTAATATAAAATATATATAATATTCTGTATGTTAGAGTTCTTTTAATATAAGATCTTATCATTTCTCCTCTGATTAATTACACTAGGTTTTTTTTTTTTTTAATTAGAGAATGATCTTATTTACCATTTTGTGCTCGGTTTATAGGTTTGAAAATGGAAGAGTGGTAATGGATAAAAAACAATAGTTATCAAATATTTTTAATCTGTTAAAAAACTAAATTTGAATTATCACCCTCGACAATACTGTGTTAAAATATAATATAATGAAGTTAATGTCTTTATTACATAACTCTCCTAAGTATGTGTACTTTAAATTATGTAGCATCAAACACATATCAATGTAGTGTAGCTCAAGACATGCATGCCATGCCCCTTTTTCCCCAAGTCCAAAATCAACTGTTACCATAAAATTTATTCAAAGCAAATAAATGCTCACGTTATTTGATGTCATATTACAATCCACTTGGGATGGAAGAGCATAAGGAATCATACAACAAAAATACTCTACTCAATTCATAACTCCAAAATCCAAGTTATTACTACATAAAAGTACAATCTTACATGTTGAGAATCGACGAATCCAATGTCGGATCCTTGTTTATCGGGGTAAAATATTTGATCCCGTTGTGAAGAAATATCAGTCGAAAGTAGATCCAATTATGAACAATCACAGGGCGAAAGCCAATTAACGAGCCTCGTCCTCAATAATCTGCCATGATTTCCTTGAATAGTTGCTTTGGAGCTGTAATCAAATGGTGAATGATGAGCTAAATGAAAACAATCTTTAAAGAAATAGAAGCTTTGGTTAAGTTTCCATTACCTGGCAACCCTGTGAACCCCTCATATTGTTTGTATGCCTGTCCAATGAACATTTCAACTCCTGTTACGATTTTGGATCCCATTTCTTGAGCATCGTGTATGAGTCGAGTGATTTTTGGAGTGTAAACAGCATCAAAAACGAGCTCGTAATATCTTAAAGCTTCCTGAAAGACCAGATAAATGGCTGATATTCTTATATGTTTTCAGAAAACAGTACATTAATACGGAAATGCTTTAAGTTTCCATGACAACAACAAACTAAGCCTTTATCACATCTTCTCATTTATATTTAAGTTTAAATATAGCAGAATAATTAGTTTTACATGTATGGAATGAAGGATAGATGGGACTGAAAGCGTAGGAAGGATATAACTAACCTTAGAAATAGGTGTCTCGTCGATCTTTGGTTGCATTCCAATAGAAGTTGTGTTCGCAAGTATCATTCCAGTCTCTGGATGGAAGCTACTTAGCTCAGCAAGGGACAAAGCACGCCCTCCAACAGAGTTAGCAAGTTCTCTAGCTCGATCTAGAAGAAACGAGAAGCATAAAGAATAAGAATAATGATAAATATGTAAATTGTAACATATAATAAATTCTTTATAATAAGTTAACATTGATTGTAAAATGCTCAGAAGAAACAAGACGACATGGGTGTGACACAGAGGAGAATATCTAACCATAGCTACGATTAGCAATCACGACTCTTGCACCCTTTGCTTTAGCACCAAAAGCGAGCGCCTTGCCTGCACCACCAGCACCAATGACTACAAACAGTTTACCAGCCAGGGGTGACCCAATTCCACTGGCTCCACTGTCAGAACCTGCAGGGGGGGTGGGGTGGATATCAGACTCCATAACGTCACATCTCACAAAGGGATTTGATCGACAAAAGAAAACTATAAAGAAACCTTGTAGGCCAATCTCAATTGAAGAAATTGCACCAATGTAGTCCGTGTTACAACCAAACAGCTTTCCATCAGGTTGTCTAACGATGCAATTTACCGCCCCTATTGTCTGGTAATATCCAGCAAATAGTTTCAGATGAAACAATGTACAATTAGAGTCTTTACAACATTGATTCACATCATTAATTAGGCTAGATAGAAGCAAAAAAATACCTTTGCGATGGGATCAACTTCATCACAACAAGCAAGTGCTTCTTCCTTATGAGGAATGGTACAGCTGTAATAGTAAAATACTCGTCAAGTGTTCGTTACACTTTTAATAATTAAAATCAACTAGTAGAGGCAAAAGTTGAGGTAACATGGCACAAAGCCTTTAGAAACATAAAACGAATGGAAGAAAAGGGTATATATAAATAGAGAGATGGAAACTTCATACTGGCTTCATATTGGAACTAACCATATGGAATCGAGGACTTCACCTGAAACCATGAAAGTCCGGGGAGGAATAGGTCTCAAAGAATTTTTTAACATCATCGACCAACAGATGTACAAACACTCCATTAAAGCCAACTTCTTTGAAAGCTTTGTTGTATAGATTGGGTGATTTGCTGTGACTGACTGGCTTTCCAATGATCCCGAGTACCTTTGTATCAGTATCAATCAATCTAAAATTGTATAAGTTAATCAACTCCTCTATTGTTGGTTGCCCAGGAGCGGACACCTGTCCTTGTTCCAGAGTGCCAAATGTGAGGTATCCGCCGAATTTAGGACATATTAGCCTTGATATGATTCCCCTCTCTCCCATAACCATTGCAATAATTGGTGCCTGAAGATAAAAAATTATATGATAAAGATTGAGCATCTGTAAACGCTGAATCAACTTATTGCAGCTATAAATGAGGTCAACTTCAGAAAAGGAATGACAAGCATAAAACTCTAGAAGATAAAGGAGTGTAGAAACACTATAGTGAAAATGATGTGGTATGCTGTCTGTGGTTGAGTTATTATCTCAACGAGAGGGATAGACAAGGAAACTAAAAAAATTCAGCAACTGAAATCGCACGCATGGTTATAATACGATTTTTTGTTTTTTGTCAAGTCATGGAAAATTGGAGGTCGCATCTGATATCCTAAAATTACATTAATAAGCATAGTTATGATGTCATCAAAATAAATCATAGCCCTCTTGAAGTCTTCAAGTAAAGCAAAAAACATTTTCTGAGAAGTGGAATGCACAAAGGAATAATTCGGGAAAAAGGCCATTACCTATAATAAAGCTAGGACACTTACTTGAGAATGAACTGTTATTTGAAAGACTCGTGCTACATCTGTGATATCTAGTGCAGTTGTTGCAAATTTAACTATGTCAGCTCCAGCTGCTTGTATTCTGGCAACAAGATTTCCGAGGTCCTCAGCAGAAGGAGTATACTCATAATTGTGTGACGAAATTATAACTTTGCAGTTTCCACGCTTCTTTCCAGAGATAAAATTGTTGAACTCATGAGCAGCCTTCGAAGAATAGTTAGTATAAGATGATATTAGAACTCACATGGAAAATAAAAGGCAAGGACCAGACCAGAAAAATCAACTCAAATCTTGGGTTCAACATCAAATGACATAATATTTCAAATCGCATGCCAATAGAAGTTGCTTCATGTTTTATACACGCATCACCAATCGGGTGACATCCATGGAACTTTTCAGATACACCAGGTCTTCAACAATCTAAAATTCACAAGTTACCTTGAGCTCAATGTCAATGTGGTCAGCTCCCAGCTCCATGGCCAGTTGAAGTGCATGGAAACGACTGTTTTCATCACCATCATACTGCCCACCTTCCCATATAGGTCTAGAAGAAAAGCATGAATATGTTTTAAAAAATATGCTAAATGAATGGCTGACTATAAAAACTAGACCTTCATAGTTCATACATATACTTTCGGAAATTGAGCATACTAATGCCAAAGATGTTCAAAAAGGTGGAATTCTATTTCACAAGTTTTTCTAGAAACCACTTGCTGTGATATAAACTTACCATGACTAATATTTTAGTTGCTTGGTGTCACCATATCATGATCATCTACACTTAACAAACTAAGTTGTTGTCAGTTCATGTCCAACTTTTTAATAACATATTGATGAATATCAGCAGAAAGATATTGTAGCATCAATGGTCAACATATTAAATCCTCAAATTAAATGTTCATTTAGAGGTCAAACGCATATTGACCCATATTTCTAATAAATCTTCTTCACATTTCTTTTCACTAGCCACCTCCACCTTAGAAAAGAACTTATATATGTCCTGCTCTCAATTTGGGCATACTGTTACCAACCCCCAAGTCATTTTAGTTGCCTTATCACACATATCAAATTGAAATTACAACTGCAAACATATACATTCACAAAGGCAGCAAATTACCAACCTGTAAGTAAAGAGAGTAGGCAAAGGGCACTCTTTGATTAACTTTTTGATATCAGCATCAGGGTTGAAGCTCTTCATGTGATCCAACCTAAGTTCCACAACATCAGCTCCCTTTAACTTAGCCTTGTGCGTCAACTCCAACATTTCAGCCACTGTATCAGCCATTATTGGTGCACAAATTAATGTCTGGTTCTTCCTCATCCCTTCCCCCTTCTCCATGCTTCTCACACCAGATTCTGCCTGAGAATCCCAAATGAAAAAAGCAATCTTTAATATCAGAAGTCTAAATAGAAGTTCATATAAATCAGGAAGAGAGTAGTCTTGGGTCTCTATAATTATTTTAAGAGGATACACACACGCACGCGCAATAAAGGGACAACACGAATACACAATTAACTCAGTTCTAGAGATGTCAAAGCAGCCAAAGAGAGGAATACAGCAAAAGGAGCTAAATTTTCAAAGGAAAGATCCATGGCTTAGTAAACTATTAATGGGATTAAAAGTAAAAATGGATTCCTTTCTTTCCTAGAGTGCATCTACCCAAAGCCAAAAGGGACAACCACGCATTAAATTCAACACAAATAAGAATCAAGAAATGAGAATCTAGAACATCAGAAAGATCAATTATTTGATGCTAACAAACTCCATAAGAGAAATGTGCCTGTCCGGCTACTGAGTTGTACTAAGTTGCCAATCAGATATATTGTAGAAAAAACTTAACTAAATGTCTGAAAATCTTCATTCAAAGGCTCTATTAACCAATCCACTGTTCGAAATGGAGTTCAATATAATCAAGGAGAACTCTGAATTCCATAAGGCTAAGTTACCAAACAGGATACCATGAAGTTAGTAATATGATGAACACATGGTATGTCATTGGATGACATGGCAATTTTACCCCTTTTCCTTTTTTTTTTTTTTGGGGGGGGGGGGAATTTTCTTGACTGATAATCTGGAATAAATAACTATGGTATGAAGCTAATTAATTCTTAATTAGTAGATAGGCCAAGATAACAGTAAAGAATGACTTCTACGACACATTAAATAAGTGTTCAACAGTTTTCTATGATAAATGGAGTAGTAAACTACGTGCAAAAATTTTGAATCCTCCAATGGACTATATGTCTGGCTTGCTATCAGATTATACATAGATATTTTGGTACAAGTCAAATGCCTTGATCACATTTTTAACATTTTTACTTGGAAAAGTTTATGTAGATAGATTTATTCATTTCATTTCCATATTCCAATACAAATTCTTAAGCAAAAGAGATTCAAGATGAAGAACGTCAGAAAGCAGCCATCTTGCAACTCATCCTTCTTTCTCAGGAAACATTTAGAAACACCAATAGATTAATATAAGATAAACCTCCCCAGTTACAAGGCATCATTATAGTTTGCAGATTTCACATTGCAGAAAATATTGTTTGGCAGTTGATATAGCTGCTAAGTTAAACCGAGATACTTCTAAGAAACAAACTAGTCAATGCCCCTAAGAGCTCTCACTAGGGAGTAAAATTTATATACCTACCTCGATTATTTGGCTTCTAGCTCATTCTTTAAATAGTTGATCATGTGAACGTATAATTACTATTGTAAGTTACATTTAAAATAAGATGTTATTCCTGTAGAACCACTAGGGTTGCTGAGAGAATTTATAGATTGATTACCAGTCATTACTACTTCACAAATTTATAAGACAAAGTTAATATTTTTGGTTTTTATTTCATCAATCTAAGAAAAAAGCAGCATTTATCACAAAACATGTATTAAAACAAGAACCAACACAAAAGAAAAAAAATAAAAAAAGAATCCCCAAGTTTGGTATATACTAGAAATTGAGATAATGAAAAGATAATTTAGAAGGAAAAAAAGTAGCAAAAAATAAACGGAGCAACATTTTCGAATGTAAATAGAAAATTTCATACCGCCATTCTCCTGATTTCAACCCACACTATTTCGAATTTGTACTCAAAGTAAAAAGAGTTTTCGAATCGAAAAGATAAGTGAGTAAAAACTGTAGGTGGTGAGCAATACCTCGCCGCCGCTGTGGTGGTCTGCCGTCGCGTGGAGAGAATAGGGATTTTGGTTTTCCGGCGAGCGATAAGGAGGCCAATCCAGTTAATTCAATATGGTTGGTGAGAGATATGAGTTGGGGTCTTGGGACTTCTGTTTGAAGGTTAGGTGGGATCTTAACTATAGAATCACAACACTTTTTAAGAATGGATTTTTTTAAAAACAGCTTCTTCTTTTTTAAAATAAAGGCCAACAGTGTTTAAATCGTTACATAGTATTAGTCTATTAGACTACAGTATGATAAAACGATTACAATTATCTAGAGTACACATGTGCTTTGATACACAACGATTTTGAAGAAAATTGTTGTAAATTTGTCAAAGACAAGAGAATAACATAAACCCTTGTTATGTATAGTAATAAATGCATGAAATCTTTTCTGGTTTGGAAAAAGTGAAACTCTTCTATGATTTTTATGATTTAAAAGTACAGTTTGGAGAAATTACCGAAATACCATTTTGCAAACCCAAAGTGGTCCTTTCAAAAAATATTTATAAAAATAAATAATTAATATATTTCTTTGTAAGCTCGTACAGGTGATAAAATATTAAAAAAAGAAAAGGAAAGGATTACAACAAAGAAAAGTGAAACACACGAGAGAGAAAAGAAAACAAAGGAGAGAGAAGATATTCAATACATGAGAGAAAGTGGCTGAGCTGGAGAGAAGACAGGACGGCGATGAGGCTGGCCGTGGAGAGGAGGAGGACGGCGGCGATCGGAGGAGATGACAGGGGTGGCTAGGGTTTTGCACCTTAGTTTATTTTATTTATATATATATATATATATATATACACACACACATATATATTGGGCCTTAGCCCCTTAGCAGTAGGATTTAAAAAAAAAAATCTTTAATTTGGCTTTTGGTCATGAGAATTGAGAAGGTATAAGAAATTTGAAAATTATATATAGTTACAAAATCTTAAAGTAATTTTTAAAAATACAAAAAAAAAAAAAAGGAAAAACATAGACTAAGAATAGAAAATATTTTAAAATCATATATGATCTCAATTATAACTACAAAATGATGATTTTTTTATGATAATAAGGTCATGACACATAATGTTAAATTTAAGAATGTAAAGCTAGTAAATATGATTTAAAATCTAATTTAAATATGTACATATAATATTAAATATATAAAAATATTTAACAGTAATAGTAATTTGTAATTAATAAAAATTTAATCGAAACATTAATGGTTGAAACTTGAAAAGTATATAAAGTAATTTTTTAAAAAATAATAGCAATAATAATTAATTTGATATTTAAGTAAAAAGAAAGCTATATTAATTTGCGAGGAGTTGGGAAAAATGTTAAATTTATTCTAGAAAATTAGTTAATTGTTTCAAAGAATCTAAATAATATTTAAAAGATTTGTTTTTTTTTTTTAATTTTATAACATTATTTATTTATTTCATATATTGTGTGATTCAACTATCGACGTTGTTTATAAGGAAGTTTTTCAAAATTGATATTATTATTGTAGGAAAATTGTGTCGGGTTTAGGATCTTGAACCCATTAGCATCCATATTTGATATTTAGAGTTTCTTAATTGGATTTTAAATTCTCCTATAAGGAATATATTTGGGATATATTAAATTCTCTCCTAATCTCAAACAAGTAATACAGACCGAAGACAGACTCTTCAGTTTCTCTTTAAACTTCTCTCACTATTTTATCTCTACGCAACTTTCCTAGAGAATTATCATGACTCTAGGGGTGTAAATGAATATAGCGTTCCACGAACAACTCGCTAACAAGCTTGGTTAATGCTTGTTTATGTTCGTTTATTTAGTTAAACAAACATAAATGAACAAAATTTTGAAGCTTGTTTGCTAATAGCTCGTTTAGTGTTTGCTTAAACATGTTTACAAACAAGCCCGTTAGAGACTCGTTTAATAATAATAATAATAATAATAGCAACAACAATAACAACATCAATCATTTTTGTTTTTGTTTATTTGATTGTCTAACAATTATTCATTTATTTATGTTCACAAACATGTTATCCAATGAATTTGATTTGTTTACTATTATTTTTAACAAAGTTTATTTATTACATTCACGAACAAAATTGTTTATGAGCAAAGTTTATTACTTGTTCACGAACAAAGTTATTAATTGTTCACGGATAAAATGTTCACAAACAATTTATCAAACGTATTCACGAACAAGTTCCCGAACAAAATCGAGATTCAAAAATACTAAACGAGCTGAGCTTGAATCGAGCACTTAAATTCTTATCGAGCTCGAACAATCCTAAAATTAAACAAGCGTTATACAAACAACATAAAGTTTGGCTCGGCTCTGTTCGTTTACACCCTTACATGACTCCTGAGATGATGAGGTGTGCATATGTGTGAATAGTTGTGGTAGTTATTCACCGCCACCAAGAGATTTGTGTTTGAGTTTGTGATCAAAAAAGCTTTTAAATCGAGTCGATGAATCTTGGGAATTGATTATTCTTCCGCTATCATATTTGTAAGTCGATTAAGTAAATATGTATATACATGCCTCTATTTCTAACAGTTATTTTGTCAGCTCTAAGTACTAGGTCATATTTCGAATTCTAATTCATTGTTAAGTTATGGTTTATATTTCAAATTTCTTATATCCTATACAATTATTTATTTCATGAATTGGCCATTAAAATATACAACTTTTTTATTAATATAAATATTAAAAATATTATATATTTTATGTTAAAATAACGAACCATTATATTATATTGTAGAAATCTAAAATTATTTAATATTATATAACAAATCATGCAATGCAAGAGTGCACTACTAACTAAGATAATAACATGTGCGCACGAGTTCAGATAGATATGGGCATACATGGACGTAAGTTTTTGATAAAAAAATAAAAAATCAAGTAAAGTTGATCGCACGTTGATGTAGAAAAAGCATGTGGTTATATTGCAAATATAGCAATTCAAAGGGAGTAACTTGCTATTCAGTAGCCCCAAATCCAATCCCCATTTTCCCCCAAAAAAACAATATCAAGAAGAAAATGATGAAATATTTTAGTTTTGGCCTTTTCAACTGCAGCGAAGAAAAATGGCGAGGTTTTCAGTGGGCGGAGATGAAGATGACGAAGAGGGATCCAACCGCAATAGACCCTTGCCCAAACGACTCAGATTCTCCAATCCCATTGTATACTCCCACAGAAGGACTCTCTCCGCCGCCGCCGCGGCTTCCACCTCCAATTCCGGCGGCCGCGCCACCCCATCCACTGTCGCTGAGCTAACACGGCCGGAGGAGCCTGTTGCAGCGCAGGAAGAATCCGAAGATCATAGCAGCAACGAATCGGAGACCTCGTGGTCTGATTCCTCTTCGGAATCCGAAGAGGAACAGGACGAAGAGGAACAAGTACCAGAAGAACCTCGAAATCAACGAAGCGGCGACGAGGTACAACCCACTGAAGCACGAGTAGATTCGACGGCAAATGGGAATGGGGCGTGCCGTGAGTTGGGGCTGCCCAGCGGGTCCGTTTCTGTGACCCTAACCGATCCGGATGTGCTGGATTGCCCCATTTGCTATGAAGCCCTCTGCTCGCCCGTCTATCAGGTCTTTCGATTTCCTGTTTATGTTCATTATTCTCGTTAACCTGTTGAAGGAATTGTCATTTAGGTCAAATTCTGAATGTTTGCATGCTTTATCTCCTATTAGAATTTATTACAAACGTTCTCTTTTCGTGCTTTCATCTTTTGCAAAACCTAAAGTGGCAATTTTATTTTGCACGAAGGGGTAAGATTGCCAAATGATTAGTTCAATTACTAGGTGCATAATTGGAGGTTGTACTTTATAAAATTGTGCAGAGTTATGGCATAACCTTTCTTTAGGTTAGTATAGTTACTTGATAATCTCATAGTGAAAGATTGGCATACCGAATTTGGACTTGAAGCTTAAATCATGCCAAAAATTGACTGCTTGGTTTTGAAATTGGAAGCATATAGAACCCTAGAATGATCTTTTTGATTTAGTGTTGAGTGAGTACCTGAAACTCAAATCATGCCAAAAATATACAGTTTGATTTTTTTATCTGTCAGCATATATGTGATGCTGCTCATGTTGATAAAATATTAGTTTCTCCTTACGTGTATTAACTACTTGTATTGACTTGGATTGAGATATACTCTTATGTAATGTAAAGAATTTATGACACAACAGTTTCTTACCTGAAATCCAAAGGAAATGGTTAGGATCATTATTGGAAGTGATGTTACTACATGTTCATTTAATCGTCAATCAACATACTTAATGAATTGATTTAGCTTGAGATCGTTCTGGCAAGATGGAATTTTACTTCCAAGCTTCAGTTCATTCTACTTGTTATGCTTTCTGAGACTGAGAACACAGGTCTAACTTGTCAATTCATGTAGAGTCTAGAGATCTTTTAGTTAGCCTGTTTTTCTGTGATTTTCTTTTGATTACCATCCCTAAAATTAGTGTCTGAAATATGGACAAGCTAGGACAACTTGGTTTTATTTGTTGTCTGCTGATAGTAAGGCCCTCTTATTTAATTGTGGGTGATTGGAACCACTGCTTTTGGGTCAATCTTCATACAAATTGTTGTTTTATTTTTTTAGATCATAAGAACCTTCTTCCATTTCTTCCAAATTCACTCCTTTCTAATTAGGCCTTTGTTGTACCTATATGGTAAGTGAAATGAAGATTGAAGAACATGTGTTGGTATTTTTGATGCCTTAAATGGACGTTCTTTCTTGGAGCAACTCTTATGGCTTCACATCTGGCCTTTAGTAACTTTCTAATGCATAACTTCTTGACATGAGATAACTCCATAACTTTCTAAAATTTTGGGGCCTGATGTGATTAAATACTGGTATTTAGTTACTCAAGTGGGGGAGTTTTGCATTGAGGTTTCAATTGGCTTATTAGATGGGTAATGAAACTTAGTTAATGAGTAGTTGATAAGTAGCTAGCTTTTCTATGGCATGGTGGGGTGCTATTTTATTTGTGAAAATGATAGGTGTTCCACTTGTTGATTGTCGAAAGTATGACATGGGTTTTAAGCTATGTGAAGTTTCCCAATGTGAAATCATAGTCCAAAAGTCTGTTTTGTTTAACTAATCTCTCTCTCTCTCTCTCTCTCTCTCTCTCTCACACACACACACACACACAAGCTTGAGCTGTGAACCTCTTTTTTTTTTGTGAGTTCAAGTACGGCTTTCTTTATGGGAAGAGTCAATGTATGTGAGTTTATGCACTGTTATATTCTTAATAATAATCCATGACATATTTTTATGCTAAAAAAAAGCTTGTGTATGAGAACTTGAGCTATATTAACTATCATACCTGGCAGAAACTTTATGGGTTTTTGCATGGAAATTTCACAATATTACCATGTTAGTGAAAATTGGTCTGATACATATTCATGTTTCGTTTAAATTTAGTGCGAGAATGGGCACATAGCATGTGCCTCATGCTGCACCACAATGAAGAAAAAATGTGCCAATTGCTGCTTTCCAATTGGATACAACCGTTGCAGGGCCATTGAAAAGGTTCTTGAATCAGTCAGAATTACATGTCGCAACATGCCGTATGGGTGCGTAGAAACATTAAGTTACAGTAAGAAACTTGCTCATGAAAAGACATGCACTTATGGTCCTTGTTCATGCCCTCATACCGGTTGTGGTTTTGTTGGCATATCCAAGTGCTTGTATGCACACTTTGCTCTACAACATACTTCCAAACAATTCTATTTCAACTCTGTTATCTCCATCTTGTTGGACAATAATCAGAAGCATGTTTTTCTTCAAGATAAGAGCCACAACATACTTTTTATCCTTAATCGTTCTATAGAGACCCCTGGAAGTTGTGTCAATGTTGTGTGCATTGCACCAGCCTTAGAAAAGAGGGGATTTTCATATGAGCTCTTAGCAACTATTGGTGAGAGCTCAATCAAACTAAAAACATCTGTAGATTCTGTGCCAAAATGGACAGCACAAACCCCTGCAAAAATGCGGCTGCTAGTTCCTAATAATTTTATTAGCACAAGTGGACAGCTCAAATTGGAACTTATTATATGGAGGAGCACTAGCTGGAGCCCTTCACTTCCCATTTGACATGGTGTGGTTTTACTTTGCTCTCCGTTGGAGTCAAATGTATTGATATATATGTATATCACCAATGTAATGGATGTATATTTATTCGGACATGTTATGTTTTTAACTTCAGTGTAATAAATGGTTCTGTTGTTGGGTGAAGGTAAGTGAGGCTCAGTTTGTGTGTTCATTTATCTTCTACATTTAGGCTACCTATGATGGTGTTGAGTTTGCATATGAGTCCTTTTTTTGTGTCTGTGCTCTGGATGAAAATCATGAAATGTACAGAACGGGATGCATATTATGTCTTAACATTAATTTTCTTCTCAGCTTTGCATAAACCATGTGAAAACCTCTGCTGAATCTGGGATTTTGTGATTCTGTTTGGTTATGTCATCTTATGTTTGGAAGATTCGAGGGGATTTGTGTCTATTTGTTAAACTTCGTTTATTTGTAACTTTTTTGAACTTGTTATTTTATTGAAGCTGGCGTTGATTCTTGGAATGTGATATGCGCAAGGGTTTTGGTTTAGTTAAATTCAAACCCTTCAAACCATCCAAGTTTGTATATTTTACAACAATTGACATAATTGGTAGGTTATGTGCAACAAAGGAATTATTTATTATTATAATTTTTTTATGTTAAATTTAGGATTGAGGTGATTGAAATTACGATTTTTGTTATTGTTCTTTCCCCCCCAAAATTAGTGATGAAATGAAGGAAAGTTTTCAAAATAAGGGATTTTAGTTTTTCTCTAATTCAAGCAAAAATATGAGAAATTCCATTAAAATTAAACTCTAATGAAAACAATGGTTAAAAAGTTGATTGGAGGTTGGAAGCTGAAAATGTACCCCGCAAAATATAAGAAAAAAAAGGATAAATAATTAATTATCATAAAAATCATCACCTTTATTAAATTTTAATTATAACAAAATCTTCAGTTATTACAAAGATAACATGATTTTATATAAGTATATTTAACATTGATATATTTATGTGCTATATGGTACACTTTAGGGGGAAAAATGAAAAAAAAAAGAAAAAAAAAAGAAGAAGTCCAAACAAGGCCTTATTAGCGGGATATATAGAAAATGAAAATTATAGAAATCCCTGGTAAAGGATGTTATCGTCATCGGTGATGCTCCGGCGCTTTTGCTGCCTCAGCGCCGCCGCTCCTTCTACTTCTGCTTCATCTGGCATCCTCACATCTCACAAGAAACGTCTTGTTTTCATGGGCTCCCCTCAAGTCTCTCTCTCTCTCTCTCTCTCTCTCTCTGACACAATGCACGGTAAGTGAACTTAATTACGAATTGATACAAATGCTGTCTGAATACAGGTATCGGCTTCTGTTCTTGATGCCATTTTCAATGCCTCCTCCGCCCCAGATTCCTTCTTTGAGGTGCTCACAACTTAAACATTCTATTAATTTTACTTTTTGTTAAAGTCTTCACAATTTCTCTTCCTTTTCTTGATCTTATAGGTTAATCTTATTATCTTTTCAGTGTGTATATCTCGGGCTTAACTATATAATTTAGTTGAAAAGGTTGATGTTTCTCAGAAATCCAGCATTTACAGTTTATTTTCTCATGGATTAGTCTTTTTGTTTAAAAAAAAAAAAAAGATGTTCCCAGTTCTTCTTATAAACATGAATTCTGCAATCAGAATGGAGAATGAAAGGTACCTTTTTAGCATTCTGCTGTCTTCTCATTGCTACTGAATGAAGTCAAACTATGTAATCTTTTCACCAACTATTATATTTAGACTATTTGTCAAATTGGGTATTGTGATACTTTGGAGTGTTAATATGTTCTGCATTGCATTTTAGTGTCTCAAATAACTAACTTCATTATTAGTTGAGATGAGTGATAAAATAACCAAGCACCAAGTCGAGTTGGTAGATGTAGTTGATGAGAATGCATGGAAAATACACCGATCATGGTTCGCTTAATCAACTATTGATATATTTGATGAGAATACTCATTGAATGCATTTTGATATAATCCAGATTGCAGCAATTGTCACCCAACCACCTTCTGGAAGAGATAGGGGTAGAAAGGTGTTGCCTTCCCCAGTTGCACAACATGCTCTAGACAGAGGTTTCCCGTCTGATCTCATCTTCACACCAATGAAAGCTGGCGAGGTAAATTATATCCTATACGTATTCTGATGCCTTTCAATGCTCTTTGCAACTTTTCATTGCTCAAATCCGATCCATGATTCTTTTATTTACACGATGATTTTACTTCTATACTGTAGTTACTTATCAATAATAATTAGGTGGATAATACCTTAGAAAATTAATCAGCAGCACATAGATACTACCACTTGGCCTTTTTTATTATAAAGGTAGTTACTTACTGGAGTTACATAATCTCTAGGCCAGAAGCATCTTAGAAAGAAATTGACATGTTAGGAAACAGCGAATGCTGTGTAATTATCCTTTTATTTTTGCATTTCTCGTAAAACATCAAGTACACGGTAGATTTTAGACTGCATTTTTCTATTTTTGTTGCATAGTTGCAGATCAATGACAAAGCAAATATAATTATCGAGTACCACAATACTGCAGGAAGTTGAAAATATCTGTAAGAACCTTATATTTGATTACTTCTATGGACGAAACAAAATATATATTTGTGTTGTCACCATGCAGGAATCATTTCTTTGCAGCTTTAAGGCTCTGGAGCCTGAACTTTGCATTACTGCTGCATATGGGAATATCTTACCTACAAAATTCCTTAAGATTCCATCCATTGGTTAGTGTAAAGATTCTATAAATTCTTTTCAAGTCTTGAAACCCAAATTATTCTTCTATGTGATGTTATTGTTCCATTTTTAATCCAATTTAATATCCATGATTTTTACTTAAGTGTTATGTCGAAGCATAAATAATAAAAATGAGAGATGCCTGTAAGGTTTCCACTTGTCAGTATGAGCCTGAGATTTTGAACTTGATTCTATACATTAAAATGCCTGATTTTTATTTATTCACAGGGATAAATTTTTCTGATGACCTTTCTTAATTGTCAATGAAGCTGTTTTATTTTAGTTAGAAGCTTGTTCTCGTAAGTCGTAATAGTGGTATTACAATGATCATTTTGTGTGTCAAGCCATATAAGTAAAAAAGTGTGTCCCATCAAGAGGCAATGCCTAGTGCCTATACATTTGATTCCCCTGAATAATATATTATGTGAACAACAGAAGCATATGAAACAGCTCTTCTGTATGATGCTTCCAAATCCAAAACATATTATAATTTGGGAACTGTATGGATTTAAAGCAGCTAGTTGTTATAACTTTCTAGCTGAGCCAGTAACTTTTAGGTTCAAAATGTTGATTTCTCCGGGCTATACACTGTCTTTGATCCCTATGCTATAGCTTAAAATCTTATAATCGAAACACTTAGATTTCCTTAAAGATAGCCTTTCATGCCATTTATACACTTGAACCTTAGCTAGGCTGTATTCCTTTTATTTATGACCTATATAATTCATTACCATGTTGTTATGAGTAACTAAGTTGATTGATGTTGATAATGATGATTACATTTTATCTCAGAGGCTGACATCTAGCTGTCTCAGATTTCACTCCAATCTTGTAGGGACTGTCAACATACACCCTAGTTTGCTTCCTCTGTATCGTGGAGCAGCACCTGTTCAGAGGGCTTTGCAGGTCGATATTAACTTTAACTGTTATTTCACTTGCGGGATTTATTTCTCTTAAACTACATAATGAAGAAATGTACTTCAACAGGATGGTGTGAGAGAAACAGGAGTTTCATTGGCATACACAGTGCGGCAACTGGATGCTGGTCCTGTTATTGCTTACGAAAAAGTGGAAATTGATGACAAAATAAAGGTACACAGTGTGTGTATAGCTCCCATAGGTTTGAGCTAAAACTGCCATTTCAAGTAGATTGAAAAAAATATAGTAGATAAAGGTTTAAATATGAATAAAAATAGACAATTAATTAGTTCATTCCAGTGATGCAAATTCCACCAATACTGAACTGTATGTAAATGCAGTCAAACTGGCAGACAAAATTATCATTCCTTTAACCTGCACTTGTTGACTGTTTTATAGAATTAGTTTTTCTTGACTATGCACTAAGAGATCTTTGTACAGGCCCCAGAATTACTTAACTTGCTGTTTGCTCAAGGTTCGTATTCCTCCTTTCATCACTGCACCCATTTCTACAGACAAATTGCTCACTTGAGAGCTTTGCTAGACTTGAGTTGTAAACATGTCTTTTGTGTTTTAATGTTCTGTATACTTTCTGATTTTTGGCATAGACTTTTACTAGAAACTTATAGGAGCACGAGCCTGTATTTGTGGGTTTATTTTTGGTAAAATCGATCATTTGCAACTGTCAACGGGTTAGATGAGTTCAATATTAAGATTAAGATGGATGAGTGGATCCAAATGTTACTCATGCAGATTTGGTTATAATGTTGAACTTGTCGAGTCATATGTATATTTGGTCAGCAATTTCGTATAGTTGTCCCTTGAAGAATTGCAAAATAGGTACTCTAGTTTCAATCAGAAAAATCTGAATCTTCAGACATAGGTTCCATTTTTATTTATTTTGAGTGGTTCATGATCATGAGCAACTGATTATAAGAAGCATTGCAATTTTATATCTGAGTTGAATGCTAATAATTAACTAAGGCTTTTTTAATTTGCAATGCTCATCAACATAGGATCTAAGCTTCTGATCAGTGAACTTCCGTCGATATTTGATGGTTCTGCGAAAGCTAAAGCAATTCCACAAGATGAGTCTAAGGCTACATTGGCTCCAAAAGTAAGCTAATTTTTCTTGTCCTGAAATATGTTGGGGTTCTAATATTGCACAACATTTGCTATCAATGTACCCTATTATTGCACGTTCAACACTTTTTAATTCCGAAACTAGGAAATATATAAGATCGAGCACACTCCATGAAGCAACTTTGTGATATCGCGCCTTTAATTGCTCATGCAGATAACTCCTGAAGAATCATGGCTTTCTTTCAACCAAAAAGCTACAGTCCTTCACAACAAGGTATTATTTGCATTTCAATTTGAATCAAGACATGGATATATTACATGTAACTTTTCAGGTTCGTGCATTTGCAGGTTGGCCAGGAACTCGAGCAAAAGTTCTGTTGATTGATCCAGAAAGTGATAAACAGAGCATCATAGAGCTCAAAATAATCACAACCAGAGTTCATGAAAATAATGAAATCATTCAGAACGGTGAAGTGGATGACATTTTCTTTGCAAAAGGCTCACTGTTATTCCCATGTGGTGAAGGAACTGCACTTGAGGTGAGCCCTCATATTTGATTGTGATTCAGTACATAATATTTCAATATTTTAGGTGATATACATAAAATCATTTTATAAATTGTTATAAACTGCAGGTATTGGAGGTTCAGCTTCCAGGTAAAAAAGTCGTAAACGGTGCTGCGTTTTGGAATGGCTTGAGAGGCCAAAAACTGAAGAAGTTATGATCGTTTTCAGAGTCATTATGATCATGCTTAATTAAGAAAAGTTGGAGGCTATATTTAAATTTTCTTGTTGAAATTAAGATGTAAAAGTTGATTATTGATTCAACCTAATGTTGTAGGGATCAATGTACTATAATGAGTTTAGTTTTTCAATTAAAACAATCTTTATTTCTTTCCATTCTTTTAACAGGAAAATGATTGGCTAAGAGATTGACTGATCCCCCAAGCGAACCAAACAAATGAAGAAAGAAACAAAAGAACAAACTGAAGCCATGATTTCATGCAGGTTTTAGTTAAAATAAAGTCAAGTATAATAGGTCTGAGAAGATCTAAGAAATTAAAAGGCAAAGTAACCCATAATAACATTTGGGATTTCCTACGACATTCTTTATTTCATATATATTATGTTAGATATATACATTATGAGCACATTTTAATGCTAAAGGCTAGATTAATATTGTAGTTTGAAATTAACCATATTATATTGTAATTAATGGCGGTCACAGTCAGCACATTCCATAATCGTCTCTCTATTCTAAGTATTTGTTTCATTTCATCATTATATATATATGTGTGTGTGTTTGTGCGCAAGTATATGTTATATGTTATCAATATTATACACAATTTATGTAGATAATCAAATAAAAAAACAAAGTGGAACTTTATTTTGAAGTCAATGATTTAACGCCCACAGATAACATAATTAAGTGTGGAGAAGATAAATATTAGAATCAATTATTGCAGCATTTCACCAATGAATAATGAAAAAGTAGCCAGTGTCAAACCCATCGAATGAAAATGAAAGCAAACTCTAAAGCACTTTTACAGCATTTTTATGATTAATTAATCACCATAAATAAATCATGAAATCCAAAAGCATTGTTACCTACTCATCATGATTTCAAGGGCACATTACCATACTTTCTGGGAATTATTTTACCTTTTTCTATATTTAAATTAAAAAAATACAAATATCTCAATCTATCAAACCATAAATTTTCTTCATTTCAAAAATTCTCTTCCAATTTTTCTATTCCACTCTGATTTCACATATCATATTAAATACAAACAATTGAATCATGTTATAAGATATACAAATTAAAAGGAAGAAACCAGTAATGGAATTTGTCTCCTTACATCATAAAACTTTATTACTTATTCCATATTAACCAAAGATTTTGGTCCCTTTAGGATCAAATAATTCTACATCAGAAAAACAGAATAAAAGATTAGAAGTTTAATTAGTGGAGATAGATATATACAGTATATCTCTCATGGCATGAGTTTTCCATATATATATATATATAGTCCCCACCACCATCCTAGTGGTATAAATATCAACAAACCTTCCTCTTTGGTTTCTGCATTTATAATTAGATCAGAAACAATTATATTAAAAAAGATCAAATGGGAGCTCTTGACTATCTCTCAAACTTTTGCACTGTGACCAGCACAAGAGGCAAAAGGAAGCCAATGCAGGTGAGTACACTAACACCTATTACTGAGTGTCTTTATTTTGCTTATCAGCTTCATCTTTAATTTTCTTGATATGATCTTATGCAGACGGTGGAGATGAGAGTGAAACTGGACTGTGATGGATGTGAGAGAAGAGTCAAGAATGCTGTTAAACACATGAAAGGTTTTCTTTTTTCTTTGATTTTCTTCCAAGTATATGAATGATTCATTTATGATTAATAATATATATGTAGGAGTGAGAACAGTGGAAGTAAACAGAAAGCAACACCGAGTGACAGTGAGTGGGTTTGTGGATGCAAACAAAGTACTAAAGAGAGTGAAGAAGACAGGAAAAAGAGCTGAATTTTGGCCTTATACTCCACACAATCTGGTTCAGTATCCCTATTCATCTCAAGCCTACGACAAGAAAGCTCCAGCTGGCTTTGTCCGAAACGTGGCTCAGGCTGAAGAAGAAGGGATCACTCATCTCTTCAGTGATGATAACCCTAATGCATGTTCTATTATGTGAAATGTTATTCCCTTCTTTTAGTATTGGCGTATTGAGTTGGTTTATCAGAGCAAAGCTGAGAGTTTTCAGAGATGTGTGTTTTCTATCTACTGTAAGATCATGAGCAAATAAGTGCATGTATTTGAGGCATACTAATTGTTTTTATTTTTAATCATGGAAGTTCGATCTAATTATATATGGAGTAGGTGTAATATTACAAGTTTTGCTTCATGTATCCTATATTGATTCTGGCAGCCTAGCTACTGTTTCAAAGTAAAAGGAAAAAGAAACGGATGGTATATATTTCACCAAATGTAGTATCTATATATATAGGAGTCGAAAAAAGGAATTAGTTATATATATAATACAAATTCAGATATATGATATATCTATATTATTAAGGTGATATGGACAAAGGTGGAAAGATATATTTGCTTTACATAATCATGTTGAAAACTTTTAAGTATTCTTGAAAGTTGTCAACTTGTGGTTAGACAGGTTCTAAATTGTTTCGCCTCTCTTTACATGGGATTAGAGCTATTCATAATATTGATGAGAATTTGACTATTGGAAATTGAAGAAATTTAATTAAATATGAGATTGAAATAGGAAATAAAGAATATAAAAACGCTTGTGCACCTGGTATATAAATCTTAGATCCATGCATTCAGATCAAACCGATTGGGAACCACCTCTGATGCGTGTCACACGCCCCCACATGTCTTGATTTTCGCGCTCAACTCGTTCCCGCATGTTATACCATTTAATAATGTTAGTCATACATTTTAATTATATTAGTCATATATTTTTAGTAAGATTAGTTGTGCTTAACATTATTTTTTACAAACATGTAATACATTTATATATATATATATATATATTAATTATGTTAGTTGTACTTTTATATATAAGATAAATGTGTGACTATGTTGATATAAATGTATGTACAAATTGTGGTGAATTTTTTTTTTTTTTTTAAAGTTAAAATATAACATAAAAATTAAGATATTTATATATAAATGTCATATTAATATAACATAAACGCCACACTAATATATTAATATTACATAAATATAATTATAACATAAAGATGTGCACATGAATAAAGAAGTTTTAAAAAGTTAAGGAAGCATATATATCCAAATCTACCCTGTTAGGGTCCGTTTACTTTGAAGGATGAGTTTGTTAAGATTGTTAAAATTGGTGGGCTTTTATTGTTCATTGAAGACAAAATAACACTTTTTGGGTGTTTGGTATGTAGGTTTTCGGATAGGTTTGAGTTAAATTTTATGTTTGGTTTGAATGATTATGGGTTTGAAAAAGTGAGTTTAATTTACATTTTGTGTTTGCATTGTGGGTTAAGACTGATAAAAAACATGAAAAGTCGATTGTGCCCTTACTTTTAATAATCAAAATCCACGAATTAAATTAATTATATATATATTAAAAGATTAAAAAATAATTTAATATATGTAAAATTTAATAATTGAAAAGATTAAAAAATAATTTAATATATATAATTTAATATCCCAAAATTTAATAATTTAATAATTGAAAAGATTAAAAAATAATTTAATATATGTAAAATTTAATATCCCAAAATTTAATAATTTACAATAGGGGTAGATTAGTAATTTCCGTATGAATACTGTTGGGCCTATATTAAACCCACCAAAAAAGGTGGGTTTACAAAACACCCATTTGACCAACCTAAGCCCAAATCTTAAGCCCGGGCTAAAAGCTAAACCCGGGCTTGAAACATGCATACCGAACATGGGTTTAGGCTGGAATCCAATCCCAATCCAGCCTAAACCCACCTACCAAACGCCCCTTAGTTTATACAGCTGGTGCACAGGGACCAACTCAAGAAAAGAAATAGAAGATGTTACATCATAATCCATATTCCACAGTAAACAAAATCTTATGGGTTATCGTCGTGGTACAAGCATAATTAAATTAGTAACTAGCCTTTTCTGAGCTAATAATTCCTACACAAATACCCTACATCAAAAGTATGCTAAATCCTCCTCGTTACATATATTGGCAAGTTTCCTCAGACTTTGTTACATTTGTGATCTGGATTTTTTGTTACATTTTGATATTCTATCTTGTATTTTTTATCGTTAATACACACCAATAATATCATTTATACACGTAATATGTCAATTTTAAAATACAAAACGAAACCCACTATTTACAAGATATGATTTGGTTACACCAACACACATTTGGAGAATTTTATTTTGAGTAAAAAGGATACACAAGAAATAATTTGTATAGCATTCACATAGTACAAAAAATATAATATTTATTGTTTAAAAAAAGAAAAAGAAAATGGTCCTGTTGTTTTCCGGCAGAAAGCGGAGTTTAATTAATTAATTATAAGCGGCGCCGCGACCATAATTTTGTAAAATCATTAACGATAAAGTTGAGTTTTTGAATCTTTCCGACATTTCTGACTATTGTTGCAAAATCTTTTAATTTTTCTTTTTTTATTATATCAACGTACATAACGTTGCAGACTTGCAGCATTGATAGAAATACTATATTATACATGATATTGAAGATAATAAAATTATGTAAAATAATATACAGTGGAGGTGTTTGAACAGCTTCCAGCGTTGCACTGTGTTGTGCTATTGTTTTTTTTATTTTTTTATCTTGTTATTTATCATGCCAATTAATTTAGCATAAATTAATGTTAAAGTTGTTCAATTACATGTATAAAGAAATTTAGAAAACCCTCAAATTATATAAATTTTTATGATCCTCCAATAATCAACATCTTCCACAGTAGTAAAGAAACACACATACTAAGAAAATGAAGAAAAAAACTCCTTGTATTAATCTGGAAAAGCATATACTAAAGATAGCAAGAAAAACAGCTAACATACCTCCATCAATGTCATCTCTTCTGTGCCTTCCTTCTTCTGGACTGTGCTTTCTGCCATTTCCTTCTTGACACCAACTTACTCTTGGGTTTAAACTTCATCTCCGGTGACCACTTATAGTTGGGATCTCTCATCTTTGCTTGAATGTCCTTGAAGAACTCCATGTTCAGTTTCTTTGGCCCACCCTGCCTAAGCTCCTCATACTCGGGCCCCGAGATTATGTTCTCAAACGCTCCGATCAGAACGTCCAAATCACTCATCACCTCCCACACGTTAACGTATCGCCCATCAGGACCCTTCTTCAGTTTCTTGAGGGCATTTTGGACAGCCTGTTTTCGAGCTTGCTTGCCAGGGGATAACTCCTCTGGCTCCTCGTCCTCCTTCATCGCCTGTGCCAGTGTTCGATACTTGGGTTTCTCCTCAAACTCGAACAACTGATCAATGTATGGATCACTCCTCTCATTGGGGAAGGCCTCTGTTGGGACATCATCCTCGTCGTCTCCTTCGTCGCCTGTCCAAAGGGACTTCTCCCCATCACTTTCGGACCACACACTGTTGAGCTCGTCGCTGTCATCAGCATCGATGCGATCAGACCGTTCCTTGGCCCGTTGCTTGGCCTTCTTTATCTCTTTCTTCAGCTGGCTATGATCGTCGATTTCGTTGTCGCTGTCGTCTTCACTCCCTGTCCATAGATGGTCCTCTTCATCCTCCATTTGTTTTGCCCACTCCTTTCTGAAGTCCTTTGCTTTTGGAACTTTGCCTCCGAAAAGATCGTAACTTGGGCGTCTATTGCGAGCATACGAACGTGAAACTGAAACGAAATAAAAAAATTGCGAGGCCCTTTAACCGGTAAAACTGATTATAAACTAGTTTGTTTGAGAAAACCCACTGAAAGTTTTCATTGAGTACTTATGACAAACAGCTGGCGTACATAATTATATCAACAAGAAAGCCTACCTCACCTTGAAACATGGCATAAGAGCAATCAACAAACGGTGAATTTCTGAAGGTGGCATCATAGAAATATAGTGATTTGGAGGCTGAAACGCCGATTTGAAGTTGGGTTTTTCTGATGCTGAAGAGAAACGGTAGGCGGGAACTCAGCCTCCGAGCCATTCTATTTTCGCTCAACTTGCAGGGTTTTTATTTTTTGCCAAAATACAATTAATTTTTTCCGGAAATTGGGGTTTATGAAATAGTTCGTTGTAAAATTGGGTTATATGAATTGCATTCTAGAGAGAAGCTAGAGAAAGAAATATATTTAAATAATTTTAAAATAATTTAATTCTATAAATCGTGTAACTAATATAGAAACCTATTAAATATGTGTGTTATAAATTAAGTATACTCGATCCAATAGTTAAGAGAATGTATATATTCAAAATTTGTATACAATTTCTAATTAATCATAGAATGGTGATATTAATTAAGTAGATAAATAGCTTCATGTGTATATAAGATATAAAAAATCACCATCTTTTTATCAATCAAGAAGATTATTTGATCGATATCTTAAAGAACATTGTATATTAAACACTAAATAATATGTCCATTTAGTATTTGTACTCACCAAGGAGGCAAACTCATGTACCTTGTCTCCATTCAGTTAATTAAACAAATATAACTAAAAGCAAATAGGATAAATATTTGCGAAACCACATAAGATATTTCATATCATTAACGACTCATTGCCAGAAACTAAATAACTGTATGATATGTGAAGTTTGCTGAGATCAAGATCATGTTGTAATGTGGGTATTGTATTGAAGGGATTTTGATGGAAGATCACAGTAAGTACATCAGTTGTATAACTCAGCCTTGAATTTGATTTCCGGGTTTCGGATATCATCTTGACTTTGGATCAGACGAATCTCTAAACTGCTCGATTGGGAATCATGCCCGGCCCTTGTGTAGTCGTTTATTGTTCTACCTAGAAGCGCCTGCAACAACACACAACATTCTAAATCCGTTACTCAAATGGTAGTACTTATTTTCATGATATTTGTTGGACATCACAATTTTCAACGGATATATACACCACAAACTATAGCGTAGCTTACTGCAATTGAATTTGGATAAATCACAAGAAGTTTTTGTAATTTCTATAAGGTGCTAAAAGTAAATGAATCACCAACACACAATCTGGAAAAGATATTAAAGAATGTGCAATGCTGAGATGAAGCAACAGATATACCTGCAAGCTTGATACAGATAGTTCGGCTGCTTTGTCGAGGTTGTCAGGATATTTCTGCATAACAAGATAAATGAATATGAAGTGATGCATAATAACATGTAAAAGATGGCTCGAGGACCCAATTTAAGGTTTTCCAGTCATTACATTGCTCCATCCAAGCAAAAGTGCAGTCATAAGATCTCCTGTTCCCTGCAGACAAAAGATACAGCATGAAATTTAGCGAGCCAGTATAGGATAATTGTATAATGTTGAATATGAAACTGAAGCACTCTACAAAACTTTATCCTGTATTTTCTATTTATTTAACTCTTTTGGCAGGTATGCTTTAAATAAAAAACAGAAAAGAAAAAAGTAGCAGTTGATTGGCATACAACATATCTATTGACTAAAAGAATCGAGAAACCAGATTAAGAAAACAAAGGAAGTTCTAAAAAAATGCATGAACATTGACAAACATATGAAATGCAACAGAAAATCAGTCTAATTGAGATGAACTACACATGCGAAATTTCAAGCTAAGAGATGAGTCAACAAGAAGCAGCTCTATTTCATTTTAACTTTCAGATGGGAGGGGATGAGTTGGTGGGAATTACGAGACCATGCTTAGTCTTGTTTGTGATAGGAATATTACTGTATATATTCAATTTAGTTATGTTTCAAATTTCAATGCAAACAAGGAAATGATTCCCGAGAGTACAAACGCGTAGCAAGAGCATGTATACTTGTACACGTGTACTTGAATAACAATGTCATGTAACTAAAAGCATTAAAGAAACTTCAATTTATTTCAAGGAAACTTAAGCAGAACATGCATATGCTGTTCTCGAACAATGATAAACAGTTTAAGAGGTCACAGATAGACTAAATCAGAAAAAAGGCGATGTTCAGAAGTTTAACTGCTTACCGTGAAATACGCAGGAATTTTGGGAATCGAAATCCGGAACTGCTCAGGAGATTGCCCCTACCATAGTCAAAGTAGTACAAATAAGAACGCTAAAAGTTTTAATAAACATTGTATGCCAATTTTCTTTATAAAGTTAACTATTCAAAAGAAAACTTTTATGAAGATGCAGACCAGCTAACAACTAAGAACTAGGCAATTAAAATACACAAGAGAATCATTGAGCACAAAAATTACTCCATTGGTAACATCCATTTACAAAGGAAATTTTACAAAGTTTTGTGTTCCCAATACCTTCTCTTTCTGATGACTCCCAATTAGAAGAAGCTTTCCATCAATATTTATGCTCGTTAAGACAACCTGAAACAAGATGTAAGTGTTCAATAGTGTAGACGAAATAACATGGTATGATCCAAGTATTTAAATAGTTAAGACACGATAAATGCGTAGAACTTTGCAACCTCACTAATTAATGCATCCATTAATGATTTAAGGAAATAATATTTGGTTTTATTTGCATTGTCTTCACTCTTCAGAGGTCATAAATAGTAGTTTGAGATTCTTAAGGTTGAAGAGGAATCAATGAACTAATTTAATCTAGGAAAAGACTTCAAAACCAATTAAAAATGAAATGTTTTTTTAGATTTAAGAATTAGATAAGACCTTTGATGGTCCTGCTGCATGAAGGATGTTGCACGCTTCACGACCATCTTGCTCCGTTACAATCCTGAAAGATATCGTACACCATGGGGGCCAATGGAAAATGATGAATAAGGCAGAGGAAAAAATAAATAAATAAATACACACACAGATACACACACACACATGGAACAAAAGAAATGTTGCTGATCAGCTGTTTCTCAAGTTCATCAGGAGCCGTAGTAAGATAATGTAAATAGGTTGTGGTTCTATCATTAAGAGTGAAGACTAAAAATGTCATAACTGCAACCGAATATTATTGGAGTTTCACACTGAAAGCATGAATGAAATCATGAGAGTGGAAGGGGAGAGGGAATAATGGTTGAAGTTGATCAAACAAGGGTATGTGCACAAGTAACTCTTCAAGTTGTTCGCAATGTGGAGGGCAAGGAAAGGGGTTCTCTCCGATTGCTTGGAATGAAAACAAAATATAATGGAAAGGAGGCATATGTTTGTCATATTACTCAATTGACTCATGTCCTTCCTCCAACTTCAAATTTATAAGTGTGTGAGCAATTGTTACCTCATCTTTTCACAACCAACTTCAATATGAAGTGAGTTAGATAAGATTCATAACATATACAATCACACAGATATAGATATGCGAGATTAGCTTTGTGAATTTTCACTGCTTGTTCGATGGTTGAATACCTGAAATCTGTCAACAGTTCAGCTTCAAATTGATTTGGTGTCAACATAGAAGCAACAGGAACAACCTGAATAGAAGGAGCAGTCACCAATTTTGCCATAAAAAATAAGTCTGAAATGGAAGTGCATTTATGTAATTTTGTTGTTAACATTTATTTTTAATACATTCTCCGATTTGGGCACTACCCATTATGAATAAGAAAGTCAGAATATAGAAAATTAGACTTATTTTGCAGACATAATTAGAAAGAACCCATGTACAACAACAACAACCATCAAAAAACTTTATAAGAGATTAAGCATAAATAACTAAAAGCTTCCCTGAAGCAACAAGCAACAGTAAAGCATCAAAAAGTTAAGCTCTCAGGATGAACTATCTGAATCTGCATTTGAACTAGTACCCTGACCGAGCAGATAAATTCAATAACTTCAATTTTTTACTAGATAAATTCACTTTCAAATAGATAAATACCTTCTCACGATATACAGATACCAATTCCTGAGGGACATAGAGTTTTCCTTCATCTCCTAACACTGGATCACAAACTGATAAGAAGAAGGGTTCAGTTACAACATACAGCAATACCGTAGGAAAATTATATGAGGCCATATAATAAGATATCATCCATCTTAAATTTGGTTCACATATATGGATTAAGGCCCATGCCCTTTCCTTGGCCAAGGTGGAAAATCCATGTCAGATTGGGCAAACAACGTGTGAAATGTCTACCATCATCTGTACTTCTATAGACACTACCAAGTAAACATTCTCACTTCAAAAAGAATCAGGAACCGAAATTTAAGGACACGGTTAATAGTATGAATGACAAAATTCTATTAGCAACTACGACTGTACTTACCATATTTAAGTCCGGGGTTGATAGATCTAAGCTTATCAACAACTTTTAAAACTGTATTCAAGAAGGAGACCGAACCGATGTAACCTACAACATGGGATTGATCGTTAGCATGGATAAAGTTAAAGATTCAAAAAGGAAATGTAAATAAGCACCAATGTTTAACTAAAAATGATGCCATGAGATACAATGACGATATCAATTTTACTTTCCAACTAAATTACAAGACTGTCGCTTGATCAACAAATTTGACGTGCAGTTGAATAACAAATAAGCTTCGATTGAAAAGAATGAGTGAACTGTTTATCACTACAGAAAATAATGTTCTACTGCAGCATTACACTAGCTGCTTTAAGGATACCTGTAAGTAGATGTGTGTAGTACAACAAATTATTTGCTTCAAGGCCCTCTATCAAATCCCAAAGTTGGTCCCCATTCAAGACCTGGCCCTTAAAAGAGGGATATCCTGCACACATTTAGGTGTGGTTACGCCAAAAGAGGACCAATATTTCTCTTCATTAACACGCCTAAACATGTACAGATTCACAGATGACCTCGCACCGTGTTTTTAGACTGAATGAAGTGATATAAGCAGCTTGCCTGTGTGGTTTGAGAACTGTACTGAATTTATTGGGTCGACATCAAATCCGAGTAACTGTAGCGGAAAAACAGCTGATTTGTTGCCCACATATCCCTACAGTAAAACATAATTTAATGATGGCTCGACTATGAAGCTCAATATCAAACACTTCGGGTGGTACACCAGGAAAAACAATGAAAAATAGTAAAGATGAAGCTCTTAACACAATACGAAACGGGCGAAGATCAATCTAATCTGGAACTTACTTATCATTTGCTTTTCTTCAAAGAACCAGTGCCACGATATCTACTAATACTAAATATCAATTAACTACAAGGCATTTCAACTGCTTTTCTTCTCCATCGCAAAGAAAGAAGAGCAAGACAATCTTTGCAAGGAACAAGATTAAATGCTTACATAGAGCATGTAAAGTGACTCAATCATGCACAGAACAATAGCTCTCAGCAATCTATCGTACCCTAAAAGAGCCCTAGAACAAAATTACAATAATGCTTTGCAATTAGATTGAACGGAGATACCTGAACAGTGTGAGACTGAATACTTAAAACCCGACCCGTCTCCGATGGCAGCGCTATAGCCAAAATCGGTGGCGGCGCCATAGCCCACTTCCCTAGCCTCCTCCTCAACCTAAGATTCCCATCCAAACCCCCACATATAATCAAGCAATTAATGATTAAATGTAGAAATACAGTTGAACGCAAGAAAGAGAAAAACCCACCTGAAAATGGAGAAACTTTGATGAAGTTTTGATTTGAATCCGGTGCCAATGAATTCAGATTTTAACATGAAAACATGTAAGAAGGTGGAATTTGATTACGTAATTGATGAAGTATTTGCGCGGATTTCTCAACAGTTGCTGCAGATTTTTTTGTAATAAATTAATTTTTCGAATTATAATAAATTGATTCACAGGCAGCGCGGTTGACTGGATGCTGATTCGGATTGTTTGCAGGGGGCAATAGAGGAATTTTTCCACTGTACTGATGCAGAAAAATGTAATTTGACTGAGGGTATGTTTGGATTGGGATGTACGCATCCGGATTTTGGATGAGTCAAATCTCAATCCTTATTTGTTATGAGATGGGGAATGATTTACAAGTTTTTTTTTTTTTTAACAATTCTGAATAAAAACATCTACTCTTTCTATAATTAAAAAAAAATATATCTAATTTTTCTACAATTCCCGATATGATGAGGACATCTTAATTATAATTCTACCCTATATAATCTCAAAACAAATACAAAATTTTTAAAATCCACCTTTTTGCAACATCCACTCAAATCTCAAATCCGAACTTGCAAAATCCACCTCCGCCCCAATCCAAACATACCCTGAGGGTATTGGAATTTGGAGGGTATAAACTTTGAAATAGGATTTTTTTTTTAATTTACATTTTATCTTATAAAGAAGAAATCTTCAATTTGTATCTATAAAAGGGATTGTTTGGTATTTCTAAATTATTGATAATTATTGTTTATTTCAAAATTGGAGATCGCCAAGCTATGTTATTTGGTCAAGACCAAATTTAATGTCAAAGAACATACATAGAAGATGCAATACATAATTTAAACTAAAGAAACGTAAATGAATTTGTGAATGTATTTAATTTGTCAAAATACAATAACTATTTCATTTTTAACAACAATATGAAAATACACAACTTCCAATTAAAATATATTAATACTATCTTGAATTTACATTAATTTTATTTAAGAGAATGGTTGATTGGACTTATTCAATTTCATGTGATTTTAAAATCTAGTGGGATATTTTTTATTTTTGAAATTTTTTATATGAAACCGCTATGACCTTATGTGAGATCAAATTGAGTGTTGAATGAATTAACCCGTTTTTATGATTCATATGAATTGTATTTTACATAAAATTTTATATGAGATCATTTTACGTGAGATATACTCTTTTATTTTTTGTAAGACCTTTTAATGCTTATAAGTTGTTAAATTTTATTTGAAAATAAATTGGATAAAATACTATAGATAGAGTTATATATATATATATATATATATATATATATATATATATATACAGTGACGGACCCAAGATTTCAATCCAGGGGGGTCCAAATCAATTAATAAAAATACAATAGTTATAAACTAAGAACATAAATATATCACAATTTTGACTTTTGTCACAAACTTTTAAAAGAAAAGATATATTACTTTCGTCATTTACTCAATGTTTGATATATATCTTTTCTATATCTTCACCAAAACTTAAATATTAATTGTCATTATTAAATAACATAGTAATTCAATAAAAATAAGTTTGTTCATCACCTACAACAATGATTATTTTTTTCACAATTTAATTCAACTGTAGATAATGAATCCCGTAAATAAAATATAAAATTATTTGTCAAATATTTCCAACTAATCACTAAATTTAAAGAAAGATGAATAAATAAATAACAATAATGAAGGAAAAAGAAAAGTAGCAAAATAATATAGAGATAACATTAATTTAGATAAGGAGAAAGTTTGGGTTTGTCTTGTAAAAAAAAAGGGAAAATTTTGATTGAAGAAGGAAGAAAAGAAGTTGGGCGCATGCAGAAGGTAGAAGTTATAAGCTGAAAGGCTGAAACTTTTTTTTTTCATTTTTTTAATTAATATTATTAAATTACCTAAATACCCCTACTTGTTTTGAAAATTTTCAGGGGGGCCAGTGCCCCCCTGGCTCTCATGTGTGTCCGTCCCTGTATATATATATATAAAGAGAAAATTCATTATATTAATTATTACAATAGTAAAAAAAATTACGAACAGAATTGATAACACACGACGATAAGACCATGACAGCGAGACTTCTGTAAGAATTGTTTGGGCCGCAAATCTTGTGTCTGAAACTCCGCGGCTCAAAGTCCCTTTCAGAAACTTCATCTCCGAAATCCCCAGAATTGTGATCAATAGAATCGAAGAAGATGAAGCGCAAGAAGTGGTCAGAGGTGGAAGAGCAAACTCTGCTATCCAAATACTCCGACCTCCTCAATTCCGGTGCCCTAGCCAAGCTCAAGACCCGCGAGAAAAAGTTCAAGCCCATTGCCGACCACGTCAATTCCCTGCACCATCTACCCGACCCAATCACCTTCCCCTTCAAGTGGTCATGGCGCGACGTCTCCATCAAAGTGCAGAACATGCGCCACCAGTATCTCGGCGTCAAGCAGAAGATCAGAATTTCCACCAACGAGTTCAATTGGGACGACGGCGAGATCCACTGGGAGAATTTTCTCAAGTACAAGGAGGTGTTTGGCGACATCGAATTGTCGGATTCCGGCAATCACGGGAAGAAGTTTGGGGTGGATAAGGTTTCAGAATTTCTAGGGTTTGGGATTGACAGCGACGATGAATTGGGGGCGGAGGATGAAATCGATGAGGAGGAAGAGGAGGAGGAGGATGATTTGGGGGTGAGCGATGGGGAAGAAGATGGTGGCAATGAATCGGAGAAATGTAAGAAGGTTTTCAAAGGGAAGAGATTGAGAGCAGTGGGGGCTAGGGTTTTGGAGCTGAGAGATGTGATTGTAAGGAGAGAGGAAAGCAGGAGGGAGAGAGAGTGGAACAGAGAGGTGGGTGCAATGGAGAATGAAACAGAGAGGGAGGAGAGAGAGACATGGATGATGAAGAAGTTGAAGTTGAGAGAAGAGGGGGTTTATGACAAGGAAATGGGGCTGCAAGAAGTGCAGATGGCGCGGGAGAAACGTGAGATTGAGAAACGGATACGATTGGAGAGAGAGCTGGATCAGGAGAGGCGACAGAGGATGAAGATGGAGGAGAAGTGGGAGGAAGAAGAGATGGAGTGGAGAGAGAGGATAGTTGAAATGCAGATAGAGCATGAGAAGCAGATGATGCAGATGCATGCTGATGCTTGCCAAAACCAGCTGCAGATTCTAGGGACATTGGCTCGTCTCGTCTGCCAGTTCTTTGGGTCGACTAATGATGGTTTGAGCAACGGGATGGGGAGTCTACCGACGCAGGTTTTGCAGAACTTGGGTGATGATGAGAAGCCTGATGCTAACTTGCCCTCTGAATTTTTGTAGCAATTCTTGGAACTAGGTATTGAAATGCAAGGCTGAATTGGTTTGTCTCGATATCTGTATTGCATATACATCAACAATTTTGTAAATAGTGGCTATCTGAATTTGGGATATGAAACTTTCTTTGATCATTCTGATGATGTGTTTTGATCATCTGTGTTATGTTTAGTGTAGGATCTGAGTTGTTGGTAGGTGGATGACAAGGGATCCTTATTGTTATCCTTTTTGTTGTGAAGGGGTTTAAGTTAAATGGTAAGAGAAAAAACTGTTAGTGTTGATAGGATTTAGAGAGCCTTTCTACATAATACTGTCCTAATGTTTGTCTCCAAGAACATCCAATAAATTTGACCTTAAAAGAGTTTCATCTTAATGATAAATGGATTATGAGACTAGTTTTTGTGATGTGATCAGTGTTTCTGTCAATGTGGAGATTATGAGGTTTTTCTTGTGGAGAAGTTTCTAATACTTTCTTCGAATTCTCATCAAGTCATTCTAGTCCCTAAGCTGCTTATTGAAGGGTTTCCCTTCAATCACTAGTTGCACAATAGTAATCTGTAATATGAAGCCAAGAAATTTTGTTTTAGGAAGTTAAATTCGCTTTTTTCTTCATGTTTACCATTCACGAAGATTAACACTTGAAGCACCTATATGCATCCAGTCCAGTGATTCATTGATTTACTGGTGGTGCAAAAGTTTAATCGATCTGTAGAACTTTTATTAGCAGTCTCTGGTTTTTTTTTGTTAAATCTTAGTCTCTTCTTATCCTTGTTCTCAAAATTGTTTCCATGTATGAGAATTGGCCACTCTCTTCAATTGTTATTTGGAAAGCAATATTTGAATGTTGGTTTCCAGCAGTATGCTATGAAGTAGTACTTAGAAAAATAATCAGTATTGTCAATGACTTATTTCATTCTACCTATGTAGGAATTACTCTTAATATTATTGATTAATTTCTTGAAAGTTTGAGTGCCACATGTCGAACATCCAACAGGCTACTATGATACTCATGTGAATGGGTGGACAAAACCCGTTGGGAAGCCTAGATTTCAGCCTAACCTGGAATGCGAGTGATTTCAATCTAACCTTAAAAAGCAGATTAATTGATGTATGTATGTAATGACGGTTGGTTCTGTTTGTATTTTCTGGTGTGTGTGTGTGTTGAATTGTTACTGGATAGGATATATAACAATTAATGTCGGTGGGCTACATATGCAGCTCCAACTTTACTATCCAATCTAAATATCATTCATGATTGGACCCCACAGATTCAACTATTTGCCACGCCAATCAGTTCATGACATGATGTTCTTTCAGTTTCAGACCAACCATTCCATGTGAGTTCAACAACTCTAGGTGTAACGTCTCTACTCCTACAGTCCAACTTCCCTAGCCCTACGTACAACTCCATGGATATATATACTCACATTCTAAAAAGTGGGTGGTAAATGTTAGCTACATCGTACACTTAATTGTACCTTTGTTCAATCGATAAAAAATTAAGAAGTTAGTGAGTAGAGATCCTGGTCAATTGATTTTAACGACTCTCATGTGTTTAATCTAATTAAAAAATTAACTAAAATTTTGAGATAAAGGTGTTAAGAGTGTGACGTAAAAAAAAAGAAAAAGAAAAAAAAAAAAAGGGAAATTGTATGGCTATGGAAGGTGGGAAATTGAAAGGACAATATAGTGGTTAGCGAAATGTGGGGGTTGGAGCATGCATGCAGCGCTATCACAAATAATTTAATTTAATTTTATTTTGAAATATGGATATGGATGGATGGAAGGATTTATGATTGTATACAAATAAAATGGTTTAATTCATCCAGTTGTACTAGGGTTCAACTAATTTCAACGACATTTGATCCCACCTCCTTGTCTTCTCAATTCAATACTGTATTTCTTGTCTCATGCTCATCCATCTTGCCAAAAGACAACAGGGTGTTTGTTACTAATTTTTAATTTTAATAAATAAAATTTACAACTTGCTCTTTAAAAATTCTTTTTCAAGAGTTTGCATTCTTTTGTCGTCAAAAAAGAAAAAGAAAAAGTATGTGCCATGCCATCTCATGTACTCTAATTATTATATATTTTAAGTAATTTATTTGATAGCAAAAATTAAAAATTGATTAAATATATGGCTTATACATAAAGAATTAAAATTTAACACACGAAAAAAAAAATCCAAAATTAATTGATGGAAGTATATGTATTAGTTAAGTTTTGAAAAACTAACTGGAAATGTGTAAACAAACATACCAGAAATTTGATTATTTAAAATTAGGAATGGTGAATGGATCAAATAATACCCAAAAAGTGTTGGTATAACAAAGTGGTCAAAATTAAGAATGATAGCACTTTTGATAGATTGGATGGAAACAAGAGGTGAACCACCATTCCAAGTCAACCGACTTAATAACAATGCCTCATCTTCTCTCTCTCTCTCCACCTCTTAATTAAACGGGCTCTTGCAGCCATTTTCACTCTCATCCAAAATCTCCTTCTTCAAAATCTCTCTCTCTCTCTCATCTCTATTTCTCTTTGTGCTTTTAAGGTTTGAGAAAACTAGGTGGAGTTTCGTTACCTTAGAAATAAATTAAGGATCATCCATGAGGAAATCTTGTTGTGAGAAAGAACACAACAAAAAAGGGTCTTGGACTAAGCAAGAAGATCAGAAGTTAATTGATTATATCAAGATTCGTGGTGAGGGCTGTTGGAGCACCCTACCCAAAGCTGCTGGTTTGTTCTCTCTCTCTCTCTGGAAGAAATTAAACGTGCTTGTAATGGCATCTCTACCATCTATTTTTCTGAAATTAATAACTATCTATTTTTCTGAAATTATTTTTATAATTGATTTGTTGTTAATTTTCTTATTTTATGCATGTTTATATTGTACTTTAATTCTTAGCTTTTGTTATTATCATAAGCTCAACTCTTGCTTATACTAGCTTTATGAAAAGTTGTCGGTAATATATAGAATTTTTTTTTAAAACTAGATTAATTTGTTTTCAAACGGATTTATAGCCCTATGCAAATAAACCTTCATGTGAATTATTCTTATTTGCATTGGAGTTTTATTGTTGGGGCAAGCAACACCACAAAAAAAAAAAAAAAAAAAAAAAAAAATATATATATATATATATATATATATATATATATAAATAAAAAATGCAAGAAACAGAGTGTAGTTAGTGTGTGTACAATATATTTAACTGATTATTAAGGTTGTAATAACTAATTATAAGTATATATACCAAATATTGAAATAGGGTTACAAAGGTGTGGGAAGAGTTGCAGGCTAAGATGGTTGAACTATCTGAGACCAGACATCAAACGAGGCAACTTTTGCTTTGATGAAGAGGACCTCATCATCAAGCTCCATGCCCTCCTCGGTAATCGGTACGCAATTTAATTAAAACTCATTTTAATTAAAATGTATTTCATCAGATGTAGCATCTATAATTAAGCGACGTCATTTATTTATATATAGGTGGGCTCTGATTGCGGGGCGATTGCCGGGGCGAACGGACAATGAGGTGAAAAACTACTGGAATTCACACATCAAGAGAAAGCTACTAAGTGTTGGCATTGATCCAAACAACCATCGTGTCAATCAAAAACTACCTAGTGAATATCATGATTACAATTTCATTAATGCTTCCAAAAATGGCAAATCATCTCACTCCAATATTGAGCAGTCCATGGATAATAATATTTCAGCAGGTTCCATTAATGGAGATGATGAAGCAGTTAGTTCCACTTATCAATTGAATCTCAATCTTGCCATCGCATAAATAGTTGAAATCATGAAGATGAAGGATGAGGACAAAATGAGGTGGATCCTGTTCATGCTTGGATTAAGTAAGTTATATTAGTTAATTAGTTGGGTGTTGTAATTCAGTTGGTGTAATGATTAATTTAGTTAATATAACTCATTATGGAAGAGCATGTGCACATATGCCTTTTGTTTTTTTTTTATAATTGCCTTTTTTTTTTTTTTTTTTAAATCTAATCATATTTTGTTTACCCATGTATTTTGTTTTTCTTCGATTAATCTACATAGAAATACAGAAGTGGAAATGGTTGGGAGATACCCATGTAACATACGAAATAACGAGTAAAAAATTAAACTACTTGTTTACAGATAGTATAGTGGTTTTCTATCCAAATTATAAGAAAACGTCAATTGTAGCTACTTTTTATTTTCTGGACAAGAAATATTGAGGAATCTCAATTCTTAATCATTTTTACTTAAAAATATTTTTTTGTAAAGTTATTAAATTTTTGTTATTAGTCAAGAGAAATGATTTTTGTCCAACTATACCCTTCTAATATTTGATGGTATATGGCTGTATATGTTTAAATATGATGATACTAACTACGTTAATGATTGTACGAGAGATGTAATATGGTGGTACGCCTAGCTGAAGTATATAGTAGTACAAACTAAAATATATGAAGGTTCGAGGTTAACTTCATTAAGGATACAATGGTCTTTTAACTAAAAAAAAATAGTTTCAAACTCTTGATTAAAAAAATATTTTTTCCCATATTAAGCTATTTATAATTTCATTCCAAATACTGTTTTAATTTGACTTCAAGAAAATTAGGAAACATCCCTTAGCCATGTTAGGGTATTTTGGTCATTTAGACTAAAAATAGTTATATGCTGGTTTTTTATGTTGGTGGCTAGAAAAGAAGGATCAATGTGTGAATATAAGAAGTAGTCTAACCAACTCTTAACAATTTTTTTTTAATAGTTGTAAAAGTAATTATTTCACAGGAATACACTTATTAAAATGTGAGCGGACCCCATCAAATACTTAGGGTGGAATGACACGAACGAACAATGGTTAACATGATCATCATGTCAACTATCAACCACCATTCATGACAATGTGTATGTGTATTAAATTAAACTACATAAAATTAACATAAAAATGACGTATATTTGTACTCAATAAATTACACATATGTAGATATATATAATTATTTTATTAATATACAACTTCATTATGTTATAATTAACCTTATATCCTATGGAGCATGCATGGAAGGTACACTAGTTCTACTTCGCATACTATGACATCGTGTTTGTGTGTGTGTATACACACACGCAATTATTGTCATCGCAGTAATTTTTTTGAAATTAATTAAGTGTGACGACAAGTAAACTTTCTTATACATGCATAATTATTAATAAAGTTGTCATATCATGTAGGCTTATCTTTTTCTTTTCTTATAAACGTGAGATATCCAATCGCTTTCTAACCCACAATTTTGGGACCAACATTTACTGTGACACAACTCAATTAAAGGGCACCATCACAGACATATATGACTTCAATCCTAGTACTGAATGATGTCCCAGTTACTAATTTTGAAATCTGATTAACCGATGTTAGTAATTAGGGATAATAATAATTATTTATATATCAAAAATCAAATAATACATTATTTTTCTACTACAGAAAGATAGTTTTGTTACTTTTGTACCACAAAATCAAAAAAATAGGCAAAATTATCCTTCTGATAAATGACAAAAATCGTATGGTAGATATTCAATTTGCATGTAATCTTGTAATATGCAATGAGCTTTTTTCGTGTAAGACATTACATTAAAGCTCTAATTTTTCAAAAATAATTTACTTGTTTGAAGCCTATTTCTAACTTACTTAACCGCAAGAGCACGGTGTCAATTATAGATGGGATGAGCAAGGTCGATCCCATAAAGACTAATGAATTAGGACAATGTTAATTACCTAATTAATTTAGGTAACTTTATCTAGGTGACCGAACTGAGAGAATTGTTTTTAATTAACCTAAATCTAACATAAATCAACGAAATCAAAAATCAAACGAACAAGTATCAAGAATATTAATATTCAAACAAGGATCCTAAGGCTACGATTTCATTCTACTTTAATCAAGTTTACTAATCTAACAAAATCACACTCAAATCCAATTATCTTATGTGAGCAATCACGACTATAGATTAACCTCTCTCTCGAGCAACTTAACCCTGTAGATTGATTATTAATGTATGTATCTCTACCTCGCAATTAATAACCAACTCCCAAAAGCTCCTAAAATTGTATTCTCACCCCAATTATTACCAATCTCTCGATCTAGCAATTAATTGAGTCATGCATTCTCAAATCTATAATTAGATATCTTCTCTTGATCTCAATCTAATTAATTAAAACATGCATAAATTTGGCCAGAATTTATACATGGAATAAGCACGAAGAAGCATGAGTAAGATATAATGGATTTAGAGGAAAGATTAAAACTAAAAATTCAACAAAATATCCATAGAACTACTCTCGTGCCCTAAGATCACGAGATCCCTAACCAATAATCATGTTCGTAACGCAAAATAAATTACAAGACGATATGATAAAAATTAGAAATAAAATCAAAGAAAAACTTAGTGAGTTCGTGTTTAGGTGTTTCCTCTTTGATCTTAAATCTTCAATTTCTTGGTTTCTTGCTTGTTCTCTCTATGTATTTCGTGGATATGAGTGCTCCTCCCCTTCCAATGACTTCTCAAGTCTCTATTTAGGGTTGAAAAAGTTAAAATCGGATTTAGACAAGTGTCCTAGTTGAAAAAGAGTTCAATTCGAGTAGGACACTCGCGACCCGACCACTTCCAATCCGGGTTGGCCCGGATGGACACGGATCTCAACTTTCAGACGTGTTTTGGGACTTTTGTGGGCCAAATTGGTCTTTGATGTCTTCATGAAAGTTGTAGCCCTTGAAGTTGACTATATAATGCTACTAATTTTAGCCTGATATCAATTTTCTACACCAAGTTATACCCAAAATACTCGAACCCTATTAAGACAAAAAACTGGACGATTTGCACAACTTCTGTCTTCTTGTAATATTATGCTCTCTTGGAGGCAAAATTAGGAAAAGTGTTGAACATAAAAGTTGTCTAAAATCTTCTTAGCTTTCCAACAAGATAAGAATCATTAAATTTGGACTTCTAAAATTTAAGATATTATTTTTCTTCCAAAACTGTGCGTTTTCGACTTTGGATCTCGACTCCAACTTGACTTTTCAATCGATTGAGCTCATTTTATACTAAAATCTATCAAATTTCTTGCAAATCAAAAAAATACGTGAAATTTTAAAAGATAATAAAATCTATCTAAAATATCACGAATACATGTTTTTTTAACACAAAATGATGTGAAATAAAGCCCCGAAATGCATCAATTAACGCAAGTTATCAGGTAGATATTCAATTTGCATGTAATCTTGTAATATGCAATGAACTTTTTTCGTGTTAGACATTACATTAAAGCTCTAATTTTTCGTGTAATGGGCTTTTTTCAAAAAATTTGTGTAAGGCTACATTTCGTGTAAGGTGGAGCATTACAACTTTATAATTTTCGTGCAAGGCTCAGGTAACTTTCGTGTATAATTTTGTAAAAAAATTCGTGCAAGGCTAGCATTTCTATTGTATAATTTTCATGTAAGGCTATTGAAAATATTGAATATTTCGTGTATAATTTTTGTGTAAGTAGCATTTTGTATAACGTATAAAAATTATTAATTGTCAATATAGATAATTATTAAGGAGCATTATTAATTTTCGTGTAAGGCTACATTAAATTTTCATGAAACCCCTTATTACACTTTTCGTGTAATGCATTACTAGTTTTTCGTGTAATGCCTTATTTCTTTTTCTCGTGTAAGATCTAATTCGTGTAAACCGATATTGTGTATGTCTTATTCCCTTTTTCGTATAAGATATAATTCGTGTAACATCCAAAGTGATTCTTTTTTACTTTTTTCATAGACATAATTTTATCAATTTTTAAGATTTGTGATAGAAAAATAATAAAATTATCATTTATAATTAAAAAAAATTCTCTTGCATGAAATGTGGTAGAAACATAACCGAACTCCTAGTAAATATATATAGTCGCGAATGGATGGGACAATTTTTTTTTAAATTTATACTTTTTATGTGCATTTGTGATAATTATTTTCTTTTACACTTTTTTTTTTCTTACAAACTTAGAATCATATATCTGCAACACACAAATGCAAGTGATGTTTGATTCGGTTCTACATGCACTTTATAATTGATTATTTTTGTTCACATTTTTATGTGATATATATTGTAATAACAACATAAATACTCATTTTGCATTAGATCCAACAATAAATTAAAGATAGGCGGGATATTTCCAATAGTGGATTTAATGTATAATTTTATCCTAATTATTTTAATTAACACTCGAATTTATCCTAACTAATGTCATCTACGACCTATGTTTTTAATTAACAGTACTTAGCGGAAACAAATATTCTTATTTTTTCATAATTTAGTAACTAGAGATAAAGATGTCATTTTTAATCAAAAAGTTTGGTTTATTTTATTATGACTTTATTCTAAAAAAAAAATTAATTCCAAAATTATCCAATGCCGGCCGGTTACATTTTTAAAGGGCAAGATAGTAAGTTCAAACTTACCAAATTAAATTTCATATAAAAATATTTGTCTAAAGAAATGCCCTCAACAATACTTTTGTGAGTTGGACTGGTGTGCAACTAGTGCATGGATCTAAGATCCATGCACTCGGGTCGGGTCGGGCTGAATCCGATCCGAATCCGCGCATTTTCTTCTTTTTTTCCGTGCTTTTTTTTTTTTGGCCCTGACCTTTATGTTGTGCTAGACATACCTTTATATTATATTAGTCATACATTTATGTTATATTAGTGATACCCTTATTTCCAAATTTCATACTTTAACTTTAAACCTTAAACCCTAATTTCGGCACAATAAACCCTAATTTGACACAAGTTGTAGATATTTACATTTATGTGATATTACTTATACATTTATATGAGATTATTTATACATTTATATCAACATAAACATACATTTATGTAATATATATAAAGGTACAACGAACATAATTAAAAGGTATGACTAACATAACTAAATGTATGCCTAATATAACTAAAATGTATGAAAGGTATTAATATATCAGTTTAAAAAAAATGCTAAGGTACAACTAGCTTTACAAAAGGTATGTCTAACATAACTAAAATATATGTCTAACACTACTAAAAGGTATGTTTAACATAACACTAAAGGTATGACTAACATAACTAAAAGGTATGTTTAACACAACTAAAAAGTATAGTTAACATAACATAAAATGTATGTATAACATAACTAAAAGGTATGCTTAATACTACTAAAAGGTATGCTTAACATAACATAAAGGTCAGACACCTGGGAGCATATTTGGGCGGATTTTATCCGTGACCTAGAGGCGCGTACAGGCGCGTCTGAGCGTGTGACGGGTCGGGCCAGAAGTGGTGCATGGATCTGCGATCCATGCACAATGTGTATATAAGTTTTTGTCTACTTTTGTCATATCTCACAGGCAATTTATTAAATATATGGATAAGGATAACATAAAATTCAGATGACCAAGTATTTTTAACACAATTGCTGACGTGGGAATTGTGGTGTTGTGACATCAAGATTGCATGACACTTGTTATTTTCTGTCATCTTCATATTTTCCAGCAACTGAACAAATAAATTACGGTTAAGCTGAGGGCTTCAAGCCCGACTCCGGGTTAAATTAATGTTATTGTTAGATATATCCAAAAACAACTTTCTTGGATCTACGAAAAACGCTTTGAATTTATGAATTTCTTAACTTGAATGAGTTTAGAAGATGGGTTTAGCACATGATTTTCAGATCAAACATTATTTTTTAACTTTTAAAAAGAAACCTTGAATTTGGTGGAGAGTAATCTATCAAAATATCTCTATCGCTTCTTGTACTGTGTTTTAAATTAGTAATAAATAATTTTTTAGTCCAATATTAGGATAAATGTAAGAAACTAGTCTTGTTAATTTTGAAAAATCAATTTTAACTAGGAATTAACAAAATTGTGCAATTTTAGTCATTTTCCATCGAAATTTTCTAACTTTGGTGGATTTTACATGCGTGAATTCTGTTGATTTTGTGGTCATGAAATCGTGGGCGAATTGAGTTTTTTTTTAAATGAAGGATAGCCCTCCTGAATTATGAAAATGAACAGAACCTTATTTATAGTTACAGGATAAGAGCATATTTCATATTCATTTGATGAATTGATGTGAATATGCTTATTTGAATTTGATTTTACTTAGATTTCAGAAGTAGGCCATTTCTAAATGAAGAATTAAGGTGCTTACTTCCATTGATTTTCGCGCACATTGAAATTATGTTCAGAAAAGAAAAAAAAAAGAGGTTGTTATGAGATTTCAATTTGGATTTCCTTAAATTAGAAATATACATTCTCAATGAAAATTGAAAAGTGAAATCCAAATATGTTTTTATCTCAAAGCTAACAGTGAAATAGTAAAAACAGGCATTCAAAACAAAACCAAACAAACAGTCTAAAACTCGATTCAATAACCAAGGCTCCAATGGTCCCCACTTAGTCAACAAACAACAATCGATCCTCAAATTGGTCCACTTAAGGCAAGCCATAAAAACTTTGGTCTTTTCTATAAAGAAGTAAAATCAACTAAGTATTCAATGCATTTTATTCTGTATAAATTCGTAGTAGCATCTGAAATCAACAACTAGAATTTAACTGATATGATAAAATGAAACGTTTTAAAATTTACACAAAAAAATTATCGAATCACTTATCATTTGAAATAGTTTGAGTGAGAAATACTTTAACTCATAGAATATATTATGAATATTCCCAATAATTATTATTGGGTAATTTTATAATAAATTGGTATATTAATAAATTTAGATTTTTATATAAACTTTTAAGAATCCAACTCCTAATTCTTTTGCAAAAGTAAAAATTTTAAAGATTAATTTGATTTGTTGAACGGTAGCTCCATCTCCAACAAGCCAACCAATGTTGACCTAAATTAACAAGGTACATGGGGTGAGTAAAATTGGGCCTTATTGTTTCTTGGCTTATTTAAATGCTTCACTTTTAATTCATATTATGAAATTTGGGCTTCTTATACTTTTATGAGCTATGGCTTCCGAATATTGTTTTCTTTTGTCTTATAAATGTGTTACCTTTTTCCTCTGGCAAAAACTTATGTGTTCTTGAGGTACGGATTCTAGATCCGTACCCCCAATCTAACCCGATCAACTCATCCATCCACCCACATACTTTTTTTTTTCCTTTTTCTTTTCTCTCTCTTTTCCTCCCTCCCATGTGCACCTTCTTCAGTTCTTCTCTTTCTTCTTCTTTTTTTTCCTTCTTCTTCAAATGACATTATCATTTTCTTTTCCTCTTCTTCAACTAATTATTTCATATTTTTTATTTCTTTTTCGAATCATAATTTTATATGTATTTCTTCTTCTTCTTCTTCTCTAGTGCTACTGAAGCTAGCGGTGGTTTGTAGATAGGCTCCGACGATGGTGATTCTGTTGGTTCGATCGTGGACGACAGCGATACTATTTCAGGGATGGGCGTTTGGTGGGTTTCATCCACCATTGTTGAATCTCTGGTATCTGATTGTTTGAGAGAGAGGGGTGCAATGCGGTGTAAGTTCTAAAGAGAGAAAGTATAGCTGAAAATGACTGTATTGCTAGCTTCTTTGAACAGGCTTAGGTTGTGTTTGGATTTGAAGGAAACAAAGCTTCAAAAGATGTGTTTCTTTGTCTTAATGTAGTATAAATTAATTTAATATGGAAATTTAACAGGCATGATGTTTTATTTTATTTTGATATAGTGATGGGTATGTTGTGAAAAAGAAGTATAAAAGATACCTTATGCAACTAATACACATTATGAATAAACAAAATGATATCTTTTAAATATATAAGGTATTACATATGCACCTTTAAGGTATTGCATATTTACCTTTAAGGTATTAATGCTTATAGTATAAAGTATTACATATGCACACATTTAAGATATTTCATATTTACCTTTACGGTATTAATGTTCATAATATAAAGTATTACATATACACCTTTAAGGTATTATATATTTACCTTTAATGTATTAGTACCTATAGTATAATGTATTACATATCACCTTTAAGGTATTACATATTACCTTTAAGATATTGATGTTTATAGTATAAAGTATTACATATTTACCTTTGTAACGCCCCATTTCTTTTTAAAGGTAATTTTTAGCTAAGGTGTTACGTACAAAATTCACCCATTTATAATAATAAAGATAAATAAAATTAGGAATAATTCTGAAATACAAATTTCTAAAATAAAACATGTTCTCCTGCAATCTTTAGAATATCGGCTACCAGCATCCACCGCTCGCGTACCACACTCAAGGATTCCTTAAGCTTAAGAAAAGTTGGAGCGTTTGTTCTAGTGCTATCGAGCAAGCTTAGATAATTTCTCTTTCCTTATTTCCTTCTGCAGATTTTCGTCCCCCTTTTTTTTTTCTTTTTATTATTTTTCTTTTCCTCTCCAAGATTCATTACTTGTCTAATGTGTGTTTTTCTCTATTCTCTTCATTTGGAAAGATCAAAAGCATATACTATCCTATGAACATGAAGTGTCCCATATAAGACCATGTGTCACTATCCAAAGCAAGAGAGAGATGACTAGGCTAGGTTGTGTATATATGTATAACATGTGTATTAAATATGTCATACTTATATATGTAATGTGTGCATGTGATACATATTTATATATAATAAATTTTAGTTTTTATTTTTTTTATTTTGTAAACATTGTTATTATTTAAGTCTTATTTTAGCTATAGAAAATTCTCGTTTTATTTCACATAGTCAAAGTTTAATTTGGGGTGTTACAACCTTTAAAATATTCATGCTTATAATTTAAGGTATTATATACTTACCTTTAAGATATTAATACTTATATTTTAAGGTATTACATATTCATCTTTAAAGTATTACATAAATACATTTAAAGTATTTTATACATACGTTTAAGGGACTTTTATTAATTAGTCATAATTTTTTCAAAGTTGCAATTATAATAGACCATCTCATGAAGCATCAATTAGCAAAAATACCAATTTAATGAAGGACGTTTGAAAATATGAGTACAACATTTTAAACAGATTAGCAATTGATGGTGAAATTGAAATTTAAACAGAACAACATTTTAATTAGCCCCAAAATAAAATTGAAGTTGTTGCATTAATTCATTCAATCTTTAAATTCTGAACCTTGCTTCTTGACATGAATTAAAGAGCAACTAATAAAATACATTTTTTTCTAGAAAAATTCTCACTTCTTCAGAAAATCTCTGTAAATCATCAAATGATGAATCTCAATCATCCTTATCCAAATAAGTTAGCCTATGGTTTAACATCATATAGAATCAAGCACATCCCGCTCAAAATCCAAAAAGATTATGTGCTTTCTCTCAAGTTTTTCAAGTGGGTTGATCTCAAGAACTCTGAATCGAAATATGATTTCCTTCATTCTCCACATTTTGACCAAGAATCATAAATTCAAATCCGCAGGGTCGATTTTGAGGAGAACAATGAGAGAAAAGATGAAGTCATGGAGAAGAATCATAAACAATTCTCAAGCTTAATCTTTACTTTGCATTTGAGAATAAGAGAAAGAACAACTTGGATGTGAGGAGCAGCTGTGAAAATGGAAAGAAGAAAAAAAGGGCTGAAAATTAGGATAATAAAAAAGATATATATAGAAAAAAATGTATTTTATTAGTTTTGTTTATTTTAAATCTTATACTATCGCAAATGGTTATTTTGTTTTTCTATTTCAATAAATATATACTTATTATGTTTTTTTTTTTTTTTTTTTTTGTTAGCAATTTTTAATGTTTTTGTTTTTTAGTTAAAAAGAGGGAAGCCTCGAACCTAAACATTGTCTAAATTGAAAAATTGTATCTTCCATTAAATTAAATTTACGGATACATGCATTAACAAAGATAAACACCATACATACATTACATCTTAAGAAAATATATATACGACACCAAATCCAGGATACAATAGAAAGAAAATTCTATTAATTGACATAAATTTCTATTATAATTAAAGAAACCCAACTTGCTAAATGAAAAAGAAAAAGAAAAAGAAAAATATCGGACATCGTCATTGATTGGGTAGTTAATTTCTGGAATTTTGCATTCGTCAGTACTTATGAGAGCAACAATGCATGAAAAAAACCCTTTCTCCCACAAATTAATTCTATCATATCCATTTTATTTTATTTTATTCCATTCGATTATACCAATATAAATGGACGAGTCATGCATCCGTCACCCACCTTGGATTTAAATTTCATTTTTTAATTGCATAACTATAGAATGTAGTAATTATTAAATAAGCACTTCAAATGGTTGAATATGAGTGGAGGCAACCATATGAGTGGAGGAGACTTTTACTAGCCAATAACTTGAAAATAGAAAATTACTAACTCAAATCATAAAGGGGAAATAAAGCTAGCTCCAATGATTTTAAAAACAAATACTACTAAAGACATGTATTAGATCCAATACAACGTAAATATGATTCAGATGGTGCACATTTATAGTTTAAGTTGACATTTATTACTATAATTCACTCTATCAGTTGCTTACGAAAATATCATCAAAATCAAGATACAATTTACGTAAAAGCTCACGTCATGTAAGGATGGAACTTTTTATAGTTTTATGTGAGATCGAAATTGATCATATTGAATAGGTTGACTCGTCTTGTTAATCCATATGAATTTCGTCTTACATAAAATCTCATGTGAGACATACTTTGCAATTTAATAGTAATAACTATGTTAGGACTTTTGGTAAGATAAGAAAATAATTTCTCCCAATAAAACTCATTTCTTTTATATTAGGGAGAGATGAATAGAACTCTCCCCACCCGATCATAAGCCCTTCAATCGGACAGGATGTAAATCGAGAAATGTGTTTGAGTGATGGACACTTTTGGAAGAGAGCAACCATGATTCTTTTATTAGAGAGATATGAATAGAACTCTCCCCACCCAATCATAGACCCTTCAGTCGGACGAGATATAAATCGAGGGATGTGTCTGAGTGATAGACACATTTGGAAGAGAGTCATGATACAATATTTCAGTGGAAATCTGTCTCATGCAGGATTTGAACTTGTGATGTCGGATGATTTCTCCACACATCACCATAGACCTTACCACAAAACTCATTTCTCAACATATACATAAAGCGAGAAAGAAAGTGTTTAGTGTTGACAAATCGGGTCAAACCTTAGTTTTGTTCGGGTGATTCAATCAAACCTTAATTTTGTCCTGGTGATTCCGATCGATCTATTCTGACGAATAATTAAATATTGCTCAAGTACAATGAATTTTGAATTCATTTTTCATGAACTAGGTCAAGCTAATTATAAAATCTTGAAAAGTATATTGGTTAGCTGATTTTAGGGATTAGATGTGACCAAATCAAATTTGATCGTATTTTGATTAGATTTGATTTTGTCAATATTAATTTCCTTTTCCAGATATCTTGAATTGGATTAATTCTTATTGAGATGGACTTCTTGGCTTACTGGAATTATGCTTATGAGGGGGTGTCTGTCCGAGTCCTGATCGGCTTGGTCAATCCCGACCAACTGAGCCCCTGGCTGATCCCTTTGACCACGTGTCCTGACTCTGGTCGATCGGGGTCCGGAGGTGTAACACTTAAAAGTTTTTCAGTTATCTAAAAAATCACTTATAACAAAATAAAACAATTACAAATTAAATCAATAAAACCTAAGTTTGAAATTAAGTTATAATAAAAATAAATAAATGGTAGGTTAGGTGATTAGAGAAGAAGATAGAGAAAGGGAAGAAGCATGAAATGAGATTATGGAGTGATGTAATAAATGGGTTCCGTACAAAAGGAGACAAAAAAAGAAGTCGGCCAATGGAATTCAACTTGCCCACTTCACCCCTCAATCTTAGTGGGACGAAATCCATCTTTTTATCATTCATTTCACACTCTTTCAATTCTCTCTCACACAGTCTTAGTTTCTAGTGAGAGAAACTCAAACTGCGAATATTATGGGTAACCGAATAGGAAGTGATCAAAAGACCAGAAAAGCCAAGATCATGAAAACCGACGGCCAAATCTTCAAGCTCGGGCTGCCGGCGACGGCCTCCGACGTGCTCAAGGATTATCCGGCGAGCTACGTTTTGCTCGAATCGGAATCTGTCAAAAAGTGTGGGATTCGGGCCCCGCGATTGAGGCCCGAAGAGGGTCTCATGCCCGGAAAGATTTATTTTCTAGTTGAAATGCCCAGGTTTCCTGAGGCCCGAAGGGTTAAATCATTGCCGCATGCGGGCTGCGCTAAGGAACGGCTGGAGAGGATGATGCTGAGGCAGAGATCAGCTGTGGATGTGGGTTCGGGCTCGGGGCTGGGCCCGGTTAGGGTGAAGATGAGGCTTCCGAGGGCCGAGGTGGAGAAGTTGATGGAAGAGAGTAAAGATGAAGTAGAAGTGGCTGAGAGGATTCTTGATTTCTGTTTGCACAATTCTAGTCATGGACAGCCCCAATTCAACCATTGATCTAAGGTTTGTAAATATTTTTCTTATTTTTAAAATTGTAACCTTTTTTTTTTTTTTTGATATGGGAAGGAAGCTCCAAAAAGTGTATAGTATTCTGAAAAGGGCTTCAATTTCATGTATGAGATAGAAAAAAAAAAGTTGAGTATCACTTACTTACCGATTACAATTTACAAATTTACAATAGGGTGTTCTCACGTTAAATGAATTTTTTATTACATTTGATGTTATATTTGATGTTGCAAATATATTTAATACATGTCACTTGTCAATTAATGATATTATTTAATACATAATGTATTTGGTTAGATTTGGATGAAGTTGTTGGTGCTGTTTTTTATGTAAATTTGTTTTATATATGTTTGTTACTTTCTCCAGTGAGGCATCTACAATTTTGAGTGAAAAAATGAGAGGAAACAAAATGTATATCAAATTCAAGTTGTCTATATCGCAATCATAGTGAATAGGTAGGATGTACAAGTTATGGTGTTTGGGGAATCCTCTAACTTTGGATATATATGCAATATATATATATATATATATATATATATGCTTGAAAATATGTACTATATTGCTACTCTAGTGATTAGGTAGGATTTTCAATATCCACCCAGCACTATAAATACTTGAAAATGGAAGGAAAAATAAAAGAGTTAATTGCTAAGAAATTTACATATTTTGCTCTAATTTCAATTACACTTTAAACTTTTAAAGTTTACAATTTCTATAACAAATTAGTTGATTATTATTATTATTTTTTTTTTTTTCAATTTCAATCACCAATCTAAATCGGTCATTTTCAAGGTTTAATTTCACAAATTTTGTTTGCAGGATCTGAGAAGCACGATTTTGGCGGAAGACTAAGGTGCTGCAATCCACTTTAACTCATTAAAAATTGTAGAGTTTTTAAATATTTTTAAAATTTTGTTTCATACGAATAAAACAAATTTGGAATTAGTGATTGAAATTACAAAAAATAATATTTGATAAAAAAAAAAATCAACTTTAAAAGTTTATATTAAAATTATAGGTAAAGGTAAACTCTGCGAGTTTTTTTAATAATTAATCCATAAAACAATGACTAAATAAAATGTGAGACACATACTATTTTATAATAAGATCTAAATATACTATAAGAGGATTGCTATTTTTTTAGGATTGAACTAGTTAATACTTAATATATCTTGAATTGAAATTGTAAATTACGTGCCATAGAATCCTTGACTATTCAGCATTTTGAGTTTGGCCAACATAGTACGTTCCCCTTTGATATATATTACTCCACTTAAAGTTGGGTTTTGTGCTGTTTCACCCCACCAAATATCAAAGACACACGCTCCAATTTTCATTTATTTATTTCGGGAAAGTCTCTCCAACTAGCTATATAATATAGTTGGGATTTTGTTTCAGATTTTTTATTTTATCCGACGTTAATTGTTCATAATGTGTAAATATTTCATTCTTTTGAGTATTATGATTTAAAATTAATGATTGTGATGGATTTGTGACACATATTGAGTGATAGATTGAAAACCAACAAATAAATTGAATTTTATTTCACAAAAACTTGTATGAGACGGTCACGAGTAGTTTCCGTAAGACGGATCATTTTAATCCTTAAACCAAACCCGTTTTCATTAATTTATAAGTGAATTATGAAGTATGAGTTATTGGTTGACTTGTCTTACGTAACATTATCTGTGGGACGGTCTCATATAAAACTTACTCATTTTATTTATCTTAGATTTAAAGTGGAGCCCATGTTCACTAAATTTCTCTATAAAGAGAATCCAACATACTTTTAGTTATGTCTAGCTAGTAATTGAGCTAAAACATTATATTTTCCGACAAATATTTAGTTCCACAAAATACTTCTTTACATAATGTAGAATGATTCTTTTTGAATATATATCAAACATTTTGGTTTTTTTAAAGGTACTGTTGTGAATTTGTTAGTAAGAGTATGAAAGAATATTCAAAATTTACTGAAATCATTCTTAATTATATTCTCTGATCAAATGGCTTACATGATACCGTTCAGCTGCATTATTGTACCTTGTGGTAAGTAACATTGAATTATGCTATTGTTCATTCTTTTTTACATTAATTTTTTATATATTTTAATTTCTGGTTCCAATTTTCCTTCAATTTTAATCGAATTTTATTTATATGGACACCAGTAATGCTAATATGGGTCTTTCAATTCCAACATATATATGCAGGAAAAAAAAATCGAATGAAATCGAATCATAATTGAAATACCACATAAAATTAATGATTAAAAAATTAATTATGTTATATGGAAAATTGAGATTATCCAAGTTGGACGCCAGATAGTCATGTCTAGAAATGACATTATTAATTTGAAGGAAAGTAGGAGATATTATTATGTGAATAGAGTAGCACATAGATTAGAATATAATAATGTGATGAGAATCATTTCGGCGCTGGCGGCCTATAGTAGTGGGCCTAAATCCAAAATTATGGGCCTCATACCCGAACATTATCATTCCATGCATAATTTTTCTATTCCCCGGACCATGCTAAAGAACTACAAGAATTTGTTTTCTTTATTTTTTTTTTTCTTTCTTTAAAGCTTCTTTTATTTTGACAAATAGAGATAAGTTAATTATGAAAGCCAGTAAGATAATTTTATAGCATAAGATATAAATTGTTATCCACTTTTAATGTTTACTTTAACATATAATATTTGGATAAGGATATTAACTATCCTTATTCATAGTTTACTATATAATATATGAATGTTAGGATAAGAGTGATATTACATTAATGTCCATTATATGTGAATGTTTAATATTTACTAGAGATAGAAATGTAATATCCTAATGTTATCTCTAAGTGCTGGGTAAACTATCCTAGGGGTGGCCTAGATTATTATCCAAGGTATTACCTATCTCAATTTTGGCATTTTATTTCTGGTTGGGAGAATAACCCATATTTTTATTTCCATTAAAATAAATACTAGATAAAGTTAGATAAAATGTCATTATTCTAGGTCATCCCTCAAAGTAAACGGAGCCTATAGAAATACTCATATTTCAATCTTGTGTCTCATGTCACTTGTCTATACATCAATGACCTTATATTTTAAATGTGATGCACTGATATTACAAATTACCAGATTAAAATACCAGAAACAATAAAATTTCTCAATTCCTATAAGATATCCTCTTTTTTTTTTTTTTTTTCACAACAACAATAAAACTTAAAACAATTCCCGGAAAACCTTTCATTGAAAGTAGAAACAGGAAAGAAAAGAAAAACTTGGTCAATATCCAATCACAAGCAAAAAAATCAAAAAATAAGTGACAGGCAAAATAAAATAGGAAAAATGGAAGAATATGAATCACAAATGAAGGCCTCAATTTACCTAAAGTTAAACCAAGCAGCATTACTCAGAATAGCAATGCAACTACTCCGGCAGTACGTTGCCATCGGAGTCGTACAAAATCCTGCCGGAAAAATCCAACGGCCGGCACTTCTCCCCCTTAATAATCGTCTTCTTCCACACGGCGCCGCCGTCTTCAATCACCACCTCCTCCTCCTCCGCTTTCCTCCACGAAATCATCTTTCCGATCCAAACCGCCTTACTGCTCAGCCTGCTCTCCAATTCCTTCACCGCCGATTTACTTTTCCCCCCCAATCTCACCGTCTTCTTATTCTCTCCACCGTGAGATCCGCACAGAAAAGTCACCGTCGAAAACACACACAAAACGGCGGCGAAGACTATTAAGAAGGTAAGTGACGCCGGTAAGAAATGGAGGTTCTGCATGGGGAAGGCTAAAACCCTAGCCATGGCTGCTGCTATTGATTTAAGGATTTGAATGAAATTAAGTTTTGGGATTTTAGATGGAAGAAGAGAAGGATAAGAATATATGTGATAAGAGTGTCAATGTTAACAAACTATATATTTTATCTTTTTTTGGAAGGAATGAAAATACATTTTATTAACGAATATTATATTAATTTTTAAAGTATGTTGAATATTGAAGTTTTGATTTAAAATGACCTAGTAGGTTAAGAATATATAATGTAGATTTCCACTCTAGTGTTTTATAGTAGTATCATATTTATTATAACGGAATACAATGATGATAAAGGTTAATTAATTATTACTACTATTTTCATATTTTTTTTTCTATATGAGGAAAAATGCTGCAATGTATGTTGGTCAAGACTCAGACATAGTAATCGTGGTGGAAGTGGACTTGACCGGTGACTTGAGTCAACGCTTGTGTTTTGAATTATAATTTCCTACTAAATTTTATAGGTTCCAAGTTTAATAACTACTAATTAATCAAGTATTGGCCGTAAGGTAGAAGTTGCTTTTCTTTTTTAAATAGGATGAATATTTCCATCTGCAATCTGGTATTTGCTTTATTAAAATATGAAATGTGATTTAGAATCGCAATAAAATAGAGAAAGTAGTGTTGGTGAGGGACAGTTGAACAGTAGAGAAGAGGGTCTTGCATTGCAAGGGAAGAAATGAACCAAGCGCCTAAGCCAATCCACATTTATTATTTTCTAATTAAAACATCCATAAAAAGACTTTAATATAATGCAAAAACTCATACCATATAGTTTCATGAATTTAAATCCAGACATAGTCCATTATTCACAAATAAAATCTATTTTCTTAAATTCATATATAAATTGTGAGTTTAATTGACTCATCTCATGAAATTAAATTTGTAAGACAGTTTCAAAAGAGACATACTCTTCATATAATGAAGACTTTATGATTTTTTCAAACATATACCACTAGTCATTTTACAAATGTTTCTTTCATTTATTTTAATTTAGTGGATTGACTTTATTATGTTGGTATAAAATAATTTTGGAAACAATTTAAAATTGATTTATCTTCTTGAACGAATGATCTAAACTTTTTGATGGTATATGCTGACACAGGTGGTGCTGGAGATCGAAAACATAAAGATATTCAAAAACAAAGTCATTTAATTAAAAAATTTATGAATGGTAAATGGTGCCTGAATTTATTTTTTCTACTATAAAAATGATCTAATAAATTAGAGAGTTTTTTTAAGAATGGGTGCCGAGAGATGTAAATCAAGTTATGTTATAAGAGGAATGGCCCATTGGACCGGCCCAAACTGGCCAATATAGCCTAGGGATTGACCAAAGCTCATTAGCCCAGTATGGTCCATTAAGGTGTTGACCTCCCAATCTATGGAACCAATAGAAAACCAATCTTGATAAAAGGAATCTGAGATTTGTTGTTCTCACAATACATCTACAATAACTAAAACCTTTCCAACCTATCATCCTTATCTAAGGGGAAAACACGACCGAAAACTATTTAGACAACGAAACATTTATTTCTCTCTTTCTCCTAGTATAAAAGTGTATTTATCTCACTGAATCCTTCTTTAGAAATGATAATAGTTGTTTCATGAATTTAGACTGTCAAAATAAAAAATGAGTTCACAAGTTGCTAATTAGATCCTAAGAGGTGTGTTTAAATTTGATTAACTTCAAATATAGCTTTTGCTAAAGACTCTAGACAAATTTCAACATCCATATTTAAATCTTGTGTAAAAAAATACATAAAAGCTTGCATCGATACATATATGCACTCCATAATCTCATAAGTCTTAAATCTTAAGCTTCAAGCAACAACTATATATTGAAAACTAAAAAAAAAAAATTCCTTCTTCATTAGCCCAACAAAATTCTAGCTTAGATCATTAGTAAAGCATGTGCAATCAATTTAAACATCTAAGTTCAACTAGCTATATAAGATTTAAAAACAGTAAAAAAAAAAAAAAAGATTTATCTATCAAACAAGAGTACCATGATCAACAACACGATCAAGAAAAAATGAACCTGAATCCCAAGTCATGATCAACACCCAGGTCTCTTCTATATATCATGTGAATCTAAGTTGAATCATCTCTTGATTTGGTTTTGAGGAACGAACCGGGTTTAGTCAACTCACTGATGGGTTTGTTGGTGAACCGAATTAGGTTATAACACAATGCACCCAATATGGTTCCAATGATTGGACCAACGATATAAACCCATAGTCCTCTGTATTCATGTTTCACTATGGCTGGACCTAAGCTCCTTGCTGGGTTCATTGAGGCTCCAGAGATGGGCCTACACACATTCAAATTTCACAATATCTCAATATAATCTCAAAATTAATTATTTCTCTAAAAAAGGTTTTGTTACTATGAAAAAGAATTTACTCAAATAGGTAATTTAATAAAAATATACCCGGCCACAAATACATTTAGCATTATTGTCATTCCAACTGCTATTCCACCCAGCTCTCCAATCTGTATAAAAGCAAGAAAATTAATTACATATAGGTGACTAGGTGAGAATTTAATTTATTACTAAACATATAACCGGGTGAAAATTTAATTTATTACTAAACGAGAACAATCATAAATATATCCAATTGTTAAACAAAAGTCAATGCACTGTATTGGGTAATTAACATTCTAGCTAAAATTGGTAAAATAAAAAGGAGTAATTTCAATTTTCATCATGTATATAAGAAAATTTTCATTTTTTGACAATTAAGTATCAATTTTTCAAAATTTGGTCATTTGATTTTAATTTTTCCAATTTCAATCTAATTTTGATTGGAAATTTCAAAAACCACTGATGTGGCCGCTAGAATCCAACCAAAGTTGGATTGAAATTGAAAAAATTAAAACATAGATGACCAAAATTAAAAAACGGATATTTAGTTGTTAGAAAATGGAAAATGTCTTACATACAAGACCAAAATTGAAATCAACCTAAGTATAAAACAAAACTAGTGACAAATTATTTGTGATGATGTACAAAATTTAGTCAAAAAGATAACAAAAACATTATAGTCACATAAATAGATATAATCTCAATGTAATAGTACAATCCTAACATAACACAAAAATATAACTCAAATATTTGTGATCATAATTCATGCTACACACGAATTTTGGTTTGATTCGTGCCACTCACGAACCACACACACGGTGACATAAAATTTTGATTAACTTATATGACTATTTCTATCCATTTTCACCAAATCTTTCTGTAAGAAACCCTAGACGGAGATGCAACAAGATACAACGTACCGCTCGACTATCGGTAGAGGCGCCGGAGATGACGAACATGAGGAGGAATGAGATGACAATCTCTATAGCAAGAGATTGCCCATTGGATCCAACTGGCAATGTGCCAAAGAATGCTTCTTTTGTCACATTGAACATCAAAGCCAGTGTACTACTCGCAAGAATCGAACCAGTCAACTGAGCTAATACATACAACGGAACCTGCAAACACCAATTAGGGTTTACTACATTCTAACCAGCCACTTAACGGCCGTTAAACATAACCGGAAACCTAACCTCTTTCCACGGAAAGCGGCGAAAGACGGCGAAGGTGAGGGTAACGGCGGGGTTAAAGTGGGCCCCGGAAACATGGCCAACGGTGTAAATCATGACCATGACTATTAACCCCCAGGTTACGCAGATTCCGGGGAACGTGATTGTTCCGCCGTAGATCTTGTTCACCGCCACCGATCCACAGCCGGCGAATATCACGAAGTATGTTCCGATCAGCTCCGCCACCACCTTCAACAAATTTTTTTTTTTGGATATAAATAATTGAAGATTTTATTGAATAAATTAAATTAGAGAGTGATGAAGTATGTAATTACCTTTTGAACCAGGGTTACAAGTGTGGAGGAGAAACAAAAACCTTGGTTAATCTGGTTCGATTTGGAGGTTGAATTGGTTGTAGTGTCTCCTGATTCCATTCTTGAGATTGGATCTTCGATTCTTGACGCCATGTTTGTGATTAAAGTGAATTGAAGAGATTAATTTTTTTTTTTTTTTTTGGGGGGATTTTAATGGGGAATTGAGGATAATGGATATGATTAGAGTACCGAGTTTGATGGAATGGAAATCGTAATTGTTGTGTGATTTGGTATGATATGATTTGGATAATTTAATTATTGCCTAATTAATGTACTGTATTAGATAAAGATTTTGAGACCTATAATTAGTAGATTATATCCGAGTATATATATCTAATATATATACATACGTGCTTGATTTTATCCGTTTGACTGTAATAAAATTCTCTACCAATGCAAATTTTAATCAAAGTGTGTTATTTGGATAAACTCTTTGTTCACGTGTTAATTCTGAACCTTTTTTTTTTATACTTTATGTTTCCTCTTCAAAGTTCACATGTACAAATTAAAAAAAAAAAAATATGAATCTGAATTGAATAGATTTTCTTATTCATTAAAGATGGCAACGCGTGATTACTTATTTCCTGAAATAAATTAATTAGTACGTACCAAAAACACCAACCCCTAGATCGCCACGCTACACAACAATTTGAGAATACATTCTAGATGAGGAATTGGACCATTATATTTCTTAATAAAAATCCTTAATTACACAAGACATTCGGACCCACTGAGTCCAAGTCTGTTGGGCCTCAAGCCCATCTTGAAAATATTCAACCATTTTTGGTCTGAACGAGTCATATCACGAGCGTTCAAAGTTGACATTCTCATCAAATTTCAAATTCATTAAGATTGCGTTTGAATGATTGATATGAATTCGGAACTCATTATTTCTATTTAGAATTGGTGTTTAATCAATCATAATAGATTTTAAACACACCTTGATTTGAGCGAATTTCAAATATAGTTTAGTTTTGATTGATTTGAAAAGATGAATTTGAAATCTATGAATCCATATTTAATTTGCTAGTGATTTCTGGGCTAATTCATTCTATAATGAACTTTGAATATGTTACTTATTAATTTTTTTGTGGGAGTTATTTAGGGTATTGGAAATTCCTACCATGCTCATGATCAGTTCATCTCATCTCATCGTGTATATGAGATGTACACATATTAATATGGTTATGATTGTTGTGCATATAAGACTATTTTCATCAACAACCTCCCACAACCCAACCTCACAATAAAATATTAATTTCTCTCTCATCCACATATACAACCTACAACCCAACCTAATTCCAAATTTTTTATACTTTATCAACAATCTAATACAACCCAACTTTTTAATAAAATATTATTTCTCTTTCATCTACAAACACAATATAAAATGATTTTTTCTCATAGATTAAACAATCGAAAAACCCAAAATATTTAAAAATATATTATTTTGGAATTTTTTTAATTATATTTAAAAATATATTAATTGCATAGATTAAAATCTTTTTTGATATAATTTTTTTATAATAAGGAAAATATTTTTCTCATACACTTAAAATAACAACAAACTCAATAACTAAATTAAACTCACAATAGTTGAAATAAAAAACCGAAAAAAATGCATGCAATATGAAATTACAAACATAGAACTATAGAAGATACAAATTATATATTTAATTATCATTGTCGAATTTTTGCCATATATGTTCAATCAAGTCGTTTTTTAGAGCGTTATGAGCCTCTCTATTGCGAAGTTGTTCTCTGTTACTCATATAAGTGGAGATGTTTGCAATGCGTTCGGTAGAGTATTTTCATTAAGTCGTTTGAAACGACCTTTGAGTAAATCCACATTTCTTTCTTTGATATCTTCAGGATTTTCTGCTCGAGCTTCAAGAAACATTGTATGCACTCGTCCTCATATAGAGGCACCTTTTTGATTTTTGCCATGCACTCTATCTTCACTGATGAAAAACCAAGATGACATGAGAGCAACATCTTCTTTCACACACCAACTAACATTTTGAGAGATGTTTGTTTGTTGAACATTTTGGAACAAATTTCGGGAGATATTTTGTGATGGTTGAACTTGTTCGGTGATAGGAACTTGATTGAGATTTGGAGAAAACTGAGAGTTCTGATGATATTGAGAGTTTTGGTAATCTTCAGAATTCATAAAATTTTCAAAGTTTGGAAAATTTTGGGAGTAAGTAAAATAATTTGGATTGTTTGGATCCATAATAACAAATGATAGAAATTATGTGAGAAAAGAGAATATCAAAATGTAAAAAAAAATAGAATTTGAGATTGAGAGAAAATAGGGAACTTCAAATTTATGATTCAAAATATGTCAATATTAGACTCTACTTATAGACAAAAAAAAAAAAAAAAAATTGGAATTTTGATAATTTTTTAAAAAATAAATTAAACACAAATTATATCATTTATCAATAATCTAAATTATATCCATAAATATTTAATTCATCCAATGATGTGTTGACACTTGGCATAAGGGGATTGAATGACCATTTCATGATATAGGGTTGGACGACAGCTTCCATGAATCATGGATTGTGCCTAATTTCTGATTTTTTCTCTTTTTTTTTTTAAATTATTTTGTTTTGTCCTTTTTTCACAACCGGTCGTGTTGGTCGTGAATGAAGGTGGTCTAAATTTTATAAACACGAAATTAGTTATCCAACCAATTTTAAGAGTTTTAAATTTAGCCTCTTATCCCGTTGCAATCTAAAAAGGTCAAACCATTTTTTTGACCCGAATGAAAAGCAATTCAAAGTCTAGAGGTAAAAAGTATTGACTCGAAAAATTCCAACCCATTTCATATGCACTACTTTTTTGTATTGTCAATTAATCCATTGTTTTTAATATTTGTTGAAGAGAAACACGTGTGGAGCATTTAAATATATCATAATATATTGTAAAGTGTAAATGATTTAAAAAAAATCAAAATAATGATAATTGCACCAAACTATGTTTGTCCAGAATTTAATATTTCTGAATATATTAAATATTTTAATAAAGCCATTACTTATTGTTTATAATTTATTAGAATAATATAATACAATTATTAAGTAGTGAGCTATACCAATACAGATAACCCAAAGCCAAAAAAAGGACAGAAAAAAATGAGAGAGAGAGTAAAGAATCCAAATCCTAATAAAATATCCCAAATATATAACTATAACAATTATTTAGTGTTTAATTCATCATTTTGGATTTAGTATTGTTTATAAAAAAAACCACAAATCCTATATTTTATAAAATAAAAAATATAATTTTTACAATGACATTTTATTTATCCTGTATATGAAGATCATTTTTAAATATAAGTTTTTATATACTTCTACACAAGCAATAAAGTAATTTAAAATAACTCAAGAACGAAGCCTCGATCCTTAGCAAATGCGTTTTTCAAATGATTTATTTGTTTGAAAACAATAGTTTTATAAAGGGGAAAAATCATATTTGGCCCTGCAGGAATTGCCTCGGGCCGATTTTGGCCCATTTTCAGGCTTTTTTGGTTCATACGATGATTCCGTCTAGTTTTTAACGGGGATACCACGTGTGGGGCACGTGGTCGTTAAATGACTTTTTTCATTCACGCGTTCCAGACAATGAGTCACAACCAATTTCGAATCCTAAAAAACCCTAAATTCTCAAATCGCCAATTGTGAAACCTAAATCCTAAATCGAAGATTCCCAACTAAAAATCCTAAATCGCTGAAAAGCACATCCTAATCCGTTACCCATTTTACAAGTTGACACTGATATAGAGACATGGATCATCGCAAATCATCGGTTAATGCTAATTGCAGTGTTGAAGGAGGTTAGTTTTCAATCTTTTTTTTGTTTTTTATTGTTATTGGTAATGTTTTAGGGTTTGTTTATGTGTTATCGAGGTTTCTACTTCTGTTTTTTATAGTTTATCTGTTCTGCCATATTTAGGGTTTTGAAAACGATGGTTGTTTATTTGTTTTGTCTATTATCAGAATGTATAGGGTTATATGTGGAACCCTCTATCATATCTGTAAAGCATATTTATATTGTTTGTTTGTTAATATACTGTGTATTGTTTATTGTGGTCCTGTGTTCTGTAATTCTTTATTGAGAAAACATGTGGGCCTGTGTTTGTTTTATATTAATATCATGTGGGTCATGTTCTTTATTTGTTTAATTGAATCCTTTTTTTGTTTTTTTATTAAATTTGCAGAGGGGGTCAAAAATGTTTATGTTTCTGATAAATGTGGGGTTGGTAAGGATAGTGGTGGGGTTAGCACTGATAAAAGGGGGGTTGGCACTAAACATTCATTTGAGCATTACTGTGAATGGGGATTGGATGGGATTAATCCTGAAGAATATGGTATGGATGAAGGAGATAATAATCTGAATGATAGTATCTATGATTTAGGATCAGATTCTAATGATGAATTGTTTGAACTTGATGATGATGATTTTGACTTTGATGATGTATTATTTGAAGATAACATAGACAAGGAAGTAGAGTGGGTGGGCATAAGTAAAAAAGATGTTGAGTTGAATAGGGGGCATGATTCATCAGAGGTTGAAGACTCTGATGCTGAATTTGATAGTGAGTTAGGATCAGACATAGATAAGTTTGACTATAACCCTGTATTCAAGTCTTCTGCAACCTAAAATCCTGAATTTGTAATAGGCATGAAGTTCACTGATAAAAAATTGTTCAAAGAGGTTGTTTACTCTCATGGAATTAAGACAAGAAAAAATGTTAAAATTACAAAAAATGAGGCAAAAAGAATCTATGCTAGATGTTTGGGGAGGGGTGTGAATGGCAAATCAATTGTCTTAAAATGGTAGGTGAAGAATCATGGCAAATAAGGACATACAATTCTGATCACACATGTGGCACTAATTACCATTTGAAAAACTTAAATAGCATCTGGTTGGCTAAGTATTATCTTGAGAATTGGAGGGAAGATCCTGGTAGGAGTAGTAAGGGGTTTAGGAGATCTGCAATAAAGGAGTTAAGTTGTAATATATCAAAACAACAAGCATATAGAGCAAAGATGAAAGCTTTAAAAAGAATTGAGGGTAGTAATGATGCACAATATGCCAAACTTTGGGATCATGCACAAGCACCTAGGCAAAAGACTCCTGTGTCAACTATAATAATGGGAGTTGAGGAGGCAGGCAACTCAAGTGGAAATGTTTTTAAAAGACTGTATATTTGTTTCAAGACATTGAGGGTGGGCTTCCTAGCTGGTTGTAGACCTTGTGTAGGGGTAGATGGATGTCATTTAAAGGATCCACATGGGGTTGTGATGCTAACTGCAGTAGGGATAGATCCCAACAACCAAATATATCCAATAGCATATGCAGTGGTTGGTAGTGAAACCAAAGATAATTAGGTGTGGTTTCTTGAGTTGTTGAGGGAAGATTTGCAGATTGAAAGAGAGAACTTATTTACCTTTATGTCTGATAGGCAAAAGGGATTGATTCCTGCATTTGAGCATGTTATACCTGGGGTAGATAATAGGTTTTGTGTGAAGCATATGCATGGGAATATGAAGTTGGCTGGTTGGAAAGGTGTTGCTTTCAAAAGCTTGTTGTGGAAAACTGCTAGGGCTAATACTGTGGGTGGGTTTGATGTGGCAATGAGAGAAGTCAGTGCCTTAGATGATAAGTGTTTTACTTGGTTGCAAGAAAGACCACCAACACAGTGGAGTAGGTCTCACTTCTCACCTTATTTTAAGTGTGATGTACTCACAAACAATATGTGTGAATCCTTCAATAACACTATTTTAGAAGCTAGCGAGAAGCCTATTCTGACTATGTTGGAGTGGATTAGGAAGTATCTTATGACAAGAATGACTGAGAATAGAGATAAGACAGAAAGATGTTGGGAAGGTAGGAGAATATACCCAAGGATTAGAAAGATTTTGCAGAAGAGAAGGGAGAAGGTGACAGATTGCATTCCAATCAAGGCTGATCCTTGGAATTATGAGATTTTAGTTTGTGATGGTGGCAGATTCCATGTTGATTTGAGGGAACAATCATGCTCATGTAAATGTTGGGATTTAGAGGGTATTCCTTACAAACATGCATTGAGTGTTATTCTTGCTCAATCCTTAGATCCAGAGCTTTTTGTCAGTGATTACTATTCTGTGGAAACATACAATAAGGTATATGAGTCAGCTTTAGTTCCAAATGATGGTCCAGAACTATGGACTACCACAGGTTACATCCCTCCAATTCCTCCAAACTTTGGTAGGAAAAGAGGTAGACCAATAAAAATAATGAGAAAGGGTGATGAAGAAAAAAAAACAAAAAGAAGAAGATCCATAAATTGCCTAGACAAAAACCTGTGGTCCATTGCAGCTTCTGCCAAGGTGAAGGACACAACAAATTAAGGTTGCCTTTGGAAGCAGTTTGCTGAAGAATTCTCTGATGATGATGAGGGAGTGTCTGTTGGTCAAGAAAATGAACAAAATCAAAATGTAAGCTTACTTTTGACTTATTGATCTGCAAGTTGGAGAATATTATTAAAATTACTGATCTTTTTCTTGTTAATAAAGTAAATGAAGATGGAGTTACATCTATGCAAGAAGAGCTGACTCAAGAAGGTGGTTTCCCCAGCCTACCCCACAAACTCAAGAAGAGGTGACTCAAGATTATGGTTTCCCCAGCCAACACTCACACACTCAAGTAAGGTTACTAATATCATTTGACAATTAATAACAAGAGTAATACTAATATATTTTTATTTTGCAGGAAAACACACATGGCAGTGAGGCTAATGTTGAAGGAGGATCAACTCCCCTAAGTGCCCTTCAGCTTCTCTGTGTGAGTTTCATTTTATTACTTGATTTTTGTCAAAAAAATTTAATAACTCAACTGTAATATGCAAAGGCTAATACATTCTTTTGTCAGCTTCTTCCACCACCCCCTCTTATCCCTTCAAGACTGAATATAAGAGGACCTCCTCCGAACTTCAACCCATCAGATTATATAGCAATACCAACAATATTACCTAGACCTTCAGCAAACACAGAAGGCATTCCTGTTATTTTGCAAGGTGGTAAGAAGTTCACCAGTCTATCAAATTTAGGTGTTCTATGCAAGGGTAAGGGAAATGGTAAGACTTCGGATAATTTGTGGCATTTATGCTATAAACTATTATGTGATGGTGAAGACATTGTTGTTTTATCTTTTGGTGATGTAGGGATTGATTCTGGTGAACATATTTGAACACACTTGATTCATGTTTTGGTTTTTTGCACATGGGGTGGGCTTATGACCTATTGTTTTGTAATAGTGTTTTGCACAACTAAATTATCTATGTTTTAGGGTTTGGTGGCAGAATCCATGTTCATTTGTGTATGAACTGTTCAATTTATGAAGTGGTTCAATTTATGTTCAATTTAATATTGGTTGCAAGTGTGTTCCATTTCATAAATATATATTTGCATGGTAGATGAAAATCTACTCAAATAAAACTTAAAGGGGATATTTCACTGTTTACATAGGAAATTGCATAAAAAAGACATACACCTTCTAGTAATTAATTAGAAAACATCCATTTGTGCAAAATGGACAAGCATGCTAGTATGACCAGGCACATAGACAAGTTTTTCTTCTTCTCCAAATTGCCAATTCTTTCCTCCATTCTTTTCAATTCATTACACTTCATTTGCAGTTCGGCCTTCAGTTGCATTGTTTCACCTTTGAGCTGTGAAAAATCCCCTTTAAGTTCTGCAAACTTTATTTCTAGATTTGTAGGCGTATTGTGTTTACTTGGTTCGTCAATCCATTCAAAGAAGTTGCATCTTCTCCCGCTCAACGAGTCTGGGCAATTCTGAAATCGGCACCTTTCACTACCAGGTTGTCCGGAGACCCGAACCTTAGCAAACTTGCCACAGTCGCAACGTTTCATCGCTGAAACGTAAGATTGGCTCGATGAAGACATCTTCTCAACCTTTGCCTAACTTCTTGAATTTGTGCTCTATATTTGATGGTGATATGTGTTGAATTATATTTTGGGATGTTTGCAGCTTGTTATATAGTGTGTATTAGGGTTTGGTAAGGAAAAAACCGGGAAAGTTGCTACAAAACAGGTTTTCCCACCAAAATTGAGAACTAACGTTTTCTGTTAAACTAACTAACGGAGAGGGCTAAATTTGATGATTTTTGGGTCACTTTTGATACTAGGTGCCAAAAGTGGCCCGTGGCATTTCCTACAGCACCAAAAATGAAATTTCCCCGTTTTATAAAATATTGCAATTTATAAATATGAAAATGAGGGGTTCAATCATTGAGCAATGAACCATTACCCAACAACTTACAAAATAAAATATATAAATGCTACGCAATTCATATATTTGTGCGTATTATCAAGAGAATTTGGATTTAGCACTTTATTTTATAAATGGAAAACAATTTGAATATCGTCAACAGATGATCCATTCAATATATTGTGTTTTAAATAAATTAAAACAAAAAATGATAATAAAAATAGATAAAAGTGTGTGATAGTGTAAGCATGTACAAGCCAAAGCCATGCAAAGGCTGTGAAAAGAAGAAGCAAGAATTTGGCTAAGTACTGAAACAACGTAATGCACTTATAAAAACGTGTTTTGGAATCACGATTTCAGACTGTTAAAACAATTACTCAGAAACTGGCTTCAAGTTTGTTAAATATATATATCCCTCGTATTCATATGATATCCTCCAAAAAAACAAATATACTATCAATATATCGTACTGATATCGAAATATTTTCATCTTCAACTTTTTGCATAGAAATTCTGGATTTAATGTATTATAACATGAATTTATTTAATTCTTGTTAACTTTTTGTCAAAGAAAATATATAAATAATAGGTTAATATATTTTCAATCTACCGAGAATAGTTGTACAATATAAAAACATAATGATAATAATTAATTATTTGGTTCATGTGAACAAAACGTATTTAAAGTAAGTTTATATGATACCGTATCACGAATGTAGCTTCGTGCAATGAGTCAACCCATGAACTATACTTTACAATTCATATATGAATTTGTAAAAATGAGTTTTGTTGGTAATAAGAATCTATCTCATGGTAACTGAATATCCACTCAAACCGTCACATATAAATTTTTGGGATATATTTTTAAGTTTTAACAAATCAAATCTTCCTAAAACATCTGAACCAATCCACAAACAATTTCCACCCATTGATAAGTAAAATTTAGGAAACAAAACATCAGCAAAAAAGATATTCATTTAAAGGCATTTTTTGTAGATCTTAGGAGTAGATTCTAGGGTTTATTAACAATAAAAATAGAACGTTGAAGTTCAAATAAATTGCAAAAAGAATTCAGAAATGTATATTTAAATTAGCGCAAAAACAACCCCGCCGCCCAACAACAGAAATAAAGCAAAAATCTTAAATAAGGAAACATATGATAAGAAAAACATTTACTCTGATATTTTATATGAAAAAACAAAGTTGAACAAGAGTGATAGAGACGAGGGATACAACAATGGTAAATGCCTAAATGGTAGGTCGGAGATAAATAATATGGTCAAATGAGGGATTTATGAGCAAATTAAACAGTAGAAAAAAGAGGGAAAAGTAGTTGTGCACACAACTAATATTTAATTTTGATTTGATAATAGAGTCAATGTATTTAACAGAAGTTAGATACTGAAACGACGTTCAACTCTCCTGAAAATGAAACTACATTATGACTCATTATAGCTCATCAATCTGGAAAATAACACATTACCATATTTCAACCACTATTGGTTGATTCAGAAAAAAGTTTGTCATATGTATCTATGCTTCTCATTGTTTAAACATAAGAATCAAGAAAAGTTTTGAGATCATAAATATGGACATTATGCCTTTTGGATAGACCAAGAACATAATTGTCCAAACTTCATGACAAAAAAAACCATGGTATTTCACAGTTCACAAATCTCAAAACAACAATATAGTATTGATGACGAGATCTGGGTTCATAAGATTCGACAAGCAAGTTCTCGAGGTTAAAATCATATATGTACTTCCCATAAAAAGTTCACCACAATAGCAAGATACAAGAACATCATCTATAGTTCTGTGCTATTTGTATGGTTTTCAACACATGGTTTTGCATAATGAAACAAAGAGTTGCTATAAATAAACAGAACTCTAATTTATCACACCTAAATGTTTATTGACACATACCAGTCACCACGTAACCAAACCGAGGCCTGGACTGGCATTTGTGCTTTAATTTCATGATCCCTCCTTTCTTTTTAATCTTGATAGTTCATCAACAATGGTGGTGGTACTTCATGAATATATGTATATAAAGCCATCATTTTGTTGGAACTTGAGAAGCACAGCTTGCTCGTTTCTGCAAGTGCCTTAAACTCTGCTCCATACTAACTTGCACCATCTCAGCAAGCATCTTCTTTGCCTTCTCTAATTGATCTTTCCCCTCAATCTGAGATATAATGTTGCACACGATATTCTCAAGTGTATCAGGTTGAAGCTCAGACCTTGGATAAGGAGTGTCCCTAAGGAGACACAAAAGCATTTGAGCTTTTGGTATGGATTTAGGTGTTCCATGAACTGTGAGCTGAAGAAGCCCAGGTATGACACCTTCTCTTAGTATCGGTTCTCTGTACTTTGCGCGGTTACTCTGACACATCGTCAAAAGTGCTCCAACTGCATGTTCCCTGCTTTGAATCGAGCCTACTTCAAGAACTTCTACTACTGCAAGTATGCCCCCCTCTTCAGATGTCAGGGCCACTCTTCCTTCTTCAAACCCCACCAAAGATTCTATCAAAGCACTACACTTTTCTGCAGTTTTCGAAGACCTTTTACAAGATTTAATCAGACCAACCAGAGGAGGAATTGGTTTGGTTTTTAGGATTTCAATAAGAGTGTCTGGGTGAGTAGATAGATTGTAAAGAGCCATCACAGCATCAAATTTAGCGTGTGAACTCCCGTTTCGTAAAATTTCTACAAGGAGAGGGATTGCACCAGAAGCACTAATGATTGGCTTGTTGATCGATGATGCAGAGAGTGTGATCAAGGCCGCAGCAGCATGCTCTTGTAGAGCTAGATTCTCAGACTGAAGGAAACCAACTATAGGTTTTAAAGCACCAGCATCAATTATACTCACCTTGTTCCTGAAAATTCAGTAAACCAATCAAGCTCTATGTTCAACTACATTCAAAGACAGGAAAGAACAAACATCACAGAGCCTTCTTGCATAATTTACAACTGCGCAAAAAGAATATGCAGGAAATAGAAGCTTCATCAGCCATTCTTTTATTTACTTGTGTCCTCTTAATTAAAAACTATTGTTAGCATATGTCTTTAAGTTATAACAATGTTCAACTCAACCTCTTATAATTCCTCATGATTTATAGAGATCCTACTATAAATCCCATCAACCCAGATTTGTACATAAAACAGACCACAATGATATCAAAGAAAGAACCATTTCTCCTAAAACTCCAAAGTCCACATCTATCAATCCAAAGATGGTAGTTATCTAAGCAAGATAACACAAACAACTTTCATAGGAACCATTAAAGTTTCAATTGTTGAAAACGCCATATTTTTTAAGCATGTTGAAGACGCCTCAACAACACAGAAGATGCTCTTTTAGTGCATATTTTTGAAACAATTCTAGGCTTATAATTCCAATTACATAATCCAACGAAAAAGCATAATAAACATAAAAGGCGAGAAAGTGATCTCAGAATAACAATATTATCAAATAAAGAAAAGAATAGTCAACAAAGAATCAAACCGTCTTTTAATTATTTTATTTTCCTTTTCCTTTTACGGTTTTCAATATAATAATCTTCAATAGCAATATTTCGCCACAAATTCAGATAATATGAATTAATATTCAACACCTGAATCGGTATATTCCAGTAATTAACCATCCAGAAGTATAAAATTTCGCACTGCAATTACAAACTAGAAAAAGCAAACGCCGTGAACAAATATTAAACTAAGCTCACTTTTCGTCTTTGACGGCGAGGTTGAGCAAGGCGGCGAGGGCGGCCTCGTTGGCGTCAGCGGAGTCGCAGCAGAGCATGTCGGCAAGGGGCCCCACGGCGGCGGAGAAATGACGGCGGTAGCGCTGCGAAGCCTTGGTGAGGCATCGAATCTCCTTGGCGGCCTCCAATCTCAAATTGAGGTCGTCCGATTGAAGAAGAAGGAGCGTGCGATTGACGGCCGACGATGAAGATGAGGGACTCGAAACAGAATCAGCATGGACAGAGAGGTGAGAGAGGTTGCTGCTCTCTTCGATGCCCATAATATCTCCTCCCCAACTTCTGGTGGTGGAGAGAGAGAGTGTTTGCAGCTGTGGAGCGTGGTGATTGAGAGAGAGAGAGAGAGAGAGAGAGAGAGAGGGGGGGGGGGGGGGAACGGAAGTTAAAGTAAAGAGGAAGGGAACGTGAGATTGGCGTTAAGCAACTGTCACTTTTTGACGCTTTTTTTTTTGCTGTTAACAATTCCGTTGCAATAGATTTTTATCTTAATTTTTGAATGATCGTCATTCACCACATATATAAATAAATAACTAATTAGTACAAATTAATATTAGAAGATTATTGTAATGTAAGATGGAATTTGTAAACAAAACAAAATGATGTGGGTGCAATTCGGGAATAGCATGAATTTTAGGGTAGGTGGGTCAAATCTTATAATAGATTCTATAATTTACCATAAAAAAACACGTGGAAGTTCAAATGAATTTTTCGAAAAAGGTGAAAGAATACAGTTGAATTAGCGTCAACGCAAACCCACCGAAAAAACCAACTAAGCAAACCCCCGAACCTAAGATTAAGTAAAAAATAAAAAAATTATGTCAGCTGTAAGGGTTGTGGTGATAAGAGATAAATTTTCCAACACAGATTGCATTTATATTGAAAGTTCTCAACAATTATCGTCTTTAAATTTTCTTTTTGAGTTTAATAATTTATAAAATCATAGGACATAGTCAAGTTGGTAAAGTTGATAATGTGAGAAGAAATCTTCCGGTAATGCCGGTACAAACCCCTCATTCCATCAAAATATTGTGGACGTTTGTCCTAAACACATTAATCGATTTACATCTCATCACTGAGGGACCTACGATACAATCAAATGGTTCTTCATCTCTCCTGATCAAAAGAGGGAAAAAAAAAAAAAATGATAAGCGAGAAGAACATTTACTCTCATATTTTAATATTCAAAGCAAAAGGATCCAACATACTTCACCATATTCTTTCCTTTTTCTTTTTGTTAGTGAATCACTGTTTCAACCTTTTTTTCCTGTTTCTTTCCGTTTTATTAATGCATTTTTTGTTTTTACTTTTATTGCTCTATCATTCTTCATGTATAGCTTTCATTTTCTTCATATTTAGCTAAAAAAAAAATTATTTTCTTTTTAAATATTCTTCTTTAAATCCAGAATTTTTTTTTTGGAAAACCCAAATATTTCATTTGATTTCACTAGACTTTTTTTTTTTCCTTCCTTCATCTAGACAATTTGAAATGCATCAAATTACTAGGAATCATGAATGTATTACCTCTGGTTTATAGAAATAATTAATTTAATGGATTAAATTTTTGATATTGCTAATAAAAATGTAAGCATATTAACTTTTCATAACTAGTCCCACTTGTAGTTTGTTTGTTTCAAATTTTCTATGATGAAAGGATATCGAACTATTTTCTTTGAAATTTAAATCAAATAAAGTATTCATATATAGTAATAGTTTTATTATTTTCAAATTTTTATGTTATATTAAATTAGGAAGCCAAACTACATTTTAAAATTCACAAATTACCAGTAATTTGTTGTCATATACAAAGTGGATCCTGGTCACAGTTCATATCATGTGATAACCATAAATCCACGAATTAGATATCTTCGAGGAAAATTGGCAAAATAAATAAAGAAAACTTTTCTTTATTCACAACAAATTGCCACTTACCAGTCACCAAGAACCCAAATGAAAGGCCTGGACGGCATTTCTGCTTCGTCTTTCTTTTCACCCTTATTATCTTGCAATGGAGAGAGATTGAATGTACATATCAGCACTTGGGTATATCAACTTCAGGAACTGGGCATACCAGTGCCCGGTTCTGCAATTGCCTTAAGCTCTGCTTCATGCTAACTTGCACCATATCAGCAACCATCTGTCTAGCTTTCTCTAGTGGATCTTCCCTGTCGTTCACGATCTGGGACGCCATCTTGCTCACCAAGTTGTCCAATGCATTGTCGGTTTCAAGATCAGAGTCATCAACAGATAGTAGTGAGTATGGAGTGTCCCTCAACAAATGCAGAAGCGAATGAGCTTTTGGTATGGATTTAGGTGTTCCATAAACTGTGAGCTGAAGAAGCCCAGGGATCACACCTTCTCTTAGTATCGGTTCTTTGTACTTTATGCGGTTACTCTGACACATCGTCAAAAGTGCTCCAACTGCATGCTCCCGGCTTTGAATCGAGCCTCCTTCAAGAACTTCTACCACTGCAAGTATGCCCCCCTCTTCAGATTTCAGGGCCACTCTTCCTTCTTTAAACCCCACCAAAGATTCTATCAAAGCAATGCACTTTTCTGCAGTTCTTGAAGAAGAGCATTTAAGCAAATTAACCAGGGGTGGAATTGGTCTGGCTTTTAGGATTTGGGTGAGTGAGTCTGGGTGAGTGGATAGGTTGTATAGAGCCAACACAGCATCGACTTTGGTGGCGTGTGAACTAGCGTTTCTTAAGATTTGCACGAGGAGAGGGATTGCACCAGAAGCACCGATGATTGGCTTGTTGACTGATGAAGCAGAGAGGGTGATCAAGGCAGCGACAGCATGCTCCTGTAGAGCTAGATTCTCGGACTTAAGGAAGCCGATAATCGGATCTAAAGCACCTGCATCGACTATATTCACCTTGTTCCTGCAAATATATTAAACCTATCAATCTCTATGTTCAACTAAATCCATAGTTCATAGAGGACAAACAGAACAGAGTCTTCTTGCATAATTTAGTAGTGTCTCTCGGACATGATTATTAGATATCCAGCAAGATATTGCAGCGATCCAGATTCATACACACAAAAATTGATGGATTGAATGCACTAATTTTCCGGTTCTAAGAAAATGATATAACTCTTAAAGTTATGACCTTGAAGTTCCTGTTGGTACTTTCTGTCAAGAGAATGCAAGAATTGAGACCACAATAATAATCACAAAAAATCATATTCTAAGAAAATTCCAAAGTCCACATAGATAAGTCCTAATTAAATGATAAACTATTACTCCATTAGTGCTCACAAGAATATTATATCTTACACCAACCCAGATGATTTTTCACTGGATATATAAAAACAAAACAAAACAAAAAAATCTTGTTTTAAAATTCCAGTTACAGAATCCGAGGAAAAGTATTATAAAATAGAGAAGGCGAGAGAGTGACCTAAAAAATTTAGAAAAAAAAAACTATCAAATAAAGAAAAGCCAACAAAGAATCAAACTTCTTTTTCCCCAGTTTTAAATATTAACTTCAAAGCTATTTTTTGCAGCAAGTATCAATTAATATTTAACACCTGAAATCGGTTTATCTGAGTAATTCAATATCCAGAACCTCAAATTATTGCGATCAGAACAACTTTAATTAAAAAAAAAAAAAAAGAGGGAAAACACACACAGAGTGAAGAAATAGAAAATTGAGCTCACAATTCGTCTTTGACGGCGAGATTAAGCAAGGCGGCGAGTGCGGCCTCGCTGGCGTCGTTGGAATCGCAGCTAAGCATATCGACAAGGTGGCCGACGGCGGAGGAGAAACGGCGGCGGTAGCGCTGCGAGGTCTTAGTGAGGCGTCGAATCTCCTTGGCGGCGTGCAGTTTCATACTGAGGTCGTCCGATTGAAGAAGAAGGAGCGTGTGTTCCACGGCCGACGATGAGGCTGTGGGGCTCGAGCTAGAAGGTGCACCAATTTCAGCATCCAAAGTTAGCTGAGAGTGGCTACTGCCTTCCTCGATGCCCATTTTGAAGCCCTCGACCCCAATTTTGGGCCGTGGAGGGAGGAAGGCTGTAGCGTTGCGGCGGTGGTTGAAAATTGAGAGAGAGAGAGAGAGGTGTTAAAGTAATAAAGGAGGAGGCGTAGGATCGACTTTAAGCAACTGTCACTTTGTGCCTTATTTATTTATTGAGTTAGCTTTCACTTAGCAGCCGCTAATTGCAATTAGGGTGTGCTGGCATTTGGGTAAGATTTATTAATTTTCCTCTTCTTTTTTATTTTTTTTAATAACCTAATTAACGTGTGACTATTATCAAAATAATAAAGCAATTCCTCTAAATTGTTATAATGTAATTGATTTTGTTGGTTGCATTGAAATTCAAATATCTAAGAAATACATGTACACAAATAATCATGTAAGATACATTGTTATACTCTAGAATCATGGTTCGAATGGAATAATTTTTTTAAAGATTTATTTTGCCTATTTTAGTAATACCTATTTTATTTATGTTGATAATATGATTATGATTATGAGAAACTTAATGTATATTAATTATTTATTAATTAAAATAGTAGTTTATTTTATAAAAGATATATAATTTGTCAACTTTATTGTTTCAATGTATGTGAAATGATATACTCTATGCACATAATCATGATGTTATTATTGTAGCATAGCATTCAAAGATAATAGTGTAATGCTATGTTACAATATAATAAAGTAGTATGATGGAAATATGATTTTCCAATATGATCTAATTTTGTATTCTTTTAATCCCAATGAAAATTAATTAGAGTGTGCGTATTTTGGGCGGATTAATTAATTCCACACAAGCCTATTTTGTAGTAGGGGTTCATTTATAACTGTTTGATTTTTTTTTTATTTGATTATTTCTTAGGGAATTAATTATTTGATTGATTTTTTCAAAGCATTTAATTTTACTTTGAAAAAAGTAGTTAGGATGTTATTAAATACTCCCTCCGTCCCACAAAGATAGATTTATTATTATATTAGTATATTTTTTAATTTATAATTCCATATATACCCTTAATTAAATGAATATTAAAACTCTCTATGTACTTTTTGAAACAAAAACATGTTTCATTCAATGTTATAATTAATGAAAGATACGAATACAATTGAAACTTCAAATATTTTCTTAATTTGTGTGAAAATACAAGTAAGTCTATTTTTATGGGATAGAAGGAGAATTAGGGTGATGATAGTGATAAATGATAATACTTTCATCACAAATCCCTACATAATTTCATAAGTATACCATATATAAACTTATTTTTATAAATTAATTTTTACTTTATAAATCATGAATTGTAAATTTACTAATCTTATAAAATTAGACAATTATATTCATTCGCATGAAAAACAAATAGTAGTATCACATATGCTTACACAATCAGATTTTATTGATGTGTAAAAATCTAATCAATGTGAATTAAGATTATACTTGTAAGATAAGAGGAGTAGTATCCGAGAAAACCGTGGATTATGGCCACGTGTGTTTGTCCAATAATATTTGATAAGTGAGATTTATTCAGACCAAAGCCCGACAAGTAACATAGAAATGATGTGCCACTCCAACACCAATCAACATTGGATTATAATTTTTCCATAACATACACATCATCACTATATATCATCCTTTGGTTTTTTCTATCTTTATATTTTTATTACTCTAAAATTTTCATTTTGTCAAATATATTCTCATCACCATATAAATGAAGATTTGGTAACATATATAGAAAATGATGCATCTGTCTAACACCAATCAACATATGACTATAATTCCTACACGTTAATCCAAACATGTATCCACATCATCAAAGTGTTTTAGGGCTTTGTCCATTTATGTGAATGTTGCTGTATAGAAAACATGATAGTGTTTTAATATAGAGGATCGGCCTTATTTCTCTTATTTTTGGATAGTTTAATTCAAAAAAAAAAAAATGATATGTGATATATTTTGAAAAAATAAAAAAACTTAATTATTGATTTATGTTACATATGATATACCATATATCTTAAGATTTTGGGGTAATACACATGTGAATAAGGTTTCACTAGCCGTGTTTTAAGATATTAGGATTCTTTACTTATTTATATTCTAATATTATCTTTTATTCATAAATATATTTGGTACATAAACCAAAATAATGTGTGTTTTATTTTTTTTCCTTTTCCACTTTTCTTTTCTTTCTTTCCTTCTATAAATTTACAAGAAATTCACACAAAAGAAATGACTTCCACATTCAATTTTTGGTTTTTTTTTTCTTTTTGAATCAATATAATCGAACCAAACTTATGCATAGATAAGACTTGCATCTGACCTCTAAAGTACCAAATCTCCTCATTGTTAATAACAATTTTATGGTATTAAAAGTTGAATTTATAAGTTCTTTAAAAGTGTTTATAATTTTTTTAAAAAAATATATCTTATTTGATTTATAATTAAACTTATTTGAAAGAAATCCTAACTTGTATTTACAATAAAATCTTAAAATAACAAATTCCATAAAGTTTAATTAATTTAATAATGGAATTATAATTACTAACCTATTGAAAGTTATATGATCTCATTTTATTACTTTTATTTATTTAACAATTATTCTTAAATTAAAAATCAACATCTTACTCTCCCAAATAAGATTAGTCAAATAATACCCATTGCAATTTATTTTTAAAAAGGACCATATATATATATATATATATATATATATATATATATATATTAAATTACAAATGAATATGAGTTTTCGAACCCAAAATCTTACTTTGACTGAGAAATGTATCTTCTATTAGCTAGGTAATACAAAATTATCAAGAATACATTAAATGGCCCTTTTTTCCCTTGGTTTAGTTGCCTTTCTTTCTTGCTTAATAGCACCAACTTGATGACTTGATGTTAAAGATCAAACAATATGATAAGACCTGCATTAAAATAACAAAATTACGTCTCTTCATGATTATAAAGAAAATAATTTGAACCACAAATAATGTTTCATTTCTACTTCCAATTCTTAAAAATTAATAATTATATCCAATATTTAACCCAATTTAGATCATTTGTATCTAGGTTCACAAAAGCCAAGGAAATGTATTTCCGCCTAAAATATACCAATTTGTTTGGTTTGCTGCCCTCTTGCTACCAAACCACCAGATTTTGCATCACACACATGTACACACACACACACACACACACACACACACACATATATATATATATATATATATTATAAATGTATACAGGAAAATCTATAATATATATTATATGGGTTTTAATTAGAATATTTTTTCAATGATATGAACAAGTGATATAACTCAGTGTGGGACATGTGGTACAATGATTGGAACTCAAAAATATTCAACACATTCACATATATAAATAGATTTATGTGTTTATCAAATCAGATTTCCCTGAAATTAATAATTTTATTGCCGTCGGTTTCTCCTTTTTTTTTTCCTCCCTAATCAATTTCGATAGTCCCACACTCTTTTTATTATTGTTTCTATAATTAAATACTCCTACAGCTTTTCAGTATTAATTATAAATAGGCATTTTTAGTTATAAAATTCAATTTATCGTTACACTTTTCAAACATTTAAAATACTTCGTCTATTTCAATTCATCTTTCATTTAAAATTATATTTCTCAAATTAAATAATCATTTAACACATATAATATAATTATGAATATATAATGATTATAAACATAAATGATTTTCATTCAATTATGTGATAATTTTTACTTTATTTGGTCATCGCATATTTCACGTGAACTTTCTTGATTACATTTGACTTGTTTGGAAGCAAGGAGAAACATCCACCTTGGGAAATTCCCATTGAAACTAAAGGTATTTTTAGGACACTTTATCTTTATTGTTTTATGAGATCGAGTTTCATCTAAAAAAAATCTAATATAATTGATCTATTTTGATTTAAATTAAGTAAGTTTTGAAATAAATTTAGTGGGACTAGTATGAACTATAAGACAATCTCACCCAAGTTTTTGTCATGAAAATGTAATGCAATGTAATTTGATTATTATTTCAAAATAAGTGAAGATATGGTACTTGGTATAGATGCTAAATTGCCCAGTGAGTTCTTCCCTTAAATTCTTGACTTGAATCCAACTCCTGCTCAAATCAGTTGCTTTCTGTATAAGCCCATCTCAGTTGCTTAACACGTAGCTACAGTATACCAAACAAATGGGATTTAACAATTGGGCCTTCTCCAGCCCAAATAAATGAAAACTATATATGGGCCTTCTCCAGCCCAAGTAAATGAAAACTATGTCATATATTAATAATAAGGGTGATTCTATACACAGCCACGAAATTTCTCACTACAGTCATTATAAAAATGAAATTTCATTTTAACCCTTAAATATTACTGCGGTATTTTCTATGGTTTATTTTCTCTTTTTCGGTTTATTTTTTCTTTTTCTTCTCTCTTTTTCCTTTATACATCCATTTTTTTTCTTTCATTTTTTCTCTCTTTTTTTTTCTTTGTTTCTCTCTTTTTTCCTTTATACAACCATTGATACAGTCTTATTTTCTCTCCTTTTTTTTTAGTTATACAACCATTGAGTATTTAATCAAATTTCAATCCAATTACTCAAAAATATAAAAATAAAAATAAAATCATTATTTGGAGTGGATTACAAATTTTATAAGGTAAAACTCATGATATTCCAAATAACTTTTTTTTTTTTAATTTTATGAATGACTTTTTATATTGAATTTTCAACTATCTTGAAATTATTGTCCTATAAATTTTGTTCCCTAATATACGAATTAGAAGATTCGTATGAATCATAATTATATCAATGTATACTTCTAGGTAGTTTTATTATTGATTTACTACAATCCAAAGAATTAAAAAAAAAAAAAAAAAGGGGAAACAGATTCCTTGATTAGAAGATTCGTATGAATCATAATTATATCAATGTATACTTCTAAGTAGTTTCATTATTGATTTACTATAATCCAAACAATTAAAAAAAAAAAAAAAAGGAAACAAATTCCTTAACAAAAAACACGACAGTAGTATCTCCCACTCCCCCAGTAATTTCAAATTTCCAATCACTACGGACCCTCCCCCAGTCAAATTTCCAATCACTACAGACCCTCCCTCAGTAATTCCAAATTTTCAATCACTACAGACGCTTTTATCTGTTTTTTTTTTACCTATGTTCTATTTATCTCTATTTTTCTTCTTCTTCTTTCAACGGTTGCATAAGCTCAAAGATTTGGGGGTAATCTCTATTTTTCTTCTTCTTTTTTCAATCTCTATTTTTCTTCTTCTTTTTTCAACTGCTGCATATAATCAGAGATTTGGGGTTCTTAAAAAAATCTATCAATACAAAATTATTAAAATATCATTGTGTAGTTTCACTTTCAATAATCGGTTGAGGCGTCGAACAATAAAATTTATCTTTTATTTTGGGTAAATTTTTTTGATGGTGGTATGAATTGTGAAGAAAGAAATAATAATAATAAGCGGTTGTGCAGATGAGAAAAAAGAAAGAGAGAATGTGTTATAAAAACAAGAAAACATTCTTAAAAAAGGAAAAGAAAAATTAGAAAAAGAAAGAGGGAATGTGTTATAAAAACAAGAAAACATTCTTAAAAAAGGAAAAAAAAATTAGAAAAATGAATAAGGTTAGAAATGAGATTTCATTTCTATTGTGGCTGTATAGAGAAATTTTAAGATTGTATATAGAACCACCCTAATAATAAATCGTGATAACAATCGCAACTACAGGAAGATGACCCCATCTTTGGCCCATAACCCCGTGTGAAACCATTTTTCAGTTTTGGGTTGATCCTATTGGATTTCATTTTAAACAGATTTCGGATTAAACCCTGTGTGGGAGGTGTAAACCCTGTGTGGGATTTGGCCTAGGAATCTTAGATTCTAGTAGGTTTAACTTGTTTTGGAAGAGGTTTGTAAAGACGAGTCTTGTAAAGCAAACTGACCATAACGAAGTTCCTCCTCTGAGAAGGAGTAGAGTGGACGTAGAAGAGTTACACCACCTTCGAACCACTATAAGCCATAAGTATTTACTGCTTATCTTATTTGCTGCATTGCATTGTTTGCGTATCTATCTTGTTGCAACTATCATAAGCATCCTGATAAACGTTTGTTCTAAAATCATATTTGAAAAAGAAAACTGGTTTTCATTAAAAACTCTATCAAGTTTATTCCTCTGCGTTGCATTCTGATACTTCGTCAGTAACCTAATCTAGCCTAGGGCCAGGTTACTGATTCGAGACATGATATTGTTCTCTTTGTTTGAGACAGAAACCTGTTAATCAGTAAATGTTTTAAAAAGTTGTAAAATCGATAGAGGTTCATTCACCCCCGTCTGAACCTCTGACCACTTGGGACCAACAAAATTGATCCGTTTAAATAGATTTTCGAATCTAACCCTAATCTTATTGAAATTATGCTAAACCAGTTATTATTAGGTATTAGGTAAAGAAATTAAATTGTATTTTAGATATAAAATATTTGAATCAAATTATAAAATATAGCAATATTCAAAATTAAACATATAAAAGTAGATAATTCATAATAACAAAATTTATACAGTCTAATATCCGTGAAACTGAGGTGGAACAAGTATGAAAACACAGGGGAGATCGACGTGAAAAAATAAAATCATATATTTTAAATTTATATCATATATATTTATATACATATATATTATATAATGTTATGGGTCAGATAGTTCCCCATACCAGTTTGATTCCCATGTTAATTCCAGTGTTTATATATATATATATATATATATATATATATATATATATATATATATATATTATTGTATAGATTAAAAAAATATTGATTGAGAGAGTCTAATTTGCATGTGCCTTGCCCCTATGCTCCTAACACGGCTGCTCACTTCATAATTTCATCATCTCATGCAATCCCATTAATCAACTATAAGAATATTTATAACGATTATCATAATGAAATAATTAAATCATAAATCAATAAAATAAATAGATCAATTTTGTCTTAGTCAAGATCCATATGGAACTCGAATATAATAAACTTCAACCATTCGATCTTTTTACTAAAATATATATAGAGAGGAAATCATACAAAGTTGTGCTACACCACCACTCTAATGTTGAATTTTCATAAAGTAATTACATACAAATCATGACACCAGGGTTTTGCATGCAGGCATTTCAATGATTAGTCTATATATTAATATAAAAAAAGTTTATATATGTGTATAAGTACTAGTAGAATTGAATGTGGAGATGAATATATATGTAAGTCAAAGTATTGACACTTAATGCTTGGAGAGAATATTAATCTTGAGAGTTTAATTTGAACTTAATTCAACAAATGTAACAAATAATCTTAATCTAGTTTTTCATTTGATAAAAGTATTAATTAATTAGTTGAGTTCGAACTCGCTTGTTGAAATATATAACATATGTCTAGAAATTAAGACATGTTATAATTTATTCGAATTTAATTTTATATATATATATATATATATATATATTTCAAATAAAACTTGACTACATTGATAATCAAAATTCACATAAACTTGACAAGTACCTTTGTACTCAATTAACTATAATTTTTTACACTTCTAATTGAACCATTCTGGAGGCACATGATCAACTGCCATTATTGATCGATTGAAATTAAAAAATTAAGATAAAGTCAACCAAATCTATAATGTGTGTGTGTGTATATATATATATATTTATTTATTTTTCTAATATTAGTCAGAGAGAGATACATCTCTACAAATTCTGATCCAAAAGACATATATCATTTACTTTTTCAAGGATAAATCCAAAAGATACATTACATCTCTACAAATTCTTGGAATGATAGGACTACATCTATCTACATAATTATGGAACATATTATCCATGTCATGAGCCTTTGAAGAAATAATCAAATAACTCGAAAGAAAGCGAACTTATTAACTAATAAGCATGCAATCTATAGTTACAAAAAATTATGTACTCTTTTAGTTGAGATTTAAAACTTTGTAACTGTGGTGATCAGAAAGTCCGATTCAAAAGGGTAGAAAAACATGTACTCTTGTGAAATTATTTCAGAAATTTCTTAATTTAGGAATTTCACGTATAAGATTCGGATATATAAATATCTCACTTTAACTTAATAATAAGTTTGAATGGATTACATGAGACTCTATTTCAAAGAATTCTAATCCTTGAAACTCCGTTTTACCAAGATTTTACCATTGACGCTGCATTTTTTCTTGAGGTTTTGTGCTTGAAATTAACAAAAATATATCTATGGTAAATTAACTCTACGAGTGCAAGATATGCCCTTTTTTTTTTTGGGTTCTTAATTAAATGTATATGGCATTAGTAATTTAGTTTAGTTTGTATTTATTTACTTTTCCAATAATTTGCTATCCACCATAGAAGTTTTTGTTTAAGAAAAAACAAAATTAAAAAGTTGTAATTTGATGACACATAATTCTTTATTATAGAACGAAGAGAGTACTTCTTCGGTAATATGTGTACTGTGCATTGGTGCATTGCTGTAAAGGAGATAATATTTTTTATAACTCAGCATATTTAAATTTGGTTTAATCATTAAAATAACTTGATTATTAATATTAACAAAATAATATAGAGACCACATTTGGTCGATCAATATAAATGTATGATACAGCATAACAGCCTGATCAACCCATAAAAGTTGATTAAATTAGGGAATCTCAACATAATTAAGGAGACAACTAAATCAGTTGAAATGGTACAACTATTGTAGTGTAATATTCGCATTTAATTTTGGATTTTGGGAATTTAGAAAATCAATTCTTATAGATTAGGCATGTGATGGCACATGTCATCCTTAATAAAACCCACACGTGCCTTATGGTCCCCATTTCATGAACATATTTATTTAAACTCATTTCAAAATTTACTTCAGAGTTCAGTATATGTGATTTTTTTTAATTGTAATTGAGAATGAGACTCTAATTTGAGAAAAAAAAAAAAAAGAAGAAGTTTATATACATATTTTGTCAAACTATGTAAATGGGAGAATAAATTTATGAAGATAATTAATTAAATACCAATTATCTTTGATTATCATTTCGTTCCTTAAATTAATTTGACATGTCTCCTACTTCTTAATTTGTAGAAACATTCAGTTTTTTTTTAAAGATAAAAGGAAGGAAAAGTTAGCATTTCATTATCACAACTTTCTTTATTTCAGATTTTTTTTTTTTCAAATTAAAAGATGTTGTCTATCCTATTAACTAATCAATAATTAATTATGAATAAAACTTTAATAGTATCTGATAGATAATAAAAACAATAAATATTTAAATAAATTGCAATAGTGGCGAGAACTTTACGCTAAGGAAATAACAAATTTGAATTTTAAATACAATTAATGAGTTCAGAAATAGAACACTGTTTACAACTAGCATTTAAATCTTTAAATATAGTTTAATTTTTATTATATGTACCATCTAAATTATTATCATATTTATTATACTAGCTACATAAATTATTAATATAACTGAACATAAAATTATAAGTATATATATTTGATTAGTTAAAAAACAATAAAGTTTGAAGTTCAATTAATGCTTGGAATTGAATTTCAGTTACATGATTACATCGAAATGGTCGAAAAGTTGCATTATCTTTCTTTTTAATACTTAATTTCTAACATACATTTAATTAATTTGGGATAACAATCCCATCCCGAAGATTTAATCTCAAACAATTAATTTACAATATGATGATTTGCAATTGGCCATTCTCTTCACCATACAACTATGTCCGAAGACAAGTTGCACTACCTTTTAATTTGAAGCTAATTATTGAATACTTAACATATACATAAAAAACACAAATAATGAGTGTAAACTTTTCTTTTCTTCTACAGTATTTTACTTTTGACATAATACAAATATAAAATTATTGAAATATAGTATGAAATTTGTAACAAAGAATTATGTTTGCGAGAAATTAAAAAAAAAAAAAATTCATAAACTTAATTGGAGGATTATAATGATATATCACAACACACAAAATGGCGTTTTTTCCCATTACCCGTGGGAGAAGGGAAGCATTTTCTGCTAATGATTTTCTGTCAATTTCATTTATTAATATATAGTAATCACATTACATAATGCTACCTATTAAATTAATTCTAAATTCAATCACACAATCAATGATTGGATGAGGTGTAATGTTTTGTTATGCCTTCCTTTTTTGTACATAATTAACATTTGAAATATAATATATTAATTTTCCAAATATACGTACTTTATTCAATAAGAATGATTACATATGAAAGAGAGACTGATAAAGTCACTAAAACTAATTTGTCGTCAATTCAATCTATAATAATAAAGCTACTAAAAGATTTATACTTATTTTAGTTGTAAAAACACCACAACAGCTATTGTTGGTGTCAACTAATCACTCGTCCCAAAATAAATATCATTTTAGAATTTTACACACAAATTATAATTAAAATTGATAAAAAAAAAGGGACTTATTCAATTATTATAAGTAAATTTCTAATAATCACTCTATATCTCATTCAATTTAAGATAAGTAAATTACGACAATTTTTTTTAGAATATGGACAAATGTTTTTTAGGACAACTATTTTTCCGACTTTAACGCCATTTAAGAAAAGAGAGAGTACAATATAGAAGGTGTGACAAAACTAGTTTATTTCATTTAAAATAAGAATGACTAATTTTGTCATATGCTATAAGACAAGTTTACATTTTTAATATATGTGCTTGTGAATTCAGTGTTCAAAATATCAATAAAAATAATTGTATAGTCATAACATTAAAAAAAAAAAAAAAAAAAATTCATTTTTTACCTTTTTCCCTGACCAAAATCCGATGCAAAATTCAGCCACAAACTAATGTAAACAAATAGAGATTATTTCATTAATTTAGATCAAAACTGTTGCAAGAACTTCTGGAGACCACATTTTCAGACTCCAAAATAAAAACTAGATATTGAAGTAGTAAATATCAAGAAATTAAGGAACAACTCTTAACAATGAACACATTTATTTCACTCCTGAGAAGTTGCTCTTCAATCAACTCGAACAATATCAATCCTATTATTTTGTAGCCCCTTTTCAAATTATGGGAGTTCATAATTAGTTGATTCATATGCTCTTCTTCTTTCCATGCATGATCTCATTTCGAGCTCGAGTTTCTGTCTCTTTGAGATGCAAGAATCGCATCAATGGCTTCTCTAACTTGAGAAAGATCTGGAGCTTTCCCCCCTTGTGCTGGCCAAAATTCATCCGTTGCCAAAACCTGCAAAAAATTCATCACAAAATTTAATAATTTTATTGAACTTTGATCTAGGGTTTTATAAAAAATTTAATTTATACATACCTTCACTTGCAACTGGAGAAACTTGACATAACTAATTGCTTTTTCTAGCATGGTAACCAGATCAACCTGCATAAACAAATAAAAAAATTCAATTAAGTTCAGATTTAATTTCAAAAAAGAAAAAAAAAATCAAGAATCAAATGAACCTTAACTAGAGTACAACCTTGGAGCCATTAGGTACAAGATCTTGCAGCAGCTTAAGGCGTTCACTGATTCTCTCTCTTCGATTCTGCATCACAAAATTAAATAAAATATTTTCCTTAATTTGAACACAATTTCTTATAATTCAAACCGTTCACTTGAAAAAGAATCTAATTAATTAATTAATTAACCTTAGCTGCAACACTTTGTGGATCCTTAGTTGTCGACACTGGCTTCGATTTGGTCTTCTTCGAAGCATTAGTGATCGGATCAAGAACACATTGCTTTTTCAGAGCTTGCTCATCATCTTCTTCCTACAACAATCAATCACTTGGTTAAACTCATGCAAAGTGATCACAAATTTCTTGATTTTCTTGAATTCAAATAATTACCATAGATGGGCGTTTATTAGTGATGGTGTTGGACTCGTGATCATTGAGCCACGGAAACGGGCCGCCACTGGTCGTGGAGCCATGCTCGTCGGAGGCGTGGTGGCTGCTGGAAGTTTCCGGCGGGCCATGGGCGGCGGCGCTGGGATTCATCTGATCATGATTCTGGTATTCCCAAACAGGATACTCATCTTCTTCACTGATCATCTTAGGGAATAAGTTTCTGTGAACGGCCCGTTTAGCGGGTTCAAAGCTGAGAAGTGATCCACCAGCGTGGATGAAATTGCCGAATTCGGGCTTGAAATTGATCACTGAATGGCCCTCCTCATAGGCTGTGGCTTGGTACCCTAATCCGTTGGAGTTGGAGCTGCTGGGACTGGATACTGAGGAAGAATTGCTCATGGTGAAATTCTTGGTGAATAATCCAGATGCCTTTTCCGGGCTTTCGGGCTCACGGTTGTAAACGGGCTTGAGCCCGAAGTTGTGTTCGTAGAATGCACTGGCTTGGATTATGGCCATGGCTGAGTCGTTTTGCAAGTGCTCCTTGTTTGCTAGTGCCATTGGTAGAATCTTGGATAAATTTGATTCAAGATTATGGAAAAAGACAACGGGGTGGAATAATGGTGTAAGAAAGTGGCTATGAGTTCAATCCTATATTAATACAGATTTGAATTTCAGTGCAAGGAATTGATGTGAATTAAGTAAGTATATATATAACAGTAGTAGCAAATTTTATTTTATTTTATTTTATTATATTATATTATGGATTGTTGTATGGGGATTGCTAGCTGGCAGAGTTTATAGTAAATGGGGGTGATGAGAGTCAGCGGTTCTTTCGCAAAGCCCACGTCTGTGAGATTCGTTACACCACATTAATGTTAATACAGTAGAGTAGTTTAGTTAATATGAGAGCTAAGTTGTAAGAATATTTCTCTCCTTCCTACCTATTTTCCTACTTACTAAACAGTCCATCACCACGTGGATACAACTCCTTTTATTATTATTTCCATACATTCTTTTTAGATTCTTCATGGATTTCACCATTTTCCATTCATATTATTTATTGTGACAACCTCCTACTCTTGAATTTGTTGTTTGTGGAATTTAGTTTTCATATTGTTTACATGTGAATATGATATAATTACATGTATAAATTTCAAATATTGCTATGCTCAGTACAATCACTTAAATGTAATGTGTATAGTAGCAAATGAAATTAATGTCGAGATCTGAACTGTCTACATGAACCAAAAAAGAACTTATATGAGGCCCAAAAATTAAGCTATTCAAATTAAACTCAATGTAGATAGTATCATATCAAGACCTAAGTCAAAATCTGGGTTATTATCCACTCGTGTTAAGGGTCACCGATCATATTCTCTGAACTATTGTTTAAGGAGAATTGTTGATTTACTTTTAGATATATGAGTTGTTGAACTTAGTCGATTCTATATAGTGCCAAATTTGAGTTCAATTGAAAAACTTGAGGGTAAGAGTATAATGACAAGACTTGTGATCATATTGATTGTTTAGCTCGACCTCCAAACTTACTCAAGTAACTCGAGCTCGATTTGATTAGCTTAGATGATCCAGCAATATTTTGTTAATGGTAATACAAAAATTTTATGAAAGGCAATTTTAGAAAATAGTTTTTGGAGTCTGTAATATGGCGCCACATCATCTTGGTGGTTGAAAATTCTTAAATGTATGGATTATGTGACAATTTCCAATGGATTTTATAGATTCGATGAAAAAAAACTGATGAAATTGAACAATTTTGTATAATTGATATTTCAACATAGGAGAACTATTTTCGGATATTATTTAGTCAACGTGACTGAAATGAATTTTTCCGAAAGTAGACTATATAAACTATACTTATATTTGGGCTGTCCACGTAGGCTGAAAGCCCGCTCCCAACAGTAAAATCATGCGGGCTTAGCCTACCTTGCTATCTGTGTTATGCCCAACAAAATCTATTCATATAATAAGATGGAACCAGTAATAAGTATATTATGCAAAAAATTCACATAAAGTTATTTATCCATCAATTTGGATAGAATAATGTGTTATATATCGTTCTGCATCATAGATTGTGTTTCTATCAAAATAAATTTAAAGAATCCAAATTTAAAATAAACAAATTCAAACTTTTAAATGTGACCAAAATTCTATTTTTTGATTATATCGATAGGGATGGTAAATTTAGGACAGTTTTCAGTTGATTATTGATGCTCATCCCTAGACAATTTGCCCTTCCAACATAGTAATTCAATATTAGGAATCGCAAACATTGAACGTGTCGTGCCAATATTTTACAGTAAAATTTAGTTATAATTAAATAAAGATAGATATATATGATGGATATAAAGAAACTAATGAGATCCAAATGTTTGTTAGTGCTGAGTTGTGGTACACCATAACTCAATTTTCTATAATAAAGTGGTCACGTAACATTGCTTAATTAAGTGGATGGTTTGTATATATCAAGTTACGAGGGTGTACCAATACCATGCATGGATTAGGACATTAATTCCACTTGTATAGTACTACTAACATTTTTCTATTGCTTTTATTAATTAAATGCCTCATATATAATTCCTCCAAATTGCTTTCAATATTAGCAACCTTCATAAGTATTCAAAATTCTGAAACAGAATATTGTATATGTAGAATACAAATACATATAATCTTTGGGTGTAGTTAAAAAACTGATCGAGATCAAAAAATATATTAAATATATAAAATTATGTTATTTTGACCAATAGTTAAAAAAATAATTAAAGACAACTTGAATAAAGGTTAGTGATTTTTTTGAAAATTAACCAATTTTTATTTTCTTGCTACTTTCAATATTGATGTGTACACAGTACACCTTCCTAAAGTTTATTATTGTAAAGACACTAGTATTAAAAATTATATTCTCCTTTTGATTTAAATGATATATTTATTAGTCAGTATGTGTATTTTACATCAACACTAATTGGACGACCACGTTGCCTTAACTTCTCCTCCGATAATCAAATAGATGTGTAGAATTTGAACAATAATAATGAATAGAAAATTCAATTAAATATCCCAGTCTTGGTATTTCAAGAATTCTTTTTCTAATTTTAGAATAGAATTCTGGTCTTGATGAACATCATATATAAATAGTACTTTAATTTTTCTCTCAAAATCAATGAAGATATAAGCGCCATTAATGACAGTTTCAGACAAGTAAAACAGATAGGTAATGAGAAAATCAAAGATGGCTTTGGAATTAGCGCAATTCCCTTGTCTTCTGGAGATAATGTTTCTATAAATGAGTGACATTATATTTTATAGAAATTTTTGTTTTTAAATCATTCAAATTTTCATATTTTATTTTTTTCCTAATCTAATTTTTTTTTCCTACTTAAGTCCTGTAAATTTAAAATTCCATTTTTTTTTTTAAATCCAGTTTACCAGCTATAACAGGTCAAGCGATCGATTGTGTTTTACTTGAAATTCAAACTTTTGTGTTAACAACTTTTTTTTTATGAATATGGTAGCTTAAATTTTGAATAATTATCTTTATTTTAAATATAAATAATAATATAATTATATATTTTCTCAAAACACAATATTTTAAAATAAACATGTAGATTTTAATTTTAATTTTTATAATGTGTTTATGAATTGAAACAAGTTTTACCTATCAATGAACTTTTATAATTATTTTATATAATTTTTTATAATATGTAGTTTAAATGTTAAATAAATAGCAATATATCAATTTAACATTATTGCAGATAATCAAACTAAAAATAAAGAGTTATTAAAATTATAGGAATTACTAAACTTAGAAAGTGAATAGATAAATGATTAACATTTTAAGAAGCCAGAGTTCGAGGTAAATAATTTTTTTACCTATTTTATATAAATAAAGCACTTCAATTTTTCCCTGAATTTATTAATATATTTAATTATAAACAACTAAAATAATCAAATAAACTTACAGCGGTACAACTAAAAGAAGATTTACTCGATAATTGTAAGTGTTTTATTATTATCTTAACTCGAATTCTGTCTTTCATTCATGAATGTCGGCACATGGACATGCATTTTTTTTCAAATGGTCTGTAATGAAATGGATTGATCATTTTGTTTTATGGAAAAAGAAGTGAATTTATTGCTGTGTTATGTAAGTTGACTTTGAAGCCCAAATGAGGAAAACAAAGGAAAAATAAATAAAAAATAAAATTATTACATTGTATACATAAAAATATTAATATTTTTTAATCAACGGTGTTGACTGATCGTTGACTAGCTGGTCAACGTCAGTCACCAAATATGTCTCCACATTAATCGGATCAAATGCTCGTCTCACGAAATGAAAACCGTGATGGTTTCACGCAAGACCCACCCCACGAAAATAGTGATTTTTTTTTCCCATGTATTAAGACTTAAGAGACGTATTTGATGTGTTTGTAATCATAAAAAGTTTACCCAAATTTTCAGCTATATTGTTGTCTAATGTAGTTAATTAAAAAAATGTCAAATAGTAGGATGGTTAATCCATAAAAACATTAAATAAGGTTATAATAAAAATGAATTTAATATACATTTTTATTAATAAATATATGAATTATAATTTTGGAACATATAAAAATGAATGGAGAATACTTTTACCGAAGTGAGTTATACGCATTATGTTAATAATAATGATAATAATATCTATCGAAACATATTATATCTTGATAAAGTAAATTTACACTATATATAAGAAAGACTATACTTTAATCCCTATGCATTTAATTTGTTAACTTTTGTCCCTATACTTTGTTTTCTACACTTTACCTCCATATCATTTTCCTTTTATTTGATTCATGTCCCAAAGATTTGAACGACATTGACTCTCAAACAAACAAAATTTGAATAATCTTTTAAATTCATAATGAAGCCATTTTCAATTATCTGTGTCCAATTCTTAATCCTTTCGAATGTGGGGGAAAATGTAGTTTTAATATAATCGAGTGAAAATACGGATTAAGATCGATATATTGTGGTTAAAACAAATTGATTTAAAATAAGCTTCTCAAAATCGATTTAAATTTTGAACATCAAAAAATTGAAATTTGCGTTTTCACGTAAATTGGCTGAAGTTTATTATCCAAATTGCCTAGTAAAGGGGTTTGACAATTTCAGACAATAAGTTTTAAGATTGACAATTTTATACTTCAACTTTTGAAAATTCGGAAATTTAGACAAATTTAAACTCGAATTGTCAAATTGGGCTGAAATCACACGTGGTCCTTTAATTTTGGACTATTCGACCCAAATTGCTAATTTAGCTATCATTTTACACTTATATGGAAATGTTTGTACATATAATCATCCCTTCTAAATGAAATGACTTATGTGGATTAAATAACGTTAATCCAGCTAGTTTATTACCAAATTACAAGCAATGGGCAAAAATTGGTTCATAGATACATTCTTTCAATTTATCTTTCTTTTAATACCTTTAGTGGCCCATATTGAGCTTAGTGTTAGCCCACTAGCAAACAATACGGTGGATTACCCAGTTCATGATTGACACCTTCACTTTCCTATAACTTGATTCGAGTTTGTAAATCAACACCCACTCCATTCCATGACTCCATATACCAATCTATAACTCAATTCAATACATCAAGGGTCTGTTTGCTTTGCTTTCATTGGGCTTGATAATATACCATATCAACAAGATTAACTTGTTTGTTTGAAAAATATGAGCCCATGATATAAAAAGGACCCGTTATTGAATCATTGAACCTTGTGATAGGAATATGTGGATAGTTTATCCCATGTATTCAAGCCAACTCATTATCCCATGAAAATAATATAATTGAAGCAAATATGAATATAATCAATAATTGAAGCAAACGTACCCTTATCAATAATTGAAGCAAACGTACCCCAAAGGGTGCATATATACAAAGCAAGAAATATTATCACCATGGGCACTCACAACAGATTTTGTTATAGAAAAGGTGCAAAACTGCATGCCCACAAATTTTAGACATCTCTAGTTAACAAGGTAGCCACACATTTACTGATGACTCTTCAACTTACATAAAAGTTGCTCATAAGCAAATGCTTTCCCTGCTTTACATAGGCTCTGTTTCAGCTTTGAGAGTGTGGCAGAATTCAGCTTAATCCCTCTCTCCATCATTTCCTCACAACACTTAACTGCTTCAGGAACACGATTCATGTCCCGAAGCCCCACAACCAACAAGTTACCCGTTTCATCCAAATCAGAACGATATTTCTCAATCATACATCTCCACACCTTCACTCCCATGTAGGGATCTCCAGAATCTAAATATGTCTTCACTGCCATACTGCAATCTTGTTGCATTGGCACAAACTCATTTTTCACCATCTCCTTGAATACCGGAGTGGCCTCCCTTAGCCGTCTGTGTTTGATCAAAAAATGAAACAGCAAACTGTAGGTTTCAGAATCAGGAAACGCCCCATTATAAACCATCTCATCTAATAGCCTCTCAGCTGAATCAAAATCCCTGGTATTGCAATACAAGGAGATCATTGATTTGTACATTACTGTATCTGGTCGAATAATGTTATTCCCAACCATTGCCTCCCAAACTACTTTAGCAGATCTTGCATCACTCTTCCTCACACATTCATCAATCGAAAACTTAAAGAACTTCATGCCCGGATAACAACCCCTATCCATCATTGTATCAAGAAATTTCAATACTTCATGCATTCCTTTTGGACCCTTTAGAAGAGTACACAAGAATGCATCATAAGCACGTATGTTCCTCTTATCCCATCCGATATCAATCACCATATCCGAAAAGGTTTGCCTGGCCCCACCCACGGCACCATCACTCTCCCAACCCTCAAGCAAAATCGCATATGTCTCTGCATCTACCTTAATCTTCCCCTTAACAATTCCCAAATAGTCATTTGCTAGGTGAGTTCTCCCACCATTACAGATTGCATATAACAAGCAATTTAAGGCTGCAATGTTCCCAGGAAGACCATATTGATCCATAACCTCGAAACTTGAAATAGCGACCTGCACACGATCAGCAGTCACATAATTACTAAACACTGACTTAAAAGTAGACAAAGAGAGCAACAATTCTTTCTTCATGGACTTCATAGCATCCCACATAGCATCAAACAAGCAATTCTTTCCCAACAAATCAACAACCAAGTTCCACGCAGATAGCCTATGCTTACTATTGAACTGAAAACTTGACCACCGGAAAAACTTCACCGCCGATCCTGGGTACCCATACGACAGTTTGAGCACCTCCTCAACATCTTCTTCAGAAACCCTAATTCCAGTATCATCAAGAACCCTCTCCACAGTCACAGCCGGAGTATTGGCGATGATTTCGCACAAAATTTTCAGTTTTGGGGGCAAATAGGGTACTTCAATGTACGAAATGAATTTAGAGAGCTTACTCATTACTCGTTGGTGGGAATTCAGATTCGGGGAGGCGTGATTGTTGATTGGGTAGTCGAAATCCGTAGAAATTTGATCGTGGTGGTGACGCTTTTTCGTTGGGTCGATTTTGTATGATGACGAAGAGGAAGAATGGGATCTTTTTCTGGAATTCCTCATGTGTCTTGGCATTTGATTGCATATATGAGATGAATTTAGGATCTTGAAAGGAACGACGGAGAAATCAATCGGAAAATTTAATCATCATCTGAAACTCTAGGTCAGGGATTGGGGGTTTTACAAAACAGAAATAATAAAATTTCATATTAGAACATTTCCATTACTCTATAGTCTGTATTATTAAAAACTAATGTAAATAAATTTAAATAAAAAACAATTTACTAATGGGACTCAATTAAATTAGTAGCCCATCTTAAAAAAAAAAATTTTAATAATAATAAAATTAGTAGTCCATATTCAATTCTAACAATAAATAAGAAATTTCCTGCCATCTGAAATGGCCCATGAAAAGCTTTCCATAAAAAAAGCCCAAAGAAATTTTTGTAATGCTAGGCCCAAAGATACCTGAGGGAATGGGCTCATTTGGGCCCTAAACTCTATTAGAAGCTGACAAATACATGTCTTATTCTTCATCCAGGAAACATAATTTGGGCTATAATTAAATACTAATACCATCAGTTATGCTTTCACTTTTCATTTCTTTCGTTTTGGTGCCAAAGTTGATGTGATTTCTTTTCAAAAAGTAGTAACTGAAAATAGGATTCCTACCCTCAATTGTGTTTTAAACACATTAATTAAAGCACATCGTTTTGTAAAGGACAATATTGTGTTTTACATGAAACCTGACATCGTTTGATAACTAGACAAAATTCGTCAATATTAATGGAGAAACTGATATTAGAGTGTATGTTTGATAATCAGACAAAGTTCTTCAATTTCGTGTCCCACGAGATTTATGGTTCATGTCCAAATTATAGGTTGTAGGACACGAATTATGAATCATATTAACATAATTCATTGGTTGATAAAAGTCATGGTTGGTGTCACTCTTTCATTTATGTTTGACGTGGTCTACCCGCATTTTATTAAGAGTATTTATGTCATGATACAATATTTATTTTAACTACAAAATACGTCATTTATAAATTAAAGATCTTTTATTATCACATGCATATGACTATTTATAGTCATTCTTACATTATTTCATTTAATTACGCAAGAAATAAATAAAAGGTCATGACATAATTGATAGTACATACTTTGCAACAATATGCCCTTTCATACATCTAATACCATTTTAGTACAATAATGATAATTCCTAACTACCCCTGTCTATTCTATTAATGAAGTCAAACTCATATTTCTCACTAATATCGGAGTATAAAATAATTCTTGATTTCAATAATCTCAAGTACACTTTGTTTTTCTAATTCATGAATTTTAATTTTGATTTATTTTCATTAGAAAAACTCATATAATTGTGCTTTATCATTTTTTTTATTATATTAGAACACATTATATGTGCAATAATGATGATGACATAATAATTATACATATTTAAATTGAGATATCTATAGTCTACACATCAAAACTATGCCATTTTATTATGGTTCAATGTTTACTCGAAAACTCTAGAATAGCTATATATATAATTTAACAACACATCCTAATTACTTTAGAGCAACCACTAAATGGAAAATTTAATAAACAAATTTTATTGACAATAGAAACCATCACAATATGATTCGTTATTCACATTAATTGGAGAGGTAATAATTTTTTTTTTTTTTTTGCTAATAATTGAAATAGGTGTGTATCTATCTAGAAGGTTTTACTTCTTACTTTGGAGATGGCAGTGTGAAATTTCTAGAAGGCTCTTTTGTGGGGAATATTGTTTATCAAATATCTGTTGAAGTTGTCTCTTGTTAGAACTGTTTTTGAAACAAAAAAATTATTTGTATATAAATATATTGAGGATTTGCTAAAGTTGGTATTATTAGTACAACTGTGAATGTCATTAGGTGACCTAGCAGTTATCGAAAAGAGGATTGCCTGTCTCTATCTTGACCATACAATCATGCACACATAGTAAACATTAACTATCATTTCCCAAAAAATATGATTTGTTTCTTATAATTATCACTTAATCATAATAATTAATAATTAAATCCGCTCACGTGGGGATCTTCTTTTAATCACGCTTTGGTTATGGGGGGTGGCAGATTCTGGTATTTGAAAATGGTGTGTTACTAATCAATTGATGATAGAAAAAAAAAGTACTCATAAACATTTGTTTGATATTTAATTAAGATCGTATGGCCAATATATAAATAAATAAGAAATTATATAAAATTAAAATTAAAATGACAATTACAAGTAACTATTCGGGTTTTCATTTTTTTTCTTTTCTCATTGCTTTAGTTTTCTTAGTTTTATAAGTACCATCATTCCTCATTTCTTAATTGAACTGGTAATAAATAGTAAGAGTGCAATCATATGAAAAGAAATAGTAACTCCTATTATATAATAAATTCACAATTATGATACCAATCTATAACAACTTAAATCAATCAATTTCATAGACACACACAAACTAAACCTTAACTTATCAACAAGCAAAACATATTAATTCATTAATGAACTAACTCAGTAATTAAATGAAACAACAAATATTAATAATGTGAAAATTTTGATGGAAAAGATGTGCAACATAAAAAAATTAAAAAAAAAAAGGAAAAGTTACCTATAAAACTCCAACGTGATACACTCATGTCTCCATCAATTCGCAAATCACTGTTGTCATTTGCCAAACAAAAACTTTTCTTTTATGTTATATAATCATGGCAAAATAGTAGTTTGAGATTGAATGGAGGTATAACTTTTTTTAAATATATAATTAGTTCATTTGTATTTTTCAAAATTGGAAGTACCTTAGATCTCCCAGATTGTGATTTCAAAAGTTTTTAACATTATTTAATTAGTTTGCATTTGGATTGAAATATTTGAGTGAATGATTTCAAAAATTATATAAAATTTTAACATTGAATTTACGAATTACATTAAAATAAGTCATATAAAAAGTGATGAATTTGAATCATCATAAATCAATATCATCAGACGACGTGTTAAGTGTAATTAATATCTGACTCATCATAATGACCCGAATATTTACAATTATACATATAGGTACGATTGAATATAATTATTAATTAATATCTTGCTAACTCGTCTTAATGGCCCAGACAACTAAACAAGGCACCAAAATAAATGCACAAATATTTGGCCCCTAGGATGGACATTATTCTAAGTAAGATGTCAACTCAAAAAATTAAAAACAAGAAGCATCATTTATGCCAAGTTTCTAAATTATTTATCATCTATATATGTGTATTTATATGGTCCCATTTGTTGGTACCGACACTTGTCACACGTGTGCAATGGCCACCATAATCTAAGAGTACAATTAAATATAGAGCCTCGTAATTTTATTTTATTTTATTGTATGAATTCTATAAGCCATGTTCTAACTCACAAGTTTAGGATTCAGGAATTCATAAAACTACATTACTAATGTACTAATTTTTGCTGATGGAGGGTCATAAATTTTAGAATAATATAATAATATTGTTTTTTAAAATATGTATATATTTAAAATATGTAAATTTATGTTAGGATATATAAATTTCATGAATAAAATTATTTATTAATAAGTTAAATTTTATACAAATGATGTACAAATATAATATTAAAAAGTAGATTATAAAATTGTAAGTCTATATATTAATTAAAAATTAAAAATAAAATGTGGTTTTTTATTAATTGAATTTTAAATATATAAAAAATCACTATCTATAAAAGTTGAATCACTTCTTTATATAAAACGCTTGTCGTTGTGTTCTTTTCCCTAACATCTTATCATAGATTAAGGTCTTCAAATTCAGGTTAGATAAAAATTATTGAGGGGGCTAATTGACTAATTAGGGAGACTAGATTACTATAAAATCTATATTTTAACACTGCCAAGAAAAAAAAAAATCCAACACAATATGTAAGGTTAAAGCTCATATGATACAAGGAGGCTAAGTCCTCTAATTTATTGAATCAATAAGGAAATGAAAAGTTGAATTTATTTATCATAATGTGGGGATAAAAAGAAGAGAAGAAAGAAGCCTACGAGTGGTTAAAAATATGTAGCCTAGGCTACAAAATTTCATGCAAATTAATTAATCCACTCTACGAATTATCTAAAACAATTTTGTGCACGTTTCTTCCATCTACATCACATGAAAAAGACAGTTTTGAAAGAGATGGATGCAAGGATGGCTCATTCCATACTACCGGATTATTATGAGTAGATTGAGTCTAGACAAATAGCTAACTAGTAGCTCTATATATATAGATTTGTCCGAAACTAGATATATTTATGTTGGCCGAAAATTGAAAATGTTATATGAGTTTCCTAAATTAAGAGAGAGATGCGTTTATCAAATCCATCATATCAATCGTATATCATTTATAAATTTAAGAGTAACTAATAAACTATGATACAAATTAGAGCATGTAGGAATGAAATTAATATATTATATAGAATATAAAAAAAAAGGGTTTTTTATAAGCTTTATTCTTATAATACATGCATTTTTCCATTAACTTATGCAAAACAGTACGGAAATCGTCTTAAATTCTTCGATTTTAAAAAAATGTTATTACATATTAATGATGTTATTAAAATAAATATGGTGTGAATACATAAATAAAATATAATATAAAATGAAACATTGAAAACTGGAGTGTCTGAGTCTTACAAATATATATTATCGTGAGTTCGATAGTTTGAATCATATATTATCATAGTATTTTTTTTTTTTAAACTCAATTTCTAATTATATAATCCATATATGAAGTATGATGAGATTATTGTGGCTTGTAAACTGGAAATTTTGAATTCGAGACCGAAATATTCATCTTGGGTTCCCATCCAAGAAAGGTTAAATCATTTGAGTGAAAAAAAAAAAAAAAGACAATGAAATGTGACGAAACTCCAATGAAAGCTGTTTTTGGATCCTTTGTAATAAAATGTTGTAGTTGGAAGTTCCTACCATTTAATTTATAGAAGAATAAAATGATGACACATTTCCAACCGATTCATTAGATCACCTTTTTTTAAATTCATCATCGTCTACATTAATAATGATTAGAATTTTTAGATGATAATAATTAGTCTATTATATTACTATTTTACATGATATAATGAACGAGAAATTTTAATAAATCAATAGTGGTCGAATTGAATTATTCCAACCGGTAGTTAAACCATAGTTTATATTATCAAACCATTTATAAATTCATTGATCCAAAGTCATACGGATGTGGTTGTAAAACACCCAAAATTTTATGTACAATGTTCCTATGGAAAATAAAGTGTCATTTTCGTTTTTAGCAACTTGTTAAGATTTTTCTTTTTAAACTACAAATTAAAATTCATAAAATCTTAGTCGAGAATTTTTTTTGGACATTTTATCATTTTTTGTCCATACCACATTTATTTTATTATGAATCTATAAAATCAGTGTATTCTATTCACATTAACCAATATCATTCCACTTTAAACCATACTATCAAAACCTAGGACACAAATTATATAAATGCTCAAAAAAGAATGAAACTTAATTGGTCACTAAAAACTAATTTTGTTTCTTAGAATGTTATATATGGAGTTTTTCACAGAAATACATACCACCTCACTTGGTAGTATATTTACTGTAAACTCATCAAATATACTACCAATTGAATATAAAATTACCTTCATTTAAAATTTAACTAGTAATTCTTCCGTGCGATGCACGGATGCACGGGAATTTCGTTTTGTTAAAAATGATCATAGTGATATAGTTTTCAATGATTTCAATAATAGTATGATGGTTGTATGAATAAAAAATCTACGGATAATTTGTCAAATGAAATAGTATGCTCAATAATAATTTATAAATTTGTAATGTACACAAGATTAATACCATTAATTAACAAAATCATTAATGAAATTCAAATTCTAAGACTCCTCCTTATATGTAAAAAGGAAATTAAGGACTTTTAGTGACATTATAATTTGATGAACAAACAAAAAGAAATACAATTATATACGTTGCAATCAATTAATGGGAGATATTTCTGCAAAATGTAAAAGTGGTTAGCTTAATGGAAGAAACAAATAAATTTTAAACAAAATTTCAGTGGCTAAAGACTTAAGTGTGTAAACCGTTGTACAACAAAATAAAGAGAATAAAAACTCAAAGATTGAATAATGTTTGAGATGAAAGCTATCTGACGATAACAAATCAATTAAAATTCAACTCAATTTTACCTGAGAAGAATTATCAATTATAAGAAGAAATCGAATGATTTGGTGAGAAATTTTTGCTTATCGTCTATTCTCGTTTATCGCCACCAACTTCTCCAAATACAATTGGGGTTTATGCACAAAGAGAAACGTCGAGTAACTTGCACCATTCGACTCCTATCCATTCTCATGCATTTCATCAAACACTTTCTCAACTATTGAAATTCAAGAACAAATAAATATTAATAAATAAAAAATTTCATGTCAAAGTCTAATATTGTATTTTAACTATTTAAGATCAAAATCAAAATAGGCATTATAAAATTTGAATTATAGAAATAATTATTTTTAATATTATTATAGAAATATATTAGTAAATATCTTTTGAACAAATGAACATTATAAATTTACATGTATCGTAAATTTATATTTTTAAAATTTTTAAAATGCCATGATAATTAATTACAGTTTGCAGTTAATCTCATGACAAACCCAACCAATGAGTCTTGAGGAGACATTTTTCCGATCAATATTTATGATGAATTTTTTTTTCTACATTTGAAACAAATTGTCTAAAACATGCAACTGATCGATTTATTGAGATGACATTAATTTAGTTTATCTGAAAGCATATTACTTCATTATATATAACAAATTAAAATATGCAAAAGGTTATATTTGCATGTTTGATGATTACAAAATATATATATATATATATATATATATTACTATGACAATAATCAATTATTTAAGAAATTTTTTATTAAATGAAAAACATATACAAGCAAAGGTTGGAATAATGTTTCAACCAGAAGTAAAAATTTCATATTGAAAATGTTAAATATTCTTAAATAAACATTTCATCAAACACATAATAGACAAATATATAGTTATACAAATGAAATCAACAATGGTCAGCCATCATCCGATCCTCTTCAACTTTAAGCTTCAAGCCAAAATAAATTACTGAGTTTTTGAATTTTGCTCCGATTAATATAGTTTTAATTTTTGAGAAAAAAACAAAGGAGTGGTGTGCATCAAAAGGGATATATACCTTATTTTGAGACATCAGCAAAAGAAGATTACAACAAAAGACACTAACCTGCTTGAGAAATTCTTCATGCCAATTGTCAACCAACACACGACAATATTACCAAATCAAAGGAATTCTCATTTTTGGCACCCAACTGCACTCACGCCAATCAACTTCTGCAACTTTGCAAAAAGAGCTTCTAAAAAGAATGAAAAATGTGTTATATGCTAATGAGGTGACAGCTTTTTTTGCAACAACTGTATTTTAGTAGTTTTGAGCATTATTATTATTATTATTATTATTATTATTATTATTATTATTATTATTATTTTGAATAAAAGATGTAAAATTACGATTCTGTCCAAACTTCTTTATTATTATATAAGTATAGATTTAATTTCACATATAAAACTTTAATGTTATGTATATTTGGCCAAATAATTTAATTTCACATATAAAATTTTAATGTTATGTATATTTTGATTCCAACTTTTATAATATAAATTTATTTTTTTTTACTATAACACAATAATAACTTGTGTAGCTCAAACCTAATAAAGTTAAATTTAGGCTCATAATATTAGATTTTTTTTTTAAATATGAAAGGGATGAAAACAATAAAAATTAGTAAAAAGAATGGTGAAAATAAAATCTTTTATAAAAATTGAGTATCAATACCACTTTATCCACAAGACGTGGTAGAAACTGTTTGTAAATTTGAAGCACATTGTTCTAAAATTCATTAGGCTAGGCCAGAAGGCCCATTTAACATCCACATATGAGCCCAAACTAAGCCCACTTGGGGGGGGGGGGGGTGATTTCTTCTTTCTAAAATATTTTTATTTTTATTTTTCATTATTAGTATTTTAGTTAACCCCATTTAAGAGACAAACAGAACCACTTGTCTTGACGTAGTGAAAAATTAGGGGAAAACCGATTGCTGTTGGGATAACTCCAATTAATTTCCTTAAAGAGTGATATTAAAATAATTAAAGAAAGAAAATAAATTGACTTTAGAAACAATATGGGAACATATTAGGCAAACAATAGAGGCAAAAAAGGAAGCTAACAAATGGCAGAGGAGAGCCCATCTCCCCTGTCAAGCATGGTTGTTGGGGATATCAAAAATTATTGAATTGGATGGTCACCAAACTTCATTTGCACCATCTATTTATCTTTGCTACTTCAAAATTATTATTCTTTAATTAATCAAAACACCATCCTCATTACCCTTCAAATCCTCCCTTTTTCTGCATCGAAGTATATGACTTGTCTTGTCCAAATAATATGAATTCAATAATAGCAAGCAATCAGTGAGCCACAAGCCCCCCTCCTACTCTCTGCTTTTATATTTCTTTGATTCCCTATTTTTATGCATTATTTGTACTGTTGTGGGCTCTCGCCTCTCTCTCTCTCTCTCTCTCTCTAGGTTCATGCTTTTCTTGTTCTTAGTATAATGCCATTTACTTGATGATCTTTGGTTCTTGGGATGGGACCATCATCTCTCACCTTCTCCACATTACGGATTACCAGACGTTTATTTTTTTTAATACATATATGAATTTGTTTAAGCACATTTGCATCCACTATCCCAATTATACTATCGTCTTTTTCACTCTTGAGGAGTGAAATTCTCACCTCCCCTTTCAAGCAAAGTAGATTCAGCTTTTTTCCTCTTTTTATCTCTTCTTTATTGCTCTTTGTTTTCTGTGTTTTTGCTTTTGTCTGAAAATGGGGTTTTCAAGAAACAGTTTTATCAACTCTGTGGAGTTTCCCCACACCTCTTTCCCATCAAAGACTCAAACTTTATGCTCTGGAGTTGATGATCATGTGCTGTGTGAGAACTGTGAGGAGTTTGATGATTATGAAGTAAAGTTCAAGTCTTTATTGTACAAGATGGTCTGGGATTTTGGTCTAGGCTGTGTGATTCCCCGCCGCCTGCGGCGGAGCTCCGGCGAGAATGAGGGTGGCCGGAATTTGGAGCACAACAAGGCTTGGTTGCTGGCAGAGTCTGGTGGCTGTGTTTCTGAGGAGCCACACTCAGTCCACTCCTCTTTTAGGTTCAGTTTGTGCTCTCAAGTTGAGCTTGAATCAATGGCTGTCAACAAGTGCTGTTCTGCTACTGTTTTGATGGTTAATTTGGACAATGGGTTGTTGTCTGATTCCAAGTCTAGGGATTTGAAATGGAGCGGAATTGAATCTCTGGAAAGAAGCATTTCCCCTGTGGCACACTCTTTGATTAGGTTCAGCTATTCTGATATTCAATCTGCCACTAGAAATTTCTCCAAAGGTAAACCTTTGATTTTCATTATTTTCTTTAATTTGAACATTTTTGCAAGATTTTGTGTTGATTTGGATTTGTGTTTGTTGTGTTGAGTTAGGTAGAGTGTTGGGGAGAGGGGCATTGAGCTGTGTGTTTAGAGGAAGAGTTGGGATTCTGAAAACTGCAGTGGCAATTAAGAGGTTGGATAAGGAGGATAAGGAATCTTCAAAGGCATTTTGTAGGGAATTGATGATAGCAAGTTCTTTGCATAATCCTCACATTGTTCCACTTGTGGGATTTTGTATTGATGCTGAGATGGGCTTGTTCTTGGTCTACAAATACGTTTCCGGTGGAAGCTTAGAGCGATTCTTGCACGGTATGAGTCCGTTCTTGTCATTGATCATAGAAAGAACTTTTAATCCCTAGTTATGAAGTCTTTAGTGAATTGAGATGTATTTCCCAATTGCAGAAAAGAAGAGAGGTGTTAAGGGTGGCCCTTCACTTCCATGGTCTACTAGGTACAAGGTTGCAATGGGAATCGCGGAGGCGATTGAGTATTTACATAATGGCACAGAAAGGTGTGTTGTTCATAGGGACATAAAGCCCTCAAACATCCTTCTTTCGTCCAAAAAGATACCCAAGGTAATTAATGGAGAAACTTCATTTTCTTGAATCGTGAAATTTGGTAACCCAAGTCTTATTGGATAAGTATTAAACTGTGTTGAATAATTGTTCAGTTGTGTGACTTTGGCTTGGCAACATGGACTGCTGCGCCTTCGGTGCCATTCCTGTGCAAAACGGTTAAAGGCACATTCGGGTATGGCCTTTGTAACTTGTGTTATAGCACATAGTAGTATCGTGTTTGTTATTTCCATGGTAGACAAAGATTGATTTTTCAGGCTCATTGAATCTTGTAGGTACTTGGCTCCTGAGTATTTCCAACATGGGAAAGTATCTGATAAAACCGACATTTATGCTTTTGGGGTTGTGCTATTGGAACTCATAACTGGAAGGAAGCCAATCGAGTCAAGCAGAGGACAAGGAGAGGAAAATTTGGTTTTGTGGGTAGGTTATCGCTTAAACTTCTCTCTTATTTAGCTGCATAAGTTCATTGATTAGTTAAAGATATATTTGTCCACTTTTTATGTTCCACAAAAACTCTAGAACAACACACTTAATTGAGATCAGAAGGTGTAGTTCTTGAAGCTTGATGTTGCATTAGGTTTGTTGATCGAAGCTAAGATTAGTTTTGGTTGTTTACCATTTCAGGCAAAGCCACTATTGCAACAAGCAAGTGTAGAAAAATTGCTTGATCCACGGCTAAGATTCACCGAAAAGAACAGGAATCAGGTGGCACGAATGGTTCGAGCTGCAACTGCTTGCATAAACAATGAGTCGAGGAGGCCGGAGATGGGTGAAATCGTGACGATCTTGAGAGGAAAAGAATCAACTGGTTTAAGCAGAAAGAAGTCTCTCGTATCGGTTAACTCTATTGTTCTTGATTCATACCCAGAGTTGCACCAAACAAAGAGTGAGATGAAGAGTCATTTTGCTTTGGCCATGTTAGGGGTTGAGTTCGACGATGATGATCATTTTTACCGCCGGTGATAAACCCTAACTTCGATATGAGCTTTCTTTTATTCTTTCTTAAGAATAATTCTCTCTCAACTCCTTTTGTTTTAGGTAGTTCTCAAAGAAAAACCTAGGGTTAGAAACAAGAAGTTTGGTTTTTGTATAGAAAAGAAAGTGCTTCCTTTTGTCAACTTTATTTGCATAGGAAGTAGTTTAACTATTGTTGTTTGGACTTTGATCTATTGTGTATTTCCATGAAGAGGTTTGTGTAGTAAATGATACTCTTAGTGAAATACATCGAATGTAATATCTTTCGTTCGTGTATGATGTGTTTTTTTGTGAGTATTTAGATTGTCGATATTGTTGCAGTCTGTATAGTGTCTACGGAACCGATTAGGGTTGAATCTTGACTTTGAAAAGATTGTAAACAAAGACCACTTAAGCATAAACCTAACAACATTACTTCTTTACACACCTTAGAATTGCCAAAATCCATATTCTTTCTTCTCTATTGTGTTGTGAATTATAACTCATTGGGCAATTTATCTCTCGAGAGATTTGGTTAAATTACTAAACACGATAAGAGATGGAGAAATCTAGTGCAATTGAATGTATAATAAAGTTGACTAGGCATCTCATCAAAGGTACTTACAAAGACCATGTGCTTCCCATAATTTCAAATGCAGTACAATATAGTGAATATACAATGAAGCAGAACATGTTGATGACAAACTCCCTGAATACAGACATTATTCTGAGCACTTTTTTCAAACTACAATCTTGTCTATCCTCCAAAATTAATTTATAAAAAAAAAAAAGGGAATAATTCCACATTTTTTGCACATGAATACAACCCAAGTTTCCAGCAGAACTTCCCTGAACCAAAAATTATTGGAGCTTAAAAAACTGACATATTCCATCAATAAATGTAAACGAATAGGAATCCTCTGATTTGTCAACCTGAGTCGCAACAATTTAGTTTGCACGATAAATCGACTCTCTAAAAAATCAGATCAATCATGTAATTAGCAGAATCTCAAACATCATGGTACTCATTGATCAAAGCTCAATCAACCGTGAATCATGTTGAGCACATCTCATGTTGGCTTTAAAGTTATATGCAATAATGTAAAACACTACTTACTTGAAAATATAAGATAATGTAACTCAAATGAAGCTGACATCAGCTCTTTATATAATGATGGGTCTAAATCCTAAAATACATAGATGAAATCAACGATCAAAGTCTTGGAAAATCGTGCACATTGGCACAAGAAGATACCTCGAAAAAAAATCAGGATGTTGGAAATTGGTCGGATAATGGATAGTTGTCTAAAAGAGGGAGTGAGATCGTCTATGCTACATATTTGAGCAGGGCATCGAGCACAGCTTCTCGGGTTGGCAAAGCCGGAATAGCACCCCTTTCTGTCACAGTCAATGCACCACATGCATTTGCAAATCTCAAAGCGTCTCTTAACCGGCCCTCATCCTGTCGAAACATTGATCCAATAGTTTATAAAAGATCGTAACATCATCATACTTTAGAGAAACGTAAGTGACAAGTTTTCTTTAATTCAGGTGCTTAAAAGGAGTAAGTAGCATAATAACTCAGCGTATGAGTACACTATGAAATCAAAGCTCACGTTTTTCTTGTTTACATTGGTCTAAGTAGTCAAATTAATTGATGTGCAAAACATCGTTATTGTGGCCGTCAATGCTTTAGAAGTTATATATATTACCTTAAGCAAGGACGTATCGGAAGCTAACTGTGACAGGATTCCAGCCACAAAAGCATCGCCAGCGCCTGTTGTATCCACAGGTTCCACCTTAAGACCATCCACTCTTCCACTAAACTCCTGCAAATAAATAAGCCGTGCAGTATTAATCATCCATGGTAAAGAAATGAAGATACGAAACCAGAACAGTGGGATTTTTTGCCGGTTTTTTTGTATAGCTCAGAGACAAATTACACCATTCCCAGTAATTCATTCTTAACTTACATAAACAGCATACCTTGGTATAATATCTGCAGCCTCCGGGACCTTCGGTGACGAGGAGTAATTTCAGATTTTCATGATACAATTTGCGAATTACATTGTCATCATATGGATCTTCTCCATGTGTTAAAAAGGAAATCTCCTCTTGACCAATCTGAAGTTTACATAGCCAAATATAAGAGTCAATCAACACTCATGGGGCCATGTCATCGCTCTGAAAGAATGGGTTCGAGAGTACCTTAATAATATCAGCACTATCCCATATGCTAAGAATTCCTTCTCTAGCACTTTCCGCAGATGGCCACAAAGGTAGCCTCAAATTGGGATCATACGACAAAATCACACCCGCATCCTTTGCAGCCTTAGAGGCGGCAATGTGGGCCGACTTGCAAGGCTCTGTAATTAAGCTTATAGAACCATAGTGAAAAATCTTGGCCTGAAGAACGTAAGGAATCAAGCAAACGATTAATCATTTGCCACAACGATCCATAAATAGTAGAAAAGTTGACACTGTTAGTTACCTTCTTGATCAACTCCAAGTCAAGTTCATCCTCCTGGAGTAACATATCAGCACTGGGATTGCGGTAAAACATGAACTCACGTTCCCCATCATTTGTCAGAGTTACAAACGCTAAAGCAGTTCGAGCACCAGTATCGAATCTCATTCCTTTGTTGTTCACATTGTTCTCTTTTAGAATATCAGCAAGCATGTAACCAAATTCATCTTCGCCAACCTAAACAAACAACATTCTTTAAACCTTGCTACCAACATGAAGCTATAACTTGACTTCAATGATCGAATAAGTACCTTGCCTATGAATGCAGATGCACCACCAAGACGAGCAATGCCAACAGCGACATTAGCCGGTGCACCTCCAGGAGCTTTCTTAAAGGCAGGTGCTTGGGCCAAAGAGAGCCCACTTGTGGTTGGTACAAAATCAATAAGCATTTCACCAAAGCAAACCACGAGATTCGATTCATCCGTTTCCAACGGCCCATTACCACTTTCTACTGCTCTACCTATGAATTACGCAATTAGAGAACCAACTTTTCTAGAGGTGATAGTATCATCATAGTAAGAATGCATTCAAGTACTAATTTTGTTCATATTTTTTAGAAACATAAACAACACATTCAATTCTAAGAGAAGCAATCACCAATCATATCAACATTAATTAACCGCTCAAAAACACATAAAAACAGAACAAGAGAACCTGATTCTTACCTTGAAGTTTGAATCTTGGAAATGAAGAGAAATTGGATGCTTTGGCACTGCATTTCTTGGAAAAAGAAGGGCGATGGGATGGCCCACAAGCTTGTGGATTCGAAGAGGGGAAGCTAAGGCTCAAGGCAGCACAATGAAGAGCCATTTATTCAGTTTGAAACCCAAATAAACGAGAGTTAATTCACAGACCGAGATTTTTCTGTTCGAAGAAATCCCTAATTAATTCTTTCTTGGCGTTACAATTTATGGTTTGGAAGGGGGAACACGAGCGGACAACCTTGGATAAATCGAACTACATAGAATCAAGAATTCTTGGAAAAATATCCCTTTTCAATCAAACAATAAAAATCAGAAAAAAAAAAAAAAAAACTAGTTGGGGGTGGCAGTGGTTAGTAGTCCAGCGGAGAAAGCCAAGAAGGAAGAAAGAAGAGAGAGAGAGAGAGAGAGAGAGAGAGAGAGAGAGAGGAGGGTTGTCTTTGTAGAATGAGAGTGAGAGTGAGAGTGAGAGTGGCGAATGACAAGTGTTAATCCTGTTGGAGTATTTTGATCTCTTCGGACAGCCAACCACCTCACCATCTTCCTTATAGTACTGTTCCATAATCTAGTATTATTGGATTTTATTGACTGACCTTTTTATTGTTGCGCATTAAAATATAAGATTATTTTAATTTCAATAACTTTTAAAATATTAATAAATAATCACCATTAATAAAATACGAGAACTAGGAAGAACTGTCTTAATTTGGCGGGCTGGGCTGCTATTTTACCGGGCTCGGAAAAGGCCAACCCAGCCCGATCCACAGGTAGGCCAATTTTTTTGCTTGCTTTTTCTTTTTCATAATTTTAATTTTTTAAAAGAAAGAAATGATATTTATAATACTTTTTATTCTTTACTCTTCTTATTTGCATGGAATTACATGTAAAATATAAAATAAAAAATATAATGAAAATTAGAAATTTCCTTAAAATTCTTATATTTCTATAAATAAGTGATTAAATTTAATATTTTAGACATCATTATTTGTATTAGATGATAATTTTTATCATCTCATGCATATCTCATATATGTTAAATAAAAGAAATTAAAAAAAACAAAAAAGATGGCGGACCACCTCATCTTGGCCCGCCTTTTGATGGGCTCCTGATGCTTAGCCCAACCTTTCATTTTGATTGAATAGGACGAATTGGCCCAACGGGCTCAGCCCATTCTTGACGGCTCCAAATTTAGGTGTGTTTTTTATTTTTAGACATTTTAAAATCAAATTTTCTCAAAAGAGAAACTATTTCTTTTAATTTCGAATTTTCCTTATTAAATTTTTACTCTTCCTAAGCAAATATAACCTCACTCTCTTCTTCTTGTTGGAAAAATCCTTGCAGTCAATTTTATTGGCCAGCTACTTATTGTATATAAAACGGCCCCTATAATATGTAGGGCAAATCTTGTTCAACTTGAAGAAATTTGTGATGTAGTTGGATAGTAAAGAATCCGAAAGATTCTACTTTAATTTGGTGGAAGGCAAAATTGTCTCAAAAGATTTAATAAGACCATGATTCTAGTTTAGCTTCAAGTAATTACTTGTGACAAGAACAATTTACTAATTCATGATCAAGACGTTATAAATACATAATATTTCACTCTAGCCCATACAATCAAAATACAAATTGACATAATTAGAAACAACAATGAAAATTAATGAAATTTAAATAGTATGAAAGGATTGGTGAGTTAGAAACTCCTGTCAGACTTAAGAACAAATGAACAGATTGATAATGTTGTTCCAAATGTCACAACATTTACCAAAACATTCAGACACTTAGAATAATCAAAATTTGCAGCGGAATATAAAAATGAACAAGAACAGGAGATTTATCCTCAAGTATATAAAAATACTTGTGGAACGCCAGTAGGGCAAAAAACTTTATTACTATAAGAGTAATTACAAAACAATCACAAAGAGATTTTTTGAAAGAATCTCTTTGAAACACTCAAACACTCTAAGATAATTTCCCGACTCTCAAAGAATATTAAAACCCTCTATAGGGTCTGATGTGGTCGAACTGAACCAATCGAGAGTAAAAACCAACCGCTATGAACTATTTAGAGAAAAGTGAACAGATACTCCTCCAAGACGATTGAACTGAATTCTGATACAGTAGGATGTGAACTACACTCTATTTGACAAGAGTTCGGGTTTTTATTTAGATCGGATCCAGAGCCATCAATGCGAGCAGTTCCTTTAGAATGAGTGAACTATACCATAATACGATTTGAGGCAAACTGTTCTCTACCTGATATGAGTTCGCAGCTAATATATTATTGGAATGCGAACTTATTGGATCTTGAACCAAGTTGACGAACTCATTTCGGTTAAGTTAAGCGAGCTAATTTGAATTCAAATAACTGCCCATTTCGTGGACCACTAACCCATTTCCCACATATATCGGATATTTTCAACCGCCACATTTTACAAGGAGTATATAAACTTATTACATTCATTTCTTTTGTTTGACACACACAATTACATCAAAAAACAGACACACGCACTTTGATTATAAGTAAGCCTAGTTATTTTACTGACTTGAGCGTCGGAGTCCTATCGCCGGGAACCCCTCCCGGTGTTTATTTTGCAGGTATTCGGATTCGAGATATCGAGTTCTTGTAAGAAAAAGAAGAACGTTGGACCGGAGCAAAATCAGGGTCTATAGGGTTTACAAAACAACAAACCTAGAATCTATCAAAGGAAAGACTCTATTAAACAAAATGTTGTCACTAATGTTCCAACACTCTATTGCTTTGAAACTGTCCTTAAATCTCTCTCACTATACTCTAGCTTCACTCTTGGATTTCTCTGGAAAGTGCACACCGATCTGCAGCCTGGATTGTGCTATTTATAGACTCCAGCAGATCGTGTTTCTTGTCCATGATCTATCCATGATCTTCATCCACCTTCCATACTCTCCATAATTCCATCTTCTCCATGATGTTCCACTTCTTCTTTCTCTATCTTCTTGCACGTTCTCTTCTGTTTTTGACACGTCTTTGATCAGCTTCTTTCTTGATAAATTCCACGTGATTAATTCCTACAAAAGAGTAACAACCAAGTAAGAAACAAATCTCCTATTTTATAGGAAAGACTTAATCAAGTCTTTAAACTCTTCTTGGATCAACATTCCTACAAAATCTCAATAGCCAAACTTCATCCAATATATTAAATATTATCTAATAAAATATTATCAAATATTAATATATTGAAATTAAATATAGAATAAGAAAAGGCAAAATTAATTAGTGTTAAAATATAACACTAACACAGTCAAACCTTTTTTTTTCTTTCATATAGAGTTAAATTTGCGGTTTTCGAAAGAAAGAAAAAACTAACCATGTAGAAGTGTGCTAGAGATTGTACTATGTTAATAAATTATCAAGTTCTCAAATTAACATTCAATTAAAAACATTAAATCTTAGACAATTAATCAATTTATTAAACTCCAACTTCCAACCTTTTCTTGATACGAAAGAACTGGAAGTGTTGAAAGTAATATATCAAACCCAAATTTAGCAAATAAGAAAATGAAATAATTAATATATAAAGGACAAAAGATGCAAGTCTACCTGTATGCCCCACGTTTGATAGTTCATTCCAAATTATATTTCTATTGACTTAGCTCGCTCTCTCTATAAATATATATACACACTATACTTGCAATAAAAAATAATGAACTACTTGCAATAATTCTTTTTATTTTTTTAAACTACTTGCAATAAATTTAAAATCGATAAAGACTTGGACATCAAGGCATTTTCTACCTATATACAACCCATTATTTCATTACATTCATTAGGAAACATCAATTTAGTTGTTATTTATTGATAATGGCAGCCAAAAAAACCAAGGCGAAAAAATTGTCCAATATTACTAAATCCAAATGTAGTTGGCCTTGGTCTCAAATTCCCCAAAACCTAGTCCAAATGTCGTATGCTACAGAGAGATACTTTCATTGTACGAATAGTCGTGGCACCATAAAGGCATGGCTAACCACCACGAGCCGATGCAATGCTACTTCTGAACCACATCAACTTCTCCAATTGATCAGCCGTGATTCAATATCCAATATTAATTCATCGACTACATGTCCCCAAAACCTCCATTATCTTGACATTAACTCTTGTATTTCATCCTTGTCACAAGGGTCGATTAATGCATTAGTATCATATTGGTGCATTTTGAAATTCGATACCACGAGTGGGACCCCTCCATCATCAATACCATCCTTAAATCACGAAAATATTAATCGTGCTATTTTGTCAAATGTGCATTTGGTTGGGGGCGATATTCCTAGTTCATCGTCTCTAATGGTCTACTACAATATTTATTATACGTACCGTGGTTATAATATGTGGAGTTATAATCATGTGCGTGTCAGACACGAATGTGTCACGATTGACCCATTCGACGCCAAGAAAAGGTATATGGAATTCACGAGTGTGGTGCGATTGAACCGCAAGTTCTATGCACTGAGTGTGCAGGGGACTCTTGTGGTCATGCAAGATGTGGATAATCGTCTTGTGATCACGGGCATCAGCACATGCAGAGGTGTTCCTTCGGGAAATTGGAGGTTTTTCAAACAATATTTAGTCGAGTTGAATGGAGAAATCTTGTTGGTTTTCTTGATCCACCGTAAATCAGTTCAAGTTGTGGACCAAGTCGAGGTATTTGGTCTTGATTTTATTGAACTTGAGTGGATTAAGGTTGAAAGGATTGAAGGGAAGACAGTATTGTTCTTGGATGAGAAGTGTGTTTGGGCGAATTCAGGTGAAGTTGGTTGTAAGGGGAATTGTGTGTATTTCACTCAAGGCTCAGATAATGATTGGTGGGTCTATGATATGGAAACTTCCTGCATTTTTACTGCTTAATTTGTGTTTTTTATTAATAATTTTTAGAGTTGATTTCAATTTTGACTCTATATGAAAGACATTTTTCATTTTTTGACAAATAAGTATCCGTTTTCCAATTTTGATCCTCTATATTTTAAATTGTCTAATTTTGATCGAAATTTTCAAAATTGTTGATGTGGCCACCGGGAATTTTGACCTGGCAGTCATGTCAGCGATTTTGAAAATTCCGACTAAAATTGAATTGAAATTAGAAAAAAATAAAATATAGATGACCAAAATTGAGAAACGAATATTAGATTATCAAAAAATGAAAGTGTCTAACACATATGATCAAAATTGAAATTACTTGTAATTTTTATTTCAATGTTATACGCCTTTTAAATTTGATATATAACAAACTTGGCAGCTACTTTTGTATATAAAACAGCCCCTAATATGTGGGGCAAATCTTGTTCAACTCCTAGGAGAAATTTGTGATATGGTTAGATGATAAATAAATATAAAGATTCTAACATTAATTTGGTGGAAAACAAAATTGCCTCGAAAGATCTATACGATAATGATTCTAGTTTCACTTCAGATGATTCCTTGTGACTAGAACAAAATTATTTTTTTGAAGAATCCCGTAACCACTAGTCCACTATATGATCAAGATTATGATTTATAGCAAAGGATACAGTATATACTTAATTTTTGCAGCAATTGATTTTTGGAGTTTCCTAGTTTATACTCTAAAAGGAGGATCATAAGTTTTAATCAAAATAAATTTTTGTTAGGTGTTGTATATAAATTAGTATTTCTTCTGTGCATTGTACAAGTTGTCATATTTGTAGTTAGATTTAACTATTTTATTGAAAGTACATTTATAAAAAATCTAAAACTTATGTTTACATTTTTTTTATTAATTTTCTAAATTTTAATTTCTTATTTTATATCTTGTCATCTTATTCCGTATATATAAAAATATTAAGTATCATTTTTACTTAGAGCACATTTTTTTAACTTCAATTCTTTAGTTCACTGCTATAGTCGACATTATATATTACATACAAATCTATTTTAAACAAGTACTGAAAAGCAATACCAAAATTTAACATTTTAGTTTTGATATTTTCCCTTTATATATCAATGTAATCATACAAATGATATATATATATATATATATATATATATATATATATATATATATTTATTTATTTGATCACCATTACCCCTCAAAATTACAAATATGAAAGAAAAGTGACAATACATAAAAATAAAATTTACTTTAAAAATTAACAAACATGGGCATTGATAAATTACAAACATGGCGCAAAATTACACCATGCATAAAATATAAATTTAAATGAATATGTTATTTAATTTTGAACACTGGAACTTATAAATAAAATTACATAATTCTAAAGAATAATGATAAATTTAGAATTTTGAATAAAGTTAATTAGAAATTATATTTTAAAAATGATAAATTGAATCCATCATATATGGTGAACAAATTTTAAATGAAAAAAAAAAAATTAAGATTACCATTTGCATTAAAAAAAAAAAAACAAATAAACCCAAAACAACCCTCCCCTAATGCACACATCCAGCTTTTTGTTTAAAACAAACACAATTTTATCTCTTTTTTTTCTAACTTCCTTTCCGTTTATAGTAGCAATTTTAGAAGGAAAAACTAGTTATCACTATTTTTACTGAAGATTCTCTTTTTATAGATAAATAGATATAGATAACTACACAGTTATATATGTGTGCAAAGTGAATGATATTGATTCTTTTAAGGTCACTTATTTTGAAATATGTTTTCAAGAAAAGTTCACTGTTAAAGAAAAAAAAAAACTTTAACCATGACTTTTTTTTTTTTTTTTTTAAATTTTAGAAAGGAGATATGTTTTCATTTCTTGTTAATTTGTACAAAGCTGGTACCATCGTAATCGTAGCACGTACCAACATTAAGTTGTCTAGGTATTTTATCCTATCTAAACAATGATGTTTCACCTTAACTCATACCATCAAAACATAAATGACATAATTAGAAACAATAATCGAAAATTAATTAAATTTTGCAGAATAATTATTTTTTCACAAAAACTCATGTAAGATGGTCTCATGGATAGTTTTTGTGAGACGGAGCCCCATCACCCACAAATAACATGTGAATTGTAGGATTTTGGTCGTGGGTTGACCCGTGTCATATAATGTATTAAAATTCTGTGAAACAGTTTCACAAGAGACTTACCCTTAAAGATAGTTAAATACGGGGGTTTCGCACAAAAAAAAAAAAAAAAAAAAAAAATATATATATATATATATAGAGAAAGGAGAGGACTTTAATTACTACGCTTATAAATTATTAATTATCTCTTTACAAGGTCAATATTCACTTACAAAACATTAAATCTTTAGACAATTATTAATCAATTTATTAAACTCCATCTTCCAACCTTTTCTTGGCACGAAAGAATTTGAACTGAAATAATTAAAATATAAAGGCCACAAGATTCAAGTTTACCGGAATTGAAGTATGCCCCAAGTTTTATTGTTAATTTTCAAATATTTCGATTGACTTAGCCCCCCCCCCCCCCCCGGTCTACACACACTATATTTGTAATAATTTTAAAATCAATAAGGACGTGGAGACCAAGGCATTGGCTATACCCTATATACATACAACTCATTATTTCATTGCATTCATTAGGAAACATCCATTTGGTTGTAATTTAGTGATAATGGCGGGAAAAAAAAAAAAACAAGGCCAAAAAATTGTCCAATATCACTAAATCCAAAAGTAGTTGGCTTTTGTTAGAATATTTCTGACTAGATTTTGATGAGACAATATAATTTTAGATGAGTTTTTAGAGTACCCATTTTCCACGTTTTATAAGTGGATTTTAGCTTGATAAGTGTATCTTTCTAAGTTGTGAATTGTGAAGATATATAAATCAGAAAGATATAGGATACTGATGATAGCAGGATTCTGGAGATGAAGAAGACTTGAAAACTAATTTTCAACCAGGAAAGTTAGTAAGTTGAAGTGGAAACTAGGATCAAGAAGCTGGATCAGTAAGCAGCAAACAGATAACAGTAAAGGAAACTGGAAGCTGACTGCAGGATTTTGGAATAGGAAGCTATTCAGAATCAGGAAACTATCGCAGGTCAGGAAGCTGACTGCAGGATTCTGGAATAGGAAGCTGTTTACGATCAGGAAGCTAACGCAGATCAGGAACCTGACTACAAGTTTTAGGAACAGGAAGCTGTTCTGAAACAGAAACCTGGCGCAGAATAGAAAGCAGCTACTGCAACCTGAGCAGCAAGCTATAAGTCTTTCTAACCTATTTAATGCAGTACGAGGAATATGCTGGATACAGTACGAGGATTGGTTCCTGTCGAAGTTACCAGTAGATAGAAGTTAGTACCGAGTCAATGAGGTGATGTCACCTAGACTACGGCTCTGCAAAAGTACTATAGCCGAAGTATGACGTCATTAATGCAGATCAGAGTAGGACATGTTCTACATCCCAGTTTTTCCAGACGCATTCAATGCGAAGATTTGAAGATCAATTTGAATTGTCAGAGTAGGACATGTTCTACATCCCAGTTTTTCCAGACGCATTCAATGCGAAGATTTGAAGATCAATTTGAATTGCAACAAGGACTATGTCTCTCTTCAACAAACATTTTCCTCATGATATAAATAGAAGGATGGAGTGACTGTGAAGACTACTGAACAATTGATTATATTCATAAGCTATCTATTCTCAAGCCATTTCTCAAGCTTTCTAAGTTCAGTCACTCAACCTTCGGAAGCAATCTACCAAAACATTCAAACTTTCAAGTTCAAGGCTGATTTCAAAGTTGCACCAGTTGAAGAACTAACTTATATACTTTTAACTATTTGTTGTATGCTAGGTTGTTTTAGTTTGATGTCCTTAGTTGGAAGGATTAGATCCTCGCTAAGTGTTGAGTCTTGTGTAGGCTTATAACTCTGTGTGAGTTTTGTACCCTGTATGGGATAGTGCCTAGGAATCTGTTGATTCTAGTAGATTAACTTGATTGAGAAGAAGTTTGTAAAGTTGTGTCTTGTAAAGCAAACTGACCTAACAAAGTTCCTCTTTGAGAATGAGTAGAATTGATGTAGAAGGATTACACCACCTTTGAACAACTAGTGTATTTACTGCTTTTGATTACTTGCTGTATTGCATTATTATATATCTATCTTGCTGCATGTGTCATAAGCATACTGGTCAAAAGATTCATTCAAAATCATATTTGTGAAAAGGAAACTATTTTTCAAAAGGAAAATCTATTTTTGTTTATTTCGCTGCATACTGTGATAACCGGATTAGTGACCTGAAACAACATATTGTCAGGTTTCTGAATCGAGAGGTTACTGCATTCTCTATAGAATCAGTAACCTGTTTACAGAAAAAGTTTTAAAATGAAAAATCGATAGAGGTTCATTCACCCCCTCTAAACTTCTGACCACTTGGGACCAACAACCTTGGTCTCAACTTCCCCAAAATCTAGTCCAAATGTCATGTACTACGCAGAGCTACTTTCATGATTGTACGACTAGACACCAACAAGTCATGGCTAACCACCATGAGCCGATACAATGCTACTTCTGATCCACATCGACTTCTCCAATTGATCAACCATGATTCAATATCCAAAGTTAATTCATCAACTACATGTTCCCAAAACCGCCATTATCTTGACAACAACTTGTGCATTTCATCGTTGTCTAAAGGGTCGTATTGATGCATTTTGAAAGTCGATACCATGAGTGGGGCCCCACCACCAATATCCTTAAATCACGGAAATATTGATCCCGTTATTTTTATGAGTTATGTGGAGTTGATTGGGGACGACATTCCTAGGTCGTCTCTCATGGTCACCTATACTGTTTATTATAACTCGTACGGTGATAAATATGTGGGGAGTTATAAATATGTCAGACACGATCATGTGCGTGTTAGACACGAATGTGCCACTGTGGATCCATTTGATGCCATGAAAAGGTATATGGAATTCATGAGTATGGTGCAATTGGAAAACAAGTACTATGCACTGAGTGTGCAGGGGACTATTGTGGTCATGTAGGATGTGGATTCGCGTCTTGTGATCACGGGCATCAGCATGAGCAGAGGTGTTTCTTCGGGGAGTTGTAGGTTTTTCAAACAATATTTAGTCAAGTTGAAGGGACAAATCTTGTTGGTTTTCTTGATCCATCGTAAATCAATTCAAGTTGTCGACGAAGTCGAGGTATTTGGTCTTGATTTTGTTGAACTTGAGTGGATTAAGGTTGAAAGAATTCAAGGAAAGACATTGTTCTTGGATGAGGAGTGTATTTGGGCGAATTCAAGTGAAGTTGGTTGCAAGGGGAATTGTGTGTATTTCACTCAAGGTTCAGACTATGGTTGGTGGGTCTATGATATGGAAACTTGCTGCATTTTACCTGCTTAATTTCTTGTCTATTTGTGTTTTATTCATAATTTTTTTTTTCAATGTTATATGCCCTCAATCACAAAATGAAGGCATATATAGATGATATGCTAAGTGGAAGGGATTGTACCTATACTATGAGTCTATGCCAATAAGTGGAATCTATTCATTCTTCACTATTTATTATTTATAATGCTTTAGCCTTCTCTAATCTACACTTGCAATGTTTTAGAATCTAATAGAGCTTGGACCAAACAATATCTAGCTCTACCTATTCAAATGGTTGGATCGATGAATTAATGGATATAAAATTTTGATTTATTGCATTAATAATTTCGATTATATTAAAAGTGGAATCTTGTACTTACAAAGGAGTAGATTGGGGTTGAGAAACTATTTTGATGGATCAAGATTAGTTTTTTTTTTTAATCAAGAGTAGTTGATTGAGTAAGAATTAATTCATAGGAACTTAATTTAATTAGGTCTGATCAAGTGTCTTTGGTGGCTCTAACTGTATGGTATGTCATTCACTAGTATTGTTCGATTTGGAGGCAAGTTCTATGCGTCGATTTTGTGGGCGTAACTTATAGCTATGGATAGAATATTGTTGATTTGCTGCACGAGCAAGAAGTCTTCATCTGGGAGTTTGAGGTTTTTTAAATAATGTTTGGTTGTGTTGAATGGAGAAATCTTGTGTGTTTCTTGATTTAAAAAAAAAAAAAAATTTAAATTTGTAGTTTAGATCGAAGTTTTTTCATCTTTGTTTTGTTGAGATAAGTTAAAGGCTTGATCAAGGGAGGATAGTGTTCTTGGATGCGCATTGTAGTTGGGAGAATTCAGCAGAAATGGGTTGGAGGGACAATTGAGTGTATTTCATTCAATCAAATAACTACGACTGTACCATTACATTCTGCGTTTATGTATTAATTTAATTTTAATCATACATTTCCGTCATGAATATAAAGAAAAGCAATGAATTAAAAAAATATTCACTCCTTCCTGGCTCAACTTGCCTACGTTGACCGACACGGAGGTTAAGAAAATGCAGTTGACTCAAGTGGATATGCTCATTTTTTGCTTTTAAGATTTTATTTAGGGTTTGGATTAGTGTTTTTTGCTTTTTTTTTTTTTTTTTTTTGTCATTTATGGGCTGACAAGTTCAGCTGAGACAAACCGAAATGACAAGTAGACAAGTTCAGCTGGGACGGAGGGAGTATTTTTTTAGACTACGTATGTAAGAGAAAAAAAAAATACTAAGATAAATTTGTATAAATGATAAAAATCATGTATTAGACACCCAATGTAATTATTTACATACATTTTTTTTTAAATGATGAGTATGACTCTCGTATGACAGTTTCACAAATTAAAATATATTCATCTAACGTAAGTTCTTGTATAAAATATTTAGTGTTAATATCAATTTGCTGCCTAAATTATTGTACATTTTTTTCTTGTGTTGTCTAACTCAAAAAAAAATTCGGTCACTAGTCATTCTCTTTGAAATTTTCAAATTGCTACATGTATGCAATTTTTAATACATTTTTCGATCAAAAATAGACATTGAAAAACTCGAAAATATAATCAACCTCCAATTATCCACCAAAATGCATGAGTCATATACTAAAATGACCCCGTTTGAAGCAAATTATACCCTAAGTCAATTTAATGATTCTTGTTTGATTCGTGATCGGATCGAATAAGAACATGAGATCAACTTGATATTATAATTTGGCTTCAAATAAGGGTCATTTTGACATATGAATCATGCATTTTTTACTAATATTTGGAGTTGAATTCCGACGACTTTTGACCGGAAAATATGTCAAAAATTGATTTTGGGGTAGCAACTAGAAAATTTCAAAAAGAATAGCTCTAGTTGTCGGAAAACTTTTTGAGTTTAGACATCCACTTGAAAAAATGCAAGTAACAAATTGATATTAACCCAAATAATTATGTTATATAGGGGTAGGATGGATCCACTAATATTAGTTAGTATTGTTCATCACCATTTAAAATATATTTGAATTAATTCCAGCGATAATTTATTAAATTGAATTTGAATCCATTAAAAAAAAACCATTTGTTGGAAGATTATTATCAGGCACTTCCTTCATTTCAAAATAAGTATAATTATGTGGTCTAAATATTATTCAAATTAAGTGTCGCTTTAAATTGTCATGTAATTTTATTTCCAAATTACCCCTCTTATTGATATGATACTTTTTATGGAATTAATTTGATTTTTTTCAATTTTAAATTCTAAATTATTTGATTAATTAATAGTATATTTGTAGAATTTTCATGTTCTTTAATTTATGATAAGAGAATTCAAAACCACGGATATTTTGAAATGCATGAAATACAAAATAAAATTAGTACACCGAATTCATAGTGGACCTATTATGAAATACAAAATAAAATTAGTACACCGAATTCATAGTGGACCTATTTCATAAAAGTCCCCATCTCGAGAAGCAAAATATCACACGTCGATGTGTCGCTTGGGAATCTCAAAGGGAATATTTGTGGGTATAGTAAATAGTAATACAATTTGACAATACCTTGCATTTTATCTTATTTAATTGACTACATGAAATATGTAAAGAGTAATTGGGATCCATATAGTAAAACACAAAAGTAAACTATAAAACAATAATATTAAAAAAAAAAAAGAATATTAGGATCCATATGGTTGAGATACGCGTATCGTATAATCAGATCACATGGAGCAATGTGTATGACACCCCTTTGACAGGTACATGTCTCCATCTTACAACTGCCAGGTTCTTTCCCATTAACTCCCTTGCATTTTAAATAATAATTCATCTCATGCACATACATTCAACTTTTCAATTAAATAAAATAAATTTCTGCAATATTCATATTTGATGAACATTATACTATTAAATTTTGCATTATTTTAATATAAAAATTGTCAATATCTTCAATACTCTACACTATTTCTTGCACTAAAAATGAATATTTCATAATATTTTCTTCTTATTAATTCATTTTCTTTCCTTTTATTTATCATATATTTATTAATATTCATTATTATGTTAAATAATTAAATTTTAATCTTTATTATTTTGTAACTGTTAAAAATTTGTGTATGTTTAAATCTTATTTAATATAATAAAAATGACATATCATACTATTTCAAATTTTAATTACATACAATTAAAATAACTTTAATGATAACATTCATCCCAAAATAACATTTTAATTGAATATTATTTTCGACAAATTAATTATGATATAAACAATTTATTACATTTAATAGCACTCAATATAAGAAAAAAGAAAACAATATGATTAAAAAGTAGAAGAAAAAAAAGAATAAAAAAGGAAAAAAAAAAAAGTGCATACAATTGACATGTGTAAACCTGACGTAATAGTAGCGACTGAAAAGATTACATGTGACATTGATTATGTACAACATTTTACAATAATTTTGGAGAAGAAAAATTGCAAAAATCATAATTATTTCGCAGCGTTAAGATGGTCAAGGTTTAAATTATGAGTGATACTCCAGTAATACTGTCTCATTGATTTATAAGTCAATTCACACAATCAACAATCCACAATTTACATGAATTTGTGAAAATTAGTTTGAGTGATGGTTAATGAGGTTCCGTTTGATAAAATATATCCGTGAAACCGTCTTTAGTGATACTTTAGTGAGATCGCCTGATGAATCTTTTTATGTGAGATGGATCAACCTACACAATTAACAAACCACAATTTACATGAATTTGTGAAAATTGGTTTGATGGGGCTCTATCTCACAAAATATATTCGTGAACCCATTTTATATAAAAAAAATTGTGATAAATTATCTTGCACTATATATAATTCCATCAAAATCTGGGATATTAGTATTAATACTCAATATTCATGTGTGCAGGCTATATAAAAAAAAAAAAACTGAAAAAAAAATCATTGAATTTAATCCAAAATTTATTACTTGACTTCTTGTGTAGAAAAAAAAGTTGACTCGAATCATTGACTACCAATATACCCTACTTATAAACTGACTCAAACTCCTAAAACTTATAAGAAGAAAATATATTAAAAAAAGGAAACACGTTAACAAATAAAGATTAATTTTGTTTCTCTTTAGAAAAAGATCAAACCCATTAGAAAGAGAAAGTACAGATGGGTATGATTCCAACCCCATTAGGTAAGGTATCACTACCTTGCTCAAATGGGAAGCTCTCATTAATGATGAATTATCGATCATTAATTAAAAAGGTAACAAAGAGTTTCAAAATACATATACATAGTAAGTTGGAATTTTCAGTTTTCACAAGAACTAAAAAAAATATTCAAAAATCAATTTCCTATCATACTCATATTTAATATATACTATATTCTCTAATATATTATTTAATGTTTAATATTATAATATTTTCAAAGCTAAAAAGATTAAATAAATAGAAACATGTTAATAAATTAGTTAAATAAATATTATCCCATCTAAAGTTGATTATATATTTACATAATCGAATATATGTATAATATATATATGTAAATAAAAAGGGTTAGTTAAGAAAATTTGTGCACAAAAGTGACACTTCATTCACTATACGCGGATTAAAACCGCGTTCTCCTCTCCTATAAATACCCAGCCGCAAACACCCCTATTAGAGGGAAAAAAAAAAGTTGAAAAATAAAAATAAATAAAAATCCTCTCCTCTCTTATAATTTCTGTTGCATCTATTCTATTCTTTTTGTCTCCAATGGAGAAAAGTCGAGTAGCGATCTCTCTAACCCTAGAAGAAGAAGTCGAGAAGGTCTTCAACAAATTCGACACCAACGGCGACGGCAAAATCTCCTCCAGCGAACTCCGCGCCGTACTCAACGGCCTCGGCACCGCCACTTCCTCCGAAGAAGTGGCGCGGATAATGTCGGAGTTGGACAGAGACGGCGACGGCTTCATCGACATCAACGAGTTCAAGGCGTTCCACTGCGGCGGCGACAACAACAAGGAATTGAAGGAGGCGTTTGATCTGTACGACAAGGATAAGAACGGTAAGATCTCCGCGGCTGAGTTGCACTCTGTTCTCCGCAGTTTGGGGGAAAAATGCTCGCTCAAGGACTGCAAGCGAATGATCAGTTCCGTCGACGTCGACGGCGACGGTTGCGTGAATTTCGAAGAGTTTAAGAAGATGATGACTAGGGCTTCTTGACCGTAGATGATCAGAATTTCACCTAACTCTTTGATTAGCTTTTAATCTTCTAATTTCTTCGAATTTAAATAACCAATAGGAGTAGTTTTAGTTTCTGTATAGTTTCAAGTTTCTCAGGATTTCTGAAAGCAGCAGAAAATATTATTGTCGCCATTAATCACTGGTGAGTTTTTCAACAGAGTGGCGATGGTTATGTCAATGTCACGCAGTAAAAGGGGATTCTTTGGCAATAAATGTGGACTGCGTGAACCAATCGTTGATGCTTTAATTGCTTTATTGTTTTGTGATTGGTGGAAATTGTTGAAAATGATTTTATAAATAATATTATGAGTTTTAATAGCAAGGGGGGTTGGGCGGTTGGATCGGTGGCGTTATCATTCAACGCGGAATTGGGTGTGGTGCTGATTAAGCTACGCGCTTATCTTTGAATTATGAGGATCCACCTTTTTTATTTTACATAAATAATAGGATAATCATTATTGTGATACTTACATCATCTCCAAACCACAAAATCAAATCTGGACTCAAATCTTGTTTTTGCCACCAAATTTGCTACCATCTCCAACCCTTCAAACTCAAATTGGAATATTCTCTTACAATACTTTTAATTTTTTTTGAATTTTCTTTAATATCAAATATTTGTGTATTTAAGTTCATAAAAAAAAATTAACATAACTGATTTCAATTATAAATAAATATTTATAAACTATAAATCTTATTAAAAAATACCAAACTTATATTATAAAATTCATCACAAATGCATATTAATATACTAAAGAAAAAATCTAGTCATACAACACAATGCAAATAAATTACATAATGATAGAAAAATATAAATTATATAATGATTATCACTAACATTCCGAATTAGACCATTTTTCCCAAAAATGTTCGATCAATGCATTTCGAAGTTTGTAATGAGCATCTGCATCTCTAATTTGTCTATGCCGACGAAGAAAATCTTGAAATCTAGAGTTTATGTTTTTTTTTCTATACCGAACTACTAAAATCCATATTATATATGGAGTTTAAATGCATTTCGTTTATGTTTTTGTTCTAGTAAATTTAGCATGACGTGTAATATTAGTTTAAATTTAACATGTTGTAATGCTTATGTGTTTTAGTAACTTTCATTGTAATTTGCATTAAATATTGTATGATATTCCAATTATATTTCTATTAGTTATAATTCGTGCTTATATTTAATAATTACACTAATTTTCAAAAGTATTCGATCAAGATATCTCAAAGTTCGTAATACGCATCTACATAGTAAAATATCATATAGTATATGTGTGTATTAATATCAAATAAGTGAAAATTATTATAAAAGAAAATCAAAAAAAAAAATATTGAGCTGTGAACAGTAAGTGGCAAATTTGCTGTTCAAAGTAGCAAATTTGAGTTGTGATTTGCGGCTGGGTTGGAGCATCACTTTCTCAAAATTTGGGTTTGAGTCCCAATTTGAGTAGTGGGTTGGAGATGCCCTTATATTACAAAATTTTGGTGAAAGTACAAATCCAAATAAAAGGCTTGTTAACTTCTCCATTTTTTTCCCCCAGATTGCTATCATGATTTGGTTTGATGATTTAGTTTTAAGGTTATGAGTGTTGTTAACATCAACAATCTTTGGAGGCTTACCTCTCCATTTTTAACTAGCAAACACTTATTCTCATTATGATTAAGAAAACACTTAAATACAAAATTGAAATATGATGATACTCCATGAAATTATGGTTGTTTTTGTTGAGTTAGAAAATTTTGTTTTTGATCGTTAAATAATTTGGATGGTTTGAACTTAAGCGATTTCTTGTCACTTTTTAAAGATGATTTGTTGAGATCGAGATTTTAAAGGTTATAAAAATGTTAAATGTAAATTACAATTTACAATGAAATAGTTAGATTGACATTAGACATAATAAATGACACTTATTGATGATGATTTGATTAGATCAGATTGCAATAGGAAAAAAAATCTTGGAGAATAGTAAAATACTAAAATATGTGTAATCGTAGATAAATTGTTTAGGATAATTTAAGTTGTCTTATATTGTATGTAGACCAAATGCATTTATAGTACATCAAACAAACGCACTTGATATGAATGGAGTATGTGTGGCACACACATTGAGCATGTCTCCACTTTATAAATTTGAAGCATCATTGGTGCCAAATCATGTCAACCTATTAGTCAGTTAATTTAGAGTCAATTCTAAACAACTAGGATCTTTACCAAATTTGAGTATTTTTTATATTTACCGATAAGATGGTCTTTTGACCAGTTTTATCATTCAAATTTGTTTCTGTGAAGAAGTGAACGTTGGTCTAATTTGAGATTGTATTGTTTGGTAGGGTAAATAATTTTCTATGTGATTTGTTCAAATGGTTTTTAGAATCATTGTAAGATTGCAAGAGATGTAATGAGTCATTTCCTCTTTTTCATTTATTAGTTTAAATCTAATCAAACAGATCACAGTGAGTTTTAGGTAAGATCCAAAATATATTGTGGTTTTATTGGATTAGTGACGTATATTTGATTTTCATTATGAAATAAATATAAATTATTATATTTAAGATAAAAATTTGGTTAAGACTATCTCAAAAATTACATTTGGTTGGACGAGCCCTTTAAATTCATTCCAAATAAATCATTTACATTTGCATGTATTAAATGACGCTCTATCTCACAGATTGTAAATGAGAGTGCTCCAAACTAAAAATTAACTTATTTCAATACCAAAAGTAATAAGTTATAAATTGATGGTAGTTTGTTTCATTTTATAAACATGCATGCCTTCCAAGTTTAGGATTCTTTACAAAAATTGAAACTTTTTTACAGCAAATTTTTGAAATGCTTATAAAGTTTAGCCAGACACTTTATTATTTTAATATGAATACAATTATTGTTCAATTGTAAAGTTTTCACATATTTGTATGCTTAGTCAAGAAAAAGAGAAACGGTCATCCGAAAACAAAAATTAAATTTCTTAAAAGAGTAAGTCAATCCTTAGTTATAGGAGGAAGAAAGCAGTTATCATTAGGATTACGTTTGAATGATCAAAATTAACAAGGATAAATGTCATTAAAATGAGATCAGGAGATTTGAAATTAGTTAACCTAAGATAAAACACTTGGATGTAACAAGAGAACAGCAAGTGGAAAAAAATAAATTAAAAATTAATTTAATAAATTTAGGTTACTTGCATTTGGAGAACTCATCTCCATTTTGAAAATTGCGTGTACTCTTGGATTGGTTGAATAAGAAATAACTGACTATCTCAGAAGCATTCTATGTGTACTAATATGAAATATCCACCTTCTCTAAAAGTAATATAAACTAATTAATTGTCCATACAATAATATTAGGCCATAATAATGTGATGTCATTTTTGGGATTCTCAACAATAGTTTGAGCTTGATAAAGAACCGTGTTTAAGGACACAAAGGTGGCTATACTATGGCTGCTTAAAAAAAGAAGGACAATAACTATAGTTGATAGTCTGTGTTATCATCTATTCTTGTTTTTATTATAATGAAAATAAAAATAAGTATAATTTTTCTAGCTGAACTTGAAAATTCTCTGTGTTTTGTTAGTGCAACATGTTGACGTCAGATTTTGTAAAACACAAAATCCTAACCTAACACCAAAAATCTCGATCCGGCTCAAGTAAATCGAACCGAACAAATGATATGAAAATCGAATAAAATAAGAAAAAGACGGTGCCCGGTGCCTACTCGGGCAAATTAATTAGGCTTATTCTGGTCTGTCGGTTTTGGCCGGCCAGAACGTTTTTTATATCATTTGTTCGGTTCGATTTACTTGAGCCGGATCGAGATTTTTGGTGTTAGATTAGGATTTTTTGCTCTACAAAATCTGACGTTAACACAACAACATGTTTTGAGTCGTTTAATGAGTCGGATATATTTGCATTGAATTATTAGATTATATCAAAAATTACCACTATGAAATCCCAACAACGGGTATCAAATTGTTTCACGGATTAAAGAAACAAAATTGCAATAACTCCTATCAAATGTTGGCAAAATATCTTAATTCGAATACTCCATAGGAAGCAATTGCTAGGATTTTTCTGCAATGATATGTGCTTTTTTTTGGGATTTTCTTAACAGCACAACCTTGTTGCAAGGTATAGAAAAAAGTAAAGCTAATTAGCTAAAGCGAGGAAGAAGGAAAAAAAAAAAAACACATGACCGGTGCCAAACTTGAAGAGGAGTTTTACTTTTATCCATTTAAAAATCTTAAAAATATAATATTGTTACAATAAATTCATGATCTAAAAAATAAAAACTAGTTTTATTTTTTCAGGCATTTGTTTGCTTTGTTCATAAGCAAGTGGATGAAACAACCCTTTTATTCGAACAAAGCCTTTAAATTATGTGGACACATCTTATTTACTTTTGCTCAAATATTGATAATAAACAAAATTTGCTACTCTAAAAAAAAAAAAACATCAATTAATAAAAGGGTGCGTTGTGTTTAGTATTCCTTGGGGTGCGGATAGCCGCACCCTTAATAAAAACCTACAAATTTATAGCAATTAGAAACCACAAGAAGCTAGATACAACCTTCTTCTTTTTTTAATCTTTAAATGATGATATTATCTTTCGAAGCTTGAATTAATAGTTTTAAGGTCTCAAATTGATAGATAATCTATTCAAACTCTAAATCAATATACCCAAATAACCCCAACAATCAAACGTGAATCTGGTTGGATTATACTGTACAACAAAGTAATGTTATAGTAACATCATATAACCAAAGTTGGAGCCATTCTGCTTACTAAGTTAAATCACCAACTAAACATCAAAATATGAAAAGGACATCAACAAGTAGAGCATTGGATCAACCAGAAAGCATTTCCACGATGAAAGCTAAATCGAAACAATCTCAATGCAGCACAAGACAATCTTGAGGAAGATGGGAGGCAGTTTGTGGTGTATTCTGATCGTATCTTCTATCCTCTACGCTCGTATACTCCTCTTCTGATTGCAAATTAGATGCCTCACATATACACCTCGTCAACTCTTGGAATCTTTCCTCTGATAGAGAAACCTCAGCAAGTAGTCTCAATGCACGTTCTTCAGATGCCTCATCATAATCCTTTCTCCGTTTAAGCACCATGTGTCCACTGATTTCCCATGACGCTGGATTTACCTGAGTATCCAGAAGCTCTTGGTCTACTTGTCCACGCGCTTGTTTCTCAGCATAGCACTGCAATCCATCAAAATGGAGACCACATTTTATTGCAGAACTATTTGATCAAATGATTACATATATTTGAAAATTATACAGAGGGCATCCTTCTAATTACATATTGGAAACAAGAAACAAAATGTGCAATGTATAACTGTATATGCAGTGAACTATTCTTGGAAGATATCTCTTATTACATTTTTAAGGGAATAATAGGCCAACAGTGGATTCAACCTCCACCAAAGTTATAGCCGAAAGGGTAGGAACCTAGGTTCATGTTAAGTAAGACATAATAATTTCTCAGCATATGAGATGGTAGATATTAGCATGGACCAATAGGTTCTACACACTAATTTAGCTTTAGCCTTAACACTTCCAACATTATTTAGAACTAGTGATACATTAAGTAGGCTTCATGGGCATGCAATTAAAAAATTAAATATTCTCAATAAAATATCATTACTAGGGATGGACAAGCCTGATGTGGATATAATCGTCAAATTTTGCCAATTGCTAATTTGTGAACTGTATTACCTGAGGTAGTAGAAAGATTCTCTTGCCACAATCGGAAATAAGTATATTGAAAGGGACATTGTTATTTTGAAGCCAGATGCAAGAAATAGCAATAGCATCACATAGATCAATCAATCTATATCCACCCTCAAAAACAAATCCTCGCACAGGATAATTCTGCATCTTGGAGACCACAACTCTAGATTCATTTGCCCCCTTGCTGCTCATTATTTTGCATGTTGGTGCTTTCTCTATTGGAAGAGGCATAGACAAGTAGTATGCCTATAGAAAGATAAAAAGTCAAATTAGCTTTAGTTACAAGAAGCTAAGTAAGAGCTACATGACTTAGGCAAATTACCTGAAAGTGGAGATGATTGATAGAAGCAAAGGCACCAAAACTGTTATAAGCAACCCTAAAAAAGGGATCAGATGCTTCTTTAGCCAGGTACAGAGCAAGCAGGAGGCTGTCTCGGTCAATTCTCTGGGGCATGCAATCAAGGACACGGGGTATCAGAAGCACATGTCCATACTCAATGGGACTCACCTGAAAACCAAACACAGGTGCTCTATAAGAAGAAACATACACAATACCACTGCATGCAAGCATCAGAAAATCAGTGATAATAGCTTACATTGATTGCAACAACACTAGGTGACACTTCCTCAGAATCAACTATGGAGCTAGGGAAGTAATGTGTTTTATCATCTTTGCTCGGCTCAAATCTGAAGAGCACTTCCTCCTGACCCACTTTAGTGAAGTTGAATTTGTTCTCATCAAAGGGCTGGAGAACCTTGTCAATGTTAAACTCAGTTGGCCTTTTCTTAAGGTGACGTCCCTCATTCAGCTGTGCAATAAAACCATACGTCCCAGGAATAACCTTCGTCTCACAAGAGGTCACATCATACCTAAAAAGTGCCCTATTCATGCGATCCTCCCATTGTCCTAATAACAGATTGTTCAAAAAGGACATTTGCGAACATCCGCCATCGCAAGATCCATGAAGGTCCTCGTCAACTCTCTCTTGCTCAGCCTTGTTGAAAGCATAGAGAGGTAGATTGGAAACTGAAAAAAGTACATTACATCAAAAATATTCTGAGAACAGTAAAACTAGAAGTGTTATTCAAAAACAAAAACCATTACAGTTCCTCTTCAAATATGTTTCGATTTGTTAAATAATTGCTTATTATGGACAAACTATCACTACTTTGCTAAAAAAGAGTGCATAGAAACATAATCTAAAAGGGAATCAACCATTAAGATAGACACATTGGTATATTGTAACAATCCATACAAAGTATTGGGAACATCAAGAAAAATGTGCAGTAAAGTACAAAGATAATAGAAATAAAATTTCACAACAAGGACCATTGTAAATTTATTAATTGAAAAAATTACATAATTTGGTCGGAGCAATAGAAATTTAGGCTTACATGGGAAATTTTGATCAAAAAACAATCATAACGTATACAAACAATTATTGAAGAACATACCAGGCAAGCAGCATCTCCCAAGGCAATGGCGATCGCATCCCTGAGCAATGGCCTGAAGATTTTCAGAAGAAGCATTCTCTTGGTAGTTGGAAACCACCGTGGGCACCCTCCTTATGGTCAACATCCTCTCCATACCAACACTATACGATCTAATCTCAATCTATCTCTCTATATCAAATTCGTAATCTTTCCAAAACTAATAAGAAAAAAGTGTGATCGATGTCCTAAAGAATAATAAAGTCAGAGGAGTTAGAAAACGGAGAAAAGGCTGCCGCTGACGCCGCCGCCGCCGGCGAGGAAGAGGAGATCCGAAGGAGAACCGCCTTCGGAGGGTAAGGCACCCCGACCGCCGTGCGGGGAAGGGATCTGGTGCTTGTCGTCCACCGCAAAGCTGGAAATCAAATATCTCCGATGAGGAGTTGATGAGGGATGGAAGAAGAGATGGAGGGATTGAAGAAAAGCCGTGATTGTTTTTGTAGAGGAATCAACAAGGAAGCAGAAATCCCATAGAATTATAGTTAACGTACAATTCTAAAAGCCCTAGGATTGGTGATTCGCCGGAGTCCTCTCCTTCGAAGGATTCATGGATCATTGCAGACGATTTTTTTTAAATTTAATTTAATTTAATTTTTTTTTTTGCATTTATTATAAAATAATATATAAATCTTATTATATTGTAATTAGAGTTTTTTTTAAGTAAAAAAGAAAAGTTACCCAACATGGAAAAGCGCCCAACAGAGGCCCAGAATAAAGTTCAGTTTAATGATCCAATGAAAAGCCCATAAACGCCATAATCTTACAATCTAACCCGACCCGAATAATGATAAAGCAAACCCAGAATTTGACGTAGGGTTTTGACCCAGCTCCATTTCTCACACCAGCTTCTTTCTCTCTCTTCAATGGCTTTAAAGAACTAAAAGAGCCTAGGCATTTGGTTTTTCTAGTTTGTATGATTTTTTTTCTTAAAGAACGAAGGTAATCATTTTTTCAAGGTTATATCTTTTTTTTCTTCAATGGCTCTAAAGAACAAAGCTATATGGTTTTCAAGATTCTTTTGTCGTAATTATCTGAGGCAAGGTGAATAGAAATTGTAAAATGTATTAATTTGAAGTTGAATTTGATGTGAGCAGCCAAGAAACAGAAAGGCAAAACTGAAGTGAAAAAGAGTGTGACAATGGACAAGAAAGAAGCTAAAGAACACATTGGGACACTGAGAAAGCTTCAAGAAAAGGTCAATTTTCCATCCTTTTATGCTTTTCCTGGTTTGAACTGTATGTTGTACATGAATATCTGTATATCTTGTGTGCCCTTTCCTTGTGTGCTGATTTCGAATTTGAATACTTTGATGAATGTCATGAAAGTATTTCGGAGCACTTATGCTAAATATTCTAGTCTTAATCTCTGGTTAGAAAATCTTCTTTGAGGGTTCTTCAAATGATGAGTTAATAGATTGGATTAATAGAGCAAACTTGACAATTTACATATGCAGGATCCGGAATTCTACGAATTCTTGAAAGAACATGACAAGGAGCTTTTGGACTTTGATGAAGAGGACTTGAATGTGAGCCCCAAAAATCCTGATCTTTTGTAATTAATGATAGTGTATTCAAACTTAATAATAGGTAGGATTTTGTTTCAACTATTTTAGGATACTGTTGAAACTGATGCAGAAGAGGAAGAAGAATTTGATGTTGATACGGCTGAGCTTAGTGATCTTGAGGCTGAAAATGAAGAAAAGCCTTCAAGAAATGTGATGCCTTCAAGAAATGTGATAACTAGTGAAATGGTTGATTCGTGGTGCGATGCAATCCGTAATGGGGCTAATTTAGGAGCTGTTCGTTCAATTTCGAGAGCTTTTCGCAGTGCTTGCCATTATGGTGATGATAATGATGATGACCCAACAGTGAAATTTAGCACCATGTCTAGCAGTGTTTTCAATAAGATAATGGTGTTTGTTTTAAATGAGATGGATGGAATACTTAGAGGATTGTTAAAACTACCACCTTCTGGAGGAAAACAAGAGATGGTTATGGATCTGATGAAGACAAAGCGATGGAAAAATCACAATCATTTGGTCAAGTCATATCTTGGAAATGCGCTGCATGTTTTGAACCAAATGACCGACAATGAAATGATAGCATTCATGTTAAGGCGTCTAAAAGTCTCATCTGTATTTTTGGCTGCTTTTCCGGCTCTTTTAAGGAAGTACCTTAAGGTATGCCTCAACTTGTTCGATAGTTGCCTGTTTACCAGTTTCTTGGAAATGATTTTGTATAATTGGTTGCAAATGATACTTTCAGGTTGCTCTTCATTTCTGGGGTACGGGAGGTGGTGCACTGCCAGTTGTCTCCTTTTTATTCTTAAGAGACGCTTGCATACGACTTGGTTCGGACTGCCTAGATGATTGCATCAAAGGAATGTATAAAGCCTATGTCCTGAATTGCCACTTTGTTAATTCAACAAAATTGCAGCACATCCAATTTCTCAGTAATTGTCTTATTGAGGTTCTTCGCAGCGACATTTCATCTGCCTATCAACATGCTTTTGTTTACATCCGGCAGTTAGCAATGATATTAAAGGAAGCACTTTCATGTTCCACAAAAAAGAAGCCTGCTATAAAAGGGAAAGATGAACCTTCACATTCTAAGAAAGAGAAGGGGAAAGAAGCACCATCTAGTTCTAAGAAAAAGGTATGTTGGTTACCATAGAATACTACCAATGGACCAATGGTATATAAATTTTAGAATTTAGATTCCTGTGTGTTGATGTTAGGTTGTTAATGTGAACTGGCATGTTTTTTTTTAATTTGGATTATACAATCTGGTCTTCTCTCTTGCAGGAAGTATTTCGGAAGGTTTATCAGTGGAAGTTTATAAACTGCCTAGAGCTCTGGACTGGTGTTGTTTGTGCAAATAGCTCAGAAGCTGAATTGAGACCCCTTGCTTATCCATTGACTCAGATTATCGCCGGAGTAGCTCGTTTAGTTCCGTCTGCATGTTATTTCCCCCTTAGATTGCGTTGTGTGAAAATGCTCAATCAGATCAGTGCTTCAACGGGTTCATTCATCCCTGTTTCTCTGCCTCTTCTTGACATGCTAGAGATAAAAGAATTGCATAAACCTCCTTCAGGAGGAGTCGGCAAAGCTGTTGATTTATCTTCTATCCTTAAGGTAATCTTGAAATAGTTCTTGTGCATATTTTGTGATCATAAATATAGCTTTAATTTTAATCTGGAATTGTCTGCAACCACAGGTTAGCAAAGCAACCTTGAAAACCCGAGCATTTCAAGAGGCTTGTGTTTTCTCTGTGGTTGAGGAACTTACAGAACATCTTGCTCAGTGGAGTTACTCTATTGCTTTCCTGGAGTTGTCTTTTGTTCCTAGTGTTCGGTTACGGAACTTCTGTAAATCCACGAAGGTCGACAGGTTTCGTAAAGAAGTTAGGCGTCTCATTCGCCAGGTTTATAATATGACCACTGATGACTTTGCTCGTTATTTTTTGCATTCTAATTGTTAACATTGGAACAGTTCATCTTTCTGATATGATTAACCTGAAACATGTACCAACCAGTCTAGCGCCAACTATCAACCTAAACCCCTGACGGGTATGTTTGGACTGGACTTGGCAAATCTGGACTTGGGATTTGCCCAGTCCAATTCCTTGTTTGTGCTAGTATGTGCATAATCCCAACCCCACCCTATTTAACCCACCCCCCACCTCCTAGTAATGCACTCATTATTCAAACACGTTTTCATTATAAAATAATGCAACTACATAATACTTTTTTAAACATTTTCCAATGTGATGTGACATCTTAACTATAATCCTACCCTCTACAGTTACCCACAACAAACACAAAGATTTTCAAAATCCAGACATACAAAATTCCAACTCAAACCAATTTTGCATGCCAGTCACATAACCTTCATTTTTCTCTACTTTGGTTGAACTAATTTTTCTGCTGTCACATAACCTGCACTTTGCTCGACTTTGGTTGAACTAATTTTTTTTTCTTTTCTGTCTATTGCCATAGATCGAGGCAAACTGTGTCTTTGTGAATAAGAAGCGGACAACAATTTCATTCTTGCCAAATGACCCTACAGCAGCGTCGTTCCTTGAGGTCTGAGCTTATTTGATTTATTCCTTATATGTTGTAACTCTGCTTTTACTTCTAGTCGTATGTAGTCCTTGCCTTTATTGCAAGCTGTTGCTAATCTGCTTACACGATGTTCTTCTCATTTGATTTAATTTTTCTCGTTTAGTAATCTTAATAGAATGGATGATACAAGCTTATTTTAAATGTATACCATTGCTGCTGATATTGCAACTCATATAGTTGACATTATTGAAGTAATGCTTCTAGTTGCTTTTGGATTTAACGTTGTTTATGTATAATGTGGTAATCTGTTTAGCATTACTTTGATTGATGTAATGCATTTAGGACATTTAAATTTTATAAAAATTGAGAAAATTCTCCTATTTCTTTTTTCCTAGTTCTTATGCAAATCTTTGGTTTTTGTATGCAAATCTTTGATATTATCTCTAAGGAGATCATAAGAATTTGGGTATTTTCAAATAAGTTACACTTATATAGCTATATAGATATCTGCTTTAAGGTTAGCTTTATCCTCTGTTAGAAATTCTGGTCAACACTGTGTTGGAATTTTATTTTGATGCTGTCCCTTTATTTTTTCAGTATAACTATTTAATGATCGAGATTAAATTTACCAGTGCTCTACTATTGGTCAGGAGGTTAGATGAATTGATGTTGGATGCTCTTGTGGGCTATGGATTTCAAATCTGTCACTAAATGAAGGCACATTACATACACAATCATTTTACCCCTTTAACTTTAATTTGAATCATTTTGTCCCTGTACTTGCCATGTTAAATCACCCCCTCCTTATTCTTATCAAAGAGACGGAATGAGAAAAATCGAAATATTTATATTCCTACTCTCAATTTTTTTTTCGAAACTTGGTGATAGTGAAACTTTTATAGTTTATTAATCTATCATTCTATGTTTTTACTTGCTGGTTCATTTTAATGTATACTAGGATGAGAAAAGGTCGGCCTCTAGCCCCCTGTCCCAATATGTTGCCACACTAAGGCAGAGGATCATGGAAAGGAATGATGCTCTGATGGAATCCAGGTTGATTACATATGCTTTATTCTTAATGTATTGAATTCTGAGCTTTTTATCTCCTGAGACTTTAACAAGAGATTCATATTGTCCAGCATGATTGTTGGTGATCGCTCATTGAAATTCGGAAACAAGATAACATCCGATGATGAGTTTGACGATTCTGAAAACGAAGATAGTGACGATCATTTGTTTTCTGAGCAGCAGTCCAGGTACTCTCCTTCTCTGCCAACACTCACGGCATATCTATATCTTTATTCTTTTGCTTGTATCTGATATATTTTCTGGGTCCTTAGGCCTAAGCATCAGGAGAATGTCAAAAGGAAGAAAATTGAACACACGGATAAGATAGCTATAGATGAGGATGTCATCGAGGACTTTGTTCTCAGCTCTGATGAAGACAATCCATTAAGCAACAGTCTTGAGGAAGATGATGATGAGTTTGAGGCTCCACAAGAGAGGAGCAGCAAGAAACGGAAACAACCTGCAGAGAAGTTAAAAGCTAAAGGAAATGTTGGAAATAGAAAGTCAAAGAAGAGGAAGAGGACACGTGTAGGTAAAACGTAATTTGGATGAGCTACTTGTTGGCTTTGTTTGGATGTGTTTCGAATGTTTCAAATTAAGATTTTAGGAGAAGAAATTGAAAAAAGCAATTTATTGAGAATTTTGATATACATGCATTAGAAAAATATGTGTGTTTTGGGAGAAATTTTGGTAGGAACTTAATTATAGAATTGTGAAACTAATTATGTTATATTGAGCTGAAAAGATATGTTTCCAACAATTATGCCCGTTGCTAGACTTCATCTATATAAATTTAGATTTTTTTTGTTCTTTTGGTAACCTGGTCGAGGATATCATCTTTGAATTAATAATTCTTGTAGGTTAAGGACTTTGTAAATGGTCATTGCATTCATGTCAATATATTATTCTCCTGTTTGTGATTTTGTGCTCTGAAATGGTTCGACAATTCTTTGTATAGGCAAGCTTTAGCTCTTTTACTTGCTTAACATGTTTGAGGAGATTATATAAGCAGGTGATCTTGGCTGGTTGATTTTTTGAAACATAAATAGATGAAGTTATTATAAAGTTATAGTGCTTGTTGTTGATCATTGTTGTGTTGTTAAAGTTCCTGATTTATTGGTAAGACTAAATTTTTTGTTCAAATTTTGTACAATTTTGTGTAGTGCATAATTGGTATAATATTCTGTTAGACAATGTACTAGTATTCTAGTGTGTGTTTTTCAATTAGAAGGATGAATTGGTCAATGGGAGATTAAATAAACTAGGTGATTTGAATAAGCCATCTATCTCTATACAACGCAATCAATTAAATAAATATGATAAATACTCCTTGGATTTGGACCTTGTCAAGTAACTTTTAAATTGCAAGTTGATCGATAACTTGATCAAAGCAACTCTGTAGTGTCTACAATCACTAGTTCTGCAACTTGTGTACAAACCATAGTGATGTCAATCATATCAAATTGATCGTTGCAAGATACACTGCCAAAAACTTTTCCTGAAATTCCTCAAATTTAACCACTTGTGGATTTTTATTTTTTAGTTTTTTGGCCACAATTAGTTAAGTTTTATTCTCTTAGTCTTCCTTGTGATCTATACCTTGGTATTGGTCAGAGTGAAGCGACTTGATTTTGTACGATACTCTCTAATTTCAATTAATGTCAGTTTAGAGGTAAATTTTGTTTTCAATTAAATGTTGTATTAGACTTTTATGCAACTTAATTTATTCCCAAATTATCTTATACATATTCCATAGTTACAATGTAGTAATTTGATATGATCATTTTTCATGAAATTATTTTGACTCTATTTTGACTTTTGAATAATAAATTTATTGATTAGTTGATGGTATATTTCTCTATATATTTTTGTTTCTTATTTTATGACAAAAATTTCAGAACCACACTTCATTAGTATCGAAGGGAGTACAAATTAACTAATGTAAATTTAAGGAACTTTTTTTCTTTATTTTTTGATATAGTCTAGAATGTTCAAATAAATTTCTCTTGACTACAAAAGAATCAATTTTAAGGTTTTAGCTAAAAAAAATATATTTTTTGAATCAAAAGTCATAAAAAATTATGCTCCAAACTTTGATTATATCTAGTTTGATGAACAAATGTGTGCCCTTATCAAGCTTAATTGAAGACCAAGAAACATCATTTTATAAGAATTGCAACTTTCTAAGAGTATAGTTTTTCATTTCAATAATAATGGTATGTTCATTAATAGATGACAACAACAGTTATACACTCATTGTACAGTTCTGAAATCATGCACTCACCTTCCACGCACAACCACATACTTGCACGCATTCCAAGGTAGTGCACAAATTCACTCAAATTCGATCCCAAATGTCATATCTTTATATAGTGTTAAGCATACTTTTGTGTAGTGTTAGTTATACCTTTTAGATTTTTATGTGTATCTTAACATATTTTTAGACAGCTATTAATATATTTTATACCTTTTAGTTATATTAGTCATACATTTAGTTATGTTAGTTGTACCTTTTAGTTATCTTAGTTGTATCTTTATATATTACATAAATGTATGTTTATTTCGATATAAAAGTACAAATAATATCACATAAATATATGAGTAATATCACATAAAGGTAAACATGTACAATTTATGCTGAAATTAGTGTTTTTTTTTTTTTTTGAGTTAAAGTATTACATAAATGTATGATATTTGTATATAAAGGTTGACTAATATAACATAAGGGTATGACAACGTAGTATGAAGGTCAGCGAATTTCTTTTTAATGTTAAAGTATTACAGTAAATGTATTAAATTTGGATATAAATGTATTACTAATATAATATAAATGTATGACTAACATAACATAAATGTTAGAATAAAAAAAAAAATGTGCAGATCCAAGTCGGATCCAACCCAATCTGACCCAAATGCATGGATCTAAAATTCATGCACCAGTTACACATGAGAACTACTCCTAATAGATATCCTACTGTAACATGAATTTATTGTGATGTGCCACTCAAGAAAGTTAAGGAAGAAACATTAAACGTTGACATATTAGGAAAATGATATGATGCACATGATAGTGTATCGATTAGATAGCTCTCTGATATTCTAATTTAATATTAATTAATACGTCACGGATAATATAATAGTTAGGTCTAACTATCACGAATGATCAATTCACTTACGTTTTAGGTGTTAGGTTAGATCAATAATGCAACCACAAATTACAGAATATTGAAGCGAGACAAGTATAAATCCAGAAGAACTTCTGCAAACTACTAATTCATTGCATCGAATTCCATATATCATCATTGCAATGACTATAGAAACCCTAGTTGCGACAGCTGCAATGAAATGCCCAGCAGATTCTTCAAGTTCAACATGAGTGACATTGTTACAATATTTCCAGCTTCCTTTACTGGAGTTGAGTTACTCGAAGGAGAAGAAGGCCACGTGGGCTGTGTCAAGCTCTGGCATTATATTCTGGGTCAGACTCTCTCCCCCTCTCTCTCTCTCTCTCTCTCATTGTTAATTGATGATGTAGGAGTGATTCCGATGACGGTGAAGGTGAAGGTGGATGCGATAGATGATGCTACGAAATCTATGAAGTTTGTAGCCATGGAAGGAGATGTTCTGCAACTATACAAGAGTTTTAATGTCACACTTAAGATTGGTGAGGGTTTGGCAGAATGGAGTTTTGAATACGAAAAAATTTCTCTGCTTTCACCCCCACCGGAACTCTATGTACCCCTGGTTGTCACCTTGTGTGCTTTGGTGGATGCTTACCTTCTCATCCTCTAAACCACCTCCATCCATCGCCGGTTGTGTATTGTCTTCATCTTTTTACAATATATATATATATATATATATATATATATATATATATATATATATGTACGTGTCTTATCATATGCTTAAAATGTAATGAGGATTTGTCATACGACAAATATAATAAAGGATTAATGAGCGTGTCGAATGTGGTTTGAGTGATTAATTTGTTGGGTAAATTTGTATTTTTGCAGTGATTTGAGTGAGATGAAAATTTGAGTGATTAAAAATAGTGTGATTTGAAGACAAGTTTGACCAGAAATTGCAATTTTCATATGTAGGTAGTGCCTTGTGAATATAAACATAGTAAGTTATCTGATAAAAACTGATTTTGTCCCATAATTTTGGTTTTTTTTCAAAAATAGTCTCATAATTATCCTTTTTTTTCAATCTAGTACCATAATTTAAAGGATTGTTCGGTTTTGGTTATGTTTTCGTCAGAAATTTTAATTTTCGCTGGAAAACTACCATAACCACTACTTTCAAGCTTGAATTTTGATTTTTCTTAATCCCTAACTAAAATGCACGAATTATGTCTCAAAACACTCATATTTTTATATTCTTTCAAAGCCTCAAATTCAGTCGTTAGAAAAAATTTCGAATCAGACTAGATTTCAGAAAAATAAATTATGTATCTCAACTTTATAAAATTAATTTTCTGGATGTCCAAATTTATGCTATAAAATTGTGAAATATAAGTCGTATTTCTCGTGGCTAGTATTGAAAGTTTCAAACTAAAAATCAAGATTTTCCAAGAGTTGGGTTTCTCTAAAGCTCAAATTTTTTGATTTTTTTCTATTTTTGTAATGATTTACACTTGCAAATTTCTTTGCAATTGTGTCATTATAGTTTTTAAATTTAGATTTTTTTTAAATGTTGAACCAATAGAAAAGTTACACCTCATGTGATATCATTAAGTGTCGCTGAAAACCTTTGAATTCAAAATCATGCACAATATATGTGACTTTTTTCTGACGAAAATTGAAATTTCTAGCAAAAGAACCAGAATCGAGCAATTCTTTAAATTGTAGGACTAAATTGAAAAAAGAGAGGATAATTGTGGGATTGTTTACGAAAAAGACCAGGGTTATGAGAGCAAATTAGTTTTTATCCATGTACATGATTGGAAAACCCACCGAAAAATACAAATCCCAACGAAAAAAGGATTGAAATCAAACAAAATTTTCAATTACAGAATTAAAATTGAAAATTTGAAATTAATAAGTAGGACCAAAATTGAATCCAACCTTCAGACAAGACAAAAAATGAATTTTCCATAAATTATAACCCGAAAATGTTTGTTTTCTTATATTTAAAATATAGATATGTTTAATTTTATGTCAGTTAACTAATCATGTTGTGCCATCTAAACTACCACTTTTTATTATTTTTTTATTTTTACTTCAGTAAACATTTTAATTGTGTGCGAAATATTTCTCGTGTTATTGCAATTTATAACTTAAAGTAGACGACTTGGGCTCCTAAAGTTTACAAAAATTTGCAGTTTCTAAACTAATGGCTGATTTTGGGCCCCTTTTTGCCAGATATATTGGACTTGGCATTTTGGGCCCCTTTCAACCCAAATTAGGACAAATTAGTTTTTGTAAATGACCAGTACCCATCAAGATTACGTTACACAATGTCTTCACCAAATGCCGCAACCCATTTTGGAAGAATTTTTTAAATTTTGTTTAATATTTTTTTTTTGTAATTTATTCCAAGCATATTATAAGGCATATATTTATGTTCAAGATTATTTTGTGTCAATTCTTGGTTTGTTTATTAGAAATGAAGGCATATATGGCTCATACATTCCATAATTTAAGAATAATTAGCTCTTTTCACTTTGCGAGAGATGGAAAGAAGATTGAAACAACTTAACTTGTGCAACTCTAAAGTTGAGAATCAAAGCACCCAGAAAATATTCAACACAACCCACTTTAATCGTCATGAGAGCAAATTCGCAAATTCTATCAATTTAACTAATTACAAGTGGATGTGAGAATTTCTTTAAAAACCACGTTTCATTCATCATAATTTTGGTGTGTGAAAGAATACAAATAATAAGAGAAGTTCATGGAAAAAAAATTCTTCATCACCTTGTTTCGTTTTCTTTTTATTGTAGTAGAGGATTTTGTATTGCGTACGCTTGAGTTGTTGTGTGGCAAACACACGATTTGATGCATTTTTGTTAAACCTTTGGTGCAGTGTAGTTCAAAAGATGATTAGTTTTGTATGTTGTTGTTTTAGTATCGAAATCCAAAGAGTTAAGTTCATATATTGATGGTTTTTTCTTTTCTTTTCCGAAAGTGGAGATTTTTTATTATTTTTTAGAAACTTGTACTCATATTATTTTTGTGTAATGAGATTTTGGCTCACGATCGAGAGCGCAAGGCGAGCAAAAGTAGTGGATCTTAGTTCTCTCATGGGAAGTAAATATATCACAATCAGATCCTTTTTAAAATCTCGTTGTAACTACACGAGCCATTCCCGTGTGGAGTTATCAAAACGGTAAGATTGTCCCGCCACATTAAAATGATGAGTTGTATTGAGTAATTAGAGGCTTTAGAAAAAACAGATTTAAATGAATTAGGAACACAAAGGATTGACACGTTGGCTAGTAGGTTGGCCTGTCTCTATCTTTAAAATAAAATTAAAATGTTATTACTTGAAAATATATATGAGAAATAAATAGTGATGATAAACATTCATACCTAATGCAAGTATTAATTTATAAAATATTGATATGAGTCGCTTATTTATAGGAACAAAGAAATTTTAATGAAATAACTATTTTTTAAATTTATTTTCATATATTATGTATAATTGAACGTGCATGTCTTAGTAAAATGTATCCCTTTGTCAAAAAAAAAAAATGTTGTTTTAGGTGTTTTTATAAAGATTAAGAAATATGATATAAAGACTAATCTTCCTCTACTTAGTATTGTTATTGTATGAGTTAGCCCTCTTTAATTTGGTAGGGCTAAATGAGTGTATTTTTGATAGATTATTGGTAAATATATATTGAAATTCTAAAATGACACTTATTTTGAGATAATTTTTTTTTGCTAAAACAACATTTATTTTGGAATGAAGGTAGTACATATTACAAATATACTTTTTTTCTTTTTAAAAATAAAAAAATATAAAATATAAAATTATGGTGGGTTGGTGCCCCAACCAACGACCCCCAAGTGGTTTGAGGTAGACTGGGGTTTTGGCAACCCGTCACATTTAAGTCTGTCTCAGCAAATGATGGTTGTGGTTCGACTTGCCCTACCAACATCGACCTGTATTGACATGTTTATAATCTCACGTGCCACAAATGAAATGAAAGGTAGCTAACTGTTGGTCCCAAGTGGTCAGAGGTTTGGGGGGTGAATGAACCTCTATCGATTTTAACTTTTTAAACTTTTTAGTGAAACAGGTTCTTGATTCAACAGTGAATGCAGTAACCTAACTCGATTCAGAAACCTGGCAGAATGCTGATTCAGGTTTCTGACCCGGTGATCACAGTATGCAGCGGAATAAACTTAAGATAGAGTTCCTTTGAAAAACAGTTTTCTTTTCTAAAGAATGCTTTTAACAGAAACCTTTTACAGAATGCTGATGATGTATGCAACAAGATATATCAATGCAATGCAGCAGGTAGATAAAAACAGTAAATACTTATGGCTTATAATGGTTCGAAGGTGGTGTAATCCTTCTACGTCCACTCTACTCCTTCTCAAAGGAGGAACTTAAGTCAGTTCGTTTTACAAGCCTCAGTTATACAAACCTCTTCCTAACAAGTTTACCTACAGAAATCAACAGATTCTTAGGCACTATCCCACACAGGGTACAAAACTCACACAGAGTTATAAACCTACACAAGACTAACACTTAGCAAGGATTTAATCCTGTCAACTAAGGACACCAAAAGATAAAACAACCTATTACACAACACAAAGGTTAAAAGTACATGATTTCTTCAAATGGTATAGCAATGAAGACAGTCTTGAACTTGAGAGCTAGAATGCTTGAGTGACTGATTCAGAAGGTTGAGTGACTGAATTTGGAATGCTTGAGAATAACTTGAAGATTGATAGCACAAGAGAATTTGATCGCTTAGAGATTCAGTAGTTCAGTAGTCTCCAAATGTCACTCCATCCTTCTATTTATATCTGTAGGAAAATATCAATTGAAGAGAGACACTGTCCTTGTAGCAATTCAAATTTGATCTCCAAATCTCTTGCAATTAATACGCCTGGAAAAACCGAGTACAAAGACTCGTCCTTATCTGATTCGCATTAAAGGTGTCACTCCTCGGCTACAGTCCTTGTTGCAGAGTCGCGGGTCCAGGTGGCATCACCTCATTAGCTTGGCACAGAATACTATCTAACGGATGCTTGACAGGAACTAATCCTCGTACAACATTCATAAAATATTCCTCGTACTGAAAGGAATTAGTTAGATAACTTACAGTTTTTTGCTTAGCATGTAGTTGTTGTTTACTGTTTTGTGCCAACTTTCTGATCCGCGTCAGCTTCCTGTTTCAGAACAGCTTTCTGTTCTCGAAACCTGCAGTTAGCTTTCTGTTTCAGAATAACTTCCTGTTCTGCGATATCTTCCTGTTTCATAACAACTTCCTGTTCTCGAAACCTGCAATCAGCTTTCAGTCTTCCATACTGCTATCTGTTCTGTCTGCTTACTTACTTAGCTTCCTGATCCTGGTCCCATCTTCAGCTTATTGACTTTTCTTACTGAACTTCAGTCTTCAAGAAATCTTCCTCTCCAGAATCCTGCTAACTAAGTTTTCTCTATCTTTCTGATGCTTACAATGTTACAGCTTAAGATAAAGAAAGATAAACTTATCTTCTAGAAATCCAATTATAGAACGTGGAAAAAGGGTACTCGAAAGAGTCATCGAAAATTACATTGTCTCATCAAAACGTAAATGGAAATATTCCAATAATTTTTCCTTTTTTGATGATGACAAAACCCAAAAAAAAGGTAAGCAGAAGAGACAAATGTACTTTTATACAAGTAAGATGTATAAGTATAGTACAATGTAAGTTTTACATCACATGAATAAACAACTTACAACTTCATAAATAAAATGAAGAAATAAAGAATACAAAAATTATTTACAAAGAGAGCTTACTTAGCAAGGTTTCTGATACAGACAGTAAGCTACTCTCCATCAGTTTACAGGTCTCCAAACAGCTTCTTCTTGATTTGATCATGCCTTGAGCTTCCTTGTTGATGCTGTTTGGTGGCTACTTCATACTTGGTTCCCTTTCACCAGTTTGAGATAGAATCCTGATATGACTTCTACAGCTGCTTAGCTATCTCAGAAACCTGTATCCATCTCAGCTAGGAATCTTGACAATAAAGAACCTGCTCTCCTTTCTTAACTCTTTCAATCAACGTCAGCTGCTAGTTTAACCTTCATTCTCTTGCTTGCTCATCATACTTCTTCAAAGTTTTCTCACAAGATGAAAAGTTTTTGAAATAGTTAAGTCTGCAGAGTTCTCTGGAGTATCTGAAGTATTTTGACCTTTTGTAAAAGGTGATTTCTTTGAATGTCGGATTCCTGTCTCTAGGCAAATGGACCTTTTCAAAGAGAGCCAAGTTCCAGTATGTAGCATCTACTATGTTTTCTGGTTTCTGATCAAGCATGACAGAAACCTCAGTTGGAACTTCATCATTTACAAAATCTGGAGCTTTTTGATCAGGGTAGGAGTGTCTTTTATCAGAAAGAGAGATTCCAGTACCAACCACTCCTAGCCTTAAAAGCCATTCATCCTCCTTCTTCTTCCTTTTTTTTTCATCAACAACTTTCAGTTGCCTCCATCTGTCTTCACTTAGCTTCCTGTTTGGATCAACAACATCAGCCATATATGGTTTGACTTTAGGATCAGCTTTCTGAGTACCATGTTGTTGTCATCTTCCTCTTCCAGTTTACTGCCTACTTGATCTCTGCTTTGTAGGAGCAACAGCAACCTGATGTCCTTGCTGTATCGTACTGCTTGTTGTCTGAGAGCCAGCAATCCCAGTACCTGCTCCACCTTCTCCATCACCATCCTTTCTTCTCTTAGGATCAACAGTCTGACCATGTCCAGAATCAGATCTCTTTAACTTTTAAGTTAAGTTAAAATTGATAGCATTAATCTTTTATTTGCATCTAAATTATTCACCAAATTTAAAGAGCCTAATGTTGTGATTGAACTAAGGGACTAGTCAAATCAAAATGGATTCAAAATCCACTCATATTGCTAAAAAAATCATAGTGAAAGAAAGTAATTAATGAATTTTAAATTTTTATAATTTAAATACCATCAATGAATCATAATGAAAGAAAGTAATTAATGAATTTCAAATTTTTATAATTCAAATACCATCAATGAATTTACTAATATAAATTCCATATCCCTGTATCTAATCACAACCTAATATATTTTAGGGAATATGCTATCGGTGTTGTATGTATTTGTCAACCACTTTATACACATTCATGAAAATTGAATGTTCTACCACATTTTTGTTTTGTATATTTAATTTCATGCATTATTATAACTTATATATATATATATATATATATATTATTTGGAGTAAGTTCTATGTGAGACCGTCTCACGAATCATGTTACGTGAGACGGGGCAACCCACAACTCAAATTACACAATTCACATATAAATTAATGAAAATTGGTTAGAGTAGTGGGTAGAAAGGATCCGTCTCAAGGAAACTATCTGTGAGACCGTCTCATACAAGTTTTTGTGTATAATTTGAGCAATAATTTGATCGATCGGAAAATCAAAAGTAGCTGGAATCTAAATAGAAGGAAATAATTTTGATATGACTTGACATAATGTTATTGATCACTGGCAGCAATAGCAGACTTTGTAAGAAAATTGTCCAATTTGAATCATGCATCAAATAAGGAACATATATATTATTTTAGGATGATGAAATAATTCAATCAAGAGGTACTTCAGTTACCAGCTTATGGGGGCTTATAATTGCAAGAATGAATGGCACACCTTCACTGCGTGTTAAAATCCCACATGAATGAGTGTCCCCATTGGTATGGACCTTTTTGGACAAGTAAATTTATACCACATTTTGATGGGCTCCACAAATAAAGGACAATATCAGCACATTAATTTTGATGTGTCTTGATTAAAGACAATTCTCGTAGAGACTTTTACCACCAATCAGTTTCAGTCTTCGAAGTAATATAATGGTTTTTGCTTCTTTTCCTATCGTTGATAAGAATTTCGTCTTATATCTCTTGTTGCCCTTTTCCCTCAAATTTATACGTTTTCAATTCGTTTTTGTCCAAAAGAAAGCAAACAAAATTGACTGCGTATTTACTTCCACGTAAGTTCCCGTTTTTATGCTAGTCTTTAATTATGTATGATTGGAGTCACCTCCATGTGTTGACGACTACACACTTACTTTTAATTATAAATTATGTACGATTTGCTTCTACACTTTAATATTTTTAGAGAGAAATTAATTTTCATGTTAATTTAAAAAATTTAAGTTACTGATCAATCAATTTAGTAATTTTTTTTTTTGGTACGTCGAGGAATTGTCACTCATGCTAATTTAAAATTTGATATTGCCATCAATATCGAGAAATTACTGTACCTAATACCCAAGTGTATCACATCATAATAATTTTAAATTTTATAGATATTGAATTAACTTAAATATTAAAGACTAATTACCCAAAGAGTAACACTTCTGTGCACCAGTTGCACAGAGGTGAATTCGTGCAATCCATACCTTTATGTTATAAATGTAGTATTTTTATGTTATAAATGTAATACCTTTATGCATGTTCATTTTAAAAGGTACGAATATTTATATATAAAGGTACTACATTTATAACATAAAAGTTTTGTGTGCAATTGGTGCAACTGGTACACAGAACTTTTTGTGTTACCCAAAAAGAAAGTGAAAAAAAAAACAAAAAAGAAAAGGAAAACAGTGCAGTAGTAGAGTAGCACTGCATTGTTAAATTATAAAATACCGCAATGTTGATGCACACATCAGCAAGTCCGTGCAATTTTGAATTTTAAGAATTCACGATACTTTTTTAATTGTTGTCCTAATTTTGCAAAACTGGAAGCTAGACCTAGTAAATTAGTAAGCAAAATAGGTAATATTGTCATATATGTCTAAAAATATTTCATATTTTAGATCGTAGACTCATGAATTAAGTTCATAAAACAAAGCCAAAACAATACAAAATAAAAACTAAAACTAAAAGAAAATTTAAAACCCTTAAAATGAAAAGAAAAGAAATCTTAAAACCTTAAAAGTAATCAAATCCTAAAATTTAAAAGTAAAATCTAAAAAGTCAAAATATACAATCATAAAAATTTAAAAATTAAGCTCTGTAAAAACATCTCATATTATATACACTACAAGAAAAATGCACATAGACAAGTGTTATTAACCCTTGTCGTAGCTATATTTCAACCCTTGTTGTAGATGGTGGTACTCCAACCACTAGACCACTAGTGTTTTATGTAGTAATATTCTACATGCATTTCTTTTATTTCAATTTTTGTTATTTTTTAATTTTCTATTATCAAATACTTTTTGTTAATTTTTATTATTTGTATTTTTAATATATTTTAAAAGGTTAAATATATATATATATATATATATATAATTGGAAGATTAATGACTAATTAATATGTTTAGTAATATTTAATCTAATTTCATTTTAAGACAATTATAAAATATACTAGTGCATATTTTTAATATATTTTATAAAAATACTATTTTTTAAAATTATGAGTTTGTTCATATAAGATAATATTAATACAAATAATAAGATATATATATATATAATTGGAAGATTAATGACTAATTAACATAAGATAATATAAGATAATATCATAAAATAATTAAACTTTTCAAATTTAATTTAATTAAAAAATAATTAATATTATCACATATTTTTTGTTAATTTTTATTATTTGTATTTTTAATATATTTTAAAAGTTTAACAATATATATATATATATATATATATATAATTGAAAGATTAATGACTAATTAACATAAGATAATATAAGATAACATCATAAAATAATTAATATTATCACATATTTTTTGTTAATTTTTATTATTTGTATTTTTAATATATTTTAAAAGGTCCACAATATATATATATATATATATATAATTGGAAGATTAATGACTAATTAATTAACATAAAATAATTAAATTTTTCAAATTTAATTTAATTAAAAAATAATTAATATATAGCATTTCTTCTTTCATTTAAAAAAATATATATTGTAATATTTGACTTTTTTTTTAAAAATTAATTAAATTAGTCTACGACAACGCTTCTACGAGGCTACGACAACGTTAGAAAACAACCCTTGTCTTAGGGTCCTAGGACAACATGTCTACGACAACAGCAAGTTCAAACCCTTGTCTATGAGAGAATTTTTCGGGCAAAGACAACGGTTCTGTCAGTTTAGACTACGACAAGGGTTTTTTGAAAAAACTCTTGTCTTAGGGGTGTAGTCTATGAGAGAATTTCTTGTAGTGGTCCTAGGACAACACGTCTACGACAATGACAAGTGCAAACCCTTGTCTATGAAAGAATTTTTCGGGCAAAGACAACGGTTTCTTCTACGACAACGGCATTTTAAACTACGACAAGGGTTTTTCGAAAAAACTCTTGTCTTAGGGGTGTAGTTTATGAGAGAATTTCTTGTAGTGATATTCAGGAAGGACTCGCACAATTAGTATCCATTATATTCCATTTGTTTTCAAAATAAATGTCATTTTTGAGTTTTTGTCATAGATTAATATACATAAAAATTAGATAAATACACTCATAACTAATCAAGAAATAAGGATTCAAACTTAGAAAGATAATCAAATTAATTTCATAAAAAATATCATATTAAACTTTAAAATTTTAGTTAAAAAAATATTAATATAAAGTTGAGGGAATATTCTGGAAATCTGAATTTATTATATTTAAATGGATTGCACAATTGACCAACCAAGAGGACCACCTAGGCACCTACCCTTCATTGCCTTCAATCATCACCACTCCATTCACCTACCAATCCGTCCAATTCCCCAACACTTGAATGGTTTTGATATGTGTGACATTTTTAAAAAATAATTAATGGTTATTTTTAATTTTTTTTTTAAAATATGTTACATGTTATATATCATATGGATTATGGTACAACCATATGAATAGAGTAGAATATACCTCAACAAATAAAATTTATTTTATTTTATTTTGGTGTTTCATATGTCCCTAAAATTACTCCCTCAATTAATAACAAGGCTAAGATACTATTGGTAAAAATGTCGAAACTTTAATTTACAAAAACATTGATGATAAGTAAATGTAAAAACAATTGGAACTTCTGAAATTTTAAAATAATGATGGTAAGTGAATTAAAATATCGGGATTTAAAGACCAAGTTAGGAAATATTCTAACAGATTTTTATACATAAATTTAATTTAAATATTAAATAATTGATGTGTTCATAATAAACATATATATTTTACACTACTCAAGATAGTATGCATTGTTACAATAATTGTTGAGAATTAAAATACTACAAAAAATGATGTCCAACATCCGTTAACAAAAGATGAAATATAATTTAATTCATAATTGTAGTTTAACTCAAAATGGACTACTAAATTTATTTAAGATTAAAAAATATTTTTTTATTTTGTATTGAATATTGAAAAATCCTCATTCTCCTATAATTTATATTGTAACTTAATCAGTGTGAATATGGATATGGATAATAATATATATTAATGGCATACTAATATTTTATGGAAAATATAATTTAATCCTTGTTTCGATATTGATATGCCGAAAAAAAAAAGCTCTTGTTTCTCATACACATGATAAGTCCACGCATACTAATAAGAATCTACACTCTTATAGGCATGATCGATTCAAAATTTCTAATAGTTAAAGTGCGATCGGTTAAGGAGTGAATATTGTAAATATATATTTTTTACATAAGTTCTAGAATAATTTGACTTGATTTAATCTTTGTAAATCTTTCCTCATATTCCTTTTGTTGTATTGTATATATGGGGACTTTACCCAGATATCTTATTCCACAAATATTATTATCTCATACAATCAAACGTTTACAACAAGTAACATTTGAAAGTGTACGTAAGTTCGCTGCTAAATTTACAACAAACATTGCTTAATATTCATTTTAAATATCGATAAAAGAAAACATACTTATATTGATCTAATGTATTGGAATTTAGAATGCCTTATATTATTTGCATATCACAGAACTTAGAAAATTTAATTTTCAATTTAATAATAATTGTATATCAAGTATAAATAAGTGTATTATGAATAAGAGTTGGTCTCTTCTGAGACTGTCTCACATGCGATAAAATTCAAGTATGTCTTTTACAGGTATAAGTATATGTTTTTTAGTTATAAGTATGTGTTTTATAAGTATTTTTTTTATAGTATAAGTATGAGTTATTCAACTATGCATTTTACGGCTATAAGTATGTCTTTTTATGCTATAAGTGCAACCGTCGCACGGTGCGACGATTGCACATGAGTTTTTGCCTATGAATAAATATCACATTATGACTTTAGCAGGAGATCAAATTACCGTACATTTTAAATCAAAAAGAATTCTATATTAGACAAACTGGGTGAAAATAATATTCAATTGGTAGGAGGAATAAATGAGATCTTGTCTTGGTATATAGAGATTTATTGAGAGAATAATATTTGGACTTTTTGGGACATTAAATAATTAAATGTTTTTGGACGTTGTAAAAGGGTTATTGTCTGAGATGAGTTGGTCTCTTGTGAGACTGTCTTACATGCAACATGATTCAAGTATATCTTTTACAGGTATAAGTATATGATTTTCAGCTATATTTATGTATTTTATAAGTATGTTTTTACAGTATAAATATGAATTATTCAATTATATTTTTTATGGTTATAAGTATGTCTTTTTATGTTATAAGTAAAATCGTAACACGGTACGATGGTTACATATGAATTTTTGTCATTGTAACGAACATCACTAACGTCCCAAAACAAATCTTGTTTTATATTAGGGAAAAAGTCGTGATGGTCCATAAAAAATATAATATACTTAAAATATATATATTAAAATATTGAGAGGGTATTAAGTGCGGGAAGATATTGGGGAGAATGGTGAAGTCCTTGCCTGTGGAGTGGTGTCTTGTCTTCATCCCAAAACTCTGGGAAATAGCAACCTCTTCCAATAATGAGTTGGATCATTTATGTGTGTATTTTTTTCATGGTGTTAAATTAGGGATCACAATATTTGAACCCGAATTTATTGGACTCAACTCGTATTCATTTCGATCGAATCAGATGTTTTGATCTTTGATGAGGTCTTGTTATATAATGTCTGTTAACCTACACATCGTGGGCAGTTGATGTGCCACAAATTATATATGATCATTAATTTTAAATAACATTATTTAAAGGGGTGAAAATTTTAAACATTAGCAATGGGCATGTTAGGATATTTTCACGATGGGTAGATGAATATTATTTTATAAAATATAAAAGTTTTACTCAAATATAACAGTCATGTGTTTTGTTAAGTATATGTAGGAATGATTAATGTCTTTTTTTTTTTTTTAAAGAATCATGGTATGTTGGTCATGTATATGATTGAAGAGACATTGTAATGCTATTTAATCTGACTTAATAAATTTGATATTCTAAATTGATTTGAAAATGAAGACAATTACTTTATTATTGGAGGTTTAGGGAGGGATTATTAATTAATTCTCATAATCAGGTATGAGTAGGTTGGGGCGGCTAAACCCGTCCCGGCCCGGCCCGTTTCCAGTCCTACGTGGAGTTTGTAAGCATCTTAAAATTAAATTGATTTTCTGATGTACAGTACATACAACAGTGTACTCTTCATTATCAGTTTTTGGTCATTAATTCAGTTTGTTGGTGTGGAAATAATTAGGTGTGACTGTTAGTTGAAGAGCTTCAATCCTCATTTCTTATCAAACAAAATCAAAGTGATCCAATCAATAATCGACACCTGTTACATGCAAACTTATTTTTCAAGGTCTTGCAAGGTGTACTTTTTAATGTTTGTAACATTTTTTTTATCTATTTAAAGGGCAATTGTTGAAGTATTTGAATGAAGTGTGAGGGAACTTATAAGATGTTAATGATAATAATTGTGTAGATTAAATAATAAAATTTGAAGAAATCATTCAAAATAGTATTGTGCTTTTGAAATAAGATGAGACCAATTAAAGAGAAAATAAACAAATATCTTATTTTAGAATGATTAAGATATTTTAAAATAATAAGAACACTTTTAAGCAAATTATATACTCTTAACATTTTATAAGATATTTGAAATTATATATAAGTTAAGCTAAATTTGCTTGCTATTTTGATATTTCTAACAAACTAATTTAACAAAAAAAAAAAAAAAATTGCTGATATATGGTGTTGTCATTTGTCAGCAGTATTTGTCATAAGTTGCTGATTTTATTTTATATGAAATTCATGTGTAGGGTTAAACACCAAAAATACCATAAGACATATAACTAGTACCAAAAATACCATCAAGAATAGAAAAATGATAAAAATATCACTTTTTTGATAAAAATGATCAAAATGTCATTGGGTTACACATGTGCAATCATTGAAAAATACTACTTCCAAGTTTTGTTTGTTATTTTCAATCCATATTTTTCCAAGTCTAATTAATAATCTCAATCCAAATATCTATTAGATCCGAAGCGCAAAAATGATATCAGAGTTTAGGTTTATTGAAGAAATATTATACAATTTATATTTACAATATTGATTTTATGTCTAACGGAGTAGAAAATCAAGAATTATGTATCTGAAAATATTTTCGAGATAAAACAAGTTTCAGGACTATCAATTTGATGACGTCCAACAAAGATTGGAACAAAATTGTTCCTGATACCTCTAAAATCTCACAAGATCTAAGAGAAATCCAAAAGACTATCCAGTTCTGTGGAGATCAGATGGAGATTATGCTTAGATCTCTATCCGAGATCCAACAAGAAGTTTCAGATCTGAAAAAAAAGTTACCAACTAGATCCAACAAATCCAAGAATGAACGTTTTGAAGAGGAGTTTGGGGATAGACCAACTATCCCGAAAGGAAAGGCTACAGAAATCCCGAAGTCTAAAAGTCAAGAAGAACTAATGTGTGAAATCATTAGAAGCATTTGACATGGAGACATCATGAGTTGATATCTCTGAGTTAATCGAATCACTTTCCAGTCTTGAGATTGTAGATCTAGTTAACCTCAAGATGAACTCTCAAGTTCCTGACCCAGATGCAAGTACAAGTTCAAATGCACCAGCCCCTGAACAATCACAGGCAGAAAGCAATTTCGAGTTCGATGCAGACACATGGGGAACTCGAAATAGGAAGCATCCAAGGTGAAACCAGGTACCACCTAAAAGCCCATGGACGAAAACCATGTTGGAGCCTACACATCCATATGGGTTGGTACTCACAATCGATATCATCGATTTCTGAAATATAGAAAAATTAATCGATGAATGAATGACCTCCTTGAAAGTGACCTCCTCAAAGCTGGACATAGATAAAGAAAACTTTATCAGATTAATCGAAAATAGTTTGGAATGTTCAGCAAAAATAGGATGGGAAGCTTTACTTACCCAGGTTAAAGAAGATGTCCTTGCAGGAGATAGCATTTATGCTATCATCGAAAAATTTGGAAGAATGTTAAAAATTCATCATTGGAGAATCAAGACAAGAAAGACATGGGAAAAGAAGGAAGCACTTCAAAAGTGCATCTTATGTCAAGTCAGGAGGATCGTAAAGAAGATTTTCATTCAAGGAAGATCATGGTGGTCCAAATACAAGGCCAGAACATACAAGTCTAGTGGGAAATCTGATCCTTTCAGGTTTTTTTCACAAGGATCTATATCCACAGAGAAGTCAACAAAAAGAACGCCAACAAGAAAAACTTTCAAATGAGTTCATACTCGTACGAATGAAAGTTTTAAAGAATGCAATTGCTGGACATGTGGTGCGAAAGGTCATATTTCGTTAGATTGCCCACAAAAGCAATGTGAAATACGTCAATTCAAGCCAACTGCAGACATCTTTGATACGATTTTCTATGGCGATTTGGTACCAGGATCAGATAATTCTTCAAATGAATGTATATATGAAGAAGAATTCGAGACTGATTCAGACAGATTATATGGATTAGCAACAGAATCAAATAAATAACCACAAGACAGAAGATAGACTTCAAACTTTGGAAAGTCTATATGATTCTTTTCACAAATGACCATCTCAAACAAAACAATGAAAAAAATCATGAGACAAAACTCAACTCTGAGCCCCTACGATGGTTTCAGGATTAGAGGTGTTGGTCGAATATTTAATCAGATCGGACTAAAACAACACAAGTACAATATCATATATCGGGTAAACTCAATTGAGTTTTCGATTCCAATGAAATTAATCGGTAATAGAATTGATATGCAACTTATTCCAAAAAGAAGAAATTCTTGAGGAACTGAACCGAATCAGGGAAGAAGTAGCAGTAACTATGAAATTGATCCATATTGGAACCATTGAAGTAGTAATCAAAGCTACATTCAAAGAAGGTATTGATTCAGAAATTCATCTATCGGTAATAGATAGAAGAATCAATAATCTAAGAGATGGTTGTCTTGGTACAATGATAGGTAATATATATGCAGGCAAACTCATGTTTGACATTCATCCTATGATTGCATACAACCTAGCTGACCAAGATTTTAGTCGAGTCTTAACCCTTCATCAAGATTTTAAAAGAACAAATATAATGAAAGAATGTAATAGAACATATTTTATTACATATAGAATTGCATATGCATTTTCCAATACACATCATTCTAATTTATTTCTAAGAAAAAAAATTGAGATTCCTAGAATTTTCAAGAAATTCACCAAGATTATGACACCCGATCCAATCCAAATCCCTAGGATAGGTAGTGTTAACATATTAATTACAGACCTGTTGGAAAATTGGTTGTTGAATGTGGTGGGTGGCACCACTTTGACCAATAGTTAAGTGACTAAGAGTTAATCCTTTTAAAGATTGGATGCCAAAAGATTAATCTACGTTTGGAGTATATAATCAAGACATTTTGAATCACTTAAAACCAATTTTTGGTGAGTGAGAAATTAAGCATCAAAGTTGGCCACTTGAAATGGGAATGAAAGGTCTTGAATGTGGGAGGAGTGCTTAACTATCCCATATAGGAAAATGGATCTTGAAAATGCAAATATAAGTTAAGCCATGAGAATAGGCTTAGTAATTAGTATACTATTGGAGTAGTATGTTTGTGCAACACACACGCATGTGTGCGCGGACCGAAATGGACCTGACCCGACCTTGGTTGTGGGCTTTGATCCTTGGCAATTGGACGTTGGGCGGATCAAGCTCGGGTTTTACTCGACCCAGGTTTATCTTTTGAGGAAAAATTGCGGAGCAAAATGCTGAACAGTGGGTGTTGCTTGCTGTTGTTGTAGAATGCTGGACAACGGGTGTAGTGATGTGTCCAGAATGCAGCACCGGAAGCAGTAATGTGACCAGAATACAGTGTCGGGTGCAGTAACGTGTTCGGAATACTGCAAATACCATATTGCAGCGCTGCGAGCGTTTTTGACCGTTTCTCAAATTTGAACGGGGCATTAACTTACATTAAAAGACTCATTTTTGGGCATTAAATTCTCATCAATTTCATGTGTAACCCCCCATGTTGGAGATCTATATATAGATGTCATCATGCATCATTTTTCAACATCGAAATCGAAAACTTTGCATTATTTTCATCCTTGCATCAGCTCAATTCTCAAAGCACTAAAGTTCACCGGAGCTCTCGAGTTTGTGGTGCTACTACTCTAGAGACGAAGTCATTTTATCTTTGGGAGACGATACGCACAGTTTCAGTGAGCACTACCCTGGGCGTATCTCGTCTTAAGGAGAGAGGGTCTTCCTCGACTCGACTTACTACTTTGTTTAATTCGTTTCTATTTTCTGTTCGATATTTTTATTGCCCACTATCGGGTAATATTTTCTAACAAAACCATCATGTTCTTGATAGATTAATGAGATTATGAGCTGTAAGCAGTAATAGAATGTCTTTTTTCCGAAGATAGAATAATAAGCTTTAGAGAAAAAGAACCAATCGAAGATTTCAACCCCCGACAGATTAGGGTCAGTAATGTTAAAATACATTACCCTGAGGGTTGGAAATTGTGACGACTAGGATTTTACCGATGCATAATTTGATAATTAAATATCTAAACCCCTAATTATTTGATTTATATTACGTGTGTTTCAGAAAATTTAATTATAGACAAACTTTAATTAAGTTTAACATTTGGGAGATTTATTTCGTAAAAATACAAAGTCGACAAAATAATACATAAGTGGGACGAGATGAACGAGAACGAAAAATCGAACAAAACGCAAAAAGAATGGATCAAATCGGAGTTCGTTTGATATCCCAAATTAATTAATATCATAAGAAAGTTTAATATAAAGTTTAAGATTATAATATGTTTAATTATAAAATTAACCAAGGTATATAACTATTCCTATCCTAAGTAAAAAATTATCATACACTAAAATTAACCTAAGGTAATATTTCATGAAAAGCTCCTCCTTCTCTCATCCTCTCCGGCAGACGGCCGGCCGGAGCGCCGCCGTCGCCGCCGCCGGCGACCACCGTCGCCGGAATTTTCATCGAACCAAAACGTATCGAAACCTACACCATCTTGAAGCTCTCGACGAGCCCGTTCCAACCCCGGGCTCGGATTTGTCATCCGCCGCCGCGTTCGCCGGCAAATCGCCGGAGAAGTTCTGTTTCTCTCTCTAGAAACCCCCGTTTTCTCTCTCTTCGTTTCTCGGCCATCCGGCCACCGATCGGGGCAAATCTTGAGTCTAATTTGAAGTTCTCGCCGAGCCCGTCTCAATTCCGGGCTCGGATCGTTGATCGGACCGCCAATCTCCGGTGGTGGCCGGTCAAAGTTGCTGCTGTTTGTCTTTCTCTCACCTCTCTTCTCTTTCTCTCTCTTCGCACTCTCTCTCTCTCGCTCATCTCTCCCTCTTTCTGGTCTGGTGGTGGAAGGCGGCGCATGCAGCGCCGCCGTGATGGTGGACAACCGGCGCAAGGAGCGCCGGCGATGTGGGAGTGTGGAGCCGGCGGCAATGGCCGCCGGGAAAGGGTATATATGCATGCAGTTGGCTGTGATGGAGGGTGGTGTTTGGGGCGGCGTTTCCGACGCCGCCGTGACCGGAGGAGGCCGGCGCTCGGTGCGCCGGTGTATGGTGGTGGTCTGGGAAGGTGGCCGGCAACACGGTGTCGCCGGCGGTGGCTTGCAGTGGCGGTGGTGACGACGGGCAGTAGTGGTTTGGGGTGGGGAGGAATTTGGGAATTTGACTTATTCCAGGGACCTTTTTGCAATTCTTTAGTTTTGTGCTTAATCTCATCTTGGTCCCCCAAACTTTTGTTAAGTGCAGTTTGGTCCTAAAGCTTTTGGGAAATTATATTTTCACCCCCAGAAGTTTCCAACTCTTTGTTTTTCGCCCCAAAACTTCTCATGACTTTGACTTTCCTCCCCAAATCTCTTGTATATTACATTCTGACCCCCCAGAATTCTAGAAACTCAATTTCGACCCCAAACTTTATCTGTAATTCCAGTTTTACCCCTCAAACCCTCCAAACCCTAAAATGCTTCGTTTAGCTTCGTTTCTTATCCGTTTTAATCCGTTCTCGTCTCTAAACCTTTCTTTTTGAATCCTCTATATTTCTAGACCTAGTCGGGTCGAGTTCTGTTCTGCTTTCAATTCGTCGTTTCTTTCGAGCATTTAATTATAAACGCTTAAATAATTACATAATCTAATAATTTTATATTGTGTGTTTGTAGGCCCAAACGCTCCGAACACATCTCAAAACTAAAAGGAAAAGAACGTGTTAATTGCACCGCCCAGGCTGAGGTGGGGGTAATTTCTGAATTAACGTTTAACTTTACGTTTATTTTGTATAGTCGCATGCTAGGGTTTTCGATATATTATGTTATGATGATGAACGTTATATGATTTACGATTTGAGATTATGAGCATGAAATGTAATTGATGATATCAGCATGCTATTAATTGTTATGCATGTCCGTTATATGTGCTTTGTCTACGTGCTGTGAATTGAATCCTTTGTTGGGATTAAGATAAGATGTGTGTTCATGTGCACGGTCTTTGGGAAGACAGGTTGGGATTAAGTCCTAACTGGAAAACGGAGGATTGGTGAAGTCCCCCTAACCAAATAATCACCAGGAGAATAAGGTGGTGGGGTAAGGCGGGATATACCTGCGCCCAAGTCATTTACTTGCTGTGCATTGTACTTGCTGTGATTAACTGCTTATCTGATTTAAAGTTTTATGTTAATTTATGAACTTGCCTCCACGGGGTGTATTTCTATGCACTCACCCCGCTTACGTGTTCGTTACAGGTGATGATTTTGTTGAGAGAAGTTGAAGGGAGAGATGTGCCCTGTCTGCTAAAGTTTCCCTTTTGTTAATTTCGATATTTTGTTAAACTGTTTCGAAACAACGTACATTTACGTTTTCTGTTGGGTTTAAACACGTATTTTAAGATCCGCTGCTGTATATAGTTAACTTTCAAAGTTCGTTATATATATATATATCATCTTCGTTTCTCTTTTCTTTCTTTCTTCTTTCCTGCACGCCTGTCGGAGATACTCTGATAATTTAAAAATGTTTTTCCTAAATTTATTAATCTTTTGTAATAAAATATGGTTAAGTTTCGGGGCGTGACAGAAATAAATTCATGTTGTTTTTGATATATCGGAAAAAATTGACATTTCTCCTTGTAATGAAATATATTATTTACAGCAACAAGCAATTGGAAGATACGAATACATGTTAGAAATAGCAGGCTATAAGGTATCTGTAACGGGTAGTGCAGGTAGAACCAAAGACATTATGACTTTGAGTCTAAGTTTTCTTTAGGATCACAAACCTTGGGGATGAAAATGAAATGCGATGGAATTCAATCTCGATGGACATATCATAAGGGTGGAATGATGAGCCCATTTTTCATATGCATATCCGTTGGGATAATATATAAAAATATAAGACATAATATTTTGCTACTTATATTGATTCAGGTTCAGGTAATTGCACAGCAAAACCAGGAGTTTTTCCCAACGAGGCTGTGGAAACATTACCAATTATTACAGGAAGAGATTTTTCTCAAAAAATTTTAATACTCAATAAAGGTATTCGTGAAATAAGAATTATGATAGAAGGTACATTTGGGACACCTTGGTATAAGGTAAAAATGCCACCAATCTATATTCACGATACAAGTGCTGATATTTTGTTGGGTAACAATTTTATCCAAACTTTTACAAAATATGAGCAAGATAAATACAAAAACATGTTAACCTTTACTACTAATTGTGGTAGTTTGATATAGGTTTTATGACGAGAAAGTGTATTCAATAGAATAATGCCCATTCATTACAGCAATAAGCATGGTGATGATGTCAAATTAACTCATCTTAAAATGCAGGATAAAAGAAAATTTGGTAAAGCTCTTTTATCTTTTAAGCAACAAAGTTTTGAAAAGACATCCGAAGAAGATATCAAACTTCTGAAGAATGCGATAAAAGAGAGAACACCAGTTGAAGACATTAACGAGGAAAGTCTACTTTCCCTAAAAAATGTTAAAAGACTAATCCAGAGAAACTTCAATGAGGATCATCTGGCTTGGTGGAATAGAAACAAGATTGAAGCAACTCTAAAAGTAAAAGAACAATATCGATATGAGTTGGTTCGATACAAGCCAATCCAAATGAATATGCTCGATAAGAAAGATATGTAGAAAATCATTAAAGAGCATATCGATCTTAAATGGATCGAAACTGGAATCTCCTCTTAAAGTAGCTCAGGTTTTCTGGTAAGAAACCACGGTGAAATCAAAAGAGGTAAAACAAAGTTAGTAATTAAGTATCAAGACATTAACAGAATACTTGATTTTGATGGTTATTACATCCCTAGTAGAAAATATCTAATTGACTATATTAAAAGGTCAAAAGTATTTTCTAAATTTGATTGTAAGTTTGGTTTCTACCAGATTAAAATAGAAAAGAAGTCAAGAAAGTATACAGTTTTTTCTACTCCACAAGGTCAGTATATTTGGAATGTACTTCCAATGGGACTTGCAAATGGACCCCAGATATACCATTGAAAGATATTAATGCATATTAATTGCATCTAAGAATATGAAAGAACACATTAAACATCTTGAAATATTCTCTGAAGCATATCATAAGAAAGGATTAGTGCTATCCGAAAAGAAAACAATAATTACAGTCAATATAATCGAGTTTCTCAGTGTGATTATTGACCATGCAGGGATGAAACTTCAAGAACATATTGTGGAAAAAATCTATAATTTTCCGGACGTTCTAAAGGACAATAAGCACCTTCAGAGCTTCTTAGGTGAGATTAACTTTGCAGGTGTGTTTATTAAAGACCTAGCAAGGTACATAAAGGATTTTCGTCCACTTCTACAAAAGGATGAATAAACTAAATGGAAATGGGAAGAGATACATTCCCAACGAGTGCATGAGTCTAAACAAGTGTGCAACAAACTACATAAACTCGCAATACCACAAGATGAAGATCACTTAGTAGTCTATATAGACGTTGATGATTTCAGATCGGCGAGCGTGCTTATGCAAAAGACATAAAAAGGCAAAGAACCATGTAGATATACAAGAGGATTGTTCTCTAAACAACAAGCCAGCTTGTGGCACATCAACAAGGAATTCTTTGCAGTTTGGAATGCTTTACAAAAATGACCTTTATTTTTATTAGTAAAAGAATTTACCTTATAAGTAGATAATAAAAATGTTAAAGTTTTCTTGAAAAATATGCTCGAATCAAAAATTAAGAAAACACGTATTATCAGATGGCAAACAGAATGCCAATATTATATTTTTGATATTGTCATTGTGAAATCTAATGAGAATGTTCTCGCAGATTTCCTAACGAGAGATAGATATCCTTGAATTAGATTCCATCATGATTCGTTCAAGACACCTTAAGGAAAATCTTGAGGAATTGAACAAGAGATATGGATTGTTAAGAATCCATGTCGAATGAATTGCCTATGTTCAAAAGGCATATTTGGACTTGTTCCAAAAAGTCATACAGGCCACACAAGCTGTCCATGCCCACCTAAGGGATGCACTTGAGAAACTTCTTCTCAAAGCAGATTCAATATCGGTAATCCAAAATGAAATTTGTGAGAAAAGTTCATCATCAATGAACACAACGAGTATTTCCAAACCTGTAGCAGGTCATCCTGTTGATTCATGTTTTACATTAGATTCTGGTGTAGAGGCACCTAATGCCAAAACAAGCGAGCTATTGGACTCCGATAGAGAAATTAATTTGGAAAGTCAGGAACTTATCCCAGACAAGCCAAATCAACTAGGGGTGACAATTTTCCCGTGGGGAACCATTCCCGTTGGGTACCAATGTTAATGGGACGAGAATTCCCCTATCAAATCGGGGAATGGGACAGAGACGGTGAATCCCCGTTTAAAAATTACAAGGATGGTATGGGGATGGTATTTATGCCCTCCACCCAATCCCCGACCCCGAAACTGGTCCAATTTATATGAAACAGTGATTTTCCGTTCCCCATTTAATATTATATATATATATATATTAGTAAATATACCAAAACATCCAAATTTTTCTATAAGTACTCTAAGTCCTCACTCCTCACGGCTCCTTTCCAATTAATTAATAATTTAATATCTAAAATTTCAAATTGAAATTGAAACTTTGAATCAACTCAAAACAATCAAACTTGTTAGATTGTATTGTCATTTTGATTATGTATTTCATACATTTGTTTTAAAGATTAGATTTATGATTTCAAGATATTTGATGCTATGTTGGATTGATATTGTTTATAAGTTTTTTTAATTATTTTGATATTTATTTTATTGAAAATCATTTTAGAAAAAAAACAAAATTTAACTTGTGGAAAATTAAATTTGGGGAACCCGAATCCCCCGCGGGGAATTTTTTTTCCCGAGCGGTGAATCCCCATCCCCGTCCCATATTCCCAAAACGGTGATGGTAGTATGGATGGTATTTGATATGATAATTTGGTATGGGGAACCCGCCCATTGCCACCCCTAAAATCAACCCAACACCTCTGGGGTTAAAGATGGAAAGGTTAACTTTCGGCCACAGACCGATCTGAAAAAGGTTAACACTAACGAACCATTTTCTCCGTTGCAGGTTTATCAAAAAACATGAGAGAAATTAGTAACAAGAATTGGGATCAATCCCAGCAAAATGATTGCTGATTGGTCTGGAAAATATACACGATTGTGTATGCTTGTGGGTGCAAATCCACGGAATGTACGAGAATGGTATGATTTTGGAGATATTGCTTCAATACTTACCACTACACCAAGCTTTTCGAAAATTTCTAAATTACCAAAATGGATTGCCACGGCCCTTCACGACTCATGGCAAAATAACCCACATTTGGATCGAGAAGATATTCTGGAGCTAAAATTCATATCAGCGGCTCCAGAAATTACAAGAAAAGGGTCTCACCCAGTCTTCAATTTTATCAAGTTACAGAGACAAGACATGATGGCTTTTAACAAAGTAAAAGTACCACCAACAAACAATCCTCTAGTAATCGTCCTTACTGAAGATGAAATATCAACAAAGTGAGCATGTGGAATGTGGGTCTGTCTTACGGAGGTGGACAAAGTTAAATATTCATTCAAAATTTTCCAAAATTTTGAGAACGGTTCATTCCTGTTAAATTCCATGAGAGGAAACACCATTGAATTTGTTGAAAATCTTTTTGAAAATAAAAGAAAGCTCATATGGGAAAACAAGGTTCCGACAACTGAAATTGCAAGAAAAAAAGTATGTAATATGATACATATCGGATGATGGAAAGAGCGACTTTGCTCTTCCTGCCAAACACAGGTGAAGCCATTGTTCGGTTAGGGCTTCAAGGTCAAGAGTAACCGATCCAATCCACAACAGAAAATGAAGGGTCCAAAAAGGGGTTTTTTAGAAAATAAAATCCACAAATGTAATAAGAGAAAACGAGTCTAAAATTAGACTTGATTTACTTTGGACTTGTAATAGTATAGGTTCAAAAGAGGGCTATAACAGACCTTACAAGCACATGACACTCCACCAGATAAGGTGAAGTGGGAGGTCTTACCTCCAAAAAATTGACAAACCACCAACCCAATAAAAACGGGATAGTAGAGCAGCTCCAACAAAAAAAAAAAAGGTGGAGGGGTCATAAATCCACAACCAACTGGGAAAGATGGATAGAGTCACATGGCCACTTACCAACAAAGGAAGGTGGAAGAGAGCTGGCAAAGGGACATCTAAAAAAACGAAGCTGAAGTCCGCATTTGAAGTTCGAGATTTCAGCTATAAAAGGGGACCTTTGGCCATTGAGAAGACAATCAGAAATCACTAATTTCTTGAGTACTTCTCTCTCTAGAGTCTAGTGTTTGAGTCTTTAGTTTTCAAGCATATGGGGGATTCCCCTCAAAGTTAAGCCATGAGTGGCTAAACAAGTATTCTCTTCCACTGACGGAGAAATAATATTGTGGTATAAATCTGTATTTTTATTTCTTCAATAAAAGAAAGACTTGTGTTTCCTACATGCTATTCGAATGTTTTTTAGTACTCTGTGAGTTAATACCAGTAGTGCGTCTCCAAGAGATCCCCTCAGACGAAAGAAGGATTATGATCTAAACTCTCATTAAAGATAGAATGGAACCACCGACTACGGGCGTGTGGTTGGATTACAAAAAATAATCCGTAAAACGCAGCTGATATCTTGAGAAACAGAGACAAAGACCAAGATATGTATTATCAGAGTGTGTATTTAAATAAAGAAACATATTGAGTCTGATATTGATCTGTTTACTCCTAATTCGAATCTACTTAAATAAATGAAGTGGAAGTTTAAAAAATGGCTAAAAGAAAAATTTTGAAATTCTGGAAGTTAGTAAAAGTCAACTATGGATAATCATTATTTTATAGTATATTAGGGTATTTTGTTATAATGGATGGTAGTTTTGAACATTTATTATTAAGAGTTGTATTTTTGATACCTAGTTATAAGAATTGTGGTAGTTTGGGATATTCACCATTCACGTCTGCCTTGTCTGTTTTGGGTTCTCTGTGGTGCCTAAGATAATATATAATAAAATATACATATTGTGTTAACAAAAATTAATTAAATTTGTTACAACATTAAATGATCAGAGTAGTTTTTGTTATTAATTATCTATATTTAATTAGTTTTTGTCTAGTGAGTTTTACGTGGATCATTTATACCAAAATCTCTATCTCATTTATATATCACATCAAAACTACATAATTAAATAATAGCTTTTTCAATTGAACATCTAATTGTAACAATTATTATTTTTACATTAATAGAACTTAAGTTTGAAATATGGTAGATAAGTGAGATGAAAATTTTGGGTATATAGAATCTAAATTGCTAGTGAGCCACCGTTCATTTTATGTGAGCATTAAATAGGATGCAATGTTAATGAAGTTATAATAATAATAATAATAATAATAATAATAATAAACTTAATTACATAGTTTTATCAAAACATAATAACACATACTTTTAATTGGCAATAATTGAAAAAAAAAATTATACATTTGAAAGCCTCGAACCACATAATCAATAAATTGAGATAATTACAATGTCATCGGGGCAATGTGACGTAAATTGTAATATAAGAATGTATGGAACCAAGTAGTAGTAAATAAGAGTTTGAAGGGTAAAACTAAATTAGTTCTTTTAATTACAAAAAAAATCCTGTCGAGTTTATGTTGTATTTGCTAAATTCAAAGATTGAGTTAAAACTGTCAAAAATATTAGATTCATGGTTTATTTGTAATTGAACCTTTATTATAAAATGATGTTGGATTATATACATTTATTATATTGAAGCATATCATATAGTATATAGCAATAATATTATTATAATTATCATGAAAATGATATTCAATAATAGTGCAATTTAATGAGAGATTAAAGTAGAGGCGGATTCAGGATTTAATAGTGGGGTGAACTGAAAAGTTAACGCTCCGACACATTAAAATATATACATAATAAAATATTTCGGTGTTCACTTAAGTTGTGCCCTACGAGAAATACGATAAAGGCTTAAATTTAAGTTTTTGCAAGATTATAACCAAATGAAAATAGAATTTGATAACTAACTACTAATTCAAAGTAATGTGTCAAATTTAATTTTTTTACAACTTAAATTAAATGAAGTGGTGCGGATAGTCGTATGTTGATTTAATAACTAATTAATTAAATGCATTATTTAATTGAATTCAAAATTCAAACCTAATCTTAATTGAATAACTAACTAAAATACTACTGAATTGAAAAGGTATAACAAATAAAAATTATGTTATCCATACATATTTCAAGACACGAATATATGAAAGTCTATATTATTTAAACATAAATCATAAAAATATTAAATGAATTTAAAAAGAAAAAATTACCTTTAATAACGTGGTGGGAGATTTCAAAAAACTCACATCTAAAATTTTAAGTTGATCTCTGTTGTTGGTGAATATTCTTTTTGTCTTCCAATATTTATATTTTATGTTTGGAAAAGAAAAAAAAAATATGAATATAATTTATAAGGATTTTAAATTTAGATACAGACTTTTTTATTTAGTAAACTATTGTAATTTTTAAACTGAACTTACTTTAAATATAATTTTAGACTTCTATATATAAAAGAAAATATCCTGACCTCCAGCCCAGTGCTGCCCCAGGAAGTGGAATAAAGTCATATTTGTCAATTGAGCATTATTCCAACGCCATGTGAACCCTATAGGATGTGGCGAGAGACTTATTTTGTTGTTTAGTAATTATTGGGATCTAATATTTTATACATATTTCTGGCCATGTTTATATCAATTTTGGCGCGAACATTTTAATGAGTGAAATGTCACGTGAAGGCCTAATGTCGGATTTTTAGGTTGAAATAGGTTGATTTGTTATATTATTAAATACACTATTTTAGAAATAATATCTAGAAAAACCACAATTCATATAAGAAACACATAACATAGTTTTTTTTTATTTTCTTATCACAATTTATAAAATTTAACAAATTTGTTCTTCTAATAAAATAAAAAATGCCAGATTTTTATCAAAGATTACACATTTAAATTTGTCAAAATTCTTAAATTGTGATAGAAAAATAATAAAATTATCTTATGTGTTAGTTAGAAAAGTAATCTTTTACTTCACTAATAAATGAATTGTGCTGATAAGTCCAATGGAATCCACTACATTATGGTTATGCCACATAATTGCTCTACATGGCCATTAAATAAAAATATAAAAAGAAATATGAAAAAGTAAACATAATTGAAAATTATTCTAGTTTTTTAGTTAAATTAAACATAAAATTATTTTAAAGTTTTAAAATTGTAATGAATCAGAATATCCAAATAAATCTAAAAATTATTTCGAAAAAAACCAAAAGCCAAGAGTAGTTTTGCACTGAAGATGCCTTTATATGAAATCTAGCCACACAGGAACTGACACGATAATTTAGTCAAACTTTTTTTACATTTAAAAATTCGTAGCACCTTTCACTTTTTTTGGAGAAACAAAAACTTTTTCCTGTACTTAATTTAGGTGACGATTTTATGATCAACTAAAAGATATTTTACTTAACTATACTGATATTTTCAATTAAGATGATTAAATTTTTCAGCCACTTGTTTTGTTTTGTTTTATTTTATCCTATTTATCATTTGGAATGATATGTTCCAATTTTGAATAATATAACTAAAAACTAATTGTTATTAATTGCAAAATAAATTTTAGTTTCCAGACTCTTGCAGTAACTATATCTCTCCCTGCTAATTGTTTAAGAGCATCATACTGCTTTGTAATAAAATTAAAAAAAAAATCATTTGATTATCTATCATCTCATTTCTTGTCCACATGTTTTCAATTAAACAATTAATAGTACATCCATATTACAATAATACCACACGATACATGCATGATATATGTATATCTTGGGAAAATATAAGATTACTACTGATTTTCTCAAGAGATATTTTCAAATATTATACTCCCTTCATTCCTTTTTAAGTGACGTTTTGAAATTTTAAATTTTTTCCTATTTAATTGACGTTTTGTGCATTATTTCCATATATACCCCTATGATTAATTAATGTCTAAATTAAATACATTGTATAGTACCCATGTTTTCAATAGAGATATGCACCAATAATAATTAATGGTCAAAGAAAAACTTAATTAATGAGGGGTATATTAAGAAAATAAAATTATTCTTAATTTGTGTGTAGAGGTGAGTATATGAATCATGATACTAACAACATTAATATTAGTAAGATGAAATCTCCATTAAACACCCTCGTAAGTCATATCCCTACATTATTTCGTTCATTTGAACTATTATTCATGGGTTATTCACTCATTCATTTCTTATAGTTTTACATTTAACACATTTATATATCTTTTTTTTTTGTATTTTTCGTTTCTTTTAATTAATAAATATATTAACTCATTAAAATATTAATGAATAAATAAATAAAATTAAAATTTTATTATAAATTATTAGTAAATATAAAATTTCATTAAAAAACAAATCCCACATACAATTAGCAACTCAGCCAATAAAACATTTATTCTAAGATATCATCAAAATAAAATCAAAATTAAATGACACAAATATATCCCAAAACGAATAAACGTGTAAAAGAAAAAAAAAAGCTTTCAATTAGCAAACTTTATCCTATACACATTCGAATATTATCATAATATCATGATATATTTAAGAAATGGGATTTTGAAACAAATAAATCATTATTTAATTTATTTTGGATTTTTCAAACCATGTCACTTATCATGCATTATGACAATAGAGATATGAATAGTGTCAAATAAGTTCTTCAACGTTCTTCCTAAAAAAAAAAAACTAATAAAATAAGTTTTTCAATGGACAGAAATTAAACAAAATAATAAAAAATTTAATATCTGCAATATGTGGGGCCCATGCGGACACTCCACATGGCGCGTGAAATGCAAACGCAACAGGTGCATTTAAAGTGCATGGCTTTAAAGGCTGGGGTAGGATTAGGGGTGGAAATTGGAACGGAATTTAAAGGCATTTGAGAATCGAACACGAGACCTCTCATACTCAAAGCATGAAACTTACCATCAAACCAATAACAATTGTTGTAAATAATTCAAACATTTTATACTATATACTATTTGCTATAGAAGAATACTATATACTATATAATATATTTTATATACATTTACTATATGTAAATATAAATATATATATATTATAGTATACTTTATAATACTATATACTATATAATATATTTTATATACTTTATACTATGTGTAAATATAAATATACATATTATAGTATACTATATAATATATTTTATATACTTTATACTATATGATAGTATATAAATATATTATATATACTATATGTATATAGTATAGTTTATACTATAGTTTTATTTTATATTATATACTATAGTCTATACTGTAGTTTTTTAGTATTATTTTATAATATATACTATATACTATAGTTTATACGGTAGTTGTTTAGTATTATTTTATAATATATACTATATATTATAGTTTATACTGTAGTTTTTTTAATTATATTATATTATATACTACATACTATATATTATATATTATATACTTTATGCTATATATACTATATACTATATGTATATAGTATAGTTTATACTATAATTTTATTTTATACTATATACTATAGTTTATATTGTAGTTTTTTAGTATTATTTTATAATATATACTATATACTATAGTTTATACTGTAGTTTTTTAATTATATTATATTATATACTACATACTATTTACTATATACTATATGCTATAGAAGAATACTATATACTATATATTATATACTTTATGCTATATATACTATATACTATAGTTTATATTGTAGTTTTGTAGTATTATTTTATAATATATACTATATATTATAGTTTATATTGTAGTTTTTTAATTATATTATATTATATACTACATACTATATACTATATGCTATAGAAGAATACTATATACTATATATTATATACTTTATGCTATATATACTATATACTATATACTATATGTATATAGTATAGTTTATACTATAGTTTTATTTTATACTACATACTATAGTTTATACTGTTGTTTTATAATTATACTATCTTATATACTGCATAATATAAGATATTTTGGGACAATTCTGAAAATTCCGAAAATTTCCGATTTTTTCCGATTTTCTGAATTTTTTAATTTCCGAAATTTCCGAAAATTCCAAAATTTCGGAATTCCGAAATTTCCGAAATTTCCGACAATTCCGAAATTGGAATGGATTTTTCATTTCCGAAATTTTTTGGATGGAAATTGGAATTGATTTTTCATTTCCGAAATTTTTTGGAATTTTTCCGAAACACCCTATTTCCGATTCGATCCGTCCGATCTCCACCCCTAGGTAGGATTGTTGAATGGGGCAGCAATTATATGCATGGGTTTTTTTTTAAATTTTTTTTTATTACTATTTAAATGCATGATTGTCTTATTTTTTTCCTAGTTACATAGGTACGAAAATTTTTGGACACCCACATGGAAGAATTTGAATGGTGTAAAAACACCACCAACTTTGGTCTCTAACACATGCATGTATATGTAGTAGATGAGATACTTTATTCATGTTTTCATCATCACACCTTTCAAAGTTTCTGCAGTTACTCACTGCCTATATGGAGAAATTTGAATATCAAAATGAAAATATCTAACTACTAGATTTTTTTCTCATGTCTCATTTCTCTTACATATATCTCTGGTATACATATGTATCTATTTTATATATACTGCATTGATAGCACTACATTGTATCATAATTAGGTGTCAATTACATCTAGCTATTATATCTAATTACATCTAGATTTCATTACACTCATTTTTATCTATATCATATTATATTAGCATATAGATGTATACAAACACATATAAATATATTCTATATATATATAATATAAATATTACACCTATCAATCATAGACCTAATAAAACAATACAATCTGCTCTTTTTTCTGAACAAATTTTTTTTCTCTACGACAAACAGTTCCTTTGTATTTTGGGTTAAATAATATATTTAAAAAATATTATTTTAGTCATGCATACTATACTAATCTAGGAAATTTATATTAGCTGTTTTATAGATAGAATTCTGTGAGATACAATTCTACTATCATTTTCACGAGTTAATCTCTAATTTCTGATTTATAAATAAATTGATAATTTCATAAATTAGATTTGTAAGACCAGATTTATAAGAGTGCGATTTATACCCATGGAGCTAAAATAGAAAAAAAAATTCAAAATAACACATTAATATTCCCCGAAGTCTCCTTCTCTTTGACCTTGTAGACGCGTCTCGAGCAAAACCACAACTCAATCTCGATTGCTCTGTCGAATTGCATATAAATCATACTTAAAAAATGTTATTTTATTTTTGAAGAAAATATTTAAAAAAAAAAGTTGGACGTAAAGTAGTGAATAATCATTACAATGGGGAGTCTGTTCATTACACACTTATTAATAATTAAACACAATCATTATCTCACATCAAACCGTAGTCATACGAAATCAAATATGTTCTCATCATACCACATTTAATAACCTTTAATATACATTCACGCAATGTTTATATTATTATTTAAAATATAGTAAAATAGGAGATGAAACAACCACAGCTGGATTATTGATGTATGAATTCCCAAATATCATCTGACGATAAACTACACATGCCATCTTCAATGGCGTCGTCACTTCCACTATCCCCGATCTCCAACGTCATCGGCATCAATTCCATTGTCACCGGATTGTGGTCGGTGAACAAAATGGAGGCCCCTCCACCGTTTTCCGTTATATCGAGCAAGTTGCTCCACCACTGCACGCACTCATCGACTTTTTCATCCGAAGACGAAGATTGATTCGTGTTCTTCGGATCTTCCGATGACAATGCACTTGAAGACGCGTTATAGCTCTTGGGATTTTCATCACTAGCATTAACGCTCAGTTTTAACGATTCACTCGACCCCGAACGCGCTATCTGTAATTCCGACGAGACTCTGGATCTTTTGTTGTGCACATCACACGTTGTCCTGTTTTTGGAGGATCCAGGTCCTTCAGAGAAGGTCCGAGGTCGAGGTCTTACCACGTTGGTTTTAGTGATGCTTTTCACCTTTAAACTTTCCCCCACACCCAATTGTGGCATCTTCTTGCCATTAATGTAGGTGTTCCAAAAATTCTTCACATCGTTTGCAGTTCTTCCAGGCAATCTACCAGCAATCAATGACCATCTGAATCAAAATTGGAAAAAAAAAATGTTACCATTTTCACACCAATCAAGATTACACATCACGATTCTACATTATAATCAAATGTGACAGCTTGTGAGCATAATCAAAATATAATAAAATGAGACACATATTTATTCAAGATGTATATTGGTAGGCATCAAAGATCTAATATGACAAATGGCGTAATAATGGTGGGACTGGACACAGTAAATAGTTGCATACAATATTAATCATAGAGTTTGATGCCTCACCTACTAGCAAAGCTTCTCTTTTTTTGCTACACACACATTTACACACATTGGGTGGGTCCTTTCTGGGACGTAAAGGAGATCAATGATATTCACCAGCCTTTTTGCAAACCGACGCAATTATTTAGCAACGACGTTTTCTGTTTCTAAATTACTTTACATGGTCCTTTTTTTTTTATCAATTCAGTACATACTATAAAATATTAAATAAATATTAATTTATATATATATTCGTAATACGTGTTTGGTAAATAAAATACTGTTTACAAAAAGAATATATTCCACTTCAATACTCGGAATCTGTGTTGCCCAAACGGAAAGCAAGATTGCAGCACTGATTAAATGAACACTCAATCCATTTTGCAAATTAAATGAAGCACTGGTTAACATGATAATTAATCTTGAGTAATTATTAATTACCTGTTTCCTAACAATTTATGAAGGCGTTGAATGAGATCCACTTCATCTTTTGTGAAATAACCTCTTTTGATATTTGGTCTCAGATAGTTCATCCATCTCAGCCTGCAACTCTTTCTGCATCTGTTCAATCCTGCAAATATTAGACATTTATTTTGAATAACATGTTGGTTGGAATTTGGAAAGATTGATCATGGGAAAAAAGGAAATAATGTTGGGAAATTTCTATAATAGAGAAATATATAAATTACCAGCTCTGATAGGAACTTTGTGCCACTTTCCTTCTCCAAACTTGTCAATGCAAATCTTCAAGAGAGTATCTTCCTCTTTCGTCCAAGCACCTCTCTTTACTTCACCTTTCTTTTCCATTTCACTATGACTCTTTGAGCTTACGTTCACAACTGATTGGGTGCTTTTATAATGGAAAAAACACACGTGATAATCGGGTATTACATTGGCAAACAGCAGATTGGATACTCTACATTTTGTGTTACATCTCATGTTTCATAGCATTTATTATATGACATGTGTTAAATAATGATGTCATCGAATACAGTTGGCGTGGTGATTGTTTTGGAATAAAAAATTTAATATCAAGTATCACGTGGGCGAACATTGCCAACTCAGAGAGACAAAGAAGAGAGAGAGTGTGTGTGAGTCCAACCGAGTTCATTATTACCTCTTTTTAAAACTGTTCAATAAATTTCTTTTATATGAAACTTTTTAAAAGTTTGTTAAAAGATGTGTATTATTTATATATCTTATTTCATTAAAGTAAATATGTTAGAAATTATAAGCCGTTGTTTCAAAAGTGTGGAGATTTTTGTCTCCCGTTTATTGTTTAACAGCAAATGAGATGGGTAATGATTATGTTGGAGGCCAGCAGTGTGAATTCGAATTTTAGAAAAATAAAAAATTACTTTTTTTGAAATTGAATTCGGTTGGTGTTATTAATAGAACCACTTCAAAATAAGGTCATTGAGACACATTTGGTGATTTAAATATTGTAAGGTTGGAATGGGATCATATAAAAAAAGGAAGGAGGTTTCATTTATTTTTGAATACCTATTTTCATATATTTCCTTAAATTTTATCATTTAAATTATACATTTGACATTATTAATACCTTATAAACTATGACATGTTGTTTTATTCGAACATTTTAGAAACTTATTTAAAAGATAAGATTTCACAACTTATAAGATCTAAAAAATTAAACAAATATATTACGAGGTACGAGATATTAGAGTCAACTAATATCATCTAGTTTTATGTACGTACTGCACCCTCTGTTGTGCTAATTTCTTTATAAATTTTCATGATTTTGTGTGCAGTGTGGAGCGACAATTAAGCATCACATGTCGGTTGTCAATAACCGAAATGCGAACGTGTTTTTTATGTATACATAAATTTAAATGCATTATTTTTTTGTAAAATAATGTTATCTTGAAATATTATTGATATTTTTTTGATATTTTTATCTTTTTTTCGTGAGCGATATAAAAACAGGTTGTACTAATAATTATCCAATATTTTCATTTTTCATTATAAAAACGAGAAATTTCGTCAAAATATTGTTAGCATATCGAAAAATATCGGTATTAATTTTGATAATGGTGACTTCATGATATAAATTATAGGAAAATCGATAAAATATTGGGAAATATAGGTAAAATATTTGTAAATATGAGTACCAATATTTCCATTTATATTTTCGTAAAATTAAGATACCGATATTTGTATCGAAATCAAAATTTTCATCCTTACACATTGTGAATATGGTCTAATTTGTAAAGAAACCATCATTTTAAATATTACAATTTAAAATTAATAATTTTATTATTATGAATATGCTAACAATGGATACAATAAAAGACTTATATATTTGCATTATCAATGTTTATCAATCTATTGAGTTACAATTACGGAATAGAGACTTGAACTCAAATCAAGATCTAGTTATGATATGCATCAATTATTAAACTATATTTAAATCAAGATCTGGTTATGATATGCATCAATTATTAAACTATATTTATTGGGAGCAACATTATTTATCATTAAATATCAAAATTGCATCATTACGTTGTTTACATACTTGATTTATCAATTAATTTTTTTGGGCATCTATCTTTTGCATGCATCGATGTCATCTAAAAGTGAATCCATAATAACAAATTAAAATTTTAGTAATAAAACATAGGCCCATAAGAGTTACAATAAATCTAAAGAAATATCAATTAGAAAAGTATAATTAACTAATCAAATTAGATCCATCTTACAAATACAAGAATAATATTAGTCCCGCTCATATAGATACGTCTATTGTTGATGTGTCAGTTATCTAACATATCTGTTAATTACATATTTCATAATTTCAAATGATAGAATCATTACACATATTAGTGGACATATTAAGAGATATAGATAATAGATATTTTAATATTTTGGAAAATAATAAATGAGTGAGGTTCGGGAGGGGAGGCAGGAGGGTAGGTGTGGTGGGGAGTGGCTTGGACGTCGGTCGTCGTTCTACCACTAGTTTTGTAACTTGATGTGATTTTTTTTTTTTTAATATATGTAAAAGAAAAAGAAAAGAGAATTTTATAAATTAATTATTTTGGAGCCAATATTTATTATTGTAAAGAGATGTTGGTGGATCGGGAAAGTGAATGTATTAATAGTATTATGTATCTTTATTTATCGCTAAGAGATGACTAATCTAAACCCATATGGTGAATCCGGCGGCTTCTAATCTCTATTTTAACAAAATTTATAGCCCACTTTATTTATTTTTCAAATATAAAGGGAAAAACACAATTTACTATTTTTTGTTTCATTAATTAATATCTCATTTTTATGTTAAAAAATAGAGTTAAAAACTTAAAACCAAATACCCTTAGAAAAATAAAAGTTTAAATACACTCATATTTTTCTATTCCAACTGCAAATATATTATCGATTTTAAAAATTCATACAACAAATGTAAATAATCATAGAAGATTAGAAAAATCATAATTAACATAAATAGCAAATTTATGTATAATTAAAAATTCAACATAAAGTAGCATTAAAAACACATTTTGGGTCGTATAATTATAATAGTATGAAAAAACTAATATAAGTAAATCTAATGAAATTATATTATATATCTTAAAATAATTTTAAATTTGTTTTAATTGTTGACTTAATTTGTCCATAATAGTCAGTTTCTAATAATACAAGATAAAAACCAATACTTGTAAATATGACTTTAAATTATGTGAACACAAATTAAAAAAAAAATAGAGATATTGTAATTTGTGTTTTATTACCTAGATCTTAATTTTGATATAATAATAATAATAATGATAATAATAATAATGATAATAATAATAATAATATTATTATTATATACATTGCAAACTTGGCTAATAGAAATCTAGAGATCATAGTAAATCTTACACACACACACACATAATTTTATCTAGAGCTTTCACTTTTAGTCGCTTGTGGTAGGAAAAAAGTTAGTTTCAACTACAACATACAAACATCCATTTATTTTGAAGCTAAATTTGGACATTTTACCCTTGTTTCCAGCACAATATTGATCAATCCGTACAATTAAAATTGAAGTGGTACCACTCTTCTCCAGACCAACAAAATAATTATAACGTTCATTTATTACGTCTATAACGTCCAAACTCAGATTACACCACTATTTCGTCCAAATGAATTTGCACTCGTTTTGAGATCACCTCTCGTTTTTATCCAGTTGATTATAAATTATTTTTAAATTAGAGATACTTATATTTAATTTGAATTTTCTAAATGCACTAGCATATATAGAACAGACATGCTCCACCTAACCCGGGAAACGTGCTCCACCTAACTATTATTACCATATGTAAATAAATGATCAGAGACTTGGAAAACATTATCCTTTTATAGATGCTCTTATAAGAGTTCATGAAAACGCCAATTATGTACTCTAAATTTGCATTAAACAATTTGTTATCAACCTATTATATATCATTTTCGTGCTCTTTGAGAGCTGCCCACTCATTATGTCTTCACGTTAGTGTATATCAAACTTTGTAAAAGGATTTCCTTAATTACTTTTGTCAAATTCTTTTTATAATATTAGATATACCTTTAGTCTTTCATATTCAGATTCAGATTAACAATTTATTAAGTTTATTTAATTAAAAAAACCCTTTGATTGAGCATTAACAACTAAAAGATCATGCTTAAACTAGTATGTAGGGGAGCTTAACGAGGAATGTAATAATGTATGTAAATCTTATTTTAAAAAAATTATGGTATGATGGAATGAGGTGGGAATGAAATCATCATTCTTACCGTCATTTTTATTCATTAATTGATAAGTATAATATACCTTAATATTAGTACAATGATTATTTTTTTGTAAAAATAATTATTTTTTAATTTAAATATGCCAAATAATTTAAATTTGAGTGATATATTGAATATGAATATTAAATAAAATTATAGTGGAATGTAATTTGGTCGAAGATTGATTTAATATTTATACATTTATTTTTAGTTATCAATCATAAAATATAATCTACAACAAAAATGCTCAAAGACAACACTAGAACAACAACATTTTTAAGCAAAAACTGTTGTTGTTTTGAAATTTACAACACTTATTGCTTAAAGTGTTGAGAAAGATGTATATTTTTGGGTCAAATACAACACTTTGACAACATCTTTCGTGAAGTGTTGTCTTTGGGCGTATTTTTATTAGCAAACGACTACAATTAGACAACACTTTTGTTGTAGTGTTGTCTTTGAACGAATTTTTTTACCAAAGTACAACATTTTATGAGAATTGTTGTCTTTGTGCTGCCTTTTTGAGATACTAACATCATTTCTTTCAAGTGTTGTGTTTATGTACACTCTTCTAAAATGACAACGCTTGAAATGTATTATCTTTTAACCATAAAGACATCCATTTTGGAAAGTGGTAAATTTATGATGAAACTAATGTGTGACCTCTTCCAAACAATTATTAATAATCAATAATTATAATAGTATTATTATTGTATTTGAGGTATATAATTCTTATTATTGCTATTTTTATTTTATTATTATGATTACAATTCCATTATTTTTTTAGGTTCGATTTATCAGATACTTATGTTGAATCTTAATTAGCTTATATTGTTGAGAAATTTTTATTTATTTATTGATCATTTTTTAATCATAGATATTGAGGGTAAATTATTGTTGATCATATTGAGCATTGTGAATGTTGATAAGTAGATTACTGATTATTGATGGATAATTTAATTCAACATTTATTGATGATTTATTAATTTTTTTGGGTAGATTAATATTATAATCAATTAAATATAATAAAAAATTCATCAAATGGAAAAAAATTAGAAAATTAAGTAACAAATTGGGATTCAATATACTTAGGCAGTTCCTTAAAAAAAGAACCTGAACTTCATAATTAATCAATAATGTGTATTATTATTATTATTAATTTTTTTTAATTTTATTTCATGTTAGGACTTGTAGGTCCCAAGTGGTCAGAGGTTCAGAGGGGGGTGAATGAACCTCTATCGATTTTTCGACTTTAAAACAATCAGAGATGCAGGTTCCTGATTCTCAAGAGAAACAACAACCTAACTTGATCAAAAACCTGGCAGTATGCTGATTCAGGTTTCTGATCAGCTTTCTCAGTACGCAGCAGATAAACAATGATAGAGTTTCTTTTTGGAAAAACAGTTTTCTTTGCAAGTATGCTCTTTATAAACTCTTTTATGCAGGATGCTTATGATATGTAGTCAGCAAGATATAACAAGATAAGCACAATGCAGTAAGTAAATCAAAGCAATAAACACTTATGGTTTATAGTGGTTCGATGGTGGTGTAAGTCTTCTACGTCCACTCTACTCCTTCACAAGGAGGAACTTTGTTAGGTCAGTTCGAATGACAAGTCTCGCTTTACAAACCTCTTCCTAACAAGCTACGCCTACTAGAATCCCAGATTCTAGTCGAAGGCCACAACCCACAAAGGGTACAATCTCACAAAGGGTAAGTAGCCTATTTCTAGACTACATACTTAGCAAGGATATTATCCTCTTAACTAAGTACTCCTAAAACAACCTAGCGCACACAACACAAATGGTTAAAAGATAAAATGTTTCTCTTCAACTGTGGTGATGAAGCCAGTCTTGAACTTGATAGCTTGAGAGCTTGAATGGTCAACTGCTTCTCGAAGGTTGAGTGACTGAGCTTGGTAAAAAAAACTTGTGTATGAAAGACTTGACAGATTTTGCAATGTGTGTTTCAAAGCTTCAATAGATTTCATGGTCATTCTATCCTTCTATTTATAGATCTTTGGAAAATATTCGTTGAAGGAGACATTGTCCTTGTTTCAATTCAAATTTGATCTTCAATATCTTTGCAATTAATGCAACTGAACAGCTGAGGGGATAAGTCTTGTCCTAGTCTGATCTGCATTAATGGCACCACTCCTTGGCCGCAGTTCTTCTCTCTCTTGTCTAGGTGGCATCTTCTAATTGGACTGACACTAACTTCAGTCAAACGGATCTTTGTCAGCAACCTTCATCGTACTGCATTCAATATATATTTCTTGTACTTCGATAACTGAGTGAAGGTTGTCAGCTTGCTGTTTTGATCTTTAGTGCATGTGCTTCTTAGATGTCAGCTTTCTGATGTAGAACTGCTTACTATTCCTGAGCAGTTTTCCTGTCAGACTCTTGTTCAGTCTTCTTGTAGCTTTCTGATCTTCCATCTTCTTTAAACATTTGGTGTTTCTTGAAAGTTCATTTCAAGCATTTATCTTTATTTTTCTCAGAGACCTATCATAATATTTTCGAAGATGCATTTGTAGGTTTATGTTCCACTTATAAATTGTGGAAAATGGGTACTCTAACTTTCTATCTAATTAGTTACATTGTCTCATCAAAACCTAGACAGAAATCTCCCAACAGGACTAGAGTGTAAAGTAAAAAATAAAAAATAAAAAATTATGACAGTAGAAGAAAAAACTTGATAATAGATGGTGAAGAGAAAAAAACCTAGAGTAAAGTAGACCAATGGGAGGAAAGGATTTATTTTCAGCCTTGGAAATAAATTTCATTATTATTCTTTTGTCTCTGATTACGTGGATGATATTGGATATATTTTGTGATACAGATAATAAAAATATCAGATATTGGATATATTTTGTGATACAAATAATAAAAATATCAGATATTGGATATATTTTGTGATACAGATAATAAAAATATCACAAGTAACATTACATAAAATAGTTATTTACATTGACTATTAGTAACCGTATTAAAACCAAAAATTTTCATTAATATTAAAGCCAAAAATCTTCATTGACTATTAGTAGAAGAAATGACAGTAATAAACTGTGAAAAGAGAACAAACCTAGAGTAATTTAGGACTAGGGTTTTACGATTTACCTCTTAAAACTAGGGTTTTACCTCTGAAGACTTGCGAAGAAGATTGACGATTTATGATTTACCATAGAAGTCTGTGATTTCACCGTGGAAGAAGATTGATTTCACCATTTGAAGAAAAAATTTACCGTTTCTTCAAATTTACGCCGAAGGAGGATAATTAATCTTCAATTTTCTTCCTAATTCCTTACTTTTCACTCTCAATCTAGATTTCCCCCCATTCTCCCTAGGTATACTTCTCAATTTGTCCCAATTTCTCAAGTTTATTATTTTGAGGAAATTTATTCCGTGGATTACAATTATTATATGAATTTCATGATTATCGTTGAACCCTGGCTGAACCCACGCCTAACCCATCGATTTTCCTTCATTAAATTGAGACCCATATGTTGTAAAGATATGAAAATTTTCAGAACATGACGAAATTTGTTCTAGTTAAATTGATAGATTGTGTTTTACTATATGGATGGTGAAAGAAGCATATATTTCAGATCTTAGATGTTTGGAGTTCTATGAGAAGTGTATGGAATTGTTGGAAATATATGATTGCAGAAACTATAATTGCAATAAAAAAAAATATGCTGAGAAGTTGTGTTTAAATCTTTCTTGACGAGGGTGGTGGAGGACAAATGGATGAATAATTTTTTTTATTTGTAGGTTAATTTGAAGGAAAAGAAAGGGGCCCATTAGAACTTTTGACTAAACAGAGCATTTACAGGTTAATTTGAGCATTGTATTTATGTATATATATTGTTTAAAAGAAACTATTAACTAAAGTGGTCATTAGCTAGGTAGTTGACCTATTACTCAAGTAGTCCATAGAGCATTACTTTATAAACTTTGCTATTATGACCTCCAAGTTGTAATCTAAGGTTGGTTTATTTAGATTTAATGAAAATTAGGTTGAATCTTGATTAATTTGTAAGTTATATAGTATAACTAGAAATCGCAAGAGTGGTTTGCAACATCTTGGTGCTTATATCAACTTAGTATCATTTTATTTAGTCTATTTAGATTTTCCTATGCAAAAAGGTCAACTTTACATTAACAACTGATTTCACTCGAACATAATTTGACTATATGGCTTATATCACTTGAAAGCCACATGAGTCTAGTTGTTAAAAAAAAAAGAATTTTGTAATTTGGAATCTTGTGTGAAGAGTTATGGTTAAAATACTAAAGGGTGGCAGGCTGTTTCAGAATCTGTCTAGAGGCTGTCTCAAAGGGTCAACTTGACATTGAAAACTGATTTCATTCGAGCATAATTTGGATACAAGGCTTATATCACTTGAAAGCCACATGAGTCTAGTTTCTAACAAATTTTTTTTTTGTAATTTGGAATCTTGTGTGAAGAGTTATGGTTAAAATACTAAAGGGTGACAGGCTGTTTCAGAATCTGTCAAGAGGTTGTCTCGGGTCAACTTTACATTGAAAATTGATTTCACTTGAGTATAATTTGGTTACATGGCTTATATCACTGGAAAGCCATGTGAGTCTAGTTTCTAATAAAAAAGAATTTTATAATTTATAATCTTGTGTGAAGAGTTATGGTTAAAATACTAAATGGTGGCAGACTGTTTTGGAATCTGTCAAGAGGCTGTCTCTTGGCCTTGTCTTGTATATTTACCTTTATTTGACTTGTTATTCATGATCTGACATGCATAAGATTATTTGTGTGTATTTGTAAGGTCCCAATCATGAAAAATGTATGTTTGTTTGTAACTCTTTAATTGGAAAAAATATCAAATTATATTTGCATTATATGGATTTTGTCTTTCATAAGTATTCTCTTAGTTTGCTCTGATATTAGATGAATGTTATTTACTTATTGATTCTAATATGTAGAAAGTTGTCAAGAAATTTTTCGATCAAAATTTCATTGGAGAATCTCTTGAGAAATCCAAAAGTGAGGTAATCATCTTATTTCCTTCAATGGCCTCATAGATTGTATCATATGAATATAGATCTTGCATGCATATTGTTGAATGTCTCCATTTTTTACTAGCAAAGTGAGTAAATCATACTATAAGCATGAGATATAAGCAAGTAGATTTGAGTTCATGGTATTTGAATCTTAGATTAGGAGATTATATCAAAGTTATGTTAAGTTCATTAAGATCAAATTGTTGGTCTCATGTTTTAGGATTATATCATTTACACTAATTTTTGTTCTTTTCTTTTGATGTGCAGATTTTTGGTTCTTTAAATCTTTTGGAGAGACGCCATCAACTAATCTAGTAAATACATGCTCATATTTGTTTCATTTCAAGCATTGGTTTTGATGTTTTGGAGAAATAGTACATATTCATAACCTTTTTCAAGCATAGACTTTTATATTTTGGAGAAATAGTAATAGTCTTAGTTTTTGTCAAGAATTGTTATACGATGTAGTATTCGCAGATATTTATACATATACTTTATATTTGAAGATTTTATATTTTGAGTATGAAATATTTTCAATTTATATATTCTAGAATTTTTTAATAGCACTGATCAATAACAAATTTAAGAAAAAAAAAGAGTTGTCTTACACAATCAAAGACAACAATTACGAAATGTTGTGGGTGAATGTAAAGACAACACTTCTGAACAATTGTCTTTTTAGATAAAATATTGTCTATTATTGGAAATTTCATGTACAAAGACGAGTAATTCAAGAATGACAACAATTAAAAAGTGTTGTCAATAAATGGAACAAAAACAGTTCGAAAGTGTTGTCTATGAGCGAAATATTTTATATAAAAGATAACATTTCATATATTGAGGACAACATTTTAAAAGTGTTGTCTATGAGAGAACGACAACACTTTTTAAGTGTTGTCTTTGGGTGCCCCTCTTCGACAACAGTGGCATAGACTACAATTTTAAACCTACAACGACAACACTTTACAATTGTTATCTTTCAGCTCATAATGATTATTTCATTCATTTCATATTTCTTTGTGATACCAATTGTAGAAATCAGTATTTATATCATTCATTTCCCATCACCATTCCATTTTTAAATTACATTTCATTGTACCAATCATGCTATCAACTGCTAATGATTTGGTGATAGGTTATAACTTACTTATAATAACATTAAAAACAATGATATAAAACAAGTTTGAACTCGAATTGAGTGTACTTTCGGAGGTCAAGAAATATAAAAAGCTATCCAAAAAAACTATTCGTACTATCATTTCTTAGCTAAAATTTAGCATATAAAGTTAAGTGTCATTTAGATCTCAAATTTTGTTTTCAATTATTTGTCTTTATAACTTTTCTGTACAACTTTATTTCAAAATTATCTTTAATATCATTTCTTATTTAGAATTAGGAATTTTATAAGACCTCTTTTTTTTAAAAATTAATTTGATCTCTTTTCAATTTTGAATTTAAATTTCTTAAATAATTAAAGGTATTTTTGTCCAATTTTTATATTCTTCAATTTATAACAAAAACTTTAGTCGTGAATTCATTTTCAATTCCAACACCATTTTAAAATTTACAAATATTTATCATAAGTTACAATTTTTTTTCAACTACAACATAGATCTAATTCTCTTATACGACGATGGTTACACCACCATCGTTCAACTTGCATCAACAAAGCGGCCTTTCCTAAGTTCCAAAATGCATATGCATTAACAGTAGCTCCACTTCTGCAATTTGTAATTTTTTATCGTATAACAAGATAAATAAATAAATAAAACTAGCAAGACATAGACTTTATTTAAAAAATAAACCAAATTTTTCCTTAAGCATGGCTGCTAAATATAAGAAAACGATATATTCAGTAACTGGCCGCCTGGGGTCGTCTTCTTTACTTTAGTGATTAAGTTTTGGTCCTGCGGTTCAATAAATTGTATTTAGAATGTGTATCAGAAGGTTCTGAATAATAATAGTTTGTAATTTGAAAATCAATATTATTGTTATCCTTAAAAAAAGATTTTTATGTATAACATGATTTTTGTTTCTAGACGGATGGAATATTTACTTTTTACATTGTTGGAAAAAGTCTCAATTTTACCTGAAAGGAATTACCTATGCATCTTAAACGTTCTTCGGGGAAAAAAAAAAATTAAATTACAAAAGTCATGTCAAATTATAATCTGTTTTCATTAAAGTATCCGAATTTTGAAACTTTGTTGTATCTGTATCGATCATGCTGAATGGTATCCAATCACTGCTACAGATAATCGATGGTGGAATATTCCCAAAATATTTCTTCTTGTGCTGGAATTATTATGATGGATTTTGGGAATATTCTACGAATATTCCACCGCCAGTTACCTATAGCCGTCATTTGATATCATTTACAAATGTTGACAGTTGTATAATATAGTTTGAAAACTAGTTTGAAAACTCGGATACTTTAGTGTAAAAGAGATCATAATTAAACATGATTTTTGTAATATACCAAAAGAATGTTGGTTGGACCTCTCGCAAAGAATAAACAAAAAAACCTCAAAAACTCATTCCAAAGCATAATAACACGCACTGGCTCACAAAAGCTAAGCATAAACCCTGAATTGATTTCAGTTTTTAGAAACCAAAAAGATTAACTCTTACTTTGTATCATTGAATTGGCATCAAGTGGTGTTCAATTTTTTTTTTTTTCTCTTCCTACGACTACCATTCTGATTATCTTAAGATTTAATTTGCAGTTTTATTTCAAATGTTTGCACTGTATCAAAAAGGTTAAATATGGTTTTAAAATTTTGGTCATAAACTAAGAAAGCCTACCTTTATTTAAGTACTAACATACATATCAGGTAAATTTCCAACAATTACTTTATATCTCATTTAATTTGAATAGTAAGTGAAGACAATTTCCGTAGAAGATGGGTAAATATATTTTCCTACAATAACACTTATTTTTTAGGGAAAAAAAAACTAAAATAATGTTTATTTTGAGATGAAGAGACTATTTTTTTCTAAATTTAATATCTCCAAAAAATTGAGGGGCATTGATATGGAACAACTTGCAGATGCATAATTGACAATTGAGGATCGAGCGAAGAACAGTTGTTGACAGAAATCTAAACTGACGTAATTTTAGTCGGACTCAAAATTATTATTATAATATCATTTTATAAAACGGAACTTCGATGAATTACGTAATCCTTCCTAAACCCAAAATCCAATGTTAGCTGCCGGACATTTTTCTAATTCACTAATTTTGTTTTAATTTCCTTTTAGGATTTTGTACTTTCAAATATACAGTCATTGGGGCTGCAGTAACATTTATGGTGGACTTTCAAAACGGGGCCTCGTTTTCCATCAAAAAATAATAAAGTAATTAACTTACTAGTTATTAACACGACTTACCTGTTACCTAATTGTTACTTAATTGTTAAAAATGTTACAATAGTCATTTTGTAAAACTTTTAATGATGTAATACTTTTGATTAACTTTAGTAATATTTTTAAAAAAGTGTTACATTAGTATATAAATTGTAATACTTAATAGCAACACTTTAGAAATGATAGATACAACATTTTATGTAACACTTTAAAAATGTTACATAAATGTTTTCATGTAACATTTTTAATCTATAATATTACAAAAAAAACGTTTTATGTAACACTTTTTGTTTGTAAAAATAAATTAGATTTAACAATTTCATGAGTTTGAATAGAATACATAATGTTATAATATAAAAAAGAATTACAATAATGTGTTACATAAATTTGTTTATGTTGACGTCCATTGAAATATGGTGTGTTTGATGTGTGTTAAATCTGTACATCAACATGACCTCGCAAGAAAGTCTCAAATTGAATTTTGTAAGAGGGGGGGTGTTTCGTTTATTTGTTTTGAATAAAATATTACAAATGTCATTATTTTCCAAACAATGATTTTATATGTATAATACTATTATCTAAAAAACGAACAATTTTCACTATTCACATGTACTACATAATCTTGAATTCAAAATTGGATTTCTATATATCGACCTCCAGAACAAACATGCTGATTACTATCGTAAACCATATATGATATGAAACATATGACATATTAAGATAAACAATTAATGAATAATATATATTTTTAAAAAGTATGTCACATACCACATATTGAGTGAGTCTTTTGTGAGACTATCTCATGGATTTTTATTGCATTCTGTGAGACGAGTCGATCCATAACCCAATCACCTACAACTCAAACTCTACAATTCACGTGTTGTTTGTAGATGATGGGGCACCATCTTACAGTAACTATCTTTGTGACTCTTTCCGTCAAAATTTCAATTTATACTGAAAATTAGGCTAGTTTGGATTTATTTGGCAAAATTGCAAAATAAAATTGAAAATTGTGTGGGGAATCTATTCGCAGACAAGTAATTAAAAGGCGAAAAACACTTTTAAAATTTGGACACCTTTTATTAATAATTAACTCATTTAGATTTAGATGTTACATCAACACAATTAATATATATATATATATATATATATATATATTAATATTTTTATCATCAAAATATTTATGCAATCTCCTGGCTAAAACCGAAAAAAGTTAAGAGTGGGTTTATTTTAATGAGATGGTCCATACTCGAATGTGTCATTGTGTCCACGACCATGTCAAATAATAATTTGTGAGCTGTCTGTATATATTATGTGGTGGCCAATCATATATATGGATCCGAAATGTTAATAACAACTAACTAATAATTCAATACTTTATTCAATTTAATAAAATCCTTAATCAGTAATCCCCCTTTTAATTGTTCCCATAATTGGACGCTTAAAATAAAATGAATAATGATAAATGTTCAATTAGTTTATGGTTTAAATGAATCATGATGACACAACGTAACCTCAAAAATGGAATTATATGGTGTTGCAGTGGCTATGCATCCATTATATTGGTCCAATCAATTATATCATGTGTCTAATAAAATTAAATTATTTGTATTATATTTAAAAATAAAATAACAATGTAAAGGCTAATGATTTGTATTCAACTCAACTTTTTAATGAGAAAAAACAGATAGACTAAAATATAAAATATACTTAGTCATGTCTGAATTCTATGTGCCATTAACATATTCCTTTAGGCAAAAGGACTTTTCCCTTTTTAAATATTCAATTTTAATTTCACTAGACCACATTATTGTATATTTCACCTTTTCGGTATTTATATTGTTTTATTAAGCATCATGGTAGTTATTGTTATTCATAATGAATACTTCTTTGACATTACACATTACTCAAAATCATGTTCCGAGGTAAAAGAAAAAAATTACCTAAATACATATCTTAAATTTACAAAATTCATTTAGTACTTTTTTTTAATAAGTTAGAAGAAGTGGAATGGAGGAAACAAAGACTATAAAATTTGTGTGATTCAAATTCGAATCCTGGTTATCACAATCTGCGTCTTTATAAAAATGAGACACTACTTGAATTACAATATTTGAATTTTGGTTATCACAAACGGCATACATTATTAATCCACCATAAAAAATCCTTACTTAGGTCTAATTGGCTAAAATGTTTAGCCAACCCTTAAATTAACTATATAAACAAATCATTAGCGTAACTCACAAAATAATTTCATTAATTGGCAAAAAGAGACTTTTTTTTTTTTTTTTTCTCCCTTTTTTGGTCTAATTGCTAAAACGTTTATCCAAATCTTTGAGGCAGAACTGTTGTTTTAAAGAATTCTTTTTAAATTGTTAATGTGGTCAGTATTTATCAATTCGATGCAAGTTTGATCAATTTATAAGATAAGATTAAAACTTTGTTGACGAATTAACGTTAATTCACACTATTTAAGCATCCATTTATTTCAATGATTTCAAAGCTTTGTGCGGGAGAAAAATAAAAGACAAGAGGCAATATGTATAATATCCCTAAATACTACAAAATTAAATAAAAAAATATTTTTAAAATTATAGTTTTATTACTTTTCTGCCACAAATAAAAAAAAATTGACAAAATTGCTTTTCTGACATAAGAAAATAAAGCCACCGTAACATTCCGGCTTTACAAGATATGATCATAGGGTTATATAATATGATAATGTTGTGTAATCCTACAAAATAAACAGACCTTTCAATATTGCATTGAGAATAAATGATATTGTGTAATCTCACTAAAATTAAATGATATGTGATCATAGTGTAACTCTATGGAAAAACACATATCGTGTAACATTCGATATAAAACTAACTCTTTTTACTTTTTAGAGATGGATAATTTATTAGTTTTTTTTTTTTATTTGTAGTAAAGAAGTAATAAATTTTTTCTTTATAGTAGAAAAATAAATTTTTATATGAATTTGGATATTAGAAACAATAGTAGCCTGCATACAAAGACAAGAAACTAAGACAAATATGCAAGATATAGAGTATATTCACTGACAACAAAATGACAAATACATACCAATAAAGTAGGAGTATAAACTTTTTTGAGGTAAGCAAGCCTTTGTTTATTTATTTCCCAAAGTTCATCCTCTTTTCCACTTTCTATGGAAAAAATGTAATATCATAATGTACCTGATGTTAACATCTCACACACTTAAAAATATATATTTATTAAAACATTAATTATCGATTTTTATAAGATGAGTGACCTATATAATAAATCACCCATCATGTAGTGTAATGATAATACCAATATTTGTGGAATAGAATTTGCCTACTTGCCACCGTTTCTAAATTTTGGGATGAACACAGGAGACAGGACAAAATTATGGTTTTATTATTAGATTTTTATTTAGTTATTAGACAAAATAGCAGATCTTTAAAAAAAATATGGTATATTTATTCTGGCTAATATTAAATAATCTTCTTATTTATATCAATTAATAAATAACACAATATATATTCAAGAATTAGAAGCATTAGTACATTATTACAATAAATTTATCAAAAATGACGATTTGGATCTGGGATTTGTTCATTTGTTAGGATTTGAGATGGGTAAGATCTCAATTTTGTTAGTTACTTCATATTTTAATAATCATATAATTCCAAACATTTTTCTTTTTATTTTTCCACAATTTGCAACAACATACATCTTAACTATTTAAGATTATCAAAACTATCCAGATATAAGATTATTAATTCATCCTTTCCAAAAATCACATAAATCTCAAAACAAAACAAAACTAGCAAAATTCATCTGCACTCCAGTTTAAAAGGTCATTTTGATAGTTAAGGTTGAATATTAAATTAAAATATTCAACATTCAATTCATTATTATTAATCGGTGAAAGTCATTTGAATTTGATTAACAAACAAGTTCATACATATGATGCATTATGTTAAGTAAGATATAAAGTCGGGTTAAAACTCGATTAAACAAGTATGAAAACATTAGATTCGTGTTCGATTCAATTCAAATTCGTCCATAATTCTCAAATTAATTGATAATGAATCACCTCAAATATCGTAATTTATAAAGCTGAATAATACTTAATTAATTGAATTTGTTAAAGTCGGTTTCCTTTTTTTTTTTTTTTTTCCTCATATTTATTCAGTACACATAACGGGAAGCACAAATGATGTCACCCTTTAACTTTATTCCATGTGAAAGTCTCTTTTTGTTCAGCAAAAGTCTGGAATGAGGTCCGCAGAGTATTTGTGTATGTGGGCTACTCCAAAATCATGCAATTTTTTACTACTATTCTCAATGTTTTTTTTAAAATAATTCCATCACCTTATCTTGATTTGATTTGTGTGGCTCCAATTCCTTCCACTCGATTTTATAGGTTTTATCAAGAAATTTGAGAGGTAGTCAAAAACTATTTGAGATGAAACTATTTACCATGACAAATAAATTCATTTTATCTTATATTTGACCTATTAAAGATGTTTTACTAGTGCATAATTTATCTAATTAAAAATCTCTATTGTATATATAAATATATATATAAACACGTGTTAGAATTTGTGCACGTTCGCAAATTCTAGGATGTTGTAGAAATCAATAATTGTGGACAAAAGGGTATTAAAAAAATGAAAAACCTTGAATTAAAATTCTTGATAAAGCATGTCATGAGAATAATTAAGGAACCAGTCAAGATTTTTTTTTTAACTGCAAAATCTTACATAACACGGTTTCAAGGATCCATTTTGTGTAAAGGGTTGGGTTTGACCCAATCAACGATCTGATCAACGGTCAATGAGTTAAAATCAAAGCTAACATGTCAAAATCAATAGCCCACAGTCAACAATCAAAATTAACACTCGGTCAACAAAAGTTAAAAGATAATACTTTTATGTAGATTATATAATACTTTTTGAATGTATCACAATATACATAATAAAGTATTACATGGTACACATGAAAGTGTTACATTATGAGAATAAAACATCATGCAATACTTTTATATATATCATGTAATACTTTTTGAAAACATCACATAATACTCATAAAAGCATCATGTAATACTTTATGTATATGAAGTAATATTTTTATTTGTATTATGTAATACTTTTGAATCAACAACGTTGACCAATTATTGACTGATATTGATCGTTGACTTTTGATCGCATCTATCCAAATATTTCAGATGAATTTATTACCATAAATTTCAAATCACTCCTTAAGTGCATCTATTATAGACCCTTAATGAAATGTCAACAAAACCCATCAAACATAAATAAGTAACCGGAATAATAATAGTGGTTAACATAATCCTTCAATGGCTACTCCGTAAAAACTCTGAACTAAATTTCAGAGAAGATCTTATTTTTGTTTTGTTAAATTCAAAAATCTTAATTAAATATAATTATTAGAAATTTGGTATATGTAATGCAATTAGACTCGTAATTTTCTTCTATAAAACATAAATAAGTTACCGGAATAATAATAATGGTTAACATAATCCTTCAATGGCTACTCAGTAAGAACTCCGAATTAAATTTCAAATTCTGAGAATATCTTATTTTTGTTTTGTTAAATTCAAAAATCTTAATTAAATATAATTATTAGAAATTTGGTATGTGTCATGCAATTAGGCTCATAATTTTCTTCAATAAGACTATGAATAAGTCTTATTCATATATAACAATATGAATAAGTCTTATATGAAACAGTTTCACGTAAGATCTACTTAGTTAGATCTCACGTGAGATTTTATTTAAGACGAAGGTCATATAAATCTATAGAAACATGTCAACTTATTCAATATGGTTAATGTCAGTTTCATATAAGATCATATAAAATTATGTCTCACGTAAGGTCTACTTAGTAACAATTTGGATTAAATTACAATATTTTTAACGTTCTTTTTTATTTCTTTAAAAAAAAATTGATATTATGTTTTGCAATTAGGCCTATAAAAAAAATTCTAACCCAATAAAGTAATTTCAAATGAGTATGAAATATGCAAAATTAAATACTTAAACCTATATACTTCTTAATTATATTAGTCACGCATCCCATCAACGGTATAATTGCAAAAATGACCGTACGAGATTCACGTGTATCTCGACTTCTAGAATCCGACAAAAATAAATTATTTTTTTCTTCTTCAAAGCTTCATATAAATAATACATATAGATATTAATTATAATAAATCCATGCCACCCACCGAGGATGTGGTTTATTTAAAACAAATTTGAAAAAAAAGGTTAATTGTCAGGAAAATAATAACATTTAATCAGATTGTCATTTTAACCAAACTTTTCAATATTGGTCAAAATAATATAATTTTATATATTTAGTATGTTTTTCGACTCAAATCAGTTTTTAAAAAGTTGTATTTTTTTAAAATAAGCTAAGGGGAGTGGAGGGGAAAGAAGAGAAATAAAAAAAGATTAAAAAATTTGGGTGAAAAATTATATATCAATAGATAATGATTTATTTTTTTCACTATCTTAGTTAAAAAACATAATATATATATATATATATATATATATATAAGGTTATGTTATTTTGATCTATAGTGAAAAGTTTGGTTAAAATGACAATTCAAGCAGAGATTGTGATTTTTCTAGCAATTAACCCAAAAAAGTATGGACAAAATACCAATATTACTCACAAAAATATAAACAATCCAAATGGGAAAGATAGTATCGAACTAAAAAATAAACACAAAAAATCATGTGCACCAAGTTCACGGATCTAAGATCCGTGCAATCCGGGTCGATCCGACCTGGATCCGCAAGTTTTTAATTTTATTATTATTATTTTTTCCACATTTTTGTCCTGACCTTTATATTATAAATGTATGACATTTACGTTATAAATGTGTGACCTTTATGTACAACTATTTCTACCTTTATGCACTTAATTTAGGAAAAAAATGAAGATTTTCAACACAATTTGTATTATATACCTTTATGTGATATTAATGTGACCTTTATGTTATATTATGTCACATTTATGTACAAATATTCTGACATTTATGCATCTTTATATATTATATAAATGTCAGAATATTTGTACATAAATGTGACATAATATAACATAAAGGTCGCATTGATATCACATAAAGATGTACAGTTCAAATTATATTGAAAATCTTCATTTTTTTTCTAAGTTACAGTACATAAAGGTCATGATAGTTGTACATAAAGGTTACACATTTATAACATAAAGGTCACAAATTTACAACATAAAGGTCACAACCTGAAGCAAAAAAAAAAAAGCAAAATTCAAAAACACACGAATTTGGGTCAAAAATTGAATCGACCCGAATTGCATGTACACCACAAAAATAAAACTTCACCATCCAATCTTACCAATGTTCTCACAGGGGGATTCGGAATTGCACATGATTTTATGACGTGTCCTGATATATTCAGTCAAAAAACAATAAAATAAAAATAAATATCTACACACATGTCACACAATTATATAAGCTTTCACACGAAAGTTTTGATATGTATGACAACCAAATCACGGATTATTATTTAATATTCTAAATTCATATTTTTATGTATTATCTTCACTTTTTTTAAGTAGTAATGATATACTTTTGTTTAATTTAATATAACAAAACAAAAAAACAAACTGTAGCCAATTTGTTTCTTCTTTGCGGCAAAAATATAAAAAAATTGGGGTGACTTATTATTGGGATCGTATCAGTTTGTAGTCAACGAGACAACCAAGGATTCGTGAAATTTTAAACTATTCGTGGAGTTTTATTTATTTATTATTATTTTTTTTTTTAATGAGAAAGTGATTTTATATATTTTACTAAATTGATATTTTTATTAATCTCATTATTCTAAAATATATGTGATTTTATTCTCTTAAAATATATGTTGCTTTAAAATTTTGCACAGTGAAGGGATTTGATGAAACAATTGATCTATCTTTATTTAAAATAAGTATAATTATTATTTGCAATAATCATACTTTGTTAATCATATAATGTTAGGGTAGTAAATGACAAAATTTTGATAATATATGATAAATTGTTTTTGGAAATCCTATAATAAAATTTATTTTGGAACAATTTTTTTTAGTTAAAATGATATTTTATTTTGGATAGAGAAAATATTAGTTTGAAGTAGTATTTTGGTTGCTTTAGAAATTTTGCTTTTGTTTTTGAACTTGAGAATTAGTTCACAAAAACCTACGTTTGCAATTTATTAATTTTATTAAATTTGAAAAAAAAAAAAAAAAAACACTCAGACATTGAGGTTATTAATAAAATACATATATGGAGGAACTAAACTCGTGGATGCACATATGGTTTTTTATTGTAATTTATTGAAAATTATAAAGAAGATACCCACACATAATATAAAACCAACATTTACAATAAACTTTGACTAGCTAATGAGCATTTCTGTAGAGATTATGATTATTGTCAAATCATGTTAAAAATCTAATTTTGTGAGATAAATACTGAATTTACAATATACAATTCATAATATGAAAATTGACTAATAAAAATAAATTTAGACTGTGTGCAATGTGGCTCTATCCCATCAAACTATATTTTTGAAAAAGTTAGCCTTCTATTATTATTAAGACGGAAAAGGAAAAATAATCTACATAAAAAGTTAGCCTTCTGTTATTATTTTTATGGGTCTATTGAAAAAGATGTGATAATCATGCATCAAATTTAAATCACCAAATTAGTCCAATTAAATGATTACGTAAATTTTTACATGGGAAAAGGAGAAAGACTCTAACATGAGTTAGTTAGCCCTTTTTTTTCTTTTTTCTTTTTATTGTTATATTGAAAAAGATAGCATTGTTGTGTTTTGCATGCATCGAATATAATAACATTATATTTCTCCATTTACATGATTGACGTTAACTTTTACACGGAAAAGGAAAAAGAATCTTACATATAAAATTAGTTTTTCTTATGGTTATATTGAAAACGATGGCCGTATTTTTCATGCATGAAATTATAAAACATCACTTAAATCCATTTCGATTATTGCTGCCAATTCTTCACATAGAAAAGGAAAACGATTCTTACATACGCCCCTCCTTTTTCTATATATATATATATATATATATATATATATATATATATATATATATATATATGTGGTCTTCTTTTTTTCTTTATTTATAAAATCCAATTTCAAGCTCACGTCTAGTTATCCTTCTACGTTGTGACGACGTAAAATAATTTATGTATCAAAATGATTGTATCGAAAAAAAAACAAAACTGAACCGTCCATTGCAATAGTGTCATTTTAAATTTGATTAGTCCATTTCAATAGTCATTTAACTTTCGACGTTATGTGACCGTCCAAATAGTGTGCTTTTAGCTTTTCCCATTTCTAAGAATCCAACGTCATGTTTGGTTTTAAGGTAGGATTGATAGTTATCAGTTAACTCAGCTTATCACTGGTTTGCTTTCTGTGTTGGTGGGGGCCAGGTTGTAATTGGCCCCTTTTTTTGGATGGGTTTCAATTGAGTCAACGCATGTGTTAAATAAATGCAGTTTGGTGGACTACGTTAATACTAACATGATAAGGTTATGGGCCTTATGGCTATGAAAGGTCTACTTCGAACTTTGAATTGTCTAAAATACCATCAAAAACCTGTTTAAATCCAAATTTATATTTCCAACCCACGATCCAAACATACCCTAATAAGTTGAGGATTCTCATACCATATTCACTCGATTTGATTCCTTCTACGCAATTGTTATCTGGATTTCCCCATATCTTTCATCCCAATTCAAAGTTTTTGTTTCTTTTTTTTCCCTCCTTTTCTTTTCCATTTCTTGATCATTGCAGTTGAAGAAGAAACTGCGGATTTCCCTAATTGAGGCTTGACTATGTATTCAGTAATCGAGGGATAAATTATCAACTCAAGAATTCTTATTTATCAATTATCACCCAAAGCCAATTGGATGTGAAACTTTTTACCCTTACCAATTTACCCTTTGACTTAATTGGAAGGGATAAATTAGCCAATATGATTTATTTGATTTTTAAGGGCGGCATTAACTATATCAAATAAAAACTATTTAATTTGAAATCAAGCTTTCAAATTAGAGTTAGTGAAAGGGGATTAAAGTGAAAGTTTGACCCAAATTTTCTAATTCAAATAAGATCATCTCGAAAAGACAAAATAGGATGAATTTTAAAGGTCTGTAATCCATTTTATTTCGATTATGTTTGTATATTATATGTCATAATTTTGACTCATTTCATTAAGGGTATTTTTCTTAATTCGTTATTCAATTATGACATAAATGAAATGTGAAATTATTGAGTAGTCTACTTCCCTTCCAATGATGAATCCTTAATTATTAATTAAAATTAAATAATTAAAGTGAAAGTAAAATAAAGGAGTACCTTGGAATTCATAAGGGATTTATATTTCAATCATTTTACACTAAAATAACTTATATTACCTTATAGATCAATGTTCTTTACGAGACTATTACAACAATGTCCCTAATATTAATATACTAAATTTCACGAATTACTCTTTCAATAAAGATTAATTTGGTTATTACAATTTCTTATTTTCTTTCATTTTTTAATTATTTTCCAGAAAAGAACTCTAGCCAAATATGGGCTGCTTTTAACCCAAATTTAAACGCGAATCTAGGCCCAAGTAGTGAATATATGGGCCATATAAAATGCATAAACCTGGCCCAATAATCGTGTACATAGATCCAAAGTCCTATACCTGAATTTCATAGAGTAAATTTTAACCCAAAGTATACTTTGAGCTAAAGTTGGCTACACAAAAGATATTGTTATATAAAGGGTTAAAAACATTTTTCTCATTCAAATACGTGATTTTAAATTTTTTGGTATAAAATTACATTTTTCTCATTTAAATACGTGATTTTAAATTTTTTGGTATAAACTTTCAAGTGTTGTATTTTGCCGTATAAATTTTAAATTTGATGCATTTTATGATATCAGAAAAATTCTAATCGTTGATTTAGGACATATGTATGGTTATGATTTATTGAATATGGTAAAATGCATCAAAATTAAAGTTCATATGATAAAGTGCAACATTTCAAAATTTATACAAAAAAGTGTAAAATCAAGTATAGTTCGGATAGGAAAATATTATTAATTCTTATATATATATATATATATATATATATATATATATAAAACTTGATGAGTTGAAACAAATGAATAATATATAATAAATTTAAATACAAATATGTTGTATTAAAGGACATTAAAACCAAAATAAACATATATGATTATTAAATAATAAGTAGATAAGTACTGTTTCACTAATAAATAATTAATGAATGAAATAATAAACGAAGATTAAATGAACATATTCATAAATATTTATATTCGTTAAGACTAATATATGAACATCAATCCAACTCGATCACGAGTAGTTTGACGAACATTAACCGAACTCAATCCCTGACTGCCACGCACAACCTAAAACATGAATCATTGGTACTGTTGTTAGCTAACATGTTTACAAACATCAGCATCTACCGATAAACTCCTCGCGAGTCCATCCAAATCAAAGCCAGAAAAGTCGTTGTCGGAGAAGGGTAATGGAGTAATTTCATCGCCATTTTCATTTACTTCAAGCAAACTGCTCCACCAGTGTATGCATTTATCCACCTCTTCTTGTGATAACGACGATGGCAGCTGCTCATTGTTACTGCAAAATTCAGAACCACCATTTTTTCCATCATTTGGCTCTTCTTGCGACAACGACGCAGACGAAGATGCCTGTTTCTTGTTCGGATTTTCATGGACATGTTCGTTGTTTTGTTCCTTTGTTTTTGTCACTCGATCACTAAGACAAGCTGGTACTTGACAAAATGTCAAGGTCCGAGGTCGAGGTTTAATGATGTTGTTCTTCGTGATGGCTTTCTGCGTGCTTCTTCGCCTGCAACTTTCTGCAGAAACTACTGATTTATTAGCAATATGTGTGTTCCAAAAGTTCTTCACATCGTTGGCTGTTCTTCCTGGGAGTCTACCAGCAATTAACGACCATCTGTATATATATTAAATTAACCTCGTTAATTAGAAATGGGACATGATGTGTATTAAAAATAATAAAGATGAAATAAGGATATTGAGTTGAGGTAATGGGACCAACAATTAAAGAGTAAACGATTAGATCTAAGGGTTCGAAGACCATTCTACCATATTAGATATAGGAGATTCATTTTCTACAATTCAATATAGCTTACATATTTTCACCCTTAATTTTGGTTACCATTCCACCATTTCAGTTATTATTCCAAATGCGAGAGGGAAGGGTGTTTTTGACAAATCACTATTTTTGTAGTAGAAAGTAACAAAGTTATGTTGTATGATAGAAAAATTATTCTCTATATTAATTGTGGTGTTTGGAAACATTTCCTCTAAATTAATGTGTGAATAAAACTTCTATAGCATCAATGATGAAAAATTATCTTTAGAAGGAAAAAAAGAAAAGTCATTTTAACTTATAAAAATGCTTGAGTACCATTTTTATGAAAGACAATAGTCTATACATTCTCAACATGTTTCGGAGACAATACCCGGATTTTTCGAAGCTTCAGACTGTGGGGCCCTACTTACTCCTAAAAGTTGGCTACACCATTGATGAGAGAACTTGTGAGTAGGTCGAGGAAAAAATAGAAAATATTAGTATAATGCATAATACTTAACCATATCGAAAAATACTAAAAGTATTGGTATATTAAATTTTTTGGTATGATATTAGTATGATGATTTAAATTTGTTCAATATTTTGGTATATCTTGAAACATCTAAAATATTAATATTATATATATATAATTATTATATTAAGAATAATATTAACCATTTCTGTATAACAATATTTTTGGTACGCTGAAATTTCGTTTTATATATTTTCATTTTGGTATACGAAGTTTCAATATATATTTTCATTCGGTACATTGAGAAATATCAATTTTCGATATAACCCAACATGAGCTATGTGTAATATCAAATTTTTTTGATTTGCATATTAAAATCTTTATTTTAAAATATGATATGAGATTTTTGGTGACCGGTATATCATAGTATCATACCGAACCACTGCTACTTGTGAGCCAATGGTACTGTTCAAAGATTCTTCGTTTTTTGTTTAAATATTTGAGTACTTGATTATAACATTTTATAATGATGTATAATATGAGAATAAGAAAGCTTTTAAATTATTTGTGACAACAGATAGGAATAGGTGGCCAAATAAGACAACAAAAAAAATTATTCTATTAAAACTAAAAAGGAACACGTGTTTTAGCAAAAAAAAAAATTGTATTTGGACAAATTACCCCTTCTATTTCCCCTTAATTGATTTTCCGTAGTTGGACCCCATTTCATTAAGAATAAATATGTCAATTTGTGTTATATTTAATGTTTTGTTATTTTTAAGTATTTAAAAAAATTCTTATCTTACTAATTAGACTATTTTTGTGCTTGTACGTCACATTTTATTTTGGAATAAAAAATTGTAAAAGTTCATATGAGACCATTACAGATTTTATGTGAAATGGAATTTTATATGATCTTAATGTGTGCCGATATTGATCATATTAAATGAATTGACTCGATTTTATTGATTCAAATGAATTTTATCTCACATAAAATCAACTCATAGAAAAGAATACTCCACATAAATAGAAGAACGTGTAATATTAACTATTACCAGTACAAACAAGGAGGAACACATCACATGTAAACAATTTCAACTCACTTTCAATTGTTAACCAATTGGAAAGAAACTGCACTGCTCATCATAATCTATTGCTCTTTATTTGTTCCCGCATTTATGAGATACAAGAATATGACCGTTGCTTAAAATTTCTGTTATTGAACACCAAGTAATGATATCTATTTAACAAAGAGACGTGTGTTGTTCTTTTCATGTCTCTACCACCATCTAACGTATTGTTCTCTTCATGTCTCTTTACTTTAAAAGAGACATGAAGAGAGCAATACGTTATATATCTATTTAACAAAGAGATACGTGTTGCTCTTTTCATGTCTCTACGATCATATAACGTATTGCTCTCTTCATGTCTCTTTTGAAGTAATGATATTTATTTAAGAAAGAGACATGAGAGAGTAATATAGTACATGTTTATAAAAAATTTCTATAAACTAAAACCATTAATTCATGAACAAGTTGAATTTAAGTCACATGCTTGCTCTTAAAAGCTCAAAAGAAGGTTTGTAATATTTAATTAGTATATTCTTTATATCATGAATATCTAATATGTATAACTTTGAAAAAGAAGAACTATAAAAGCTCAATTTTGAAATGGTATATGCACATTTCCACATGATAAAATTGACAAATCTTATTTGTTATGAAAATATTTCAAATTGGCTTTGGTTCCATTTTGGCCAACATGAGAGAGATGACTCATATTGAAATTTTCATTCTAATCAGTAAAAACCATAAATGGTTAATATATAGTTCCTATAATGATACTTTGAATATTCAATATATATATAGTCAACTCTCAATATAAAATTATATTTATTCAATTCGTTTACAAATACATTTAATTCACTTAATTTTTAAAGTCTTCAAAATATAAATATATAGTAAATAATATAGTACTTATTAAATATTGGCATGATAGGAAGTTTACTAAAGTAATTGAATTTTTTTAATAATTTTATTAATCCGTGAAAAAAGGTTCTACAAACTTATTAATTTTCAATATCGTTCATTTTCAAACATAAGATGTCTTGAGGGTTAGAGATCGAGCACATAATCCATACATACATCTATATATATATATATATATATATATATATATATATATTAAGGTTTGATCATTAACGAGCTTGAAAGTTGAACTATAAATTTATGAAGTATCCTATTTGTCATTAAAATTAACTAAAACCGAATCTTGTTTAAAAAAATCATTTAATTTTTTCACTAAGTAGAATACTATAAATGATAATAAATTCTGAAGCTACATCTATTGAAAATTGACCTTATCATTAATGACGGTAATTGCTAATGACGATGACACTTGCCGTTGATTAGTACCCAACTTCCGTTTGTACGCACAAACAATAAATAAGTTGGCATTTTTTATTTATAAATATTCCCAGAAATATCATCTTAAAATAGCATTTAAATAAAAAAGTTCTACACCAATAATTTAATTAAAATTTGTCACTAATATGTTTGCAAGTATAATTGCATATGATTATGTGCGACTATACACACAATCATTTTTTATTTATTTTATAAATGAGATCTTGTTGTGAAAGCCGTATCTACCAAAATTTCCCTAGATATTTTCTAAGGTGTATTAAGCGTGTACTCATGAGCATATTACTTCGCAGCAACACGTGTATATTATTTTCACCTATTCGAAAAATGAAGCATTAATGAATTATATATTGTTAATCAATGCTAAATTTATAAACTAAGAGAGCAATTTATAAATAGTCCACTATAAAAAAAAAAAAATTCTTAACCAAGAGTTTGAAACTATATTTTTTTTAGTTAAGAGATTTTTTTTAACTATTATATCCTTAATGAAGTTAATCTCGTACAACCATATATTTCAACCCGTACCACCATATTACACTTCGTAACCATCATTAATGCAGTATGTACCATCATATTACACCTCTATACCATCTTTAATATAACTCATATTATACATTCGCACTTCCATTAATGTAGTAGCTAGCAACATATTTAAGCATATTTCACCATATATTTCAACTCATACAACCATATTACACCTCGTATGATCATTAATGTAGTCGCACCATCATATACTTCAATTCACACTATCATGTACTTAAGTCTTACCACCAATGTTAGAAGGATATAATTGGGCAAAAATCATATAACTCGGCTAAAAAGGAACAAACTGTAACAACTTAGAAAAAAAAAAAAAGTTTTAAAGATGATTAAAAATGAGAGTCTCCTCCTTAAAATTAATTACCTGTTTCCTAACAATTTATGAAGTCGTTGAATGAGATCCACTTCATCTTCCATGAAGCAACCTCTCTTAAGATTTGGTCTGAGATAGTTCATCCATCTCAGCCTACAACTCTTCCTGCATCTATTCAACCCTAACAACAAAAAACATGCAAGAAAACGTACAAGATTAATTGACAAACAAATGCATATGTATAAAAATCTGCAAAGAATTAATTAATTTACCAGTTCTGGGAGGGACTAGATGCCATTTCCCTTCTCCATACATTTCAACACAATTTTTCAAGAGAATATCTTCGTCTTTTGTCCATGCACCTTTTCTCACTCCTTCTCCACTCTTTTCCATTTCTTAATATAAGCAATGGTTCACTAATTTAGTTATTATGATTTTTATAATGAATAAAAGCAATGCGAGGTATAATGACAAGTTCCTAAGTGATTTATAGAAATCAGAATATCTCTACCATTTTAAATGCAGCTGAAGCTGTGACCTGACGTGCATGTTTCCCTGCCACAAACCCCACATTTATAGGCCATGTTCCAACGCTGTTGCGTATTAGATTTCTGTTGAATTCCACTCATCTCTTTCTAATCCTGTTTTAATTTCGTCATTAGTTTTATTAACACAAGTCATGTACAATTATAGCATGTAAATGATCTATCTTATAATAGAGATATTTTCACAATTATATCACTACAAGAAAAATGAGTATTTGCGAGAACAATATGTTGTTGCAAAAACTTGTATAATCGCGCAAAAATATTTTTCGACAACATTTTGTTGCTAAGTTATTATCGCAAAAGCCTTCTCACAAATAGTTTTTTTGCGACAACATTGTTGTCGCTAATGTATCAAGGACAATATGCAAATAAGTTTTTTCATTACTTTTTGTGACAATGTATTGTTAATTTACGTTAGCATTTTTTGCGACAATAAATTGTTGCAACAATTGGACTTTTTGCCATAACTTTTGTTGTCGCAAAATTTTATCGCAAGTACTCATTTTTTTTGTAGTGTATTGATATCGATGACCTCACTGTGTGAGTCAGTGGGTCTGTTTGGATTGAGACGTAGTTGGATTTTGTAAGTTTGAATTTGAGATTTAATTAATTAAATTTGAAAAAAGGTGGATTCTAGCAATCTTATGTTTGTTTTGGAAAATTTTAGGTTAATATTATATTTAAAATGACATGTCATGTCATGTTGGAAATGGTAGAAAAAGTAGATAGTGTTGTTTATTTTTATTTTGAAAAAACAAATGTATTTATTGAAAATTGTATAAAAGTAGACAAAGTAGAAAAATAGAAAATAATTATAAGATTAATATGCTAATCTCATAAGAAACATAATTGAGATTTTGTCCATCCTAAATTCGAATGAACACATCTCAATCCAAACACCCCTGCTCATAATACATAGAAGAGCAATATCTATATATAATTAACATGCATTGTAAAATAAAATTGAAGAAAATTGGAATATGTTATAAAAGGAAAAAAAAAATCACATGAGCAGTTAGCATCTACATTAATGATCAAAATTTTGTGATTCACAACATTTATAATATTTTAATAATTTTTTTTAAGAAAGTTGTTTTTGCAGGGAATGCAGTGTTTCTCAGTCATAATATCATTAAGGGTATGTTTGGATTAGAGTGAAGGTGGATTTTGTAAGTTCGAATTTGAGATTTGAGTGGATTTTGTAAAAATGTGGATTTTGAAAATCTTGTATTTGTTTTGGGATTATATAGGATAGAATTATAGTTAAAATATCATCATCACATCGGGAATTGTAGAAAAAATAGATATTTTTATTGAGATTTGGCTCATCCCAAATTCGAATGGGTGCATTCCAATCCAAACATACCCTAAGAAGAGAGAGAAGTCACCGTCAAGTTGATATGAGTATTTTTCTTCTTTCTTTTTAAATATTTTTTGATAGTATTTTAATAATATTATTAACACAATAATAATAATTGATATGGGTGCCCTTAGTTAATTTTAATTGAAATTCTGATTTTACAAGTTATGAATGACAAGCAGTCAAGCACTAGTCTCTTTCTCTCCAACAGTTGAACTTAGTATGGAAAGTGGGGTGTCACGACCATATTTCTAATATAGCTAGACATGTAATAGATTTTCATATTAAAAGAGTTGTAAGTGAGTGTGTGACTTTAAAAAAAAAACATAATAATATAAATAATTTTTCTTGCACATGAAAACCCAGTAAAAGTATAATACATATAAAAATATTGTATATTTAATATCTCCATCTAATGTATTCTCTAGTAAATAATTTGGAACTTTCAATTACGAATTACTAACAAATCCAAGATATGACAAGTTTAGATAATAAATAAATAAAACAAGATATCAATGTATAATAAAGTATCACATAATAAACAACACACAATTCATAAAATACATAAATGCATGAATTATGTTAGTTAATGCGTCATGAGGGGCTCGGGTCTCACATGGGGCTATGCTCCTTTTAAAGTACTCTTTTGTCTTTCCAATAAATATCTTATTTTGTGTCGTTTGTTTCCAAGTGTAAAACTACCTATTATTTCATCCATATATTTATTTTCCTGCACGGGCTGCACCTATTACTCTATTTTTCTATTGTTTGCCTATAATCATAAATATTATTTCTATTACTTCTTTTATGATGTTCTATGTATAAGTCAAAAATATCATTTTCAATAATCAAAATATTATTTGAAACTATGAAAAAGCTCTAAATTTAATTTTAAAAACCTGATTATCATTTGAAAAAATCTGAAAATTATCTTAAAAAAACAAAAACTATTTTTCTTTACAAAATCAGTAAATTATTTGAGAAATCTAGAAAAAAAAAAGTGAAGAATAAAAAACTATGGTCATGGTGGTGAAAACAAACTTTAGAAATATTTAAAAAATCTAGAAAATAATATGTAAAATATAAAATTAATTTGAGAAATAAAAAGAATTATGACTGTGGTGGTGGACATTCATTGAATAAGTTTAGTTGAAGGAGAAGAGGGGTGTTAATTTCCCCGTGGATAACCACTCATTTTGGAAACAAAATTAACGGGTCGGGGATCCCCGAAAATTTGTGGATGGTTTGGGGATGGGAATTCCCCGATTCTGTTTATTTCAACCATCCCAATTCCCGGTTGAGACCTCATCCAAAATTAAGTAAAATGAGGATTCCCCATTCCAATTATATTTTTTAGTTTTTGAAATATTTTTATTTTATAATGTATAATGTATATTTAGTTTTATTAGATTGCGACATTCCATTTTGAAAATAGTAACTTATTATTGTTGTATTGAATTTTTGTTGCTTTAATTCATTTTGTGAAAAAAAAAAAAAGGAAATTTAAGTAATTATTATTATTTTTTTCATTTTTGCATGTTATCACCATAACCTATTTATGGTTGAGTTTGTAATGAGATTTCTTGGAGTCATCAATGAAAAATAACCTACAAAAATTCTCTCTCAAATGTTTCTCACAACGACCAAACAACAATGAATTCATCTATTCATTTACCTCTATTCCTCAGCTAGATATATATACATGAATTCATCTATTTATTAGCACTATTCATCAGCTAGATAGCCTAGATTAATGAACTCATTGCCACCATATCCACTAAGCTTGATGTCCAATTTTACAAATATGATGTTTGACGACTGTCGGCAGTGACGGACGCACACACAAGCCGGGGGCACTGGGCCCCCCTGAGATTTTTGAAAATTACTAGGGGTATTTTTGTCATTTTACAATTTTTATTAAAAAAAAAAAATTATTATGCAATATGCTCAAAAAATTAAAGAAAGAGGATTAAATATGCTAAAAGTGAAAGATAAGTGGTAGTGACGAATGAAAAAAACAAGATTAGGCGGTGATGTAGTCAAATGTAGCAATAACAATGATTTATATATTGATTTATATACTTTTTTTTTATTGTATATTTTTATTAATTGACTTGGGCCCCCTGAGCCGAAATCCTGGGTCTGTCACTGACTGTCGGTATATGAGTGGTAACACATATGCATGCTGCTCTAAGCCACATTATTGTATCTGAGAAGTGTCTAATTTTAAATGTTTTAATGTATAATTTTATATCTTTCCGGATATATAGTTATATATATGCATTGTTATATGGATTTTGATTATTTCCACGTATAAGTTGCACTTGAGAATTCACAGAATTTCACATTTTTAGCAATGAAAGTGCACTTTTGAGAGTAATACGAGTTCAAAATCATTGGGAAAAGACGAACAAATTGAAGAAAATACAAGTGAGATAAGTCTAAGTACGGTAGCATGGCCGCGCTCGTTATAAGATGAGAATTCTATCCAAGTGTTTTTAGGAGTTAATTAATAGTTTGTCGATGATTAGGGATACTATTGGTGGCAGTTCAATCGATTAATTCAATATTAGTGATTGATCATATAATAAGATTAATTATTACTGAAACTGGAATTGTCAAAATGACATCCTAAGAGGGACTAAATGAAAGCAATTCCGAGACCTGGTTTCTCATATTGATTTTATTGTTTGTTTTTTGTTTATTCTTATTTTTGACAGCATACTAGTTAGAAGTTACTTTTAAGGCGACTATTTGTCACTTTGATAAAATTTGGCATTGTATTTGGGTACTTGACTGGTTCTAATTCATTATAATTCACTAATTATTGTGGGATCATCTTTATTCATCATTTTTTATAACTTACGTCATATAGCTATGGAATTTTGTGAACAATACCTGTTAGTAAATTTATTTGAAAATATAAATATATATTGGAAATGCACCCACCTTTCCATTTCTAAATTGTAAATAATTTTCTTACCATCAGTTTAAAAATTAACTTTTCTACCCATTTGACACGTGTAAATTATTAAAATGCCCTTAGTCCTATTTTTTATTTTATCAATATAAACTGGAGAAACATTTAATATTTGTAGAACAAAACGGTGGGATTAATATTATTTATAACTTAAGCTTTGAATAGATTAACGGCGGATTAATATAGCGAATGATTAAAATTAGTAATATATAAACTTGGTCCCTTGCAACAATTAATAAATTTAATATTTACAAGTATATTACTCTCTCCAATAATTCCATGTAGATGGGTAATATATATATATATATATATATATATATATATATATATATATATATATATATATATAATGCAGTTTCTATAAGTCAAAATATAAAATTTACTTGTTTAGTTAGTTTTTCCAACAAATTTAGTAAAATTTGAGAAAGTAAAAATCAACCCATGATCATGTATATATAAAGAGTATCTACTATCTAGTTTATATAATCGAAGTAGTGTTTTTCATCCTAATAACTTTCCCTACTTTTGTGTTTTGTTCCATTATACTTTATCCATTTTGAATTCACACACGTTTTTTTTTCCCACATGGCCTGTGACCGTATTTGATTAAATATTACTCCCTCCGTTCCTTTTTAAGTGACACTTAAAAAGGAACGAAGGGAGTAGTAATCGTTGATTGACGACAGTTTAAGTGTTGATGTAGACATTTTATTCATTTTTCTTATGCCGACATGATTTTTTTTTCAACCATTATGAAATAATATAATGTTAAAATAAATCTAAATATCTAAAATTAAAAAAAATTCTTGAAAATTATTTTATTTATATACTAAAATATCAAATAAATAAAAATTAAAGTATTTGAATGTACAACAAAATTGCTAGTAAAATTTTAAACTAATAATAATGATCATATTAGTTTTTTATGCAAAATTAATCTTAAAATATTAAATAAAACAAATGTTACAATAATTATTTCTTTTTTTGGTATTTTCAGATATTTTCACAGGAAAAATATCATTATTAGTATTAAAAATATAATGATTTTATTTTATTTTGTATTTTCACATGCTTTTCTTAATATTAATTTACACAATAATCTTAATAGTAAAATATTATAAATTTTTTATTTTTTTTGGTATTTCAGATATTTTTTATATGTAAAAATAATATGCTTTTACACAGGAAAACGCTAATAATACTGACTATTATTTTCAGTATTATTAGTTTCAAATTTATTTGTAATTTTTTGTCATTCAATGAATTAATAGATTTTTCTATTTGTATTTGTGCATATAAAAATAAAATAAAATAAATTATATTTTTGTAATTTTAAATTTGTTATATACCTTTAGATCGATTTTACGGATAATATTAAATTACAATGCATCAAAAATTCCATGTTAGTATCAAGGAAATGATATAAAATGTCCACTTCAGCATTTAAACTGACAACTTAGCGATTATAATTTGATGTTTTACCCACTATAATTTGGAATAGTATTTTTTCATTTTCGTTTTTGATAGAAGAACAAATTGGGTGGCATCTGATGGATGAAATCGTGGCGTATTTTTCTCCATCCTTTTTCATATGCATGAATTATCATCCATGCATTACGTGGTATCCTTCATGCATGCACTACGTGGCCACATGAGTCTCCATGCATTTCATTTATTTCACAAAACTTAAGCCAATTCCAAGAATTATTTTATCAAGTACATAAATAACTGAAGCATTGCGCACAATCAATCAAACATAATTTTTCATTGGAAAAATAATAAACACCCAATTAAGCGGATCTTCATTTTAACACCTATTTATGACATGCTTATTCAAACATAATCTCTTACTTTACACAAAAGCAAAACCTTAAATCCAAAATTAAATGCTGAAAATGAAAATTCATACCAAATCATTAACAGTCAAAGCCTAATCATGTTTGTGGGTAGGGTTAGAGCATCCACAGCCCATTACCCCAAAATACAATCCATTTAATTATAAGTTGATTTTCTCTCCTCCACATCAACATTTCATCAATTTAAATCCACACCCACAATCCATCAAATCTAAATTCACTATTTTATGGGTCTCATCTCCACTCAATCTTCTCTCTCCTAATTTAAAATAAGATTTAATTTACATTTTCTATTTTTGATACCACAAATTTTATTTAAATATATTTTAACTAAATTGACAAAATATTATATTAAAACAAAATATTTAAATAAATTTATTTCAGTTTCATAAATACTAAAACGAAGTACATAAAAACATAAAATTAAAGGTAGGATAATCGAACGGATACGAATTAAGCATTTTAATTCTACATCGAGACATCAAAGTGTAGAAGAGAAAGTAGAGAATGGATGTGAAGAAGTGTATTTTCTTGTAAATATGATGGTTTATTTATAGAAGGAAAAATGTGGGTGAAATTAAACTAAATGAAAGAAAAAGTGTATATCACTTTTAAATTGCTAGCACTTATATGACTATATCCACCTTTATTAGCAATCTTGATAATTAATGGAAAAAGAATAAAAAAATAATAATAAACTTGAAACTCTTTTATTACCTTAATTAAAAAAAGCATTAGGATTAATTGGTAAATTTATATTAAAAAGAAGAATGAAAAAAAAAATTAATACAAAACAACTTCCTACAATCTCGATAATTAATATTAGTGGATAATAATAATTACAAGATATAATAAGTGGTTCTAAAAAGAAAGGAAATAGAATAAAATTAAAAATAAATAAAAATAGAAAAAACGTATTTTACAGATTTGGGAAAAGAATATATAAATAAATAATACAAAAAAAAAAGGAAAAAATAGAAAAAGCAGATCTGGACCCAGCTGTCGGTCCCATAACGCGCCTATTAAGCGCGTGTGAATCACGCCCCAATCAAAATCTGATATATATATTTTTTCAATATTTGGATCCAAAAGGATTGAATCCATCATCCCCTCTCTCCTCCATGTTGGATTTAATCATTCCTCCATAAAGTTGTGAATCCATTTAATAAAGATTCAAATCCAAAAAAGTGCATGCATTGTGATTGCTCTTAGAGTTGGAGGTGGTGATTGGGGCTTATATCCAAAGTTGAGCCATCACTAATTTAGATGACAAAGGGTTCAAAAGCCTATGCAATGCTATATAGGTGGCCCACAATATTAATATGAAGGCACTATTCATTTACGTGGCCTCATTAAGACTGGCCTATATCCAAAGATGAGCAATCACGAATTTAGATGAGCAAATGGGCCCACAATATTTAATATAGACAGCACTATTCATCACCTCATTAACACTTCATGCATGTTCAAAGAAAGACTACTTTGTTTAACATTTTCTTTATTATCCAGTTCCATGCATATTCGATTAATTTTATTAATTTTTGGGTAACAAACTCGATTTTTTGGAATTTTGTAAGTAACAGGCGATCTATTTTTGAAGGTTTGGATCCATTGATTTATCAAGAAGATCCGATTCAATCAAAGAACAAAAAATTGTTCGTTTTAAGATTCGAACTAACATTGTTAGCCTCCATTATAACTAGCATCCTCCTCCTTTAATATTGAATTATATCCGAAGGATGACTACTTGTTAATTTTATATATTAAGTATAGTGAATAAAATATAACATTAAATATAATAGAAGATTTAAATTGTTGGTGTGGTGAGATCCTCTGTTTTAAAATATCTGGATATTAATGTTGCATGTATTTTGAAATTCCACCTAAAATCCCATTAATGATAATTAATAAAAAAAAAAAAAAGGAATTAAGATACACATCATATCAATCTAATAAATAAACATGGATGAAATATTTTTTCACACAAAAGCTTAAATGTGATTGTATCACGGATAGTTATTGTGAGATGAAGATCCATTACCCACAAATAACATGGAAATTCTAGAGTGTGTTGTTGTGGATTGACTCATCTCTTCTAATAAGATCTGTAAGCCGATCTCACAAGAAACTCTTAATTAGATGATATGTAAATTTAAATTTTGTTAATACATAATCAAATATGTATCCGTAGATTTAGTCTTAAGTAACTAATGTACATTTCTCACCTCAAATAAGATCTTGGGTTCAAATCACCACCTTCATTTATAACTCAAAAAATAATAATTTCAACATACATAACGTACCAGCTAGAAAGAGACATAATAAGTTGTGGTGCGGCTATCCGCACCCCATTAAATATTAAACATACCCCAATGCAAATGTTATTGTTCACATGTGATGTGAACAGTAACATTTGCATTGGAGTGTGTTTAGTAATATGTAGGGTGCAGCTATAAGTTGACATGTTTCAGATTGACTCGTGGGCTTCAATCTATCATAAGTCATCGTTAATATTTAATGTATTGTTATTTATCAATGTACGAATGTCTTTTTGTTGGCACATGACTGAGGCTCCAACCAAAAAAAAAAAATCACCAAGTTTCATTCGAAAATGATATTCTCATAAAACATTTCTTATAATTTTATTAAATACTTATTCACGAGTACTAAAATACTTTTCATAGTAAAATCGTGTATGTAGATAAGCAAAATAAAGATAATCAATCAAAAATTCGTTATTTGTATATAATATAGAAGAATTCAACTAAAATAAAATGTATAATTTGAATTAACTACATACCAAAATAATATAATAATCCTTAATATTATACGTTAGTGTTTAATCATTAATTATTTCTTTATAATTTGTTTTGCCTTTTATTTACAAAATTATGTAGTGTGTGTTCTTTTGTTCTCTTCTAAGTGTTGGACTCAATAAAGATCATGAAAGAGTGGTGCAAGATACGAACCAAGGCAAGCTCAAAAAATTTGAAATTTGAAGGTAATTAACCTTATCCACCAAGAAAAATGTGAAGAACAAGAATTTCCAATACACACACACACATATATATATATATATATATATATATGTTTATATTTATATATTATACACACACACACCAAGCTCCATTTGAAAGGCACAAATTTTAGGAAACTAGTGTCGAACTATCAAAAATGAGCACATGTTAATACATCAGTATCATCTAATACTGATGTGTCATACATCTATTTGCAGATTCTGATTATCTTATTTTGAAATTAAATATCATGTAAATGTATGATATTAAAAGTAAACACAGTTTGAGGAGGCATGAAATATACAAATGCAATAATAATCCAACTTCCTCATGATGCATAGAACAATAAAGTGTACGTATACTCACTTAAAAGAGAGAAAATCTTTCAAGAACTTGTTATTTTAATCAAACTTATAAAATTAATTATTAATCATGATTATTTTTTATCAATTGCATGTTTTGATCAATTTGTAAAAGGAGTACGTAAAAATTAAGCGATATACATATATATGTGTGTGTGTAATATATAAACGTATGTGGAAGATAAATAATAAAAAGAAATTAAAAACTAATTCTAAATGCTATTATAAATGATGTTTAATAAGGACCTTCTGATCGATCTCTTGTCAGCGAAACATAATTTTAATCTCTCACATGCAAACTCGTGAAATTTACACTCAATCAATAAAATTGTAATTTATGAGTAATTTTAAAAAATATTAATCAAGATAGAAAAATCCATAAGAGTTTGAATGTTTTCGATATTTAGGCCATACTTATAAGTTTTAATCAAAGCAACTACAGTTGTTATCAAAATTAAATAAAGCGAGACAGAAGTAATAAATGAAGTAGATTGATCGATAGTGGCATTATTGTACTTGCAGCTACTCACTTTAGTTGGAGAGGCCCTTAAATACGTGTCTACTTTTTGAGAATGGAACATTATACACAATATGAAAAGCTTGAGAATAGGTGAGCATTGAATATAAATAACCACACTTTACATTTCATAAGATTGAGAAAATATATTTGTTTTACTTGGAAAAGTAATTTTAGTCCATAAATTTTTCTATTACATCCTTATGATCCTTTTTTATATAAATTTAGAAAGTGATTAATTCCAGTAAACATTAATAAGGATATTTAACATAAATTATATCTTATTAATAAAAAAGGTGATTATAGAAAAATCAACTTTTAATAAAATTATTACTTTTAAATTGAATTTTCAGATTTAATAAAATAAATCATAAATTTAATTTATATTTTTTACAATTCCAATAATTATCATCAATTTTTTTTAAAAAAAAATACGCGTATCAGGGTAATTGGTCAATATTAGTTGCCACACTAAAAAAACTCTCTTCTTTCTTTATTAAACCTTACCCAAAAAAAAAAAAAACATTTGAAAGAAAAAAGAAATATACATGACGTAGATACATCCTTTTATAAGGTGTAAAGATAACATTGAGTAAGGGGCCGCTTGGTATGATGGTAAGGAATGGAAAAATGAATGGTAATGACAGTAGTGAGGAATGAAATGAATAGTCTCTTTAAATTTGTGTTGTTTGGTTTACCAAAATTCTTTAGGAATGAAATCAATTTAATAATAATAATAACATTAATAATAATAATAATTATTATTATTATAATATTACTAATAATAATAATATTAATTATAATAATAATAATAATACTAATAATAATACTAATAATAATACTAAATAATAATAATAATAATACTAATAATAATATTATTATTATTATTATTTAGTATTATTATTAGTATTATTATTATTATTAGTATTATTATAATTATTATAATAATAATTATTATTATTAGTAGTATTATTATAATAATAATTATAATAATAATTATTATTAGTATTATTATTATTATTAGTATTATTATAATTATTATAATAATTATTATTATTATTAGTATTATTATTATTATTAGTATTATTATAATAATAATTATAATAATAATAATTATTAGTATTATTATTATTATTATACTAAGTATAATAAAAATAATAATAATAATAATAATTATTATTATTATTATTAGTATTATTATAATTATTATAATAATAATAATTATTTATTATTATTATTATTAGTATTATTATAATAATAATTATAAGTATTATTATTATTATTATTAGCATTAGTATTAGTATTATTATTATTATTAGTATTATTATTATTATTAGTATTATAATAATAATAATAATAATAATGTGATTATTATTATTATTATTATTATTATTATTATTGTTGTTTTAGAAAATAGAGTTGAATAATGAAAGTCATAGCTTAGGAAAACGTGAGTAATCGTGATTCCTTAGTATTAGGATTTTAAATCACTGTAGCAGCAATCAAAGTAGTGAACCAAACACTGAATCTTAGACTCCGATGATCCAATTTGTGAAGAGAGGGTTTTACATCACTTGATTTCAATATTATTGTGATTTTTAAAATATTAATAGAACAGACAATGTTATGATAACAATCATGGACAAATTGGATGCATAAGTCTACAACTAATTTATAAAAAAAATAAAAAATTAACAATGATTCGAATTACAAAATAATGTAAGTTCATAATTTATCTTATTATATTAAATTAGAAATTTGTGTATAAACTATAATTTATGTTGTCATTTATTTTAGGTATACGTAAAAATGTGGTGTAAAATAATTTTTGATAGTACGCGGTTGATGTAGGAGAAAAGTAATCTTATAAAAGCTTACTTTCAATTCGTACTCATAATATCTTGAGAACGTGGGCTATTTTCTAACATACACAGATTCCAGGACATCAGTATTACTCCTTCATAATTAGTTGCTTCACATCAGAGAATATGTTTTGCTTTTATGTGCTTTTAAACTACCAAGTAGAATTGAATTTTAGAATTAATTTCGACATTATTCATGTCTTTGTTGGATTATGGAGTCTGATATATTATCAAGATTAGTAGGATATATTGAGATGGACCTTTTAAACAGTATTTGAGTTACATGGGCTTTTAGGGCTATGACCTAATTTTTTGGGTATATATAATCGTCTGATTCATTTTGGTTACACGCACTTGAGAAATTAGTAGATCTCCTAATTTGGTAGTGCCCCTGGAGGTAGTCAATTTGACTCCTAACTTGGTAGTACCCCTGGAGGAAGTCAGTTTGACGAATTGGGTGTTGGTTCCAAGTGGTCAGAGGTTCAGAGGGGGTGAATGAACCTTTATCGATTTTTCATTTTTAAACTTTTTAGTGAAACAGGTTCCTGATTCAACAGTAAATGCAGCAACCTGACTCGATTCAGAAACCTGGTAGAATGCTGATTCAGGTTTTTGACCCGATGATCACAGTATGCAGCGAAATAAACTTAAGATAGAATTTCCTTTGAAAAACAGTTCTTTTCTAAAGAATGCTTTTAACAGAAACCTTTTGCAGAATGCTGATGATGTATGCAACAAGATATATCAATGCAATGCAGCAGGTAGATAAAAACAGTAAACACTTATGGCTTATAGTGGTTCGAAGGTGGTGTAATCCTTCTACGTCCACTCTACTCCTTCTCAGAGGAGGAACTTCGTTAAGTCAGTTCGTTTTACAAGCCTCAACTTTACAAACCTCTTCCTAACAAGTTTACTTATTGGAATCAACAGATTCTTAGACACTATCCCACACAGGGTACAAAACTCACACAGAGTTATAAGCCTACACAAGACTAACACTTAGCAAGGATCTAATCCTGTCAACTACGGACACCAAAAGTATAATACAACCTAGCACACAACACAAAGGTTAAAAGTCTATGGTTTCTTCAACTGGTGCAGCAATAAAGACAATCTTGAACTTGAAAGCTAGAATGCTTGAGTGATTGCTTCAGAAGGTTGAGTGACTGAACTTGGAATGCTTGAGAATAGCTTGAAGGTTGATAGCACAAGAAAATTTGATCGCTTAGAGATTCAATAGTTCAGTAGTCTCCAAGATCACTCCATCTTTCTATTTATATTTGTAGGAAAATGCCCGTTAAAAAGAGGCACTGTGCTTGTAGCAATTCAAATTTGATCTCCAAATCTCTTGCAATTAATGCGCCTGGAAAAATCGGGTACAAGTGCTCGTCCTTGTCTGATTCATATTAAAGGTACCACTTATCGGCTACAGTCCTTGTTGCAGAGCCGCAGGTCCAGGTGGCAACACCTTATTGGTTTGGCACAGAATTCTATCTAACGGATTCTTGATAAGAACTAATCCTCGTACAACATTCATAAAAAGTTCATCGTACTGAAAGGAATTAGATAGATAGCTTACAACTTTCTGCTTAGCTTGTAGTTGTTGTTTACTGTTTTGTATCAGCTTTTTGATCTGCGTCAGTTTTCTATTTCATAACAACTTCCTATTCTTGAAACCTGCAGTCAGCTTCCTGATCTTGAATAGCTTTATTTTCTAGAATCCTGCAGTCAGCTTCTAGTCTTCCATACTGCTATCTGTTCTATTTGCTTACTGATTTAGCTTTCTGATCCTAGTTCGATCTTCAGCTGACTGACTTTCCTTACTGAAAACCAGTCTTCAAGAAATCTTCATCTCCAAAATCTTGCTAACTCAGTTTTCTTTATCTTTCTGATTCTTACAACGTTACAACTCAAGACAAAGAAAGATAAACTTATCTTCTAGAAATCCACTTATAGAACGTGGAAAAATGGTACTCTAAAGAGTCATCTAAAATTATATTGTCTCATCAAAACCTAAATGGAAATATCCCAACACTGGGTGAACAAATCGTTGTTTTTTATTTTTCGTTCATATCAAATTCTCCATAATTGCTCGTAAAAATCCTAACAACTGGTATTAGAGCATCATGTTCAGAAAATTTGGTGGAAGCATTAGAGGATCAAGTTTTAGAAGATTTGGGTGAAACAATTATGATGGGTGAAAGTAGATCACCCATTGAGAAGTTTGATAGAACGGATTTTGGGAACATTTTTTCTTTTCTTTTTTGGTTTAGGAAGATGCAAATCGAGGATTGCTTGTACAATAAAGATTTGTATAAAATCCAATGAAAGGAACTTCGATTCGGAGGATTCAAGTGGGTGGATGATTTAGTCTCCGAGTGTCAGCAGATTGACAACGTGTGAATCCGTCTCCAGGTGGGAGAGATTGTCCAATCCCAGGTGGGAGAGATTGTCCGACGTGTGGATCCGTGTGGATCCGCTTCTAGGTGGGAGAGATCTGTCTTCAGGTGGGAGATTGTCCAACATGTGGATCATTCATATCAAATTCTCCATTATTGTTCGTAAAAATCCTAACATTGATCCCTGAATTACGTTGCCTTTATATTTCGTAAAAGAATCTAGTAAATTATTTTTTAGTCATTCTAAAAAATATATAATATCGTAGTTTTATGTTTATAATCATACCTGTTAAAAGCAATATCGTGATTTTTGTGACTTTTATTTAAACAATCCATAGGTTGGAATTGAAAAAGTTAATAAGGAAAACAAGTCTTCAATGTGTATTTCAACTTATAGTTTAAAATAGTCACAACATTTTATTTGATATTTCAAAATAATTAAGAAATAAATAATATCACTAATTAATATGTTATATATTAAATACAATGAAATAAAAAAAATTAAATACCAAAGTATACTAGAAGATTTAGATTGATCTTTAATTTATTGTTCATACGTCGATGCATCTATAAGGTGTAGGATCCACCACACTATATATATAGACCCACGCACACCTAATATATTGTACTAAAGGCAATTTGAACACTTAATTCTATCAAATTGGCATAGAAACGTTAATTATCATAATAAAGAGTAGAGAAATAAATCTGCTTATAAATAATTACACATTTCCAAATACATGTCCATGATGGACATGTTTTAATATGTCATGTATCATTACTAATACATCTGAAATTAATAAATAGATTAAATGTGTGACACATCAACAATTGACACATTAATATGTGTTACAGTTGAGTAGATTAGCAGGACTATATATTGTCACGCCCCATTTTTATATTACTACGAAATAAAAGAGTTTAATAAATTTTCGTTTGGACGTCCAGTAACTTCGTTAAAACATAGGTTTCCAAAGATAAACCTAAACTTGCAAATAAGAAAAAGTTATCTCAAACATTTATGTTTTATAAAACGAAATCCATAAACAACGGAAGAAAAATATTTTACTTTGTTGATACACAAATAAAACTGTACAGATTTATAAACTAGGATTTCCAAAAGATTCCAAAATAACGTCTTTTATACAAACAAACAATACCACACCTTTTTCACTCTCCTTCCGATCGGCTGCAACCTGTGAAATAAAATCACTTAAGGGGTGAGTGCATAAAGACACTCAGTGGGGTTGGTCTCATAAATAAATAGAATGTAAAAGAAATATAGACATATAAAATCATTAAACACATATATGTGGTTCTTTAGCCACTTTGGTGCGGTTCTTTAGCCGTTTTGATAATATGTGGTTCTTTAGCTATTTTAGTGTGGTTCTTTAGCCGCTTTGGTACGTTTTAACCATTTTGTTGCGGTTCTTTAACCACTTTAGTAACATGTGGTTCTTTAGCCACTTTAGTAAACATTTCATTTGCATCATGTAGTAAAACACATAATATAACGTTCATCGAATTAACATGTACGTTCACGTAAACACATTATTTCGTATCAAATTCACTTGAAATCTTAAATGCGAAAAGTAAGAAAATTACTTCACCTCAAATAAGCGGCGGCTCGGAAAAACTGCTACGGTTTCAGGGATCTAGCGAGGTCCTTTGTCTGCGTGTCCTACAAGACACACAAAACTTGTCTTAGCGGCTAATAGAACTATTCATAACTCGAATAGAACTTAATTTGATAACGTTCTTAAGTAGGAATCACTAACGTTCTTAAGTAGGGATCGCTGAAACAAGTTCGACTCTTGCAATTAGGGCTTATTTAGCCCAAAAGGTCGAAACTAAAGTTTCGATTTCAATATACGTTACATTCCGGGTTCATAACATCTTTTTCTCAAATTCTGGGGTGTAAACTGCAATATCAGCAAGTCCAGGTGTTCAAGTTTAATTTTATAAATTCCAGGGGTCTGGCATGCAAATTACAGAAAGTTAAGGGTTTAAATTCTAATTTCTTTAAACATAAGGGTTTGCAAATAGATCCTTGCTTTTAATCCAATTCTCATAAGAGGTCTCCCCCTTCCATTTTCCACCTCTCGGCCGCCACCTCCCCCGCTGCGCCACCAGGTCCGCCATCACCGGTGACACTCCGTCGCCGGCGACACACACACACCCAACAGCCACCCAAACACACACAAACCACACACAAACACACTGCAAAACACGCACACACACACTGCAAAACATGCGCGCACACACGACTCAACACACACACAGTGGAACCACAGCGGAACGTGGAAGAGAGGGCTTTCGGAGGTGAAGAGAAGGAAAACGAGGGAGAAAATGGGAAGAAATGGCATCCCCTTTACGCCGCCCATACGCGGCGGCGACGGTGCCGGAGGCCGAACCGAGCCCGTACCCGTGACGGGCTCGACGAAGACTATGATTTACATAGGTCACTTGCCGGAAAAGAGCGGCGGCGGTCGAGCTTCTCCGGTGATGGAGATGGCCGGCGGTGGCTTTGAGAGAGAGATGGATTGTGTTATTTTCCTCTTCATTCTTCTAACCTTCTTTTACACATAAGTGTTGACCTTCTTTGTCAAAATGAGTCATAGGTAGCCTAGATGATGTGTCTAGCTCTTGTGAAGAGAGAGAGAAGTATACTTGAGGTGTCACACATTGGTGGAAAGGAAAAGAATGAGTCATACACACTTGTTTATTGTTGTGCTTAACTGTAGCTTGCATCTTATATGTTAATTACTTATGCATAATCAATTTAATAACAAAAAATTAAGATATTACACCTTAATTAATTAATAGGGTGTTATAATATATACTTATACATGTACTCAGATTGCTCATAATTAAGAATTATTGGAAAAAAATAGCCAATTAGTATAATTATTGAACCAAAAACCAATCCTCGAGACAATTTTGCAATTTCCTACTTCATATTTATTTTATCAAATACATGACCATTCAAGGACTCCAAAGAGTGATTGGAGATCAAAGTAGTTCCAAAACATTATCATCTACAAATTAATAAACTGTTCATTAATCCTCCTCATTTTCACTTAATTCAAACAAGTTTTGATAACGATGGCTGCTTCTTGTAGAGATTAGCGATGACGAGGCAGTTGAAGATGGGTCCCTCCCTGTTCTTGAGATTTTGATAATCTGTTTTAGATACTTGGTTAAGACAGGGTGGTACTTGTAATTTGGAGATTGTCAAGGTCTGATTATGTTATTTTTAATAATTAAGGTGGTTCTTTGCAATTCTCTTGGCAGTTGTTGGTCTCTTCACAATTCTTCCAGGGAGTCTACAGGCAATTAATGACCATCCGTCCAAATCTATTAATATTATTATTAAGTTAGAAATTATGCAATTTTATGCCAGGGACAACCACAAATTAAAAAAATTTATAACGGTCACAGATAACAAAATAATAAACATAGTCAAAATGACATTTTTACCCTTAATAAAATGAGGTACAAAATCATTTTTGGCTATGAAATGATTATGATAAAAAAAAAAAAAATTGTTATCATTTTTAGCTATTTGATCTATTTTCACCAATTGTGTTATTGTCACGTTTTAGAATTGATTGAATAAAATTCAATTTTACCAATTCTGCAAAGCTATCTTTATATTTACTAATTAGGAAATTAAAAAACTTATTAGTGCAAGTCACTAAATCAGTACGTAAGCTGTATATATAGTTAGTTTGGATGTTACTATCTATTTAGGAGGAGACATTCACGAAAGAAAGTTCTGGCAATATTTGTCTATTTTTACATATTTTTCATAATCTATGTTAAAACTAGTTAATATTATAATTATTCATTTGCGATATATCATCCTCCAAAATAATTTTTTTCCCTCGTATTTAAAAAGTTTTCCATTTACGTTAGTTTTCGTGTATAAAAAATTTCCCAGAATTAATTAATTAATTAATAACAATTACCAACTCCGAGAGTGGCTTGATACCACTTCCCTTCTCCATGCTTTTCTACACAATTCCTCAAGAGATCATCTTCTTCTTTAGTCCATGCACCCTTCTTTACTTCATTAATTTTTTCGATTTCTTTTTGCATTTTTCTGCTCTCTTATTACAATCAATTCATACGAGTGTTAATGAAGAAGCCATGGCAGATGTAAATCATGATCAGTTGTGGACTGGGCTTCTTTTATAGTGATCTGTCCCACTTTATATTTCCTAGTCTCTATGGCATCATATTTTTCCCCAACACATTTCACAACATATGAGATTCTCCACTTTTGGAAATTTTTTAAACTAGTCCTCTAATTTTGGTATTTCAATAGAACCAGTTAGGTTAAAAAGTTGGGCTATATCATTTCAAGGATCCTAATTTATGAGACGGAATCATATATGTATCAAACTATCAATCAATGATCAGTCAATGTGGGACAAGATAAATCAATAAGATCAATTTACAGATTAATATAGATCAATATAATCAATGAACCAATCAACATATCTTTTACTTACAATTAACCATTAAAAGGAAATTGTATGGCTCCAACCACTAAACCAAATAAATTCTTAAAAACTAAATGAAACAAATTTTATTTAAGGTAATAAAATTAAATAAAAGAAATATGTATTCACTAAACAAAAAATTAAATCAATTAATGAGATCATCATTAATAAAATATAGTTGTAACAAAATCCCAACATTGCATTGGACAAATTCATATATAATCTTATAATTAATACAGTATATGTTAGATTTATTATCTCACGCACAAGCTGACGCCCAAATACATGGACTCACCAAGTTCATACAATTTCAATTATAGTGTAGAGAGAGTGATGCAAAATAAATTATTTTTCTAATAAGTACAAGGTACAAATTGAATCAATTAATGGTATAAATTGCTAAATAGGGACTAACATTACATGAAAAGGCGGACATTGAATTCATGGTACAAACTATAAAGTACATTCCTCATTTGAATTCAAATTAGACTAACTTATTTTTTTCCCCCTAATTTAGGAGAAATTATGATTCCCCTGAAAAAAAAAGGTATATTATTTAAATTAATAAACCAAGTTGAAAATATCTATAGCTGAAATATATAAGATAAGGGAAATTTTAAATTTGTATCCTGTAACATTGATTAATTTTGTCCATTTTTACACCATAATGTTTACGAGTTTGCACGTATAATGATCCTTTTTTAATTTCCAAAATTTTCAAACTTCAGCCCAATTTAGTCAAGAATTCAATTTTCAGTATTAATTGCTGATATGGATGTATGTTATGCTGATGTTATGCCTAAAATTGAGAATCTTGTTTGCAAGAGGAAAAATGAATCTAAATTCATTTAATGGAAATTTTTTTATGATGTTGAATGTTTTTCCTTTATTTAGTGACATTGGGATTTATTTTCTCGCTATAAAATAAGATCCCTCAATTTTTTTATGATGTTTTAAGCAATGTTATTAATATATTATAATAATACAATAAAAACATTAAAAAAAAAGAAAAATAATAATAAATGTTGTTGTATTTGGCACACCACGTCAATGACTTCACTCATTCTCTCTTTTCATAAGAACGTTTCTACAGTAAAAACAACTGCACAATAACACAAATCAAAAAATTTATTAATAAAATATTAAGATGTCAACTAAAAACACCCCTCAAAACAATTGATGGGCATGCCCTCGTACCTCTATAATTTTTTAGAGACACTCGCCCCCAACCCGCTCTACCACCCTAGACCCGCCTATATATAGATTTCTTTTTTTCTTTTTTTTTTTGGTTTTTGCGTTTCATTGGAGAAGCAGAGAGAGAGGAACACGTTTTTCTTCTTCTTCTTTCTAAATTTTACGCATATTTTAGAATTTATTCTCAACCTCCTTCTTCTTCTTCTTGCGTCAAGAGTAATTGTAAATAAGGTGGGTAGAAATCAGACGTGAGAGAGATGTGTGTGACTGCAAATTTGAAGTTTAGAAAACGTAGAGTTCACGTTTGATTTAGGAATGTGTGGAAGAATTTGCAAATTACAGTTTTGCAACTAATATGTTTTGTTTCAATCAAATTCTTCTTCTTATTCTTCTTAATATATTTATATTATGTTTGATTTTAAATCTTAAAATCATGATTCCATGAAATTGATGATTATTTTGTTTCAATGATCTAGACATTGAAGGTCAATCGTGGTCTAAGTTTGGTACATGTTTATTTGCAGCAATATGAAAAATTTGCAGAAAATTTTGGGGAAAAAGATGATAAAAATCATGTGTGATACTTAAAAGTTACTAGTGTAATACCTGAAAGTAATATGTGTAATACTTAAAAGATACTTGTGTAATACCTGAAAGATATTTATGTAATACCTAAGAGTAATATATACAAATATCTATAAGGTATTTATGTAATACTTGAAAGAAATATTTATGATACTTATAAGTTACTTATGTAATACCTTATACTCTAAGCATTAAGGTGTTAATTATTAGTTTTCCATTAAGGGTCTTAATGCAAATACATTAACTACAACACCATGGAACCTCTAAAGTCAGCTATTGTTTTGTGTTTTGGGGAAGAAGATGATAAAAATCGTATATTTTAAATTTTAAAATTTTAAACTCACTCTACAGTACACTGATGCCTTAAGAGTATACAAGTGATACCTAAAGAGTATACAAGTGACACCTTAAAAAGTTAAATATGTAATACCTTAAAGGTATTACAAATTTGTTTTATATGTATTATATACATGAACTACATGTATTACATAATTACATGCTTAATAATATGTAAGTTATGAAAAATAGTTTTGAGGTATTACAGATTTGATATATAAGTATTACATACATGTAATATCTGCTTCTTTGCATTCTATCTATATTTATCTTGCTGAGCATTTCATAAGCATCCTGCATAAAGTGTTTTGAAAAGAGCATACTTGCAAAGAAAACTGTTTTTCCAAAAGAAACTCTATCATTGTTTATTCCGCTGCATACTGAGAAAGTTGGGTCAGAAACCTAAATTAGCATTATGCCAGGTTTCTGATCAAGTCAGGTTGTTGTTTCATTTAAGAATCAGGAACCTGTATCTCTGATAGATTTTAAAGATCGAAAAATCGATAGAGGTTCATTCACCCCCCTCTGAACCTCTGACCAATTTGGACTAGGGGTGAGCATCGGTCGGTTCGGTTACCGAACCGAATCGAAAACCGAAAAACCGAACCGAAGTTTTTAAAATTTTGGAAACCAAAACCGAAACCGAACTTCTGAAAACCGATTACCAACCGAACCGAAATATTATTATTTCAGTTCGGTTCTAAGTTCGGTTTTTACCGAAGTTTTTTTTAAAAAAACCCGTAATTTAGCTAAAAAATCCCTGCTCAAATCAAAATCAAAAAATTAGGCATATTACAAAAATCGAACTACAAAATTTAAATAACACTTATATTCCACAAATCAAAATCAAAATCATATAAAAGCTCAATAAAATCAATTCAAGTTCATTCGATCATTCCACATAATAAAAGCATAGACCAACAAACAGTAGAGTCCACAATATCTTAAGTTATACAATCCATACAAATAAAATAACTAACAAATACACAACCATATTTCAAAAGTTTCATATAATAAACGACAACAAATTGCTCTAGAAGAAGTAGAAATTATTATATGAATTAAAAAAATATATTAAATATTATTTCGGTTAGATTCGGTTTTTCGGTTTTTACCGAATAATGCTCACCCCTACTTTGGACCATCACAAAATTACATGCTTGAATAATATGTAAGTTATCAAAAATACTTTTGAGATATTAGTAATTTATTCTATAGGTAATAGAACAAATAAATGACTTTCATGACAATTTGAAGAAGAAAAAGAACGAGAATATAGAGAAGAAGAAGAAAAATGTACATAACAAATAAAAAGAATAATAAATCGATAAGAGAATAAATTAAGAAGAAGAATGAGAAAATGGAGAAAAAAAAGAGAAATAAGAAGAAAACAATATTGTTTCTACATAATACCTGAAGAGTAAATGTGTGATATTTGTGTGATACTTGAAGAGTAAATGTGTGATACTTGAAGAATGACCTAAAGAGTAAATATGTGATACCTGAAGAGTAAATATGTGATACTTTCGCAGGATACATTATATACAATCAAGGATGAAAATATCCCGATACACGTGTAATATATCCACGATATATCCATATTTTGAAAGTTGCGATATGGATAAGGGGGTAAAAAAAAAATTTCGGGATATCGCGGATATATCGCAAATATCCATATCCGTATCCATATCCGTCCATCTCAATATAAAATTGAAAAAATATCGGGAAATATCACAGATATATCGTGGATATATTGCTAAATATCGGGTTATATCCAAAATATCGCAAAATTTTTCAATGAAGAAAATCTGAATCCAAAAGTAGCAGCTATGGTTCATGAGAGTGGTGTTGATGTGAATTAGATATTGCAACTAGAAGTTGGTAGTACCACTTTTGGTTCAGAGTCTTCAAACTCATTTACCAAAACGAATAGTTCAACTGATGATAAAGGAAATGGTGGAAACAGTGATGGTGGTAATGACGGACCAAACCAAGAAGATTATTTTTAAATTCAAAGACCACTGAGTCCATTCACAGGTGAGAATAAGTTCACTCATGCAACACAAGACATAGATCATGGATCAAGAGAAGGAGGTTCGGGTATACGTGCGATCGGAAAAGATTATACAAGAAGACATGCTTGGCATGAAGATGAAAGTTCAAATGCTGATATAGATCAATCACTTTCAATGAGTTTTGACTCAATAGGTATGGGCACCAACCAAAATGACATGTCTCGAGAATCATATACCCATGGGCCATGACACATACGGTAGTTCTTAGTTTGATTGGAATACTCAAAACGTATTTAATTATCCACTTCCTCAAATGTCCTATGGAAGCATGTACCAACAAAATGATGATTGATTCAATCCACACTATACAATTTATGGTGAAACCATTGGAAGAGATAGAGTAACGTACCAACAACATGTGCATAATTACTCAAATGTGATGAGTTGATACCAATATTATTTGGACAAAGATAACATTGCACCTGCTATTTTTGAACCTCATAGATCATCATTTTAGCTCTAGTGATTTGGTTGTATCAATCAGTTTTGAATAAATCTCAATTTTCGTAACGCTTTTGTATGTTTATTATTTATATGTATGTTGTAAACATGTCATTTTGTTAAGACTTCAAATTAAATATATGCATTTTTGGATGATATAATAGTTCTGTAAAATCTTATGTAAAATTTCCAATTTTTTAATAGAGTTTCCATAATTTTTTTAAATTTTTTGCGATATCGATATATTCATCGATATATCCATAAAATCAAGGTTGCGATACGACACGTGATATGGATATTTTCATCATTGTATACAATCAGGTGCGCGCGGCGCACACCAACTATGGTGTGGCTGTGAGTGGGGGTGCGTAGGAGTGGCCTATATGCTGTGTCAGGTTGGGGGCACGGATCTAAGATCAGTGCCCTAAGGGCATATAAGTTTTTGTGATAATGAGCAACACTTGTGTGACCCGGGGGCACGGATCCTAGGATTCGTGTAATTTTGAACAACACTTGTGTGGCGTCGACTTGCTCCGGCCCACCCATTGCCCCCATATATATACTTTTTTTTCTCTAATTCTTCCTTCATGTGCGCATTGTTGTTCTCTTTTTTCTTTTCTTAACCCTAATTCATTCATTTGATGCTCTTCTTTATTCTACATTGTTTCTGTTGCTGTTGTTTCTTCTTCATCTTCATCTTTTTCTTCTTCTCACTTTTTTCTGTTTGACATCTAAAAAGATAAAAGATGATACAAATCTTCCCCCACTACCTTCAATTTATCTGATGCACTCCTTCTTCATTCTTCTTCTTCTTTGCGATATTTTGGATTGTTTTGGTTACTGATGAATGATGACTATTGGTGTTCATGGAAGATTCAATTTATACTATATCCATTCATGGATGATTGGTGTTCATAGATGATGTTACTGGTTTTTCTCCAATATAGGATCCATATCCCAATTTACACTACTCCTTATTTGACTCATGATTTCATGTTGTAATGATTTCAAAATATTGAAAATCAATTATTGTGATAATATGATATTAATTGCAGAAATTTTGGGGAAGAAGATGATGAAAATCATGTATTTAAAATCTTAAGATTTTAAACTCACTTCACAGTACACTGATACTTTAAAAGTAAACAATTGATACCTAAAGAGCATATAAGTGATACCTAAAGAGTATATAAGTTATATCTTTCATTGAATAAACAACTAATACCTTAAGAGTAAATATGATGTGGATAGGACGAAGGACCCATTAGATATAAAGATCTAAGAACCCAACATATAAGATAAGCAGCGGATCTTCCCAAATCGAATCTGGTTTGATCTTACTTAGAGCGAAAGAACCTCGACCCGTTGGCTATATAATCAGCCAAGAACCTCGGTATGTTGAACGCTACAAGATCTTGCTCGATGATCTTGATAAGTTCTTGAACAATCGAAAACCTCACTTACAACGGGTCATCCGGAAGGTCAAGTTTGTATGCATTGTCATTGATTCTAGCAACCACTTGAAATGGTCCATCTCCTCTTAGCTGCAACTTTGACTTTCTCTTACTTGGAAACCTTTCTTTTCTCAAGTGTAACCATACCCAATCACCGGGGTTCAAAGATGACTTTCTTTCGGCCTTTGTTTGCTTACTTGACATATTGTTCGGTTCTCTTTTCAATGTTGAGTCTCACTTTTTCATGCAGCTTCTTGATCAGCTCGGCTTTGGCTTTTCCATCAAGACTCATACGCTCTTCAATAGGTATTGGTACAAGATCAAGTGGACTCAATGGATTGAATCCATAAACAATCTCAAAAGGAGAATGATTAGTAGCAGAATGAACACTTCTATTATAAGCAAATTCAGCAAATGTCAAACAATCCTTCCAATTTTTCAAATTCCTTTGAATCAAAACTCTTAGTAATGGAGACAAAGTTCTATTAACAACTTCAGTTTGTCCATCCGTTTGTGGATGACAAGTAGTAGAAAATAGAAGTTTAGTGCCTAATTTACTCTACAAAACACGCCAAAAGTGACTCAAAAACTTTGTATCTCTATCACTCACAATGGTTCTTGGAATTCCATGCAAACGAACAACTTCCTTAAAGAATAAATCAGCAATATGACTAGCGTCATCACTCTTATGACATGGAATAAAGTGTGTCATTTTTGAAAATCTATCAACCACAACAAAAACAGAATCTTTACCTTTTTTTGACCTTGGTAAACCCAAAACAAAGTCCATAGATATGTCTACCCAAGGTTCATTAGGTATAGGCAAAGGTGTGTATAACCCATGTGGTTGTACTCTTGATTTAGCTAGCTTACAAGTTATGCACTTTTCACAAATTCTTGCAACATCAACTCGCATTTTAGGCCAATAGAAATGATCACACAAGACACTCAAAGTTTTATATATTCCAAAATGCCCCATTAGTCCTCCCTCATGCGCTTCCCTAACTAGCAACTCACGCATAGAACATTTAGGAATGCGTAGTTTGCTTTCACGAAACAAGTATCTCTCATGCCTATAAAACTTCTCAAATGCAGCATGCTCACAAGCTAAATAAATAGAAGCAAAATCAGAATCATCAGCATACAATCCCTTAATTGATTCAAACCCAAGAAGTTTAGAACTCAAAGTAGAGATTAAAGCATACCTTCTAGATAATGCATCAGCAACAATGTTCTCTTTCCCTTTCTTGAATTTGATCATATAAGGAAAAGATTCAATGAATTCCACCCACTTGGCATGTCTCTTACCAAGCTTACCTTGTCCCTTGAGGTACTTGAGAGATTCATGATCAGTATGAATAACAAACTCTCTCGTCCACAAGTAATGCTGCCACGTCTCCAAAGCTCTCACCAAAGCATACAACTCCTTGTTGTATGTAGGATAGTTCAATTGAGCTCCCTTCAATTTTTCACTAAAGTATGCAATTGGTTTTCCTTTCTGCATCAAAACAGCTCCTATACCCATTACACATGCATCACATTCAATCTCAAACATTTTATCAAAGTTAGGTAATGCAAGAATGGATGTGGTAGTTAGTTTCTCTTTAAGGAGATCAAATGCAACTTGTTGTTTTTCTCCCTAAACAAAAACCAACTTCCTTTTTGACAATCTCATTCAATGGTGCTGTTATAGTACTAAAATCTTTCACAAACCTCCTATAAAAACTAGCAAGTCCATGAAAATTTCTAACTTCAGAAATGTTTTTAGGATTTGGCCACTCTAAAATAGCCTTAACTTTATCCTTTTCCATTTCAATTCTTTTAGCACTTACAACAAAACCAAGAAACACAATTTTATCCATGCAAAAAGAACACTTCTTAAAATTAGCATACAAAGATTCCTCTCTTAAAGTGTCCAAAACAGCATGCACATGATCAAAATGTTCTTCCGTGCTTTTGCTATAGATAAGGATGTCATCAAAGTACACAACGACAAATTTCCCAATAAAGTTACGCAAAACATGATTCATTAATCTCATGAAAGTACTTGGTGCATTTGTTAAGCTGAAAGGCATAACTAACCACTCATACAAACCATATTTTGTTTTGAAAGCAGTTTTCCATTCATCACCTTCTCTTATTCTAATTTGATGATATCCACTCTTCAAATCAATTTTAGAGAAGATGAAAGAACCATGCAATTCATCAAGCATATCATTTAACCTAGGGATAGGATAGCGATACTTTACCGTGATTTTATTGATGGCACGACAATCAGTACACATTCTCCATGTTCCATCTTTCTTTGGTACAATAATGACCGATACCGCACAAGGACTCATGTTTTCTCGAACCTTGGCCTTAGCCATCAGTTTTTCTACTTGTCTTTGGATCTCTTTTGTTTCCTCCGGATTCGCTCTATAAGCTGGCCTATTTGGAAGTGTCGCACCCAGAATAAAATCAATTTGATGTTCGATGTCTCTCAAAGGTGGTAAACCATTTGGTTCTTCCTTTGGAAAGAGATCTTCATACTCCTGTAAAAGAGTCACAAAAGAACTTGGCAAAGAAGAAGTTAGTTCGTTAGTGTCCAAATAGCATTTCTTGTGTATCAACACTAACATAATTTTTTTTCCTACTAAGGCTCTCTTTATTTCACTCCCTCTTGCATAGAAATTCACTCTTTTTTAGTCCTTATTTCCATCCAATTTCTTTTCTCCCTCGGAAACACTCACATCAGCCTTCTTGTTTGGACAATCAGATGCAATATGTCCATGACCTTGACAACGAAAACACTTAATATCTCTAGTTCGTGAAAAAGTTGAGATATTATCTTTCCCTTTTTCAGTCTCAGTGAATCTGGTCTTGGGCATCTCATGTTGAGACCTTGAAGTTGCCCCATCGTTTGCTTTGGATGCAGCTTTCTTGGCTTTGCTTGAAAACTGAAAATTGGGTGTAGAACTCCTTTAGAAAGAACCATTCTTCTTAAGTTGTTTCTCCACCTTCATGGCTGTATGTACCATGTCCTCGAGCTCCACGTAGTGTTGAAGCTCCACAACATTGGCAATCTCCCTATTCAGCCCATTCAAGAAACGTGCCATGGTAGCCTCTCGATCTTCCTCTACGTTTGCTCTAATCATGGCAATCTCCATCTCCTTGTAGTACTCATCAACAGATTTGTCGTCTTGATTCATAGATTGAAGCTTTTGATACAACTCACGAAAATAATGAGAGAGTACGAACCTCTTACGCATGATGGATTTCATTTCAGCCCAAGTAGCAATAGGCTTCTCTCCATATCTCCTTCGATTTGTAATGAATTGATCCCACCAAACTATAGCATAGTCAGTGAACTCAATTGCAGCAAGCCTCACCTTCTTCTCCTCTGAGTAATTATGACAATCAAAAATCAGATCTACCTTCTTTTCCCATTCCAAGTAAGCTTCCGCATCACTTTTCCCTTGGAAAGTAGGTATGTTCATCTTGATGCTTCCCAAGTCACGATCAACTTCATCATTTTGTCTTCTCCTTCCTCTTCGTCTATGAACTTGGTGAACAACCCCAACATTTTCCTCTTCTTTCTCCGATTCCTACTCTTCATTTCGTCTCTTTTGTATTGGATTATTATTCCCACGCTCTTGAGTGGTTGGTTGTTCCAATCTGTCCAAACATTTCCCATCCTAGCAAATTATTGTTGTATAGCTTGAAGGTTGAAAGCATCTCCTTGATTCGTAGATGTGTCATCCATGGTGTCTCACAAACACTCGTGTATCACTCAAAGATGTAACTCACAATTCACTCGTGTTTCACTCGTAGGCTTTTACCTCCCCTCTAAAGAACTCATCACTCTAGTCTTTTACCACTCAAATTCAAGAACAAATCAAGTTGAACAATTTTTTAGCAACGTTCAACAATCCCTTAGTCCTATAGATGAAGGAAACAAGAAACTATTGTGTTTCAAAATTAGAAGATGTGCAAACTGAATTTTTGTTTTTTTAAGTCAAACACCTCCTTACTATGAGGGCAGCAACGAAAAGTTAAAAAAAAAAAGAACTTGGAGTTTTTTTTTTGTACGTAAACAAGAAACGAAAGATAAATCAAATCAGATCAATACTAGATGGCTCTGATACCAAAACTGATGTGGATAGGACGGAGGACCCATTAGATATAAAGATCTAAGAACTCAACGTATAAGATAAGCAGCGGATCTTCCCAAATCGAATTTGGTTTGATCTTACTTAGAGCGAAAAAACTTCGACCCGTTGGCTATATAATCAGCCAAGAACCTCGGTATGTTGAACGCCACAAGATCTTGCTCGATGATCTTGATAAGTTCTTGAACAATCGAAAACCTCACAAAGAAAGAATTTAATAAACACAAGCTAAGAGCTTCAATTTCGTTTTTCATCAAAGGTGCCTTTTTACAAGAGATCCATACACCTATTTATAGGCTAAAAGAAAGATATCTAAAGAGGACATTAATGCTTATCACCTAAGTAATAAAAAAAAACATGATTTGACTATTACTTTATCAAAAAGTAGATTTGACTACTACTTTATCAAAAAGTAGACTTGACTACTTTATCCATACATTAATGTCTATTGTTGAAGCACGTGCTAAGTGATCTTCAATCCAATACTATTCACTATCGGGCCTTCCTTGGGCTCTTCATGAATATTTTCTTTAATTTCTGCAACAATGATCATCAGGGCCTCTTTTAGCTTCTTAGCTCTAGCTCTTGTAATTGGACCTTCTTGCATGATCAAAAGGTCTCTCTCGTGTGCATAGTTTTGTATGGCTGATTCTCCATCAAAATATGTAATATTTTATACTATAAACATTAATACCTTAAAGATAAATATGTAATACCTTAAAGGTAAATATGTAATACCTTAAAGGTATACAAGTGATACCTAAAGAGTATATAAGTGATCTCTTTCATTGAATGACCAACTAATACCTTAAGAGTAAATATGTAATACATTATACTATAAACATTAATACCTTAAAGGTGAATATATAATACTTTATATTATAAGCATTAATACCTTAAATGTAACTATGTAATATCTTAAAGGTGCATATGTAATACCTTATACTATAGACATTGATACCTTGACGACATGATTGGTATGATGGAATGGAATTAGGTGGGAATGAAATGAACTCAAAAATGAAATGGTGATGGGAAATGAATGGTATAAAAATACTAATTCCTGTGATTGGTATCACAAAGGAATAGAAAATTAATGAAATAATCATTATAATTATATTTTATGATTGATAACTATAAATAAAATGTATAATATTAAATCAATCTCTATTTAACCAAATTACCTTCTACTATAATTTTATTTAATATTCATATTCAATATATCACTCAAATTTAAAATATTTGGCATATTTAAATTTAAAAATAATTCTTTTTACAGAAAAATTAATCATTGTACTAATATTAAGATATATTATATTTATATATTTTATTTTTTAATTTTATTATTAGTTTACTATTTTTGTATTATTTACATATTCTTAAAGTAGTTAAATAATAATAATATATTTTTCATATTTTTTTATTAATTATTCTATATGATTTTATATTATAAAAATCCTAATATCTTATTTTATATTTCTAAAAAAATATTTTAGTTACAATTTATTTATATTTTTTTGAATAACCTATTATCTATACTAATATTCATTTTATCTTATTTATATGTATTTACAAATATATATATATATATATATATAAATCTTATATCAGAACTAAAATTATTTGTATTATTAAAAGTATATTCATATTATTTTATTATATTTTTTTAAGATTTTATATTTATTAATTATTTTTATACTAATTATGTATTTAATTTTTTTTTGATATTTTTTATATATTTATTTTAAATTATTAGTTATTATTTTATATTTTTTATAAATAATTTAATATTATTTACGTAATTTTATATAATAATTCAACTTTAGGAAGTCAATTTGTGAAAACATAAAATAAATAATGATGATTGTCAAAATTAATTAAAAAAAAAACATTCATTTTCTTCAAGACAAGAATACGTAATACCATGGGGCAGGAAGAAATATGAATAAAAGTAAGAATGATGATTCCATTCTCACATCATTCCATCATACCAATCACGCCGTAAAGGTAATATGTAATACCTTAAATGTGTACATATGTAATACCTTATACTATAAGTATTAATACCTTAAAGGTAAATATGTAATACATTAAAAGTATACAACAGATACCTTAAGAGTAAACAACTGATACCTTAAGAGCATACAAACTAATACCTTCACTGAAAATCTTAAGATTTCAAATGTTTCATCATCTTCTTCCTCAAAATTTATGCAAATCACGATTTCATCATATTTTTTGTCAAAATTTTTGCAAATCATGATTTCATATTGTTTGAAATAATTTATTTTCAATGTTTTAAAATTACTCATAAATAAGAAGGGGAAAAAACCTCATAAATGACTTCATGACAATTTGAAGAAGAAAAAGAACAAGAAGATAGACAAGAATAAGAACAAGAATATACAAAACAAATAAGAAGAATAACAAATCGATAAGAAAAGAGATTAAGAAGAAGAAGGAGAAAGAAAAAAAATAAAGAGGAAAAAGAAGAAAACAACACTGTTTCTGCATAATACCTTAAGGATAAATATGTGATACCTGAAACGTAAATGTGTGATACCTGAAAATTAAATGTGTGATATATTTACTATATATAATCAGGTTTGTGCACGGCGCACACCAATTATGGTGTGGCCGCGCGTTAGGACGCATGGACGCACCTGGGAGGCCCACGCGCCGAAGATCCGTGTTCTAAGTGCATATAAGTTTTTGCCATGAATTTTATGTTATTTGTTAAAGAAAATTGGGGAACAATATATTCTTATGAATACTGTGGTTTGGCCCACTTTGATTCTTGCATTTGGGGTTGTAATGTGATATTATGGACAAATTTGGGTTTCAGAATTGGAAAATGAGAGCGACTGGTTCATATATTATGCAAGTAGACAATTTGGGCACACCATATGAAAATATATTATTATATTTAATTTAGGGAAAATATTATGTCATGGTCATGGTGTACCAAAGTTTTTTTTTGTCTGGCTCTTTTAGGGAACTTTTTCTTTCTAAAGCAAAGCAATGGTAATGTGTATTATTATTCAGTTGCATCAACAAATTAAAAAAAATTACCCTAAAAGCCACCATTCTTCAAACATGGAGTGAAAAAATAAAAAACTAGTATTACAATTCCGTGATCCACAAAACCTGCAGATAAACATAAATTTATCAATTCCTCAAATATATGTGTAATCTTGCAAATTAAAAGTTTTATTTTGAGCACTTATAAAAAGTAAACAAATCTATCCTCACAATTCTCATTAGAGGGAGCATCACATGTTTTAATCTTCCCAAGACAAGATTCTGAGCCTATTGAAATAAAGGACAAATTTGACTGTGCAGTCTATTCTTGGAAATGAATGAGTCATAAGCCAACTTATAAAAGAAACGTGGCAGACTGGATCTTCCTTTTCTTTTTTGTTCTTTTATGATCTAATTTTAGATCTACACCACGTTATTTCAAGGATAACAATTGATCTTAGTGATAATAATTAGAAACAATCAATTAAGAAAATAAAATATTAAAATTAACGAATTCATAACAAAAACGTTCTTAATCAAAATAAGTGGTTCGTGTCGCAGTACAACAAAATTTATTTATTCTCCAAAATTTAAATTATATTCTTAAATTTTGAACATAATTTACAACCACTTTGCCCAATACAGCTAAGGCATATATTTGAAAATTGACTTGTAATGTATTTTCGTGGGAAAAATCCAAAAGTAAATATTATTATCAGGAATTGATTGATCAGACAACGGCTCTTGCAGCAGCCGATGATCCTGTATATTTCTTCTACCTTTCAACTACCTAACAACAACAATGGAGGCGGAGCTACCCTTACTGAAGGAATCGAACAAATGGCGGTGGGCGGTGGTTGCAGGGGAGCTCAGTCGAGTCAATTTCATCGCCTTGCCAATGATTGAATTAACAAAAATACAGTACAACTGTACAAATGTGAAAACATGTGAATCCTAAGGCCCTAATATTTAAGGGCTTGAATTTGATTTTTATAGCCCTCATTGCCAAAACACTTTCCTGGCCCAGGGACGGCTATTTTATTTTATATATATACTAGCACTCCGCTTTATTATTTATTGTGTTAATATTTACAACTTCTAATAATATAATGAAATTGTATAAATTAATAGGTTATTCATAATATTTTTTATTATTTTAATTTAAAATACGTATCATATACAAATGATTTTTCATATTATTCATGTGTGTTGCACTAATTGTCATATAACTTTAATAATTTTAATTGTTAATTTCATTTTTAAATATTTTTATTTTATTTATTGAGTTTATATTTTTGTCAAATTAAAATTATTATATACAATAATATTTCTTTCAATCATAATAATTAATCTTTCATTTTATATTTTTTATTTGTACATTCCACTCTCATATTTCAATCATCATATATAGTTTTTTTATATCATTTCTTCATTTCTCTCTCACAAAATTATTTGTTCAATTTGTATTTAGTGTACAAAGACAATTAGGTGAGATTTCCTTAAATGAAGATATGAGACAATACAATCTGAAAGAACTTTACCTTTGAATGTTTAGCAAATCTTGTATATAAATTTGAGAAATCATTATATTTATGATTTTTTATTATTCTTTTTATTTTCAAACAATAAGATATGGAAGAATTTTTCTACCTTTGAATTTGAATGTTTAGCAAATCTTGTATTCTTTTTTTTTAGTTTTATATAGATTTGAAAAATAAATATATTTACGGATTTTTTTTCCTTCATTTTTTGCATATCTTGTTTTTTTTTTTTTTTTCCATTTTCTATACATCTATCTTTTGTTGAGAAATCACTATTTTTTCTCCATTTTTTAGTTTTACATAGATTTGAGAAATCAATGTATCTCTCTCTTCATTTCTTAGTTCTATATAGATTATAGAATAACTTGTTAAGTAAGATTTACTTTTTTTTTTAATTGACATGCCATTTTTAGGTGGGAAAGTGACATTCTTGTAATTTATGCCAACTTTCTTGCTTTAATATATAGTAAAGTATAGATATAAATTTGAAAAATAAATATATTTACGGTTTTTTCTTTTTTTTTTTCCTTCATTCTTTGCATATCTTGTTTTTTTTTTCCATTCTCTATACATCAATTTTTTGTTGAGAAATCACTATTTTTTTCTCCATTTTTTAGTTTTACATAGATTTGAGAAATCAATGTATCTCTCTTTTCATTTCGTAGCTTTATATAGATTATAAAATAGCTTGTATAGTAAGATTAATCTTTTTTTAATTATTATTAAAGAATAGCTTATTAAATAAGACTTACTTTTTTTTTATTGACATGACATTTTTAGGCGGGAAAGTGGTATTCTTGTAATTTTTGCCAACTTTCTTACTTTAATATATAGTATATATATTTTATATCTTCTGATTAATTTTTACATATTATATATTTGAATATATATATATATATATATATATATATATATATATTCGAGAGAGATTTAGCCTAAATAGATAGAGATATAAATAGTGACATATATCAATTTGGGGTTTAAGGCTTAGTCGTCATGAATTGAGGTGAAAATTAGCTTTGTTGCATTTTCCATCCTCGATTTATGAAAATAGTTATGATCAATAGCAAAATTGGTGGCAAATTTGAGATGGTCTTTAACGAGACACATCAAACATTGGTGGTGTGGTCAAAATCATCTTCCGTAAAATAAAATTAATGTTATAACTGAAAAAAAATCTCAAAATTTGTAATTTAGATTAACCCTAATATTTTAAAATCTCCTATTACCTAGTGCACGGTTTCTAATAATTGATTGATAATTGTGCTTGTAGAACTCTAAAATCGATCAAAGGCGCATAGAATTATGGAAATAGTGGAGTCAATTATATATACTTTACGTCGTAGAATTTGCCATAGGTTTAAATCTAACCAAATCAATTGTCAACACATACGTTGTTTTTCTCTTTGTGGTAAATTTTCGTGGAGCTGATATTGTATGTTAAAATTAACCAAATTAATGAATCAGTAATACTCCAACCAAATAATTCGGTAACTTGACGTAAATTAATTAGTATATATTTGCTAAACTTGAAAGTTTTATTAAATTTCAAATCAAATTTATGTCCAGATTACTAGATATATATTAATGCATCCCATGACAAGGCAAGATACAACACAGAATATATATATATATATATATATATATATATATATATATATATATATAATATACTTAATTAATGGCAACATATACTCATCTCAGCAAAATTATAATATTTTTGGTTTTCATTCAGTTTGGCTGAGACAGGGAAAACACTTCAAAATATAATTATTGCTTTTAATCTACAATTGCGTGTATTATATAGTACTTAAATTGTTACTCAATGACTTCCCCACATATGATCTAGAATTTATATTTGTGGTTTAAAGTATATACAAAATTAGTTCTATCCGTATCCTTAACCTATTGATAGATCGATACATTTTTCGTCCTGAGCATGATTTCGGGTTTAGGTTCCCATCCCCAATTGTAACTCAAAAAAAAAAAAAAAAAAAAATTTAGTGTAAGACCTTTGTAACATAACATGGGGATTATTTTTGTAAGTGGTGAGTAAAATTTTAATTTTTTTATCTGAATTTTTAAATATTAGTTTGTATGGTTATTTGTTAATGTATGGTGTGTGTATATATATATATATTATTTATTTATTTTATTTATAAGTTAACATATTTTTTAATGATTTGGAGGATTGAGGAAAATGAAGACAATAAAGAATAGAATATTTGGATTATTGGATAATTTAGGTTCAAACTTTATCAACACAATCTGAACTTTTGTAAAAGTAGGGGATATCATTTGAGCTAATAGGTTTGCCTGTATTTATAAGTTAACATATATTTGAGTCATTCGTTTAACTCGTATTATTAAAAGATATTTTATATTTAAGTAACTTTAATTAATGTGAGAGAATGCAGATTTGCAGAGAGGCTTTAATGATCTTTCCTATTTATATAAAAGATATGTGTGTGCATACGTGATAAAATGACGTGTGGTTTGATGGTTCATTTATGAGAAAATTGGTAACAATGTCTTTAAATAGACTATTATATAATTATGAAAAGTTTCCACTCATATTTGAAGCTCTTAAATAATGACATGCAAGGTTGTTAAAAGAACACCATGTTACCAGTTATTAAGTAATCTCAATGGGTAATTTGGCAATCAGAGGGCATACATGGATGTCAAAGTCCTGATGTTCAGTAATTTATCTGATGCATAATTTTATTTTTTTTAGATTTAAAAATATGAAATATTTTTAAGCAATGTCTAAAATAATTTAAATGTATATAAAAATTATAAATTAATAAAAAATAGTTCAAAAGTTAGTAAATTATTTTTCAAAATCCAAATATATTTTAGAAATCTAAATATTAGTTTGACAAATCAAACTTATTTTCAAAGCTTTTAAAATTATTCTAAAAAACAAAAAAAAATTATTTTTTAAAATGTACAAACTTTTGTAAGATATATGATCTCATTTACATCCCTCAATTTATTCATGGACTATCTACATAAATATTACTAAAACAAAATAAGTTAGCAAAAATGTGTTTTTATTTTTGAATGCTTACAATGGCATTTTTTCACAACTATCTATATGTTTGAGTGGCATTTCTCACATGCAATTTCTCAATCTTCATTAAATCCTTCATTCAAAGCTTGTTACAATTAATCTCATTTCATAGGTTTGTTTCGATTATGAAGAGATGAGATATAAATTAAGGAATGTATTCGAGTGATAGACATATGTGAGAGAGAGCCAATAAAATAGAACTCGAGGACAAATCTTTACTATTTCAGTGGATCATGTCCTACGCAGATTTGAATCTACATCGTCAGAGGGTTTTTCCCCTCATCACCACAGACTTACGAATTCGACTATGCTCCTGGGGAAAAATAAAGTCTTAAACAATTCACAGGTTTGTTAATAAAATATTTTTGTTTGTTAGTCTAGTAGTTTAAGTTGTATCACCATTTTAAAAAGATGCAGATTGAGTTGGTCAGAGTTCAGACGTGTATTACTCAAGTTTTTACTCCCTCCATCCTAAAAAAATAGTGACATTTGGACATACACATAGATTAAGAAAACATCTTTAATATTATTGAAAAAGCAATTTTTACCCACTACTTTCCATTTATACCCTTATTTATTATGCTGACTTTTTAAAAAATAGAGAATGATCAATAGTTCCAACAAATATTAAATAAGGGCATTTTAGAGAAATTATATCATTTATAGATGGAATTGACTATAATTTGGGACAACCAAAATGGAAAGTGTGACTATCATTTTGGGACGGATGGAGTAATATTTACCATATCCCTTTCCCCTATTCCCCTAGTTAACTCATGAAAAAAAATATACATATAAAAATATGTTAATAAAGATTATTAAATTTATTTAATAACCTTTTTAAAAACAAAAAACAATAATAGGTCACTATAAACACAAGCAATCAAGATCTTTTATTCCACTGTTGGTTGTGTGAGCAACGCTGCCTTGGGAATTAATGTGGCTCTTCCCCTGATTAATGCAACTATCGTTCATTTAAAAAATTCCACCTATTATATCCCATAAATAATGGAATTAAAATTTAAAACACAATTTGAAAATAGAAGATGACAAATGGATGACAATATATACATCCCATAAAAAACTAAACACACCTCAATTTTTTAAAATTCAAACATATAAAATTATATTTTTTGAGTGTGTTTAGTATTTTTTAGGACGTGGATATCCCAGACTCTTAGCCTAATCTAAACCAAGAAGTCCCCATACATCAGCATCCACTGATAAACTACTCAATCCCTCCTTATCAAACTGGTTGTTTGCTTGATCGGATTGCATAATCGGGCCGTTATCGGAAAACGGGATTCCTTCATCAATATCAAGCAAGTTTCTCCACCACTGAACGCATTCATCCACATCTTCTTCCGAGAGTGAAAATGGCAGATTTTTGGAAGGAAACTCCTCGCCATTTTTGCAATCATTTGCTTCTTCTTGTAACAGTGATGCAGATGATGAAGATGCCTTCATCGTGTTCTCCACGTTCTCGTCTTTCGATGGTGCTTCTTTGCTTTTGTGCGACAGGCTCGACCAAACTGACTTGGAGAAGGTCCGAGGCCGAGGTTTTATGATGTTTTTTGCAGTGATGATTTTCTGGGTTGTTTTTTTACTGTCTGAAGCTGATGATTTCTTGATGATATGTGTGTTCCAAAAGTTCTTCACATCGTTTCCTGTTCTTCCTGGGAGTCTACCAGCAATCAGTGACCACCTGCATCCATCCATCCAAGGTTAAAGATGAATGATAACAACATGTTGAAATTTATTTTGTTGTTGTTCATTCAAGATTTTGAATTAATGATATGTAGAAATTTGGTCGTGGGTCCAACTTGTAATAGTGAAATTAAAATGACTTTGAAAATGAGTCCGCGTTTTTGGAATAGGGTTTGAGTATGAAACAAGTCAAACTTGGCATTTTTAGCCCGGAAGAAGTTCAAACAGGATCTCTTCTATTTCATAACGGTGTTTCAAAATAACATCAATTTGAAATAGATGATCCAATTTGAAAGAAGTTGGGTTTAAGATCTGAGAAAAAGGTCACAAGTTAGCATTATTCTATATGATCGAATCCTCTATATGTCTTAGTTATGTACCACATCAAAACTATGTATAATTTTGAATAAACAATTATTTTTCAATTGAATGGTTAGTTGTAACCGTTATGATTTTCATATCAATAAGATGTGGGTTTGAGATGTGCAGTGACGACCCAGGATTTCTACTCAGGGGACCCAAGTCAACTAATAAAAAAAACTTATAACAATTCTAAATTAACAACATAAATTTGTCACAACTTCGATAAAAATAATATATTACAATATAAAGTAATAATATTCTAAATTAGTAACTTAGTTATATCTCTATTTTACAACATCAATGTAAAAAAAAAAAAATAACTTAACACATGAATTACAACATTTGTCTTTTATTTTTTTGTATTTTAGAATCGATGCATAATAATATCTTTATTGCTAACAATAAATCAACAAAAATAATAATAAAAAATTAAGTAAAGAAATAATATAAACACAATATTTTACCTTAAATTTAGATGGAGAAGGAATTGAGAAAGAAAAAAAAGAGGATTTTTATATGCTGGCTTAAAAAAGAAAAAAAGGAATAAATTTGAACATATAAAAGACACGCTGCTGGTTTGTGTCATACTCATAACAACTTTTTTATTTTTTAAATTAAAAATGTAAAATTATATAAATACCCTTAATACTTTTTCAAAATTTCAGATGGCCCAATGCGCCCCCTTGCCCCTAAAAGTAGGTCCGTCCCTGGAGATGTGGTATATGAGTAGATAGTGATTTTGGGTATAAAGAATCTGAATTTTATATATCTACGTATTGTGTGTGTATCAATTCAAATATAAAAGAAAAATTCTAAGAAATTATATAATACTATATTCTGATTATAGATAAACCAATGTAGCTATCAAGACTGTATTTAGTAAATATACAGTATTTAAATCGATTTATTTAATTTTATATTTTAGATTCAAGTCATGTGATATTATCAATATATGAGCATACATAGCGAAAGTCAAGCTCAAATAAAACCTTGACCGAGCAAAACGAGTAAAAACTTGAGATTCAAAATGTCTCTTTTTTGGGAAATTTTTAACTCAAACTCAAAGTTTTTTTTGCACCTAATTAACTTGGTTCAAGCAAGTAATTTCATATGTGTTGGGCCCCACCAACCGACCCGACCTAGGGACCGGCCTAAGTGGAAACCAGACCGGCTCGAGAGTAGGCCAAAAGACCAGAATCGGCTCGAGAGAGGACCGAACCAGCCAGGAGGCCAGAACCGAGCCCTGGTAGAGATCGAACTTGCCGGAAGGCCAGAACCGGCCAGAAGGTCAGGACCGAGCAGGGCGCCGAGCCGCCGGTCGGGGTCCGACCGGCTAGGATCGAGCTGCCAAGGTCTGACCCGATGGGTCCTGATCTGGCCAGACGAGTCCGTGGCCATGTCCATCTGACTACTAGGTTTGGCTCGCGATTGATCTGAGTTCAAGTACAAGGTCACCATCATAAGATGAACAGAAAGGAGTTAATTTATTTCAAGGAGTCTTCTAGAAAGGAAACAAATCATATCCGATTGAGATAGATTTTAACCCGATTTTTCCTTATCTAAACCCTAAAATCGAGGGATTTGAGTCTTATTCACTAAGTTTCGTATCATTACATCTAGCCTATAACCCGATTTTTCCTTATCTAAACCCTAAAATCGAGGGATTTGAGTCTTATTCACTAAGTTTCGTATCATTACATCTAGCCTATAAATAGGGCTCTAACCCTTATTGAAAAGGGTCCGAAATGATTGTATTCAAGCAATTAGAGAGTTCTTTACATTCAATTGTTATATAAAAAACGTTTTGTCCGGCCAAAACTGACCGACCAGAACGAGCCGAATAAATTTGTCTGGCCGACCAGAACGAGCCGAACAAATTTGCCTGAGTAGGCACCGGGCACAGTCTTTTTCTTATTTTTATTCGATTTATATACTTTAGTTCGGTTCGATTTATTTGAGTCGGATCGATATTTTTGGTGTTTGACTTATATACTTTAGTTCGGTTCGATTTATTTGAGCCGGTTCGATATTTTTGGTGTTTGACTAGAATTTTGTGTTCTACAAAATCTAACATTTTTTGTGTTTGACTAGGATTTTGTGCTCTATTAGAGCACAAAATCCGACTTCTACAAAATCTGACGTCAACAATATGAAAATTAATGCAAAGAGTTTTATTAAAATTGAATTAATATAAAAAAATAACCTGAAGCATAAAATATTTTATTTTCATTTCTTTATAAGTTACAAATTATAAACAATAGTATATCAATTTGTTTTTTGATATTAATCTTAGACAAATATACTCTTATGATTAGGATGCAGGTGATGTAATTTGTTTTTGACAGAAAAATAGGTTGAGGTTGCACTTTGTAAAACTCTTGAATTTGAAGATGTAATTGGGTTAAAAAAAAAAAAGAGTTTAGATTTTCAATTGAAAAAAGTCATACTTTAAATGATTAAATGACAATTTTTAGTTTTTCACTTTTAGCTTTTTTTTTTTAGTTAATTGCGTAATTATGCTTCATTTGGTGATAAGCACTTTGGTGATACATTCTGAATGTAGATGGTAAAACTAAAATTTAGATGATACTGATTAATGTACATAGATGATTTGATTATGTTAGTATGAGAAATAAGAATACAGCCAATTTCTGATGATATGAATTAATGTATGCGAAGACTTGTAAGAAATGCAAAAGATGTTCAAATTTAGCTAAAACATGAATTTAAGTTATGGCTAAAAATGAAAATTTTCTGCCATATGTAGTTGGAAATTAAAGTTTTGCAAAGTTTCTCCCCTTATAATTGGGGCACATACGTTTCTAGCAAATTTTTGGTAGGGAAAAAAATATTTTTTCAAATTTCTAGAAAAATTTGAATATTTTACCTACCTTGATCGTACCATCTACACAAACTCATACTATTAAACTTGGCATCGTATCGCCATATTATTACCAGCGATTATGTTATTTTATTTTTATGAACATACATATTTTAAATTTAGGTTGTATCAGACTATTTCGTACTAACGTCATAATTTACCAAAATATCTTTGAAAAGTAATTAAAAATAAATAAAAAAATTCTTATGGGAATGTACTAGAAAGAGATGAAAAAATCCGACATGACCCAATCAAACTCAATCATCAGCCAGCTTTGTCAATCCGCTTTGCTAATAAATGATCACGTACGTTTGGCTTAGACAAGTGATAAGACTTATTAGGGAAAGAAAAAGGAAATAAATAAATTTGTGGGTGGGGGCTACACACCCCCAAAAATAGTACATACACCTCCAGAAAATTGTGTTTTTATATTTTTAATTTTTAAAAAAATGGGGTGTGTATAGTTTCACCCTAAATTTATATATTAAAATAAATAAATAAAAGAGAGGGAAAAAAAATGCAACCTTCTACAAGACTATATATAAGTTCAAATATCATGAGATTTGTTAATGCATATTGACCACATAACTTCTATATTTAATATATATTTACTGCACAAACACATGGCGACATTGTAGCATGTACTTTACTTGCCTGTCTTTGCATGGAGAACATAAGTATCTCATCATGATATATATTATATGTCATCTCTTATTATATTTTAAATATATATGTTTTATTATATAGAGTGTACGAGATACTAGATCAAAAAAAAAAAAACACTTGCCTGTTTCCTAACAACTTATGAAGTCTTAAAACGAGGTCAGCTTCATCTTTAGTGAAGAAGCCTCTTTTAAGATTTGGTCTGAGATAGTTTAACCATCTCAACCTGCAACTCTTTCTGCATCTGTTTAGTCCTGCATAAATTACAAAATTAATGCAATTTAATGCCAAGAATATTGAATAAATTAAGATGAAAAAGATAAATAATTAAATACCAGCTCTGGGAGGGACTTTATGCCAATTGCCTTCTCCATACATTTGAATGCAGTTCTTCAAAAGAATGTCTTCTTCTTTAGTCCATGCACCTTTTCTCACTCCATTATTTCCCATTTCCTTTTTCTGCACTACTTCTTCATCAACTCTTCACTAGTTTATATGCTTCTTCAATCACTCACACCTCTGACGTGTCTACTTTCCTACCACAAAACACCTATATTACTAATGCACAGTTCCTTGTGTCATTCTTGTCTTTATTATTAATTACACATCACATCTTCTGTTAAAATTGGCTTTACCTATTCAAATATCGCTTTTATATACTTTTCTTTGTAATAAAAGTTATGCTATTACACACGCATGACATGTTGAAAAGCTCTACAGAAAATTGATTGTTGTAATTTTAATTCAATATTTTTTTTTTTATAATCATAGAATAAAAAAAGAAGAAAGGTGCGAAAAGAAATGAGGGGTGGAAATATAAATTCAAGATAAAAATGAAATGCAATGTTTTTTTTTTTTTTTTAATTTCTGAAGAAAATTAAAGACACAATAAAATAATTTGAAAAACCTAGCAATGTTTATTTTGTAGTTTGATTGGTTCCTGGAATTATAATATAGTCAAGTACGTGAAAAGCAAGTTAAGATCGATATTCTTAAACTTTGATTTCAACTTAAGATGCAAAGAATCTTGAGATGATATATGTTGACTTATTTTTTAAGAAAAGATAGCTGTGTGTATATAAAAGGCAGTTTTTTCTTTTTAGGTTTTGAAAAAAAAAAAAACAGAATATTATAATTTATCACATGTCAATGCAAATTTTTTTGTGTAAAATCAATGGTCCGATCCATGGAAACATGAAAATGTGAGATATTCATTTTGGAAAGTTCCATATAAATTATAATACAAGTGTACGGACCAGATAATATTACCAGAAATGATGGAATGATGAACTGATATAGTTTCAGATAAAATTTAAAAGTATTAACATGGTTTTTGAATTTTTAATGATTGGGTTAAATATAATAAAACATCAACTAAATAAATTTTTAAGACTTGAAAATACATTCATTTTTAATGTTGTATATCTCTGAGTTGTTCTAATTTAAAATTAATATTTTTATTCATTTGTGGATTTATATTTATAAATGTAATCACACCTTAGTAGGGGTGGAAATCGGACGGATCGGATCGGAAATAGGGTGTTTCGGAAAAATTCCAAAAATTTTCAGAAATGAAAAACCAATTCCGATTTCCATCCGAAAATTTTCGGAATTGTAAAATCCAATCCGATTTCGGAATTTTCGGAATTTTTTTCGGAAATTTCGGAAATTCAAAAATTCGGGAATTCGGAAATTTTCGGAATTTCGAAATTAAAAAAAAAAACATTAAAATTTTGATTTGTTGCACTATAAGTATAAACTATAGTATATAGTACAAAATAAAACTATAGTATAAACTATACTATATACATATAGTATATAATATATTTATATACTATAATATAGTATAAAGTATATAAAATATATTATGTAGTATATAGTATTATAAAGTATACTATAATATGTATATTTATACTTACACATAGTATAAAGTATATAAAATATATTATATAGTATATAGGATTATAAGGTATACTATAATATGTATATTTATATTTACAAATAGTAAATGTATATAAAATATATTATATAGTATTCTTCTATAGCAAATAGTATATAGTATAAAATGTTTGAATTATTTTATAATTTCGGATCGGATCGGAAATCAAAATTTCAAAAAATTGAATTTCGGAAATATTTCGGATTGGATTTCGGAATTTCTGAAACTTTTAAAACTAATTCCGATTTCCATCCGAAAATTTTCGGAAAAATCAGAAATCGGAATTTCGGATTTTGGATTAAAAAAATTCGTTCCAAAATCGAAAAATTTCGGATCGGATTCGGTGGATATCGGATATTCCGTTCCAATTTCCACCCCTACACCTTGTGATAGAATCGACAACCTATTACATTTTTTGAATGAGTCGGGGGAGTGGCACACGAGACCTTCTATTATATATGATGTTACATTTTCTATTTCAAAATAATCACCACACATCACATGTATTAAATGACATTATTAATTAATACGTGGTATGTATTAAATTTCACGAAACATGAAATGCAATACCAAATGCAATAATGGATCAGGATCAAGGGAGTGAAGAAATGAAGACAATAAAGATTCGAAAACTTCGGTGATTCAATTTCAAAATCCGATCAAAACAATCTACACATTGATAAAGGTGGGTGAGATACCGGTTGAAATATAAGGCTTATGGTGGTGTTGCCTCTTTTGGTATCATGCATTATATCCTTTACTTTTTTTTTCTTCTTTTTTGTGTGCAATCATCAAACTTAGCGAATGGTATCAAATGACTGCTACAAGTAATCGACGGCAGAATATTTTCAAAATATTTTTAAAATTGATCCTACTAAAGAGGTAATAGTTTTGCATGTTTTTGTAATATATCTTAAAAAACGAAGAATCTAAACTAAATTTATGTCCTATTTCTCATGGCACACGTATATTATACTCCCTCAATTTCAAAATAAGTGTCGTTCTTGAGTTTTTGTCATAGATTAAGTAACATAAAAATTTAACAAATATACTCTTAACAAATCAACGAATTTATGATTTAAAATTGGAAAAAGAAGCAAATTAATTTTAAAAAAGGTATCATATTAAATTCTTAAATTTTAGTTAAGGAATATTAATACGGATCATTTGGAAATAAAATTGTATAAAAATCTAAAATGATACTTAATTGAAAATAAATTTAAATTTCAGAACCACGTTTATTATGAAAGGAGAAGTATATAATTTGAACCAAATATATATTCTATTTCAGACTGCAGGAAAGTTTGAGTAACATATAATAGATACACGCAATTAACCGTAAAGTAAAAGCAATGCTTATATTTGTCAATTTTTTCTCTGTCCCAACCAAACTGAATAAAAATCCAAAAATTACAGTTTCGTTGAGATGAGGAAAAATCTGATACCAATAAGTATAATACTTTGTTACTGGGATTGGGATTATCGATATTACTTTTTACTCCATAAATAATTGGAGTAAATAAAAAATATTAATTATATTCAAAACTAATCAAACATCAGATTCTATTTAAATATATATAGTTCTCAAATAGAACTCGATTTTAAATTTCTTACCATAAAAATAAAAGTATATATTACATTATATAAACAAGTATAAAGAGTTATATTTTAACCGATTTAGGACTTTTCTTTTTATTACATTTCATTGTTTTTAACACATGTATACATAATATCATGTAATGATTATTTTGAACTATTAGATAAAATATTCACTGAAACAAAGATTTTGATTTATATTTACCACAAGTTTCGTAGTTCAAATGGTACCCTATCTTAATTAAAGTACTGATTGTAATGACCAGAACTTAAACTTGAAATACAAAACAAATTTGCTAGGCTTAACTGTCTCTCTCTTTTTCACTCCGTTTAAAAAAAAAAAAAACTAATTTTGTATTTGAACTTTCTTGGATTGTAAATTAGTGAATAGAGTAATTCCACATAGTAGTGAATCATGTCATAAGAATCAAATGTCAAGAGTTAAGAGGCCCCTCGATAGGGCAACCAAAAGGATATGTTATTGACGGCTAGAAATATACTAATGATTCGTTTGATAACGACTATTCAACTTTCTATTTAATGTACTGTCCCAACACTGCAACTTCACCATAAATTTCACTTTTACATTAGTACCACATGTACTCTCATCTCTTGCAAAAGTAAAATATTGTAAACATGTTTAGTATTCTAATAAAATCACATTTATAACAAAAAAAAAAAAAATTAAAAGGAAAAGGAATATAAACATTTGGTGCGAAGATTGAACAAATTAATTTAGTAATATAGCACGTGTAATATGATGGGCTAACTAAATACTTGGAGTCCAACAAGAGTAGGCCGACAAGTCAAAGGCCCAATAGGATTACACTAATTTGTTTTAGGGGTAAATATATTTAGTAAGTAAATGTATAAAATAATTTTAAAGAAATGAAACTTTTAATTTGAGGCTGTCAAGGCACCACCGCCGCATGGGATCCCCCTTCTGGTGAGGTTGCTTTCCAATTATAGATGATGTTCAACTTTAAAATATCCACGAATTAAAATAAATATCGTTTTAAAATTTTACAAATAAATTAGAAAATCTTGACAAAATTATTTTATACATATTTTAGTATATTCATATAAGTAAATTTTCAAAAATCAATTTTTTTATATTATATAATTTAAGAGTAATATATTATTTCTCTTCTCCAAAATTCTTTTCTTAACTTCTTCCATGTCCCCTAAATTTCTTTCTTCAACTTCTTGTTCTCAATTGGCAACTTGAAAAATACTCTGTCTCCTAAAAAATCAAAATTTATTGTTCTTAATTTTCTACCTAGAATTTTTTAATCAAATTTTGGATTCTTCTTTACTTAAAAAAACAAAACTGTCATTCCCATAAAGATCATAATTCATTTCCTACTATCACACATTATGAAATACATTTAAATACTTAGAAATTTCTATTTCCTACACATTTATTTATGTTGTCAATTGAAAACTGATCCATGTTTGATTGACTTCAAAAACAAAAACACTAAGTAGTGGTATATTAGGGAAAAAAATATCTAATACATTTTAGGCAAGAAAAATGAACTATAAATTTAGAACCGATGAAAAAATAAAGAACCATTCTTAATTCTATGATATTATGTGACAGAAAAAATGACCGATTAATTTCGATTATTTTTTTCAAAATATACCACTACGTGACATAGTATTCTAAGAAATGTGTGGTCACCTAGAATTAATTACTGTGACCACTGAATATTCAATTCTATGATTCACAGGAAGTTGGTCTAACCAGACTAATATCAATTAAATAAACATAATGAGGACTAAATTATAAAGATAATTTATGGTGGGCAAATCCCCATCGTGGTTATTTGTAGAGCGTTCCCTTTGCAAAATCACAAGTACTTTAACTATTGCCATTTTTGACAAATCTGCACCAACTGACAAAAATGTATATACACACATGCATATTTTGTAGTGATGAAGCTTGAAAATATATACAACGACAAGGTCGATGTCACTTTTGAAAACGATAGTACTTAATTAATTTCCGTAGATTTTGATCCACATTTAAAAAAAAAGAAAAACAGGTTTACCCAAACATGATGGGCCAATTATTAATTCAGTTCATTGATTGAGGAATGATATATGGTTGTTGGTTTTCCTACTTCAATTAGGCAATATTAAAGCAGGAATAATCTGTTTGGATGAAGAAATCTGAAATTTCTAATACTAAATTTATCAATGATGTTTGGATATATATGATCGAAAATACATCACATTTATTTTGAAGTAATTTTTTAGTAATGTGGTATCACCCCAATTTGAGTGGATTTGAAATATATGCATTTTAAATAAAAGAGGCAATGAGCAGTTTTAGGGATGGTATTGGCAAATATCATCCTCATATCAAATCATCATATCAAATATCATTCTCACTTTAAGAATCTTGTATGGGGATAATGATTCATTGTTCGGGAAACAGATTCCCTATGGAAATTCGAGTTTCCTAGATTTATTTTTCTAAAAGCTAAAAATTATTATTAATTTTTTGTAACAATTCTTAATAAATAAATATCGAAACAATAAAAACAACTAATAAATGAAAACTTAACAAGAATGAAAGAAGTCCTAAGGTTTTAGAGTTTTTCAAAAGTTTCAATTTTTGGTTTAGATGATTAATTAAATTTGAGTAGTGAGGAATAACGAGAGTTTAGTTATTATTTGGAAAATTTGGGTAAATTACAAAATTTAACAGTTTTAGGGTTATATATATATATATATATATATATATATATATTAGTATACAATATCAAAAAAAAAAAAAAAGGTGGGACCTCTGTTTCATATAACAGAGCCGGTTTTAAAGTTGGGGATTGAATGAGAGCATAAATATGATTCTCATATCATCCCGACAAATTCTAATGGACAATCATCGTCGTTCTCATTGTATTCCCCAATTCAATCAAGAAATCTTTATCTCATTAACATCGATATCCAACGGGTATAATTAATTTCTCACAGAAAAATTATCGTCCCTAATTTTAAATCATGTATTTTAAACCTTTCTATCAAAACACAACCTGAAGGATACGATGCGGAGGGGGTTGGATCGTTTGTGTTTATATAAAATTATTAAAATAGTAAATTTAATGTTATTTCATAATATTGCTCTTGTTATATTTTCAGTCTCATCAATTAAAGTTACGTAAAAATTAGTTTGATGATTGAATGCCATTGTGTCAATGCAATTAGCAATGAAATTTTGTTTTCTTACTTTTCTTTTACGTTGCCAGGAAATAAGGGTATTACTAATATAACATAAAAGTATGACTAATATAATATAAATGTATGTCTAACACAATATAAAGGTCAGGGCTAAAAAAAAAAAAAAAAAAAAAAGTCGCGGAAAAAAAAGAAGAAAATGCGCGGATCCGGGTTGGATCCGGATTTGGGGTATTACAATTATTCAATCAAACTAGAGGTTGTTTCGTTAAACATATGAGTTTTTTTTTCTAAAAACATCTTAAAACACTCCATTAATTCAAAATAAGTATAATGCTATTGATCAAATTTTTTTCATAATTAAATGTGGTTTTAGTTATTTTTGTAATTTTCTTTCAAGTTTACCTAATCTTAATTTCTAAAAGATTTTTTAATGTTGAATTTACTTATTTAATCTCTTTAATATTTATTCACATAAGATTTTACAGTATTTCACTATCTCAATTTTCCCTTATTTGTTTGTTTTATTATCTCATCTCATGCTAATTTTGGAATGAGTAGTGAAAAATTGATATTGTTTAAGAGCATTTCTATCAATTTTTATGTTTATTAATTAAGACAAAAAATTTAAAACGACATTTATTTTGAAACTGATGCAATATATTTTAAGAGTTTATAAGCTCCTCATAGGTGTTTGACAAAGTTATAAACATGTAATCTTATTTCATTTTAAAATAAGATATCGTGAAAATATAACCATGTTTTTTGAGAATGAAACTTCTTGATCTTATTTCAAAAATAAAATTTTAATTTTAACAAATTAACTTCATCAAACTGCATCATTTAAATTACATAATTATCATCACTAATATTTTATAAACTCAATTATTTTTATTCAAATACTTCAATAACTTTTTTTTTATAAAATTAAACAACATATAAACTTTAAAAGCATATTTATCTAATGAAATGTAAGAGCTTAGGAGATCTTTTAAATAAGTTTAACCAAATATCCTCTAAATGTCAACTAAATAATTCATTATTTGTCTCAGGGTTTAGTTGGATGATAGGAGAAATATTTGTTGCAAACCATGCAAGAGACTGTGTGTTCTAATACTGAAAGATTTTGCTCTTTTTTAAGGTAGAACCTTGGAAGCAATTAACGGCAGATTCTAAAATTCTAAAATGGATGTACCATAATAGATAAAAGAAAAGGTTCATACACAAACATTGTTTCTTATTACAAGTCATGCAATAAATATGCAAATAATTGAATAAATAAAATATAATATAAAATTCAAGTAAAAACTACTAACTTCTAAAATATTGCCTCTTTTAGTGTCATTTTCATCTCTTTTTCCCGGCAAAGATCTGAACTATATAAATTGTCTATACTGCTTAAGTGGCCCAGTGCTAGTGGTCTATTGCTAGTGGTCCACAAATCCTAATGTACTATCAGTGAAGAGATTTATCTTGTGTTCAATTATTTGTTTTTTTTTTGACCATTTAGAGCATTCTAATGGTTGAGGAGATATTGAGATGATAATTATTGTTATCCGATTTTTTAGGTAAAAGATTGTTGGGGAAAAAAGGGTAGAGATAGAGGAAGAGGGAGGAGGTAGAAAAATCTCTTGTCAAGGAAGGGAGAAGAAAAAAAAAAGAAGGGAGTGGAGAGAGAGGGTGAGGTCCGTGCCTTTTTCTCTTTTTTTTTTTTTTTTAAATTAATTATTTATTTACATGCAAAAAATTAATTGCATTGTATTATTCCATTTTTTTTTATTGTATTATTTCATTTATTTGTTTTCTATAAATTTAATACTATATTGTCTAATTTTATTTTATGTTTTATTAAATTAAATAAAATTTTAAAATTAATTGTATCAATTGAAATATTATAATGTTTTTATTATAAAATAAAATAATAAATAAAGATGGTAAATTAATAAAGATTTACAAGATATATGAGTGATTTGATAGTGAGACCATGAATAGTTACTTTTTGGATAGAATGGTTGTTGAGACATTTGTTTAAAGCTAGAAATTTTTTTACTTTTGAGGTGACAGTGATGTAACACCAAAAGACCTGAAATTTGGGTAGAATCATTGGAGATGCTCTTATATAGCTTTAATCTAAAATTATTTATATCACGATTCTTAAAAATCTAATAATCTTCAACCTAAAAGTGAAATTTTAGCTAATATATATGTATATATATATATATAGAAATTTAATAGAAATGTTTTTTACTGAATAAATTTGATTATTTTTAAATTTTGAGTCATAAATTACTAGATAAGTTAAGGGTATATTAATAAAAAAAATTATGTTATTTAATTATTGAATAAAATTCTTATACGACACTTAAATGAAACTAAATGAAGTTTGTTTTTACTGTTTGAAAACACTATCCTGTTTTTTTGAATGAAATCCTATATTTTGAGATTACACATAAAATTTCATTTTTGTTTCTATATGAATTCACATTAACGCAGAGCATCATATCCTATTCATAATCAGTTTTTTTGTAACATAAATCATTAATTACTTATAATAAAGCTAGTTATCTAAGAAATCAAACATTGAGTTATATATTCAACTCTCTCTCTCTCTCTCTCTCTCTCTCTCTCTCTCTCTCTATTATAACTTTATATATAACTCAACAATTGATCTGTTCACATAACTCAATTGATGATTCGGGGAGTACTATCACACAAAAAATATAAAAAACTACATTATCATTTAGTGATCTACATGAGGAACACACAGTATTGAACGCATTCTACCAGCAAAAAACTATCAATAACTAGCTTGACTAATTTTCAGGTTTTTTTTTTTTTTTTTTCAATTTTTATTTTAAAATCTTCTAGCAAATTTAAATTTGGTAGCTGGTTAAATAAGTATAGTATACTGTATGTAGGCCTCATTGGGTTTGATTATGTTGGGTTGGACAGAATAATCATTTGTTTGGTCATTTAATACGGACCAATGATTAACTTACGGTCTAGCTAGTACTAAACAGCACAGCACCGGAAATAATTATCAACCCAGGGTTAATGATTTATCTCAGATATTTTGGAAAATATTTCCTTCTTTCTTTTTTCCGTTCACTAAATTCAAACTAATATGAACAATAATTAGATCTGTGTAAAATCTTAGATTTGTTTGATAGATTTGGATGGTACCGTCCAGATCTAAGTAGAGTTATAAATGATACAATTTGAACCGAACAAAAATTGATCAAGTTTGTTTGAAATATTATCGAGGTTTAAAATTTTTGTTTGAGTTTGTTTGATAATTATTTGAGTCGAGCTTGAACGAGCTTTAGTATAGCCGAAACAAGTCGAGCTCAAGTAGTTTGATATTTTTACACTTATTTAATCTTTTATAATAATCAAGCTTGTGTTTGAGCTGAACTTTAGATTTTATCAAACACATATATGTTCAAACTTGTTTAATATATCAATTGAATCGAGTTCAAATGAAACTTCTAACAAACGATCTACAATCGAGTATTGAATAGTTTGATTGATTTTCAACCCTAGATTTAAGATATGATGATAGTTATTGACCATCTCTAACAGTGCGTCGAATTATCTCATTTCTGTGACGTTTCTTCTTTAATGGTGTTGTAAAATGTTGCGCCTATTCTTCTCAACTGATAGCCTGACACTACTTCGACAGGTTTACGCATATAAACTCTATGCGCTATTTTTTTTCTTTTTTCTTTTAATATTAATTTTATTTATTTTCTTTTCTTTTTACCTTATATTAAGTGTTATTAAATGTGACAAATTTGCTTATATCATAATTAATATATCAAAAATTATATGCAATTAAAATGTTATTTTTGGAATGAATATTAATGTATTAAAATTACAGCTAAAATATTATATTAAATAAGATTTAAACGTATATAGTTTTTTTTAATATTTATAAAATAATAAAGATCAAAATTTGATTATTACAAGTCTTGCAACTCAAGTGGTATCTCACCTTTATAAATTGCAGATTGTGATAACCAGAGTTCGAAATTGCGTTACGCAAGTTTTCTAGTGTTTATTGTCTCCCTCACTTCCACTCCCCCAAACTCATTAAAAAAAAACAATAATAATGAATATTAATAAATGTATGATAAATACGAAGTAAAAAATAATTAATAATAAAAAATATTATGAAATATTCATTTTAAATGTAAAATGAAGTGCAAATCGTTAAAGATCTGTGAAAGTTTTTATATTAAATATTGCAAAATTTACATTAAAAAGCATGCCCCGTTGGAGATGGTACCACCGAAAAATTAGATCTCGATGTTAGGTAGCTTCCAGATTTTAGATCTTTAATATATTAACCACCAAGATCTAAGATTTTATCAACCACCGAGATCTAAGATTTTGTTAGAAATAAATATTACAAAGTGATTTATTTATTTTAGTGAGGTAGGAGTGGAGTAGAGGAAGACAATAAAGATTAAAACACTTAGCATGATTTAGATCAAACTCTAATTATTACAATCCACATCTTTATAAAATTGTGATATCACTTGCTTTACAAAGCTCAAATTGATCCATTATTTTCGTATAAAGCTTAACATTATTATTATTATATAGATAGATTAATAAATAAATAAACAACGTGTGAAAAAATAAACGTGGTGGGCTCCTACGTTGACTACTCGCCTCGCCTCATTTAGTTTTATGGAAACATCCCCAAAATCTGATGTGTATCAAAAATAAATAAATGAGATGGTAACCAATCCTAGCTACCACATTAATTCTTATACTGTTTGATTCTTTTAGCGCATATTTCTTATGCAGATTCAAACCACATAACTTTAATCTCAGGAAATAAATGAGAAAATTATTCTATAATTTTTATTATCTTACCCTATATTTTTACTTATTTCAAATATAATGTTGTATATTAAATTATTATACAAAATGATCTTATGAATGGTTATGTTAGGTTGACATTTGTTATTCTAATGTCAATTTTTAAGAGTTAATTGTCGGAAAAATCACAACTTTTATTTGAATTGTCTTTTTAATCAAATTTTTTATTATTATTCAAAATAACGTAATCTTATGTTGGTCCAAAAAATATAATATTTTAAAAGTCAGAGCTCATAAATTATTGAACAAATTAATAATAATCTCGTGAAATCAATATGATGGAATCCTGTAATATATTGTGGGGTGAGTAGCCTACTGTGCCACATTTGATATAACTAATAACAATTTTACCACTAAATATAATGATTGTACCCAAATACCACAATATATAAGAAACTTACAAAAATACAACAATTTTTGACCGGTCTCCATGTGAATAGTGTGTGATGTGATTCAAAAGTAATATATCTCCAACTAATTTGTGAGAATTAATTGGGTCCAACTAACAATCAAATCAACTTTAATAAAATAAGAAAAAAAAAAAAACAAGATGAAGACTTAACCCTAGACTTGGCCGCCACTCTGGTATTTTTCGTTTAAGAAGGTTTACCTCTTTATTTTCGGCTACTCTCCCACTATCATTTTTGTTTAACGCAGTTTATTCCACAACATTTATTTTCGGCTACTCTCCTTTTATTTTTTCGTTTAGGGTTAAACTATTCCACAACATTTTTTTAGGGGTGAATTTGGGTTCGAATTCGTGGAAGAAGAACCAAAAATCGGTAGTCGATCGGGCAGATTCGTGGAGAGGAGAACCAAAAATTGTTGAACATGGATTCGAGCAGGCAGAACCAGGTTAGGTTCCTAAATCCATGGATTTTGTTGAAACATGTTTAATTTTGTGGAAATTTCATTTAAGCATGATTGATTGGGTTTGTTTCGTTGAAGCATGTTTAATTTTGTGGAGATGTGGGTTATGTATGAATTGTAATACGAAAATTTGGATTTGTTTCGTTGAATTGTTAAACGAGAATTGTGTTTTTTATGAACTGGTAAACGAAATTTTTGGTTTGAATAGTTACACGAAAATTTTGGCACACTTACATGTAGAAGTTAAATGAATTATGTAACTGTTAAATGAAAATTTAGGTTCAAATTGTTAAAAGAAAATGTTGGTTCAAATTGTTAAACGAAAATGTTGGTTTGAATAGTTAAACAAAAATGTTGGTTTGAACTGTTAAACGAAAATTTTGGCAAGAATTGTTAAACGAAATTTTGGACTACACTTACCCGTAAAAGTTAAATGAAATGTTGTACTGTTAGACGAAAATTATTAAACGAAAATTGTTAAACGAAAATTTTGGTTTGAACTATTAAACGAAAATTGCTAAACGAAAATTTTGGTTTGACTTTTGGGTTTGTTAAACGAAAGTTTTGGTAAGAATAGTTACACGAAAATCATTTTATTGTTTGTTTTTGGTACTGTACATGAACATAGAGTTTTGTAATTTTTTTATTTTTCTTTTATTATTTTTGCCGAACCTTCTATTAGTCAATGTTAGTTAATGTTTCTTGTATGAAGAAATTTTCTGTTAATGTTATTTATTTATTTTTTGTTTGCATTTTTTTAATGTATTTGGGAAGTAATTAATATTATTTTAGTAATAAATATATTATAAATGGCAATATCAAAATAAATCATACATAGTTATATATATTAATTTACAATTTTTGTACACATTTTAGTTAGATCGTGTATGGGTCCGAAGGGATCTTCAGGGTCGGTCGGCTTATATTAACGGATACACGTGTCTTAGTATATTGGATGACATAAGAATAGAGTTAAACGAAGTTGGTATGGACTGCTTGAGGCAATTTAGAGCATCATGTTTCGGGCATTTTATTTTGTGGTTCACTGATCACGAGTCATGCAAGACATTTCTCCATATTTTCATGTCTCATGAGGTTTCTCAGATGAGCGGCGATGAGAAGTATGAGAGATGGTTTCGCATCAGGCGAGACCGTCTTTGTCGGTTCTCGAGGAGGGAGTTCGCTCTCATCATGGGTTTGCATTTTGGTGACTCAGACTTCGATCCCCATAGCCGATATACACCACCTGAATGTGGAATATACCACAGAGTGATTGTCGGACATGCATCTGTGACTATTTTGGATATACGTCACCGATTTGTTGCTGGGGAGTGACGTCATAGTATCGATGATACAATTAAGATTGCTAAGATTCTCATCGTCTATAGTATTCTAATAGGGATCGACGTCGGAAAGACCAAAGTAGAGAAGTGGGTCTGGATTTTAGTGGAGCAGGAGGAGCTCTGGGAGAGCTTCCTATGGGGGAAGTTTTCCTATCTCAACCTGTTGCGACATATAGAAAAACTGCACACCACTATGCCATCTTCGGGTGTCCGACCACCTACTTACCACTTCTACGGTTTCTCAGTTGCTCTACTAGTGAGTATCTTTAATTTAAGTAATATGACTCCAGCGTGTATTAACTTATTTGTAAGCTTGAATACTAATATTATAACTTTATTGTCTAGATATGGCCTTACGAGGCCATTCCCGTGAGTGGCACAGTTGTTGGTCGTCCACTGGTTGTTCCACAATGATTACCTAGATGTTTGAAGTGGTCTATTAAGAGGGTCATAACTAATATCACTGATATACTTAGCCAACAGGTATGAAATTACTTTTTTTTGTTTCAATATAGAAAACCAGATGATTTGAGTCGAATTAATGTTCCTAACCTTAAATTATTTGACTGTTTTGTGTAGGTTAATTGTTTGGAGACTCTTGAGCCGAGTCCCGAGGAGGCACGACAGATTTGTTGGCAGGGAATAGATCAGGACCTCTCATTCAGAGTTCAGCCTCGTGGGACTCGTCATGGTCTGAGGGCTCCCATGAATCTAGGTCCATCGACACATGTTCCTACTTCTCGGTCTATTCAATCGACTACACATCAGTCGACATGTGGGACGAGCCGCCATAGCACGCGTTCGATGATTGGTCATGATTCACATGTTCCTAACGACCTTAATTTTCGATCTAGCGAGCCGAATTATATTCCAGATTACACCACAGTGCCGGAGTGTGCATCTCTTCTTAAAATACCTGATCAGGATTATGCATACCAGTATGTTTCGCCGTCCTAGCATGCATATGATCACGAGGACACGCCTGTAATCCCTAGTTTTCCAGCGAAGGCGTGCACGAGTTGTGTCGTCTTCGTCGACCGAAGTTCCTCAGGCTGATCTAGGAAGAAGTGATCACCCTAGTGTGTATGACCACATCTTTGAACGATTAACTACGATGCAGACTCACTTTGATTGCAGGTTTGACCAGATAGAGCAGACGATTAGAGATGAGAGTGATCGTTTAGAGCGTCAGATCCCCTCATTTATTCTGGATCAGCTCAGATCATATTTTGGTACTCAGTACGCGTCTCACTCATCCGAGCCTTGGGCTATTTGGCCTGAGGAGGACCATCATCGCTCTACTTCTCATGCTTCAGGATTCGATCATTCGGCGGAACATCTCACTTATGCTGAGCATACTCCTTTTGAGCCATACATTCCGCAGCTCGCCCCTTATCAGTATGCGGTTGACCCATACGCTCCGCAGTCCTCTACTTATGATCCCACTTACCCGGTGACTGTCACGAACCCGATCACAACTATTATTCCTTATCAGTTGAGCGATTATGGTCGTGACCCTTCTTCTGATTCCAGCACACCATTTGAGATGAATACACAACCGACGGATCGCCGGCCCTATGCTATCGGAATCGGGATCCAAAGATAAATCGCAGCGGAAAGAAATCATACCCTTGTAGACCTCTTGATCTTCTGATGTATTCCTCTGAGCCCTTCTCGAACGTTGCGTGGCCAACGATCCTTCGAGAAAAATCAGTTCCGCTCTCTCTCACTTATCACGTGTTTTCTGTGATCTGTGTTCTGAGAGGCGCTGATGAAAAGAGCTATATATAGGCTACACCAGGGACCTAGAGGAGGAATTGGGTTGGGCCTCCTGATGGGCTTTAGTATCCTGCGTTCGGCCCGAACACATAACTGAAGCCCATCAATAATAATTCAGTCCACTAGAGAATTATTATTGAACTACCATCCCAATCCCATATTTAATATGGGCTCCTTCTTATTATGTGTACATTTATTTCCCCGTGTTTAAGATATCGAATGTCCGTAAATTAAATAAGTTACTGACAACTTAAATAATTTACATCTAATTCCAAGAGTAGTACCACTCATCCTTATTATCATGTCGGATTAAATCCACCTGCAGGGTTTACATGATAATCCTTATGAGCTCCTCAAGGGGACATTATCATCCTAAATAATTAGGACACGGATTCCTTCTATAATCAACAGAACACCATATAAACAATGCTATCTCCCAACTCACCGAGTTTATTGATTTATGAATAAATCTCACCCATTGGCAAATTAAAGAAATAAACATTGAGCATACGTGCCCGTTATTATATAGGGATTAAGAAGATGTACATCCATAATAACAGAGGTCTTGTTCTATTATATAGTCAGTATAAAACGAACAACCTCAAATGGTCCTGCTCAATACACACAAAGTGTACTAGTGTAGTTTTATAGTCAAGACAGACTAATACCAAACTACACTACAACCATTCCGATGATTTGTCCAAATCCATCTTGGTTGTGAGCTACTATTTATAATTTATAAGAAACTGATAACATGATCTTCTGTGTGGCACCACACACCAAGTTATCTATAATATAAATTAATTGGACATTGCATAAACATATATAACAAATATAAAATGCAAACATATGACCAAAGTGATTCTCATTCCATAAACGATGTTCTTACAAAAAACTAGGCTTATAGTATACATCCTAACAATATCCACATTTCAGTCAGTGTTTGGTGATCCCGGCTTTGTTACAAGCTCGACATCTGGCACAGCTGGATATGACATTCCTGATATGAGTGCCGGTCTCCGTGAAGTTCGACGAAGAGATCGGTCTAATTTTTTGAGAAGTTCATTCACGAGTATCAACTGGTAGAGAATGAGTGATCATAGTTACGATGATTTCTTAGCGTGGATGGAGCTTGGGGACACAGCTGATCAGTAAGTTTTACCTGTCCAAAATTTTGATAATTTATCGTCCACTGCTTGTAATATGTTTTTTAATTTTATATCAACTTTTCGGCTTGTGTATGTTTTATCTTACAGGCGAAACGTTGGCATCAATTATCCAGTTGGCCCTTCATTCTTCGGTTGGGAAACAGATCCACACATTATTCTTGATAGAGAGGTACTAGTCTTCACTTCAGCTATTATATTCTCATACACCGACATGATTTAAGAAATTTTGTACTGAAATTGTTAAACTATTTTGTATTATAGGTTCTCGACGCATATCTTATGGTTCTACAAAGCCATCTAGGAGTATTTAATGTTCAAGTGGATCAAGATTTGAAGGGGTTGATTCAAATTGTTGACTGCATGTTTAATGTTAGTTGCATTTATATTAAATATAATCGTATTTCACTTATGTTCGTTCAAATTAGTTTTAAACGGATTGCCATTACAGGAAACGTACAAGGATATTTGGAACAGGAAGTATGCAGTCGATTCTCCAACTGCACGTTACCACGAAGAATTTTATGAGGAGTTTGACCCCTTGGAGCTGGATCGACTTCTCCCCTATGTAAATAGTGACACACCAAGATGGCTTGATATGAAACCTTGGTGGGAAGACGTCCATAAGATACGTTTGAAGAATTTCAACGACTGTTTCTTCATCATTTGTCAGCATTGTTCACATAGCATTTATCTAAATATATTTCAACTATTTTTGATTTGTTAATAGATATTTTTAATTTTAAATTTGGACGGGCATTGGGTGGCTGCTCAGCTCCACACCGGGGAGATGACGTTGACACTGTTCGACAGTTTAAGATACGAGTAGACTCCGGAGGTGGAAAAACTTAGGTTTTGACAGACCAACCCATTAGGCGGATAGTAGCGCATTTGTTCGAGCATGCAGGACATTATGAGAAGTTAGACCATCATCAATTTAGCCCGACGATGATTTCTCTCAAGTGTGCGAAAACACAATTTTGCTATCGTCAGGACAATCCAACTTCCTGTGGACCTTACGCACTAAAGTCGGTTGAGAGTTGTATTAACTGCATTTTTCCCAAACAGGAGTATACTCTCGGAGTTTTTGAGATGAGGCGACTAATATGTTTGGCCTGGTACAAGTTCTCAAAAGATGCTGACACCATTTTGGATGATGATTTGGACTGATTATGTATTGTAGATGATGATTTGGACTAATTATGTATTGTTAATCCATTATTTATGAACATGCATTAGGTTTTATTGAACTGGATGATGATTGATTCTTGTGTTAAATTGGGTTTATTTTGGATTTATGAATTTTTCATTTAAATGTTTAATTTTTCATATTGTTAAACGAAATTTGCCGTAGTTGGGTTTGTATAGTTAAATGAAGTTTATATAGTTAAACGAAAATTGGGTTTGTATAGTTAAACGAATTTTATATAGTTAAATAAAAATTGGGTTGAGTTTGTATAGTTAAACGAAAATCTGGATTTATATAGTTAAATGAAAATCTGGATTTGTATAGTTAAACGAAAATTATATAGCTACGATGATTGGGTTTGTTTTTGTATAGTTAAATGAAAATCTGGATTTCTTCATGTTATGTATAGTTTTACGAAATTTGGCCATAGCATTTATCAATAGTTAAACGAAAAATTCAAATAGTATTTATGAATACTTAAACGAAATATTACCGTAGCATTTGTGAATAGTTAAACGAAATATTGTCGTAGCATTTGTGAATAGTTATGTATTGTAGATGATGATTTGGACTTGTGTTTATATTTTCTTTATGCTTTGTCCTGTAAAGTTGATTTCTCCATATGTTAAAGTCTTTTACAAGAACTCGTCAAATAAATAGACAATAATATATATAGCTCGTACAACATTAGGAGTTAAAAATGTTTCAACTTCCAACATACATGTCAAATCTATCATTTGTTTCCCACATTCGATGCCAAATAAATTACACATTTTCTTCTTGTATGTTCTATCGACCCATAAATGAAGCAATGTTTCTTCTTTCTTCGTCTGGCTTGACCCTCATTTTGGACTGTGTTTTCATCATCGAGCTCATCATCGAGGACTTGGTACTCCAAAGATAAGAGTTCGGTACATCTCGATTTATTATGACCGGTTTTGCCACAACGACTACATGTAGCGGGTTTGCGTGAAGGTCCGGCATGCTCATCGGTTGAGGGAATACGTCTTGATTTTGGATGACCTGCTTGTTTTGGTTTGTTTGGCAGAATACATCGTTTGTTCTTCACATTATCAGACACATCCCAATCTTGCGGATCGTGCACAAGATTAACATCATCTGTCCACATCCCTCTCAACCATTTTATTGTGTAATATGTGCCAATGTAAGAAGTGATTGTTTCTTTCGCAAAACTGCAAGCAGTAAGATAGGAAAAAAAAACGTTAGCTTTTATATTGATAATGGTTTACAGTATCAACCCAGATTATCTTATTGCTGCATATACATGCGAACATGGTATCAACTCAACTTCATAAATACAACAAGAGTACTCGTATCGGGAGAGATCAACGAGAAAAATCTTAGTCCCATCTATGACTTTGTATTTGAATCGTGAGAGTGGCTCAACTTGCATACGCCGTCCATGTTTGGTGTATTCTAGCAATCTCTCATGCGTTGACTGTGTTAGCATGTTTTATCTTTCTAGTGTAGCCGTTCTCCTTTCGTAAAATCATCTTTTTGTTATCCATCGAGTACATTCCAAAAAAGAACAAACTAGTAGCTTTCTGGCCCAAAGAAGACGAGCATTCCTGTTGGGATATTTCAGTAGTTATCTTGATAAGACAAAAACTGAATGCACAATAAGAAAAGAACAGTCTGTTTAAGGTATCAATACCTAGTTTCCATACTGTACATGATCATAAGCTTATTCTTCTTTTGTGAAAAGATCATGTAATGGTTTTCCAAGTTATAAGGAAAACCAACCTTAGAAGAGATAAGAATACTTCTAAGGATCAGCAAGTTGTAGGGAACAACAAGCTGAAGAAAGTATCTGCATATAAAGCAGATAGGATACTGCAAGAAGTAGTTAGCAGATTGTAAGGAAGCTGTTCTGAAAACAGGTTTAAGAAAGCAGAAAGCTGCACAAAAGAAGTTGCTAGCAGTTGAAAGCAAGATGCAGGAACAAGAAGCTGATAAGTATCAGGAAGCTGGCACGGAGCAGAAAACAAACAGACAGGAAAATGGCTGCAGGTTTCAGGAAAAAGAAGTTTCCTGAAACAGAATCCTAGTACGAAACAGAAAGCAGCATGGAACCACATCCTGAGCAGCAAGCAAGAAGGACATACTGCTGTCTACAGAGGAAGTAGGAAATAGCCAACGGATCCTTTGAAAGATAAGTCGCTACTCTCCTTCATGCAGTATCAGGAAGAACATGCAACGTAAAGAAAAAGAAAAGCTAACTGACTTCAAATAACCGTTGCATGAACTTCGGTCATGGACCCATACCAACTAGACAGGTCAGCAAGAATGTCAGAGAAGTCCAGAAGCAAATAGTGGGTGCATTAAATGCTCAAATCAGGAGCAACCCAAATGCATTTAATGCGACTACAAAGAAGATCTTGGAGATCAAAGCTTGAACTCAAATAGGGGAAGCATCACTCTTCAACGGATACTTCCCAACGGACAAATTCTCAAGATCTACAAATAGAAGATGTGGCTGATTGAAGAGATTGCTGAACAGAGTCAAGAGGAAACTCAAATACTTCCCAAAGCTTCTCAAGCTTTTACATGTTCAGCCACTCAACCTTCTAGGAGCAGTCTACAATTGCAAAGGAGCTTTCAGAGATCAAGACTGTTTCTCACCAGTTGAAGAATCACATACTTTTAACCATTGTGCTGTGTGCTAGGTTGTTTTAGTTTGGTGTACTTAGTTGATAGGATTTTATCATTGCTAAGTTTGTTAGTCTTGTATAGGCTATCTTTCCCTGTGTAGGAGTGTGTTTCCTGTGTGGGAGTTTGTAAATCCTATGTGGGTTTAGACCTAGAAATCTAGGATTCTAGTAGGATTAACTTGTTTTGGAAGAGGTTTGTAAAGACGAGTCTTGTAATGCAAACTGACTAGTCTTGTAAAGCAAACTGACCATAACGAAGTTTCTCCTCAGTGAAGGAGTAGAGTGGACGTAGAAGGGTTACACCACCTTCGAACTACTATAAGCCATAAGTGTTTACTGCTTATCTTATTTACTGCATTGCATTGACTGCATATCTATCTTGTTGCATCTATCATAAGCATTCTGATAAACGTGTTTTGTAAAATCATATTTGGAAAGAAAACTGGTTTTTATCAGAAACTCTATCAAGTTTATTCCGCTGCATTACATTCTGATATCGGGACAATAACCTGATTTTGCCTAGGGCCAGGTTACTGATTCGAGACAGAATACTGTCCTCTTAAGTGAGACAGAAACCTGTTAATCAGTTATATGTTTTAAAAAGTTTGAAAAATCGATAGAGGTTCATTCACCCCCTCTAAACCTCTGACCACTTGGGACCGACAATTTCATATCTCGACAGCATTTGACATCATGAAATTGAATCTTCGAACGGGACATTTAACACGGGACCACCAACTCGTACCTGTTTTTCTTAAGGTATCAAGTGCACCTTATATGTTCGTTTCTTCAATGTTGGTGACGTACCTATTAATGATCACATTTAAATCCATAAAATATTCTAAAAGTGAATATACTCTTCTAAAATGTTTCAGCAACATATATCTTAAATGGAAAAAAATTACCGTTCAAATTCACGGAGCTGATAAGAATAGGTTGCTTTGTGGAATAGTCCAACCAAACATGACCCATGTTTACCTAAATTTTGTTGCAGATGAAAACAACATAGACTATGAGTTGCTTTTGTGTACACCGCAGTGGTAGTATTACCGATGCTGATATGTTGATTGGACACGAGAAGCCGTTGATCTGGGCATCCAAATGCTACACAAACATGTTTCAAAAACCAAGTCCACGAATCATCGTTTTCCACATCTTTTATCCCAATTGCTAGAGGAAAGATTTGATCGTTTCCATCTTTCATCACAGCGACAAATCCGATTCCTTTATATTTTCCTTTCAAGTGACAACCATCCAACACTATCATCGGATGTGAATACCGTCGGAATCCGTGAATAGATGCACCCAAAGCAAAAAACAAATATTTAAATTTTCTGAATTCATGTGTTTCCAATGCTATATACGTATCGGGATTTGCAGATTCCAACGCCGACAAGTACAGTGGCAGCATTGCAAATGACCATTTGAGATCTTCGTATGCGACCCTCATCGCATGACATTTCGCACTCAATGCAACCTTATAACTGAGCTTCAAACCATGACGCTAGTTCATTTCTTCAATGATGGTCCTGGGAACGAGTCTCGAGTTCTCTTTTCGAATTGTTTCAACATAGTACTAACCTATCAAAGTAGATGGAAGTCAACGTTGGACACTCAAGTTTAGCTGAAATGAGCATTCATGTGGCAAGACACTTTTGGTTATTTTTCAAATTCCATATTTCTCCGAGGCGTGGAGGATGAATGGACATTCCCTTAATCTGCATTTCACAAACCATCTGTATTTGTCAGAATGGTCAACATAGTATTCAACTTGATTCTCCAAATGGTAGAAACCAACAACATTTTTCAACTCAGTTTTACTACAAAACGTGGATCCTTTCTACAGACCATGTGTAGATGACTCGTTCTCATCAAAATATGTTATACGGGGCTCCTCGAAGGTTGGAATATCCAGGATAAACCAATTTCATCTTTCAATGTATGTCATAAAATCCTCAAGAGTGATTCGTTGGTCTACATCCAAAGCAGTCTGATCTTTTTCATCCAACTCAAGGTCATCTTGTACATTGACAAAGGCTGATCCCGATCCATCTTCATTATTGTTCGATTCTAAACACAAGGTAGACGTAAGTTAAACAAAAAAAAAATTTCAAATGAAGTAACTTGATTGAGTTTTTAAAAATGAAATAAAAATTATTACTATTTCCATTATCATGTCTCTATTGTAGTCTAAAGTCTTGACCAATTGGAAGTAGTAATTCATTACGTTGTATTTCTTCATGTTGTCTACACGCAGTCGGAGACCTATTCAAGTCGATAATGACGTAGTCCATACGACCAACTAACGATGCCCAAGATTCCCGTTGAGCACTTGAGGATGTCTCACCCTATCTCATATGATCCTCATTTGATAAACCATATTTTGAGTAAACTGTTTCATCGTTTTGTAGTCCATAGGGAATATTTGGAATATCCAAATTATTAGCAAAATAATCATTCCAATTTGTAATTTTTACAGCACACGTAGAAGGATGAACATTTGGAATATCATCCGGCGTATTTTTTCCTTCCGAGTACAAGTTGACTCCAACATCCATCCTTTTAAGGGAAATAAAAACGATGACCTCCTCATTTCCCATAGACAATAGTCGGTCCAAATCAGAATCATTCTTTATTTTCATCTTTTTCACAAAGCTATTGTCTCAATTAATGCATGGATCACAAATCCCTAAAAATTTATATTAGCACGCATAAGTCCATGAATTGAGTTGAGTAAATCGTGATATCTGATTCTTTTAAGGTGAAGCAGCTCTCGAGAACCATTTTGTACTCTAACCCTTCCCAATACCCTCCAAACCAAACCACTATGAAGATAAAACTCATCTTTTCGTGTCACTATCAGAAAACATAATATTTATGAATATTTATACAAAAACAAACAATATTATCAATTTAAAACACTTAAGTATTATATATAAAATGAAAATATAGATGACTGTTACATGTCCAATTTTCGTGTAAATTGAGTCAAAATTTTATCATATTCAATTGATATTAGGTGTAAAACAATGAACAATGATATTAAAGCCTATAATAATGATATTTTCATGTAATAATCTACAAAATTCAAATTCGTATAATAATGTAAAAACACTATAAATTTGTGTAATAATGAAAATTAAAATTTCGTGTAATAACGTACAAATCAAATTTTCGTGTAATAACATAAAATTTTCGTTTAATAATGTTAAATAAAAAATTCGTGTAAATGTAAAAAATAATACATGTAAAAATGTACAAAAAAAATCATGTAATAGTGTATAATTATTTTTCGTTTAATACCTATATATCTTCATAACTATATATTCGTTTAATGCTTATATGCATGTAATAATGTAACAAAAATTCGTTTAACAATGCGCTTATTAAAAATTCATTTAATAATACATTTATTAAAAATTCGTTTAACTTATATTAAAAATTCATTTTATGCTAATATTCGTTTAACAATGCCTATATATTTTGTTCCATCTTTTCGTTTAACAATGTCTATAAAATTTTGTTTAACAATGACATTAATATTGATTCCATCTTTTCATTTAAATGCCTATAAAAAATCATTTAACAATGCCTACATTTTATTTTCGTTTATCAGGGTACCATTTATTTTCATTTAACAGTTCACATTTTATTTTTGTTGAAGCCCTTCATACACCCAGGGTCGGAGCTAGACTAAAAATATTGAGGGGGCTGAGTGATTTTGGGGGTGCTAGATTACTATAAAATATGTATTTTAACACTAAAAATAAAAATAAAAAACCTAAAAGTATATGTAGGTGATTAATTTTTTAAAATTTTTTGGGGGGCTAAAGCCCCCATCACACACCATGAGGCTCCGCCCCTGTATACACCAATATAAGCCCTTATTAACAGTGCACATTTTTTTTCGTTTTAATATAAGCCTAATTAACAAAAATTCGTGTAAATATGTTACAAAAATACATGCATAATAATGTTAACAAAATTCGTTTAAAAGTGCACTTTTTTTTATTCGTTTAAACCCTTATTCGATGTATATATATGGTTACACAAAAATTAAAGAAGACACTTACTAAAATAATGAAAATGTTACATACATACACAAATTAAATTACTCAACAATAAGTTAAACAAATATTAGCATAAAATTAGCATTGCATAGCATATAATATACACATTTACACAAAAATTTGCATTGTTTCACTACACTTAAAAATGATATACATACCTGTTAAACGAAAAATTATTCACAAAAACTCATGTGAGACGGTCTCACGGATAGTTTTCGTGAGACGGAGCCCCATTACCAACAAACAATATGTAAATTGTAGGGTTTGGATGGTAGGTAATTGGGTTGTGGGTTGACCCGTCTCACACAATGCATTAAAATTTCGTGAGACGGTCTCACAAGAGACTTACTCAAAATTATTCACCTCAAGCTCCCCGAATCTACGCTTCTTAGTATTTCTTATAAACAAAAAAAAATGAAAGGGGAATGTAAATATATTCGTGTATGTTGGTGTCTTTAAATAGAGGGGAAAATAGTCAATTAAAATTACCAAACTACCTATTTCGTTTAAAATTAAAGTAAAGTAACCAGACCTTCATTCCATCTTCATTGAATAAAATAACTAGACTTCCATCTCATCATACACTCAATGACATGTACAGACTTCCATCCCATCATATACTATTCACATGAAGACCGGTCAACAATTGTGGTATTTTTATAAATTTCTTATATATTATGGTATTGTTGTTAAATGATTATATTTTGTGACAAAATTGTTATTTGTTATATCATTTTGGGTACAGCCAGCTATTTCCATATATATTGTGTCGCAATTATTTGCCTTTGTTTTCTTACAACTGTTTTGATAAAGAAGTGGCTATATCTTCTCAATCCTTCTATCATCTTGTCATAAGTGTAGTACTTAATGTAACGCAACAATAATTACATGTGTCTCAATCTTATTCACTCCAAGTATATTCCGAGTAGAGTAGATTTCCTTCTTTACTATATAAAGAAAGGTCATACTTGGGAATTTTTGCTTGGTATTTATATTTGGAAATAAACTTATTAGTACAGTACTTATTCAGTATTCAAGAACATAAATCCAAAATAAGTAGAAATTGATCACGGTGCACACTTTTTATATCTTATTAATAAATGACTTTGATTATAACTAAAGATTTTAATTTTCTAAGATAATAAGACTGAAGACAGCATGGACTTATAAGTGTAGTACTTAATTTCGAAGTTTTATCGTAGATTTTATTTTTTCATTTTTATTATTTTATCCTTAAATAATTTTTTTTAATAACCCAAATACTCAATTTGATTTGACGAAACTTTGTTTAGATTTTTTTCCCCTTTCAATAGAATTTTTGAAATGTCTTTTAATATTCGGAAACATATTCACATAACCTTTGACTTCAAGTGAAGTTAAATTTGTACATAAAAGAATAGTTATAGAAGACTCATGTTGATTTTTGTTAATAAAAACGAAAGGAATCTAATTTTTTTCATAACTAGAATCACCAGTTCAAGTTTTTTACATATAATGATATCAAACTATTTTCTTTAAAACTTTATATTGATGTGATTAGAAATGTTGTTATGGATCATATTATTTCCTATATGAATTATTTTATATATTAAATTAATAAAATAGTTCATATAATATTGATTTTTTTTTTCTCAAGTTGAACACAATGGGCCAGTTTTTATTTTATTTTTACCTTACCAGGCCTTCCAAAGTTTTGAGACGGACTTGAGACTATGTTTGTTCTAGATTTAAAGTGATTTTGATAAATTTGAATTTGGATTTTACGAGGATTTTGTGAGCCTAGATTTTAAAAATCTTATGTTGGTTTTGAGATTTTGTAGAGTAAAATTATAATTAAGATATCATTTTTATATTGAAAATTGTTAGAAGAAATAGATGTTGTTGGTTGGGAATTGTAGAAAAATATATGTTTTATTGAGATGGTAGAAAAAGTTGAAATATATATATGATTGTAGGATCCCATAAATCTTAAAACAAATATAGATTAAACCGAATCTTTCAAAAAATGCAGATATGTCAGGTCCTGTCTAAACTTCCCCACATTTGACACCTTGAATTAATTATAAAAAAGGACATGACAGTTGCAACAAAATGCTCCATTCAGCTGACAGTGTTCAGCAAACCTGACTTCATTATTTACATATTTATTTACTCGGAAAAATATTATTAAAATTAGCAAAAGTTGTACGCAATTGATTTTAATTTTTTTGCCCTAATCAAACCAACGTACGGGAGTTTATTTTACATTCCAATTAAACGTTTACATTAATCTGGAAAGACTATTCTCCATTTCATGATTTTGTGAGATAACGTGTCACCTGTGGATATGTTCTATTGTGTGTGTATGTCAATTGTTGAAACTAGGATGAGGACATGTTAACATCGAACATAATAAATTAAATGAAGACTAATTAATTGAACCAATATGATTGATTGAACCTGTCAATCAATAATTGATCACTGATTTTTTTATTATCAAAACACTAATTTTAGTAAACATTTGCTAATTAAAAGAAGTCGAATATGTATCTCATATTATTTTTAACATATATTCTGTTTTCTTGGTCTATTTTATGTGTATAATAATATAATCTAACATTATCATTATGCATATCACACGTTAGTAAATAAATAAATAGTTATATAAATTAGTGATAAAAAAAACGTGGAGGATAAAGTGTAATGACAGGCTTGTCAGTTGTCAGCACATGCATTGTTTGGAAAAGGAAATTAATGAGGTGGTTCCATTCCCACCAAACTAATTAATAAATTACTCTTCCTTTTTCGCGCGTTTTTCTCCGTTAGTCTCAAACCCTATGGTAAACGTAAATCATAAATGAATCCAACAAAATAAATACTTCATTCCTTATAAAATAAACGTTGCTTTATAAAAACAAATTATGTCAAAATAAATGCCATTGTAGTTTTTCAATAAATTTTTTTATTAGATTATTTTATATTCGGATTTTAACGAGGCTTGTCTTTTGGGAGATTTGTCTTGACGCAATTTTCTCATTCGTTGTACTCTATTTTTTTTTTATATAGTTTGATGATACATTAAAGAAAAATATCATTATATGATTCAAAACATATTTATCTATAATCTACCAAAAATACAATCATTTATTTCTTCTAAGTTAAATGTGTTATAGAGAAGAAAGAAAAAAAAATTCCCACAATATTATATTTTATCATTCCTTAATTTATATGAAAAAATTTAAAACACCATGACGAAGGTAGTAATAATTATTGTACAAAAAAATAGAAACCATGAATAAGAATATCACATCCTAAAACTAACATTCTTTTAATTAAATTTTGTACTAATGAAGGGAACTTTTTAAGCATGGCTTGCACACTCGACCATAGAGGATTAAGAATAAAGGACACTTAATTACTATTCTATTACAGTAAATTCTACCTTTTTTGGGTCAAAAGAACAAAATAACTATATGATTCATATAGGGTTATATGATATGATTCATGTAAAGTTGTACTGTATGATTTATATAGGATTACATGATATGATTCGATCCATGCATGTTTACACGATATGCTCTATATGTGGTTAATTGATGACATGATCCATATAGACACTACACAGCATGATTCATATAATGTTATATGATATGATCCATATTGATTTATACAATCTGATCCGATCTATATTGTGTTACACGACATGATCCATATATAGTTTCACAAAATGAATATCCATATATGATTGTACGATATGATTCATAAGTGTTACATGACCTGATCGACAAAAGTCTGATTTTTGTTATTTTTATATATGATATATTGTACTTAAGGATAAATTTGTTAAATTTTATGAAATACAGTAGAAAAATAAGTATATTATCCCTTATGTTAGAAACATAAGTTAAATGAATTTAATTGTAGTAAAATATAAATGCCTTTATTTTTCGAAAATGTTTTCCATCATCTTTTGATTACAAGTGGGCCCATTTAAATCAAATAACCTGTCTAGTAGGTAACTGGCCACTTTCACGTAGGGTCAATTTCATTTTTGGTACGTAGGGTCAATTTCATTTTTGGTTTTCTCCTATGGACGTTATTCGATTTTGGTTCTGTTAATTTTCAATTATTAATTTTAATTTTGTAATTGAAAAAATAGTTCAATTCTAGTTCTTTTTTCGCTGAAATTTGTATTTTCCAACCAACTTCCGGTGAATGTCACACACTAGCCCCCAATTCCATGATTTCAGTCAAATTACGCTAATGTGACTATTTTTTTCGCACGTGGAATTTCTTTTTTGTATTTTATTTACTACCTATATTGCCAAATCAGCCACATCATTTTTTTATATTAAATTAAACAAAAAATGATACAGAAAAATTTAAAAAAAAAAGGGGAAGAAGAATTAAAAGAAAATTATTAATAGAGAAACACACTTAAGAAAAGAAAACAAAATTTAATTAAAAAAAAAAAAAACAAAGCAAAATCAAAGTAAACACAACAAATCCCAAATTAACTTAAAAATGCAAAATCCTAATCAAGAACATCAATTAAAATGCAAATTCCATGGAAAATCTTGAAAACCCAGCCATCGCCATTGATCGTTGTTTCCCTTTCCATGGCCAATAAGTATAACCACCAATTCATTCACAAATCCAAGCCCAACACTCGCATGCGTCCCCATATCCTTCCACTTTGTTTCCAAACTGATTGAAAGATTAGGTTAGGATTGGGTTCTCGATTACGATTTGTTCTGTGTTCTTCAATTTTATATTGTGTGTTCTGCAATATATTAAGATTTGTTGTGTTCTTGAATTTTTGTGCTTTTTTTTTCAATTTTTATGTATAATTTTTGGATAGTAAAAAGTTACAAAAACAAATTTCATGTGCGAAAAAAAACGACCACATATCATGGAATTAGGGATGAATGTGTTTCACTTGCCGTAAATTGACCGAAAAATATAAATTTCGGTGAAAAAAAGACTGAAATTGAACAAAATTTTCAATTGCAGAACTTAAATTAATAATCGAAAATTAACAGGATAAAAAAAAAAAAAAAAGAATTTATCCCCTTTCATGTAGGTCAAAATTGAAAATTCGTTGTTTAATAATTGAAATCCTTTAATGTGTCCATATTCGAAGTGCACACAACAAAAAACATGTCTTATTTTAATGTTAATATAAAAAATATTGTATTATCTATCAACCTATAAATCTACACGAGCAAACCATGCTAGAATTATATAATATTATATATTATAAGTTATAACATGAATTGGAACTGTTCGATACATGAATTATCAAGACTACAACGATCTGATATTAATTAAGAATTTTGGAACCAATAATTAACAAATTAATTTTCCAAGAACATTTGCTTAGAATATCAGTTTAAAGTGTTTATAATAATTATTACGCTCTTGTAAAAAAAGTCAATTTTTTATCGATGAAGTCATGTAACATTTATGAATCAATCAGATTTCTGATTGAATCATGAATTGATGGACCCGATTACGACATACCAAAATTGGATAATAATTCAGAGATCTAAGATGAAGAGCAACAGCTAGCATAAGTCCAGGTTGCACGTGAGCCAACTTGCCAGAAAAAGCTAGAACTAAAATAATGAATCAATCCCATGTTTCAAACGTGACAAATATATGGTACAATAATATTGTGCTACAAGAAGAACTCGATTAACATTTCTAAATAAAGCAATTAGAATAGGGTCTTCTCTTGTCTGATGACTCTGATCAAGCAAGCATGTATGTTCATGATTACTTCCTACTCCAACTCATAAAATCCTCTGTATATATTTTAAGTTTTGTCTTATTTTTTATTATTTTAATATTATTTATATACATTACATATTTGATTATTATATTGACTTAGAAATTATTAAAATAATACACTGTTTAAAATATAACAACTCGACTTATTCCAATTTGTATACTTAAGTCAATATTATATATCCTTCCTAGGTTCTTGTATGCTTTCTTTGATCTTATGTAAACTATTAACGTAATGATTTAAATTTTGAATTGATAGAGGAATAACTATATAATATAGCCATTTCAACTCTTTGTGTAGATTTCATCGAGTTAATGCATTAACAATATATATATATATATATATATATATATATATATATATATATTTGCCCATTAGAATTTTAGTTTTGTCGTTTCTAAATTTTTCATGAACATAATTTTTTTTTTTTTGGGACATGAAATACTATTTTCTCTTCTTCTTTCTGATCATTACTGCATGTGTTCATGTGGATGAGAATTATATACACCACTAGGCACAAGGAGTGATTAGAAAATTGGAAAACCATTTACAATAATATTACAATTTGATGTAAACCACGATTTACAAAAGAAGTATAGGACTAAATTGCAATAAATACAGTTTAAAATTAAATTATGTAGTATGAGATTGAACTGATTATTGTAAAATTAAAATTAAATTGTAAAGGAATATTTTGATGTATGATTATTTTTTTTATGACCTAATTCCAACCTTACGTCTGATTATTTTGAGCTAATAAATTCAACCCCTCAAAATTGTTACCATATAAATGGCGGGATGTATCCAATGACTTAATTTTGAGCATGAATCCCCTGCTATCTATGTCAGATTTTGAGGCTAAGATCAATAACTCAATTTTAAAGTTGGAAAGTCATACAGCTGGTTTTTAACACGACTAACTATCAATCATTATTATTGAGAAGGTAAATGGGATTCCTAAGATGTACACTACAAATAGAAAACCTAAGTATGTAACACAATGAAACAATTTAGTCCCCTTTTAAATGATGGGAATCATCCTTCTGATTGATCTTCTTGAGAATTATCACAATAAGTGTTTTGATTCCCACAATTAAATCATGATCACGATTTGATTTGGTTGTTTTCATATAAATTATTACGTGACTGTTGGGAATGGAACAGGTGGTTAAGTTATATAATTAATATTGTACAGGTGGTGTCTTCAATTATCTAAAGATCATATCATGTCATTCAATGTTATAAGGTGTAACCATCATCATCACGCAATAATAATGATTGAAGCTTCCTTTAAAAAAAATCTTTGAAAAGTACCCTTTTTTATAATATTAAATTTATTGTATAGCATTGCAGGTATTATAATAAAAACAAACTACACAAAGATGTCAGTATGTTGGCTTCAAAAAGTTTACATATGTGATCTTGTAAAATGTAAATATAAATAAATATGTATATATATATATATATATATATATATATAAGTTAGCCTTAGACTTTACAGAATGATGTTTGGACTAAGTACAAATAGATTTAAAGATAAAAGTTTCGATTTCACTAGAAACTTTGGTACCTTAAAAAAAATTCGATATCGATGAAATTTCGATTTCAAAAACTAAATTTTAGCGAAATTTCACGAAATTTTAACTAAATTTATCTTATAACTTGCCTTTTTATGAATCGTATTGCGTGACGAATCATATCGTATCATGTGAGATTGAATCACACCAAATTTTTTCGACTTATTGAGTCGACTCTATATTTCATGCCACTGCAGCCAATTGTTTTCATATTATTTAGTGGAAGCCATAGAGAATATTCTTTATAAATATCAAAAGATCCATTTTATTTCACTCCCAGAAGGCAGCCAATGTTTGGTTTGTCAAGTTATGTAATAACGTAAATAATTAAATCTCTGCAACGTGTCTTGAAATAGAACCTTGTCAAAGGAGACAAATTCATTCGTGTGGGGAAATCATTTACTAATTTTCATCTACTCCAATAGTACTACCCTACAGTTATACTTTCAAATAAAATAATTATTCTATGTTGTCATAAAATTAAGTCAAGAGATGCCACTAATCTTAAAAGTTGCAAATGATTGATGGATGTAATATATTGAGCGATTAAGCTTTTATTTTAGAAGGAATGTAAAAGTCCATTATCATTCCACAATATTGTAACATTTTTACTCACATTCTCATTCCCTTAACTACAAACAGTCATCCTTATTAACAACTTAATTGTTAAATAAAACTGCGATTTGTGCTATTGATCTCCAAATATAATACAACATGAGAACTGCACCATTTAAATATATTTGGCGGTGTTCTAAATTTTAGCCTATTCGGACATTTTAATCCGTGTCAAACGTCATAAATGGAGTTAGTCAGAGTTGTTTGGCCCTAAGCGGATTTAAACAGTTCGAGTCTTCGAATAATTTTTTTCCTTTTTAAATATCTTAGCAAAACAATGTTGTTCCTTCTGTGTCATAGGATTCTATCAAATTATTATTATTATCTTTGATTAGGTCCTTTAAATTTGAAGACTTAAATTACACAATTTTCACTGCTAAGATCGTATGCGCTCCATCTTATTTTTCCAAACAATTCAACAATTTATATTTAAAGTAAAATAAAACATCTTATAAGATGCTTAGAAGTTATAAGATCTTTCAATTAAATAAATAACTGACGCCATGTTCCCACATATTACCAAAACAATTCAAATCTTAAAGAGAAAAAAGAGTGTGTTATAAGATTACTATAGAAGTTTTCAATTAAAAACTAAATTTAAAATTTAATTAATGTTTCAAGATATATATATTTTCTTTTGAATAATTCTTTTTTTTTTTTTTAAGTATCACTTGCTGCTGCGTCTTGAAAACTTTAACTTCTCATAATGTGCAGTGGCCCATAGAGAAAATAGGTTAGATGCACAAAACTACTGGGCTCACTGGACCTAATCTTTTGCATCACTAGTCAATTGGGCCGCAAAAGAAAATATTTGTCATTATTTTTTTTATTTTATATGAAACAATGAGGCCTCTATAAAAAGTATTTTTTATATAGTTTCACATAGTTACTTTTAAAATAATGGTAAGTGGGAGTGATATTCAGGAGCCCAATTACATCTCCTCTATCTATTGAGGATCTTGGTGTTCAAGTAGCATAGGTATAAATGTATAATAGTTATTACTGTTTATTTTATGATATTTATAATTAATAAACAAATATTTTTGATGTTATTTTTAACAATATTATTTTAACTATCTAAAATTGTTAAAATAAATCGATATTCCATATTTTGCGTTCTTAGCATCATCATCTGCTTGTCGCGTAACCTATGATCTAGGAATTTAATAAACAAAGAATATTATTTATTACAGGAAAGTGTATGCAACAAATATAAAAAAATGTCTTTAGGTTATCATTCAATGAATAAAAATAGTAGTAGTAATTACAATTTTATTTTCCTGCCCCATCTGGCTCATGACATGTCTCTTCATGATTTCCACTTAATATCGTAATAATATTACATATTGTGTAGTGCATGGTCATGGTCGGCATCAACTGTTATATATGTAGGTCCAATTTAAAAAAACCTCTTATATATTTAGGTCCAATTTATATACTTAATTTATATGCATACAGTATTTAAGTTTGGCTGTCTCATCTTTAGAATAATGATCAAACGGTAGACCAAATCCTCGATTCGATAGGTAGACTCATTCCAACTCGCAAAGTTGTAATTTTAAAGATTTTGTTACAAATAAAGAATTAATAAAAACTGCCTTTAAATCATTAAAAAAATTAAGAACCAATAACAAAGTACTAATACACCCTCTGTTTCAATCAATGGTCTAATTATATGCAAAGACGGCACATACTATGAGTTTTAGGGATGTGAGAAAAATTTGAAATAAAGTTGGATTAATGTATATCATTTGCATTGTGTTGTGCATCTTGATCAAGTTTAATGATGATGATGAGTCATTTCTCAAATTTAGAACCAATCACTGTAGACTTTGTTCTTCTATGAAATTCTCTTTCTTTTTTTTTTTTATTAAAAATATCTGCCTCTCTTTCTTAGTGAAAAAAAATGAAATTTATACTTAGATTTAACCGCTCCTAATATATCGCACCACTAAGCCACTAACACAAAACAGTTATTAAGATTCTGAAACGTAGGTTCGAGTAAAATAAAGTATCTCGCCATCAAAATTAGCGAGATATAAACAGAACAATTATTAAGATTTTGAAACGTGGGTTCGAGTAAAATAAAGTATCTCGCCATTAAAATTAGCGAGATATAATATTCGAGTTAAAGTATGTTCTTCAATCTACGTAAACGTATCTCGGCTTCATCATCTTGAAATGTAGGATCATGATTTAAGGATCCGAGAAGCAACTTTAAATCTGCCGAGATGTCCTAATATCTCTATCTCGAAATATATTGCTTGGGTCGGATTTCACAAAATACTAACTCAATTCGCATTAGTATAATCGCTCTTTTATTTCCCTAGTCTAGATACTTATTTCGGATTATCGAACATATCAACTATATCAGACTTGACTCATGAAATAGCTGAGAATAAAAGTTTCACATTTTCATATAAACATAAAATACATAAGATTTTGACTAAGAAAACCAAAATTCCTCAATTTATTTCCAAAACACGTATTGTACATTATGCTGGAAATAATTGCAGAAAATAATAAACTAACTAATTAACTTGAGACCTCTGGATCCAGGGATATCTATCCAGTGCAACTGGAGCTCTATTTCACCACACTCAACATTCTTGAGTCTTAGTAACATACGTTGTGTTACTTTGCCATTTTCCCAGATAATGGAGCTTTCTTCAGACAAGCAGTTGTCCCTGCTGGGTCCCACTTTAGTGATCACAGTTCCACTTGGAACATTCTCTAACTGCATCTTCAATACCCTCACAAATTCTTTAATCTCAAATTCTGCATCCCCCATTTTGTCGTCTAGTGTGAACGTGTCTCTATCATACACTTGCTGCGATAATATCAATCAACCAAGTTTTTCCTACAGGTTAAATTGATGAGAAAAACAAAAAGAAAATCACTTACCAATTTAATTGGATGATTTGGATCAGTAATGGTTAGAGTAAGTTCTTCATTCCATTCAGGATTCAAATTCTTTTTCACCACACGAGTCTTCAATTTCTGAGTTAAAAAGAAAATATTAAAAGGAAATGAAAAAGGACAAATATTAATTAACTAATGTACACAAAAACTGGATCCTTAATAGTTAATACCCACAAACAAAATTAATTTTCACAGAAGTCCCACCTACCTCTGAACAATCACGTACACTTTAATCCAAATTCTCATCCTACTTTAATTAATTTGGAGTTCCTGGTTCATTCTATTACAGAAATTGTCCAAGCTGATTGGAGAGATGATTTGATTAGTCTTTTGTTTCAATATCCAAATTCGAAAAAACCTTCACACGTGAAAGTGACTGAATTTGTATCACACGCAATTTTCCCCCATAAATCACTCCGTTTTTTGTTTGGGCACACCAAAATTTCACAATCATCAAACTTTTTGTGTGTGTGTGTGTGTGAATTGCCTAGGAAAAGTATATGAACCAATAGACCAAAGAACCACTTGACATCTACATCAAACAATAGAACAAAAAACATCGGTATGATCGAAAAAAAAAAAAAAGAAAAACACAAGAGTAATTGATGAATAGAAATTTATTAAATTTAGGGGAGGGAGAGAGAGAGAGAGAGAGAGGAAAGAAACCTGCTTGGCCATTCGAACAATGACGTAGGGATCACTGCTTCTGGTATCTCTTTTAGCAAGATCTATCCCTCTCACCACTTTAATTCTTAGCAAACCCATCATGTTCTCCATTTCCTCTATCAATTATTTTCCGAGAGAGAGAGAGAGAGTGTGCGCGTTGGAATTAAAAGTGCATTTGGTGGGGCTTTTTATATTGGGTTTGGGATTATTGACTTAATTATTTTAATAGAGATTTAGTGACATTGTTGACGAATCACGCGCTCACGTTGGACCGTTTCCAGTTAATACCCGCACCATTTCCATCTCACTTTATTACTTTGGAAATAAGTGTACAATTTCTAGATACATCGCCACCACTGCAACAATATGAACCGGGTCGGGTTCGGGCACCTCTCATTATTATTATACAAAAACTCATGTGAGACAGTCTCACAAATAGTTTTTGTGAGACGAAGCTCCATTACCCACAAAAAACATATGAATTATAGTGTTTGGATGATGGGTAATTGGGTTGTGGGTTGACTCGTTTCACGCAATGCATTAAAATTTCGTGAGACGGTCTTCAAGAGACTTACTCTTATTATTATTATTATTATTATTTTTTTTTTCATGTTTTGCTTTTAAATTTTCATTTTAATTTGTGAATATGGTCATTCTGAAATCAAGGATGATGATTTGAAAAACGATTGACAAATCCCTAATCCAGGAAATTAAGAAAATATTGATAGGAATATTTTTATTTTTTATGCTAATAACGATCATACCATGAAAATATTGCTTTATGTTATATGTAGAACCTAGCTATATATAGTTTGTATTAAATTTTTGGAAAGGTGTTACTTTATTTTCTGATTAAATTTATTAAATTAATTAATTGGCCCCGATTTGGGACAGTGAATAATTATTAAATAATTAACATTAGAGTAGGTCTTGTGTGAGACCGTCTCACGGATCTCATTCTGTGAGATGGGTAGGGTCGGATCGAAGTATTACATGATATATACAAAAGTATTACATGATGCATATAAAAGTATTACTTCATATATATAAAGGTATTATATGATATTAAGTTATGTGATATTTTCAAAAAGTATTACATGATATACATAAAAGTACTACCTAATACACACAAAAGTATTACATATTATACAATTCACGCACGAGGAAGAAGAGTTGGGCGCCTAGGATCCGCGCGTTTTTTTGTTGACTCGCCCCGACCCAATTCAGGTCATTATCCCATAATATAAAAGTATTACTTGATATACATAAAAGTATTACGTAATACATATAAAAGTATTACATATTTTCTTATAATCTGACTCAACTCAAAATGCATTCTATAATACAAAGTATTACCTAATAGACATAAAAGTATTACATAACACACACAAAAGTATTACATAATTTTTATGTTCGACCCGACCCTATCCATCTCACGGAATGAGATCCGTGAGACGGTCTCACCCAAAACTTTGTCTTAACGTTATTGATTCATGGAATATTAAATTAGAAAGGTTTTATTTTAATTACTAATAAATTACTGTAACTCAAGACTTCAACGCTCGTTTTGTTTGAATATATAAGTTTACAGGAAATAATTTATTTATGTTATAGTAAGTTCTAGAAAAATTGAAACTGATACTTACGTTTTATTTTGAATGATATTAAAGTATTTCCAAAGAAGTCTCGACTACCGTAAATAAATAATTGTTTTTGAACATCCATGTTTAAAAATATAGTAAGTCTCTTTTGAAACCGTCTTACGGATTTTTATTGTATTGCACGAGAATGATCAACCCACAACTCAATCACCCACAACTCAAACCCTACAATTAATATGTTGTTTGTAGACAACTCAAACCCTACAATTAATATGTTGTTTGTAGACAACTAAAACCCTACAATTAATATGTTGTTTGTAGGTGATGGGGCTCCGTCTCACAATAACTATCCATGAGACCGTCTCACATAAATTTTTGTGGTAAAGAGTAAGTCTCTTGTGAGACCGTCTCACGAAATTTTAATGCATTGCGTGAGACGGGTCAACCCACAACCCAATTACCTACCACCCAAATCCTACAATTCACATGTTGTTTGTGAGTGATGGGGCTCCGTCTCACGGAAACTATCCATGAGACCGTCTCACATGAATTTTTGTGTTTATCTATTCAATTTTACGTTTTAGTTTTGTGATTTTTTAACAACGTATAATATTTTGATTTCCCAAAAAAAACGTAGTCGTTTTCTATTCCTTTACAAATTCTCACTTTGGAGGACAAAAGATTTAGATCCGTTCTTTTCAAACGCTGATTTGTTTTTCCGGTTTGTGATTTGAATTCTTTGGAAAGTATCTTATGAAGCAATGTTTCTCCTTATTTTGATCTCTTATTCTTTTGTTGTTCGTGGATCAGCAATGGTTTAGCTTTGTTGTTCATGGACAAACAATGATTTAGTTATTTGGTTTAGTTCTTTTGTTGTTTGTGGACAAACAAGTGTGAGAAGATTTGTTAGATATAAAATAATTTAATTCTTTTACTGGACAACCAATAATTTAAGTGTGAGATGATTTGATAGATAGAAAATATTCGTATCAAAAAATACCTTTAAGAATGTGGTAAGTGTGAGAAGATTTTATAGATAGAAAATATTTGTATCAAAAAATACCTTTAAGAATGTGGTTTGAAGTTGTTAAAATACATTCATAGAAAATATCCATATCAAAAAATACCTTAAAAATGTGGTTTGAAGTTGTTAAAATACATTCGGATCTTTTCAGTGAATTGTATGTTTTCAGCCACCATTGACTAAGGTTTTCAATTTTCATTATTATAATAATATTTCAATATATGGTGTTAATATTTTCAAATTCAATCATTATGATATTGACATGAAAAACATAACTATAAATATATAAAGATGTCGATTACATCCTTAATTTGTTGTTATAATAATATTTCAATTAATGTTTAATATTTCCAATTTCAATCAACATGAAAAACATAACTATAAATATGTAACGATATCGATTACATCCTTAATTTAAAATACAAATCTATCCTCATATCCAAAAATATAAAGACAATATCCTTATATAATGTTTCTTAAGAAAACATCATTATGATATAAACATTCAGTATTTATATTTTTTAAAATTTGAAATGTTGATATTTTCGTTTATAATGATATTTTAAACTTTAATATATATATATATATATATAGTTTTGTCACGTCCCGTTTTCGTACTTAAAAATATCAGAGTTTTCTTTTAAGCGTGCAAAAAGAAAGGGAAAAGAGACGTACATGATATAACTGAAAATACGATTTTACAAATACAAACCTCGGCATCTAGCCGAAACAAAACATTACAGCGGAAATACATTATACAGGATCCATAACATAAAAGATGTACAGTTTAACTTTTCAAACGTGAAATATTAAAATATCATTTCAACGTTAAGTTTTGAAAGCAAAAAGAGAAGACTTGATATGACACCATCCTCTCTACAAATCTTGATTTTCTTCATTTCATGTAGTGTGAATACAGATAGGGGTGAGTGCGTTTGAATACACTCGTGGGAGTAATTTCATATATCAAAGTTCATTAAGTAATTAAGTCGTTCTAACATTTACAAATACAATAGTTAGACACATCACATAAAATGCATAGCACATAACTTAAGAGCACACAACTCTAAATAGGTGCGGGAGCAGCCCGTCTTATCCTATAAATGGTTTTTAATACCGTTGGTGCTTTTCATGGGCCACCAGTCCATTGGTACTTTTTATAGGCCACCAGTCCATTCATAAAGTGATTTTGGACTTCCGTCCTCATTTATCATATTCATAACGTATGCATGAACAAATAAAAACACAGCATATAACCCAAAGCACATAAGGTTCAACAAATTCATAGCGATCAATAGCATTCTAATAACATCAAGTTTACATGCATGCATTCGTTCATCATCACTATACATTAAATATAGAAACGTGAAGTTATTAGAGATTATAAGTTACCCCCACCTTATTCGGTGGTTATCCTTCGTGATACTTTGAATGCTAAGTTTTAAGATCTTTTCTAAACTCATACTTTGAATGCTAAGCTTTAAAATCTTTTCTAAACTCGAAAGTCTACACACGTAAATGAGGGTTTCTTAGATTCTCGTCACGATAAAAACGTATACTTAAATAGAATTCTCTTGAAAAAGAAGCGTTGAAGGGAAGAATACAAAGAGAAAGCTTGAAACTTGATCGTAAGAATGAAGAAACGAGCTTGGAAGATTAAACATGTGATCATAGGGTGAAAGGGAAAAGATTAGAGTTTGAACGGAAGAAAAACGGGCTTCAACGGAGGAAAAACTAGTTTAAACAGAGCGTTTAAAGGTGTAAGGGCATTTTCATAATTTTTCAAAAAAGGGTTGACTTTGACCGAGATCCCCGACTTCTAGCCGACGACTTCCTATCATCGGCGACACGACGACACATACACACGAGCGCACACGCACACCCAACACCCCCAGCGCGCACACAGCGTGCCCACACATCACCTGACACGTGCTCAGCGCTTCGACCTCCCTCGGCGCGCGCATAGCGCGCATACTTCGGCCTCCCGGCGTGCGCTCAGCGCGCACACAGTTTCACAGTTTTAGCATACATAAACCGAAACCGAACCGGCTGAAACCGATTTACGGTTTCGATTTGGAACCGGAACCGGGTCAACGGTTCCCCGAACCGTTGACCGCCGGTTTCGAACCGGCCGGTTCCGGTTTTCGGCTAACCGTGGGCACCACTACTTTGAATGTTTGACAAATCTTGTATTCTTTTTTTTTTTTTTTTTAGTTTTATATAGATTTGAGAAATAATTATATTTACTGTTTTTTTTTTCTTCATTCTTTGTATATCTTGTTTGTTGTTTTTCATTCTTTGTATATCTTATTTTTTATTTTTCATTCTCTATGCATCTATCTGTTGTTGAGAAATCACTATATTTTTCTCCATTTTTTAGTTTTACATAGATTTGAGAAATCAATGTAACTCTCTCTTCATCTCTTAAATTTATATAGATTATAGTTTTACATAAATTTGAGAAATCATTGTAACTCTCTCTTCATCTCTTAACTTTATATAAATTATAGAATAACTTCTAGAGTAAGATTAATATTTTTAATTTATTTATTAAAGAATAGCTTATCAAATAAGATATTTTTTTATTATTATTAAATAATAGCTTATCAAGTAAGATTTATAATTTTTTTATTTTTTTATTTTTATTGACATGATATTTTTAGGCAGAAAAGTGGCAATCTTATAATTTTTGTCAACTTTCCTGCTTTAATATAAGTATAGATATGACCTGAAAAACTCTCCTTATCTTCTAATGATTTCAAACCAAAATTGATTTAGTCAAATAATGCATCGGAATTAATAACAAAATTCATTACTGCATTTTTTCCTTTGAATATTTTTAAAATATTTTTGCTCCATACAATATGTATTTTTAAGCCCAATTTGTTCTTTCGAGAAAAAATTCTGACTTTTCAGTAAATTAAATATTCTGTAAGTCAAATCCTGCTCCCATATCCAAAATCTACAATATTCTAACAGAAACGTCTTAATTATTTGCCCTAAATAAATATACATAGTTAGTTGTTATTTGTTAATGGCCACCCACTACACTATGTTCTGCAACGTTTATAGTGTTTGTTACGAAATGATATTTTCTTCCATATTGAAATATGTAACTGAAATTTAAAGTTGCTTAGCATAGACTAAAAAGATATTAATTGTCAAACACTTAGTATGTAGGTATAATCAATGTATAACACGTTAACACTAATAATTAATAAAAGTCATGTACAAAACACAATATATAGATAAAGTCAAAACCTCATTAAATCTAGTTATAATCAAAAGACAACAAATAAAGTGAAACAAATTCAAAATTTTAAAATCATATTCGATCATTTATCTCCAAACTTTTTTTTTCCAACTAAAAGAAAATATTTCATAATATTTTTTTTATAATTATTAAAAAAAGAATTAAAAAAGAAAAAAGAAAAAAGAAAATGAATTAAAAAAGAAAAAGAAAAGAAAAAGAAAAGAGAATACCATAAATTTTGAGAGTAGTACTCATGTGCACCTGATGCACACATGCACACGGGTCGGGTTCGAGTGCAGGTTGACTCTGATCCGCGCACTTTTACCTTTTTTTTTTACCCCGACCTCTATGTTATGTTAGTCATACATTTATGTTATATTATCATACATTTATGTCCAGATATCATACCTTTATTTAATACTTTTAACTCTTAAAAAATCCTAATTTCGCCACAATTTGTACATGTTTACCTTTACGTGATATTACTCATACCTTTATATGATATTACTTATACATTTATATCAACATAGTCATACATTTATGTAATATATAAAGGTACAACTAATAAAATTAAAAAGTATTTCTAACATAACTAAAATGTATGACTGTTATAACTAAATGGTATGCAAGGTTAATATATGTTTAAAAAAAATGCTAAGGTATAGCTAACCTTATAAAAGGTATGACTAACACTACTAAAAGATATAGTTAACATAACACAAATGTCTGACACCTGGAAGCATGTTTGGGCGAATTTTGTCAGCGACTTGGTGGGATATACGAGAGCGTGGATGCACGTGGTGGGTCGGGTCGACCCGAGTGCACGGATTTAGGGTTCGTACACCATCTACATAAGTTTTTCTCAAATTTTGATTGTGTTGACCTTGTTGAGATGACAATTCATAAATATTAGCACAACTTCTTACAATGTTTCTAAAATAAAAATATATCAAATTCACATGTTTTTAACACACTTCTCTATAATGCCAACACCTATATTTTTTACACAAGATATTCTATTATGCTTATATTTTTAGGTTGTCCTCAAGTGGAAATTGAATGCCCCGAAATGAGGGGCCTAATTAAAACATTTATGACCAATGAGTTGTTGCAACGAACAATATTACATATTTAGGAAAATGTGGGGTTTTTATATTTTGTTTTAATATATAAATCGAGACAAAATAAACAAAGAGGGAGTTGGAGATAAGAGACTTATTTGGAAAAGAATAATTTAATTCGGAAAAAAATCTTCGAAAAATGTATTTATATTTTTAAATTCATTAAAGAATTTGTCATTGTAACATAATTATTTAAATTAATTCAGTTAATTCATTATAATAAATTTATAACAAAAATTGACTTACATTTAAGAATATAATTTATAATAAATAAATTTCCAATTTTTTTTTAAGAATATAATTTTAGCTTTCCCATATAGATAGTTGATTTACGGTCATTTACCATGTCGCCCTACATTTTAACCATGGATGAAAATATGCGGAAATATCTGCGATATTTTCCGAATATTTCCATTTTTTCATGTGATCGATATAAAAATGGTGTGCAATCGATATATCTCTGATATTTTCATTTTTCTACATAACCGGTGAAGAAATGAGAAATTTTGTTAAAATATTGGTAAAATATCGACGAAATATAGATTTCAATATCGATCAATATTTTCATTTTTCCACACAACCGATAAAGAAATAAGAAATTTTGTCAAAATATCAGTAAAATATCAACGAAATATCGATTTCAATATCGGTGACTTCATGGTATAATTTGTAGGAAAATAGGTGAAATATTGGGGAAATATGGATTTCAATATCGGTGACTTCATCCTACAATTTGTAGGAAAATAGGTGAAATATCGCGGAAATATCAGTATCGATTTCGATATCGGTGGTTTTATGATATAAATTATATGAAAATCCGTGAAATATCATGGAAATATCGATAAATATAGGTGAAATATCATGGAAATATCGGTAAATATTGGTGGAATGTTGAGAAATATAGATAAATATCATTAAATATCGGAAAAATATCGATAAATTTATGTACGGATATTTCTAATATTTCCACGATATTTTTATAAAACTTAAATACCGATATTTCCATCAAAATCGAAATTTTCATTCTTGATTTTAACTGATTGAGACTTAAGAGTGTGTGTAACCAATTTATCTCTCCTTTGACAACCAAAAGTTCGGGTTTAATAATTTGGATGGTGGATGACAATATATTATTTTCAATAAAATCAATAATACAAATTAAAATAAAAAGGATAGAATTTTATGAGAACATTTCACCGATTTAAATTTCGTGAGACAAGTAAATCTATAATTGTTTCATATATAAGCTTGTGAGGATGAATTATATTTTGTGATAGCAGGTACAGTCAGATAAATGCTATAAGGCCTCGTTTGGTAGATGGGTTTAGGGTGGTATGGGTTTATTAACCACCCTAAACCCATGTTTGGTAGGTGGATTTACGGCCCGATTCAATATGCAGGCTTATGCTGGATAAATGATGGGTTTATAAACCCACCAAATTTGGTGGGTTTAGAATTGACCCAACAGTAATTTTTTTTTGTCTCCATTTTGCCCTTGCCTTTTGAGTTTAAATACCGATTCTGTCCTTAGGGTTGCACAAAATTGCAATAATGCCATGATATTATTAAATTTTGGGATATTAAATTATTTTTTAATCTTTTAAATTATTAAATTTTGGGATATTAAATTATTTTTTAATCTTTTAAATTATTAAATTTTAGGATATTAAATTTTGTTTATATTATGTCTTTTAATTAAAACATTATTTTATATTAGTTTTTTATATTAAGATATTTTAGGGATCCAAACATTATTTTATATTATGTCTTTTAATTAAAACATTATTTTATATCATAATATATTATTTTATATTATGTATTTTAATTAAAATATTATTTTATATTATGTCTTTTAATTAAAACATTATTTTATATCATAATATATTATTTTATATTATGTTTTTAATTAAAATATTATTTTTTATTATATCTTTTAATTAAAATATTATTTTATATTATTTTTTTATATTAAGATATTTTAGGGATCCAAACATTATTTTATATTATGTCTTTTAATTAAAATATTGTTTTATATTATTTATATTAAGAATTCCCATTTACAATTATTGCATACAATTTTATGTCAAGGGTAATTCGGTAATTTCAAGTTTTTTATCAAACTTAACCCACAAACCAAACACAATTTTTACTTTAAACCCATATTTACAAAGTATTAAACATTCATTCCAAACACAAAATTTAACCCAAACTCATTTCAAAACCCACCTACCAAACACTCAAAAAGTGTTATTTTGTCTTCAATAAACAGTAAAAGCCCGAATAGCCCAACCAACCTAAACAATCCCAACCCGCGTACCAGACGGTCCCTAAGTGAGACATATTATATTTTGTGATAGCAGGTTCAGTCTGATAAATACTATAAGTGACACATATCTTATATGTATAAAAAAATGACAGTTGCATTGAATATTTTGATTTTTGTTTCTTATTATGCAAGTTTGTTTTCTATTTTTGATATTCCAAAGTCAAATGAGCACAAACGTTGCTTTCTATTTTATTTTCAAACCAATCAATCCATTCTATTTTTCTTCATAATTAATGCATCATTTTCTTCTCTTGTCCTAGACCTGAAATGAAACTGATCTAGATGTGAACTCTTTGACTTTTACGACTATATATTTATTATCCAACCTAACAATCACTGTTTATATGTCAAAAGGTGTGTACATATATCATAGTGGAAACACATGGTAGAAGTCTAGAACATGAGTGGGAAATTAAACAAAGAAACACTGGATGGCTGGCTCAAGAAGATATTACTGCTATTTTATTTTATCAATTATCGTCTAATAAATGATACCATTATGAATTATATTTATCATCCTTTAGACTTAGTTAAATTATTAAACAAATTCCGAGCTTTGTACAAATTAATTTACAACCATATTTATTCAACAAAATTACATACAACTTCTTTAGCTCTTAAGAAATAATAAGGCAATACGATGTTAATAAGAAAATAGTGAGTTCAAACAAATTGCTCATACGATTCAATTTTGTTGTTTTCATATTATGGGATCTGATTGTAATTTAAAAAAAAAAAAGGGTCTATTATATCATTTGATTGGACTTCAAGAATAATGGATTTATACATTACAGTAGGTAAAATACAACATTGTCTGTTCTATATACTCTATATTCTTATAACTAACATTATATGATAGACTTGATGAATTGAAAGGAATACTGTTGACATACAAATAGCTATACCTTTATTTAATTGTAAAAGTCATATTAAGTTTAAAACTAATCTTGGAAGTAATAAATATTTTTTTTGACATTTTGGATGGAAAATCCTGTTAATCTACTTATCGTGAGCACATTAATATCTGTTCATTATTAATATATCACATCTATTATATATTTATTAAATTTTCACATTTTATGATTTAAGAGGAATGCGATTATTTTACACTTATAATTTCCAATAAATAAATAAATAATTCAATTTAGTTTGACCTTTGTTTTTTTGACCTTTTTTTTATTATTTTTATTTATGTACTGAGGGTGGAGGTTGTGATTGTTTTGGGCTCAAAGCTAAATCTGGGCTGGGCCTCTTAGAAGATTCTCCCTTTTGCTTGAAAACTTCTGTCCACTTAAGTCACATTACCCAGCCCAATTTCAAATGGATCAACTGTTTGGACCTTTTTCAGATTGTGTCGTCCCAACACAACAGAGTAGAATGATATCTATAAATGAATGCTCAATATATTAATATAGGGTGATTATGTTTAAAGCCCACAAATTTACCCTTAAGATATAGCTTATGTTATTCTTTTTACGTATTCCACATATTTTTTTCTTCTTTACCTTCTTTTCACAGCCACCACCATATTTCTTGTTTTAAACAATAATCTTTTGACACAAACAAAACATTTAAAAGGACGTAAATGAGTTGAAAGTTAGCATATTAATTTTTCATATTGCTAATCCTGCAAGCAAAGGGATCCATGGATTCTACTACCACTGTTATTGTAGGAGTTATAGCTACTCAACATTTGGTAATTGCTAATATGGATTTATCAGCTGTAAATTCTTAAAAATATAATAAAAACACAAGTTAATGTTTATCCATGTGTCTACATGAATTCAATGAAATTGAGGAATCCATTGTTTGTGTTTTCAAGCCACGTATAAAGGACTAATTACAACAATAATCTTAAATGAATTGAATTACTTTTTCGAATATCAATATCAGCAGCCAGGAATCAATCTGATTAATAATTTTATTATTATATGCTAATATATTAACCAATAATGGTGTCTATTGTCTTCATGTGCTTATGCTTTGAATAAGTTTTTATTCGATAACAGATCTTGAGTTGTTGGTTTCAATGAATTGATTTTAAGGCGCTATATTGAGGGTGGTAATATTAATTATTACTTATCTAAACTGTCTTTTATAGTTCTTCTTTTTTTTATAGAAAGTTCATGACTTATTTCTAAGTTGAAGATTATGTTAAATGATATAGTTAATCAACATGTGTAAATTAAAAGTAATGAAATTCGAAATTAAACATAACCAAACATTAATTTGATTGCTTCATTGAACTGTAAACTATCATTATCATGCAATTAATTAAGCAGTTGTCTTGCATGCATCACAACTTCTTATTAATTCCTTTTTTATATTATTGAGTAGTTTTAAAATATTTAACTTAATGGCATTTTAAAGCCTTTGTTTGACAACCTAATCTGAATTAATTTTGCCTTCGTCACTGTTAATTTAGAGTTGCTGCTTTAATTAAAGTAGTGAGATATTCTGATCAATAACCTTAGTCTTGAAGAGTTGGTTACTTGGTGAAGAATAGTTGTGAAGTCCATCTCAACTATCTATTATAATTAATTAAATTAATATAAAAAGTTTATTATCCCCTTTTCAATTTTAATCTTTGAAATTATATTACATGTATATTTTGTTAGAATGAAGTATAATCATGACACCTAAAGCTATATATAATTGATCGTAGAGGTTTGGGCTCGTGCAACCCCTGAAGATCATGAGGGGTTTTAATCAAAGCATGCAGCTCAATTTTTTTTTTTTAAATTTATTATGTATAAATTAAAAAATGATAAAAAAAAATATATATTAAAATGGTGATGACTCGCTACTTAAAGTCAGATTAATTTGAATAGTATTTTTTTTCTTTCTAAATCATGAAGTTAAATAACATTGAAATGATGATTAAAAAAAATAAGAGGTCAAATGATATGCACCGTAGGATGTAAATAATATATTTTATCATTTGAAGCATGAAGAAGGTTGTCATAAATCACACAAAAGCCACGTGTCAATGACTCTGAATCATCTATTACATCTGATACTTCATTTTGTGTTTCATTATATTTAATATACATCAAATGAAAACATAATATTGAATGATTATTTTAAAATATGAAATGAAATTAAATAGATGATCTTATACTCTTTTAATGTAAAAGTGATATATAATAATAATAATAATAAGTTGCCGCCTTATGATTGACTACTTTAAAGATTAATTAGTCATTTCATTTAAATTGCTACATGTAGATCGATGGACATGATGTATAAACTCGTGGATTTTAGTGGCCAAAATATTCATCAAGTGTGATTACCACATTAATTAACACCTTATTCTCTATATATCTACCCATCGCTTTATCTCTTTTCTTCATAATAAGCCAATTGCAATAGTAATAGTGTTGTCCTTTTTCATTCATATACAAAACTTTTCTGGGGTATATTCTAATTTCCATCCCAATAACGAGTTGAATGGTAGAAACCACCATTATTATTTTCATGCTTTCTCTCTCCTTCTCATCCTGTCTCTCATCATCAGAATAATTTATATGCCACATCATGGTATTATCGGTGCAGCGGCCTTGATCCTTCATTTTTAATCCATCCAATAGTTTCTTTCATCAGTTGATCATGAACATGAAAATGATTAAAAGTTTTTCTCAATTGGAGATCAAAAGCAACGATGAGGTTAATAAGAGCAACGTAATGAGGAGAAGTGTTTCTGAGAAGAGTTTGCTGTATATGAAGACGAAGAAGAAGAAGAACGATGATGATAAAGACCAAAAGGGCAAGAAGATTAAGAGCAGATTCTTGATTACTATAAATGTATTTGGAAGTTCTGGGCCTATACGATTTGTTGTGAATGAAGATGAAGATGCTGCAACTGTCATTGAAACAACACTCAAACTGTACGGTCGCCAAGGGAGGCTTCCCATTCTTGGCTCTGATATTAATACTTTCTCTCTCTACCCTGCCAATGCTGATTATGAGGGTATATATTTCCATTACCATCCTACTAATTTTGATTTTTTTATTTTGGGATGCTTTGTGCATGTTTGTTTAAGGGACACTTTCATTTCTAGTTATATATGTTGAGAAAAATTCATTTTTATTCTTATTATCTGTAGTACTTACGTTGTCATAAATTAAATACATTTCTACAAAAATATCACTATGCACTTATTTTTAATGATGTTGGTAAAACTAACAAAGTCATTAAATATGCTATGAGTACTACAAGTCAACTCTTTCAAAAATCTGACTCATTTAAAAAGCATCGACGATTTCCTAAAAGCTTCACTAAATAGATAAAGATGTTGTCGTTTTCGTATAAGTACAACTTCTTTTGACTAATTCTATCCTACACCACACACTATTGGATGTGCAACATGTTTCTTGATTTCTTCAAATTGTGTCGTTATATGTCACACATCAAGTGGTTTATGGTATTACACACATGAGTAGGGGTGGACAAAACCCAATTTTTCATACCATTTTTTTGTGATCCATGTACGATCAATTTAGATCATATCACTTACCTTCATACCAACAAAATCAAATCAGTTTGTCTCAATTGTATCGACTTTTACTATTCAAAATTAGTTTATACCACTCCATATGTACCCCATCTCATGTTGTTCAATTTTCATAGACCCCTACCATCCAAACTCGGATCCTATCATCACATCATATATACCAATGGTACAATTGACCAAAACAAAATAGGGTTTTCATTTAGTTTTTCTATAATAATGTAACTAATATCAACAAGATATTGTGATTGCAGCTATGAATCCATGGGAGGCAATAGGATCGCAAGGAGTGAGAGAGTTTGTTCTATGCAAGAAGGAGAGGAATAAGGCACAGATGAGTGAAGACAGGTGTCATCCAAAAGGGACTAGTACTAGATCATGGCGATCATGGCTCCACAAATCTTTAAGCCTCAAAACTCTATCTCATTATGCATGACAAATATTGCAGTATATATTAATTCATGTAGAAGATGATGATCTACCATACTTGTTGTACACCATCATTTGTAGCAACAATTTAATTTAGTATATGAATGTCAATGACCGAAAGTGAGAAAGTCAGAGAGTATTAATTCCAGGTTGGATTATATGGGTGTCCCTAAGAATAAGCATATAAATAACTTTGTTAAAGCAGAGGCTGATGTTGAACGATGTATGTTGATGTACACATGAATGAATATTTTGTTCCAATAAATATAATTCAGTATTGGCCGTCTGCCTATATATATGATTTATTCTATTTTGTTGATGGGAATGTAATTTCTTGCAAATACTCCCTCCGTTCCTTTTTAAGTATCCAATTTTATCCAATATGACGTTCCTTTTTAATTGTCACTATGTCATTATTGATACTCTTTTACCTTCTTTTTTTCATCAATTACTCTAATAAATGAACATGGAAGCAGTTATATAAAAAGGGTAATTAATGGAAAAATTAGTAAATCAAGGGAGTAGAAGTAAAAGAGAAGTAATTAATGAAAAAATTGGTTTGTGTGAATGGATAAAATTGGACACTTAAAAAGGAACGGATGGAGTATTATATTTTTAGTTGTTTGCGACTATTAGATTACAATTTAATGCTTATCTAAAAAATTTAAAATCTATATATACATATCTTTTAGGCAAAATTTTGGATAATGAAGACTATCTTTTATTCGAAGCAGCTAAAATTTAAAAATATATATATATCTTTAATTTTCTAAGATTAAAATTAAAGGTGTGAATTTTTTTAAATATCTATTTTATTCTAATATTAAAATTAAAATTCTAAAATAAATTTAAAGAATATACCTTTTATATTTTTATTTTCACAAAAGCTAGATTTTTTGTAAGGGTATTTTGGAAAATTTAAGAATTAAAACAAAGTGCAACACTTTACATAGTAATTAGTATTGTGGGTTATGGAATTAATAAAAAAAAAACTGATAGGTTTGAGGATTTAGTGAAACCAACTCGTATATTTTACTGAAGTATATCTTGTTTAATTATATATTTTCTGATTTGCTTAAGCTTATGAGCATATATAATAAGCTTTCAATTATCTATGTATATTGTTGGATCAGCCCAATAAAACTATTGGACTTTGATAGATAATCCAAATCTAGGATCCAGTTTGTGATTTAGAATTAAGATTAGGGTTGTAAGACCATAACTTTTGAGTGAAGGCAGAAAGTAAAAATGGGGAATGAATTAATTAATAGCTCAAATGACAAGATTTAACTTAAGATGCGACAATAATCATGAGAAATCGATTCAACATGGCTAGCTGTACACCCTGAACTTTACCAACATTTAAAAGTTTTTCTTATCTTGTTTTATTTTTTTAATTTTTGAAAAGAAGGTAGTCGCCAATATTAAATACTTATTATTATTATTATTATTATTATTATTAAATACTAAAAATAGTTGAAACTGAAAAAATAAAGTTATAAAAATTTTATACGATGGATCTCATTTTTCAAGAGCCCCAAATTTCATTCTTTTAAAAATAAATATGGAAAAATATAATAAAAAGAAAAGAAAAGCAAACGTCATATGAACGAGCCAAAAAGGATAAGACAAAAGCAAGAGAGACCTAATACAGACCTCATTAAAACACCCAATAAAAAAATAAAAATAAAAAACCCGAGGAAGAGTGCCCGCTTACAACAGTGAAATCTATAGAACTCTCTGCTAGAAAACTCAAGAAACATATCTTTATATATATAAAAGAATGAACAAAATGACACATGACAATCATACATCATTTTTATATTAAATGTAGCTAATTAATTACTTTATATTTTATGTTACTAAAAAGCATAATTAAATAAAATAGAAGTGTTAATTTAATTTATTTAAATAATATATGTTAAATTTCAATACTATATAAGTTATTTACATATTTGAAATTTGTTAATTTACATAATAGAAAAGTTTAGAGAAAAAATATAGATAAATAAAAAAGAAAAAAAAACTAAAATAAAGGTAAGTTGATGAAAATTAAATAATTTTATTGAATATGTGTTTTAAAATAAATTATGAAATTTATTTGTAAAATTTTAACTTTCATTTTTTATCATCTAATTGAAAATAAAAATTGAGGGTTGTTAGTGACATTAAAAATAAAAAACAAACAAAAAAAATGGTGGTTGTGTTGAATAATATAAAAATATATATTCTTTTCAAAATAATAAATAAAAAATTATTTATGATAATCTATAAATGCAACTCATACTTGGACAATTAAATAACTATTTAATCATAATATATTTTATTTAATGTTAAATTAGAAATATATATTGCACAAATCATAAATTTAATTTTAATGTATAAATAATATTTACAATTTTCAAATTTTACCAAAATTAATTAATTTTTTTATAAAATCTTGTGTATTACACGGGAACTATACTAGTTAGGTATATATAGTTATGACACATTTATTGTACTAGTTTTTTCAATTTTGTTATGAAATGTGAGGACCGATCCTGAGTGATAGGACACATCGATCTCACTCGATGGTGGGTTCCATTAGTTAAACCAAGAAGAAGGCATCCATTAGTGAGATTCCATTGAATTAGTTATGAGTGTTACAAGCATATAGAATTGAAAAAAGAAGAAGAAATAGAATAGCATGTGAGGATGGATGGTGAAAAGGAACAGAGTTCCCTCATTCCAAAAAAGGCATATACATGTGCTTTGCTACATAGTTAATCTCATTTCCAACATTATCACTTCAAACCATCTCATTTCCAAAGCTTTGCTGAGTCAGAAAAGTGTCGACATTTCCATTGTTTGTTGGGGCTCATAAAGTTGTCCACACGCACTTTCTCTCTCTTATTTCTCTCAGTTCTTGGTCTTGGGAAATCTATCATTTGCTGATGATTGACACCTGTCTACAAGCATGGAATTTTAGAATATTATAATTATAATCCCACCCCATTGATTTTGGGGGTTTCCTTAATTCAAGGAGCTCGTTATTATTTCCATTCGAAAAAGATTCTTATTGGTTAACCAAATCGTGTTCACGTGGGTTCAGCCAATAGAATTCCATCTTTTCACGCCATTTCTATAACTATAATCATTTGTTTCCTTCCACCACCCCCAACCATTAATTAATTACTTCTTCTATTCTGCCCATAAATTAACTACTAATAATTATTTATTAATTTACTTCTTAAATAATAGTACATAAACAATTGATCCCCATATTAAATAGAATCCTGCTGTTAACTTTTGATATACATTATAAAAGTTGCTATTAATATTTTCTAATTGATGTAGAATAACTGTTTGACTGGAAAATATTCCAAAGAAATTTATTTGACTCCTTTGTTCATCCTTCAATTGGGTATTGATAGCTTTAAAAAATAATTGAGTGTTCATAGGAAACTTATGTATATTATTGTTTATTGTAGAACCCAACATTACTTCCTTCAGAGAGCTATAAAATGTGACATGATGAGAATTAAAACTCTTTTCTTTTCCTTTTCTTTTTCTTATTATAATACTTGTTACATCATCAGTTTGGGTACATGAGAAACTTAATATTGGATTCTACGTCAATATATATGATACATAATTACATCTTATGAAGTATAGCAAATATAAATTCACAACTGAATTTCATTCATATTTAGTCAATTTTCTTTCCACATACCAGTTACATATCAGTCTTACAACCTATACCATCATAATTCAAGACGTACTAACAAAATCATGTTCAATTGTACTATCTAAATTCGGGCTACATCATCTTTTCTTGTCTGCACATGCTATTCAAACTTAAGTCGTACCATTATAATCAGTACCATCAAATGAAGAAATGTAAATAATAAAATAGCTAAAATGAACAAAATAAAGAAGATAATTTCTTATTAGAGTTTAGTATAAATGATGATTTTCACCTGAATAAATGGTTAATAATATGTTAGTATTATTCAATCAATGTATAGTATTTACAATAACATGTAGTACTTTAACTCTCTCTCTCTCTCTCTCTCTATATATATATATATATAATTCCAAGTCAAAATCCAGCCAAGTTTAGTCATTCTGAATGTTTATAATTTGCAAAAGCAAAAGTAATTTCCTAAACTTCAATAAAGATGAGAAAAAAGTACTTAAATAAAAAAAAAAAATGCATAGGTGTAAGTATGAGGTCCACCAAATGAAACATGGATGGGCGTGAAAACGCCAAAAAATGAGGGGAAATCTCTCAAGTGTCTGCCCAAAGCTTTTATCGGTCAGTTTAAGGTTTAAAGTTACTTAAATGGGAATAAGTTTTTCCCCTTATAGAAATTCTCAGATTCCCCACGTGTCACTGACTTATAAGCCGACGGCGCCATTTAACTATTTTTATTTGCACATTGGTCCTCCACTTCTTCACTATTCCCACTTCCCACCCCTGGATTATGATTTCCGGAACCCCAACTTTCTAAAGTTTTTTTTCCAAATATTATAAAACTATCCCATTTTTTGGCCTATAAAAAGGGCTTGACTTTGATACTAAGCTCAGGATGTTCCACCCCATCAATTCTAGACTTCATTTCTAAGCTCAATAAAAGTAACCCTTTTTTCTTTTTTAATTCCGATTATCATTTTTGCTCTTCTGAGATCAGCTTTAACCTAGGTGTTTATTTGAGATCTGAAAGTTTGATTTTGTCTCACATTTTTCAGAGAAGAAACCCTAGAAATTAAAATCTTGATTGTAGAGAAGATCATGGGGAGGGGGAAGATTGTGATCCAGCGAATCGATAACTCGACAAGCAGACAAGTGACTTTTTCTAAAAGGAGGAGTGGATTGTTGAAGAAGGCCAAGGAGCTTGCCATTCTTTGCGATGCTCAAGTTGGAGTCGTCATTTTTTCTAGCACTGGAAAACTCTATGAATTTTCTAATACCAGGTTTTTTTTTTAATTATTATTTCATCTCTCTCTCTCTCTCTCTCTCTCTCTAGATGTTAAACATAGAGATCGATGTGTATATATATGTGTGTGTATATGTGTGTTTTATAATTTCATGATCTGGTTTGCGTGTACTGTCTTCTAGAATCATATATTCCAAGGAGTAAACCCAAGTACAGTTAATGTTTGATTTGTACTTTGGTATTGTACAACTATATATGAAGAAACACTGTTCAAATCAACACTGATTATTTAGGGTCTAATACCGTTTTGCATGGCATCTTAGTATAAGAAGATAATTATCAATCAAGATGGGAGATTAGTAATATTCGTTGTTTTCATAACTTCCGTGATTTTTTTTTTTTTGGAGTCGAAAGTACAAAGTATGTTATCTAGTTTTACAGTTCTCAATGGTTATAGAATAATATGTTCTACAATCGTCAATGAGTAGATATATATGACTAGAATGTCCTCATTTGACTTTGAGATTTGTACTAACTAGATATCCTACATTTAATTCGATTGTATATAAGAAATTAACAATTTCTGATGATTAGAATCAGATTAAGCATATATGTCGAGCCAGTTCTTAGCAGAGAGGGTTCAAATAGAAGATTTCAAATATGCTACTATAAGAAAACATTAAAGTTCAGTGTGAATTATCATTAAGATAGATAGATATGAAATGAAACACCATTTTGGTAGAGAAGAAATAATTATGAGTGAAAGGTGGATATAAGACAATTAATCTTATTATAATAACTGGTCCTTGATGTTTTCATTTTGGTAAATTGTTTCCCCGTTTTGTCAGTTAGTCAACATTTTCATGTCGAACCTAGCTAGGTATTTTTATGTCGAAAAACTTATCATGGTATAACACTATAATATGATGGTACAAATTAAAGTGCATCTATAAATTCTTATTTTCCCTTAGGGGCCTGGTCCTCTCTGTGGCACTACAACTGCAATTTTCTTAGAGATTAAGAAAACATGTATACATCATAGCTTGTTACAACAGAATCCTCAGCTTTCCCCCTATATATTATCGTATCTTTCTTCCTATCTTGATATTTCATAAAAGAAATGAAAGTGGTAGATCATTGGAAAATGAAGTGCTCTCAGTTATGATGCTTATATATAATGATGTTCTTATTTAGTAATTACTTGTTATTTTAAAATAAATAAAATTTTACCTCATTAGAAAACCTCAACTAGTTGTTGCACCAGCAAGACCTTTATTACAATAATGTGTAAGAACCAAGTATGTGGAGTGAAAACATTTTTCAAAATGTTTTAGAGTCTGTCATCTCATTGTTTTCCAATGTTTAATTTCCAAAGTGATGTGTTATTAATTTAGGATGGAGTTTATGTTGCCACAAAGTAAGTGAAACTATGTTTTGTATGGAGAAGAAATGCTTTGGAATTGTCTTTTTGAAGGTAATCAAGGCCAAGAGAGCCTTTCTTTTTGGAATTGAATCAAGAAATATGTTATTATAAGATACACCTCGTGATAGCTAGGTTTGATAAATCCATGTGTATGATAGTTTAAGATTTTAACAACTAAAAGAAAAGATTATCATTAACTGTGTTGGTCCATCTCCTCTTGCACTAAAAAAGAGTATCCTAAATCAAATCACATAAATTATTAAGAAATTAAAACCTTTCCTGTATGTCTTTTGTCTTGTATATAATGGAAGAAGAAAAAACATAGAGAAAGTGCTTTAGTAATTTAACCTAATGTAGGTACATATAAACTATACACTTAGTTTTAGTTCGTGTAAAAATTTAATTTTGTGGTGTTTTTTAGGTAAACTAGAACAAGAAACAAAAGTTAAAATAAGTTATATTGATAAGCATGATGAACGTCTGACTAATTTTGCAGCTAAAAGGAATCAAAGAAAGAAATATATAGTTACTATGCTGTCAAAATTTTGGGTCTAGTTATAGTGGTTCTCATCTTAATTTGATGATTTATTCTTCTAGATGTTATAATTATGAAATACATAAGGTATGTTATCTATCATGAATTACATATACACACAAGTGCATACACATATATGATCGTGTCATTGTGTGTAGATATCGACAATCAATATCGATCCACAAAAACTTACATGAGACCATCTCTAATTGAAAATCAGTTTGGTATTTGTTTTGTAACTGAAAAACAGGCCTATACACATTCATATACATAACCATCTTAGATTATGCACATTAAGTTTATGTTTAATCCTATCTTTTATTTTCTTGATGCTTGAATTTACTTCATCAGTTACAAGATATTGATAAACAACAAAAGAGAATGACAATATCATATTTCCTATAGATCTTATGTTGTGAATATAAACTCAGTTTTAAAGGGTGAAACAAGAAAGGGAAAGAGGACAAATAAAAATAATTGCACCTCTTAATAAGATATTTCGGGTCCAGAAGAAATTTATTTATTTATTTAGGTCCCCAATTCTTATCTTGCCTTCAAAAAAATCTATCATTATCTTGAAATTTTCTGTTCTTTAAATTTATTTGAATATAATTTTATGAAATCGTATCATGAATCTAATTTTGTATGTCAGATCAATAGATTTAGAATTCATAACCCACAAAATAAAAATTCACTTGAAAATATGTTTGGATTGTATGTTGTGAAACTTGGTCTCACGATATTATATGTGTTGTATATTTAAATGTTAATATTGATTGAGACAATACTTATGTACTTCTAGAAAAAAAAGAAATGACTCATAGGTCTCTTTTCCTATATAACTAGAATGAAATCGTAATACTGACAGTTTTTTTTTTGTTTTTTTGACAGTTTCATTTTTTATCTGATCTTTGTTAAAAAAACAAATATTGCATGCAGAAAAATTGAGATACTGAAAATGACTTTTTCTTCGATTGTAAAATATGTTTCCGATATTTCAATTATTAGTCATTACCTGTTTGCACAGTACAAACAACTAATGAGGATTATATATGACTAATTAGAAATTGATTATTGAGTTTTACTTTTTCTAAAGTATTTCATTGTTAAATTCCAAGTTCCGTGACACCTAGTGAAGGTACATTACATTATTCTATGCATGTTTCAAAGGTTTGAAGCTTATCTAGTGCAAGTCATTAGATTATATGTAATAATTGCTAGTGTTTCACACACTCAACCATTGAGATCATATGCATGGATTTGATATAGAACTCAATGTCTGGTTTTTATGAACTCAGTATCAATTTAAAATAACATTATTTTGTATTGAACTAAGACACAAAATACTAATATATTACATTAAAGTTAGCTTTATAATTAACTACACATGGTGTTCTACACTAGGATTTCATATACACACATATATACCCTCACAATGCAGATAGATATGGTATGATGAGCACTAGTCTTTAATATATAGGATGGCCTACACCTCCACAAACTCCACTATTGGTAGGTAGGCTCATCATCATCATCATCCACCAAACTTCTTTCATTTAACAATCCCTTAATTAATTCACTTTTTTTCTTTAAGTAGTCATGGCCATGAAACTGAATTCACACTTTCATCTTTTATATGGAAAACTCAAGAGATACCTAGTCCTAAAGCAAACCACTTAAGTACCATTTTCTCCACTCTTTAACTAGTTGTTTAGTCTACCTTTTTCTAATGTTAAGATAGAGTTGTATAAATTATGCCAACTTGTTTCACAAGCTAAAATATCCTCTCTTAATTTATTGCTTGTATCATATGTTTATGTAGTTGGGAATATTTATTTTAATGTAGTTTAAAACACAACACAAGCATATCTGTTGCTTGACTCTCCAACATTGATTCTTGAAATCAACATTCATATTATTAGGAGATTCTTATAACTTTATTTCTTTATTAAAATGAAGTTGTCGTTTAGTTTGTGTATTAATCTATATGCTATATATATGGTTTAGAATCCATTGAGTGTGTGGATGCATATATGTGTGGTTTTGTAGTAAATCAAGATGTTACTTATACTTAGTGCATGTAATGTAATTCATCAGATGTAGCATTTAAAAATTCAATCTTCAATACCATAAAGAGTCAATAACTTAATTAAGCAATGCATGCTAACGTTGAATCCATTGCTATTTGTTCTCCAAGTATAGCTGTGTCTGCTAATACAAGTATTGGTGCACTATAAAAGTTCAAAGACTACAAAATTAATTAGTATACTAATTAAGTATCAACTTTATGCATCTTTGGATTTATTTATTTTTTTGGAAAATTGCTGACTTGATAAGAATGGCAATTGCTAATTATATGCCATTCAAAATTTGGTGGTTGAGAACTTTGAGAGTAAGTCTCTTGTGAGACCGTCTCACAAAATTTTAATGCATTGCGTGAGACGGATTAACCCACAATCCAATTATCCACCACTCAAACCCAACAATTAACATGTTATTTGTGGTGATGGACTCTGTCTCACTGAAACTATCTGTGAGACCATCTCACATGAGTTTTTGTGAAAATTTTAAAAGTTAATGAACCATACTTGTAATTCATTAACTCTGTGTACCAAAAGTGAATAAGATCATACTTATAGAACTAAAATTGTAATTTTTCTTTATGTTAATAAAAGATTTTCAGGTTCTAGCTAGGCTTTACAAAAAGAATATATAAAATACTTGCAAATTAATTGGGTTTTAAAGATATTGAATCATGAAAGATCTCTTTTCTAATAAATTATTTTACAGATAAGTAGGTCATGTGATACTTAAACAGGCCTCTCATTACCCCTTACAACTTTGTGCCTAACCATACATGAAATCTATATATTTAGGAGCACTACCTTTCCAAACCCTGAAATTGGGACACTAATTTTTTTTTTTTTTGGCTAATTTAAGACAGTCCGAATTTCCAAAAATTCAGGCCTAAGTCGCACGTGTAGGGAATGTGCTTTTCGAAAATTTGATTCGATTCTCACTCAAATCATCAAGCTTGAATCGGATTGAATTCGGTAAATGGATCACTATGCAGGTCAAGGAGATAATTAAGTGTTTTGCGTAGAAATCACACAATATTTGGGTTAAGTTTAATCAAAATGAAATTTAGTAAACATGTAAAGAACTATATGATCATTTGAAGGAATATCTGCAAATATTAAAATTTAACAGTGTTTGATGAAATTTTTTCTTGTCAAATTTCTCAATATTTCCTTACTTTCTTAATGTTGGTGGATGTTGATTCATTATATACACACAAACCTATGATTTCACACAAAGCTGCAAGGTTTCCTGATTTTCTGCATTTTCTTGAACAAATTATGATCAGCATCAGATCAGTTATTGATCGATACACTAAGGTGAAAGATGAACAACATCAGCTGCTTAATCCTGAATCTGAGATCAAGGTACGTATGATTCTGCTGACCATTACATTTTCATGTTAATCTCAATTTATTTCATTACTTTTTTTTTTTTTGCTATGTAGTTTCAAGATAATTGCTTCTAATACTAATTACTAATGTTGTACTTATTATATATCATAAAATGAGTTCAAAGAATCTAATTTTAACTGTAGCACTATCTTCTCGTGGCAATTAAGGGGGTAATCAATTGACATCTCAAAGTGATTAATTAAGAGCTCTATGTTTCTTGTATTTAATTACAAGGCCAGAGCCCTATACAATCTCATTGAGCAAAGTCAGTCCACTCGAGAGTTTCTGCTGCATAAAATATTAAATATTCCAAGAATTTTTGTTAGTTCTAAGAGAAACGAACTATCTTTTAATGGAAATTATGCTAAGAAGAAAATCATGCATGGCTTCTCAATTCATGACTCAGCCAGATTACTTTTCTGCCCCTCTTGAGATATCACTACTTAATGTGGCAATCTCTACTTCTTAATTCTATCTCAATAGCACATGAAGACAAAGGCATAATCGAGATTCTAGTCAATTATACACTAGTTATGTCCATAAATGTTAAATTAATCAAAAAATGATCCAAGAACCATAAATTGAACCGTCTCTGCTTTAATTATAATCTCATCATTAATCCATGAACTATTTTCTTGGAATATATATCCCAAGAAATGTGCTTATAATGCTCAGTATATTTCATAAGGGGTAAGAATACACTGGACAATGCATATTAACATGCAAAGAATCTGTTGAGAACTCATTAGTGTTTACATAATTCCATTAAAAGATAGCTACGTTTGTCTTGACCCAACAGAATTTTTCTGGAACCATTTTTTTTTTTTTTTTTTTTTTTGCAATTTTGTCCTATATTTTAGATTTTGTCCAATTTTTTTACCACCAATTTTAAATACTTTGATTTTAGTCTCCTAACCATCATTTTGTTCCAATGTCCAACCAATTTTACTCGATTTTTGCGTACATGAAGGATTTTTTCAATTCCGACTTCCATGTAGGCAAAAATTGACATTCCAAGCAAAATCAAACCAAACTTAGAATACATAATTTAATGGTAAAAAAGTTGACAAGACCAAAATTACGGGACAAAAATTGAGATTTTTTTAAGCATCAAATAATATGGTATCAGCTGAACTAAGCTGATGAAGACTTTTATTGCGTGATTTAATCTCCTTTCTGAAAGAAAAAAAAAAAATTAATTATGAATGCATTATTTTTTATATCATTTTTACATTTCCCCCTCATTGTACTTGCTAGTTTTGGCAAAGGGAAGCAGCAAGTTTAAGGCAACAATTACAAGATTTGCAGGACAATCATCGGTAAATTCTTTCTTACATTCATCATACTGTAGTGCCAACAATTACAAAATTAGTTGACATGAAATATAACACAGGAAATTGTTGGGAGAAGAACTTTATGGATTGAGTGTCAAAGATCTACAAAGAATAGAAAACCAATTGGAAATAAGTTTGCGAGGCGTTCGTGTGAAAAAGGTCTGATTATATGATCCTCTCAACTCTTCTCAGGATTAAAATCTTTTTTCGTATCATAATTTTGATCACTTACGTAGATGGTTTCATAACAATCACATTTTCCAATTTAATCTTATAACTTGAAGTACCATTCGATTTTGGTCCTATTTTGGCTGGATAATTTAAGATTGTTTGGAAGTCCTAAATAATATGTCACGTGCTAACTCATCTGACAATTTTTCAGAGATTTTGAATTTTCCAAGCAAAATACGACCAAAATTGAGCAATATTTCAAGTTACAAGACCAAATTGGAAAAGACCAAAAAAAATGCAAGTGTTTAAAATTATGAGACAAAACATGATTTAAACTCATCCTCTGAAGAAACACTTTTCTCTGTTTCTTCTCTTCTTATCTTCTGATGTATTTTAATCGTGACTTAACAGGAACAAATGTTAACCGAGGAAATTCAAGAACTTAATCGAAAGGTACGTCTAACAATCATTCAATCATTAGAGAATATGCACCAAAGAAATAGAAAAAAGAATCATCAACAAAATTGGTTGAACTTGTTTCAGGGAAATCTCATCCACCATGAGAATTTGGAGCTCTATAAGAAGGTAAAACTCGTAGAACAAGAAAACACGGACTTATATAGAAAGGTATTATGGTAAAGTGACTTAATGGATTCATCAAACCATCAAATTCTAGTCTCATATATTTGTGGTGAATTATGGTGTACCTTAGGCTTATGGTGCAAGGGAAGTAAGTGCAGAGAATGAAAGTCTCTTAGCTCCACCTGGTTTCACCATTAAGCATGGACCAATCCAGCTTCAACTAAGCCAACCTACGTTACATAATGTCGAAACCCTAGCAAGAGCAACCGAATCAAGGTATAATCTCTCAAGTTAAATGTAAATAATTGGAAAACTAGCTATTGCTTTGAATTTTTGTGTAACGTGTTGATTTTAAGTCATTTGGAGCGTGTAAAAGTTAATATATAATACACAATCGATGGGATGGTATTAATTTAATTGTCATTGATAGACAAGGGAAATTTTCAAAATTGGTTCGGTTCAAAAGGGAGTCTCCCAAGTCTAGTAATGTATCTTTTAAAGCGTCGCAAGTTCAGTCCAAAAGTCCTGAAATTTTTGGATTTTCACCGGAAAATGCATGGTCATGTGAGGTGCACATAACATTTTCCAGTCAAAATCTCAAATCCAGACTAATTTATGACTTAATATAAAGATGCAAAACTTAGTTGTGAATTTTGACTAGGTTTGGAGACCTCCTAACCAAATTTTTTTTTTTTTTCAAATATGGTTAATTTGTGAACAAATTAAGTGGATACAAGCAAGTGGAAGGTGGATAAAGCATGATAAAGTAGTGGTATTATGATGATGATTAGTATTGTATGATGTGTGGTTGAATCAGAAGGTAGCAATGGGCAATGAAGATGAACGATGCATGTCAATGGCAGTTGATGGGATTTGAAGTACTTAGAGTGCATTTCAAGGATTGCTTCATATACTTGCTCCAATTTTAAGTGTTGTACGTTGAATACAAATATATATACTGCGTTTCCTGTGTGTATCCAATCTTCTATTCATTACAACACTTAGATACCAGATACCATCATTTCTTTCAAATCTAGGGTCTTATCTAGCATTTCTAATAGCAAAACCAAAACAAAAATAAATAAATAAACTCAATGGCAAAACAAATGTCATTTTGGAACAAAAAAAAAAAAGTCCCAAAAAAGGTTATTATTACTGGGATTCAAAAATATTAATTCATCTTTTACCAAAGTTATCCTCATTATTACTATTCCCGAATTAAATTATATATAAATGATTATTAGGACTTTTTTATTACCTATAACAAATGTACTTAAATATCATCTCAGTAAGTGATTATTAGGAATTTTATATAACCTATAACAAATGTACTTAAATATGGAGAGATCGATCTTTTTTATTCAAGATGAAGAGAGTAAATAAATAATTCTAGACACTGTATGGCACATCAATAGAAAGACTACTTTTGGTAGAGTGAAAAAAAATGGAAGATGACAGAAGAAAATGTGTTACGACTTACGAGAGATCAGTAGTAACATCGACCACCAAAGAGTAGATCATTTTAAATTATAAAGGACTTGAACACAAATAGTGAAAAATAAATGAAACAATCTCCCAAAAAATTAATTCAAAGGCACAACACTGAGAATTGTAAGGTTCTCCATTCAAATAATAAAAATAATATTTTAAGTAAATATTGTAGGGCTTTTACCCAATAAAGGGAGCCCTTCCAGAAATTCTCGACTGCCCGAGGCAAGCCCGAGCCGAAGAGGGGGTTTGGAAATAGTTTTCAACCAGCAATAGACGCGCCTCGGTTAGAACCTCACTAGCTGCGTCATTGCCCCAAGCGCAAAGATAACTTGTCTTCCTCTTCTTTCCCCTTTTATTTCTTCCTCGCACCTTTCTTCTTACCTAAATAACCGATGTGGGATGAGAACCCCCCACTAAGACACGATTGGAAACTCCGAGGTGGGATGAGAACCAAACTAACAGTTAATAATTCCACCCTAAGAATTGCAAGTAAGATTTCATTCGTATAGATCGAACTGATTAATTTTTGTTTCAGATTTCCTGTATAGTGAGAATTTGCCAGACACATCTTTAGCTTCTTTTAGGAATATAATAAGATAACCCTCTAGGAGTACAATAAAATAACCATAAGAGTACAAAATAAAAATTGAACTAAATTGTTGGGTTTTTCCTAGAATGGAAAAAGCCCTCCAAAAAAAGGCGTATGCTGCTTGAATAGCGACGAGCACACGGTATTCTTTAGTAAAAGGCGAAAGAATAGTCCGCTTTGTGCTCAACGCGCAGCTGCGTGCATTTCTGCCATGCTTCTCGTTTCTATTTATTCACGTGAATTCCAACTTCAATTTCTTGTTTCTCGATGTGGGATACTTGTTTGGGCCTTCTAACTCAAACAAGCTCAAATGATGATAACATTACTCGGCCCATATTATCTCATCATTTACACATCTTTTTTTAATATATCAACTTGAGCAATTTGCTTACTCTTGGGCTGGTTAAAATATTAAAGATACTAGTTCTAAAGATAACAAATAAAATTGTTACAAATCATATTGAAGGCCCAACAATGTAACTTGGTCGTTTAGAATAGATAATTAAATACGATAAATAAAAAAAACTAATCAAAACTAGATGTGATTTGATTTTTTAATTTTTTTTACAAGTTTTGAATCATTACAGTTTGTTGTAAGAATTTTAATCTTGATGTATTTTATTATAGCAGGCAAATCATGATCATACAAATATCATAGATCAATGATTAGGATTTGTCAAATTCAAAATTGATAACACAAAATGAGAGAATTCGAAGTTTATAAAATAAATGTCAAATTAGGATGAAAAATTATAATTAATCCAATTAAATAGTGTGATTTTCTGATAGATGGACTCAAAAACGTTAGTGTATGTGAGGACCATACAAGTAGCCAAGTAGCCCACCCTTTACTTTCTATGATCACGATTGTATTTTTTAGGGCTTAAATATTCCGTGGAAATAAAATTAATAGAAAATATCTCAGTGATAAGTGATCACAATTTTTTTATATTTTGTAAAACCAATATCTATTTAAAAACCGAAAGTGCAGAAAATGATTTCTTATCGACTTCTCAACAAATATATTATTCTATTTAGTTAATTTATCCAAAACCCAAACTTTTATGTAGAACACAAAAAACAAGGTAATCAATCCAGCGATCCATGTCACTGTGTGTGTGTGAAATCAGTGTGTGGAAATTGGAATAATATTCTAAAATTCTAATTAATGCTTAATATCACAGCATATGCTCCATTCTAGCACAATCTGATAGATATCCAAAATCTCCATTAAAAAGAAAATTGCAAAATATTAATTCTTATATATGTACAATGTGCCGTCGCCGTCGCCGCCGCCTAAAATCTGGCGATGTAGTGACATCGGGCGTAATCATCGTCTCTGTGGCAACCGTCGTCGAAGTTCTGAGAATAGCTAACGGCGTCGTATTGGAAAGTGAGAGGCTTCGTGGTGCCATAAATGCTCTTGCTTTCATTCACTAACCTTCGGAGAAGTTTCCGCAGTCGCCGGGTGCGGTGAGTCTTGTCGGCGGCGGCGGTGGTGTGAATGTGGGAGTAGTCCTCGTGGACCGGCACGCACGACGGCGACATGCAGCCGGAAAAGTAGGATGAGCGGCGGTGGTGGATAATGTCGCCCATTTTTTTTGGGATTAGAGAGAATATTTATGAGTTGGTTGAATAGTGGAGAATAGAGATTGAGAGAAGAAGACTTCACTTTATAGAATTTGGATTTTGGAACAACTGGGGAAAAGGGATCCAATGTGGAGACTAAACTTTTATCGTTATTTTACTTTTGCATTTTTGTGGGCCTAATCAAATCCTTTCTTTCTTTCTATATGAAATTTTTGGATTTCTATATATGTAATATATATTATGTAATCTGTACATATTAAGGGTCCATTTGAAATCCAATTTTTATTTTCTTATTTTTGCCTAATGTGTGTGGATTTTTAATTTGAATAGATTTAAAATTCATTCATTTCAAATCATTCTATCCTAAAATGTATTGAAATATCAAATAAAATACTATTTAGTATTTAGGATAGATAATGACTTAGTTGTAAAAAGTTTAAATAAATATAATCATATCAACTCCTTTTCGTTTCGATTCAACGGCTAGTAAGAGAGGTATGCTTGTTTGAGTGAGAAGACTGATCATTCACCTTCAAAATTAAGCTTAAAAACACCCAAAAATATGTCATATCAAAGAAAACTAATAGAGAAACAAAATTTGTCATTTAAGTTGTGATAGTAATTAATTGATGTATGTATGAAAAAATCAATTAAAATGCCATCATTTGATGCTTATTCATCAAACAACCACGAACATTGTTTTGAGATGAAATTAATTTCAATCACACATGGGATTATTATGTTCGGTATGATATTTCAATTGGTATATGTCGGAACTATTATCACAAAAGATGTGATAATTTAAATGATATCCATAATCTATGAAGTGATATATACCAAAGGGTACTTGGTCTGTGGCTTCCAAGATGGAATATTAGGAAAACAATGAAAGAAAGAGATTCATATGAAGTAATGTTTTCTTTTTTTAAAAAAGGAAAAAAAGTACTAATGTTTATGAAAATTTGAGATAATATATCATTTCCATAAATGGAATCAACAAATTGGAAATTTGGTCGGTCACGGATTGCCTAAAGGGAGAGTAGATATGCAATCGTCATTGGGAATCTTAATTAATCCCTTATTTTCTATATTTTAAATATTGGTAATATAATTTTTTTTCAAAATTTATACTTTATATATATACACAAAGTTATATATAAGTATTTTGTAGATAAAAATCGCTCGTATATGCAGTAACCGAACTAAAAGTAACTATATCTGTAATACAAAATAATAAATTTAATGTTAGTTATCTGGATTGATTTTATTTTTTTTATGGATTTACATTAGTCTGTCGTTTCCAATTTTAGTTAAATGGTTTTGATGAATTTAATCTTCCTCTAATTTAAATAAATTAAAAATCCATTTATTTCAAATCTCCTAATTCAATCATAATATTTTCCTTCATTAGAGATAAGTAACTATTTTATTTTATGCTTTTATCTTCTTGATATTTTAATTTGAACATTATATCTTTTACCAAAACAACTTTGTCTCTCCTTAATACTTATGTCTGTCATAAATCGAAACCGGGTAAAGTTGAACTCGAGTAATTGACATAAAATGATTAATTGAATTATCATTCCATATTAAATAAGTATAATTTAGATTTCTAACTTAAATATCCTATTACATCTTATCGTAATATGATAAATACAGGTTAAATATGCATCGATAACGTCATTTTCCTGTATATTGATAAAGTTTTTATTCTTTTACATGATTTTCAAATTTAAATTGAAACAAAATATCCATTAAAAAAACAAATATTAGGAAATGGAATTTGACCGACTGCACGGTCCCAAATTAAAGAAGGTATCGACAAGTAGATGTAGGATTGACTGTAGAATAAGGTTGTAAAATATAAATAAATATTTTATGTTAAGTGTAAAAAATATTACTACATAATAGGCAAATGTGAAGAAGATGTTTTCTATGTATACATTAATCATTATAACTTTTTTTTTATCTTCTTTTGGAACACAACATCTACACATGACTATAGACCCCATTCCACTCGAGAACTCATCACTATTTTATAATATAATATGAATTTTATAGTAACTTCTCGTGAATCTATTTTCATGAGATGTGTTAATTCATAACCCAGAATAAAATGCATATTGATTTGTAAAAATGAGTTTGATTTATGGATAACGGGACTCTGTCTTACAAAATTATATATGTGAAACTGTCTCAAATAAATTTTGGTGCTTGTGAAATTACAAAATACTAATATACGTACGTATTATAAAAAAATAATTGTAACACCTAGGACGAAACGGTGCATCATCGTAAAAAACAAATTTAATCGAAACACATATTGGAAACGAAATGTGAAAGAGAAAATTTATCAAAAATAAAAAGAAGTAAGTTTTTTTTTTGTTTTTCTCTCCTTTCTCTCTCCTCTGTCTTTCCAGCCGGCGGCCGCTGCATCGGCGCCGTCTCTTCCTCTCCCATTTTGATCGATCTTCGCACCATTTATAGCTTTCACCGAGCCTTTTCTAGATTCGGGCTCGGTTTTTCGTTTCAACGTCTCCTCCGCCAAGAAACGGCCACTAAATCCCAGCGAAACCCTCTTTTTCTCTCTCCTCTCTTCTTCTTTCTCTTCTTCTCTCTCTCTCCCTCACCGGAACTCTCTATCTCTCCCTTCTGTCGCTGTTCGTCTGTGTGTGTTGGGACGCCGTAGCTGAGTGTTGTGTCGGAGAGCGCACGGTGCACGCAGCTGTGTGGGTGTGTGCGTGTGTTAGGCGGCGTTAGCGTTCCGTCGTGCGTCGACAGGTGCACACAGTGTGCACCTAGTGTGTGTGTGTTTGGGGCGGCGCCTCGTTGCGCCGCCGTGTGTCGTGGGTTAGGAGTGGCCGGCGCATCGGATGCGTAGGCATGTTGCTTGTGAACCGCCACCGTGTGTGGCGACGGGTGTGTGTGGTTGGGGACGGCGTTGATAGCGCCGCTGTTGCTGCTGTTTGGTTGTTGTTGTGCGTGCGTGCACGGACGCCGAGGTGAGGCTGCGCCTCAACCACGCGTCGTGGGCGTTAGGTGTGCGTGTGTGCGCGTCGGTCTGCGTGTGGTGTTGCCGGCGACATGGTGTTGCTGGCCGTGTTGTCCGGTGGCGGGAAGGGTTTGGTGAGGGAGGGGTCGATCTGTAATTTTTGTTAAAATCGGGGATCGAATTGCAAACCCTAGACTCTTAGTATTTTTGCAAGTTAACCCTCCATCTTTTGAAAAATCTTGTTTTAGCCCTCAAGTTTATGAGTATTATGTTTTAACCCGCATAGGTTCAAGCTTTAGACTTTGACCCCCAGAACTTTCAAAAATTGCTTTTTGACCCCAAAGGTTTTAAAAATATCAAAAAAAACCCTAAATTTTTTTTGATTTTACAAAAATACCCCTGGTCAAAGTCAACTCTTTTCCAAATTTTACGAAAAAGTCTCTGCATCTTTAAACGCTCTGTTTAAGCTCGTTTTTCCTCTGTTTAAGCTCATTTTTCCTCCGTTAAAGCTCTAATCGATTCCTTTATGCCCAATGACCAAGTTTCGAACCTTCATTTCATTTTCTTTCCTTCAACGCCTTTCTTCGAGAGAGAGTTCTTTTAGTTGTGCGTAGTTATCGTAATAATGAAACTAAGAAACCTCTTTACATGTATAGGCTCTCAAAATGAACAAATATTTTAGAACTTAAGACTTTGATTTACACGAGGGTTACCACCGAACAAGGTGGGGGTAACTTCTAATCTTTAAATGTTTATGTTTTCTTTATTTGATATATAAATTATTAAACCCTACGTGTCGTGATTATATGTTGTGAATACTGTGTTCATACTATAATATTGTGAAGGGACTAAGGTCCACATTCATGCTACGAAGGGACTAATGGTCCATAAAAAATGCTACGGAGGGACTAATGGTCCGTAAAAAGCACCAACAGTATAAAAACCATTATATAGGGTAAGACGGGTTACTTCCACACCTATTTACAATTATGTGCTATGCATTTTATGTGTTGTGTCTAATTGTCGAACATATATATGTTTGATTTGTTTAACTGACTAACGAATTATAAAACATGGAAATTATCCCCACGAGTGTATTCAACGCACTCACCCCCGTATGTATTCGCGCTACGGGAAATGACGAGAATCAAGATGTGTAGAGAGGGTGGTGTCATATCAAGTTTTCTCTTTTTGTTTTTTAAAACTTGATGTTGAAACAATGTTTTAATGTTTCTCGTTTGTAAAACTATATTGTATTTTTCTTCTGATAGATCTTATATGAGATTTTTCCGCTGCTCAAGGTTTCAAACGTTTTGTTTCGGCTGGTGCCGATGTATTGTATATGTAAATCTTTCTATCGTCTGTTATCTTCTTCTTTTTATATAAAATATGTTCTTGTTCTCTTTCTCTGCACGCCCATTATATAACTTTGATAAAAATATGTTTTAGAAATGGAGCGTGACAATAATATCTTTACACATGCATTATACGAGGAATGAGTGATTAGATAGAGATTAGAGATTATAGATATAATTACTTTTGAGAAAGTAATTTAAGGTAGACCTACAATATTTAATGATGCTTCAACCTCACTAAATTATTCATGTGAAATATAGCAATAAACGCTATAATTAACTTGTCAATCATTCTGTTATTTTGTTAATTGGTTAGGGAGATAGGGTTAGTTGGTAACGAATAATTAGCTACCAAAATATATTTGTAGATGGTTATACTTTAATATTTTTTCTAATATTCTTTTAAGTAAAAACTACAAAATGATCGTGTAAATAAGAAAATATAGATGAAATAAATTTACACACCACATATAGGACAGTTTCACCATCATGTACATAATTTCGTACGACAGTGCTTTATTATTTACAAATCAAATTCATTTTAATAAATTCATAAATGAATTATGGCTAATAGATTACGAATTGACTGGTCTCAAAAATCAGATCCATATACAACTTCAAACGGAATCTTAATCTGAATTTAATATTAGAATTGTCTAAGAATATATTGTGGTTGAAAAGGTTTAGTAGACTGCTGACGAAGTTTAACGTAAGGACAGCAATATTTTTGTTGGAAAAAACAAAAAAGTGAAGTAGTTGACCTCATTTTAAGGTGATTTGAGTATTTAAAGTGAAGAGGTTACATTTTTGTAAGCAACGTAAATGAACTTTCAAACAATATGATGAGGCAATCACCAATAGAGAAAAAGGCTGACTTGTCATAACATAAAATGATGCTCCATCCACTCGCCTACTTTTAATTTTCAATATTATTAACATCCCCAATATGTATAAATCCGTGATACTATTTTATTTTGAAAACTATTTTTAATAATGTAATATCTTATATGAGAACTCATAGTGTATTATTTAACATCACGTTATTTTCTTTCTTTTTTTGATTAGGTACAAATGAAAAAATCAGCTCATTCGATCGTATGTTTTTCAATTTGGTATGATGTAAATCATGGAATGTGTCTGAGTAGACACCTATAAAAGAGAGCAATAGGAAATGTTAGGTTTAAACCTGTATTGTTGAATGATTTCTCCTCACATCACTGCAGGTCTTACCAACTTGATTATATCTCTGAGGGTATTTTCTTTCTCTTCTTCATTAGTACTTGTGTCTAGTTTTAGTGATTTTTCCATATAAAACTAAACAAATCACGACTCACGGAACACATTGCTATGAAAACAACGTAAATCAATGAGAAAACAACACAAAGATAATAAAAACCAAATTCACAAAGACAATTTCCTTATATTCTAAGTTTAATATTTCTAGTCTACTCAAAATAACGTTTTAGATAGATAGTTCAATATTTTGGTTTTATAGCTGCTCCAACAATGGCTACAATAGCATGAAAAGATAATAAAAATACCCTTAAAATTCAATCAAGTTCTTGAGAAATTTGAGAGAATCTTATTGATTTTGTCTTTTATAATCATGGAGCTGTACATGTATATATCGCAGAAGTGAAGTGGAGAGCCAAAGAAAATTGGTACCACAGAAAATAGAACCCAAAGTTTCCGGATATGAAGATTTTGGCACTTGGCTGTGACTATCTTGAAATATATATCTTTAATTATTCCTCTCTTTATAATTATTCATATCCATTGTATCTGTGTGTTGTGTGTGGTGGAGTTTGGGTGGAAGATATTTAATTGCAATTGAGTTTTAGGATAAATTAAGGAGCAGAAGATCAACGGTAAAGAGCGGATTAATTCTGGTTTAAAAAGGGAAGAGATAGATTGGAGACCTAATATATTCTGTCTTTAATTTAGGGATTTTGAATGGATTTTTTACATACCTATCTTTTAATTGAAAATGTTAAAATGTTTATTGTGGGCAACTCTTAATATGTATATGTAATAATCACATTTTCTGAAATTATGGAAAGTGAAATTAATAGATATACTAGATCTCTGACATATCAGCAGTGGACACATATTAATGTGCTCACGATGAGTAGTGTAACAAGACTGGTTTTTTAACAACGGTTTATTTAAACAATTTACTCCTTCATTTCAAAAAAGTATCATTTCGGAGTTTTTGTTATAAATTAAGATATTTGACAAATATACTCTTAACTAATCAAATAATTTATGTTAAAATGTCTATTGTAGGCAACTCTTAATATGTTCACCAATAATATGTAATAATCACATGTTCTGAAATTATGGAAAATGAAATTAATAGATATACTAGATCTCTGACACATCAACAATGGACACATATTAATGTGCTCACGATGAGTAGTGTAACAAAACTGACTTTTTAACAACGATTTATTTAAACAATTACTCCTTCATTTCAAAAAAGTGTCATTCTGGAGTTATTGTCATAAATTAAGACATTTGACAAATATACTCTTAACTAATCAAATAATTTATGATTCAAGATTAGAAAGAAAATTAAATTAATTTCATAAATGGTATCATAATAAATTTCTTAATTTTAGCTAATGAATATTAATAATGATAATTTGGAAATAAAATTATATAAACATCTAAAACAACACTTAATTTGAAGCAAAATTTAGACTCCAAAATTTGAAGTAAAATTTAGACTTCAGAACGACACTTATTTTGAAACGGATTGAGTAAAAGAAAAGAAGTCGTCAAAAAATAATAATTAAACTTTTTGAGTAAAAAGATAATAAGTATTTGAATGTTTCATTTCCTCTACAAGTCATATTTATAAAATATCATTTTATGACCCAAATACTAAGTGTAAATAACATTGATCAACGTAATTAGCATTATACTTATTATTTTTATTGGTATTTTTTATATTTTATTTGTTGATTGGTAGATATTTAAAAGTAATTTTTATAATTCTGAAATAAACAATTTGATTTATTATATTTGTATATTTATTTAAATAATATTTCAAATTTAATTTTTTATTTCAAAATTTTAAATATATACAATTTTCATTCTTCTTCTTCTTCTATTATTATTATTATTATTATTATTATTATTATTATTATTATTATTATTATTATTATTATTAATTCTTCTATTTATAAATATACTTTTTTAAATATTTGTATATGATGTTTGTAATTCAAATTTGTGATATTATTAAACCCAATAATTTAGAATAGTATATAGTGAATTTTAAAATATATAAATTTCTATTAATATAAATACTAATAATACTATATGTTTAAGTTAAGATAATACACTATTACATTATATTATGTTATCATAACTATATAGTTACTAAATGTTATCTGAAAAGGTGTGCAACACATGGAAGTTCTACTACTTCATGTATAGAGCATAAAATTATTTATTTGCATTTATTTACTATTGAAACATTAACCTTTTTATCTTGAAATCAGAAGTACACCATTCAGATGAAGATCATCGATCCATACTGATACAATATATTCTCTCCACCCCATTTATGTGTTGTTTTAAAGTTTTATTAAAAATAAGCTATGTAAAATTTTGATTAATATAACATTAACTATTCCAGAAATTTGTTATCCAGAATTCGAAAGAGAATTAAATAAATCCTAAATAATAAGATTTCTATCAAATTTCTAAATTAACTAGTTTAGCTAAAAATTCAAATGTTAGGTTGCAAATTAATAGATTCTAGGAGCAGTGAGATAAAGTTATATATAAAGTAAAACATATGATCCCAGAATCAAATGGCCCAATCTCAGAGTCAGACTGGTGCATATCTAATCCTGTAGGATATAAATAATTCAATGACATCTAAAAACTTGTGCATGTTGCAATAATTAATCATTTATTAATATGATAAAAATAACAGTTGAAAAAAAGTAATAGAACCACCTTGTATTATTCTACCTTTCAATCTTAATGTTAATGTTACATCCAAGAAAATATAATAAATGAGTATCTAGAATTTGTATATACACAAATGGGTATGTTCATATCTATATTAACAATTCATAATAACTATAGGGCCCACCCATGTCCTGCAGATATGGATGATTATTTGGTTCACAGGTATTGCCTGGGAATATAGTAGCAAAACAACATGCATTGCTCAATTCATCAATTTATTTTGAAAAAATAAAATTTAATTTGCTGCAAATTTCGCCCATGACTGCCTGGCACACGCTAAAATAACATCTCATCTTCAGACATGAAACCTGCTCTATTTATTGTTATCTTTTTCCCCAAAAATGTGGATTATCATTACATATAGTTGGTTATTTCTGTACATAATTCGAGAAACTCATACTTACATTACACCTCTTATCTCATCTCCTTTTATATGGAGATCAAAAACACTATATCAAGGGTAATTTTCTTATTTCACATGTTAATACTCGCATCATACTATTTTCAGATTTTGATATTTGATTTTCTTGATTTCTTTATATGTTTTATAGATAAACACAATAATTGATGACTTGATATTTAAATGAAGGTTTATATTGATGGGACCATTTAAATAAATGATCATGTAATTAATTATATTCATTTCTTTCATAAAAAAGAGTCATTTTAATATTATTTTTAGTTTATGAATATACAGCATTTTGTAAGACATGGTCTCACTAATGTCGTTTCATTTATTTTGTAAATCTATCATCCAAAATTTGTTATAACTTATAAGTGATTACAAGTTAGTTACGAGAGTACTATAACTAGGATTTTTAGTTGAAAACTAATAGCTTGATTTTCCAAACATATCACGATTTTATTTTTTTTGAACATTTTTTTCTTTATGTAATCACATCACCTTATGTTGTATGAATTAGATGCTTTTACATCATTTCTACAGACATATATAAGGAAAAGTTTCATATTTATAATTGAACACACTCATAGTAAAATTCGTCAAAATTGGTTATTCAGGCGACATCTCCAGACTTGTCATAAATGAAGCAAAAAGTTTGCAAGTAATGAAAAACAATAGGACAAAAGGTTGAGAGCGTATCAATAATGGCTTTTTTTTTTGGAAGAAAAAAAAAACTTGAAATTGAGATCCTTGACTATATATACTAATTATTTTCGGAATTTTCAAAACTAGAAGATTTTGAAAAACGGTTGTCTCTCTCATCTTTACAACAATGGTCTATGGATCATATCCTACAAGTACCATTAAGGTTAACTCTTTTCCTTTGACAAAATGATTTCAAATGTGATGTTAAATCAACTAACATGACTCCATACGTAATTTAAAATGAAGTTAAGTTGCTAATTCTTAATAAAATAAATTTATTCTAACAACATCAATGGATATTTTTATAAAATTTCAAATTACTCCCAAATTTTCAATCTGAATACCAATTAAAAGTCGTTTGAAATTCCGATTTCACAACTTTTAAATTACTTTTTAAAGAAAATTGAAGAAATTGTCAGCATAAATAGTACATGCATCATTGGATCATGTAGATTTCTCAATAAGTGGAATGTTAATGTTCAATTTGGAATGAGAGAAAATTTTATTTCTTTAGTTTAATGTCTTATTAAAACTTAATTCTAGCTTCCACCCAAACTCCAACATCCAAATTGTAAAGTATTTTAGGTACTTTAATTCCTTGTAAAGGCCAGGGTATATAAGGTTTTTTTTTTTTTGTTTTTGTTTTTATTTTCTTGCAAAAGGGGCCTAGGCCCATTGTAGCGGACTCGTATTATGGGTTTCTCCCATGGTTTGAGGACATGTAAAGGCCCATTCTACCACAATGTGTAAGAAAAATCCAGATATAATAAAGCAATAAGAGGGTCAAATCCCATTCCTTTTGTGGTTGACAAATGCAGACTTTAGATAGGCCTTCTTGCTCACTTTTGGCTACAAACGTCTATGATCAATTGATGAATAGACCGTTAAATTTTGAAGATAATTCTCAAAATTTTAGAAACTTTTCCAAGGATGATTTTTATTTGAAATTCATCCTTTAAATTTATTTTCAAAAGTAAGAAGTCTCATAAAAACAACTTGATAAATTTCATTAAAAAGAACTAAATTCTTTTCTCAATCTTGAATGAAATGCTTAAAATTAGCTTTTTACATAAATAAGCTTAAATATTTTTTTAAAACCAAATTCTTATTTAATTTCAGTTATAAGACAAGAAAGATTAGATAAATTAGTTAATTTTATCAATAAAGCTTGACCAAATATTTATATTTTATAAAATATAAAACTCTTTTTTTTTTTTTTTGAAATCAATACAAAACTTTTAAATTAGATAGGATGAGTTAATCTAATTTGAATTTGTGGGAATTGACCTGCTTTGTAGGCTAACGAAACTAAATCTCACGAAATTATATCCAACAGACCGTCTGATATAATATTTTATATTTTATAAATGTTGTTTAATTTTATATTTTATTATGTTTAATGTTATTTGAGAGAGAATTGGTTGGAAAAGCACATATGTGGAAGTGGATAAATAAATGATGAAGGCCTAGAAATATTATGCGTAGGCAAGAAACAAGAACCAGAAAAATTGTCCGATTTTCTGCCACCACCCAAAACCCAAACCATAGCCAAAACAAGTGACACTCAGACCAAGCTTCCTCTGCGCATGTCTTCTGCGTAGGTTTAGTGGCAGCGAAACTAAGAGAAGAACGATGGTGTTGGCTATGGCTGTTAGGAGGCTCTCCTCCTCCATTGCAAAGCCCATTAAGCGTGGTGCCCCTCTCTATCACATGGTCATTTTCTCATCTTCTTTGTCATCGATGTTTGTTTATCCATTCTTTGCTTGCTGATACGAGGATATTTGGTTCTGCAGTCATCTTTGCCTAATGAAGCTGTGTACGAGAAGGAAAAGAATGGCGTCTCGGTATGCCTCTTCTTTCGATTCTACTTTGTTCCTGTTGTCTTAGTTTGATCCGTACTAATTAGGGTTAGAGTGATGAAATTAAAATCTGCAGTGGCCAAAGCAGTTGAATGCTCCATTGGAGGTCGTTGATCCTGAGATTGCTGATATTATAGAGCACGAAAAGGCTCGACAATGGAAGGTAGGTTTGTTTTTGAGCATTTTGCCTGTTTTATTACATGAATCGTGTCATAATTGTTGGGACTTGTGTTACATATGGTGTATGTAGGGACTTGAACTCATCCCCTCAGAGAATTTCACTTCAGTCTCAGTGATGCAAGCAGTTGGTTCCGTTATGACTAATAAGTACAGTGAAGGATATCCTGGTGCTAGATACTATGGAGGAAATGAGTGAGTTCAATTCCTCTTCATTTTTTTTGTCTTTTCTTTGGTTAAAGATGAATGGTGTTTGTTCTTATGTTAGTTAGAATTTGTGCAATTTAAGGTACATAGACATGGCTGAAACACTCTGCCAAAAGCGGGCGCTTGAAGCGTTCCGTTTGGACCCTGCTAAATGGGGAGGTAATTGCATTCGATTCAGTGATTCGTAGATTTCAACATGGAAAAGAACTTATGTGCATTGTATTGTTTAATGCAGTGAATGTGCAGCCTTTATCGGGATCTCCGGCTAACTTTCAGGTTTACACTGCTTTGCTTAAACCCCATGAAAGAATTATGGCCCTTGATCTTCCTCATGGAGGCCATCTCTCTCATGGTTATCAGGTACATCTTTCTTGCTAGTATATATATTAAATCTCTTGTTATGAAGTGATTATTAAGAATATTGTAATGTTGCTTGTATCTGTTTGTACAGACTGATACTAAGAAGATATCTGCAGTCTCTATATTCTTTGAGACTATGCCTTACAGATTGGATGAAAGCACTGGTTACATTGATTATGATCAGGTAGCTTTCTTTTCCCTTCTTAGTCATGATTTTAGAGAGAGAGAGAGAGAGAGAGAGAGAGAGAGAGAGAGAGAACTGATTGATTTATTTATGCAGATGGAAAAGAGTGCAGTACTCTTCAGGCCGAAATTGATCGTTGCTGGTGCAAGCGCTTATGCTCGTCTCTATGACTATGCACGTATTAGAAAGGTGTGTGATAAGCAGAAAGCGATTTTGCTGGCTGACATGGCGCATATTAGTGGATTAGTCGCGGCTGGAGTCATCCCATCACCATTCGACTATGCTGATGTGGTCACAACTACAACCCACAAGTCTCTTCGTGGACCTCGTGGTGCCATGATTTTTTTCAGAAAGGGTGTTAAGGAGATCAACAAACAAGGCAAAGAGGTTCTTTTTTTGGTCTTTTTCAGAATGGATTCTAGTCATGCTTTGAGTGTTGTTTTCAAATACTCTTTGAACTCTATTTCTTGAAGGTGTTGTATGACTTTGAAGATAAAATCAATCAAGCTGTCTTTCCTGGACTTCAAGGTGGCCCTCACAATCACACCATTACTGGCTTGGCAGTTGCATTGAAACAGGTTCGATACTGATTCTATTTTTCTGCTAAATTACATAAGTTCCAGAAATTACGAACCATTTTAACTATATTGTGTTTGCTAAATGCAGGCAACGACTGCCGAATACAAAGCTTACCAAGAACAAGTCCTGAGCAACTGTGCTAAGTTTGCTGAGGTATGGTATATTCCATCTGCTACTGCATTTTGAAAATGTAAATTACTAAAAACTCCCTGTGTTGCAGACTCTCGTTGAGAAGGGATACGAACTTGTTTCTGGTGGAACCGACAATCACTTGGTTTTAGTCAATCTGAAAAGCAAGGTACAATTGAAACATATGTTTCTAATTCTAGCTTCTATGGAATTAGTTGTGATGATTTATTTGAATCTTTGTTTGTAGGGTATTGATGGATCGAGGGTGGAGAAAGTGTTGGAAGCAGTCCACATTGCCGCGAACAAGAACACCGTCCCTGGAGATGTATCTGCCATGGTTCCCGGTGGCATCAGGATGGGTCAGCTACTAGCCTTTCTATATCAGGTTTCCAATTATATGATATTCATACATTGACTACAAAGTTAACCTTCTTGTTTTTCTTTGTTAGGTACTCCTGCCCTTACTTCTAGAGGATTTTTAGAGGAGGATTTCGCCAAAGTTGCTGAGTTCTTTGATGCTGCTGTGCAATTGTCTCTGAAGATTAAGGCCGAGGCGACAGGTTCTTATTTTTCTATTAACTCCTTCGTGTTGTGTATACATCTTCGAATTTGTTTGTGAGTACTATTTCCAACTATTAACTTCAGGGACCAAGTTGAAGGATTTCGTGGCTTCATTGTCTACTCCATCCTTCCAATCGGAGGTTGCAAAACTTCGCCATGAGGTTGAGGAGTACGCGAAGCAGTTTCCGACAATTGGGTTCGAGAAAGAAACCATGAAGTACAAAAACTAAGGAGATCATTCCAAATGCCAGGTAAACATAATGTTTAGTGTTGAAGCATCTTTAATAGAGGAGACTATGTACCATTTCATCTGGTGTGAATTATTTGCCGTAATATTTTGTTTTTGTTTTTTTACAGGTGTTATGTGAGAGTTGAGTTGATATAAAGGCTTACAAAGGTGGAGGGAGAAGAAGTGAAAATAAGGATGGGATTTGAAGTTTGATGTAGAAAATGCAGATTATGATTCTTATCATCTCCCCATTTGATATGTAAATTAACAATAACAAACTGAGGTTCAAAGCAATGAAGTGACTAAAAGTTATAGCTACATCTTCTTTTCTCCCTACTGTCACAGCTAATTGCTATTACATGTTTAAGTCACTAATTTATTTATGCAAAATGACTAAATCTTTTAGACTTGACTACGTTTGTATTCAAAGGAACCATATAAACTCCTAGAAATAGTTTAAGAATGATTATTTTTGTTTACAAAACCACATCTCTAACTAAAATATCTCAATGTCAACCATGTTAAGTGGACGTGATTATATAGTCAGTAGGTTGGAAAGTATTGATTACTAAATGCAACCATCTTTAAAATGGAATTTTATACGAAGTTTTTATGAAGAATTTGGTAAGAAAAGAATAACAAAAGCCATAACTTTACACTGAACTTTTATAAGAAATTAATTATTCGAAACACATGAAATTAATCCTTGTGCGACGATATCAATTGTAAGTTACAAGTTACAACACATGGTTGCAGGCAAAGGTTTGGAATTGATGGCATGAAAAATATCGGGAAAAGCGAGAAGCGAAGATGAGACCCGGATGGATCCGACCCGGCTTATTTCCCCATTTCTCCTCTTTCCAAATCCTAGTATTATATTTTCTTCTCATGGCCTGCTTCCTTTCTCTCTCTCGCTCTATCCATTTCCAACCGGTATGCTTCATTAAACCCTCTCTCCTCAAACCCCGTTTCCCATCTTGCCCCTCCCCTTCTCTCAAATCCCCAATCTGCCCCCTCTGGTCTGCTTCCTTCTCCACCTGCCTTCTCTCTTCTCGCCCTCCTCCTCGCCATCATCCCCTTAGCAAAGCAATCAGAACTAAGCCCATCCACGCCTCCACCTCATCCGTCCGATCCTTCTGCATTTCTGCTTTATCCAACGCTTCTCAAATGGCGGACACTGATACTGGCACTAATCCTCTGCTCAAGGACTTCTATTTCCCTCCTTTCGATTCAATTGAGCCCAAACACGTCCGCCCCGGCATTCGTGCCTTGATCAAGCAATGTGTATGTGTTTGATGAGTTTTATTTTAATTGATTTTGATTTTGTTTTGAATTTGTGTATTAGAGGGTTTATTGGATTGGGGGAACTGTAGGAATCTGATCTGGAGGAACTGGAGAGGACGGTGGAGCCGACGTGGCCGAAGCTGGTGGAGCCGCTGGAGAGGATAGTCGATAGGCTGGCAGTGGTGTGGGGTGCTGTTTCGCATCTCAAAGCCGTCAAAGATAATGCTGATCTCCGTACTGCTATTGAAGAAGTTCAGGTACGTGTGGATTAAATGCAATTTTATTCTAATTCGTGTGTTACTCATGCGTGTCAGTTGTTTATACGGGATTAGCTCTTTTGTGTTGGGTTTATAGCCAGAAAAGGTTGCATTTGAGCTTAAATTAGGGCAGAGCAAACCTATTTATAATGCCTTCAAAGCTATTAGAGAATCTCCTGATTGGAATGCACTGAGTGATGCTCGTAAAAGGATAGTTGAAGGTATGTGCTGTTATACCTACCTGGAGTTGTTTCAATTCTGATGAGCTTTGATTGTCTCTGTCAATGTGGCATTTTGTATCATTCATTCTTTACTATCTAGAAGGTTTAGTTTTGAATGTGGATCTTCACTGCCCTCCTCCTCACTGACCAATTCCTGCAGCACAAATCAAGGAGGCTGTTCTGAATGGTGTTGCGCTTGAAGATGATAAAAGAGAGGAATTCAACAAGATTGAACAGGTATTTTTTTACCAATTATAAATTCATGAAAAATTCAACTTGATTGCTATGTAAATGATGGCTTCCCTAGTGATAACAAAAGTATTCCAGTTATTGGTTGTGTAAAGAGATGCAACGTCATGGTTCCCTGCAATCATAGAGGAATAGTTATTAAATATGAGTATAAAAGCTTTTGCATAATGGCATAATTACAGAATAAGGATGCCTTTTTATTTATTTATTTTTTCATGGCTTGATGAAATGTACAACTGAAGAAGTTGATGTATTTTGCATATTTCCATCTCTGCCGTTATTGTTAATTTTTACAAATACTTGTTACGGCATTACCTGAATATTTGGAGGTTCTTTTTGGTGACCATTTTGTATTAGGTTAATTTCTTTTCCGATATTCAATTTGTGTGCAGGAACTGGCCAAACTGTCTCAAAAGTTTGGGGAGAATGTTCTGGATTCAACAAAGAAGTTTGAAAAATTAATAACAGACAAAAAAGATATTGAGGGTTTGCCAGCTTCGGCTCTTGGGCTGGCTGCACAAACAGCAGTGTCCAAGGTACGTCCATTGGATATTTGATTATGGTTGTACATTTATATTTCAAATTTGATATGTTGTCATCTATATGATCTTCATGATTTACATTTCTGCTATGCATAACAGGGACATGAAAATGCTACTTCAGAGAATGGACCTTGGATGCTTACATTGGATGCTCCAAGTTTTATGGCTGTGATGCAGCATGCAAAGAATAGAACATTGCGTGAGGAAGTTTATCGTGCCTATATAACCCGGGCTTCTAGTGGAGAGCTGGACAATACAGGAATAATTGATCAAATTTTGAAGCTTCGATTGGAAAAGGCTAAGCTTCTTGGGTTTAATAACTATGCAGAGGTGCGACATGTATATTTCAAAATTTTCTTTCTGGACATGCCTAACAAGGTGCCTTTATCAGGTAAGTATGGCTACCAAGATGGCAACTGCTGAAAAGGCAGAAGAGCTCCTTGAAAAACTTCGCACTGCATCTTGGAATCCTGCAGTTCAAGGTATTACAGTTTCATGATCCATCTTTGTCTATATATAAAGTTAAAGTTGTGGATTCTGTTTTGCTGAAATATAGGCATGGTTTATAACTTTATATTTTTCTTCTGCTTATTGATTTGTGATTTTAGCCATTCATGGTATATCAAAGATTTTTTTTTCAAGTAGAACAGATTGTAAAGTGTACACTTTATCAGACATCCTCATTTCAGCATTAGCTACTTGTCAGATTTCTGTGTAATTGGGGGAAGTAATATATGAGTCTTCTGTCTTTCATTTCTTATTCTAGGGGCTGACATGAAGATCATGCATTAAACATTTATGTTCTTTAACTTTGCAGATATGGAGGACCTCAAACTCTTTTCAAAGGAGCAAGGTGCTCCAGAAGCCGATGACTTAAATCATTGGGACACTAGCTTCTGGAGTGAGAGGCTTCGTGAATCAAAGTATGAAATAAATGAGGTGAGTTATCTTGATCAGTCTCTCTGCTTCCGTTATTTACAAGGAAAAAAAAAGGGGTTTTTGAAGTGTAGTAATAGTTAAAGCATGTTTCTATGGAATCTTTATTTTTTTAGAAATAGTTGCCCTGCTGCTTTGCTTTCAGTAATATATAATTTGTTATTTTATCTGTCCCATTACTTTTCAGTAACAAATAGTTATTTCCATTTCTATGGGTTTTTGTTTGCCGATTGAATTTGTACTTTGTGGAGCAAAGGCACTCCTATTAATTTCTCTTGTTTTTTCTTCCTCCTTAAATTATAATCTTTTTATAGATAAACTGTTTTACTATCCTTTACATTATTACATATTATGTTGTAAGAAGACCTTGGTGGATCCAATTTTGAATGAGTCTCCTTGTTAACCACTCCCTATTTTGTTTGTGCCTAGCTCAGTGTAGTATTATAAGCTTCATTGATCAATCCGTTTTTATTGTGGTCTTTGAGTGTGCTTTTGTTGAGAATGAAACTGTGGTTACTGCTATTATTATTTAAATGGTTATCCTATCTGTCAAACTATTAACTGCTTCTCTGAATAAATAATCTGAGTTTGTTGCCTTTCATAAATTTAACAGGAAGAATTGAGACCTTACTTTTCACTGCCTAAAGTTATGGATGGACTCTTCAGTCTTGCAAACAAATTGTTTGGGATCAATGTTGAACAAGCTGATGGTTTAGCTCCAGTAAGACGCTACCTTCTTCCTAATACTTTATAGCCTTTTATGGGGTGCGTCTTTTATGGTGGGGGCAGATTTTGATTTGACCTATGATGCATGTGCTGTCACTCACAGAATATATTTGTTCTTTAGGTGTGGATGAGTGACGTTCGGTTTTACCGCGTCAATGATTCTTCAGGTAGCCCAATTGCTTACTTCTATTTTGATCCATATTCTCGCCCATCTGAGAAAAGAGGAGGAGCATGGATGGATGAAGTAGCTGGTCGAAGTCGGGTCATGTCGCAAGATGGTTCTTCTCCTAGGTTGCCTGTTGCCCACATGGTGTGCAACCAAATGCCACCTGTAGGAGACAAGCCAAGCCTTATGACGTTTCGAGAGGTAAGCACATTTGTCTGGCACAGTGGCACTTCTAACTAAAACAGGTTCTTAAAGTGATTGCACTCAAAATCAGATAAGGTTTCTGTGCTAGATGCAGCTGCACTAATTTGTACATTAAACTTGGAGAAAGAAATACCTTTGGGCCCTTGGTGACTTGTTTAGGTTGATTCAAGCATTTATGAAGTTTAGCTTATACTTTCACCCGCCAATTTGTTATAAAAAATGGTACTATATATATTAATATGCTAGGGAATGAAAATTCTCCAGTTACCGATGAAGGATTTTTATATGTAATAATCATAGAGAATGATAACAAGGCTGAAATTTCATCTTAGTTTAGTTGTGGAGTTCACTGGTTCTCATTTTAGCTTCTCAATTTTTGTATCATTTTCAATTTAATTAATGACATGGAAAGTTACTATCTCAGTTGGATTTGTTATCTGGTATAGGGATTTTAATTTGGAATTACAATATTAATCATCTCGATAAACTACACGGAATGACTGGCCCATCTGGAAGCATGCTATCAATTCTGATTTTATTAACTCTCTATTTAAGTCTTCTTTTTTCTTTTTCTGAATGTGGATTTCATCTTATATTGGTTTAGCAACATCTAAAGTTCACTCTCCATTGTATTTAATTTATCTTTTCAAAATGGCATTTTTTAAAAGAAAACACGTATGTGGAATTGTGGATACCAAGCCTTATGACATGATGGTTGATGGATAGGGGAGGTCCACTAATGTCAAATTTCTCATGCATAACGTCTGGTATGTTGTATTTTGCTAATGTTGGTTGTTCATGGTGCCTGTAGGTTGAGACTGTCTTTCATGAATTCGGTCATGCTCTTCAGCATATGCTCACAAAGCAGGATGAGGGTTTGGTTGCTGGTATAAGGAATGTAGAGTGGGATGCTGTTGAATTACCTTCCCAGTTCATGGAAAATTGGTGCTACCATAGGTAGATATTTTCACATATTTTTTCTATTCTGTATGTCCTATCTATCAAATAATTAAAACCAATTTCAATTTTTCATAATTCATATTTTATATATATATATCAACTCTCTGTCAGATTAGTCCCTTCAAAATGCCAGTGTGCTGTTTCACAGCTGCTTTTCCCTATTTATCTACATTCACTCTTGAGAAAGAGAATCAGTTCCTTTAACAAAATTCAACTTACAACCTTAGGATCCAAAACATCATTTATAACGTACATGTGTAACTTTTAGTTAGTGTAACTTGTGATAAAATATAGATGTGTTGAGTTCTGGTGATAGTTTCCATGGGAAGAGCCTCATTATAGTTTTTCCTTTGATCAATGATGCTAGAATGTACACTTGAAATTACCGTTTAACTAATTATTTCCCCTTGCAATTGGACATGTTATTCTTACAAAAGGTCATACCATTTAACACTGTCAGTAGCTTATGAGATTTACAGATAGCTGAGAATAAATATGGTACTGTTTATTTGTTTTGCAGAGATACCTTGATGAGTATTGGTAAGCATTATGAAACTGGAGAAAGTATTCCAGATGGCATATATAAAAAGCTTCTTGCTGCTAGGACCTTCCGTGCTGGCTCTCTAAGTCTTAGACAGGTTTGTGCTTCTTTACATAAAACACCACATCTCTCCTGCCCCAATGACTTGCTTTTTTTATTGGCGAATTGGGGCAGAAGGAATGAAGCCGGCTTGAGGTTTTTAAGGCTCATTATGGAATACAGTTGAATTATCTCTTGTGATACTCATTTTTAGATACCCCATATAGTATTTTATTCCAGTCTAGATGTGTTCACACCTTTTGATGTCCCACTGTACTAAATCTGTTGCATTATCACACAATTCTGGTAAATGAACTTCTTGGTTATATCTCTGACCTTCTCAGTGTCATTTTGTGAATTTCAAGGTTGATGCATTTAACCCTTCACCTAAAGGTTTCCCCTAATTTTGTGAAGTGCTATGATTATGATAATCTAATTTGTTTGCTCAACACTGCGATTTCCTGATCTCACTTTTTTTTTTTTAATTAAAAACATTCTACTGCACTATGATGCATCCTTTTGCCACCTCGAAAACTACTTATTAGCTCTCATGCATATTGCAGCTTCGTTTTGCCACTCTTGATCTAGAGTTGCATACAAAGTATGTCCCTGGTGGTTCAGAGTCAATCTATGATGTGGACCAAAGGGTTTCTGAAAAAACTCAAGTACTTCCTCCACTTCCAGAGGATAAGTTCCTTTGTGGTTTTAGTCATATATTTGCTGGTGGATATGCAGCTGGATACTACAGCTACAAGGTAATTTGTTTAACCTCTCTGATTTCCTCCTCATTGATCAGTTGTGTCTTCTAATTTTGCTTTTGCCCTTTAAATGCTTTCATCACTCAAATGCTTACAATTTCTAGGTTTATGGTTCTAAGCAAATGTACTAGTCTAGATGCTTTCTTTTGTACTCAAAGTAGAACTATATGCTGAGAATTGATTTTTGGGTCCCCATGTAAGTCTCCTAACACAAGCTTATGCTCTTGTTTTCGTTTAGTGGGCGGAGGTTCTGTCCGCTGATGCATTTTCAGCATTCGAAGATGTTGGATTGAATAATGATAAGGTATTTGATGTTTTATGCATAGCCATATTTGTACCTGGATTCATTTTTACTTAATTTGAATTGATTGATTTGTTACAACAGGCGGTTAAGGAAACAGGGCAGAGATTCCGAGAAACGGTTCTTGCTCTGGGAGGTGGAAAAGCACCACTTGAGGTTGGAACTGATAATACTATACCCATTTTTGCAGTGATTGAAAAAATAGCTGTAAAAATTCTTTAGTATCATGTCTCTAATTTTTTTGGTGAAATATTTTGGTCAGGTCTTTGTTGAATTCCGTGGGCGTGAACCCTCTCCTGAGCCTCTGCTAAGACACAATGGTTTGTTGCAAGTTGCATGAGTTTCAACCTCCACACCATGAAGTGCCTTTATAAACAAACTCCTTTATCTTTCCTTTTTCTTTTTTCTCTTTAAAATTAAAGATAGAACTAGAGTTTCATTTTTCATGCTTTGATGGCCTTAGAATTCATATTTCTTAAGGCATTGACTGTACATTAAGACGTGGAATCTTTTTCTTTATTTGTCGTATTTTGTTTTTAAACAATATATAACATCAAAGTGAAGAATGAGAGTGTTACTTATGCTTATGGGATCTAAGGGTTAATTTATATTTGTGGATTTAAGGAGAAATTTGAAATTTATGGTAGTAAGTCCAACGGTGTTTGGATATTTTCATTTTAAATTAATTTTTTAGTTGTTTGGATGAATTTCAAAATTCACCAAATTCTAAATTTCAAAAACAAACTAAACTAAAAGTTTTCTCGTCTTTAGTTTCAATAGTAGCGATTGGAATTAGTTTGTAGTTGAACCATATGAATTAGACTTAAATCCGTATTTAGTTTTGTTCTAGTTATTTAACTAATCACAGTAAACGCAATTTTGATAACAATTTGGTTTGAGTTGCAATCGTATACGGTACACCACGCCATGAGGTGTACGCTTGCTTGCACAGAAAACATCGGATACGATTATGACTACAACAGATGTAATTAATGGGTTTAGGGATAATTACCTCTGTAATTAAACCCAATTATGCATTTTCTAAAAAATACATTTTCTAGATCCTAAATGGCGAGCAGAGAGGCAGTTACTCCACCATGCCGTTGGTACTGAGCAATTGGGCATCGACTAATTTTCCGTTTAATTCGATTCTATTTTTCAGAATATTAGAGTTATCGGCGATTTGAAGAGGAGCTCGACATTTTGGAGCGGTGGTTGAAATTGGTGGATGTACAACTCCACAATCTGCTCCTGTAATCGATCCGCTCAGAATCCGCCGGTGTAAGAACTATTTATGTTGTTCCTAATCTTATACGTTTCGTGTTTCCATAAGTTTTTTGATTTAATTAATGAATGATATGCACAATATTCCATGTATTCGCACCTAATGTGATGATTAGTTCACCGTGCAAGCTTGCGATATCTATAGAAATCATACAGAGGTGCTCAATTATGTGAAATTTACCGTCTATCTGTTGGTGATATCGTGTTTTCTGTATATGCACAGCACTAACAATAGTAAAATGGTAGATAACGCGAATAGTGTATTCATCAGTTAGCGTGCTCTAAATGTTGTGAGCAAACTGCAAAGATGGAGTTGAATAATATGATGATCTGCTTTGTTTCTCATAATTAATGACCTCAATCCCCCAAATGTCTATCTCGGTAGTGGAGGTGGTGGTTGCAAAAGAATAGGGGATGCTTCTGTTGGAATTGGAGTTGGTGGTATAATGATTGGCCTTTCTATTGAGTAGCGATTAGATCCCCCAAAGCTCTCGATGGACTTCATATATTCAGATGCATTGTTTTCTATGATGAAAGCATCTTCAAGCTCACGAACAATGTCAACCATGCATGGGCGATAAGCTGAGTAAGGCTCTATGCATGCCAAAGCTACCTCTACAACTCTCCACATTGCTTCGGCATGGTATCCTCCCTTTATGCTAGGGTCCACAATTTCTTCAACTTTTGAGTTCTTTATATGAGGTTTTGCCTGTATGTAAAAAGTATAAATATATATATATATATATATAAAATGTTTAATTCTAAGTATTCAAAAAAGCACTCTGATCAAGTAATGAAAAGAGAAATTTAAATTTGGTTTCTTTGATGTATATTCATCTGGGCTTGAGGGTTTTAGTGGGGGATTTTGAGTTCCTTATATGAGGCTTTGCCTGTAAATATAAAAAAGTTAATTCTAATTATTCGAAAGAGCACTCTGATCAAGTAACGAACTAGTTTTTTTTTGGGTGTGGGTGTCTGTGTGTGTTTGTATTGCCTCAGTGTTATCTATAAATTTACTTAAAAGTACTTTTGGAAAGCAACTTCCATCAACTCTATATGGCAAAAAGAAAGATCGAAGTTCCAATCTGTCGCAAAAATAAAACCTTACCCATTCAACCAAGCTCCACTCATTTCTTGGCCTGTTTATGTTGAGAGGTTCTCGACCGCTTACAATTTCCAGTAAAACAACTCCAAAGCTAAAGACATCACTTTTTGCTGATAGATGTTGTGTTGAATAATACCTGAAAAGGCATAGTTTTGTTCAGAAATTTGAGGGGTTATTGCTTATAAGCTCATGACAGCTGACAGTGCTTTAATTGCAAGTACGTCTATGAAATGGCTAAGGAGATTTTTATTTAGGATTTTTATTAAATATATCTAGATCGTTGAATAACAGCTCATGTTTGGGCTAAAGTGCTCGAATTTGTGAAACTATTTTATGAAAAATCATTTCAAATTAGATTAATATCATCTCCAGTTTCTGCTCCAAAAATTCCAAGGTCATGCAACTTTACCTATTAATTTTCTAATAAAAAAACCAGTTTTTTCCCCTGCAGAGTGGGATATAGCATACTTACTCCGGGTCCAGGTATCCAGCAGTGCCCCTTACTTCTAGTGAAGTGCCACTGTCTCCTTCTTGAGGTGCATATTTCGAAAACCCAAAGTCTGCAACTTTAGCACACATGCTATGATCCAGCAGAATATTACTTGATTTCACATCTCTATGTATGACACAACGCTCGGAGAAAGTGTGAAGATATGTTAAGCCTGAAAAAATATGATGTCATTCAGACATGTGAATTGCAATAAACAAAAGACCACAAACAGGTGGAAGGAAACATGATGAGATAGAATCACCGAATGCAAGTATCTAAGAAAGTTAAATTAATACTGGCTTGAAAAGATAGAAGAAAAAAAGGTTGTTCTTCATGCAGACACTTTTTGTTACAATGGGGTGATACTTTTAATCTATCATAGGCAAGAGTCAACAGTTTTTCATCTTTGTTCTCCATTTTCTTTGGAAATTTTGCAAGTTTGAGGTAACTGTAGAATCTCGATCTGCATGTGGTGTAATACTACCAATGTTATTTCATATGTTTCCTATGGCCAACATATCCTCTATTTAATTTTATGTTCGTTATCAAGATAACCTCAGATTTAGGGAAATAGTATTTTATTTTGTCATTGTTTAAAAGCTTTCTACTCGTAAGAGTTAACACTGTTGAACAGCACAGAAATAATTCCTGTCCTGATGACTTTGACTTCCTGCTCAGAGTAAATGATAAATGTTATCAATTTATGAAGATATGAATACTTTGGGGCTCCTTTTTACTCACCTCTTGCAGCACCTAAAGCAATGGAAAGTCTTGTCGGCCAATCGAGGGTTTTGCGTTTTGCTGCTGCTCCTGTTAATTAGTGAAAGAAATAAATGAATAATAATTCCTAACTAAATCTAACTTCAAAATTTTGAAATTTAAGTGGAATTTACCGTATAGGCGATCTTGTAGAGAGCCATTTGACATGAAAGGATAGACAAGAATTTGTTGGTCATTCTCACAACAGTAGCCAATCAGTGGGACCAAGTTTTCATTTCGAATTGCAGAGAGAAAGTTTAGCTGCAGAATATTATGATATCGACTCTGTTAGGCTTTTTTATATGTGAAAGAACATTACATATCGTCACATAAGTAATATTGGACTGAATAAATTAATGGCTTAAAAGAAGAACTTTAGCTATCCCAGAAGGAATGTTTTCAATTGATGATTAGTCAATCAATGATGCAGTTTGGTCTACTTTACACTTCTAATGAGTGCAATCATCTGGGTTAAATGCTGGAGAGAAAACAAAATGATTATGAATAGTTGGAATTAAGAAAATTCCTGAGTGCAGGTCATCTCTTTAGACATCTTTCTCCATTTATTTCAGCTACTTCGGAAATAAAACTTAGGTCCTTCCTCAGGAACTTGCTGTATGAAAAATAATAATATTTTCGTCTATGTTGTATAAAGTAAACTTACTTCATTGTCAAATTCACGAGTTCCCTGTGTTGAGGTGGCTGATCGGACCTTCACTGCCACTTCTTGACCGTCAGGAAGAGTACCCCGATAGACTGCCCCAAATCCACCTTCACCTATCATTGTTTTGTACTTTTGCGTTGCAGTTTCTATGTACTCCAGTGTGAAACTCTGGATAGATATCGATTTTGTAACCATATTTTCTGTGCTTGCTATTGCATAAATTGCATCTGCACTTGAAAGAAATGTGATCACAGACTCGCAAAAATGGATGAAAAGTTATAGACCGTAGATGGTTGCAAGTTTTAGTTTCATCTTGCTTTTATGCTTTTTATTGGACTTGTGAATTTGCAAAACTATAGCCCAAGACACTGTAAAAGGAAAATCTGGCCAATCCAAAGATTTGTGGCATTGGAATCTCTCATATCCTTCTAGTTTTATCAGTTGGCTAATGGAAAGTTAAATTCACATTGATGTAATAGGATAAAATTAGAGAGGTGTTTCATTAGACAAAAATATAAATAGCGCACACACATATACATATATATAGCTCATTTTCAACAAGAAAATTGTTTGGTTAGGAACTGAAATGCAATTCATGAATCATTCAAATTATTTTGTAGATGTTAATCGTGTTAAATTAATTACTTAGTGTAATATCTTTCTTCATTTATACAATATATGTTGATATACCTTATGCTTGAGTGTATGCTGTGTGATTACATCAACTCAGGCTCCATTTGGTTTGATCGACTTAGAGCAATAGATTTCAAAGCCATTAATAGCACATTTGTGAAACTTGTTTTGATAATTTCATTTTGTGATGAATTTCAAAAAAATTCAATTTCCATTTTGAGCTATCATTTAACTGATTTTGATGGATATTATCCATCTTATATAGAGCCATTCGAAATCCGTTTCTCAAATCAAAATCCTTCCATCCAAATGCAACATGTATACTTACTTTTTGACATTGTGTGCCCTTTGTCATCATGCTTTAGCATAGCCCTCATTTTCTTTCTGTAAAGGCAGATCAAACACACCCCAACTATGGCTATAACTAACAGGGATCCACCTGCGATTGCGCCTATGAGAATTCTTTGAGCTGAATGGGAGGACACATGGGCATTGCAGATCCCATTGCTAAATGTGAACACAGAAAGTCAAATAAGGAATCCAATTATGCTGCTGCATAGATATACTGTAGATTCATAAACATCTTACTCTGTAGTGAGGTTCGATTTGTTTAGGTTCGTGGGAAGGTCTCTGTTCAGGTGCGGATTGCAAGCGAAATATCTAGATGAAGAAAAAAGAAATTTGAAATTGGGTAGAATGAAAAGTGCATGGGTACTACTATTTTAAGCAGAAGTCATTTCCTAGGTGTTATAAAGTGTCATACATGTGTAGACTTACAGTGTTTTCAAATAGCGCATCCTGGAAACAGACCATGCGATGTTTCCTGTGAGATCATTTTGGCTCACATCCCTACAAAATGAATGAAAACAAATCAAAATGAAATTCCTGAATATATGCGCATTCTAGACAAGAATTAAGAGACTTTGAGTTGGGTAGAGCTTATTACAGTGAGATCAACATGGAAGAAGATGTGAACTGAGGAACAGCTCCAGTGAACCCATTATTGCTCAAGTTCCTGCATTGTATTATTAATCGTCAATGACAAGTGCATAAATTAACAAAATCACTGACAATGATTAATGCTGAGTCATACAATTCCTTGAGGTATTTCAGCTCCGTGATACTGGGAGGGAGTGGTCCACTCAGTCTGCTCGAGGATAAATCCCTGGGAGGAACACATATAATGACACTTGTTGTTAGGACCCAAGTATTTACCAATATAATGCATTGATTGTAGAGAAGCATGAAAATGAGAGACAGTATCATGGAGAAGCATCTTACAGTTTAGTGATGGTTGATGTACCATCGAGAAGCTCACAGGACAAACCATGCCATGGAAGAGGGAGACAAGGGTCTCCAGACCAAGTCTTCAAAGCTTCACTCTCATGATTCCTTGTAAGTAGCTCATTCTTCACTTTTATAATCGCATCCACTAGATACAACGTGTGGCCTTTAGTTTAAATTCCAACTCATAAATCACAACACAAGCATATTGGACTTTAATCTTTGTTTTTTTCTAATTACTTTATTTGAGTTTAAACTGCAAGATAATCATGCTATTTGAATGCAAATATAGACAAGGAAAAGGGAGTATATTTAATACTAGGAATACATCCATGCTGCTGCAAATGTCTAGCCTCAGATGAGTTTAATGTAATTACAGAAGTTCTATGGTTTGCTCTATTATCATGCTATGCTATTCGCCAAATCTTTATGTCATCAATTCCTATATGATGATGTTAGATCTCTAGAAAAGGAACTTCCCATTGAGAACAAAAGGGAAAATTTCTACCAGTACAGAATTTATTCATGTTACCATAGGACTAATTCAATCATGTAAAGAATTAGACCAGTCACAAGAAATAGTATTATTCCACTGATTTATGCTTCAAACTTAGAAACTGTTTATCTATGCCTAGTTTTCACAAGCCTAATATTAGCTAGCTTTATTTATCCTACAAAGAATTTGGAAAAACATACCTTCTTGCGCTAAAGTAGATTGAATGAACAGGGATATGAAAACGAAACTACAGGTGATCAGTATTCCATTTACATTATACACCACTTCCATCATCCTTCAATCACTACTGAAACTCTCCCCATCAGGTTTTTTTGACGATCATAAACTTTTTATTTATTTATTTCCTCTGAAAAATCAGGAAGAGAGCTTGGTTTCCCAGAACTCAGCTGATGTGTTTCTGCTGTGAATTTCTTGGCTAAGAACTTGAAGAATGCTCTGATTGGATTTCCAGTTTGACTTTAGAGGTTGGTACTACTGAAACATTGAAAGGTGGTTAATTATATATTAATCTAATTACAAAAAATATAAATTTTGATGACCAAAGTTTTAACTAATACTATGGATGATCAATAGTATTTGTTTGTTTATAGAGTAGTTGGTATTGTTTATTGTGAGGCAATTTAGTAGTAATAATTAAAATAATGAGGGGCGGAGCAACCATTTAGTTATAACCATTCATCTTTGTTTGAACTCCGTCTCACCCTTTGTCACTTACCTTCAACGATGGATCCAGGAAATTGGATTTCTATTTAAATATTTGCAATTTGAATATGATTTGTTATCAACCATATCCTGCCAAATATGCCACTCTATACTTTCTCTATCATTACCTTTTGGTTTAGGCGTGTTTATTCAGTCAAATTGATGATTTTAAATTGGTTTATTATTCAGAATTTGAAATTTGCAGTTTGATCATTTAATTTACTGATTTTTTGTAGAATTTTTTGAAAAATGGTTAAAATCTTGACTTATAACATCTCAGTTGTTTTTTTGTTTATTATTATGCATATAATAGATACAAAAATTCTATATGGGATTATAATCTGTTGTTTTTTTGATGCAGTGAATCGAAGATAAAACATAAACTCTGATGTGTGTTGAGTGACATCTCTCCTAGTCAGCAGTAAATATAATAAACTGGTCTTAGTGTTCATATTTTATCACACAAGTTTAATTTTGTGAAATAGAATAATCAATAGTATATAAAATAAAGATTGACTTGTAAATACGAGTTTGAATTATGGTTAGTAGGACTCCGTCTCACAAATTTGGATTTATTATAAGTTTTTATGTGAAAATATATGGATTTGAAAATGTTGCTTTATTATTTGTCAAATAAATTTAAATTTTAGTGTTGGGTTGTGTTTAGGAAGAAAGAATGAGGTATGATCTAATCAGGGTTTTTATTCTTCATTACATTACATGTTCATATTTTTATGAAATTCATAAAATAAAAAATTATCTTCAATTGTAGTTGAAAAAGAGCAGCATGTCCGAGTCCGAGGCAGCAGTTGACCTTAATATATGTTGGATTTTATATTGATGTTCTTTAGTGGCGTCTTTTATAAGTTTGCGACAATCATGCTCAATTAGAGACATTTGGCACTAACACCATTTTAATTATTTGTTGTAAGAATCAAATGCCATTCATGCCCCAAGAAATCATGTTTTATTGCCTATATTCATATTATCGTACACCTAATTATCTGACTTAAGCTCGCAAAGCAATCAAGGGGACAAGAATCTACAAATCGTTTTCTTAATGTATAAATTCTCTTACTAAGAAATGATATTTATCTTGTATATTACATTGTATCGTTGATAAGTTAAATGCATGTAATGTTGGTTTCTCATATCAACACTAAATAAAATAGGTTTACTCATATTTATCAAGTATAATACAATAAAATACTATATAATTATTCACTAGTAACAAATTATTTTATGTTGATTAACTTTGGATTAGTCTAATGATAGTTAATTTAATTGTAATTGACAGATAGCAATCCATAGTTTATAACGAAGTATGGCATCTTCCAGGCATTAGACTATCGGCTGAGGATTACATGCGACTTTGGTCCAATATTTTATTTATTCTGATAATTTAGTATATACTGCAAGTCCTCTAGGCCTTATACATGTCACATTAGTATTTCTCAAAAATCATATTGATCAGTTTAATCCATAATGTACCAAAACAATACTTAGATAATGTAAGTAATAATCAAATTAAGCCAAGATTTATGTTTTTATAAACTTTGGATTTGACTTTTCATCTTCAAAACTAATTTATCAACTATTACTAGTGGTGTATCAAAAATTTAAGGATTTTATTTTAGGTATTTGGTCCAAATTTGATTGGAAATGAGAGTATACTATCGCATGACGTTTACTGATCAATAAACATGCATCATGTGTGTAGTTTCAATTCAACATTCAGGCAGCAAAACAATAATCAACCTTTTCGGGTTAATTTCACAAAATCGCTGCTCAGTTATGTCGAATTGGGTTCTATTTGTAAACATTCACTTATACTGAAATGGATACTTAATTTATATTTTTGTATCGTCAATGATGTTCTATCCAATAATACTATCCAAAATTTCCCACCAGTTATTTTCTACGTCTCAGTGAAGAATGATAGTATGCAGAAGAAAATAAGAAGAAAAGGTTAGGATTCATAGTTAGCTAAAAAAAAAAAGGATTGAACTTTGTCAAGTATCGCGAAAAAGTTGCATACATTTACAACATCCAAAATGGAGATGAAGGAAACAAACCCTGCTCAAACCATTGTTCAAGTATAATCATAAATTATTCTTGAGGAATTCTTGCATTCAAATATAATGTTTGTTTCATGACAAGGAGGCTAGTGAGATTACGTACATGAAGTTGATCCTTCAGCGGAAAAGCCTGGGCACTGATCTTTTAGGGACCTTGCCATCAGCTTTCAGTCTTCTATATGCTTCTCTCATGTGGCATGGCCTGATTGGTCCTGTATCCCTTCTTTCTGTCATTATTTCTCTTGCTGCAACCCAACCCATGTGTCTTTCAGTATAACTTAACTTCTAGAGAGAGAGAGAGAGAGAGAGCATGATGCCCTTGATTAATAGAACAAGTCAATGTACCTGTTTCAACAAGCTCCCCAACAAACATCTTTGCTATACCAGATACCACGATAGTCATAGGAATAGTAATCTTAGCACTTCCAGTTATGCTAGTTAATAACTGCACTTAACTCAAACTAAGAAACATTATTACACAGTCTCAAGATTCTCTGATACGAATGAGATTAAACCATGATTTTTTGCAAATATTTAATACTTGGAGGAAAATCATGTATAATTTCAAGGTATATAGTTATTAAAGGATTAACAACTGTCGGGTTGCACCAGATTTAGTGAAGCTAGTTCCTTTTTCTACTTTCTAGAGAAGATGAAAGTGGTGGCAGCCTTGATGATTGGTGATCATTGAAAGAACATACCTTTTTCATGTTAGATTTCTGAAATCCAGATCTTCGATATGATTCGTACCTACTCATTTGCTCCTCTGTAAAGAGAGATAAAATTTTCCTGAAGAAGAGACAAGGTTATTAGGTTAGATGAACTTAGAAATTGAATGAGATATAAGAAAAGGACACAAAGAACATATAAGACATTCAGAAACTCATTTAACTACATTAGTCAACTCACTGCATATTAGCTGTTTTATCAGGATCACCACTGGCTCGGAGCTTGCTAAGCTCAACATCCATGTTCTCTTCTTCTTCTTCATCATCATCTTCTTTGTTCTTGCCAACTGGGCCACCGGCAGTCCCCACTGGAACTGATGAAGCAGCTGAAGTTGAAGGATCTGTAGCATGAACATTAGCATTCATGTTCGAATCACCAGTAACAATCACATCGGCTTCAGCTGAAGTTTGTGTTTCATTCTCATGATCAGGACCAACAGGGGACTCTGGTGGTGATTCTTCTTCCTCCTCGAATGCAATCTCAAATGGATCCTTGGATTTTTTCATCCTTGCTACCTATAAATGTCTATTCATGGATTATGAAGTTATCCACCAACATGCAAATACACAATTATTTACCATAGATAGAAATGCTATCACAAGTTAGAAAACCAATAAGAGGTCATTGGAAAAGTAATTGTAAGACATGATAACTGAAAATGTCACTTGATTCATGTTGGCTTCCACTTTTAATCTTTACTGCTTACTCACTGGTTTGAGAGTTGAAAAGGCAGGGAAAAAAGATATGATGAGCAGAAAGTAGAGCAGATATGATGAGCATAACACATTCCACTCCTACCAGATCAATCACGTTTTCAGTAGTCAAAAAACAAATCATGGGTCAACGGGCATGCAAAAATCAACTATAATCAAATGAGGATGCATCCTTTGATCATTTCATACATGTAATAAAGAGATATAAAGGGCACAGACAGAAAATATAGATTTCAGAATGGATAGTCCGAACAAAGAAAGCAATCAAGACTTCACGAGAAGGTAACCTTAATTTCAACTAAATGTCCAGACTGTTTCGGTTTTTCTCAAGTCGAAAGCGTGAATGATCCTCCAATTTCATCTTCTTTCTGCTTCACTATATCAATTTTTACATCTCCGAAGAAGGATCCACTCAACAACACCAATTAGCAGTTCAGGCTAACACTAGGCTCAAAGCTCCTCCCACAAGATGCCATTTATCTCAAACTTATACCAACAGTATACTCTTAAAATCGAACACAGTATATACAGAATTTCGTCTACTATCTTTGCAGCCTCCTCGTCTTACAAAATTTGGCAGCCTTCCTTCAGAGGAGGAGGAGGCTTGCCCATTATATTACTAAAGCAGACAGTGCATTACGTTCTTATAGGTTAAAGATATTCTAGAGATTTCAAAACTATTATATACTACAATAATGAGTGCATCGGTTTTTCCGGAGGCCGCACCTCCGCCGGCGATCTAGCTGGAAATTGAAAAAAAGGAAACAAGAAAAGATTCTCAAAAAAACAGTAATAAGACTTACCTTCAACTTCTTCGCGACTTTGCTCTCGATTCGTCTTGTTCTTGCCCTAATTAGGAAGGGACGCCATTCATTTCTTGCCCTAATTTAATTGAAAAGCTACGACGTCGTTTGAAGGGGCAGAGGAAGAGAGAGGTTTAGAAAGTATTGCGCGACGTCGTTTTAATGGTCAAAATCGTTGCTTTAGCTTATCCCGAGCAATAGACTCCTTATCAGCGAACAGAGTAATAACGATGGCGTGTAATCTCTCTCTCTTCACCTCAACTCTCTTTCCATGTCGTACAGAAACACCCCCAGACTCTTCAAAAATACCCGCTCTGTCCCCTTTCCCTGTTTCTCTGCCCAAGCAGAATTTCCACACTCCAAGAAAAACAACGGGTGGGCTCCCTACTTTGTCCCTTGGAAGTGTTTTGTTCGTTCTTGTTATTTATGTATTCGTGTAATTTTTCTTTGATTCAGGGGTCGTGGCAATTGCCGTTGCTGCTTCAGAGTCCGAGGTTGAAGTTGAAGTTGCAGATGGGTATACGATTACCCAATTTGTTGACAAGATAATCGACGTTTTTCTGAACGAGAAACGCAAGTCTAAAGACTGGAAAAATTACTTGATTTTTAGAGACGATTGGAAAAGGTATCGCGGGAAATTCTACAATCGGTGTCAAATCCGCGCCGATGCTGAAAATGATTCTCAAATGAAGCAAAAATTGATTGATTTGTCGAGGAAAGTTAGAAAGGTATTATTGTGATGCTTTTAAGCCTTTTGATTTCTGCTTTTTGTTGGAGCTAATTCAACTGATTGTGCTTATTCTAGAAATTGGTTTGCTTTAATGGGATTTTTAATTTACTGTAGAGAGAGAAAGTGAATGAGAGAGATGAAATCAGCCCAAATTCATCATGAGGGATTTGAAGTATGTATGCATCTAGCTGATGTAATGCCTGATTGCAATCTGTTTGGAGAATTGTAATGTGAATTGCTCTTTTAAAAGTTCCTCTGTGGATTGATGATCATGCATGAACTTTGCAGATAGATGATGAAATGGAGAAGCATACCGAGCTTCTTAAAGAGATAGAAGATAATCCCATGGATATAAATGCTATAGTGACAAAGCGACGGGGGGACTTTACAGATGACTTCTTTCGCCATCTCACTTTGCTCTCAGAAACCTATAATGGCTTGGAGGACCGAGATGGTAATGCTTAAAACAACCTATCTGCCCAATTTATTTCCCTAACATGGTCGAATTATGTTGGCAAAGCTAATGTTTCAAGCTACCAGATTAGGTATCTGCACGTATTTTATGTGATTGGCTGGATTCATGATTTGCTGAAACATGGTTCTTTCCCCTTATAATATACCTTAACTAATTATATACTTGTGCTTGAACACATTTGGGAGAGTTTCAGTTTCCTACATATATTATCCACCAATTTCAGAGCTTGCTTTGACAAACAATGGATGGATATCTGATGCTATAATATTATACACTATTACTATTTGCCTCTCTGGATATGCCAATTATGTAAATATATGTCTTGTGTGCTTGCCTGAATTCTATCGTTTCCCATATTATATAAGTGTGCTCTTTCACTATTTATAGGTGATAGGTTACCCTAATAATAGCTATCTGCAACATGGACTTGCATTATCATGTATTCTGGATACCATAATCTCGATTTTGTTGGTCAGTGTTAATTTGCATATTAGCACTGTTGTTATGTTAATTTGAAATTGCTATTTTTATTTGATTCAAGAAATCAGATAATCTGAGTTTGTCAATAAGAGTATGCATGACATGTAATGTTTAATTGAGCAGCGATTGCACGGCTGGGTGCTCGATGCTTATCAGCAGTCAGTGCTTTTGATAACACTCTGGACATTGTGGGTACGTTAGACACTGCCCAGGCAAAGTTTGACAACATCTTGAATTCTCCTTCAATCGATGTGGCTTGTGAAAAGATAAAAAGCCTAGCCAAGTCAAAAGAGCTCGACTCATCTTTAATTCTATTGATAAATGGCTCTTGGGCAGCAGCAAAGGAGTCGGCAACAATGAAAAATGAGGTATTAAAGTTAACTCATGGTATTCATTTACTACATTTTCATTTTTTTTCCTGAAATTTGTATCATTCACATTCTTGATTTGAGGTCTTAAGAAAGGTCAGTGGACATGATTGGATTACTCTTCTTATACTCTGCTCAGATATACAGTCTACATCACACACGCTTGTCTAAATCTCTGTTAGTTATTTTGGTTCATTTCGTTCCATGAAATATCTATTAGTTATTCTAGTACTTGGTTATTTTCATGTAGTTGACATCAAGCCAATTTTTTTTTCAGGTGAAAGATATAATGTACCGATTATACAAGGCAACACAGAGTAGTTTGAGGAGTATTGTCCCAAAAGAAATCAAGCTGCTCAAGTATTTTCTGAACATCACAGACCCTGAAGAGCGATTCTCAGCATTAGCTACTGCTTTCTCCCCTGGCGATGAACATGATATCAAACAACCAGATGCCATATACACGTACTAAAACATTCTTTTGTTACATATTATTCTGAATGTTATATATATGCATTTTGGTATGATATTCCCTTTTCTCCCTATGATGTTTCAGAACTCCAAAGGAGCTGCACAAGTGGATTAAGATAATGCTTGATGCATATCATCTCAACACCGAAGAAACTGAAATTAGGGAAGCCAAGAAAATGAATCAACCAATCGTTATCCAGAGACTATTCATCCTTAAAGAAACAATTGAAGAGGAGTACTTGGAGAAAGATACTGAAACACAGACAGTTGTAGACGAAGAGGACCAGTGAGATACTTTTCTTATCAAACTAGATTTTCATTCAAAGGCTTATAAGTTGTAATCGGTGCATCATTCTAATTGGAACTACTCTATTGTAAATCCTATCGCTTGATAGATTATTCCGTAGTGATACATCATTACTCGTCCTTACGTGGTATTTTATGAAATGATCTTATGAACAGATTCTTTTCGAGCATATCCCTGTATGGAATGTGGGATTTCTCGTGATTTAATTTGTCGTAATTACATGGGCTGAACAGATTGTGTGACTCGTATCACTTTTTCGAGTTCTTTGATGCGTAAATCCAGGGGTTCGTTGGAAAACAATGGTGTGGGGTTCATGTTATATGTGATCAAGACAGAAGAGCATGCTTTTTGTGCTGCTGAGGTTGTTTTTTAGTGAAATCATTCACTGAATAATACAAGGAGTAACCACTTGGTACTGCGAAACCTACATAATAAGATGCTAGTACAACTATACCCCTCTGCTTTACATTGCAAAAATGCCTAATTTGCCCCTCATGAGTTCTTCTGTATCTGTTTGCTGAGGTTAGAGCTTCAATTATTTTAGATAAGTAATTTAAGCTGTACATGTAAAATAATGGTACACAATTAGGCAAATATTTCATTTTTAATTGAAATAAATTAATATGAAATTTAGTGATGTAGGCAATTTTGGTGACATCAGCAAGTTTTATGAAAAATTTACCAAATATTCTTAATTTTTTGAAATTAGAAAGATTTAGATTCATGGAAAACATCTTATGAAGTAAGTGTGCTTTAGTAAAACCGACTAGTGTCTTGTCATTTTAAAAGTAAACATGTTTTGAGTTGAATCAACTCATGAATTATAAATACTCGATTAATAAAAGGAATTTGTTCGACTCATTAAATTCATGAACTGATGTTAAATATGATAAAACTCTACTTTTGAGCATATGGATCAACTCGCAAATTAATATAAAATCAAATACTAACTGCATGTTTTAATAACATCGTATAATGAAATTAATTTCAAATATTTACTCAATTAAAGTCATATTTGTATTTATCATGTTTTGAACTTTATATAGTTATTACCATTGAGTAATTATTAAATAATTCATTTTAGTTTTTTTTTTCCATTAGGTACCTTTAAACTTGATTAAACTCATTTAGATTTATGAGTCAATTTTGAGTATATCAAATTTCGACTTGAAACAATTTTTAAAGAGCTTAGTATTTTGAGTTGACATAAATCTCATTGAACTCAATAGCAAAGTCGCAACATAAGATGCGATTTCGTTTGTTTTATTAAAGCTTCCTACTTCGCAACATTATTACAAATTTTATTGGAAAGTACGATACATATTCTTTTACAAATATCTGTTTTTTTTATTTTTTATTTTTACCTCATTTATATTTTAATGTAGTATTTCATTTCATAATTTGGTTAGGTATGTAAATGCATACCGTATAATACCATTTCTATATGTGTGCTTTAGAATAAACCACAAGATTAAATATGTGATCTACTTTGTAGATTAGTTTTAGAAAGATAAGGTTGTTTGTTAACAGAGCAATAAGGGTTTTTAGTTAACATTATTGATTGAAGATATTTTATATTTCACAGATAATTACAAATGAAACAATGAGATTAACACTTCATCTGTAATTAAAAACTAAGAAATTTAGAAATATCGAAAATTTTGGATGAGATTATCTTACAAATCACTTTTTATGAAACGAAACCTACATTCAATTTATTCTACCTTATTATTAAAATTAACGATCATGGATTTTCCAAATAAGTTTAATCACTCGTATCACATTTTTAAAATAGTCTTATATAAAAAAGTGACTCATTTTAGATAAATAAAATTACCATGATGTTGAGATTAAGACCATCTCCAACCCTGCGCTAGGTGTTATTTTAGCGCAGGGTTTTCTTCTCCAACGGAACGCTATCCATCCCGCTATCCCAGCGCAGAACCGCCGCTCCCTCCTTTCTGCGTTACAAGCAGCGCAAACTTAATCCTGCGCTATTCAATTTCCTTTTCTTTTTCTATTAATTTTATATGGATTAGGTGAGTTGGGCTTGTTTTATATCCTTAATGGACTTTAGTTTGAGCTTTTAATTAATTATACTTGGGCTTTTAATTAATATTTTAATTTTAATTAATTATGCTTGGACTTTTAATTAAATTTATTGTATTAAAAATTTAATTAATTCAATTAAAATATTAATTCAATTAATTAATTAAATTCAATTTAAATTTGATTAATGTGTTAATTAATTCAATTAATTAAAACTTAATTAAGTTAAATTTTTAAATTTAAATTTTTATTGTATTTTTATTTCATGTAATATGTATTTTTATTGCACTTTTATTTCATGTAATATGTATTTTAATTACATTTTTAATATTAATAAATTTAAAAAATGATATTAAAAATAAAGTAGTGCTGAAAAGTAGTGCGAGCTGTTGGAGAAAAGATGCTGATTCTGTATTAGAGTAGTGCAAAACATGCACTACTCTGGTGCAAGCTGTTGGAGATGGCCTAAGAATGATCAACGAAAGTAAAATATGAGCAGTCAAAAACCAAATAGGATATTTTTCGTATAACATCTGTTATTACTTTACTATCAAAATTATATAAATTTGATAGCAATTTATTAATAATTTTAATTAGATTTCATAATTATATGATGATTCATAGTTGATAAAAACCGGGAAATGAAGAGGTGGTGGGTATTATTGAGTTTGGCGGAGGGTAATTCCGTCATTCAAATTTCAACTTGTACTTTTCAAAACAGAAAAACGTACTCTGGTTGAACTCAGAGATGGGCCGGCCAATGGCTATAAATAATGGAGTGTTACTCAACCTCATTACTCAATCCGTTCCAGGAAATTTACCACCAATCTACGTCAACGCCATACGTGCTCTCAACAAATTTCCTTGATTTATCCGCTGCTTTTTCTTCTGTGTATTCAAGTACGTTTTTCAATTTCTGTTGATCATCATCTTTTTTTTCTGTGATCATTCTATATATTATCTTGTTTCCTTTTATAATTGTGTAACTATTCGTTAGTTCATCGGAGCCTGTGATTTGTCGTTTTGTAAGTTTTTGTTGTTGTTGAGGCTTCGTTGATTTTAATAAATTTCTTGATTGGAGTGTAATCCGGTTCTTTTTCATGACAATATAGTTTTTACTTAATTGAAATTTGCGTAGTCGATAAATCGTGTTGATATTTCATTTTGCAAAAGTTTGAAAATCTGCAGTAGCTTGAATTTGAATAGGTCAAACTTTTGAAGAATGGAGAAGCATCAGGAGTTGGAATGGGAAGCAGCTCAGAGCACTGAGATAAATGTAGACCTTGTTTCTGCAGCAAAAAAACAGCTCAAGTTCCTTGCCGCTGTTGATCGGAACCGTTGGCTCTATGAAGGCCCAGGTCTAGACAGGGCTATTAACAGGCATGAACCTGATTTCATAATTGTTGAAATAAATAAAAAAATCCTTTTTTTTGGTAAATGCTTCTCATTCTTCATTATAATAGTTGATTGTATGCTCTTTACTGCTTTAATCAATTGAAGGATGATGTGTGTATCAGTACTAAATAATGCAAAAGTCTTCGATGCATGCAATTTTCATGATGATTCTCCTATTGAATTGTTTTTTGTGTTATTCTCGAGGCCTTGAATTGAGGATTCCCACACTTAACATTATGAAAAAGTGAATGCTATTTAATATGTATATTTTATCATTGTCAATGGCTCAGCGATTTCGTATCCAAGTTTGAGTGACAAATTCATATGCATCATTTCAAGAATTTTCATCACAGAGATATCTTCTTTGTGAGGCCTTTGTTGTATCATTTTGACAGGAATAACTCTTATTTTACTGCCAATAGGTACAATGCTTATTGGCTTCCCTTGCTGGAAAAGCATTCCAAATCCCCACTTTTTGAAGGTCCATTGGTGGTCCCCTTAGATTGTGAATGGGTTTGGCACTGTCACAGGCTCAATCCAGTATGTTTCCTGATGTCTTCTTTTCCATCGATTTCAGAAGTATCTTGTGTTAGTTATCAATTTAAATGGTCAATTCTGATCTCATCTTCCAGGTCAGATATAAACAAGACTGTGAGGGGTTCTATGGGAGAATTCTTGACAATGAGAATGTTGTTTCTTCTTTGGAAGGAACTTCAAGAAAACCAACTGAAGACTTTTGGAAATCATTATATCCAGGTGAGCCCTATGAAGTGGATATGGAACGTGTTCGTCAGGATAATATGTGTGGAGAAAAAGTGGTGGGGGAAAAGTGCACCAAGTATGATCTGATCTTAGCTGTTCATAGACAAAGTCCATTTTTTTATCAGGTAACTGCGATTTCCACTTTTGAAGATCAGATTTCCACTGTAGTTTCTATATGTACGACTTTTCTCATTGTCAACTAAACACGCAAGATGCTGTTTTTACTTGATTCATAATATTAATCTTTTCCCTGTATATCTTCTCATATTCTACTTTAGGTTTCACGACCCTATATGAATGACAGTCGCTATATTGAAGAAGCTGTGGGTAGGTATAGAGGATTTCTGCACTTAATCAAGAGAAACAAGGAGAAAGGCGTAAAGAGCTTCTCAGTTCCAACTTATGACATTGACCTTATCTGGCACACTCACCAGTTACATCCAGCTTCTTATTGCGAAGATCTTGTAAAAATAATGGGAAAGATTTTAGAACATGATGATACTGATTCTGACAGAAGTAAAGGTGAGAAACTAGATGTTGGATTTTCTGGGACCACCAAGACATTTGAGGAGATGTATGGCCGTAGGTATTGGAAAGCTGGAGCAATGTACAGGGGCAATGCTCCTTCACCTGTCACAACTACTCCTTACTCTGGCATTATCACCAAGGCACCCAGTTTTAATCAGGACCCAAAAATATCACTTCCTACGATCACAGTTTTTGAGGTATTTCACAAGGACCTTTACAAACAACTCTGAATATAGGCACATGTTCGCATTAACATAGTTATACATGTCAGTATGTATTGCAGTAACAGAGAAGAAAGAAAAGTATAGGATCATGAATAACAGTTTGTGATAACTTTTTTTTCTTTTATGTAGCTTTTTTCTACATTACATGCTTTATGCCGCACATCCTTTTCTAGGTTTAGATAACATTCTGGTCTGACTTTTCCTTTTTAACTTTCTTCCAAATTTTAAAGCCAGAAAACTTCTTTCTGTTTCTGGGATAAGTCCCTGGTAGAGTTGAATTTGTTACAGAAGTTCCAAATATGTTAACTATGTTCAGCCCTCTTTATCTAAGATGCTTCATATCTCAAATCCTTTATACTTTTTATGATCCTCATCTACCCGAAAGCATGGGCATTTTCCCTTCAGAATTCAGATCATAAGTCCTTATAACTTTGTTGGTCCTTTGGCTTATTGCTTGACATGTTAATCATGTTTAGTGCTTTGACCTATGGGAGAACTATCCTGCTCAAAAGAATGGATTTTTTTTTTTAATGTAATATGGTATGCAATTCACCTCATGCTTCAAATATGCCGTAGTTTTGTGAGAATGTCTTTCTTGGAGACATAATGTGACTATAGTGATGTGGCTTCTAAATGAAAACATTTAGATATCGGGCCTCTTCATCTATAAAAACAAAAATAGGCTTAAATACTCAGGTGATTCCTTGCATGGCTTCTTAAGAGAATTATTCTGGTGAAGGACAAAGTTTCATGTGTTTGTGAATTTTTCAGGTCATGTTGGAGTTTGTAGGTGTAAGGAATCTGCCAGAGGGACACAATGGAAGTCTCTTTGTGTCCTTCAGTAAATCGCAACCAGATATGATCTTCAATGCAAAGAGAACCCTTACAATTTTCTCCGAATCTGGTGTGAAACAAGTGGCATCCTTCCAGTGCCAACCTACCGGGTACCTGCTCTTTGAACTTGTGTCCTCCTTGCCTTCCAGTTTGCCACTAGCAAAATCATCCAAAACAATGGGCACCACTTCAATATCTCTGGAAGGCTTCCTTTCCCCAGGCTCCAATCTTTCAGTGGAAAAGTGGCTTGATTTGGTGCCAAGTTCAAACGTCACAGAAACCAAACCTATTGGCTTGCGTGTGGCTATCTCATTGACTATACCTGTCCCAGCACCATATACACTTCATATGGTCCGTTCTCGACCATTCTCAAAAAGTTCTTGCATGTTCCCACTGCCAGTGAGGGTCCAATTTGCTAAGAGTTGGACACGCGTCATTGATGAGGATGGAAAGCTAGTACTCAGCCTACAGATGAGGTATTTAAGCTTTTGCATTTTCTTCTAAATGAGTTGCAGAGTCCTGAATTATTTTAAGCTTGTGTTGACACATTTATACCATGCATCTAGTTTTCCTTCAATATTAGTGTACCATTTTCTCACTTTTAAACATGGCTATCGCCATTTAGCATAAATATCTGTTATAATTAAGTGACATGCTCAATAATGCTGAAGATCTTGATATGGTAACAGAAGTAATTCACTGAAGAAACATACTGATTTTACAGAGCATCCATAGATACAATGTCTTGAAATATTGATACGATCTTATAGATAATCTAAAAAGATGCTTTTCTGAAAGTATAATTTGTCAGATATTATTTTTCATGTTATATATATTCATTTACATGAAAATGGCAACTATGCTTGTGGTGAGTGTAGAGCAATTCTAGTGATTTCCTTGAAGATGTTTGATTTTGACAAACTCATGTTTTATGATCTCATTGCCAGAGATTTGCAAAAGCCAAAGGGCAAAAAAGAATGTAGAAGAAGAGCTGTGGTTAGCATCATGAAATCAGGCGAAACATGTACACTGGCTGAGTTTGCAGACTCTAAGTGGTCTTTAGTAAATTCTCCATGGTCCATTAAAGCTCCAGATACAAATAACGATGATGGCCACCTCGTGGAGCTGACTGGTCCTCACACTGTAAGTGTTTTGCTCTCATATCTTCTTACACCTAGAAACTTCAAAATAAAATGAAAAGGAGAAAGTTTGGATATCACATTTTCCAATGATTGAACCGCATTCATTTCCATGATAGAGCATTGAGCGTATCTTTACTTTATTCAGGTAAGACTTTTCCCTGGTGGAAGGCTTGATTACGAAACAAGGCATTGCAAGAAACATAGAGCTGAGCGTCAGCTTGAACGTCACTTAATAACAGCTGTTAAATTCTCTACTGAAGATCCATATGGAAGAGCCGTGGCATTACTTGATTTGAAATGTGGCACTATCAAGGTAATCAATCTGTTGACGAGGAATTCATTCATATCCAGTAAATATTTTCCACTCATCACTCTGCTTTTATTTTTGGGGTATATAGGTGAAAGATGAATGGTTCGTTTTGCCTGGCTTCATACTTACATTTGTACTCAGCAACATATTGAGAAAAGAAGGCTATAATGGCCTAACTTTTAGCTACAAAAAACTCCCAAATGAAGAATTTCTCAGTCCTGTAGGAAACGAAACCAACCAGGCTCCTTTGCAAAAGGAAGCGGAGGTCAACATAGCAGCTGCTAAAAATAATGCTGTCATGCCAACGAAAGGGGGAGCATGTGGCAGTGGCTGTGGCGGTGGATGTGGAGGTAGTGGTGGCTGTGGTGGTAGTTGTGGGAGCATGGTGAAATGTGGTGGCTGTGGTGGCTGTGGAGGCTGTGGAGGTGGTGGAAACATGGTGAAATCCGGTGGCTGTGGTGGAAGTGGTGGATGTGGGAACATGGTGAAACCTGGTGGCTGTGGTGGTGGCTGCGGTGGCGGTGGGGGCTGTGGGAACAAATTAGGCAATGCGATAAGCATTAATGATGGAGGCACAAACGAGATTGTTGTTGCGTGATATGTGAGTGCAGATGTGTTAAGGCATATCATAGCATCTAAATTCTTGTACATAAGTCTTTCTAAATTTGACCAAGCAGTGTGTTTGTCTTGTCCTCTTCAATATTGTAATTAATCTGTGTCTGTAAGAAGAGCTGCAACTTGTAGTTGATTGTCTCTTCTCTCTGGTCAATAAAACTTTGAGCCCTGGAAGTTGGTTTGTTTTCATCATGAAGTTGGTTTTGAGCTCAAATTATACCTGGAAGTTAATCGAAATACGAAACCAAAATTGTTCACTGTTCATGGGAAAATTAAGTTGTTTTCATAAGAAATTTGAAGTATTTGATTCCTTGGCAGGTAAACATGCTTACTTATAAGCTCGTGACCTTGTACAAGTTCAAACTCATGGATTTTACAAATATTTTTTTAAGATATTAATTAAGGAGTGTGATAAATAGATGGGCATGCTTAAATATAGGTATGAGACTAATTATAAGTTTAAAGAACTTAAATTCAGCTCTTTTCAAGTGATTCTTTTAAGTTTGCAAATATGTATTCAACGGTGCAGAAGGGCACAATGATGAGTGATGTCTATTTATTAGTATTTTTTTATTATCATGATTCCTTGTTGAATTGTAGAAATTGAGTTTTGTGAGAATGAAGCGAAATTAAGCCTGAAAATAGATCTTTCGAGCTTATCTAGAAGACTTCAAATTGGCTCAAGAATAAGGGATTGCCTAGAAAGAGTTGTTTGGAGAAAAAGTATTAAAAGAGTTGTATCGGAAATTTTGTTTTTTGGTAATAAAAATTGTTATTAATTTATTATTCATAGTTATACCTTTTCTCTCAAAGTGAGAGACGACACAGTTTATTTCTTTCTTTCTTTTTTCACTTTTCTTTACTTTAAACAATTTAAGAATTTTATGAGGATGATTTTTGTGTTTTTATGGTTTTGTTTTCGATTCAAGAGGTTATTTATACTTCAATTGTAACCACGGTGAGATTTTGTGTTTAATTTGTTTTATCACTTTAATTCCAAATTTTGCTGATTCAAAATTTTATTCTATATAAATATATTTTGATTAAACTGACTATTCAATTGAATATATAATTCAATATTGTTATTTATGAATTTTTTATCCATAATTGTCGAAAATGATTGATATCATAATTCTTTGGCGTGATATCATAATTCTTTTGTGAGTTGTTCTCTTGTGTCCTGGGGCACGGATCTAGATCTGTGTCCCCAACCCATTCCGTGGGTCCCATATTAATTTTTAATTTTTTTTTCGCTCAGTTTTTTTTTTCATGTATACAAAAAATGTATCACATGTATACCTTCAAGATATCACATGTATATCATCAAGGTATTCATGACATATTTTGAAGGTATCACACCTATTTCAGTTGAAGGTGCGCGCAGCGTGGGCGTGCGACTTGTGAGGTGCGCGCCCGATGTGGGCGCATGGGCGCGCGCAGGTATCCATGCGCCCACATCGGGCGCGCGCAGGTATCCATGGCGTGGGCGCATGGTATCCACAAGGATACCTTCAAGGTATCCATTGAATATCTTTCAGGTATCACATTTCAAACATCACATGTATCCACATGTATACCTTCAAGGTATCCATTGAATATCTTTCAGGTATCACATGTATAACTTGATGGTATCCATGGAATACCTTTTGGTATCCGCATGTATACTTTCAAGGTATCCATGAAATACTTTTTTTCAAACATTACATGTATCCACATGTATACTTTCAAGTACCCATGGAATACCTTTCAAGGTATCCATGACGTGGACGCACGGTTTGTGAGGTGCGCGCGGCGTGGGTGTATGAGCGTGAAGTGCGCGCGTGGCGTGGGTGCATGGGCCCGCGGTGTGCGCGCGCGGCATGCGCGCGCGGCGTGTGGAAGTGCGCGCAGGTATTGAAGGTATCTATGGATACCTTGAAGGTGCGCGCGCATTCAAGGGGCGTGGGGTGCGCGTGTGCGCGCATGGGAAGTGCGTGGACCCGTTTTCTGAGCCAACTAGATCGGATCGGGTTGGGGACATGAATCTAAGATCCGTGCCCCTGGGGCACAGAAGTTTTGGCATTCTTTTGTTCCCATTCAAAGCATTAGTTAAAAGAAATTTCTTTTGAAGTTAATAGCAGTTTTTATAGGAGGAGAGATTGTTTGTCCCAATCCAAATAGATTGTTTATTTTTTAACTACTCTCTACCCCATCTAATTAATTCTCTAATTTCATGTAGAAAAATATCGATTTCATAAGCGGTTCCATCGAGCATCACCATTTGTGGATTTTGCGGCATTATATTTTTTAAAATCATTTTTGTCCACCATTTTCAATGTGGATTTCTCTGCACTACTTTTTTAAAATGTTGGTGAATAATAATATTTTTGAATATTTCCATTATTATTGATAATAAAATAATTTAATATATGTCGATAATTTCTTAACAGTCATTCTCGTCGATGAATAAGCTGGAATGTTTAGCGTCAATCAAAGAAATAACTATTAAAATCATTTTTGTCTGTCATCTATGAAATAAATAGTTTTCGTCGATAAATAAGTTGGAACTTAGTGCCAATCGAAGAAATAACTATTAAAATCATTTTTGTTTGAAATAAATATTCCTTCCGTCCTACCTCAATTTGCCTACTTGTCATTTTTGTTTGTCCCAACTCAACTTGTCAGCCCATAAATGGCAAAAATTTTTTTACCTTAATATCCCTTTATCTCATTACTATTTCAAAAATGTCATCCAAAATTTTGATTTGTCAAATTAATTTATGTTTAATTAATAACCTAATCCTAATTAAACTAAAGTAAGGTTAGATAATCTAACTAAACTAAAGTTATCTAACCAAATGCAACACAAACCCTAATTAATTGTTGTGTATGCAGTGATGGAATCGGCCCTCCTATTGTTCTTCAAACCCTGATTTCCATCATTGTTCTTCAAGCCCCATTGTTCTTCAAACCCTGATTTCCACAATTGCAATACAAACCTTGATTTCCACCTTTGTTCTTCAAGCCCCTCCCACCATCGTCGCCCCTTACACGAAATCGACCCCCTGAAATCGGCGGACTGAAATCGGCCCCCTAAAATCGCCATATGATGGAGTTTTTGTCTTCGAGCGAGGAAGAGGGCTTCGTTTGTGATTCGGAGGAATCTTATGTGGCCGAAACTCAGATGGAGGAAGATGGGGATGCTCTCCCAAGATTGAAGTACCCCTTCAGATCTGATGTCTCTCAAACTCCAGAAATGAGACGTTTTTTCTACGAGTGTTTGGCGATTTGGATTCCCTCAGTTCTCAGGTTATATGCATTTTTCTGCCCCTCTGAAATTGTTGCATGATTTGTGAAATGATTTGTGGGAAATGACTCTGATGATGGTAGCAATCTGTTGTGAAATGATTTTTGAAATTGTGGGAAATTGTTGCATGATTTGTCTGATGATTTGTGGGAAATGACTCTGATGATGGTAGCAATCTGTTGTGAAATGATTTGTGAAATTGTGGGAAATTGTTGCATGATTTGTGAAATGATTTGTGGGAAATTCAATCTGTTGCATGATTTGTGCGAGACTAATGATGTTCTTGTTCGAACTGATATGAGGTCTTTGATGTGTTGTGTGTTTGAATGTGATGAGTTGCATGATGATTTTTGTTTGATGGTAGCTCTGCAAAATGATGCAATTTGAAGCCTGATTTTATTTGAAGCTGCCCAACATTAATTGTTGTTGCAACTGCATTATTTTTCAAACAAGAAAGGTTGTTGGATGACTGATATGTTGTGTGTTTGAATTATGATGAGTTGCATGATGATTTTTGTTTTATGGTGGCTCTACAAAATGATGGAATATGAAACTTGATTGTTTATGAAGCTGTCCACGTTAATTGTTCATGCAATTTCACTGTTTTTCAAACAAGAAAGGTGTTGGATGCCCAATGATGAAATTTTTCTGAGAGAATCACAAATTTCAAAAGTTAAAACTTCAATTGTTTACAGTTTAAGCAAAATGAACACTTCATGTGTGTTTACACTGTGAACAATAAGTTTAAATGACAAAAGCTTGGTAAGCCTACTTACATATACCCTAAATCTGTTAAAATGCGCCTAATGTCATAAGTTTTTGTGGCATCTTCATTTGCAATGAGAAAGTCAATTATGTCCCTTACAAGTTGCTCCTCCATTTGAATGGTTGTTGGCAATGACTCAGTGAAAGAATTAGTTCTTGCAATTGATGTCTTTCCAATGTGAGGCAGCCTGTAATTGTTTCCTCTCTTGACCTTCAATATCTCAACCATGCATGCTTGTAGTGAAAGAAAAATGTTGTTCAACTTTTGATGCTTAAGATCTTCAAATGATTTAAGAACATTAGAAACCAAGTCATCAACATTGAAGCTTCGGGTTTCAATCTGCAAAGATTGAATTGCCCTGAAGTACCCTAAATCCAGCACATTAGTGTCTGGTGAATTAGGTGGTTGACACATCAACCTAATATCAAAACCATATTATGTGGCAGCCCTCCTGAAATCTGCATCTAAGTTGCTTATATGAGGTCTAGCATTGTCGTGTTGAATGATGAGTTGTTTACTTGCATTTGCTGGCCACTTTGCCTTAATTGCTGGGATTATCTGTTGTTATGTCATGTGATGAAAAAAACAGCAACCAAATCACCATAAAATGTGTTAGTAATGTCACCAAATTAGCCCAATAGTTAATCAAAACATAAGGGCAGTTTTAGGAGACTTACTAAACACATTCAATGATGAATTTTTTCTGATGGTGAGTTATCTTTTCCAAAATGCAGCTCTTAATGACTTCTTTGTTTATGGAGTCAATTGGTTTTGTAACCATTGCACCCCTTAGTCTGTTTGTTAAATTTCTGATGGCGGGGACTTGTTGTCTGAGTGGGAAAATTCCAATCTTCCCATCGAACAACAACTCCCCTTGGTCTGTGTATTGTGACATTGCCACAGCAGCCATGAACATTACCTTTGGGATGAATCTCTTTTACATGCCCGGTAAGGATCATCCTCTGAGCTTAGTTTATAAGCCCTTTCACTTGCTCATTGCATATAAAACCACTTCTCGTCAATATGGACAATGTTATGCATGCTTTGAAAACTTATCTGATTATTGTTGTTGTGTTTGTGTAAGAAACATAGGCTGTATTTCAGTCTCATAAGCCTATTTATCTCTGTCAAAGCTGGTTTAATTGCATTAGTGTGTGCTTTAAGTCTGCTCGATTTTACCCACCTGCCCACTTGTGATTTACTGACTTCAAGCTTTTTTGCTAACCTTCTGATTGTGCCTCTCTTAGAGAAGGGAATGACTTTAACAGACTCTTCATCCAACTTTAAAAGTTGAGATGAATTTGGCCGTTGCTGTGACGATTAGGACTTATCGATGCATAATTTGACAACTAAATATTTAACACAAAAACTCATGTGAGACCGTCGCACATGCGATGAGTATGCCTTTTTCGGGTATAAGTATGTCTTTTTCGACCATAAGCATGACTTTTGACAAGTATGTCTTTTTCGACCATAAGTATGACTTTTGACAAGTATGTCTTTTTCGACCATAAGTATGTCTTGAAATCACATACTTATACTTGAAAATCAAATACTTATGCCCGAAAATCACATACTTTTGACCATCGCATGTGCGACGGTTGCACATGAGACTTACTCAATATTTAAACCTCTAATTACTTGATTTACCTTATGTGTGTTTCAGTATATATATGCTTCAATCTAAGTTCAATGTTCTTGGATTTTTCATAAAAGAAAAGTTGATAAGATAGTTCATAAGTGGGACGAGATTAACGAGAAGGAAAAATTAGACGAAACGCTGAAAGAATGAATCAAATCAGAGTCCGATTGATACCCCAAATTAATTTATATCATAATGGTGTATAAGATAATGTTTAATAATATAATAAACTAAGGTTAATGCATGATATATATAAGTTTCCCTCTTATGGTAAAAGTATGATGTAAAAATTTTATCCTAAGGTAACTTTGTGCTCTTCCTTTTCTCTTCTTCCTTGATTTTTCCGACGGCCGGCCAGCCTGAGCGCCGCCGGCGACACCACTGTTGCCGGATTTTTCCTCTGACCGAAACCTATCGAAACCTATACCATTTTAAAGCTCTCGCCAAGTCTGTTCCAACCCCGGGCTCAGAATCGCCATCCGCCGCCGCATTCGCCAGCAATCGGCCAGAGAAATTTCGGCCATTTCTCTCTCTAGAAACCCTTTTATTTTCTCTCCTCGTTTCCGGCCATTCGGCCACCGATCGGAGCGATTCTTGAGCCTAAGTTGAAGTTCTGGCCGAGCCCGTCATGAATCCAGGCTCGGATCGTCGATCGCACCGGCCAATCTCCGAAAACAGCCGGTCAAAGTTTCTGAAACTTTCTTTTCTCTCTCTTCGTATCTTCTTTGTTTCTTCTCCAATCGGGTCAATCTACACATGCACTTGAAGATCTCATCAAGCCCGTCATGATTTTGAGCTCGGATCGTTGATCGGCCGTCTCATTCTCCGACAATCACCGTTCAAAGTTTCTGCATTTCCACTATCTCTCATCTCTTATCGCTCTCTCTCTCCCCCCGATTCTCTCCCACTTCTCTCCATCACCGCCGCTTGCCGTCGCTGTTGGTGGGTGTATGTGTGTTGTTTGTTGGGGGCGGCGCTTGGTGCGTCGCCGTGGTTGGAGCTGTCGCGGCTATGCGTGAGTATGTGTGTGCAGTATGTGTGGGTTGTGGGTGGTGCATCCAGCGCCGCCGTGTGCAGTGGTGGCCGACGCGAGGAGTGCCGGCGTGTGGTGGTGGTGTTGGGTGGTGGCCGGCGATGTGGTGTCGCTGACGAGGTGTTGTAGCGGCAGTGGTAAGAGGGGCAGCGACGGGGGATGGGTTTGGGGGCAGGGACTTGGGTTGTAAATTTGATAAGTTCGGGGGCTAGATTGTAAACCCTAGAAGTTTAGGGTTCTCTCACTTTCCCCCCCACAACTTTCCTTTCTTTCAGTTTGGTCCTAAACTCTTGTAAACTACATTTTCATCCCCAAAACTTTCCAAGTCTTCGATTTTCACCCCTAAGACTTTCGAAAATTACATTTCAATCCCTAGAATTTTAGAAACTTTACTTTGACCCCAAAACTTCTCTGTAATTACAGTTTTACCCCTGGCCAAAGTTAACCTTGGACAGAATTACGTTTTTACCCCTAAACCCTAAAACGTTCCATTCGGCTTCATTTCTCACTCGTTTTAACCCGTTCTCATTTCTAAAGCTTTCTTATCGAATTTTCTATCTCTCTTGACCCAGTTGGTTTTCATTCCGCTTTCTTTTTCGAGAATTTAAGTATAAATGTTTAATTAATCTAATAACCTAATAACTTACGTTGTATGTTTGTAGGCTCGAACACTCCAAACTCACCTCAAAGCTAAAAAGATAAGAACGTGAAGGTCACACCACCCAGTCTTAGATGGGGGTAACTTCTGAATTAACATTCAACTTTATGTGTTATTTTGAATAGTCGCATGATAGGACTTTGGATAATTTATGTTTTATGATATGAGAATATAAGCATGATACATGTGATTTGATGATATCAGCATGCTAGTAAATATTGTACATGTCTGTGTTTATGTGTATTGACTTACGTGCTGTGATATAAATGTGTTGTTACGGAAAGGATAAAGATATGTGTTCATGATGCATGGTTCTTGAGGAGACAGGTTGGGATTAAGTCCTAACAGAAATATAGAGGATTGGTGAAGTCCCCCTTACTAAATAATCACCCGGTGGATTCCGTTGTGGGGTAAGACGGGATATACCTGCGCCCACGTCATATACGTGTTGTGCATTGTACTTGATGTGTTTAATTATTTATGTGATTTAAAGTTGGATGTCAATTTATGAATTTATCTCCACGGGGTGTATTTGTATGCACTCACCCCACTTATGTATTCAATACAGGTGATGACTCTAGTGGGAGGAGTTGAAGAGAGGGAAGTATCATGTCTGTTAACATGTTTTGTAAAGATGTTTCTTTAAACTGTTTTGAAACAACGTATTATATGTTTTCCTTTTGTTAAAACATATGTATTTACTCTCCACTGGTACAAACTTTTAACTTATATAGTTTGGTATATCTTCTTCGTTTCTCTCTTCTCTTTTCTTCTTTCCTGCACGCCCGTTGATGATAATTTGATAATTTTAAAATGTTTTTTTTCCCAACTTTTGGTAAACTTTTATTATATTCCATGGTTAAGTTTTCGGGGCGTGATAGTTATGGTATCAGAGCAAGGTCCTACCCTTTAGGACCCTGTTTGTTTATTTTTATTTTATTTTTTTGTATGTTTAAAAAAAAATCAGGGACAAGTACCTCTCTCCGCACAACTCTTCCTCTCTAAGATCGGATGTTATGAGTATTGTTTGTTTATATTATATTTATATGATATAGTTTGGAGTTTCTGTAGTTTTTGTTTTATTCTTTCCTTTAAGTTAGTTGGACATAGTCGAGTAGTTAAATTGTGACGACACATATGACAAGGACAAAACTTACGGCCATTAAAAGCACAGGTGGACGAGTAATTCCAGTTCAAGTTTGGATGGCGTTTTATGACGTTTTATCTACCTTTATCTCATTTCTACGACTCGCATGTCTTTTTTTTCTCTTCTTTTCTATGATGCGTTTAATTCTTTTCTTTCTCTATGATGAATGTACGAAACTTATCGTATTCCTCGAAGACTTTTACTTGATGCCTCATGTGTGACGTTTGTGTCATGTTTCTTCTTAGAAGTTTATGCCCCGTGGAAGACCCAGAAAGAATCCAACACCAATGACAAATCCACCACCAGTGAACGCGGACAACACTATGGGGGATTTAGTATTAGTACTGCGGGGTCTAGCTCAATATTTCCAAACAGCTCAGGAGCTCCGGCGATACCTAATAGAAGTGATATCAATCAAGTGATAGAACAGTTTCAACGTTTTAACCCTCCGGCCTTCTCAGGAAAATGAGGTCCAGCCGATGCAGAAGAATGGTTGAGGGCGTTAGATTGCTTGTTCGGACATCTAGTATGTACTGAGACACAGAAAGTCTCTTACACTATCTTTCAACTCGTAGAAGAAACCAGTCACTGGTGGGAATCACACTCCAGAACTCTGACGCAGGAGCAGATGGGAGAACTGACTTGGGAGAATTTTAAAGAAAGAGTTACTCAGAGTTTCGTACCACAATCCTACAAGGACCAAAGAGAAACTGAGTTTTTACATCTACGACAAAGGATCTTGCCTGTAGGAGAATATGAAAGGAGTTTTAACCAGTTGAGTAGATATGCACCTCACTTAGTAGATTCTGATACTAAGAAAGCTCAGTGTTTTGAGAGGGGTCTCCGCCCCGAGATCAGCTCCATTCTTGCTGGACAAGGCATAACGTCATACTCAGTGGTCGTGGAAAGAGCTCAAGAGATCTCCTCACGATTATGCTTAGATACCGCACCTCCCAAGAAAGTAGAAGCGAGACTCGGACATGGACGGGCCCCAGTCGAAACTTTACTCAAAACCGACCGCAACCACCAAATAGTGCTTATCTCCTTCAAAATCCTAGCCCAAGAAGTACCTGCAATAACTGTGGAAGGATTCACGTGGGACCTTGCATGAAGGTGCCTCCAACCTGTTACAGATGTGGAGAACCAGGCCATATCGCGAGTTCTTACCCAAATTGCTTCAATTGCGGAGAATCGGGTCATAAAGCAAACTCTTGCCTGAAGCCTAAAATGACCAATGCTGTACCAAGATTCAGATCCGGAACCGGACCAGCAAGAGCATCCGCTCTCTCCAGAACAGAGGCGGCTAAAGGACCGGAAACGATGACAGGTATGTTGTCGGTATGTAGTGTAACCACTTTGATTTTGTTCGATACTTGAGCATCTCATACCATACTATCTATCTCTTAGTCTATAAACTTAGTCTATAAAGTTGTAATCTAGAATAAAGATAAAGGCTTAAGTTTCTATAGATCAATCTACAGTGGAACTATTCCAATTTCATTGAAGTTACAGATTCGAGTAACTCGATATTCCTTTATATCTACCAAGTTCTGTGAACTGTTAAAACATGAGAACGGTAGGATAGTCGCTGAAACATTAAACGTTAGCATTCCCTCTGGAAAGATGATAAAAATGAAGCATTTATACCGAGATCTAGGGATCACCTTTGGAAACAGAATCCTGCTTGCCAATCTACATACACTGGATATGAAAGATTTCGATGTGATCCTAGGAATGGATTGGTTAAAGACAAATCATGCGGTGATTAGATGTCATACAAAAGAGATTATCCTACAAACCTCAGATGACGAAGAATTCACGTTTTCCGGAACTTCAGTCGAAAGCAACCCGAGAGTTATATCAGCAATGAAAGCGATCAAAATTCTCAAGAATAACGAATGTAAGGTTTGAATAGTGAATGTTATGAGTCCTGAATGAGAGACGAACGCTATTGAGAAAGTATCTATCGTAAGGGAGTACGCTGATGTTTTTCCAAACGATTTACCAGGCCCTCCACCGGATCATCAGATTGTTTTCGAGATCGATCTTATTCCAGGTTCTACTCCAGTGTCAAAGGCACCATACAGAATGACACCAAAGGAATTGCAGGAACTAAAAATCCAACTCAAAGAACTTTTAGATAAGAGATTCATCCGTCCGAGCGTATCACCTTGGGGAGCTCTAGTGTTGTTCGTGAAAAAGAAGGATGGAAGTTTTCGGATGTGTATTGACTATCGGGAGCTTAACAAACATACCATCAAGAACAAGTATCATCTACCCAGAATTGAAGATCTTTTTGATCAGCTAAGGGGTACCAGTGTGTTTTCAAAGATTGACCTCAGATCAGGATACCATCAAGTCAAGGTAAATGAGACAGATATACCGAAAATGGCTTTCGGAACGAGATACAATCACTATGAGTTCATGGTTATGCCTTTTGGACTTAGCAATGCACCAGCAGTCTTCATGGATTAGATGAATCGTGTTTTTCACCCTTATCTCGATCGTTTTGTTATAGTCTTCATAGACGACATCTTAATTTATTCTTGTGACAAACTCCAGCATGAGCAATATTTCAGGATTGTATTGGAAACCTTGCGTCAGGAAAAGCTCTACGCCAAGTTCAAGAAATGCGAATTCTGGTTGGAAACGATGGGCTTTCTTGGACATATAGTGACTTCTAAAAGGATTGAGGTGGATCCAGATAAAGTAACGGCCGTCAGCAACTGGAAAGCACCGACAAACGTTAATGAAGTATGAAGTTTTCTAGGGTTAGCTGGATACTAACGCAGATTCATCAAGGGATTTTCAAAGATTGCTACTCCGATGACTCGCTTAACTCGAAAAGGCGTAAAGTATCAATGGACAGAACAATGTGAACGTAGTTTCTAAGAATTGAAGCAAAGATTGATGAAAGCACCGGTTCTGACCATTCCAGACGCAACAAAGGACTTCGTGATTTACAGCGATGTTTCTAAACAAGGTTTAGGGTGTGTTTTAATGCAGAAAGGAAAAATAGTGGCATATGCATCAAGACAGTTGATACCCCATGAGCAGAACTATCCGACACATGATCTGGAATTAGCCGCAGTTGTTCATACACTCAAGATATGGAGAAATTACCTCTATGACAGACGTTGCGAAATCTACATCGATCATAAAAGCTTGAAGTACTTATTCAAACAAAAGGAACGTAATATGAGACAACGAAGGTGGTTAGAGTTGGTTAAAGATTATGATTGTACGATTCAATATCATCTAGGAAAGGCAAACATGGTAGCTGACGCACTCAGTAGAAAAGGAAAGGGAACTATAGCAAGAATGATTACAATTCAAGACTCACTAATCGAGGATATGACGAAACTAAGCTTAGAAACAATCACGCCATCGGATAGCATCCAGGTCACACTCTCAACACTATTTTTGAAACCAATACTTTGCGAACGTATAATCGAAGCTCAAGGAAATGATGAATTCCTGATGAAGAAGAAAGCTCATAGAGATACTGAAAAGGAAGAGGGATTTACCCTGGCACCAGATGGAGCTTTAACTTTTAAGGATAGACTATGCATACCAAAGGACGAAGAACTACGAAGGGAGATCTTAGAAGAAGCTCACTGCCCGTCTATATTGGCACACCCCGGAGATACAAAGATGTATAAAGACTTGAAGAAAAACTTCTGGTGGAATAACATGAAGTCTAGCATCGGATTATTTGTAAAACAATGTTTGACATGTCAACAAGTGAAGACCAAACACCAACGACGGCGGGACTTCTGACCCCATTGGAGATACCAGAATGAAAATAGGAACATATCGCTATAGATTTTGTCGTCGGATTGCCGAGAACTAAACGCGGAAACCACGTCATCTAGGTGATTGTGGATAGGCTGACTAAGTCCGCTCATTTCTTACTGGTCAAAATGACATACGGAATGGACAAGCTGGCTCGGATTTACCTAGAAAAGATTGTTAGGTTGCATGGGGTGCCAGTATCCATCGTTTCCGACAAAAATCCACGATTTACATCGAGATTTTGGCAAAGACTTCAGATGGAACTAAGGACTCGACTAGCTTTTAGCACCATATTTCATCCTCAGACAGACGGACAGTCAAAGAGAACGATTCAAATTCTAGAAGATATGTTGAGAGCCTGCACTATAGACTTGCACGGGAGTTGGGAAGAACACATTTTCTTAGTGGAGTTTGCATATAACAATACCTATCAATCAACAATCGGCATGACACCATACGAAGCTTTATACGGAAGAAAATATCAATCTCCATTATGTTGGGATGAAGTCGGTGAAAAGAAGGTGTTAGGAACTGACTTGGTGGAGCAGACAGTCGAAGTAATCAGAAGGATCCGTGAACGAATCAAAGCAGCACAAGACAGACAGAAGGTATATGCGAATAGGAGACACAGAGAGTTGCAATTCGAGATTGGAGAAAAAGTTTTTCTGAAGATGTCCCCTATAAAATGAGTGTATCAATTCGGAAAAAAAGGAAAACTAAGACCAAGATACGTAGGACCATTCGAGATTCTGGAGCGAGTCGGAAACGTCGCCTATCGCTTAGCACTACCATCTAATCTTGCAGGAGTACATGGCATATTTCATGTATTGATGTTGAGAAGATATGTTTTCAATCCGAGCATGTGGTCGACCAGAACAACCTCAAGATTAGAGATGATCTGTCTTACGAAGAAGTTCCAGTGGCTATCCTAGATCGAAAGATTCGTACATTGAGAAACCGGGAGATGGCTCTAGTAAAGGTTCAATGAAATCGCCATGGAGTGGAAGAAGCAACGTGGGAGTATGAAGATGAGATCTTATCGAAATTTCTGAATCTTCCATTCATAGGTACGCTTCTGAATTTCGAGGATGAAATTCTTTTAAGGGGTAAGGGATGTGATGACTAGGACTTTTCGACGCATAATTTGACAACTAAATATTTAAACCTCTAATTACTTAATTTATCTTATGTGCGTTTCAGAAAATTAAGTATATATATGCTTCAATCTAAGTTCAATGTTCTTGGATTTTTCATAAAAGAAAAGTTGATAAGATAGTTCATAAGTGGGACGAGATTAACGAGAATGAAAAATCGGAAGAAACGCCGAAAGAATGAATCAAATCGGAGTCCGATTGATACCCCAAATTAATTTATATCATAAAGGTGTATAAGATAATGTTTAATAATATAATAAACTAAGGTTAATGCATGATATATATAAGTTTCCCTCTTATGGTAAAAGTATGATGTAAAATTTTTATCCTAAGGTAACTTTGTGCTCCTCCTCTCTTCTTCCTTGATTTTTCCGACGGTTGGCCGGCCGGAGCGCTGCCGTCGCCGCCGCCGGCGACACCACCGTCGTCGGATTATTTCTCCGATCGAAACCTATCGAAATCTATACCATTTTAAAGCTCTCACCGAGCCCGTTCCAACTCCGGGCTCGGAATCGTCATCCACTGCCGCATTCGCCGACAATCGGCCGAAGAAGTTTCGGCCATTTCTCTCTTTAGAAACCCCTTTCTTTTCTCTCCTCGTTTCCGGCCATCCGGCCACCGATCGTAGTGATTCTTGAGCCTAAGTTGAAGTTCTCGCCAAGCCCGTCACGAATCCAGGCTCGGATCGTCGATCGGACCGGCCAATCTCTGGAAACGGCCGGTCAAAGTTTCTACAACTTTTCTTTCTCTCTTCGTATCTTCTTTGTTTCTTCTTCGATCGGGTCGATCTACACATGCACTTGAAGCTCTCGCCGAGCCCGTCACGATTCCAGGCTTGGATCGTCGATCGACTGTCTCATTCTCCGACAATCGCCATCCAAAGTTTCTGCATTTCTACTCTCTCTCTCATCTCTTATCGCTCTCTCTCCCCGATTCTCTCCCTCTTCTCTCCATCACCACAGCTTGCTGTCACCGTTGGTGGGTGTATGTGTGTTGTTTGTTGGGGGCGGCACTTGGTGTGCCGCCGTGGTCGGAGTTGCAGCGGCTGGTGGGGTACCATCGCGGCTATGTGTGAATGTGTGTGTGCAGTGTGTGTGGGTTGTGTGTGTGAGTTGTAGGCGGCACATCCAACGCCACCATGTGCAGTGGTGGCCGGCGCGAGGAGCGCCGACGTGTGGTGGTGGTGTTAAGTGGTGGCCGGTGACGTGGTATTACCGGTGAGGTGTTGTAGCGGCGGTGGCAAGAGGGGCAACGACAGGGGATGGGTTTGGGGGCAGGGACTTGGGTTGTGAATTTGATAAGTTCGGGGGCTAGATTGCAAACCCTAGAAGTTTAGGGTTCTCTCACTTTCCCCCCAAAACTTTCCTTTCTTTCAGTTTGGTCCTAAACTCTTGTAAACTATATTTTTACCCCCAGAACTTTCCAAGTTTTTGATTTTCACCCCCAAGACTTTCGATAATTACATTTCGATCCCTAGAATTTTAGAAACTTCACTTTGACCCCAAAACTTCTCTGTAATTACAGTTTTACCCCTGACCAAAGTCAATCTTGACCAGAATTTACGTTTTTACCCCTAAACCCTAAAACGCTCCGTTCGGCTTCATTTCTCACTCGTTTTAACCCGTTCTCATTTCTAAATGTTTCTTATCGAATTCTCTATCTCTCTTACCCTAATTGATTTTCATTCCGTTTTTTTTTTAAGAATTTAAGTATAAACGTTTAATTAATCTAATAACCTAATAACTTACATTGTATGTTTGTAGGCTCGAACACTCCAAACTCACCTCAAAGCTAAAAAGATAAAAACGTGAAGGTCACACCGCCCAGTCTTAGGTGGGGGTAACTTCTGAATTAACATTCAACTTTACGTGTTATTTTGAATAGTCGCATGTTAGGACTTTGGATAATTTATGTTTTGTGATAAGATGATATATGTTTTATGATATGAGAATACAAGCATGATACATGTGATTTGATAATATCAGCATGCTAGTAAATATTATACATGTTTGTGTTTATGTGCCTTGACTTACGTGCTGTGATATAAATGTGTTGTTGTAGAAAGGATAAGGATATGTGTTCATGATGCATGGTTCTTGAGGAGACAGGTTGGGATTAAGTCCTAACAGAAATATGGAGGATTGGTGAAGTCCCCCTTACTAAATAATCACCCGGTGGATTCCGTTGTGGGGTAAGACGGGATATACCTGCGCCCACGTCATATACGTGTTGTGCATTGTACTTGTTGTGTTTAATTGTTTATGTGATTTAAAGTTGGATGTCAATTTATGAATTTATCTCCACGGGGTGTATTTGTATGCACTCACCCCACTTATGTATTCGATACAGGTGATGACTCTAGTGGGAGGAGTTAAAGAGAGAGAAGTGTCCTGTCTGTTAACATGTTTTGTAAAGATGTTTCTTTAAACTGTTTTGAAACAATGTATTATATGTTTCCCTTTTGTTAAAACATATGTATTTACTCTCCGCTGCTACAAACTTTTAAATTATATAGTTTGATATATCTTCTTCGTTTCTCCCTTCTCTTTTCTTCTTTCCTGCACGCCCGTCAAGGATACTCTGATAATTTTAAAATATTTTTTTTCCAACTTTTGTTAAACTTTTATTATATTCTATGGTTAAGTTTTCGGGGCGTGACAATTGTCTTACCTCCGGAAAAAAAATAGGTAGCCCCTCCTAAATTTATTTCCTTGCAGCTTGCCATATGAGTCGGATAGTATGAACAGACACTTCAAATGATGTTGCGACTTCTGCAGTGATGCCATTATTTAAAACGTCGTTTTTGTTGTTTACGAGAAGCCACTGAGCTATAAGAAGTCGTTGAGATAGAGAAAGATTTTTTCCTTTCTTGTTGCAAGTCATTTTCCAATCTGTTGTTTGAATTTTTTTTGTATGAGGTTGTTGGAAATGGATTCAATGCATTTGTATTTCAATTGGTTAGATTAATGTATTTTAGGAGGGAATTTTTGTAAATTGAAAAAAAAATTCCCACAACAACTGCATTGGTGGGAAACTGTTGGTTGACTTCTCACAAACCCAAATTAATTGCTATGTATGCAATTTTATTTTTGCACTCTGATTTGTATTTTTATTTTTAATTGCTAGTTGTGTTTAAATAAATGGTTTTGCTTAACACACTAATGACATCCCTTAAATAAAGGTGCAAAAACTTAAAATAACTAAAGTACAAGGAGTCAACAACATTTTCTTAACCTCCGTGTCCGGTCAACATAGGCAAGTTGATCCGGGATGGAGGGAGTATATTTTTTTAAATTATTGATATTAAAGTAGTTTAATTTATGTCCATCATTCTCTGACAGTGATCTCGCCAATGAACAGGGATTCTTGATAAATTTTTTAATTATTGATAATAAAATAGTGTATTTATGTCGATGATTATTTGACAATGATGCTCGCAAATGAAGAATATTCTTGAATAATTTTTTAATTATTGATATTACTAACAGTTTAATTTATGTCGATCATTCTTAAACAGCCTCGTCGGGCCAAACAATGAATATCATCCGTGTAGTGGAGATTACCCAAAGAAGAAGACAGAGAGAAAATGCATGAAGATGATCTGTGCAGTGGAGATTGCCTAAGAGAAGGCAAAGAGAGAAAATGGATGGTCACGTCGATCAGGTGATGGGGCTTTAGTCCCAAAAAAATTTAAAAAATTAATTACCTACATATACTTTTAGGAATTTTTTTGATTTTTAGTGTTAAAATACAGATTTTATAGTAATTTAACCCCCAAAATCACTCAGCCCCTCAATATTTTTAGTCTAGCTCCACCCCTGATGTCGATCATTCTTTAACAGTCTCGTGAATATCATTCGTGCAGTGGAGATTGCCCAAAGAAGAAACAAAGAGAGAAAATGCATGAATATCATCTGTGCAGTGGAGATTGCCCTAAGAAGACAAAGAGAGAATGCATAATGACCATCCTTGCCATGGAGATTCTTTGGCAAGGAGAGAAAAGAGAATCTAGAAATCTAAAGGTTGCAAATGAAGCAGCAAAAATAAATTACTTGTAGATTGCAAAGCCGGAAGTTTGAAAATAGTTTGCAAAGTCACGAAATTTTGAAATTGTAAAGGAAACAGCGCGGGGAAATCACATTACCTTGAAAAAGCAGTTGAAAAGGAAAGAATAAATAGAAAATTAAAATTAGGTGCAATATTGAGGAATTTAAAATTGAAAAAAAAAAACAAAAACAAATGATATATAATAATAGTTTTATATAGTTATAATAAATTTTCTATATTTAACATACGATATTATTATTATTATTATCATATTATGTGATTATATATAATAAACTTATATATTATTATTAGATGTTTTCATAGTTTATTGTATATATTCATCAATATTTTCATAAATTTAAAATAGTGGCATTTCCATCAATATCGACATTTTTAAATAAGTCTTCATTTTTTAAATATATATTAGCAATAGTTAAATTAAAAGATATATACAAACTATATTTTATATATAGATATATAAGATATATGCACTTTTATTATATCAAAAATTGATTAAAGTGATTTAACATGACTTTAATTAAAAATAAAATATTTAAATTTGTTGGAGGCACTGAATCAAGTTACATGATTAATCTTATTTTAGAGAACTACATTTTCATTAAATATAAGATTTCATTTTACTAATTTTTGCGTGTGAATCACTTTTTTTATTTAAAATATAATGTCATCCTTCTAAATCAATATAAATATTTTGTATACCATTAAATTTCTATGTATCTTATTATAAATTAACCAAAAAAAATACTAATTACATATATCAAACATAATTTAAAAATAATGTCATTACCAACTATTATTCTTTTCAATTAACATTTTTGAAAAATTGGAATAATCCACATGGGAGAGGTTATTAATTTTTTGTTAAAATCAATTAATTGAAAATGATACATACGATTTTGAAAATGTATTTTGCATTAGGATGGCGTTAAATGTCTAGAATTTGTTTGGTCAGAAATCTAAAATATAATAATTTATAATTAAAAAAGTAAATTTATAATATAATAAAATAATTTATATATTTAATAACAATGAAATTTATAGCTCTTAATTAATTGACTTCATCATTCACAACAATATGACACCAATCTATATATCATTGTCTTTCCCCTTGACGTCATTAAAAACACAGACAAACACAAAATGTGTGTTCCAATGCATAATGATGATGAAGGAACACATTTCTTACAACTAAAGAATTAAAATTGAATTTGATAGATAGAAAATAGATGCATTTTATCGAGGGTATATTTGTGATTTTATAATCTTTTAGATGATTGAATGCACCGTTTCTGTACCTATATGTGTTTTGTGTCTTCAAATACTTCATATATTATTTTCTTGATTATTTTAGGGGTTTTGAAGCATTTTGGAGTCGAGAAAGATGATCATGGGACTAGGAGAAGTCGATTGGGCCTAACTTAATTTCTAAAGCCCAGGAGAACTAAAGAAGACTAAATTTGGCTCTAAGAGTAAAGGAAGAAATGGCCCATCACTCAAGAGGAAGAAAAGAAGGAAACTTTTCCTTCTGGCCAAGAAATTCACACGGCCAGGAGTTCAAAAAAGAAAGAAATCAAGACTTCCCTTCTCAATTTAGAGGGGCTCTATTCACGTGAGGATTTTGATGAGATTTTAGGAATTAGCTTTGGAGAGTTTTGAGATATTAGATTTTAGAGAGAGAGAATTAGAGAGAGAATATTTATTTTCCAAGATTAATTTGGATGGAGTTTTCAGTTGCTTTGATGGATTCGATTTCAAGGATGCTCGGCTAATTTCTCAATTCCGGTTAGCAGGGATGTTTGAACCCGTATATTTATTTATTTTCTAATTAATCTCGTATTTCCCTCTCGATGTTTGATTGGAATTGATTATGTTATCTGTGCATAATGTTTTCAATTATTATTGTTTGATTTAGCCTGATCACCTAGGTTAAGTGTTTGATAATTGACTGCCATAATCTTAAAGCATCGTTGTGGTTTAATTTTCATAAAATGATAACTAGAGGTCGTGCATCTCTAAAGTAACATAATCCTAGAATTATCAAATCACGCGTGTTGATTTGGAGTCTAGTTCATCCTATCGTCTTGGTGATTAATGCATTTGAATGAATTAAATCTAGCGAGCGTATCCTAGGTTGTTCAATTAAATAGTGTATCCTAATTTAACTAATCTTAAGAGACGATTCGGTTTAATGACGCGTAGTGTTAAGCTAGGGATGATATTTCCATGATAATCTGAGAGAGGGGTAATACATTGATTAGGGAATAATTAATATCGGGGGATAATTGAACTGTTAACTGGAATATTTGCATACATTGAATCCTTGTTTAATTTGTTTTCTAGATTATTAGTATTTTAGTGGTAGATAATCAATTTGAAAACCTCCCCCCTTTTTTGTCTCTTAAATTGAACATAGGTGGCATAGTTTATTCTTCACTCCTCGTGGGATCGACTCTGACTTGCCCTAACTACTAGTTGGTTAGGTTAGGAAAGAAATTATTTAATTTTATCACGTTACGACGCGCGGTCAAATTTTGGCACCGTTGCCGAGGAGTGGTTTGAATTTATTGTGTCATCTAGTTTCTTTTCTTGTTTTGTTTATATATATTAAAAATATATAAAAAATCGAAAAAAAAACTTGTTGTAAAGTTCGCTGAATCTACCCTGTTTGCCCTGTTGCCTACTCTATTTTGGTGCTGCTCTTTTCTGTTTTGCCATGTTTTCCACACTGGCAGACCTAGTGTGACTCGAGTCATTCAATGTTAATATGTGCAGACTATTATCAGCGAATTTTAGAGTTTTAACATAGTTTTTTTTAGGATCTTTTGCAAGTTAAGGATTGGAATCAAAAGGAGAAATGACTGCAAATCAAACGTTGAAAGAGCCTACCTATACCGCATCTATTCATCAATCGTTTTGCATTAATTTTCTCGATTTTGATGAAAATTCAACTTTTGAGCTTGACTATGATTTTATACTCTTGTTACCTGTTTTTCATGGCTATGCAGATGAGGATCCATACAAATTTTTGAAAGAATTCCACTTGGTTTGCTCGAGTGTGAAATCTTCAGGAGTGACCGATGAGCAAATTAAGTTGAGGGCTTTCCCATTCTCAATGAAAGACTCGGCGAAAGATTGGTTATATTATTTATCAGAGTCTGTCACCACATGGACCCAGATGGAGAACTTATTCTTGCAAAGATATTTTCCTCTATCTCGAGTAATCAGTATACGGAGGGAGATTTGTAGTATATTGCAATTGCATGAAGAGTCTCTTTCCAAGTATTGGGAGCGTTTCGAAAGACTAGTGGCAAGTTGTCCACATCATCAGATATTAGAAGCACTCCTAATCCAATGTTTTTACGATAGGTTATTGTCAATGGACAGAAATATAATTGATGCAGCAAGTGGAGAAGCATTAATGGATAAGACGTCTTCAGCAGCAAGGGTTCCCATCTCGAATATGGCTGTTAATTCACAACAATTTGGCACTCGAGATTCTTCAATACGAACCGTGAAAGAGGTAAGTGAGTCTACTATTGAGGATAGACTAACTGAATTAACCTATTTTGTTCGTCAACTTGTTGCAAGTGTTCTACATGTGAAACCATGTTCGGAATGGAGAAATTTTTCATGGGAAAAACAACATGAAACACAATATGAGGAGAATGATTGTCCATATCAATCAAGAAGCCCAAATTACCAATTTCAAGATGATACTCAATCGAGTATTAAAAATCTTGAGACAAAAATAAATCAGATGACAACGGTTGTTAGTCACCTAGAGGCTCAAAGTAGTGGAATATTGTCTTCTCAACCAGAAATGAATCAAGAGGATATCAATGCAATAATTTTGAGTGAGAAACAGTTTAGAGAGCCTAAAAAGCTGGAGCATTTACAGGAAGACGATAAGGAAGAATAAAAACTCGTCAGTCAGCTAGACACTGGACGACCCAGTGTGAAACCAACATCCAGTGTCAAATTGTCAGCCTGCGAGAATTTGGTAAACCAACCAATTTCTGTTCAGTTTAATGTTGATCCTCTTCATCTTTCTTGTAGGGTGAACTCAATTTTGGAGGATAGAAGAAAGCATGATGAAGAAATATTTGTCTTAAATGAAATCCATACACCTTCTAAAGCACTTCTCACCGAATTCTCAAACTTCAAATCAATAAAGAGAAGAAAGCTCAATAGAGGGGTATTGAACATGATGGTTCTTGATGTGTCATCTTTGAGACCAATTCCAAAACCTCCTTGGTGATCAGGTGACATGATTTCATACTTCTTTTATTTTTCTTATCTATATGTATGATTGGATCTTATTGTCTCTTTATCTTGTGTTGTGATTTGAGTTGTTTGGAGGCAAACAAGGTTCAAGTGTGGGGGATGGAGAATTGTTGAATAATTCATAAAGTGTGGAATATATCACATATCTTGCATGTAGTTGCATTTAGATTCATATATTTCATGTAGTTGCATTTAGATTCATATAGTTATATGTAGCTTGTTTTTTTTCTTTGTATTAGGATGCATGTTTACTTGCTTTAGCATGTTTAATTTTTGTTTGCATTTGCATACAAAAAACAAAAAATTAAAAATGTTAGAGTAAGAGAGCTTGCAATGATGATTCGAGTGTTTATTGTTGTTATTTGGGAATTCGATGGTGTGTTGGGAAATTTGTTGTTGAGCTTTGATTTGTGTTGGTTAAAATTGCTGAATGTCGTCTTGGGAAATTGCTGTTAGGAAGGATAGTGTTGGTTTGAGAATTAATTTGTGACTTTGAGTTGATTTGTTTTGCCTACTTATGTCTTAAGATGTGCTTTTTAATTCCTTGATGGAAGTAATTTAGATTGGAATTTGTGAAAATTGGATCACTTTTGATGAACCCCCTTGGTTGGAAAAAAAAAAATTGATGTGGTTGGAGATAAAGGTGTTGAGTTGAAAACAATTGAGAAGTAAAAAGATGATGGGGTGTGGAATCAGCTGCCTGTTCTTAGGGGTCCGAAGACTTGAAAGAAAAAAATTCGTAGTAGTTCATGGACTAACCTAAGAATGGTGTGGAGCTGTCAACTCCATCCAAAAAAAAAAAAATTAAAAGATGAAAAATCATCGTCTATGAAAAAGAGAAAAGGAATATGGAGAAAATGGGGGTGATTCATTATGTGTGAAATCCTAACGAGTTCTAATTTAAATGAAGGATATCGTAAAAGGAGTTGAAGTATGTTGATTGATGTAGGTGGTAGAGTGAATTAATGAATTGTCTATGAGAAGTTTGATTTTTAATACCCTTCCAACCTTTGTGATTTCTTGAGATTGTGCATTGAGTCCAACATATTTTTTTATTTCTTGTTTCCGACATGGATTCGAGTCCCATGAGTATTGGTGAGAATCTGAGCAAGTGATGATCTATTATTTTGATTCCCTATGTGTTTTAATTCTTTTGTTGCTTGAGGACAAACAATGGTTTAAGTGTGGGGGAATTATATTAGTGAGTTTATTGAAAAAAAAAAATTGTAACCCTAATCAATGTTCCTAAAAAAAACATAGTTTATCAACTTATTTTCATTCTTAGAAAACTAAAATGACAATCATGGAAAAAAAAATACATATTTATTGATGTTTATTTGGATCTGATTTTGAAGTCAGATTTTTATGTAGAAAAAAACTCCTAGGGAATCTAGATATTTCTTAAAACTCTATAAAAGCTAGTCAATCCATATATTAAAATTTTGATTTTTGGAGATGATCACAATTAGATTAATTCAACAAGAAGTCGTGATTATAAGGAAGTATATTGTTGGTTCAATTTGACTAATTGTTTTGTCATTTATTAGTAATTTAGTATTAACTTTCGAAAACCATATATGCTATGAATTTAGAAATCATATAACATTAAATTTTATATATACTCAATAAATAATTATTTATTTATAGATTCAACAAACCATAACTCTAAAAATAAGAAATATATATCTTAGTAAGATTTTTCTTTTTAACAAATAAACAATACATGGCCATCTTAGAGGCGAATTACTAATTTTATAAAATATAATTGATTATAAAAAATTTAGAGTAGGTCTTGGGTGAGACCGTATCACGGATCCCATTCCGTGAGACGGGTAGGGTCGGATCGAAGTATTACATGATGTATACAAAAATATTACATGATACACATAAAAATATTACCTCATATACATAAAGGTATTACATGATATTAAGTTATGTGATATTTTCAAAAAGTATTACATGATATACATAAAAGTACTGCTTAATACACACAAAAGTATTACATATTACACAATTCACGCATGAGGAAGAAGAGCACCTAGGCGCCTAGGATCCGCGCGTTTTTTGTTGACCCGACCCGACCCAATTCGGGTCATTATCCCATAATACAAAAGTATTACCTGATATACATAAAAGTATTATCTAATACACATAAAAATATTATATATTTTTTTATAGTCTGACTCACGCATTCTATAATACAAAGTATTACCTAATATACATAAAAGTATTACATAACACACACAAAAGTATTACATAATTTTTATGTTCGACCCGACTCTATCCGTCTCACGGAATGGGATCCGTGAGACGGTCTCACCCAAGACTTTATCTAAAATTTATGATGAGGTTTATATAAATTAATGGGTATAGAATGTAATACACCCTCTTTAGAGTGGTATCAAAATTGTTGTGGACCAAAATCGATTTCATGTGATGTCTATTATTAATCAAAATATTAGTCAAATAACATTTAATAGCCTATCAACTTAAACAATACGTTCTAAAATTCAAATTTGGTTAGATATCACATTTCACATTCTGTTGAATTTTTGAGTGACAATTTGTCTTAACATGATTTTCTAAAATATATTGGATGAATAGTAGGGCTGGGACCCAGCCTTAAGGCAGAGTCTACGTTGAGACTTTTATACGTTTTTATATGCTTTTTTTTCTTTTAGCAATATTTCAGTATATACTTATAGTGATCAGTGCTAATATGGCTATTGTTTGATTTTGTCATTTCATTACTTTTTTTGGGTTTTATGTTGACTTTTCTTAAAAATTTCGCCACTTCAACTAGCTAGTCATTTGAATTATTTAAGTTTAAAATAATCATTCTTAATTATTGTAATATAAAATACACTTGCATAATTGCATTGTTTGAATACACTCGCATTCTCCAATAAATTTACTTTATTGTAACTATACTATACTATATGTTAAATGAATTCAACACAAGTTCTACCACCAATAATTATTATAAAAAAAAAAAAAGTTCTTATAAATGTAGTAGAATAAACAATAAATATTTCTTTTTTGTTTGTTGTTTTCAGTTACTAACTAGTTTTTTTTTTTTTCACAAAATCAATATAAAGATATTAACTACTAAATTGAATTTAATTAAAGTACAAAAATATCACATAGGATGATGATTTTGAAGGCAATCCAATCTGAAGATTTAAAATAAGGAGTTATAAGTAGGACTAAATAGGTGTAGTTTAGCATTTCAAAATTATTGAATACGGCATATTTGCAAATAATTACATAATTGAATTCAATCAGTCTCTTCAAGCAAAAGATAAAGCAAATAAATGTGTATGCAAAAAGAAGAATGAAATTATGAAAGATGAGGTATGACGCGTATATATATACTAAATAATTGAATTCACATATATTCTAAGCAATCAATAATCTTACATAAAATATGTGGGAAATTAATAGAGAAAAAGTTTAGGGAAGAAATGTGAATACTAATGAGCTTCAGCAGATGAAAATGATGGAAGGGTCGCAGCAACACTCATCAACTATGAAGCAGCAACACAGTGCAGCAAGACTGTCCAATTAAAGAGAGAGATAGAGAGATGAGAGAGAGAGAGAGAGAGAGAGAGATGAGAGAGAGAGTATATACCATCCCTCAAGAAAACCAGGTTCTCTCCGGGGTGGGGGTGCAGCATAATACTGTGGAGGTGCCATCACTGGAGGCCCTTGATAATATTGGCCTTCATAATTCAAATATGATCATTTGTAAAACAAAACATAAAAGAAAAGAAAATAGAAAACTAATAATTGAAAAAATAAAGAAATTAATTATAGGGGAGATAGTAAGTACCTTGAGCAGGATATGGATATGCATATTTTGGTGGTTCATTCATATTTTTCTGATTTCTTGCAAAGAATGAAACCCCCTAGCTATATATTCACTTTTCTGATAAGGTTTTGTTAAGAGTGGATTAGCTTAAGAGAAGAAGAAGAAGAATGAATGAATGATTACAAGATTAGGTATTCGTGTTCAAGAAAAGAGTCATTTTAATAGCCATTTATCACATGGGAACGCACAGTATAGATAGGGCCACTTGCTCTAAATATTTTTTGGATTTATTACCGTACTTTAATTTTTTTTTCATTAATTTTACATTGTGGAACTTTTATAAAACGGTGTTATGATTCAAATTTATAAGTCATGTGATAAAAATTGATTTATGAAAATGAGTTTGAATCGTGGATATATAAATTGATAATGGGAGTTTCGTGAGAAAAATGAGTTTGACCAATCTAAAAATCAATTCATTCAAATACATCTCATCATGATTTACATCCGACAAATTATCATCCCCAAATTAGTGTCTGCAACTAAGTTGTATAAATAATAATAAAAAAATAATAATAAATATTTATTATTATTACTATTTATAATTACTTATTTCAAGTGTTTCCAGTCTGGGCTCTTCCTTTTTTGATTTCCTCTTTTTGACTTTTTCATTAGGAGTAGCGCATCTTTTAATTGCTTCTAGGTATTGACAAACAAAGTAGACCTTTTAAGTTTTATCCCACTTCCAAAACCATTTTTCTCCTGGTTTTTTACTATTGGAAAAATAATTAAATCACGTTTATTTAACATATTTTCACTCCCAGAAAAAAAAAAAAAAAATTACACTACATTAGACATTCATGCAGATAAATTTTTAAATTTTATACAAAAACAATACATTCCAATTCTTATTGGAAAAAATGAAAAAGAAAAATATTCTCACAAGAACATGCGCATTTCCATCATTTGTTTGGGTCCTAAGAAGGGCTATGTGTAGTTGTCTACACACTTTCTGTTCCCTCCATCAATTATATATATATATATATATATATATATATATATATATATATATATATATATATATATATATATAAACGCAGATAGTGACGAACCCAGGATTTCGACTCGGGGTCCAAGTCAATTAATAAAAAAATACAATAATATTAGAGAAAGAACATATAAATATCGTAATCTCAATAAAATTAATGTATTACAATATTTCTCTTCTATTTTTCATATTTTGAAATCGTCGAATAATAGCTTCATTACTAACATTTCTAAATACGTCATTTTCAATGTATGCAACTAAACAACCATTCAATAGTATATAAATCATTCAATTGCGAAGAGAACTCTTAATGATCTTCATTACCGAAAAAGCTCTTTTTATTATCTATAAAAATAGGACAAATATTAGAAATACATTAAAAGTTCAAGAACTTGGTAAAACATATGAGCAAAAGAATTTAAATTTCAAGAGATAAGTAAAATAAAATGAGATTTGGGCAAAAAAATTGAAATTTCAAGAGTTAAGTAAACAAAATAATTTTTTTGATTTTTTTCTTTCTCAAAAGAAATTAAATCCTATAGTAATTTAACCAATAAAATAATTTAGGTATTCAACAAAATAAGTTTTTCCATCTCCTACCACAACATAATTTTTTTCATAATTCAAATCTTAAGTATAGATAAACAATTCGTAAAAGAAATGTCAAATTATTTATCAATGTTTTTCAACTTCACACTACATCACATATATAACTTAAGGCATAATAAATCAACAATAATAATGAAAAAATAATAATATAAAGAGAACATTTTACCTTGAAATTCTATGGAGAAACAATTGGAATAAATGAAATTAGGGTTTGTGTGTGTAAAAAAAAGAGGGAAAAATTAATGGTGAAGAATGATGAAAAGGAGGTTTGGCCTCTGTAAGAAGAGCCGCTGCTACACACGCATGTTTAATAAATTTTGAATATTTTTTCTTTTTTTTTAATAAAAAATGTGAAAAAACGAAAATACCCCTATTATTTTGGAAAAAATTCAGGGACCCAGTGCCCCATGCCCCCTCTTGGTCCGTCTCTGTACGCAGATATTGTTGGCACTTTTGAATATTTCAACTTTTTTCTGTGAGTTACGAATATTTCCTATATATATATGATTGATGCATGTATCATAATGTTATATACATGGCCGTAACATCATATGAAATAAATATATATAATAAAGAATTTCAACAGTTTATATGCACAAAGAGAATTAATGCAAATTAGTGAACAAACAATATACAAAACCTTATGATTTCGTCCAGGGTGATGAAGCTTCCGTTATTATACTTAACACCAATACAAATCAAATTATTTATTGAAAAAAAAAAGTATATATCAAACTATTATATATACACATAGAAATGTAGAATATATTCTGAAACATCTTTAAATTGAGGTGAGATAACTTTTCCTCCCTCAAACAATTTTTTTAAGGATGAATAACAAATAAATTAAAAGATGGCTTTATTCTGAGTTAAATAATTCAAATATTAAACCATATATGTATGTGTGTGCGCGCACACGCATATATGTAATGTTAATGCATATACATTCGATACAAAGATAATTCATCAGATAATAAATATGTAAGAGTTGTTTCTTTTCTCTACATTAAAATTTATTATTTATTTTTTATATAGCTACTAGCTAACAAGGCAGGAAAAGAAAATCTGCATATATAATTAATATGCACCTAACTTATAAGTTTTTATTTTTTATTTTTTTAGAGAGAGATCCTAGCTAGTTCATTAAGTTTTGATCAGCATAAATAATCGATCCAAAAGATAATTAATGTCATAGATGGAATTAATGAGAGGATCAATTTGAGATTTCTTAGTCTAGAAGCAGTTTGATTGATATAGACATGATATTTTCTTTTATATAATAAACGTGGTGGTGGAGTAGTTAGAGGAATAAATAGTACTTATCCAAATGGCAATAAAATTTTCGCTTTTTGGTTCATTATAGCTCATTTGTTCATCATTGGGACTTTAATGTAATATTTTTAAGGCTTTTATTATTCGTCATTGGGAACATTATGCTTTCTATTGGATATGTGATGACAATTACAATTATATCATCATCACCTTCTACAATTCCAACTCTTACTCTTTTGATAAGATAAAGATGAATAACTCTCTCATCTATACCGTCGATCCCACAGTCGAGTGGGATGTAAATCGAGAAATATGATTAATTGACAGACATATGGAAGAGAGCCAACAGAATTTAAACCCTCAAACAAACTTTCACCCTTAATAATGGGTCCAAAATAGGTTGCGAAATTAGGGATTGGGAGCAACCATTTGTAATGTTATTTGAGAAGCATCATCTAAATATGTGTGTATTATTTTTCTCTAAGTTTGGTTCATATGGAAGTGATCATAGAATTCAATGATTGAGATTAAAGCTGGCAATTTCAACTCAACTCAAAGGACCATCCAAATAGCTAGCTCGAGATACTTAGTAGTATCTTATGCATTAGATGTACGCTTCAAAAATAAAATATACATTTCTTCCATGGTGTTTAATTTTTGCATAAGCGGAATACAACTATAAATATGAAAATAAGAACGGTATCACATGTCAATCTAATTATAAATTTAGTCAAACATTAATCTTACATAAAATCCATGGGAAATAATAAATATCACAATTAATAGTACTGTTATTTTTTTTTAATTGGATAATAATTAGTATAAGCATTACATACATGATCTATAATGAATACATAAAAACTGATGCATGATATCAGTTGATGCAAATGACGGATGGGTCGCAGCAACAATCATCAACCAGGCAACAGCAACACAGAGCAGCAAGACTGTCACAATTCCATATCAACAATTAATTCTCAACATTACAATACTATTCTTTATCAAATATATATACATGAAATTTTGAGAGAGAGAGAGAGAGAGAGAGAGAGAGAGAGAGAGAGAGAGAGAGAGAGAGAGAGAGAGAGAGAGTACCATCCCTCAAGAAAACCAGCAGAAGCTGGTTGGCCCCTTGAGGAAGGTGGAGCAGAATACTGAGGAGGTGCCATCACTGGAGGTCCTTGATATTGACCTAATTCATATATATGTTAATTTAATTAATATCATCATTTCTAAATTTGAAACCAAGTAACAATTTATAATTAAAATGATTTGGCATTACCTTGAGCAGGATAAGGATATGCATATTTTGGCGGTTCACTCATTTTTCTGAATTTCTTCCAATGTTGAAACTCTTTTTTTTTTTTTTTGTTAATAAGAAAATGATTTGTGATTACTGATTAGTGGATGAATATATAGATTGTTTCTGAGAAGAGCAAATTAATACAAAGTTAGGTACTTGTTGAAAAATAAGGATGATTTTAATGAGCAATTATTAAAAAGGGACTAACAATCATAGCGTATCTAATTGGAGATTTCCTGTAATTTATTTTCGGATTGAGCAACTTTCACATTCGACATGGATTCTTGTGAGATGTCTCGTTGATTATATTTTATAAGATAGATTGATCAATCTTTTAAAATGGATCAAGTCTACCTATTATTTTCTCCATGCTATATATTGATTTCCTCCTATATAGATCGCAATTCACAATTCAATATGCAATCTCTATCAATAAAAGAGTTGGAATCCATTAACCAACAAGCAAACGGTTTTGGCCTTCAATGAGACTAATTCATTTTGAAGTACATGTTCTTGGGGCTGCTTCAACAAGCTTAAAAATTAGGGGTGAGTAAAGTCTGAAGTGTTTTAGAGATCAGGATATCTGAGGAATCGAATTGGAAATTTCCGATCAAAATTCTCTGAAACCAAACCGATGTTATGTTTGGTTCGTTCGGAGATTCTAAATTTTATTTAAAACAAAATTTAAACTAATAAAATGGATTTGACAAGTTATTTACTAATCGTCACTTCTAATAAACGAAAATATTACATTCAAGTTTTCTTCTTCTAATAATTATTCTTATGCACGAGAAAAGTGATCATTAGAAAATGAATTACTTTGACCAATTGAAAATTCGTCTTTTGAAAAAGAAAGAAATAAGGATTTTATAGCAAAAATAGATAAAGTAGATATAAGCTTGAATTTAAACATAATATGCATTACTTTGTATAAGTTCTAAACTAATTATTTGATTAATATCTCTTCAAGTTAATATATTTCATGTTTCCAAAATTATTAATTATAAATCTTTTACTCCATTATTAATTATTAATTTCTTTTATAAAATATTTTATTTTGATACATAAAAATATCTGAGTTTTATAATTCAGTTTCAAATTACATCACCGTATCGAGTTCATAATTATCATCTAAAACTCAGGCTTAAATATTTAAAATAAACATCACATGTTTCAACTTCTCATTTTAGAATATATATATAAATTAGCAAAATAATCTGCTCAAACTATACAACCAATTATACTTCATTTTCATCACGCCTTTTCATATAGAATATAAACCTTACACTCAACCCCTATATAAAAAATACTTTATTAGTTTTTTTATGTTCCATTCATGAATTGTGATAAAATATTCAGAGAATACTATTCTCAACAAAATCATAACAAGAAATATGTAAAAACACATTTATGATATAATCGTTGTATTGATTGCTTGCAGGTGTATTAGATTAAAAGACTATAATATAGCTATATATGTAAAATATGCAGATAAAGATACTAGATGTAGTCGTGGGGGAGGTAGAGATTTCTTAGTTTACAAGTAGTTTGATTAATATACGGATTATATATATTTTCTTTTTTAATATGGTTGTGGAGTAGTTGAGGAATAAATACCCTATCCAAATGCCAATAAAATTATGGATTGCTTTTTAATTCATTAGGGCTCGTTTGGTTCATCATATATGGCATTATGTTGTAATATTCATTTTGGTTGTTAATTATTTGCAGCATACAATTGCATTTAACTTATATAAGAGCGCAATATAATTCTAGAAGATTGAGTCCACTATGAACTTCGCAAACATATTTTTATAAATTAATTTCCATTTTATGAATTATGATTTATGTATTAATTCGTTTCATGAAATTAAATGTGTGACTTATGACACTCTTATCCTTAATCATCAACAATTTAAAATAAGGTAATCTCGTCACACTACAATATTAGGGCTTTGGGATCAACCATTTGTTATTTGGGAATCACATCAAAATCTACATACAAGTGTGTATCTATATTCTTTGTAATGTCTTAAAATTCATTAATCGCTAGTTGGACGCTTAATTGGCAGCTAGCACTTAGGATTTTTAGCTGTCAAATATGAATTAAATATGACTTTTAAATGAGATCATTTGAATTATATTTGTATATGATATTTTCAATGATTTTGAAAAAAATTATTTATATCGCTCAGTTTTTTTTAAAATTCATATAGTAACCTTTATATTATATTATTACAACATTTATGTTATGTTAATATAACATTTATGTACAAATATCATAATATTTAAGTGATTATTTATACTTTTCTTTCAACAGAAAAAAGCATGCAATATATTTTTACCTTAATGTTATTTTAGTATAACATTTATGTACAAATATCATAACATTTAAATGATATTACTTATACTTTTCTTTCAGCATAAAATTCATGTAGTATAGTTATACATTTATGCTATATTAGTATAACATTTATGTAGTACTTTAACTTAAAAGAAACCATAAAGATTAAATTATTATAACATAAAGATTTAAAAGGTATTATATGTTTGTAATATAATGTAAAGGTTAACTAACACAACATAAAGGTTATGCGAATATAATATAAAGGTTATGCGAACATAATATAAATGTTAAGCGCGTCAGATAAGTGTGGGCACGTGTGGACTCATGAGGCACGCATTGGAGCACGGGAATCTCACCTTTGGGTTAGGTGACTCGGATTGCACGGATCCTAACTCATGCACCTGGTGCACGAAAGTTTTTGTGATATATATCTATCTATTACCTATATAAAAGTGTGAATATTTCTTACAAAATATGGATTGCCGAATATATCCCCGTCAAAGATTATTATTTAAGGTTATAATAGTAATTTAAGTTTTCATATTTAAATAATTGTATATTAGAATCCTAGCTAATTCAAAATTTTATATAATCCTATTATAATTAGAACTATAATATAAAAGCGTTATATATAAGGTATTTGTACTATTATTTCTTTCCTTAATTTCAATTGATCTCCACGTGCAACGCGCGTGGTCTAAAACTCATATATATATATATACACACACACACACGCTCGTGTAATACACATGATTTAATAAAAAAATACATTAAACTTAGTAAAATTAAATATTATTTATACAACAAAATTAAATTTATGATTTGTGCAATATATATCGTCTAATTTAACATTAAATGTAATATAATATGATGAAATAAATGTTTAGTTGTCAAATATGTGTTGCATTTGTAGATGATCATTTAAAAATATTATTATTATTTTGAAAAGAATATACATTGTTATACTTATTATATTATTCAACCCACCCACCATTTTTTTAGTTTGCTATTTATTGTTTACGTTTGTAACAACCCTCAATTTTTATTTTCAATTAAATGATAAAAAAAAATGAAAGTCAAAATTTCACAAATAATTTTCATAGTTTATTTTAAAGAACATATTCAAAAAATTATTCGATTTCAATAATTAATAAGTTTGAATAATAATTTTCAAGCTACTCACCTTTATTTTAGTTTTTTTTTCTTTTGTATCTATTTATATTTTTAAATTTAACAAATTTCAAATAGATAATGTTGGGCCCCCGCCAAACCGACCCGGCTTAGGGTCTGGCCTAGGTGGAGACCAGAACCGACCAGAAGGCCAGAACCGGCCCGATTGGAGACCAACTGACCAAGGTGGAGACCATAACCGACCAGAAGGCCAGAACTGGCCCAATTAGAGACCGAACCGGCCGGAAGACCAGAACCGGTTAGAACAGGACCGATTTGACACGAGCCGGCGAGGGCCGAGCCTAGTCTTAGGCTAGCTCACTTCGGCTGCTAGGGTGGGCTCGCGATTGATCCAAATTTAGGTACTGTAGTCGGTGTGGTCCAAAAAATTTATTACTCAAGGCATTTCTGAAAAATCCAGTAGAAGACCAGAAATCGAGGCCATCATCACAAGAAGAGCAGGAAAGACTTAGTTTATTTCAAGGAGTCTTCAACTAAGGAAACAAATCAAGATCAAATCATATCCGATTTAGATAGATTTTAACCCGATTTTTCCCTATCTAGACCCTAAAATCGGGGGATTTGAGTCTTATTCGCCAAATAATGTATCTTAGGCCAAGCCTATAAATAGGTCTCAATTATCATTCAAATGGATCGAATTTTGGGTTCTGAAATCATTGTATTGAAGCAATAAGAGAGTTTTTTACTCTCGATTCTTATATAAAAAACGTTCGGCCGAGTAGGCACCAGACACAATGCTTTTCTTATTTTATTCGATTTTCCATACATTAATTTGATTCGATTTCTTTGAGCCGGATCGATATTTTTTTGTGTTTGTTTGATTTTCCATACTTTAATTCGGTTCGATTTCTTTGAGCTGGATCGATATTTTTTGGCGTTTGGTTAGGATTTTGTACTCTACAAATTTTGGTGTTTGACTAGAATTTTGTGTTCTACAAAATCCGACGTCAACATATAATAATATCTATTATTGAACTCTAGCATATATTATTTAGATAAATCTAATTAACATTTCTATATTATTTATTATTTAGTTATAATAATATTATTTCTTATCAATATTAAATTTGTAGTCATTAATTAGTATATTTAATATGAAAACATTGTAGGTTTGACATGTGGCAAATTATATATATATATATATATATATATATATATATATTTCAAAGTAGTTCCGCCTAATACACTGGTGCTTAAGACCTTAAAGTGGCCAAATAAACTAAAATCGGTACGATTAGATGTTAGTCTATCACTTAGGCACCATCTAAGAGGCCACCTAACTCAATTTCAACGTAGACACGTGCCCTCCAATAAATAACGTAAAGTATTAATTGAAGCTCATTGTCACACATTTTGGGCCTAGAATGCATATTTTTCATAATTTGAGGTTTTCCTAAGCATAGCCCACAAATTGGCTCAACTACTTAGGCCACTTTCTCAACCCACATGTTATAGTAGTGTAGGAGTCTTGGACATAATTCTAAAATTTATCGAGATTATTCATGTAGTGTTCTAATGAACTACTACCCATCGTTAGATCAAGTTAATTCCCAATCATTCATTATCATTCATTAAAGGAGTGGTTTAGTATAAATAGATATAAGATTATATAACCCAAAGTATGTGTAGTTTGAGTGGTCTTCTTATTTAGAAGATCAAAATTAAAGTAGATAGGCGGTAAAAAAAAAAAAAACTTTAGTTTTGAAATTTAGTGCTTGATAAAAAAAATTAACTTAAGTCAAAACTTTCAAAGTTATCTTGATCCCACATAACCTGGCTATTTTTCATATGTGGAATCAATGTTAAACAAAAAAATACACATGACAAAAAAATGGTTAAGATTTAAAATGCATCATGAATACATATGAGAATAAATAATTCTATTAATCTAAATATGTTAAACAAAAAAATACACATGAGAAAAAAATGGTTAAGATTTAAAATGCATTGAATACATAGCACTAGCCAAAGAGCACTATATCGATCCAAGATTTAAAATGTCTATATCGATCCAAGATTTAAAATGCATGACTATATCGATCCAAGATTTAAAATGCATTGAAACTGACTATATCGATCCAAGATTTAAAATGCATTGAATACATAGCACTTGACTATATCGATCCTAGATTTAAAATGCATTGAATACATAGCACTAGCCGAAGAGCTTCCAACTGACTATATCGATCCAAGTAGTTGAAATGCATTGAATACATAGCACTAGCCGAAGAGCTTCCAACTGACTATATCGATCCAAGTAGTTGAAAGATGGGCAACTGACTATATCGAAGAGCTTCCAACTGACTAATATCGATCCAAGTATTGTAGTTGAAATATGGGCAACTGACTATATCGAAGAGCTTCCAACTGACTATATCGATCCAAGTATTGTAGTTGAAAGATGGGCAACTGGCTATATCGAAGAGCTTCCAACTGACTATATCGATCCAACTGACTATATCGATCCAAGTATTGTAGTTGAAAGATGGGCAACTGGCTATATCGAAGAGCTTCCAACTGACTATATCGATCCAACTGACTATATCGATCCAAGTATTGTAGTTGAAAGATGGGCAACTGGCTATATCGAAGAGCTTCCAACTGACTATATCGATCCAAGATTTAAAATGCATTATCGATCCAAGATTTAAAATGCATTGAATACATAGCACTTGACTATATCGATCCAAGATTTAAAATGCATTGAATACATCCAACTGACTATATCGATCCAAGTATTGTAGTTGAAAGATGGGCAACTGACTATATCGATCCGATGGTCTTTTCAAGTATTGTAGTTGAAAGATGGGTCGGTCTTCGATGAACCAGTGGAATAAAAAGTCACTGACTATATTGATCCAAGTATTGTAGTTGAAAGATGGGTAAGTATTGTAGTTGAAAGATGGGTCAGTCTTCGATGAACCAGTGGAAGGATGGATCGGTTTTTGATGAACCAATGGAATAAAAAGCCAACAAAGGTGCCCAGCTCAGCGTGGGACTGCTCAAAATAATGTGATGGATTCATAGGTAGGACCCTCACTTTAGCTCTTTACTTAGAATAGATCTTGTGAATAGGTGCTCTTTACTTAGAATAGATTTATTGAGATATCTAGAAATATTTTCATGGCAACGAATTTAACAATTCACAGTCGTTAGATTTATTGAGATCTAGAAATATTTTCATGACTTGCCATTTAAGATCTAAAACGTAATGCATATGAGAAAAAATAATTTTGTTAAGATTTAAAATGCATAAGATCTAAAATAGATACTAGAAATATTTTTATGGCAATGAATTTAACAATTCACAGTCGTTAACGACACGTTGCCATTTAAAATCTAAAACGTAATGCATATGAGAAAAAATAATTTTGTTAACATTTTAAATGCATAAGATCTAAAATGTAATCCTTAAATTTGAGCAAAAATAATTTTGTCAAGATTTAAAATGCATAAGATCTAAAATTTTGTTAAGATTTAAAATGCACAACATCTAAAATATAATCATTAAATGCATATGATATTGGGTTTATTAGGATCTAGAAATATTTTTCGCAGTTATATGATATTGGGTTAATTGAGATTTAGAAATATTTTCTGATCAACACATGACATTTGGGTTAATTGGGATTTAGAATTATTTTCTGATCAACACATAACATTGGGTTTATTAAGATCTAGAAATATTTTTTGATGAACAGGAAAATTTTGTTAAGATTTAAAAGGGCTAGAAATATTTTTTGATTAACTATAGAGGAAAATTTGGTTTATTAGGTTCTAGAAATATTTTTTGATGAATTGTAGAGGAAGATTTTGTTAAGATTTAAAACGATTGACTTGGGATTATTGAGATTTAGAAATATTTTCTGAGAAAATTTGCTATTGACATTTGGAATTCAGATAAAATGACACTAAATAAAGATTTTTTTTAAATGTAAAAAAAACAGAAACATATTTTTTTTAAATGTAAAAAGATACCATTTAAATAAAGGCAAAAGCTCTTGTGCATCATGTAGTCGATTCGACCCGTATCTGCGAGTTTTTTATTTTTTTTTTATTTTTTTTATTCATGACCTTTATGTTATATTAGTATGACATTTATATAAAAATATCATAACCTTTATGTACTGTAATTTAGAAAAAAAAAAAAAAGAATTTTAGCGTTTTTTTTTTTATCATTTTAGTTATATTAGTTACACCTTTATATATTAGATAAAGGTAAGGATATTTCATTTTAGTTATATTAGTTACACCTTTATATATTACATAAAGGTAAAGATATTTGTACATAAAAGTAACATGAATATAACATAAAAGTGACATGAATATTACATAAAAGTATATATGTACAAATTGTGTTGAATTTTTTTTTTTTCCTAAGTTACAGTACATAAATGTAAGAATATTTGTACATAAAAGTAACGCGAGTATAACATAAATGTGATACATATAACATAAAGGTGATATGAACATCACATGAAGGTATATATGTACAAATTGTGTTGAATTTTTTTTTCCCTAAACTATAGTACATAAAAATAAGAATATTTATACACAAAGGTAATGTGAATATAATAAATATAAAGGTGACATGCATATAACATAAAGATAACTTATAAATAAATAAATAAAATCCGCAAACACGCGGATCCGGATCGGGTCGACCCAATTGCAGTGTATAGGAGACCAACTCTTAAATAAATAAACTAAATATGATAAAGCTAAATATTATAAGAATTATTTTGGTTAAAATTAATCCATTGATCAAATATTTGGATTGTATTTGACATTTCATAATAAAAATGTAGCGGTACAAATGCAGACATAAACATAAAAAATTAAAAGTTAAAATATAAGCAATTCAATAACAAACCATAATATAGGTAGAACAGTTTAATCACAATATATTAACAAATAAGTACTTACCACATCTGTACTAAAAATGTTAAAAACTACGAAATCCCATGAAATAAGGAAATACCAAACCAAATATTTACCTACTTATCAAATGCTATTTACTCGGAATCCCATGAAATTTTATCGCAGTCAAAAATTACGTTGATTGACCTTCACCTCCAAACTACTTCCTGGTCGAGGCCATCATTCTCTGCCCCGAAACCGGTGGCATTATCGGAACAAAATTGTAAACCGGCTGCTCCCGGTTACCGCCATTGGCAGGCGCCACTCCATAAGGATAAACCCCAGTCTGATAAACTCTTCCGTTAACCACAGCCGGTACCCGGTAAACCACCTGCCCCACCGCCGTATTCGCTGTATTAGCCACGTGGCTCTCAGTGGGTCCCATATTGTAATTCTCCGATGGAATCATACCTGGAATCTGCCAAAGATCCAGCGGCGGCCCAATGCTCGGCTGATACTCCTTGTCAAACCCGAATAAGTAATCCGGATTCGCGCCCGGTTTAGCCGCCGGCCCGGCCCGACCGGAGATATCGAAGATGAAGATGCGGAGCCGGGCGGGCTTGGTGGAAATCCTCTGCACGCGGTCGTACTCTACCATCATGTGCTCCACATCCTCGTCGTCGATCAAGGAGACGAGAGCGTCGAGGTCCTCGCCGGGCAACTGGTATTTGACGGATATCTCGGGGCCATCGTTTCTGTTGGAGAGAGAATTGAGCTTGGCGATGATTTCGGAGAATTTGACGGTGCGATCGACGGCGAGGATTTTGGTGTCGCCGCCGACGTAGGAGAGGTGGTGGTCCGATGGGCGAGACTGAATCATTCCGCCATAACTGCACAGCAATTTGACCTTGCTGCTGCCATTGTTGTGCCTCTCCATGTGTGTTTTGTCAGTGCCCTCAAAGCGACAACTTTTACCAAGATTCTCAACCAACTAATAAGGAGTTTTTTTTTTTCCTTTTTTTTTTGGGTTTTTGCTTTTTCTAGTTTCTATTCCAACCCATAACTAGTATTATTTATTTTTATATATGCTAATACTAAATCTCTCCCCTGCATTTTCGGAAATTCGGTCAGGGTCCCCTCAGCTTTCTCAATTTGCAAATAACCCCCTTCTGCCCCCTTCGCTTATTTAATTAGAAATTAACTAAAACTTGAAATTCAAAATTTAAAATTCTACTTATATGCGCTTTTAACAAGTGGTACATAATAAAAATTAGAATAAAGATGAACACCGACATAAATACAATCTCATATATCTAATTTGGTGAGATTATAAAACCATATCCGTGACACAATTTTATATAAAAAAAAAGTTATAATTTATTCAATTTTTGTGTTAGGTTAAAAATCATAATTTATTCATTTTCTGTGTTAGATTGCTTACATTTATTAAATAAAGTTAGCAACAAACATTCTTGTCTTATCAAATATATTTATGGTTCACAAACTTACATAAGTCTAATAAAAAAATTAAAAATTATTAATTAAACTATGGATTAATTGAATTAAAAACATTACTTATACATTTTGCAAAAATATAAACTTTATAATTTTATTTCAACGAATAGCTACATACTTTTTTCCAAAAGGAATAAAAAAACTTTTCCATGGGGGATATCTAAAAAAATAGGAAAGTAGGAGGACTAAAAGTAAAAGTGGTGAAAAAGTGACGATGTGGCGGTGCATGTGAAGAGCAATGGGGCGTCGTTGTATGGGATGACATCTCGTAACAACATGGAGTGCTGTTTTTTGTGGTGACGAAAATGGGTCCACGCGCTGTGAGCAAATTAAGGGGATTGAAACTGATATAAATGGAGCCTATTTTCTTTGGAGATTTTTGGAAAGTGGGATTTTATTTTGAATTTGAATTGGGATAATTGATTTTATTTATATGAAGCGCGTCTAAGGATTGAAATTTGGATTTTTTTTTGTTCTAAAAGCCATAGATAGGTCCCACTTGATTTTTTTTTTTAGGGAAAGGTCCCACTAATTCATTTTTATATTTTTATATCCTGTGTAATACACAGGATTTAATTAAAAAAAATTAAATTTAATGAAATTAAAAAAATTTAAATATCATTTACACAACATAATTAAATTTATGATTTGTGCAATATATATCGTCTAATTTAACATTAAATATAATAAAATATGATCAAATAATTATTTAATTGTCAAAATGTGTTGCATTTGTAGATATCATTTAAACAAATTATTATTATTTTGAAAAAAATATACATTGCTATATCTATTATGTTATTCAACCCACCCACCATTTTTTTTTAATTTGCTCTTTATTGTTTACATTTGTAACAACCATCAACTTTTATTTTCAATTAAATGATACAAAATGAAAGTCAAAATTTCACAAATAAATTCCATAGTTTATTTTAAAGCATATATTCAAAAAATTATTTGATTTCAATAATTAATAAGTTTGAATAATAATTTTCAAGTTGCCCACCTTTATTTTAGTTTTTTTTTCTTTTGTATCTATTTATATTTTTTCTTTACATTTTTAAATTTAACAAATTTCAAATATATAATAATATCTATCATTGAACTCTAGCATATGTTATTTAGATAAATCTAATTAATATTTTTATATTATTTATTATTTAGTAATAATAATAAGTTTTATCAACATTAAATTTGTAGCAATTAATTAGCATATTTAATATGAAAATATTGTAGGCTTGTCATGTGACACTTTGGTCTTACTTTTATATATATTATTATATAAAGATTTGTTTTTTTTCAAATTTTGTATCTCAATTACTCGACCTAAACACAACCGTAACAAATTTTTAAAAGGACTATATAAAATACCTATACAGTGAATTTGCACATAAAATAAAATGAATAATATGTTAGGTGTAATTGAAGAGTAATAGTAAAACCCCAAATGAGTCCTCATGCGTGGGACCTATGTATTCCACAAATTTGTTTGATAGAATTGAATTAGATTGAGATTGGTGGGTCCTTTAAAATCCTTTGATGAAGACCCAGAATATACTCATTAATATCCTCTTTCCAGTTTTTCCAGTCAATTGACAAATTCTAGATGCTTTTAGCACCTCCATGTTCTTTGCAAAACATACGTAGTAAGTATGGAAACCAAAGTGTCAAAATGCTACAAATTTTTATATATGCTGCTTTGACCATTACATATTTTTTATGTAACCAATCGTTGTATTAGATATGGATTTATTAAAGGTTGATTAAGATGTCAACATTTGTTCACAAATTTTTGTATAAGATCGTCTCACAAAACTTGTTGGTCAACCACTTGCTCAACACAGGTCATATAATACTTTTATATATATTAGTTCATATTTTTGTATCATACATTAAAATTTATGCATATCAGATAATATTTTTGAAAAATTATAATTAAATGAGTAATATTGTATAATATTTTTGTGCATATAAGATAATATTTTATTACATGTGAGTTGGATCATCAACATACATTTTCACAGAGACCAACAATCATGAATAAGATAGACAGGTTTTAGAAGTTCCTCTTTATGGGACCACTCTACTGCATCGATAAAGAGCTTTAAAAAATAAATAAATGATAAATTTGGAAAATGGGGAGTTTGTGATCCTCATAAACTATAAACATAAATAAAAATAAAGGTGTGTAATAAAATTTAGAAAAGAATGCAGTATGAGCTGCTATTGCACATGGTTGCAGTATGAGAGTCACATCTCTTTCATCATCATTCACCAACTACTCCCATCTTGCTTCCTAACATCATTCAACACTCTGTACCATAATAGATTATTGAATTGTAGAAAGGCAATTAATATATGAAATATTACTGAAACACTCACAATCCCAGAGGCCCATGATTTATTGTGACAATTACTTGTCACAGTTCATCATATTAGATGCAACCTAAGATGAATGAGCAAAAGCATGAACATATATCACAACTGAAACTTAACAAGAAGTCCTTATTAACAATAGTACTCAATTTGCAGTTTTCAGAACTAAGCAAGAGATCAATATTCAGAAGAATGGAACTGAGATTGCAAGCATAGAACTCATCCACTGAATCCAAGACTATGTCTCAAATGAAACGACATGCTCTATATTCTCCGATATTAGAACGTGATCACCAACAGGCAATATTCTGTTTCCATTCCCATCTGCAAAGCTAAGATGTTCACAAGGATCAACCAAAAGGCTCGTTTCAACAGTTTCTTTCGATGATATATGGACACTCTCAAATCCAATCAGCTGCCTATTTGGAGAACCTCTAAAACTTTTTCTTGGTTTAGAAAACAGAAGCACAACTTCGCTTCCATTGATATCTCCAGTGTTTGTCACAGAAATCTGAACCTGGAACCTCAATGAACTGCAGTATGGTAGCTCATCGACATATATGTAATCGAGGTCATTGCTAAGCATGCTTCTCTGTTGCCTAGGCTTGACAGACGGCTCTAAACTCAATTTTTGTGGTGCTGATAAAAGCTTGTATGTGAACTTAGTGTAACTAAGCCCATATCCAAAACCAAATACTCTATCTCCTGTGTAAAACCGATAAGTTCTTCCTGGATAATTACGGCCAGGATCAGCTCGCATGTTCATGTCATTCATTGGCACACTGGTGAATGACTCGGGATACCAAGTCATGGTTAATCGTCCACCTGTATTTCTCAAAAGTCAAATCATGTGGGGCTCTAGCTTTTATTTCCTAATTCTTGTGCTAAACTGAAATCAGTGATAAAGCATATTGTATGCAAAGATAACGAACCTGGATTATAGTGTCCGAAGATGATTTCGGAAAGTGCTGTGCCACCAGTCTCCCCAGGATAACCAATCCAAAGAATGCTGCCAATGCGTGGGTCCCCAACAGCAAACGATACATCCATTGGTCCACCACCAGTAAGCACTAACGTCACTGGCTTCTTACTTATTTCAGCAACGGCACTAACAAGTGCCTTCTGATACCCAGGTAAAAGAAGGCTATATCTATCATGATCCTCTGTTTCTTGAGTTAAATCTAACCCAACAACAACAATCACATAATCGGCCATTTTAGTAGCAGAAATAGCTTCTGCAAAGCCAACGCTCGAGTTGCAAGATACATCTCCACAACCAGCAGCATGATAGATATTTTTCACATGACTTTTTAGTCCTTCAATGATGCTCCTAGGATTGCATGGAACTCCTAGAAAATATTAGCCAACAGTTTGTGAGTTCAGGCCATCATACTATATCATTACTTACAAAATACACATATCTTGATCATCAAATAGATATTGATTAAGTTTTGAAGAGCTCAAACAAATGAAATTCTGAATGCAAACTTATTTGTGCACAAAGAAAATGCAAACCTGTATAGCCACCTCCCAGGTCAGTTGAATTAGCCAATGGACCAATCACAGCCAGTGAAGAGATGCTATGTTTATCTAAGGGCAGAAATTTCCTCTCATTCTTAAGAAGCACAATACCCTGCCTTGCAGCTTCGAGAGCCAATTTCTTGTGCTCTGAAGAACACACATTTTTAGGTCCCAATTCTCTGAACCGATTTCGTCCAATCTCTCCATCAAAGAGTCCAAGCCGGAGCTGAACAGTGAACAGATTATGCAATGCCCTATCTATATCTTCCTCCACCACCTTCCCCTGCTCGATTGCAGACATCATATGACGCACCATATAACTTCCACAGTTTATGTCCGTTCCTGGGCAAGATTCAAAACAAAGTTTAGAAACAAAAACTATGATCCAGCTGGATTTCACCAAGTATCCAGTGAAAGCACTTAAAACCTGCTTTTATAGCAGCTGCCACTGCATCCTCCCCAGTTTTAGTGTAATTCTGGTATTCATAGATGGTAGCCACAGCATCGCAATCAGAGGTGATGTATCTGTTTTCATAGTATTGAGACACAGGCATATAAGTCTCGTAGCAATTCTTTTAGTTTCATTAGACATAGAGATATGAAAATATCACCCTCTGAAATTCCAATCCGTTCGAGCTTTTTGTAAGAGATCATGATCAGCACATGCCGGTATCCCATTCACCGCATTGTATGAACACATTAAGCAGCTTGCATTGCCCTGCAGGATGCAACTTCTGAACGGTGCTTGGTATGTGTCTGCCATATCCTGATCGGTTACCTAATATAGAGACCGAAAAGCTCTGAATTTCTTCATTTATTCAATGATTTATGGAAATTACACTCTTTCAATAATTCATGGACCTTTGCTAGTTTTTAGCACTCAACAAGCATGAAAGTTATCAATTAAACAATCTCCTAAGGGTGTCTATACAAATATGATTTCACCTTCAAACATAAGTTTCATGTAATCAATTAGCTGTTAAAAGAAAATAAGGAGAAAGGAATCTTACCACGGCATTGAAATTGTATCTAGTGAATTGCCCCCATTTTTCCAGATCATAAGCAGTGAAATGCTTGCAACAAGCAGATAGCATCAATCTATCACCATCATCATCATCATCTTTCAACACTCTCCTCTGCAACCCATATTTGTCTCTAGTATGATACTGGCCCTGAAAAGCTCTGACGTACTCAATAGCATAAGCTGACGTCACCATAGGATCCTCCCCCGGCGTCTCCTGCCCTCTCCCCCATCTGGGATCCCTAAAAATGTTGATATTCGGCGCCCAAAATGTCAGCCCAGCTTGCCCCACATTGTACATCGCTTTCGCCTCCACCGCAACGGCGGCGGCGACTGCCGCCCACAGGGTGCGGTTGAAGGCGGAGGCGGTGACAATAACTTGGGGGAAACTGGTGGCGGAACTGATGGTGCCATTGAAGGAGACGCCAGGGCCATTGGCGGCGATGCCGTGGAGGGACTCCGACCACCACTCGTATGAGGGAATGCCGAGCCGAGGAATAGCGGAGGCGTTGTTCGAAAGAAGCTGGATTTTTTCGTCGAGAGTGAGGAGAGAGATGAGGGATTGAGCTCGGCTACTGAGGGGGAGAGAGCTGTTGCAAAATGAGTATGAGTTGTGGTGGGGCGAGAGACATGAGTATTGCAGTTTAGTTGCAGAGCTACTCGAGTGTAAGCTGCTGAAGAAGAGGAGGAAGAAGATTGCTTTTGCGTGGTTGTACATTTCGCTTATTTGACTCGTACTTCGCTAACCTTGGAAATTGGAATTTTTGTTTGTTATCAAAGGATATGTTTGGATTGGACGGGGGTGGATTTTACAAATCCTTTGGAATTTGATTGGATAATTTTGAAAATCTTAAATTTATTTTGGGATTATATAAAAGGAGTCCTGCCTATTGTACCCCAAAATATATAATTTGGAATAAATATACCATTTTAGATAAAAAAAGTGACAAAACTACCACTTTTTTTGCGGCTCCTGAGTTGATTTGATAGAAATACTATTTGGGTTAACTAACAATCAAATCAATTTTAAACATTAAACGAAAATAGACAGAACTTACCCTATTAAACGAAAATGATTGAAATTTTCGTTTAATAGTGCATTAGATTCAAACAATGCACTATTAAACGAAAATTGGTAGAGTTAGATTGCACTATTAAACAAATCACTATTAAATGAAAATTGGTAGAATGACACTATTTCGTTTAATAGTGCAAAATTAATGGTGTAATTGGTAGAATGGCACTATTTCGTTTAATAGTGTAATTAATTTTGCAAAATTGGTAGAATGACACTTTTTCAAATGTAATTGCCAATTTTCGTTTAACAAATCAATGTTAGATTCATTACACTATTAAACGACAATTAATGTGATTAGATTCAACTTTTCCTTTAATAGTTCAAAATTTATGCAAAGTGACACTTTATTGTAAACGAAACATTATGCAAAGTGACACTATTTTTTAAACGAATTGAGAGCATTAAACGAAATCTGCCAAGCTTACACCATTAAACGGAAATTGAATGTCATATACACATACATGAGCTGATTTTCGTTTAATAGTATTATATGCCTACCTTTATTATAAACGAAATTTGCCATTTTCGTTTAATAGTGATACGCATTAGTGCACCTATTCACGCACTTATTCAAATTTGTTTAACAAAAATGGCTGCACTTATGAAATTTTAGATTAAATTTTAGTTCATTTTAGTTTAACTATACAAAACAAGTATGCACTTATTATGATGTTTAATAAGTGAAAAATGCGAACTCCAATAATCGTTTAATGCAATACGAGAAATTAAACAATTAAACATTCACTTATCGCAGGCAAAATGATCGAATATACAATAAAACTGCAATTACATAGTGTAGACAATCATCATAGATTGAAATCAAATGTTTTTGCAAGTTCATAGACCGCTGATTAAAGATAATAAATCCTCATTCCAAATCACCTTTCTCGATGGTGTCATAAATCTCTTGAGAACTTGTATATGGCCAGACACATCAATCGTCTCATCTCAAAATCACCGAGATGATAATCCGGTCTGGGAAAAGTACAGCTAATATTGCTCTCAATCGCCTTTAGTGTAAAAATTCCGCAGGAAGTAGGATCGTCCTGACGATAACATAACCGTGGCGGCGCAGACTTGAGAGTAATCATCGCAGGCGGACTTTCAGAGCAGTTTGACCTCGAATAATATCCTGCATGCTCTAATAAGCGCGGTACTATCCGGCGAATGGGTATGGTCTGTCGATACCTGAGAGCTTGCACATCCGCAGTCCACTTGTGGGTGAAACTGTCGAATAGTGTCAACATGTTATACTGGAGGTGTAACGACGCAGCCACCCAATGGTCGTCCAAATTAAGAATCAAGAACACCTATTAACAAATCAATAATAGTAAGAGACTTAAATTGGACTATTAATAAACCGTACTAAATGACGAAGAAACAATCGTTGAAATTCTGCAAACGTACCCTGTGGACATCTTCCCACCACGGTTTGATCCCCAACCACCCTGGTTTGTTACCTCTCACATATGGGAGAAGTCGATCCAGCTCAAATCGATGAAACTCCTCCCGACATTTTTCAAGGTAACTCGAATTTGGAGGATCCGCCGCATGCTTGGAGTTCCAAATTTCTTTGCATGTTTCCTGCGATGGCAAATAGTTAAAATGTGTTTGAACGAATTTAATCATCATACGATTATATTTAATACAAATTCAACTTACATTAAACATGCAGTCAACAATTAATATTTTTTCTTTCAATTTTGGATCCACTTGAACTCCAAATACTTGTGGACGGCCTTGAAGAACCGTAAGATATGCATCGATGGCCTACAATAAAATGAAAAATTCGGTCACAATTTTTTCCATACATACGATTAGCTCGTGCCGTGTAAGGACATTACAATTCATGAAGTAAAGATCGGTACCTCTCTATCAAGCATAATATGCGGATTTATTCCCCAACTGAAGAACTCAGGGCCAACTGCATAACCAATGCCAACGTTTCGCCAGTAGGGCAAAACATATACAAACAGAAAATTTGATACAAAATAAAAAAAAAATACTTCAAGACTTAGAAGAAAAAAACACAAAATAAAGGTTAATTTTGTTTAAACTTACTTATCAGCTTCGTCCCCAAGCTCCATCCATGCTAAGAAATCTTCATAGCTATGATCACTCCTTCTTCGCCAATTTATATTACTCGCGAATAGACTTCTCAAATACTGAGAACGATCTCTGCGGTGAACTGCACGAATTCCGGCACTCGTTTCAGGAATGTCATGCCCTACTGTGCCAGATGTCGGGGGTGGTGTGTTCATCTCGAACGAGGTACCGGCATCTGTAGAAGGATCACGCCCGTAATCGCTGGACTGATACGGAATAATAATCGTGATCGGCTCCGCGATGGTCAACGGATAATAGGGATCATAAGTCCTACACTGCGGAGCATATGGATCAGATGCATATTGAGACGGGGCAGGCTGCGGAAAGTATGGCTCAGAATGAGTATGCTCAGCATAAGTATGATACCGATCTGAATGATCGAACTCCGATGCACGAGATGTCGAGTGATGATGGTCCTCCTCAGGAGTAGTCTCCCACTGCTCAGCTGAACGAGGCATATAATGAGTGCCAAAATACGAACTGAGTTGATCCTCAATAATTGATGGGATCTGACACTCCAAACGTTCATTCTCATCCCGAATCACCTGCTCGATCCCATCAATCCTACCATCAAAATGTGTCTGCATCGTATTGAGTCGATCAAATATTTGGTCGTACCAACTACCGTGATCGCTGCTCCCTGGACCAAAATGAGGAACATGACCCTCATAACTATACTGAGGCAGCGAAGTATACGCGTTTGCACGGTCCAGCATTGTGGTATGATCTGGTAGATACTCCGGCTCATCATCTCGACAAATAGGCTCTTCAGGGACATATGACTCATGACCAGCTGACGAACACCGAGAACGGCATGTCGTCCCACGTGCAGACTGACCCGTAGTCGATCGGGTGGAATGAGAAGTGGGAGCCCGTATGGAAGGCCCCGGGTCTGCTGAAGCCCTAACTCTACGCCGAGTCCCCTAAAGCTGTACACCGGAACTGAGGTCCTGATCTATCCCCTGCCAATAAATCTGGAGTAGCTCCTCGGGGCTCGGGTCAAGAATCTCGGAACAATCAACCTAAAATAAAGCATTCAAATAATTTATAGTTACGTATAATTCTGCTGCTACAATCATCTGTATTTTAATTTTGGAAACATATTCATGTCATACCTCTTGATCTAGTATACCACGGATATCATCTATTGCCCTCTTAGTAGACCACTTCAACAACCTTGGTAATTGTTGCGGACAATTGGTGACGGGACGACCGACCATGTTACCGGTCATAGGAATGGCCTCGTAAGCCCATATCTGCACAATAAAGACAATAATTTTAGTATTCAAGCTACTAAATAAGTTAATGTTAGGATGAATCTGTATTTACAAAAACAAACTCACCAGTAAAGCCGCTGAGAAACCATAAAAGTGGTAGGTTGGTGGTCGGACATCTGGAGGTGGCATAGTAGTGGGGACCTTGTCCATATGTCGCAGAAGTTTGAGATATGAGAACTTCCCCCATGGGAAGCTATCCCAGAGCTCCTCCTGCTCCACTAAAACCCAGACCCAGTCATCTACTTTGGTCTTTCCAGCATCAACCCCTAGTACAATGCAGTAGAGGATGAGAATCAGAGCGATCTTAATTGTATCCTCGATACTATTTCGCCACTCCCCATCAACAAATCGATTTCATATACGCAAAACAATGACAGATGCATGCTCGGCAACCACTCTCTGGTATAATCCACCTGAAGGTGGTGCATGCCCTGCATGGGGATCGAAGTCCGAGTCTCCAAACCGCAGACCTGTGATAAGAGCGAACTCCCTCCTCGAGAACCGACAAACACGGTCTCGCCCGATGCAAAAGAATCTGGCGTACTCATCATCTCCACTTATTCGAGAAACCTCACGATATATGAGAATATGTAGAAAGGCCTTGCATGACTCAGTCTCAGTGAACCACAATAGAAAGTTGCCAAAACATGAACGTCGAAATTGCCTCATACACACCATACCAACTTTGTTCATCTCTATCCATATGTCATTCAGTATACTGCGACGAGTGTATCCGTTGATATAAGACGGCCTACCCTGAAGATCCATTCGCACCCAGACACGATCAAACTGAAATGTGTACAAGAATACAAAATTACTATATATAACCTCGCATGTCTTATTTATAAAATATTAATGGTCGTAATGAATATTAACTAGTTCACAATTACATTAAAAAGATATAAAAAGCAAACTACTGAGGCATCTTAATATGCAAAAACTAACTACATGTATAGCTATTAAACGAACTAATCATTTTCAGCAAAGTTCGCACTAATAATTACGAAATTATCAAAAATTATATAAACATTAAACAAAGACCACCCAATTTCGAATTAATCATTACACCATTCGTACTCATCATTTCAACTTACCAAAATTGTTGAGCTAATCTCATTTTACCCTGAATAAGGCTAATCCCACACCAAATTTTCGAACTCAAATGCGGAGAAAAATTAAACATTAAAAAAATAACTAAACATTACACATTAAACAAAATGAAATTCCCAACAAAATTCAAACTAATCCCACACCAAAATTTTCGAGCTCAAATGCGGAGAAAAATTCAACATTAAATTGATAACTAAACATTACTCATTAAACAAGACGACCTACCCAACAAATTTCAAACTAGTCCCACAACAAAATGAATTTTCAAATAAGGCAGCATTAAATATTAAACATTAAAAAATTAACTAAAATTAAACATTAAACCAAATATGGCCAACAATTTTTCGAACTAATCACACACCAAAACTTTCGAGATCAAATGCATTAAATATTAAAAGAATACAAAAATTAACTATCAATGATAACATTAATCCAAATATTCCCAACAATTTTGATTAATCATTACTTATCAAAATTTTGTTAATCCTTACACGAATTAAACAAAGACCAAAAAACACACCGACTATCTCATTATTGCACGAATTTTCCATCTTCTTCTTCATGCCTAATGATTAATAAATACAACCATATTCAAACCCAAGCTCAGCATGAATAACACATATTTTGACTCGATGAAACATGCGTCAAAGAAATTCGAGGAATTAAGAAATTAACCTGGTTCTCCATGGATTGTTCATTTTCGACAAAAATGGGCGATCGATTAAACGAATTCCACTTCTTTCCACTTCTTGTTAAATGAATATCTTCTTTCAACTTTTTTCCACGAATTTCACTGAGGCCTCAAAAAATAACATGGCTTGAATTGAAAACAAATTTGAGTGTAAACTAAATAATAAGCAAATTGTGTGTAAACTGTAAAATTTTTCGAGAGCTAAGCTTATAAATACACGAATAAGGCTGGACGGCTTGCAAGTGTAAATAGGGTTTGGTGTAGTGAATTGTTTGTAGCATAGAGAATGGAGTCCTGAGGTGAAATACCAAATTGCCCCCACTGAACTATATTGTGCCAGTAAATTAAAGAGGTGTTTTTTGGCTTCTAATGAAATTCCTCTGGCTATGCGGACAAAGTTCACGACCTTTGAATTTGAGTTTGAACATGCATGTGAGCAACTCGTATAGATTCGTTTAATAGTACTAGGGTAAACAGTGTATGCAGCAAAAGTTTTTGTCTCATTGTTCACGAGTTAACCTATTAAACGAAAAGTGTTATACTAATTTCGTTTAATAGTGCATGGAGATTTCAAAGCCAATTTCGTTTAATAGTGCATGTACGTTTATCACCCAATTTCGTTTAATAGTTCATGTAGGTAGGGCATGCAATTTCGTTTAATAGTACACTAGTCCAATAAAATTAACAATGTCCAACGAAATAGTGTATATTGGGAATCAAAGTTCACGAGTAAGGATTGATATTGCTGTCAATTTCATTTGATACTACATGTATTAGAATCTTCGAACCCTATAATTAATAAAATAATTATATAGTATTTTGCACGAAATTTTGGATCCTTTGTAATGGAAAATTATATAGTATGTTGCACGAAATTATATAGTATAACGCCCGTAATTTTGGATCCTTTATAATTAATTAAATTTCGTAGAATAGTGTTACACTGAATGTAAATTTGGCACGAGTACTATTGCACAGTATATGGCTTTTTACTGTAGGATGCACAAAATGTGGCTTTTTACTGTAGGATGGGATGTAAGTCTGTAACCCAATTCAATGATTCAATGCAACTTTGACGCTGTAACATCCTAGGCCCTAAGCCCTAGCCCTAATTAATCACATGTGAAGATGGGATGGAAGTCTGAATCATTTATTGTTGATCATTTAAAGAAGCCATCTTTCGGCTTATATATCTACACTCTCATTTCAATTTGTATACTTATGTCGAAATTCTAAGAAGCAGATTTTGATAGCTTGAGGTGAAACAACGGCAATTTTTCCAAAAAAGGTATGTATAGTTCATTTTGCAAGTGTAACAAACCCTTTATTTTTTCGGTTGCATGTGTATAATATATGCTATCTGCCTCTCATTTTTTGACCTATTATTCTATAAAATTATTACTTAGTGATGTAATTCATGTATGTTTGTCTGATTGAAGTGGATACTAAGTCTTTTTTTTTTTATTTCCATTGAACTATATATTAACATACAAAAATTCGTGACTTAAGTTTGAAGAGGTTACTTAAGTTTATTATTTTTAATTTACATTAATAAAGGATAAAACTGCAGAATTAAATTAGTTTGGTGAATTGAGAGCGCCTCTGAAAATAAAAGCCTAGCCTGAGTCTCGATATTTGTACGTGCACTACGACATTCATAATTTGTTAAACGAAATTATGATCAAATTTATTAGACTCGTTTGGTTGTATGTTAAACGAACTACTAGGGAATCTTTGGTGACATGATGAAATGTTCATATTTATGTCATTACAAATTGTTTTTTACATTACACATTTTTAACACGTAATATTATGGAATAAAATTGAGCAACTAATAATTCGAGAGCTTACTAGTTAAGGGACATTAAATTTTTAATGTTTTTCGTATTTATATAAATATTAATAAATATTATGTTTTTTTGGTAGTGACAAGAAAAAATGAGTTTCACCAACATCGTTTGGTTTGGAGGATATTGGGAAGGGTTAGAGTACAAAAACGGTTCTCGGGAGCGGATTCACCTTCAAAGAATCGGATATCCCGATCTACTCGACTCAGTTCATGGACTTGTACGTGCTGATATGAATTGTTGGAGATATGTGATCCATGCGTTAATTGAAATTGAGGGCTTTGTGAAAAAAATGAAAATAAAGAGTGATTCTGATTTGCACATGTTATTCCAAATAGGATGTGAGGAGGTGATCGTTTTTGTTTCGCTTAAAATGATGGATGGTGGAGTCGACTTGTACTCGGAAGGAAGAAATGCACCGACTGAAATTCCAAATTTTTATCCTTCTACGTTTGATGTAGCGCCGAAAAATTGGAATGATTATTTTGCTAATAATTTGCAAAATCAGAATGTTCCCTATGGACTACAGAACGATGAATCGTTTTATGCGAAGTTTGGTTTATGGAATGAGGATCGTACGACACAGGTTGTAACATCCTCAAGTGATCAGAGGGAACCAGGTCCATCGTCAGTTGGTCGTAGACACTACGTTAGTATTACATCGGGGCTTGACATGTTCGACTTGAATAGATCTCCGATTGCATCTACACAATATGAAGAAAGACATCGTAATGAATTACCACATCTAACTGGCGAAGACTTTAGTTTTCAAAAAAGTCTTGACAACCTCAGCGGTAATATTTTTTATTTCATTTTTCATAAATAGAGTTTTATAAATTAACTGTCAAATTTTATGTTGTTTAACTTACGTTTACCTTGTGTATAGGTTCGGACAATGGGGAAGATGACCTTAAGTTGGATGATGAGGAGCAGACTGCTTTGGATGTAGACCAACGAATCGCTCTGGAGGAATTTATGACGTACATCGATAGACGAAATTGATTTATTCTGGATATTCCAACGGTCGAGGAGCCTCGTATAGAACAATTCGGTGATAATGAGTCGTCTACACATGGTCTGCACAAAGGAGCCACATTTTCTAGTAAAAAGAAGGTGAAGTACGCAGTTGGTTTCTACCATTTGGAGAATCAAGTTGAATACTGTGTTGACCGTTCGGATAAACACAGATGGTTCGTGAGATGCAGATTAAGTAACTGTCGTTTCATCCTCCACGCCTCGGAGAAACATGAAATTTGGAAAATTACAAAAAGTGTATTGCCACATGACTGCTCAGTTCAGCTTAACAACACTGCCCAACGCTGACTTCCATATGCTTTGATAGGTCAGTATTATGTTGACACAGTGAGAAAAGAGAACTCCAGCCTCGTTCCGAAGACCATCATTCAAGAAATGAAACAGCCACACGGTTTGAAGCTCAGTTATAGGCACGCATTGAGAGCGAAACGTCATGCGATGCGAGAGGCATACGGAGAACCCAAACAGTCTTTTGCAATGTTGTCACTGTACCTGGAAGCATTGAAAAGTGCAAATCCCGGAACGTATACAAATTTGGAAACATATGAATCCGAAAAATTTAAATATATGTTTTACGCTTTGGGTGCATCTATTCACGAATTCCAGCGATATTCACGCCCGATGATAGTGTTGGATAGTTGTCACTTAAAAGGACAATATAAAGGAATCAGATTTGTCACTGTGACGAAAGATGATAATGAGCAAATCTTCTCTCTAGCAATTGGGATAGGCGACGTGGAAAACGATGAATCGTGGACTTGGTTTTTGAACCAAGTTCGTGCCGCATTTGGATGCCCTGATCAATTGCTTCTCGTGTCTGATCAACACACCAGCATCGGTAATGCTATCAAAGCGGTATACCCAGAAGCCACTCATGGTCTATGTTGTTTTCATCTGCAACAAAATTTAGCAAAATATGGGTCACGTTTCGTTGAACTATTCCACAAAGCAGCCTATTCTTATCAGCTCCGTCAATTCGAAAGGTAATTTTTTCGACTGTTTGATATATATTGTTGAAACATTTTAGTACGGTTTATTTGGTTGTTAGAAAATTTTATGGAATTAAATTTGATTTTGATAGGTACGTTACCGACATCGAACAAACGAAGATAGAAGGTGCACTTGATACCCTAAGGAAAGTAGGTACAAGTCGGTGGTCCCGTGTAAAATATCCCATTCGACGATTCAATTTCATGACGTCGAATGCAGCCAAGACATGGAATGCTCGTCTTCTTTGGACCAGAAAGCTACCAGTTTGTTCTTTCTTGGATTATAGAAAGATGGTTTTACGAGAGGAGGACAGCTGCACTAGAGAGACAGAACGTACGGACAAAGTCCGCCTACGATACATTTTTAGAATACAACAAGCTTGGACGGCGTATGCAAGTTGAGCCACTCTCACGATTCAAATACAAAGTCATAGATGGGAGTAAGATATTTCTCGTTGATCTCTCATTATACGAGTGCTCTTGTTGTATTTATCAAGCAGTGTTGATACCATGTTCACATGCATGTGCAGCAATAAGGTAATCTCGATCGATACAACTAAACCATTATCAATACAGAATATGCAACAATAATATAAAAACTAATGTTTTATTTACCTCTTACTGCATGCAGTTTTGCGAATGAAACAATCACTTCTTACGTTGGCCTATATTACACGACAGATTAGTTGAGGGGGATGTGGGCATGTGATGTTAATCCTGTGCCTGATCCGCAAGATTGGGATGTGTCTGACAATGTGAGGAACAAACGATGTATTCTTCCAGACAAACCAAAACAAGCAGGTCGTCCGAAATCTAGACGTATTCCCTTGACCGGTGACCATGTCGGACCTTCACGCAAACCCGCTACATGTAGTTGTTGTGGCAAACCCGGTCATAATAAGTCGAGATGTACCGAAATCTTGCCCTTCGAGTATCAAGTACTCGATAACGATCTCGATCACGAAAATGAGGGTCAAGCCAGCCAAATGAAGAAGAAACATTGCTCCGTGTGTGGTTCGATTGAACATACCAAAAGAAAATGTCCAATTTATTTGGCATCGAATGTGTGAAAGGATTGTCATGTGTGTTTGAAGTTGAAACATTTTTGAACTCTTAGGGGGTGTTTGGACTGGACTTGGTACATCCGGATTTTGGATGGACTCAGTCCAGTCCATGTTTAGACAAGGATTTGCAAAATCCTACTTTTTCTACAACTCCCAATAAAAACATCCACTTTTTACAATTCTCAATAAAAACATCTACTTTTTCTACAACTCCCAACAAAAAACATCTACTTTTTCTACAATTCCCTATGTGAAAATGACATCTTAACTATAATTCTACTCAAAATTCAAACTCACAAAATCCTTCTCAAGCCAAAATCCAGATTTGTTCAAGTCACCTTAAGTCCAGTCCAAACATCCCCTTAATGTTGTACGAGGCGTATGTATTAACATCTATTTATTCAACTTGTCATTTATTCAACTTAGATGTATTAAACTCTATTTAGGTTGAATAATGTTGCATAAATTGTAATAATAAGTGCATCAATAAAATGAATAGTTTAATAAGTGCATAAACGAATTGTAAAAAATCATGCAAGTATTGTAATATATAGTGCCAAATTAAACGAAATTTTCGTTTAATAAGTGCATAAATTGCATATGTAATTTGAATTTTTGTTTAATAAGTGGATAAATTTGAATCTAATTGTGCAAATTTGAATCGAATTTTGCACTATTAAACGAAAATTTGCATTTGCAAATTTTCGTTTAAAAAATAGTGCCACTTTGCATAATGTTTCGTTTACAAAAAAGTGTCACTTTGCATAAATTTTGAACTATTAAACGAAAAGTTGAATCTAATCACATTAATTGTCGTTTAATAGTGTAATGAATCTAACACTGATCTGTTAAACGAAAATTGACAATTACATTTGAAAAGGTGTCATTCTACCAATTTTGCAAAATTAATTACACTATTAAACGAAATAGTGTCATTCTACCAATTTTGCAAAATTAATTACACTATTAAACGAAATAATGTCATTCTACCAATTACACCATTAATTTTGCACTATTAAACGAAATAGTGTCATTCTACCAATTTTCGTTTAATAGTGATTTGTTTAATAGTGCAATCTAACTCTACCAATTTTCGTTTAATAGTGCATTGTTTGAATCTAATGCACTATTAAACGAAAATTTCAATCATTTTCGTTTAATAGGGTAAATTCTGCCTATTTTCGTTTAATGTTTAAAATTGATTTGATTGTTAGTTAACCCAAATAGTATTTCTATCAAATCAACTTAGGAGCCGCAAAAAAAAAGTGGTAGTTTTGTCACTTTTTTATCTAAGGTGGTATATTTGTTCCAAATTATATATTTTGGGGTACAGAAGCCTATTTCCTCTATATAAAATAAGATTATAATTAAAATATGTTCATCACATTGAGAATTGTAGAAAAATAAATATTTTTTTAAATTATAGAAAAAATAGATATTTTTATTGAAAGTTGTAAAAAAATAAGTAAAAATGGGATTTACAAATCCTTCCCCATTCCATAACATACCAAGATTGAAATTTGGTCCATCCAAATCTAAATGGACACGTCCCAATCTAGACACATACTCTTTGAATACGAGGGTTTATTTTCTCTCAGGCTCTTTTGTCGCTTGCTTTCATTTGAAAATTTTAATAATGCCCATTTGATTTTGTAAAACAAAAACCAATCATTTTATAACAAAAAGTTATTCTATAATTTTGTATCTATTGTATATATTAATAACAATAATTACAACAAGAACCAATGCCATAACCCATGCGTAACAGTTCCCTACTGAAGAATAAAAAAATTCCAGAAAGGCTTGATGCTGCAATGAGCAAAAGCACATTCAGGGTGTGCAATTTCAATTTTGGATATATAACTTCCTAATTTTCAGCATTAAAAATGTGAATTAAATTGCCACAAGAATGTATCAAAAGAAATCAACTAAGATAGAGGAATACAACATTACAAGTTCATGGAAAAAAATATATGATACCAAAATTGGGTGCAAATGCTATGACGAGTTCAAACCACTCCTCAAAAAAATTGTAGAATAAGTTTAGGCCAACCTGCAACGAAAAAATATCAAACTGTTTGAGCATTTAGTGAGCATAAAACGACCCCAAAATGGTTTATAACGAACAAAATGTTCAATTCAACCCCAGGGATATTTCTTTCTTTGGGTTTGGGGTATGCAAATGATATGGACATGAGTAGCAATGACACACAAAGCAAAAAGTCACCTGGCTCTGGAAGAGAATATCCAGATAATTATATCTACTTCCTCAAAATGGATGACCGACTTTTGTTGACGTGCTCATAGTATGTTTCTTCCCCGTAAAATCGTCTGAAAAGATAAATAATAATTAAAAAAATCAATGTTTATGAGAAAATTTCAACAATCTATAGGTGCATAATCACCTACAATGCAACTCCTACCAAAAAAAAAGAATAAAAAAACTGCAAGTGCTCGTTTTCACTCTATTTACCTACTGCAATGATTGAAAAAAAAAATAACAATAATAAAATAATAATATTGAAAAATAACACTTACGCCAGATCTGCCAAGGTCTCGGACTTAATTACACCTTTTCCTTCTGGGAGTTCAAGACAAGAATAGTGCATTATCATTTCCTTCAATGTGTGTTTAGTGCTCTTGACATCATTATCCCATAAGATGCTCTGAGATAACAGAATTACGATACACAGTAGGTAACTATAACAAATTTAGATGTTAAGTAACCAGAAACGCTAGGAAACAAATCCAAGATGTTTGGTCATGACATAATTAAGATGTAGAAACAAGCAATGGCTGAAACTTCATATAGTTTTAATACCTTCCTTACATACTCTCTTTTTATATCTTCCCAGGGTAATTTTCCTTTAGGAGAGAAAATAGAAGCATTCCAGAGCGCACCTCTTGCAACCATCACAGATGAAGCACCTGTTGCAGAAATAGATTACACTGGGAAAATTTCTCATCACACAAACAGAAAAGGAAAAAAAAAAAAAAAGACATTAGTGATAAAAATGAAAAGGACCGCAATGGACTTATTCATGATCAGGACAAAATATTAGAAAAAAGGGTCTCAAAATAGAAACCAGAACATAGAACAATATATACAAGCAACTATAACACCTCTGGCTGAGAGATGAAAGCATGCATGTAAATAACAACACAAGACTGACAAGGAGTTTCATCCACTGCTTGCCTTTTATAGGAGTATGACAAACCAGAAGCTACAAGTCAAATCAGGTTTTCTCTAATATTTTCTCATGATCATGAATGTCTATTGAGTCCTTTTTATATAATTAAGAACAGAACCTACAAATGATATTGATTATCCCAGATCATCACTACTTTCAGAACAACAAAATATTTCCGCCACTTATCAGAAAAGGTATGGGATATTAGGGGCCGTTTGGTAGGCACCTTTGGAACTAAGCAATGGAAATGGAATGGATTTAGAGTGTTTGGTTCACTACTTTGATTGCTGCTACAGTGATTTGAAATCCTAATACTAAGGAATCACGATTACTCAGGTTTTCCTAAGCTATGACTTTCATTACTCAACTCTATTTTCTAAAACAACAACAACAACAACAATAATAATAATAATAATAATTATTATTATTATTATTATTATTATAATAATTATAATAATACTAATAATAATAATAATAATAATAATACTAATAATAATACTAATAATAATAATAATAGTAATAATAATAATAACTAATAATAATAATAATTATTATTATTATTATAATACTAATAATAATAATAATAATACTAATAATAATACTAATAATAATAATAATACTAATAATAATAATTATAATAATTATAATAATAATAATAATACTAATACTAATGCTAATAATAATAATAATACTAATACTAATAATAATAATAATAATAATAATGCTAATAATAATAATAATTATTATTATTATTATTATAATACTAATAATAATAATACTAATAATAATAATAATACTAATATTAATAATAATAATATTATTGTTATTAGTATTATTATTATTAGTATTATAATAATAATAATAATTAATATTATTATTATTATTATTATTAATGTTATTATTATTATTAAGTTGATTCCATTCCTAAAGAATTTTGGTAAACCAAACAACACAAATTTAAAGAGACTATTCATTCCATTCCTCACTACTGTCATTACCATTCTTTTTCCCATTCCTTACTATCATACCAAGCGGCCCCTTAGTCTCCAAACAACTAGGCACAAAATCATCACTCAGTTATGAATTTACAAAGCAGAAAATTAAAAAAAAAAAAGTATATGCAAGTCTCTTCAAACTTAAATGTTGCAGAGGTTTTTCAAAAGGGACACAAGAAAGGGAAAGAAACTATCACCCCACAAAAAAAAAACCACACAGAATCACTGAAAAGTCTCCTAATCAACCTGTTGCTACTTTGATGCGTTCAATATCTTCATACTCAAATACGTCACCATTTGCTATAACTGGGATAGAAACTGCAGCTACAACATCAGAGATTTCACTCCACTTAGCTGGATCTCTTGGCCTATCAGCAACTTTCCTATGATTTATTTAACAAAAACGTCATCAGATAAATTTTTGAATGCCTGCAGTTGAATGTAAAAACCAACATAATACCCTGGCACATACAGAGAATTTTGACACAAGCTCTATTAATAGTTTTCCAGATGAAACATATTTATGAAGCTTGTGCAAACAAACAATACAACATTCAGAAGCAAAAAAATGGGATATCAGATCATGCGAAAAATATTGCAAATCAGATATGCAGATATAAAGGAGACTCATACAAAAACACGGTGCCAGGGATTTTTGCAATCTATCAGATGCAGATAACTATTGATGATACCTTCCATGGACAGCTAAAGCAGAAACACCAGTTTTCTCGATTCTTCGTGCTAGTTCCACAGTGTCTTGTGGTGATTTTAATAGACGAATCTTGCATGTTACAGGTGTATCGAGGTTTCTTTTTAACGTTGTTAAAATCTAGATTTTAAAAGAAAAATGATAAAGTGAGACCAACGGAAGTATACAGAGAACCCAAAAGAAAATGATGTTAAAGCAGAATGAGTATAAGAATGCTCACAGACATCATGGATGAGATCTGGTTTTGACAACAGTGCAGCACCCATTCCACCACTAATAGAGAAGGACTTGGGGCAACCCATATTGATATCCACTGCAGTAACATTGTTGCACCTAGAAGAAAGGATGATGTGAAATATAATGTGACCAAATACAGCATCAAGGGCTTTGCATCTGACAAGAATAGGTGACACACTACATCTCTAATAGTATCCCCACATTCAGGCCATTGTCATATGACTAATTTGAGCACGTTTGATATGACGGGAATAGGCAATAAGAGTTTAGCCCAACCAACTTGTATGATTGCTCTTAACTCAGAATCAAGATGCAACAGGGTCACCTTAATTCAAATACTCATTCAAACGGGAGGAGATTTAGAGCTCCTTTAATGGTCACCATTGTCAATCAAGGTCAAGTTTCCAATTTTTGCACCCAATCCCATTGTATACATATTCACCCTCTAGTGGAGCTTAATGCTAATTTCAACTACACTATAGAGACACAATTTTATCTGCACACTAAGATGTTTTAAATCCTCAAATTATCAAACATTCAGCTCTCAAATCTACTTCACTCAGACAAAGGCAACCAAATTATAATTTGATAATGAATGACCAAAGATAAAGGAAGTAACTCACACTATTTGGGCTGCACGAAGAGCACGTACAGCATCTGAAGTTCCCATCTGGAACACCACCTGACTTCTTTCCTCAGGACATGTTCTGAAAACAACACTTTCTGTTCCTCTTTCCACCACATCAACAGTCCCAAGTACATCTATTGAAGACCAAGGATGTATCAATATTAAAGAATTCCCATTTATCAGCTGAATTTATGGCATGAAATCATACAACATAATTGAGTTCAATGAGAAGACAACTAGAGACCTAGACTACGTAAACATATCAATATAAACATAAATTTGAGCACAAAAATAAAACAAAATAAAAGGCACAAACCATTGATTCTCCGCTCGCATTTGAGGAGTTTGTGATCAATAATCTCCTCACCATATGTGATATCGGCACCATATTCAGCAGCTAGCAGCCTCAATGGCAACGTGCCCTGAATTTCAAATTGAAAACTCAAGCATCAAATAAGAAACATACGGTTCATATTGAAAAATCGCCAAAAGATGAAATAACACAGTAGCACGAAAAAGGTGGAGGGCGAACTTACAACTCGAACCATTGGCGCAAGAACAAGCTTGTTCCTATAATCTATCTCCATCCCGGAAATGGAAGAACCGTAAACTGATTCCGGGACAGAGGAGAGACGACAATCGGGTCGGATCCTGCGATTCGGAGCAAGTTTAATGCCCGGTGGTTGCCCTTTCACTTCAATAAATGCTAAGATGCGCCGCCACTAAGCTCTTGCTATCATAATCCGAACTTGCACAATTACAGCCAGAGGCAACGAAGGGTGTTGATTTTAGGGATGACGATGGAAACTTGGACTCTATTTTTATTTTTTTTATAATAAATGGGATAAATGTGGAATTTTGAAAATTTTGAAACTCTTTGGTTCTTATAATTAAGGTGAAAAGTGGATAAAGTATGTCATTATCCAATGTTTACTTCAAATCATTGAATTTGATATACATTTTTAATCACGAAAAATAGTCTTGAAAAAAAAAAACCAAACAAACAAACCAACCAATGAACTTAAACAAATATGAAATTTCACTTTAGAAATTTTTTATTTATGATTTTTTACTTTTACAAATTATAACACATATCACACGTTAAATGAATTAAGGCAGTACTCAATTGGACTAGCATCGGTTGGTTCAGGTGGGGTGGACGATAAAGATGTGCTTCAATCAGTTCGTTGAGTTTTGGTAGAAACCCAAACTTTTGATTTTACTTCTCATTTCTCAAAACTCAATTCAACACAAAGAAAATTTCACCCCAATTCAATTAAGAAATCAAGAAACTCTTCAATAGAATTATTATAAAAAAAAAATTATATTTCTATCATGCTTACCTTAACAAGAGATCGCTCGTTGTCACTGAGGCACTTTGGATGGGGAGATATACCGGAAATCGTGATTTTTGATGGGGTGGGTTTAGATGGTTGATGGGGTGGCAATTAGTCAATTAAACCGTTTGATGCAGGTGAAGTGGAAATTAAGGTTTTCTTTTTATAAGGTATATAATTTGGTTAGATTTTCTTTTTTTCCTAAAATCAAATCAAACTAATATAATCGAAATGTCAGAAAATTAAAATCGAAACCAAATCAATATAATACATTTCCATAAATGTTTTTTTTTTTTTTACACCAAGTGCACAGATCCTAAATTTGTACAACCGAATCGACCCGATCCAGGGATATATTTCACGCATCCCATGCACCCACATGTGCGTCCACGGGCCCAAACTCTAGTTTCACAGTTATGTTGGTCTAAGTTTTTAGTTTTACGAGTCTAACCTTTTAGTTATGTTCGCATAACCTTTTGCAGTGTACGACAGACCTATTATACCTTTCAAAACCTTTATGTTGTAATAATATAACATTTATGCATAATAATTTAATATTTTCGTTATAATAATATAACATTATGTTATTCATTTAGTATATAAAGCTTATGATATATGTACATAAAGGTTATACTAATATAACATAAAAGTTAAGCATACCATATGAATTTTTATAGTAAATTTTTTTTAAGTAATATCACTTAAAAGTTATGATATATGTATGTAAATGTTATACTAATATAACATAAAGGTTACATAACTTTTAATTATGTTTTTTTATACTGAAAAAAGTCTTTTTTTTTATAATATACTGAAAAAAGTCTAAGTAATTTTACTTAAAAATTATGATATTTGTACATAAAGGTCATACTAATATAATATAAAAATTATATTCGGTTAACATAAAAGTTATGTCATAAATTAAAAAAAAAACTAGACGAGAATTCTGACCAAACCCAACCCGCGCACGTCCAATTGTAGGCAAAAACTTTTGTGCACAAGGTGCACGAATCCAAATCTGTGCACAACAATATTATTATATTATATGAAGTAATACTGTTATATTATATATAGTTTTAACAGTATTACTCATATAATATAACAGTATTACTTCATATAATATAACAGTATTTGTTGTACACAGATCTAGATTTATGCACCTTGTGCATAAGAATATCACTCCCAATTATATGGATTATAATTCATGCACTTGATGCACACAGACACTACTCGTGCATTTCAGTTTGGTCGGTTAATTTGATTAAACCGAATTGTGCACAACTCAACTCTGACAAAGGCCTTATTTCCACGTTTACTTGAAATTGGCTTAAAACAATGACAAGCCCATGGGCCGTTTATAATAAAGGTCATTCCATTTCTTATTGAGCACTTTGTCGAAGAGGATAGATCTCTGGGCTGCGATCCACTCGGCTAAAAAATAGAAAGCCCAATTTTATTTACACAAAAACTTGCGTGAGACGATCTCACGGATAGTTTCCGTGAAACAGATTTTTTTTACCCATTATCCTAATCCATTTTCATTAATTTACATGTGAATTATGTAATGTGGGTTGTGGGTTGACCCATCTTACGTAACATGGTCCATGAGACGGTCTCACATGAGACTTACTCATTTATTTATTAGTCCATTTCTAAAATTGGATCAACCAAGACTATAAACAGATAGCCCAAACAATTTTCTGAGGATAATAGCCCAACTTTGTTTCAGCAACAATTAAGAAATAAAAAATGAAGTTCAACCAGTTGCATTTCATCTTGTTTCAAGTAGTTCCAAATTTGATACGTCAATTAATAATGATTATTAAAATCATTTCAATGTTTTACGTTAAAGTGGTTGATAACCAAAAAAAGGTGGTCTTTTCCATTCTAGCTTTTAAGAAAAAAGTATATAAAATTCACTTCACATCGAATCCCAACCAATCACTTTCAATTATAAAATAATGGGATGTTAAACAACTTGAATTTCCTTAATATAGTATAAAGTTCCACTACCTTTTCTTTTTTTAAAGTTAGATTTTGGGCCATTAGACCAAAAGAGGAGGGAAAAAACTTATATGCACCCTTAGATTCGTGCCCCCAACCCAACCCGGTGTGTGGGTCATTTTCAGGCGAGTCCACGCACCCTCATGTGCGGTCATACCATAATTGGTGTGTGCCGCACGCGCACCTGATTGTATATAATGTATTACGCAAAGGTTTCATACATTTTCTCTTTAGGTATCACACATTTACTCTTCAGGTATTACATATTTACCCTCAAGATATTATGCAGAAACAGTGTTGTTTTTGCTTCGTTTTTCTCTTTTTTTTTTTTTCTTCTTTCTCCTTCTTCTTCTTAATCTCTTTTCTTATCGATTTGTTATTCTTCTTATTTGTTTTATACATTCTTCTTCTCTATCTTCTTGTTATTATTCTTCTTCAAAACTATTTTTCATAACTTATATATCATTCAAGCATGTAATTATACAATACATGTAGTTCATGTATGTAATACCTACAGAACAAATCTGTTATACCTCAAAACTATTTTTCATAACTTACATATCATTCAAGCATGTAATTATGTAATATATGTAGTTCATATTTGTAATACCTATAGAACAAATCTGTAATACCTCAAAACTATTTTTCATAACTTACATATCATTCAAACATGTAATTATGTAATATCTGTAGTTCATGTTTGTAATACCTACAAAACAAATCTATAATACCTCATATCTTAAAATTTTCAAATACAAGATTTTTATTAGGGATGGCAACGAGGCGGGTCTGGGACGGGTTTGGCCTGTCCCAAGACCCGTCCCGCCAAAAAAAATTCAGACCCAGGACCCGTTCCGCCCTACCAAAAAACCTGCCAAAACCCACCCCGTGAACCAGGCGGGTAACCCGTTCCGACCCGCTTTAATTTTTTTTTTTTTTGTTTTTTTCCTATTTTTCTTTTGTTTTCCCTGAAATAATGTCTATTCGAAACATTATACAATATATATGAATCTTAATCACTTGAACTACATGAAAAAAAATTCATCCATGTTATAGTCATACAATTCAAATAATTATATATATATATATATTAAATGGGGCGGGTCCGACAAATACCAGGACCCGCCTCGGACCCGGGGTAGACCCGTTTGACCGGGTCCAGACCCGTCCCGGGACCCGTTTGACCGGGCTTTTATCCGCCCCAAGCGGGGCGGGTTTGTGGCAGGTTCGGGTTTGAACCCGGCCCATTGCCATCCCTAATTTTTATCATCTTCTTCCCCAAATTTATGCAAATTCATATTACTCAATCAATAACCAACTATGGTGTTTGTTGCATCAATTATATAGTATATTGCTATGAATTGGAGCAAAATATAAAAATTGCAAGTTATTGAAAAATAAAATCCCTAGATTTTTATACAAATTAGGAAGAAAAGAACTTGTTGGAGTATTAGAAAAGTAAAAACCCTAAATGTGTAGCAATCATATGAAGAAATTGAGAAGGAAGAGAGGGAAAAAAATAAAAAAGGAACAACGCGTATAATTGGAAGGCATAATAGGATTATAGGAAGGAAAAAAAAAGGAGAAATGACTACGCGTCGTCACGCGATAAAATTAATTATTTTCCTTCCTAACCTAACCAACTAGTAGCTAGGGCAAGTCGGAGTCGATCCCACGAGGAGTGAAGAATAAACTATGTCACCTATGTTCAATTCAAGAGACAGAAAAGGTGGGGGGTTTTAGATTGACAATCACTAAAGCTAGAAAACAAATTAAACAAAAAATCAATATATAAAAAAAACATCCCAGTTAACAGTTCAGTTATCCCCCAATTTCAATTATACCTTAATCAATGTAGCATCCCTCTCTCAGATTATCATGGAATTATCACCCCTAGAGCTCTGTTAAACCGAATTGTTTCTTAAGATTAGTTAAATTAGGATAAGATCACTAATTAACCCTATTTAATTGAATAACCTAGAACAAACTCTCTAAATTTAATTCATTAAATGCATTAATCACCAAGACGATAGGATGAACTAGACTCCAAATACGCAAGCTCAATTCGATAATCTAGAATTATGCTACCCTAGAGATGCACAACCTTTAGTTTACCACTTATGAAAATTAAATCAGAACAATTAGGATTCATGATCTAAAATTCTAGCAATCATTTATTAATTACTTAACCTAGGTGGTCAATCCAAATTAAGTATCAACAATTGAAAACGATATTCACAGATAGCATAATCAATTTCATTCAAACATTGAGAAGGGGAAATGAGATTAATTAAAACATTAAAGAAATATGGGTTCAAACATCCCTGCTAACCGGAATTGAAAGATTAGTCGATCATCCTTGAAATTGAATCCACAAAAATTGTTGAGAAATCCATCCAAATTAACCTAGAAAATAAATAATGTTTTTCTCTCTAAAAGCTATCTCTCTCTCTCTAAAATTCCCTATCTCACGTGAACAGTAAAACAATCGAGAAAAGGAAAAGTGCCGTTTCTTGGAGAAAAAGCCAAAAAACATTATTAAGGCCAAAATTAGTCTTCTTTAGTTCTCTTGGGCTTTAGAAATTAAGTTAGGTCCAATTGACTTCTCCTCGTCTCATGATCATCTTCCTCAACTCCAAAATACTTCAAAACTTCTAAAATAATCAAGAAAATAATATATGAAGTATTTGGAGACATAAAAGACATATTGGTACAAAAACGGTGCATTCAATCATCTAAAAGGTTATAAAATCATAAATATGCCCTCGATAAAAAACACATATTTCCTACTTATCAAGAAGTATCCTTTAACCAAGAATAAATAATTTTTAGTCATCCCTTGAAATTATATAAAAAAAAAAATTGTATTCTACTATAAAATTTCTATGGGGAAATAAATAAATAAACAAAATAAAACAAATATACTATGCATAATGCTCTCTGTTCCATATCAGATCCGTTATAATTTCACATTTCATTTTATTAATTCAAACCATGTAACATTTGCAGCAATAAATATTATGTATACATGTAAGTGATATAACCAATACTATTAAACTAACTCATTTAATTCATCAAGATGCTATTGTAAATTAATTGAAAAACGATTTGAAATAAAGACCGGAATGGATATTTTGATGATTGAAGCCATGAAAGATGGAACAATATCTTTCTACATTCAATTCGTTGCCCCAATAAGAAAAAGGAAATATTCTCAATGATACCAACACAAAAACAAGACCATACAACATATATATCTGCATGTGTGTAAGAATAAAACAGATAAAGCTAAGGCTTCCCTCAAGGAAAAATATGTTCTTTCTTGCTCTTTTCTAACATTGATAGACTTGTTGTCAAATGTGATTAATTTTCTGACAAGATAAATTCCTTGAGCACATGCTTCCACTCCTACCAACTTCCTTTTCCTTGTGCATATAATTAATCATTTACCCTTTATATTCATTTTGACACTTACTTCTTTCTTGAAAAGTTAAACCTTCCATGAACAATATTCATGATTTTCTTGAAAAGGGATTTTGAATCTTGGAATTTGAAGTCTAAAAGGGCCTCTTCCAAAATGGTTCTTGAATTAAATCTACATTGTTGATGGCTTTTAGGCTCCTCGAATTGGGACTGGATCAGATCGATGATTTGAATAGATATAGAAGAGAAAATTAGGTTTTAAGTGTCGATTAATAAGATATAGTTTGCAAAATAAATTGTTAGGTTTAATTTGCTACAATGATCCTTAATTAACATTCTCCATTTAGGTCCATCATCATTGTAAGTTTGTTAAGGTCCACTTGAATTACCATAAATACCTATATTATAGAGGATGAATAAGGCTTTACAACTTGGATTCCAATTATCTAAGTATTCATTACATGATTTTGCAACATTTCTCATTGGATATTTGAGCACTACTCCTATAATATTTGACTTAAAAATAAAAGAAAAAGAAAAACAAAAGCAGAAAAAAAAACAAAAAGAGAAGAAGGGTACACAGCAACAGAACTACACTTGTATGTATGCAAAGAAGCAACAGTGACGGTGTCGTTTTGGGTGATTCTGCAGACGCCACATAATCTGCAGCATTTGTTTTTGGCACATAGAATCCCAAAAAAGGGCCTACCAAATTCGAAAATGACAAAAAGGTCCCCTGCAATGCAATAGCGGTTTCTTCTCACAATATTGTGGGCTGCCATTGCATTTGCATCATCCCTTCCATGCTTTTTGTTTTTTTCTCCTATTATTATTATTCTCATTATTATTAATATTATTCCTTCAGCTTATGATGCAACATCCTGCATTATTGCTTGTACATTTTCATGTCTTGGACATATCAAAGGACACCACGAGAATAATTTTTTTTTCTTTGGTGGTGATTCAAAAATCAAAATCAATCAAATCTATCAAGTTTAATTATTTATATGTTATTTTTTTATTTTAATCTTATAATATTAAAAACTTCTGATTTAAGTTTGATAACATGTTATAACAGGTCTTGTTATTTAACATCCAAACTTATATGTTGACATATTTTTCTGTATATGGAGTCTATTTGGAAATTTGAGTAGTTTTAAAGAATGAAAAACATAACATTAATGTAATTACTTACTTTTATTTTAAAAAATTAAACATTATTTTAGAATAGTTTTTAGACTTCCTTCATTTAATTTTTGGTGAATTAATACGATTTCACTCATCAATAAATATGGGTAACTATTTTAAAATTTTATTCATTCACAATATGTAGTTTTGATGATAAGTAATTAAACAACAAATTGCTTTTACCTACGTTGTTGGACTATAAATCAAAAGTTTTTTTAAAATATATGATTAAAATGTAAAAGTTGATAGATAAAATATTAAAATTCTTAAAAGACAAAATTAGAAGGCTATATTGTTCCTTTCATTATTTAATCAATTATATTTTGTAACAATAATATTTACTGGTGCATTACAATATTATTTAGGGGATAAGTACATTTAATTAGTACAAAGTTACAACTATAATGTTAAATAAAATAATCTACTACAATATATATATATATATATATATATATATGTGTGTGTGTGTGTTGTTTTTTTCAAGATAAGTTGTACTTTATTGATTATGTTTTTAAGAAAGAAAAGAAAATGTGTGGAAAATAAACGATTGAGCTTAGAAATGAGGAATTAGATTTAACCATTTGTATGAAACATAAAAGAGGAAGCAAAGCAATGTAGGGAGCAAATTTGATTTTTCAAATTGAAAACAAAGAGATGTATGCAATTATTATAATTTTTAGAAATTAAGTTTATGATGAAGCCATAAATATATTATTATATAGAATTGTATTGTTTAAGTCAATTCCAGATCTTTAGATCTGAAAACTTAACTGTATAGATAATAAAAGAAATAGAATTGCTATCTATGATCGATGTTATTCAGAATTGTCAATAAATTATTTATGCATATATTTGGAGCCTTATTAAAAATGCCCATTCCAAATTGAGAGTCTCCTTTATTATGAGACATTTTTTATCAGATTATTCCGCAGACTAAAATTTGTAATTTGGAGTTTATTTAAAAAATTCGAATAATGATCGATTTTAGTCTAATAATCATGCGGAATGAATTTGGTGCAGACCGGATCATCTATACTAAAATATCTATCCCACTTGTGTACCACGTTAAAATTACGTATTTTTGATATTGGAAAAAATCTATAATTTGTAATCACTTTTATTTTGAAAATTAATATAACGTGTTTTAGGTTGTGGTACACATCGTGTGGTACAAATATTTGATAGAGAGGACCTTATTTGAAATTTGGTGGAACTATGTATCATAAAATGTGATCTGCAAAACTGTCATCCAAATTTTTGTCTTATTATGAAGCTAGTTAATAATGATATTTTATTTTATTTTCAAATCAAGGCCAATATATTTAGATTGAGAGCGACAATTATTATGATATTCATTCACGTTAATCATTTATAATTATTTCAAATTAAGTTGGATTCATTTTCAGACGCAATGTTGAAAATATCAGTATCATAAGATTTTAGAGAATATTATAATAAACAATATTTCTACATAAAGTTAAATTAAAATACTGATAAATTGATATTTTGATGATAAACATATAAATGTTAGAATGATCAAATTGTCTATAGTAGTGTTGTTATAATTCTTCAGAATTAACTAATACATGATTATTAGTACTGGTATCAAAATAAAGACATTTATGGCTTAAATACAGGAGATGGAATGGCCTATTTGTTTAAACATTATTGACACCGGTCTGTAATATTTGAATAATTCTAAATAAAGTTTTGCATATATGTCAATAATACATTCATTTACTCCGTACATCTGTCTCGTCACGAATTCGATAGTAACACTGTAATTGGTATGTGCGTTAACCTCCGATTTCCATATATGTGTCATGATCATATGATTATTGAGACATATCACCTTAATCAGTGTTCATATGCATTTAGTAAAAACTCATGATACTAAGTGTGTGTAAATTATAAATTATTCGACTATAATTACTTTAAAAAAAATAGGTCATTCATTATAATCATTCCACTATAAAATAAATCGTTGGTTTATTTTAAAATGTCTTTTTCAATATTTATAGAATTTTTAGTGATACCTATCATTTTTGTTAACTATTTATATTATGAAGTCACCAATGTATATCGATATTTTACTGAAATTTTAATGGAACTTCATTACATCTAGGTTCCATTGTGACGAAGCTTAGAAATTTTCAAAATTACGTGAAATTTTCATCAATCATTAGATCTCTGAATGAAAATTAAACTATATCTCTTTTGAATAATCACTAATTAAAGGATAAAATGAAAAAAATTTGGGGTTCTCCCTTATCCATCCACTAATTCGAAACTACTTCTTTAATATGGTTAAATACAATATTCTCAGTCTGATATATTATATCACAAATATTGTTCATAAACTGTTGTTTTAAAATAAATAAAATAAATTTAGTATTTAAACACGAAACCAGGGGAAGACTGAGTTTGGAATCATCGCCGCGGTTTTTCAGTTGCTTCTATGCGAAAACAATAGACTTCAAGTCTTGTCAATAAGGGTAAATAAATGAATATTTTTATATTATTTTGCATTTTTTACTTATTATAATAAATATCTATAGTACATTGTTCAGCAAATCTAAGCCAATTACGACAATTATAATAAATATCTATAGTACATTGTTCAGCAAATCTAAGCCAATTACGACAATTATCAGGCGAATATATACATATATATATTATTATTATTATTATTATTATTATTATTTAGGGAGACATGAAACCCAAATCATGTCCAAAGTCTCTCTCATCAAGTCATTATCTTCTCTTTTTTTCTAGTTTTCTTCCCCTGTCTAAAATAATTATTGGTAGGGGCTGCCACATCATTTATTCAACAAAACTAAATTCATTGCATGCACCATCTCCTAACATTTTGGGTTATTATTGTCATCATTATTATTAATTATCAGTACTCCTCAAGAAAAAAACCTTTAGGTTGGGTTTGGACCGAAGGATTTGAATAATTATTTGAAATTTATGAGAGTGAATATTGGTGTTGTTTGGATAGATGTGGATTTGAAATATATATCTTTAATTTTGAATTTATTTGTGAGTAATTTTGATTGATTTCAAATTCCTCTAAATGAGTCCGTTTGAAATTCATTCATTTTAAATCATAAGATTCAAACATTCTATCCAAACACGACCTTAACTTCTTTAACTAAGATATGAAGTTTACAAATTATAAATTATTTTCTGTATTTTTTAGGGTATTTATATAGGCTTAAATATTTGAATAGGATCAGTACATATAAACGAATTCAAATTTATTCAAATATACACACACGAACATATATTAGTGTTTAACGAATAAATAACATGTTTGCCCTTCTATATATCTTCAAAGATTGTTAAATCCATCTCCATTAATATAAGTACAATCAAATTTGTAAGATATGTAATAATGTTAGAAGAAATCCTCTAACAACATAAATTCAAGTCTAAAATCGGGTATATCTATCTATTTACATCTGAGACAAACTAAAATACCTCCGACCAGATAGAAAAATTCTTGATCTTTCCTAATAAAAAAAGGTTGTTAAATGCGAAGGGTAAGTTTGGGTAACTTTTTTTTGGGAAAGCTTTGGTGTAGGCTGTGATTAGAATAAGTAAATAATATATTTTGGATTGGTAAAGTTTGGCAACATTCGAGGAATTGACAGCTTCAACAGTAGAGTAACAGCCACATGTTCTTTTTTATTTAGGTGAAATATTCACGTGATCGATCTTCCTCTAACCCTCCTCTTCTTATTTTTTGTGCCTTTTTTATTACCTTATTAACTACCTCTTAAAATTGAAACTGTTTTTCTTTATTTATTTATTTATGCAAATTCTGTTTTTCTAAATAATTTATTTGAGGAGTTGCTGGTTTAAAATATGTTGGGATGATGCTAATGTATAAATATAATATTGATTTTCCAGAGATATATTTTTCATATTGCTTATGTTGGTACCGTATATTGAACTTGGTTGTTAGCTGTCTTACAAATTAATTATCATCCAAATATTTCGACTTTTTTATATATATAAAAAAAACATATTCCTTAAAAAAATTTACAGACCTTCTTTTATTTGCGTATATATATTTGAATATATATTGTGTGTTTATATTATATAAACTATACACTAAAAGATCGATCAAGAAAAAGAATATGATATACACTAATTAATAATCGCAATAAACATGTCCCTAAAATGTCGAATGTGTGCAAGCTAAGTTCATAAATAAAATATTATACTTTTCGAGACAATCACTAGTTTTGGAAATATGTCTGTACAGGTGAAAAGAATAGGATTTAGTGTGTATATATGGTGCATTAATTTGAAAAGAAAAAAAAACTCAAAAATATACCATTTATGTTTGATTTCATTTTTTCCACTTTAATTCTTTCTTTGTTTTTTTATTGAGTTGGAGTGGAAAAAAGAGAATAAAGATTATAAAACTTGAGTAATCAAAGTTCGAATCTTACTCATCACAATTTGTACTCTATAAAGGTAGATATATTTTAAAATATTTGAAAGCTATACATTTTTAATATCCCATATCACATGATAGTTTTTGACTTCATTTTCTTAAAGTAATTTACTAATTTTCTTCTCTATATGCAATTCTTTTTATTTGCGACCATCTCATTTTCCATTCAATTATACCCAAAACTAAAAGAATTATTTTTGGTATTTAAGTTTGGAAAGAATATAGTTATTATTTATTATTGTAATTAAAAAATTATATACTCCTGCTTACTATAATGAAATAAAGTTGACTGCTATTAAAAACGTTTCTCACTGATCTTAACAATTTATTTAAACAAAACATTTATAATCGAAACTACATCTCGAAATATATTCATATTATTTATTGTACCAATGAATTGATTATTAAAAAAACATTCTAATCTCCATCTCATAGTCCAAATTATATATAATTCTCCCTGGTTGTTTTTCTTTTAAAACTAGCTTACTTTCTAAATTTTGTAACTGTATCTCCCATTCTGCCTGCTCTATCACTACTTATTATTATAAAATATAAATCTCTACTATGAAAAAATATAGTATCGATAGTCAAATGTTACAGCGACGTAAAAGTACGTACAATTTTATCCTCATATAATTAAGGGGAAAGGCATTGAAATACCATGAAATTTATAAAGTTGGATAAAAAATACCATGAACTATAATAGTATGTATAAATATGACACTAAATATAAAACTATACCCAAAACTACCACAATTTTGACCAAAGTACCATAAAGATATTAATGTTCAATCATGAGAGAATAAATGCTTCTTTGATTTCATTATTTAATTAATTTTGATTTTCCATATTTATTTAATTAAATCTATTCCAAGTATTTGTTATATACGGATCCCAAAAATGACTTTTACTGATCAATTTTCTTATGGAAGAAATATATAGGTTGGAATACTTTCCTCGTGCCAGTACTGTCTAAAAAACAGTGGTCTGGAATGTGTAACAATGTCACGTACAAATTCCTAAGGAAATAAAATCTAAAAAGGTTTTTTTTAACGTAAACAAAACCGGATCCTGAAAATGATATCAGAGCCTAGGTTTATTAAGAACTTATTGTTATATTTATTATTGTTATGTAATTAACCTTTGGTGAGGAGAATTTCTCGCGAAAATATGGATCTGGACAATTGTCCAAGATGTATACCATACAGGAGATATCGTCAAATTTTAGCGATGTATAAATAGGAACACTAGGACAAGATAATATATTGGGAAGACCAATATGTTGAACGAGAAAATGTAGGAGCCTGCAGGGAAGCCCTGAGGCAATGCAATATACAAGCAGCCTATCATTTGGATTACCTCGAGATTAACTAAATGTTATATGCTGAACTGATGATCTTGCAAGAAGCAGCCCATCAGAATCATGGTTCCTGAAGGAGAACCAGATTGGAGCGAGATACTTTCAGATACATCTAAGTTCTCTATAGATCTTAGAGAAATCCAGAAGACGGTACAAAATTATGGCCACCGCCATAATCATCTACCAACACAAGTCCATCAGATCCAAAACCAGATGGAGACGATGGTGAAATATCAGAAGGAAACTCTTGAAATCCTTAATGATATATATACAAAAAAGAGTCAAGAATCTGGAGGACAGACCAAGTCTTTCCGGAGGAAGAAAACATATAGATTTCGGAACAGTTCCCTATTTACACCAAAAAGGGATACCAACTGAAGTCATACGACCAATGACCCGAGATGAAAAACTCATTGCTATCATCAAAGGAAAATCCATCATAAATTAAGGTGATGGATATGGAGAGAATGAATCTTGAAGATCTACAAGAACTTGTCGAGTCCTTTGTAGGATTAGGTATTATGGATCTAAAGATGCAAACAGGAGATGGTTCAGCCTTGGTTACTCGTGACCAACACCCAAGACCACTTCCACAACCACCAGTAGATCCCAATGTTGCAGAAAGTTCGGGTTCACATCATGTGGATGAACCAATGCCACACGCTGGAGATTTTACTATCAGAGGAGATCCTATTGTTTCGGGAACTCGACAACGTTCCAAAAGGCCGGATCTAACCAATACGCCTTATGGAAAATCACAGCTTAATCCGATACATCCATATGGATTAATGCTAAATCTAGATATTCTAGATTTCAAGAATCGAGAAGTCCTTATTGATGATTGGGCATCGTCGATGAGGATTGCAGCAGGAACCCGTGATCTTACAAAAGAATGATTCATTTTACTTCTAGAAATGAGTCTTGAAGAATTTGTAAAGAGGGCGTGGGGTATGACACCACCAGAGATGAAGAACAATGTAATAGCTGGTGAGTCATTGAAAGGAATTGTCGATAATATGGCTAAACTATTCAAAATCCATTTTATCGGCATAGGCTATTTTGAGGGATTGGAAGAAGAAAAAAGAAAAAGATACAAGCAAGCCCTCTACTGCCTCGAGTTACATGATATTTGTCATATTGACGAATACATCAAGTTATTCACCGAGAACCGATGAAAATCCAAGGTGGATGACAAAGAAGCTTCGCAACTTTTCTTTGTGAAGATTCTAAGTCCTTGGAGAGAAATAGTCATCAGGGAATACAAGAGTGCAGACGATTTGGATACAGTGACCAAAAGGATGTCCTTCCTAAAAGCCAAGCTATCTGAATGGTGCCACCATGCAGCACTCTACAAAAATTACAAGAGACTAAGAGGAATCAATAAAATGGTTCCCTTATGTTGCGAAGAAAATGACATCCCAACAATGGTGGGAGGTCAACCACGGAGGCATAAAAGGAGAAAACAGAGAAGCCATCCTTATAGTCGTGGAAGCAACAACAACAGAAGAAGTCATAGGTCTTCATGGAGACCTAGAAGGATGTGGTCTAAACAAAAAGCCCGGAGCTATAAGTCAGGGCAAAGACCAGCACCAAGTAGGAGTAGAACCTCATCAACAGGTTCAAACCAAGGAGGTTCCAGCAGGACTATAGGAAGAAGAACTTTTAAGCGTGCTCACACTAGAGCTAATGAAAGTTTTAAAGACTGTAATTGCTGGACTTGCGGAGCAAGAGGGCATATCTCAATGGATTGCCCAAATAACCAAAGAAGAGGTCTTAGACAGTTCGAAGCAACACCAGAATTCGAAGAAGCCGTCTATTACCAAGATCTTATACAGGTGTATCAATTTGAGGATCTTCTCTCAGATGAAAACATATATGAAGAAGAGATCTATTCGGATGATGGAAGCGAATCCACATCAGAATCGGAGTGAAGAATAAATTCTTCGGACGACAAGAGAGGATATGTCAGGATTCCTCTCTCATACAACGGTATCTCATAAGACTCTCATGAGGATTATGAAGGATGATCCAAAACTCCAGATGTATGATGGTTTTACTATCGGAGCAATGGAAAAAGCTTTGGATAAGTTTGGATTTCGTAATAGAAAACACCAAATTATCCATAGGGTTACTACTGGAGAATTTGCCATCCTAATGGAATTCACTAGTAACTTGATCGAGGTGCAGTTGATCCCTTACCAAGAAGTTCGGGATATCAAAAGCAAAGTAAAAAGAGATGTTGCAAATACACTCTCATGGATTCATATTGGAGCTATTAGAGTTGTTATTAAAGCAACCTTCAAGAAAGGAATTGATTCGCCACTCAATCTTGCCATATTTGACAAGCGGATCTCCAATCTCAAGGATTCATGCCTTGGAGCGGTCATAGGAAACTTGTGTGCAGGAAAATTGGCATTTAATGTCTATCCTAAAATTGCATACAATCTGGGAGATCGAGATTTCAACAAGGTCTTAACCCTTCATCAAGATTTCAAAAGAGAGGATTTGATGAAAGAAGAAAACAGACCCTACCGGTTACTTACAAGATTTCCTATGCTCTCTCGAATACACATCATTCAGATGTATTCTTGAGAAAGGAATTCATCGAAGTTCCAAGAATCTTTGAGGATTTCGCCAGGGTGGTGCTACCAGAACTCATTGAATCTCCAACTATAAAGGAGATTAATATGAAAATTCAAGATCAACCGGTCTTCAATAGAAGTCAAAGCCTCAGATTGGAGACAAGGAGAATGTCTTTCCAACAAGATAGAATGATTAGCAGTAATCGTTGGGAAGAAAGAAGGTCTAGTATAGTTCAAAGGATCCCAGGTGTGTTCAAAACACAATGAGAGCTGAAATGTCCAGAAGGATGACGAGAAGTTGAAATAATATTCGACATCACCCAAAAGGATAATATTTTTCCTTGTGATGTTCTATATTATCTCCAACAACCGATAGTCAGACGATTTCAAGGAATCTTAAAGATGGGTGAAATTGAAATGACTATCACAGGAGTTGCAGGAAAGATACCAGAACAATTAATACTGGGTATCGACTTTCTTGAGGATCATAAACCTTGGGAAAGATTACAAGATGGAATGGAGTTCACAGTGGCTGATAAAAAATATAGAATCAGATGACCACTAGTCCATTCTCCATATACATCTCTATCGGGATGATATATGTTGAATACAAGGCTGAGTATTTTGCGGCCTATATTGATTCAGGAGCAGGGATTTGTACTGCAAAACGGGAAGTTTTTCCAAAAGAAATGGGAGAAGATCTACCAGCCATTGCAGGACGAGATTTCTCCAAAAGGATTCTTATCCTTAATAGAGGAATCAAGCAAGCAGAAATAATGATCGGAGGCGCAGGTGATACCCCATGGTATAAGGTGAAGACGCAACCAATCTATTTCCATGATACGGGAGCGGATGTTTTGTTAGGAAATAATTTCCTACAAACATTCAAAAGATTCACACAGGAAAATGAGACAAGAAGACTTATTTTCACAACGTTATGTGATCATAAGATTATTGTCCAAAGACTGCGAGAAGCATTTTACAGAAAAATGTCTTTTACTTTTCACAGCAAGCGTGGTGATGAATCCAAACTTCGACATCCAAAAATGGCGGATAAAAGAAGATTTGGTGATGTCTTATTATCATTTTGACAATTTGGTTCAAAACGAAAAGATACCAAGAGATGAGATAATACCATGTATTCATTCAGAATACAAATGGATGAACGAGTTCCTCTAGAAGCTATTACAGAATTGCGAAAAGCCATATTGGAGAATCCACAGAGTGATGTTACCATTGAAGAACATATATCACTCGAGGATTTCAAGAAAATGATCCAAAGAAATTACAATGAAGATCCTTTAGCATGGTGGGACAAGAACGAGCTCAAAGCATCCTTAAAGGTTAAACCTGGAAAGGAACACGAGTTCGTGAGACTCAAACCAATCCTTATAAATCACGATGATCGTGAGGATATGCAGAAAATACTTAAGGAGCATCTGGACCTTAAGTTGATCTCACTAGGAGTTTCTCCATATAGCATTCCGGGATTCCTTGTGAGGAATCATGGAGAAATCAAAAGATATAAACCTAGACTTGTTATTAATTACAAAGGGATTAATAACATTCTGGAGTTTGATGGATACTATATCCCGAGTAGAGAACACTTGGTTAACTGTATCAAAGGTGCCAAGATATTCTCAAAATTCGATTGCAAGTCTGGATTCTACAGATCAAGATGGAGGAAGAAAGTAAGAAGTTCACAAATTTCTCCACATCACAAGGACACTATGTCTGGAACGTGATGCCTATGGGATTGGCAAATGCATCCCAGATATATCAGAGAAAGATTGAAAATCTGTTCAAAGATTATTTTAACTTTATGTTCGTATATATCGATGATATACTCATCGCATCAAAAAATATGAAGGAACATCTCAAACATCTGACGATTTTCTCAGATGTTTGCCATAAGGAAGGATTAGTGCTTTCCGAAAAGAAGGCAGTGATTGCTACAAGACAGATTGAATTCCTCGGGATTGAAATCAATGAATCGGGAATCATTCTATAAAGTCACATTGTAGAAAAGATACAAGGATTTCCAGATGATCTCAAGGACAAGAAACAACTTCAAAGTTTTCTTGAAGTTGTTAATTTTGCTGGAATGTTCATCAACAATCTAGCATTTCACAGGAAGGTGTTCAGCCCATTACTTAAAAAGGATGTTATATTCAAATGGGAAAATGAACATCGAGAAGATATAAAGCAACTTAAGGAAGTCTGCAAAAGGCTTCCGAAACTTGCTATACCTCAAGACGAGGATGAACTGGTTCTATACACGGATGCCAGTGACTATTGGTGGGCAGCAGTACTTATGAAAGCTACACCAAATGAGGAGATGCCATGTAGATATTGCAGCGGTCTGTTTGCAGACGGAGAAGCAAATCGATGACATATCAACGAGAAGGAATTCTTTGCAGTCAGAAAGGCTTTTAAAAAATGGCCTCTCTTTTTACTGGCTAAAAAGTTTACCTTAAAAATTGATAATTCTAGTGTCAAGGCTTTTCTGAAAAATAAAATTGAATCAAAACCAGAAAAGACTAGATTACTTAGATGACAAGCTGAATGCCAATATTATGATTATGATATTGTCATTGTGAAATCTCATGAAAATATTCTTGCAGATTTCTTAACACGAGATGGAAGGACACGTTGCTGACGAGGTCCTTAAACGAGTAAGACATCTCAGGGAAAACCTGGAGAGTCTTGAACTAGAATTTGGGATGTTATGTCTCAATGCCGAAGTCGCTGGACGACTTCAACGAGAAGATCAGAAATCCATTTCTGGTCTAATACAAGCATGCCAATACGCTCAAGGACATTTGTTCCAAGCGTTGCATAAGCCTATCCTCCAGGTTGGATCTCCCACGGTGTAAAAATGAGCGATTAGAGATCGGGACTCTAACCCGAAGGCTATGGATTCAAATACCATGCCTACGAGTGTTACAGGTGATGCATTCCTTGAGGATGTACAACCTGCAATGAATGTTAAAGCTCCGGTGTCACAACCCGAGTCTTCAAGTCAACCCAGCACATCTGGGGTAAAAGAGAGAGAGTTGAACCTTAGGCCACAGACCGGCCAAATTAAGGTTCAAACTAACGAGATTAAAAAATTTCCTATGCAGGTATATCAAAGACAATGGGAGAAGTTGGTAACCAGAAAGGGAATCAACCCAGAAAGAACAATGGTTGATATCTCTGGAAAGTATCCAAGAGTTTGGATGAAACCCGGGAATCATCCAAATGAAGTTCAAGAGTGGTATAATTTTGGAGCTTTGGCTTCGATTCATACCACATCACCTGGTTTCCTAGAAATCTCAAAATTACCAAGATGGATAGGGGAGGCCGTTCACGAGACATGGGCAAATAATCCACATTTGTCCAGAGGTGATATTTTGAAGTTATACTTTATTAGTGCAGCTCCAGAACCAGCCAAGAAAGGTTTCAATGAAACTTTTCATTTCATCAAGTTGAGGAGGCCGGAGGTAAATGTCTTAAAAAAAATATAAAGGCAGCTTCTCCGGAAGAAATCCCAATACTGGTAGGAGCATTTTCAGAAGATGAAGCTTCTACAAGACGAGCATGGGGACTTTGGGTTTGTCTAACTGAAATGGACAAAGTCAAATATCCGTTCAAGTTTTTCCAGAATTCAGCAAATTGATCTTTCCTACTGAATTCAATGACTGGATCAACGACAGGTTTTGCAGAGGAGCTCTTCGAAACCAAAAGAAGAACCCTTTGGGAAAACAAGATTCCGGCAAACAAAGAAACTTATCGGAAATTCTGCAATATGGCGTATGTGGGAAAATGGATTGATCGGATCTGTCAAGCATGCCCGGATCAGAAAGAGTCCGAGTTTGGGAAAGGATTCCGACCCAAACCCGACCGACAAGAACAAAGGTCTGAAAGAGAAAAGGGTCCCGTCCAAAAGAAACTTTATCCGCGGGGACCACGCAGACCTAATTTTTAAGAGAAAGATACCCCGACAAACAAACATGGGGTGAGTCACGAGAAATGACAAACATCACATGGGCTGAGTCATGTGAAGAAATAAATGATTCCCCGACAACTCCAACCACTATCACATGGGATGGGTCAAGGGGAAAAAAAAGAGGACGAGCACTAATAGCTGAAAGTGACTCCCCAACAAACTATCACATGGGAGCACTAAAGGAATAAGTCAGTTGGTGATCAACGAGCTTTAGAATCCGCATTTCAAGTCCGGATTCATGCCTATAAATAGAGAGTTAGAAGGAAGCTGAGGATATCGACCATTCCCCTTAGTTTTCTCTAAATAAAAATCTTTGTAATATTTTGAGTATTTAGAGTTTATGTGTTTACGAGTTCAGGCCTTCTCTATGAGAGGCTAAACCAGTAATTCTCCTCCCAAAAAGAGATTACATATGTTGTAATAAATATTTCTAAGTTCTTAATAAAATAAAGACTTTTGCTTTCAACATGTATTTTTACTACGGTTAGTTCGTCCCCTGGAAGGAATACTTTGTACACCTGGTGTAGGAAACGAACCAAGGTTGTGTTGTGCAGTTGCTGAAGGAGCTGGATAACTTGCAGATCATCTTCCCTGAGGGTTGAAGTTGAACAGTGGGGAGCTGTTTGTAAAACGGTCTGGGGGCAGTGATTTTCCAGCTGGTGGCTTTACAAACCATCTCACCCGGTGTTGTTGCGGTCAAAGAAATGTATGAATTTTAGGGGGATAGATTAATTTTACGGAAGTATGTTGGGCCTGAAACTGATCAATTCATGTATTATTCGGATATGATTAAAAAAATGGAATAGATTTTATTTAAATAATAAAAAGTGTAATTAATGAATCTTGAAGTGGTTAGAAGTCAACCTAGAATATTTAATATTTTTGTGGTATTTTAGGGTATGGTATTATATTAGATGGTATTTTGATGTATGGTTTTATATTTGATGGTATATTGTACACAATATTATATTAGGTGATATTTTGTATACAACATTATAAGAATTGTGGTAAATAGTGCTAGGAACCCATTAATTAATGCCCAATATACCAAAAGAAAAAAGGATTACATTCAATTAAACCGAACCAAAATCTTGAATTATCAAGATCATTTAAAAGAAAAAAGCTACAAATAATTAATCGAAGAGGCGTGTGAATAAAAAAATCTACAAATAATCAATCCAACAAAAGAGAGAGATATAAGAACACTCTGAAACCCCTAAAAATAAATTAACCTGGTTAATTAATTTTTTAGGATCAGAATTAATCCATCAACTAAAATCTTATCTTGAAAGAATAATTAACCTTTTTGCCAGGCGTTGAAAATAAACACCAAGATCCTGAGAGAAACTTCAAATCAGGGGTATCTATTGAAATCTGAACTTATAACTTCATGATTATTATATACATGCAACCCTATATACAATACTGGACGAGCAAAACTATGAACGATTCTTGATTTTAGCACCCAATAATCACAAAAGAAAAAACAAGAAACAGCTAAAAGTTTGCAAGCTAAACACTATTTGTTAATGGTTATTAATACGAGATTAAATAAAATACTACACTGTCAAAAAGTTTAATCCAGTGTGTTAGAGAGGAGATCAGACATTAATTAAAGAAAGAGAGACAGGTGTCTATGATGATAAACTAATTAATTCTTTTCGTTTAAGACAGATTAGTGGGTCAAACCTCTCAGGTGCAATGCAACGACTTAAGAATGTAACCCTTGTCTCATTAAAATTAAATTCGGTGAAAATGACTTTAAATATTATTTATATATAGGGCTAGTACCCTATATTTTCATTTCACACACAGCCCACATCAACTATGTGAATAAAAAAAAATAGACATATTAAAAAAATAATAAACAGGAATTTTTTGGAGTGAGCAGGATAGCAAAAAAGCAGATTCCATCCCTATATATCTTAATCCCTCTAGGTCTTATACTAAATTAAACTACACATATAATTATTCCCTTTTGCTAATACATCTTAATTAACCTTTGCACTAATCAGCCTATATATATTCTCTCAACTTACACCAACTCTACCTTCTTTGTATCACCCTTTCTTGAAAAAAAAAAAAAAGTTTAGAGAGAGAGAGAGAGAGAGATGGAGCTAAGTCATCAACATAGTCTGTTTGAAGAGCTAATTATGGGTCCAAATGAATTAGTCCCAAATGGTTGGAGTTTGAGTCCTTTTAATGAAACCCCAGATTTGCATTTACCAAATCCATCACTTATAGAGCTCATATCACAGCCATCTGAGCTCAACTATCCTTGTCCCTTTGGAGACCAGTTTCAGCCTTTTCTTGATGCTTTAACTTCACCCCAATTCGGGTCTTTTTACGACAAGGATTATGGTTTATTACCAGGCATTCAAGAAGATCATTATGGTTCGTTGAATGGAGATCAAGAAGGTGCCACCTTGTTTCTTGACTCGAGCTGCTTCCATGGCGGAATCGATGATCAGAGCCTGCAACTTCATGAGTACAGTAACCAGTACATGGATCACGATGCTAATGCAGGGTTGTTTAGTGAGAGAAAGTGCAAATCCAAGAAGCCAGATGGGCAGCCCTCCAAGAATTTAATGGCTGAAAGACGACGAAGGAAACGACTGAATGATCGCCTCTCCATGCTTCGATCGATTGTACCTAAGATCAGCAAGGTACAACACAACACTGCCCTTTTGGTCATTTTAAGTTAATTAAACCTATTTAATTAGTAGCTAAGGATGGTTTTTTGTTAATCAGATGGATAGAACGTCTATACTTGGAGACACGATTGAGTACATGAGAGAGCTTCTTGATAAGATTCATAAGCTACGAGACGAGGGCTTGGATGTGAGTATTGACCAAATTAACCTTATTGCCAATTATTTAAAGGAGATTAAGCCCAACGAGATGCAATTGAGAAATACTCCCAAGGTATTCTCTCTCTCTCTCTCTCTCTCTCTCTCTCTCTCTCTCTGGACAATTATTGTGAAATAATGAATGTATTAAATAATATTTGGACAAATGAATTTCAGTTTGATGTTGAAAGGAGAAAGGAGGACACAAGGGTGGAAGTGTGTTGCACAACAAAGCCAGGGTTATTATTGTCAACATTGAGCACGCTAGATGTGCTAGGCCTTGATATTCAGCAATGTGTTATTAGTTGTTTCAATGATTTTTCTTTGCAAGCTTCTTGTTATGAGGTAATAATTTAATTCATATATACATATGTATATATTTCTTGAATTAATTTTGTTAATTAAATTAAAGTAAAATGCTTGAATTCAATTTTTTTTTTTTAATTTCTAGACAGGTGAACAACGATCGATTGTGAGTTCCGAGGATGTAAAGCAAGCATTGTTCAGAACTGCAGGTTATGGTGGAAGATGCCTATAGAAAATTTGTATGCATGGAAATGTGAAACTAGTAGATTCCAATAATCATGAGATGTGTTTCTTCCTTTTCAATTCTTTGGATTATATAATAATGTTTACCCGTTTTAAGATTTTTTTTTCTTAAATCAGATTAATAATTAGATCTAGATCATGATTTATGTACGTAAGAATAACAAATGGATATATATATATATATATATATATATATATATATATATATATATTGATGTAGATGCGTCACATATAAAAATATATTTCTTACCAATACAAATGAAAGAATGCAGGTACAAACAAAATCGTACTCGTTTGAGTATTGCAAGACAACAAAACAAAGGAAACTGACATTAACTAAATGTAAACAAAAAATCAAAATGAAAACGTATATAAAGCGTGTGTATCCCATGCATTCACACGTGTGCATGTGACTATGGTTGTCACGTATGTGTATTATTTAATTGATGATACAATTCTTGATTGCCGGATAGAATTGTCTTTTGATTTAAACTCCACAAAAGAGACTAATTAATTTCATAACAATGTGTCAAGTAAGGGTAGTGATCCAATTACAGATGTTAATTAGTTTACTTAATGGTGTTATTAATTTATAACAAATCATTAAGATATATAAATTTATAAGATATGATCACTTTCAAAAGAGTAAATAATAACACATTATATTCGTTGTATAAATCCTGCTGCGATATGATGATGATCAATATATATAGCTAGTGGCGGACGTAGTAAGAGGCATGAGGTGACACATGTCACCCCTATTTTTTTCTATGAATTAGCAAACATATCTTTAAAATGTTTTAAAATTTAAAGAAATATCTTAACTATATTTAAATTATCATCTATTTCGCATTTTCAAATTAACTATTTTCAACTTCCACTTAGTCTTTTCGTCAAATTGAATCTCCCTATCATACTTGTTGCTACGGCGAAAGCCTAACAAAACTAAAATGTATCAACGACTAACAGTGGAGAGTGGTTCTCAATACTGGGTAAAAAATAAAAATAGATGTATAATAAAACCCTAAGTTAAAATTTTCAATTGTTTCATTGATTTGGACATATCAGTTTGGCATTGAGATTTTGATTAGTTGTTAGATAATTCAAATGGATTTCTCATTTGTGATGGATGAATTTTAATACTTTAATTTGACTGTTGAGTTACAGAAGTGAACAAATGCTCGTGAAAACATGACTTCACAACCGAATGAGTGATTAATGGATGAATGATAATTTGGTGGTTTAACTTGAAAATGATATATTCGTGCATGTCACCAATAAAACTATCATTTATAAATTTTAAAATATGACAAATTGTCGGGATCAATTGTAACTAGATCTTTTCATTCATTTTTTTTTATTCAAATTGAATGTATAAATTGAATTTTCGAAATCACTTATAAAATATATTTTGTATGAAAATTTAAATTTTTGTATATTAATTTTAGTGATGCAATTTCTTTGGAATTTTTTTTGCGTTGGTCACTATTAATATAGCAGAATAACTGGGTCCCTCTAGACATTTCGAGTGGGTTGGATTTGAGCACAAATTAAATAAAAGAAAAAACACTTAATTCAGTTTAGACATTTCGAGTGGTTTCTAAAAAAATATATTAAATTATACATAAACAAAGATGATGAAAGCACATATTAATGTTGGTTCAAGCAACTTCCAGAACACGCAATAAATTAATTTCCTGAAGATATGCTTCAAATCTCTTTCTATCAATTAAAACATGACACAAAATCCTCTATTTAAGTAACTATATATCATTTTCTAACTAATTCGTCCCAGTCAAGAACTATTATCATATATTCGTGTATTAAAAAATATTTCAATACACAATAAACATGTAATAAAACCAGATAGAAGAATAAAAATACAATAAAAAATAGATGAATCCAACAGGACGACATTAGATATTGTCGTGGCATTGCCTACCATACTTGTAGTAACGATGGAGAAGATAGGGTACTCAATTTGTCAACAACAAATAACCAGGAATTATGGGGGTTTCATTTTGTGGCTGTTTTTGAATATATCAAATTAAATGAGAGTGACTTATTTGTACTGTTGTAATAAATTCAAAAAGATACGTTCATGAACTTGGCAAAAATAAATTATTAGCAAGAATAGGGGACAGAGATTATATTACTAAAAATATTTGAGCATCTTAGCCCCTTTCTTTCATTGTCATTACACAACATCTTGAGCCCACAATTCCTGCAAATTTAAATCTATTAGTTTCTTTGGTAATGTGGTAAGTTCTTGATTTAATTTATTCTCTTAAATTTCTGGTCAGATTCATCTGTTATATTTGATGTTGTTTTTCATATTTCACATTATATGTAATATACATCACATGTTACTTAGTAATGACACTCGATAAATGTGACATTTGATATTTATTTTGAAATATAAAATGAAATAAAACATCTTCTGTGTTCAAATTCTCATCCACCATCACAGACAGTATTATTCCAAGACAAGTTTACCGAGGAGGCCATGATTGGTTCATTTAAGCATTAATTGTCATTTAATACATTGTTCTTTTATGTTGGTTCAAATCCTTTATTCTTAGTATATTTTGATTTTATATTGTCGATTTCGCTGCTGCTGCTGCTGCTGCTTATTATGCATGTAATATATTAATGTGTCGCTAGGGTAGTAGGACTGTATTGTTACACTGCAATACAAAATCAAAACTTAACAGAGAATACAAAGTCTCATGTGCCTCCATACTTTTCGGTGGAATATACCAATGAAACATTTATTCTCACCTACACTACACTAACAGTACCTAATCAAAATTCAAGTCATTCTATTTACTAGTGGTTAGTACCCACAAACCAAAAGCAGAAGAATATATTTAACAATATATATATATATATATATATATATATATATATATATATATTTCTTTGATTAAAATAGAAAAGTAAAACTTATCACTAAAAATGTTTTAGTTGTTTTTAAATGAAAAAAAAAATGGCTGAATTGGGAATTGGGAGGATTACTTGATAGCCCAGCAATATGTGGGGTGGGCCTATTTTATTATCTGTTTTGAGGAACAGGCCCACCATCCGGTCAAAAAGCCCAAATCTCTTATGAGCATATTAAGTGGGCCATCGGCCCAGCATTCTCAATATGGTTCAATAGTTTGAAGAGCCCAGTTGTTTTGCTAGTTACAGTCCAATAAAACCAAATTTGCTAAACGGGCCAAGTCATTATTTATACTATATATTAAAGTAAGAAAGTTGACAAAAATTACAAGAATGTCATTTTTCAGTCTAAAAGTGTGATGTCAATAAAATAAATAAAATAAAATAGTAAATCTTACTTGATAAGCTACTATATAATTATATATATTTATTTATTTATTTATAAGATCAATCTTACTCTAGAAGTTATTACATAATCTATATAAAGCTAACAAATGGAGAGAAGATACATTGATTTCTTAAATCAATGTAAAACTAAGAAATGAAGAAAAAATAATGATTTTTCAACAAAATAAAGATACATAGAGAATGAAGAAAAAAACATGATACATAAACATTAAATATAATGAAACTAAGAAATGAAAGAGTATAAGATTTTGCTAAACATTTAAAGGTTGAAAATTTCTTCTAAATTCACATTGTCTCATATCTTCGTCTTTAGAGAGATATAATGTTTTGAGAAAAATATTATAAACAAACTTTATTTAGTACAAATTATTATTATTAAAATCCAACAATAAATATGACAACCCGTGCAATACTAGTCTGGCTTCAAGTACAAAAGTTTCAATCAGGACCAAATTTCAATATTCTCTCTCTTTTTTCTTTTAATGTATTTTATTTTATTTTAATGTATTTAATATATTGTTTTCAATTTCTCTTCCAAGACAACAAAAAAACATTGGAACATATTTTGAGGTTGCATTTGAATTGATTCTGAAGTCATTGATTTGAAACTTATAGTAATCTGAATGCTTTTAGAAGTTAATTCTACAGAGATTTGAATTTTATAAACACTTATATTTAATTATTTTCTGAGTAATTTTGGTGAGTCTTTCCCTAAAATTTTGACCACAAGTTGTTTTAGTTTGTTGACGGACCAATTTGAGAATATAAGATTTTTATTCAAAACGGGCTACAAACAACAACCAATTAATAATTTGGATATATAAAATTTCATTTCCTTGTACCAAGAGAAAAATATTGTATCAATTGGAAGTCCGTAATAGGCCACTAATTATAAATTTTTGTATTTGTTTATATGATTTCAAAATTTTAATATTGAATTTTTTTTTTTCAGAGTAGTTTCCATATGTATTGGTTATAAAATTTTCAAAACTTTAATCCAAATTTGACCAATTTAAGCTAAATCAATTAAAACTTTGCATTTTCAGAGTCATCTGACTGTTTTGTATAAACTTCCCCAAGTGTTATTTAATATACGAAGAACACCAATGACAGCTTCTATCACATTTAGGGAAATGAGATGGAAATATTGTGTACATTTTAAATATAGAGTAAATTATATATATTGAACTAGTAGAAATGATTAAAATATAATATTAAATTATAAATTTAATCATACAAATGAACATGCATTGTTTGTTCTAATCATGGTGCTAAATCAATAATTATGTAGGCGAAAGGAAATAAATAATCATTATTCCCACACAAAAAAAATTAATAAATAAAATAAAATTTAATGTTATAATATCCATGCGTTTCTACTCATATTTTTTTCAGATAATACATTAAGTATTACCACATAAACATTAGAATCCCGATATTCTTAGAGAACTCTCTATGATCCACAGTTCATGTACTTTTTAAGAAATTATATAGGTCTCACTATCAATTCAAACATCTTTATCTACATATATTATTTGATATGTTTCTTTATTACTTTTATCTTCAAACTGACTTTTGTTTTCAGATTTATGTAAAAATAAATTTGAAAAAAAAAACATAAAAAGCTGCAACAAACGGGTTGATAAATGCACATTGGTTTCTTTCCACGTCAGCCAGAAATAGCAATTCAATTAACCAGATATTGTTCAAAAACTAATAAGAAAACATTTTGATTGTAATTGGACTCAACATCAAAATAGGAAGGAAACATGAAGAAATAGTAGCTAATTAGATTTCAATAATTAGCAAGTAGAAAATTTATGGAATGTCTACTCATCTTCATGTGAAGGTATTTATAGAATATTACACGAGTTTTTCTATATCTTTCACTACTTCATCAGTTTTACAAATTTTCTTGTGAAATCATACTATAATTTTCCTACAATCCTACTTACTAGAAGTTCCTCTATAAATAGATATCTAGTATAAATATGGTTAACTGGATTTTATACCATTTTACATATAACAATTTACTATTTTAATTTATCATAAAGGATAAGAAATTTTTTAATTTTCTACCACAATTTCAAAACTTTGCCAAAATTGCCCCTAAGTATTTCTTATAAAAGTAAGAAAAAAAAAGTTGGACTTTGTCAGTCACATTGTGTAACCTTATATGAATCATGTCGTATAATCCAATATGAATTATGTTGTGTAATCCTATAATAATTGTTTTGTACTTCTAAATGAATCATGTCATGTAACTCTATATTAATCAGATCAATTTGTGTAAACTTATATGAATCATATTACATAACACTCATATCGATCATCATATCTGTTATAACCTTTGCATGAATCATAAGATTATTTCAGTCTTTTGGTAAAAAAAAAAATGATGGAAAAGTAAGTTTTTTATTTCTTGTAGTAGAAATATAAGTGTGCTATATATTTTGATATAAAGGGATATTTTCCCAATGTATTTTAGTGCTACTGATTCAACTGCTTAATGGTAATTGACAAGTTTTACTGTTGAATTATAAATCTCCCATGTAATCATGTCATGGATCTCAGAAATCCCTTGTTACAATCAAAATCAATATTTAAAAAGAAAAAGAAAAAAAAAACTTTAAAATCGACCTAAACAGAATACGTCATAAAGCAATTGTAGATTTGACTAGGCTGCGCACATAGGACCCCAAATGAAAATAGTAAAATATTTAGGTATAGCAACTTTTGTCTTAAAGATAGCAGCCTTTTATAATGATTAAGGAATCCCACTCTCTCTCTCTCTGTGCCTAAATTAAAATTTGGGAACATAATGACCACTCTCATCAAATCTGACCCAATCTATTTAGTACCATAGATGACAACTAGGTTCCTGCAATTATATTAATTATCTTATCTCAGTATTAAATTAGCACCATAGATGATAGAACTAGGATCCCATAACAAATATATATTAAATTATTATTTCAAATTTAGAAAGATAAAATATGTACCGCAAGTTCAGGAGTTGAGATTTTTATACTCCCTCCAATTTGTCACTTTAAAGTTTTGTCAGAATATAAAGAAACATAAAATTTTGACTTATGTATCCTTAAGTAATTATGAAATTAATGATCCAAATTCTAAAAGAGAAACAAATTAATTATAAAAAAAAAGGTTTCCATCAAAAAATTTAATTGTAGCTAAAATTTCACATGTTAGGTTTAAAAATAGCAGATGGCGTTTAAGAATAATGATAGAGATAATTTTAGATTAAAATTACATAACAATCTAAAAAGAACAAATAATTTGAAACGAAACTAAACATTTAAAACAACACAAAAACTCATGTGAGACGGTCTCACGAATAGTTTCCGTGAGACGGGGCCCCATCACCACAAATAACATGTTAATTGTTGGGTTTGGATGGTGGGTAATTGGGTTGTGGGTTGATCCGTCTCACACAATGCATTAAAATTCCGTGAGACGGTCTCACAAGAGACTTATCCTTAAAACAATACTTCTAGTGGACAATTGTGTACGGAGGATTATTATTATATTACTAATCCAAATAAGCAATATATGATTTGTCTAATATATAGAATATTTATTGAATAAAATATCATATGTACCTAACTTTGTTAATGGATTTCCACTAAGTATGGTGAGAGAGGTAATAAAGAATATTAAAAGTAGTGTGTGATTGATGTTTATCCTCATCATCATCCAAACCAGGTCTTTTCTTTGTTTGGCACTAACCTTATTTTTCGTACATCCCATTTTTTGCTTTTTTTGTTTTTTTGCTTTAATGCCCATTTACCAACTATAATATCACCTTTGCATTTAGTTTCTATTATTTTACCTTTTTTTAAGCATATGATTCATTTTAGACGAAGGGGTTAGAAATCTATTGATGATACATAGATTGATATAAATGCACCGTAATTTAAATAAATTGGAAATACATTCGTCTAAAATTTTATAATTCAAACGTAATCTTATTTTTTAGGTAGATTTCTAAACGTGCATGCATATAAATTCGCATATTGCTTAGATAGGGTACGAGAAACTGAAGGAGTAAGCTTAATAATATATTTGGACACTCATATTTGTAATTAAGCTACTTACGGCATCTTCCACCACTCTCCAAATCCCATTTTTTTCACCTAATTTTGATGTTTTTAACCTTCCAAACTAAGTCACCAAATCACCATTATTCCTAAAATTATGGTGATTTGAGTTTAATCACCCATGTTGATCAAACCCTATATCACCAAAATCTCAAATCCTATATTTTCACCATATTTTTTGGCGAAGGAATTTTAATCTCCCACCTTACCACCATTTTAACATAATTTTCACCAAATCCTATTTTTCCTATCAAATATAGGATTGAATATAAGATTTGGTGTAATCACCACCATTTTTTAATTAGCATATAAAATGATTATATTAACTAATTTCATGTGATTACCAACTTGTTAAAATATTTTTTTGAGAATTCATTAATGTTGGTTAATGAATTCGTTTTTTAATAAACAAATACATTTTTTATTAATAATAAATAAATAAATATAAATATATTTAGCCAAAAATAAATTATATGTTAAAACGATAAATACATTTATTATCATAAATGAACAAAAGTATAATACATTTGAGTAACATAATAAACTAAAAGATAAATTACATTAACGAAAAATTCATAACTACTTAATAATCTTGCTTTTTTTTGCCAAAAAAATGTTAATTCAAAGGGGCCTTGTTAAAACCTTGTTTGGCCTAACAAGGAAAGAGTACCCCTTATTTTCTCCAACTAATAGTCTTGATTATCATAGTTGAAATTAGAGAAATGTCCATCACCAGTAGGTTCACCATAATTGCATTCTGTGTTGTTGTTTGGAGACTCCAGTACATAAACATCTTCATCATTTCCTCCACTTTCCCCTACACTAAAATTCAAACTTCGAGCAGCTAGTGACCCGTTTCCACGATCAATGGTGGTTTGTTTCTTATTACTCCAGAATTGTTTACTAAAAGGTGTAAGATTACTTAAATCTTTTCTCATAATCTTCACGTCTTGTTCATCGGCCTTTAATTTTAGTTTTTTTTCCTTCATGTCTAATTTTTTCGGCTTAAGGTTCATTATTAAATCTGCACACACTTCTCTTTTTTTCTGTATATTTAAGTACTCTTCATGCTGCTTTTGCATAAGATCTTGACTCTTTCCAACAGTGCTCATCATTTCCTGCCACATAGGATCTTTTTCCTTTGAGAGTTTTCTTTTTGCCTTTGCTGCTTTCATCCCAATTGGTCTCTCCTGTGACCCAATATATCCAAGAGGAGATGTCGAACTATCTCCTAGAGGAGATGATGTATCGTCTCCTAGAGGAGATGGTGTACTATTCGACTGAATAGGTTCAGACCATTTCACGTGATATTTGAGTATTTTTCATGCATGATCAAACTTAAATGGTTGATTTTTGGATTCTTTGATGAGATATAGTTCTTTGGGCTCTGCAAGCTGTAAAAATGAGTAATAAAAATGTTGAATTAGAATAAATTCTAATAAACTATTTTTAAGTATTAATGAGACATATACTTACCATGCTTTCACCATTGCCACCACTCTGATTTCGAGCTGTAACTTGCATAAGTGCTGCACGGAACAATGAGCACGAAGAAGATATTTTCTCGAATCGAGAACATAACGACCTTATGTTTCTACGCTCAAATTTGTTTACATCAACGGTTTCGTGGTTGTAGTAGCTCTCTATTTTTTTACCACAAATCATCTTTGCTCTGATATGTCCCGATCTCACTATCAGATGAATGATGTACATATGCATTACAAAGAATTTCATCTTCAAGTGACTATGATAGTTCACCCACTGTCCTGTTTGCTGAGTTTTCAAGAGATTTTAATAATACAAATTATGTTAGTTTTCTTGGTCAACATCGAAATCTGATAAATCAAGGAGAGCATAATGAACTAAGAAGAAGATTGGTAGTACATTTATGGGACAAACGTGGTCAAATCGATGATGTTGAAGATGATGACGATGGTGAATGAGATTTTTTATGATTTTAGATTAATATATATTGTAACGTTATTTATTTTGAGTTCATTTTCTTTCATGTTGTAATGTTTGTATTATATATATTATAATTTAAGTTGATTTTCTTTCATGTAAAATAGTTTTTTTGAAATTTATCATTGTTGAAATTATATAGTTAAAATGATTATGTAAAATCAGATCTATAATCATTTGGAAATAAAATAGACCAAAATTATGATTAACATTAAATGCATAATGTTGTGATATATTTGGTGAAATACCATGGGAGACCAAACCAAATTTTATCCTTATAAATGGTGAAATATGGTGAAATGATGTAATATTAATATTTTATTATTTGGTGGAAAATTTGATGAAATAGGTGGAAGATCAAATACACTATTTTTCCATCAAAAATGGTGAAATAAGGAAATTGTGTGCTATTGGTGGGAGATAAACCCATTTTTTCACCACCAAAAATGGGATTTGGTGAAAAATTTGTGTCGACGGTGGAAGATGCTCTTAGTTAACTTTGATGGAATAAATTATAATTAAATCAAATGTGTTATGATCAATCATTATTCGTTGTTGATTAGATAAGAATGACCTAATAAGCCCACTACAAGCTGTCCGCAATTTGCCCCATTTCCATGTGATCATAGAATCCTAAGGGGCCCTTTTGAAGTTCTGTAAGAATACATGGGCGCTTTTGAAATTTTAAGAATTTGGAGGGACCTTCCTTGTCTGCTTATCATCCGTACTTTTTTGCACTTTGAAATCCACTGCTTTCCTTATTTAGTTTTTCCATTTTCGATATTTAGATTCCTTAAGAAGGTTCCGCATTCAATTTTATTAAAATTGAGAGTGTGAGATTCATAATGTATAAATTCACTAAATTTACTTTAATTGTTTTATAATACAAACAAATTCCGAACATAACCTGTCATTGTAAGCTATTTCTTCTGTGGATTTTCAGTTCATTTAGGTAAATTATTATTTGATGTTTTCATCCAAAAAATAGTATCAATCTTATGTTATTGGAATTTTTGAAGAGAGAGTGATGGTTTCAACATACTAGTCTATAAGTAATAAAAACATGGTTAAAGAGCTGTCTTTAAGTGGATTCCAAACTCGTTCTCATAATGGTATCATTTAAAAACAAAAACGATCATTTAGAGTTCAGCGGTATTCTGGAAAATTATAGAAGAATTCTCATAAATAATTAATTCTATGTTTAAAATAAATTTTATTCGTTATTAAGCCAATTTTGTGGCACATCGTTTATTTAGTACTACTAGTTTATTTTTTGGTTATTGTTTGGTTGAGAGCTCCAAACTTTGGGGAGAACCTTCACAATAAATAGTTGGTTTTGGTTTAAAAAAGAAAATTGTGTATCTATTTGGTAGAAAAATACTTTTTTTATATCAAATTATCTGCTTAAATTACAAAAATACTCCAACTAATATTCAAGATATACATTGTTTCTTTATTATAAAATGGTATATATATTTACATATCTTATATATGCACCTTAAATGAATCTATGACTATATAAATACATTTTGATGATTAAGTAAAATATGATATGAAGCAATAATATAACACAAGCATCCAAACGTCTACACCTCCAATATTTTGTACTTTTTTTTTTCTAATAGAAATCTTTAAGTAGCTAAAATCAAAGAAGAATAAGCATGATGAATTCTTCTCAAGAATTATAATAAATAATAATATATTTAGGGAACTTTAAGGATTATAACATGTACAAATATATCATATTTGCTATTTAATTTCACCATTTCCTATTTCCATATACCGAAAATTTTCCATGTACTAGTTGCAGCATCTATAGTTTTGAGGAAGGAATAAACCCAAAGTTCCAAACAGGAAAATATAGAGATCATGTATTTTCTTTTTTCTTTTTTCTTGTTGCTTTCTTTCCAAATAAAGAGTGGTATATGGAAATAATTAAGGAATGAAGGAGTAATTCTATCCTACTTTACTGATGTATTAATATTGGAGGATCTATGATACGTTTCAACTTAAAAAAAAAATCTAACATTTTTTTTTAAAATTGAAACATATCACACATCTATCAATAATACTACAATAAAAAAAGGAATAAACAGTAATAAAAAAAAAAGGTATTTACTGAGAAATTAATGATGAGTTCAACAAAAGCAAAATGTACAGTGAAATTAGGTCAGGTGGAACGAAAGTCTTTGATCCATCATTATTCTCTGCTCCCACTCATCCATAAGATGCTGACTCCTAACTATGCTCTCTTTTGAACATTTATTTTTTTATACTTTTATTAATTTGTTTCCATTCCAAAAGAGGAGAAAAACAAAGAGACCATATCAATGATTATTGGTAATGAATATGACCTCTATCTCTACTTAAATCTTTCTGTCAATATTACATATAATACAACTATAGCAAACAAAATATCAAGAAGGCATCATTTTAATGTTGATCCCACTAGTTCTTAGGAATTTTTAAAGATCGTTTTGTTTTGTTGATGTATTTCTATGAGAGAGAGATCAACCAACAAAATATATATTGATTTGTAATTATGAGTTTCAGTCATGGATATTATAACTCCGTCTCAAAGAATTATATTTGTGAAACGATTTTATATAAGTTTTTTTTAAAGAATCTACAAATTATATAAATACATGTTTACTTATTTTTTGATAGCAGAGTTTAATGTATATAATCCGGAATATCGATTTTATTGGAACACAAATTTAGTTGTTATATTTGGATATAATGATTTGAAATTTAGGAATTAAAATGAATTTTAAATACATTCAAGTTATGGTGGATTTCAAATCAAATCCACCCAAATCACTTAAAAATTAGTTTAAAATGAAAATGATAGATTTTAAATTCAAATCTATCCAAATAGGATTTGCTATCATGGATTTTAAATCTCTCATCAAATCTATTTATCCAAATGGACACTAAATTGATTCATTCTCGATATGCATTGTTGGAATAAAATAATATGGTAAGAGACTAGCCTTTTTTTTTTTTGTTAAGAAAATGATTAATTACAATTAATAGTTCATTAATTATGTCAATTTCGTATTTAATACGACCATCTAGAATAAAATATCAAAGAAGACGTTTTTTTAATGTTAGTTTCACCACATCATAGTCAGATTATAATGGAATCTTTCATCATGTACTGGGCAACTTTTTAAGTGAAAATATATTTAATTGTCTCACAACAACTCCAATATTATTGTGTTGTCTTCTTGTCTTGTTCATTGTTATTTATGTGTCGTAGTTCCAATTGGATGTGAAAATGGTGATGATATATATTCAAAATGGTAGGGATATATTCGAATGAGATCTTAGTTTACATTTGATTATTAGCATACATCATGCATGCTATTTTAATAAATAATAGTGATCAATATATATAATATGTAAAAATAAATAAACTTAGTTTGTGTTTGGACGTAGATATTTGAAATCTATTATTTTTATTTTGAACTAATTTTTGAGTAACTTGAGTGGGTTTCAAATCACGTTATTAAACACAACCTTTTCATTTGGACGATGGATTTGAGAAGAAATTTTGAAATTCTTAATAGGTGTTTGGATAGATATGGATTTGAAATCCATAACTCTTATTTTGTACTAAATTTTTTGTAATATAAGTGGATTTAAAATTTATTCATTTAAAAATATGGATTTCAAATCAGTCCTTCCAAATGAAGATATTTTTCGAGTTACAATAAAATAAAATATATCAAAGAATATGTTGTAGAGCTAGATTGATGTAATAGGGTTGTTTTAAGAGCTGTCTCAAGAGTAATCTCTAGGCCACCAAGACCCCTGATTTTGAGAGATCCCCTAAATTTTTTTGACAATCCAATAAAAACACATATACCATATAGAGAAATCACACTTCAATTACAAAATAATTGGTAACTTTGATAGATAAAAAAGATAATTTAGTAGCTCCCAAATCTAGATAGTCATTCTTGCAAAGTTGTGGAATATTGTTTCCCTACTACTTCCATTGCTTATTGCTAATGAGATTCATACTATTTACAAAACTAAAACTAATGAAACGATATTACCTAAAATGATTAGAAAATAGTTTGGCAATTTTATAACAGAACACTTGTAAAAACTTGAAATTATTCCTGACAAATTTAAATTCAATTAATTTAAGTAAATCAGTTAGTATTCAGGTGTAATTATCATCTCCAGTCAAAACAAAAAGGGGTATAATTATAATTAAATTATATTTTTCAATAGCACTCTAAAATTTATATACAACGAAATGGATTGAATTTGTTTATCCACATCTTGAGTATCACAACGAGTGGTGGTTCAATAGAGAGGCACGGCCATCCGCGGCGGCTTTGGCGGCGGTTTCTGCACCTCAACGACGACGTTTTCGGGTCGCGGCGGCTGACATGGACACGGCAATGCTATGAACTTGGGAACCTTATCCCCTGGCATTATAACTGGTAAACTCTGATTCTCTTGCTGCTTCAATTGCTAAACAAAATTACACAAATTAATTAGTCAATTAATTGAGCCAGATTTCAAATTAGGAACTGAATTTTTCTAAGAAATCGGAGTAAAGTGAATACCATGTGAGGAGGTTTGGGCTTGGAGGGAGAGAGATCACCGTCGGCTTCGAGATCCGCGGCGTGGAAAGAGAGAGTGCGGCGGAGCTTGTCCCAGTGGTAGCAGCAGGAGAATATTCCGCTGAGGCTGAATATGACGACCAGGAGAAGGGCGGTGCCGAGAGGGAATCCGAGCGACGGCCGAGATCCTCCGCCGTGAGAGAGCGGCGAGCCGCCGTGGTGTGGGCCCTCCATCGCTGATTGATTTCGCTGCGCAATTTGTTATATGATGATGCACTTGAATTTCCCAGTCCCCTCATTCGGGGTGCCTGGAATATTTGATTTTTAATAATAAATAAAAGTAAATATTGTTATGCTGGGAAAATAGAATGAGTGTGATGAAAATGGGATGGGTTGGCGTGAATTTATAATAAAAGAAAAGGGGTGGGGGTACGTGTTGAGGTACATTATGTGGTACGGAAACAGGGTGACCAATACCATCTTCTTCTTTTTTTTTTCTTTTTTTAAATATTTAATGTTTTTAGTGTGTGATGATGATGGTGGGCATGAAAGGGGCGTCTGATTTGCTTCTTTCCATTATCACTCTCTTTCAAAGGGATTCATTGATTGAAGCTACTTTACAGTTTTCGTGCTCAACTTAACTATCAAGATGGTACTTTCTCTACAAGATTTCATTTTTATGTAGTTTCAATATTTGGGCATTAACAATAATGTATATAGCAAAGAAAGGTTGATGGGGCATGTCCATGTGAAGAACATATATGAATTCACTGTTACAATCTTAATATGATTTGACTTAAGTGGTTGGAGATTAAGTGGAAATGACAAGAATTATAAGTAGCATTAATGTTGTACAATAATCCAACAATATTTTGCTAAGTCAAGATTGTTATGGCAATTCATCATCCTTGTACAACTGTTTCACTTTCTTCAACATAAATTTCAGGAAAAAAAAAAAGTGAATATTGTTGAAATAAATGACCCTTGGAGAAGCTGAAGGACAGATAAAACTGGAATATCTATTGGAGGAGAATGAATGAATAGTTGCCATCAACACCCATCCACTATACTATACCTGCATTCCTTTCAATATAACCTATCATATATTCTAAAACAAACTTTTCTTTTTTTGATAAAATTTCATTCAAATCTTGGCATTGAATATCAATCATGTCTGAAAGTGTTTAAAGAGCAATTCAAGTTCTTCATTGTTTTCCCATTATAATTTGTGTTATATACTGTCGTGGGAAATGCACACAATTTTTTTAGAAATGTTTTAGTTGTCGTGGAATTCTTGATTGATACGCTATTTCAAGTGATAGAGTTGAAATTGAATTTCTCAACTATTGTTACTTCCAAAAGTTATAACGAGTGAAATATTGTTTCTCTGTTTTTATCATTATTTTTCTTATTTGTTTGGTTGTGTGGGACCTGTGCTTGTGCCCTGATTTTCAGTAGTGACATACACTACATTTCAGATACTTTTCTAGGAACAAAATTACTTTATTACTTTCAAACAGGCTCCATCATTTTTTATATCAATTTTTTATTTTAGCAATATACATATAAATTGGCATTATCGATTATTATTATTATTGGTTTCATTTTGTATCAATACAACTAAAACATTATTAGAAAATAAAAAAAGAACATGAAAATCTCGTATACATACTTGTACATTAATTACTCATGATATCTTGAACAGAAACAAAATGAAGATTTTGAAAAAATAAATGATTTAACTTTATTTTTCCTAAATATTTAGTTGTTTCATAAATAACTTCTTGTCTAGTTTCCAAAGTTATGATTTTGAGCACCGCCCTTTGACTCATTAACACTCCACATTGTGTCTGAATAGTTAGATTTTTGTGTTCCTAATGAGATTTTTTCAATTAGACAGAGATGAAAGAATTTGTCCATGTGAAGTTTATAAATTCTACTCATATCACCACGAACTTTACCAACTTGGGTGTCTTGTTGGCTGAGATTTTTTTTTTTTTGTTAATGTTAACACTTGATCTAACAAAATTCATTCCAATGCTTCAGATATTTTCTATCAATATATGATCTATAATTAATAAAAACGTGTTAAAAACACAAAATCCATTGCGAAAACAAGATATAGAGTACATAACCCTGAAAAAGAATCGTGTTTGTATTAAATATATATAGCTGTAAAATAAGTTTGAATTTAGTAAGATAATGGTTGTCGTTTTCATACCTGTAGTCACTCTTGAGAGACTATTTATTTTGGTATGGAACATGTATATAAATAAATATTAAATAAATAAATAAATATATATATATATATATATATATATATATATATATATGTAGAGAGAGAGAGAAACACGAGTTCTACTACTCAATAATAGTATGTTATATAGTGCTTAGCTGCTTTGGCTTTTATCACTTGTTAGCTTTGGTTCATCAAGTGCACACTGTACCTACTTTTTTTCAACACTTTTTTTCTTTTTTAGGGAAAATAAATCCAAATATACTTTGATGTTTAGGGTAAAATTTTATCTTTGTAAATCCAAATAAATCCACTACCTTGTATTTAGGAACGATAGATATCCTCATATTTGAATAATATTTTTGAATTTGAATATTTTTACAATATTAGAAGTGTCAGGGAATCTCCTGCACTATGGGCAGTTTATCGTAAATTTTACATTTATTTTAATATAAAAATTATCATTCATCTCTACATTTTCCACTATTTTTCACATTTATAAATAAATATTTCATATTATTATAAAAAAAGAAAAAAGAAAAAGAAAACAAATTAAACAAAATGAAAATGAAAATGAAAATGAAAAGAAAAGAAGAATACTGTAAATTTTAAGTTTGTGTTAATATTAGCGCAAATATCAAATATGACAGTTAAGAATTATTGGCTCAATCTTTTACAGTATTGTTGGAGAGAAAAAATATCAAATTCGAATTGTTGGCTCAATCTTTTACAACATTGTTGGAGAAGAAAAATATCAAATTCAAATATTTTTAAAATAGTGTTGGATATGGTCTTACTAAAGCTAACCTCAACACAAACACAACATTAATTTATTTGGTAATTTAAAAATGTTACTATATGCAATATAGATTAAATTCAATTATCTAGTTAGTGCTGCAAAACAAAAGAAAAAAGAAAATAAAAAAAGAAAAGCAAAGAGGAAGCTTCAAACAAATATCTGGAACTTAGTGCGATATGATATGAGACAAATCTCGTCAAGTCACTTTAGATGTCGTGTTAAATAGTTCCAAGATTTAAAAAACAAAAAACAAAAAAAAAATCATAAAGGTTGTAATGTTCTCTCATCGTTCTTTTTATTTATTTACTTACCGTAATTTATAACCCATAAAACAAAATTTAACTTGTGATAATAAATTTGAACTGTGAATATATAATAAGTTCATTTTACGAAAGAGTAAGTCTCTTGTGAGATCGTCTCACGGAATTTTAATGTATTGTGTGAGACAGATCAACCCACAACCCAATTACCCATCATCCAATCTCTACAATTAACATGTTATTTGTGTTGATGGGTCTCCGTCTCACGGAAACTATTCGTGAGACCGTCTCAGAATTTTTGTGTTCACGAAATTATATATATGAAACAATAATTTTTTTATATTGATTGATATTTATATAATTCAAAAGATATATAAATGAAAACACCAACCAAATATAATTGATGGGTCAAATTAGTATGATTCCAAATATGGCCAAAGTAATTTGATGTATTATTCTTCCAATAATCGATTAATAACGATGGAACTTCAGTATATATTTCGACTTCTAGAATTTTTGCATTTGGATTCAGACACACGTTTTGTACGTCGTCCAAAGCTAAAGCTAATTCGGGTAATTTAAGTGGGCCCCAAATGAAATTGGCTTTATTCTTGCCAATAATATTTATATGTGGAGAATATATGTACTTAATTTTAAAGAAGATGAGATGAAATTAATTAAAGATGCTGCTCCCTACTCAACCACTTGAGCAGACAATACTTAAAAAAACTTAATTCATCATTCGCAGTTTTTTAGGATAAGGATCATAATATTCCTATTTTCATGTCAAGTGTGTTAGGTGTCGGTCCACAAACATCGAGCTAATCAAACTATTACAACAGATATAACTAGGATGCATGTTTACTAGTACTGATCCAGTTTAAATCAGAAAATAAAGAGAGTTTAGAAGAAAACCAGGAAGATCCAACACATGGATCATATGGGTGTGAACACCAACTCGGTTCAGTCCCCTTTTCCTCGTCCAAACACACAGGAAACACCAAGATCTGGCGGTAGCACCAAGGAACCACAAAAATCACTCAAGATAGCCCTTAGCCCTAGGTAAACTCACTGAATCTCGAAGGAAACCGAGTCAGCTTATCAACTCATATATAACTGACTCGGGGGCACAAAACATAGAAATCTCACCAAGGAAAACCCTCTTAGAGCAGTAAGACTCACCTCTCTCACTTTTTCAACACACGACCCTCTTTCTCATTCTTGCATATAAATAGCACTCTGGCCGACAAATGGAGGGACAAGGTATAAGTCGTGGCCAGGGGAGTGGCCTGGGGAACGACAAGGACAAAGCCTGAAACTGTCGAGCAGTGGCCATGGAGCAGAGAGACGGAGTTGTACAAAGTAGGTACAAGAATGAGAGAGGGAGATGGATATAAGAGAGGGAGAAAAGAACCAAAGGTCGAGATCAAATACCTAGGACGGAGGGCTGAGATCAAAGCCATATAAGATTAAGAGAGCTGGGCCTGGGTTTCGACTTGGGCTGCCAAGAATTAAAGTCAGGGCCCAATAACATATATCTGGCCCAACATACTTACATTCTCCACATTGAGCCAGATAATGATGTCTTGTGGATTTTCTTTCTTAAGGACTAGGGATCATCATTATCGGTTTTTTCCTTCCTGCACACACACAGAAAACCATCACAAAGATGGGAGCAAGAAAGGAATCACACATAGAGAGCACAAAGTACAGAAGGGAAAGACAGATAGATCACAGAGATCATATAGAGTAGTCACAAAGACTGCAGACAACAAATACATCATAGGACAGATGATATATTTAGGGCCTTCAAGCAGGACCTGAACTTCTCAAGGGGCAAGCACTTGGTGCCCATATCAGCTGGATTAAATTCAGAATGAATCTTTTTAAGATCAATAATCCCTGTTTCAACAATATTACAGATAAAATGAAATTTAAAATCTATATATTTTTTTCTATCATGGAACACAAGATTTTTATATAATTGAATTCCAGACTGACTGTCAGATAAAACAGTGACTTTTCCATGCAGAAAACCAATTTCAGACAAGATACCCTTAAGCCAAGTTGCTTCTTTTATAGCTTTAGTGATTGCAATATATTCAAATTCAGTTGTAGAAAGGGCAACAATATTTTACAATTGAGATTTCCAACTTATGCATGCACCATTTAAAGTAAACACATAAGAGGTTGAGGATTTTCTATTGTCCTTGTCATTAGCAAAGTTGGAATCAACATAACCACACAGGTTAACACTTTTTTCACATTTAGAAAACATAAGGTTATAATTCACAGAACCTTTTAGATACCTCATCAGTCATTTTAAGGCTTCCCAATGGGGAACACCAGGATTAACCATGTACCTGCTCAAACAACTTACCGCATATGCAATGTCGGGTCTAGTGCTAACCATTAAATACATAACCGAACCAATAACATTGGCATAAGGAACACTTTTCATTTCAGAAATTTCAGAATCAGTCTTGGGGGATTGATCCTTACTTAACACAAAATGGGCAGCAAAAGGGACCGTAACAGGTTTGGCAGTAGACATGGAAAACTTTTCAAGCACTGTTGGGATATTTCTGATTAGGTTTTAATGAGACAATATAATATTAGATGATCTTTTAGAGTACCCATATTCCACGTTTTATAAGTGGATTTTTTATTTGCTTATCTAATCTTTCAAATTGTACTTTAAGAAATTGATTATACCAGAAAGATAGGTAGAACTTATGTCAGTAGGATTCTGGACTTAAAGTTTACATGAAGACTGATTCTCAACATAAGAAGTCAGTAAGATTTAGTTGAAGTCAGAATCAGGAAGCAGACAACAGAATTCTGGAACAGGAAGTTGTTCAGAATCAGGAAGCAAGTCAGAAAGGATACGCGAGTCAGGAAGCTGACTGCAGGTTTAAAGAACAGGAAGCTGTTCTGGAACAGAATCCGGACGCACAACAGAAAGTGACTACTGCAATCAGAACAGCATGCAGTAAGTCTTTCTGGTCTATTCAATGCAGTATGAGGAAAACACTGGATACTATACGAGGATTAGATCCTGACTAGTTACCAGTAGATAGAAATTTGTGAAGAGCCAATGAGATGTTGCCACATGGAAAGTGGCTCTGCAAAGTACTGTAGCTAAAGTATGACGTCATTAATGCGGAACAGAGTATGACATGCTATGAAGCTCTGATCTTTCATGCCGCATTAATTATAAAGATTTGAAGATCTTTTTGAATTGCAACTTGGATCATGCCTCTCTTCAACGGGCATTTTCCATTATCTATAAATAGAAGGTAAAGAGGACTGAGAAGTTTACTGAACAATTGAGCTCTCTAAGTTATCTTGCTATCTTACATTTTCTCAAACTTTCGAGTTCAGTCACTCAACCTTTAGAAGCAGTCAAGCCAAGCATTCGAGCTTTCAAGTTCAAGGCTGTTTTCGAGCTGCACCAGTTGAAGAAAACACCATATACTTTCAACCATTGTGTTGTGTGTGCTAGGTTGTTTTAGTTAGGTGTACTTAGTTGATAACATCTAATCCTTGCTAAGTTTGTTAGTCTTGTGTAGACTATCTTTCTCTGTGTGGGAGTATGTTCCCCGTGTGGGAGAGTTTTCCTGAGTGAGAGTTTGTAAACCCTATGTGGGATTTGGCCTAGGAATCTTAGATTCTAGTAGGTTTAACTTGTTTTGGAAAAGGTTTGTAAAGACGAGTCTTGTAAAGCAAACTGACCATAACGAAGTTCCTCCTCTGAGAAGGAGTAGAGTAGACGTAGAAGGGTTACACCACATTCAAACCACTATAAGCCATAAGTGTTTACTGCTTATCTTATTTGCTGCATTGCATTGTTTGCATATCTATCTTGTTGCATCTATCATAAGCATCCTAATAAACGTTTGTTCTAAAATCATATTTGGAAAAAAAAACTGGTTTTCATTAGAAACAATATCAAGTTTATTCTGCTGCGTTGCATTCTGATACTTGGTCAGTAACCTGATCTAGCCTAGGGCCAGGTTACTGATTCAAGACAGGATATTGTTCTCCTTGTTTGAGACAGAAACCTGTTAATCTGTAAATGTTTTAAAAAGTTTGTAAAATCGATAGAGGTTCATTCATTCCTTTCTGAACCTCTGACCACTTGGAACCAACAAGCACCTTTTCAATGTATGAGGATTGATTAAGAAACATCGTACACAAAGTTCTATCCCTAATAATGTTCATCCCAAGTATTCTCTTAGCATCACCAAGTAACTTCATGTCAAATTCATCACTTAAGCATTTAATCACATAGTTAACAAATTGGATGCAAAAGCTAGCCAACAACATGTCATCAACATACAAAAGTAGAAACACAGAAATCTTGGCAGATTCTTTAAAATATAGACAAGGGTCATAAGAGCTTCTTTTAAACTGTAAAGATATCATGCAAGCATGAAATTTCTTATTCCACTGTCTAGGAGACTGTTTTAGGCCATATAAAGATTTCTGAAGTAAACAAACATAGTTAGAGTGTTTTTTATCCTCAAAACCTTCAAGTTGTTTCATGTGAATTTTCTCATCTAAATCACCATTTAGAAAGACAGTTTTAACATCCAGTTGTTTTAATTCCCAATTAAAGTGAGCAACTAATGCAAGCATTATCCTAACAGTTGTGAATTTAACAACAGGAGTAAAGATTTCAGTGTAGTCAATGCATTCTTTTTGAGTGAATCCTTTAGCAATAAGTCTGGCTTTAAACGTAATGGAATCAGTTTCATGCTTGACCTTAAATACCCATTCACAGTCAACAATTGAGCACATAGCAGGTTTAGGTACAAGGATCCAGATATGGTTATCATGCAGAGATTTAATTTCTTCATTCATAGCATTTAACCATTTATCAGATTCATTAGATTTTAAAGCTTCATTATAAGACTTGGGTTCTTTTCCATCTAAAGAATCAAACACATTATGCACAAAGGAAGCAAGCTGATAATCATCAAAATGAGAGGGAATCTTAATATTCATCCTAGTCCTATCTCTAGCAAGCATGTAATCATTCAGATCACTGTTAGAAGGTATATTGTCAACAATTTGATCAGATTCTTCATTATCAGACTGATTATTAAAAGGTTCAGTTTCATTTTCCATAGCATCAGTTTGAATAGGCAGAATGGGTGGAGTTTCCACCTCAACAGGAACATTAACAGAAGAAGCAGATAAGCATGGATATTCATTCTCATTAAAGATCACATTTCTACTAGTGACAGTTTTAAAACCAGGTTCAGTTTTCATCCAACACCTATATCCTTTCACACCTTCTGGATAGCCTAAGAAAACACACTTCATAGACCTAGGTTCAAGTTTGTCCAGTTTCTGATGCACATAAGCAGAAAAACCAAACACTCTCAGATTAGACAAATCAACAGATTTACCACACCACATAGTTTCAGGTAATTCCCTTTTTAAGGGCACAGAAGGAGATATATTTATTACATAAGCAGCAGTTAAGATAGCTTCTCCCTAGAATTGTTTTGGCAAACCAGATGAGTTAAGCATAGATCTTACCCTATCAAGCAAGGTTCTATTCATTCTTTCAGCTATGCCATTTTGCTAGGGGTGTATGCAATAGTTTTATGCCTTTTAATAACACATTCAATGCACAGAGTATCAAATTCAGCATTACAGAATTTTGTCCCATTATCGGTTCTCAAGGTTTTAACTTTCTTTCCAGTTTGAGTTTCAACAAAGTTTTTCCAATTTTTAAAATTTTCAAACACATCAGATTTGTTCTTCATAAGAAACACAAACACCTTTCTAGAGAAATCATCGACAATAGACAGAAAATAACTATTGTCTCCATGGGTAGGCATAAGGGCAGGACCCCACACATCAGCATGCACATATTCAAGAATGGAAGAACACTTAGAGGGATTAGGAGGAGAGAAAACAGGGAATTTCATCTTATGTTGTTTTCCAAGAATGCATGAGTCACATAGGGGCATTTTAGAAATCACATCACCTTTCAAATAAGATTTTTTATGCAAAATTTCAAGTCTCTTTTCACTTATATGTCCTAGTCTTTTATATCAGACATTTGTCATGTCATGTTTCACAGAATTTGCATGCAGGATAGGTTCAGCAGAACATATACATAAGTTTTGCATTCTTATAGCTTTAAATGCACACATATTCTCTTTCATAATCATTTGACAACCCTTCCCCCAATTACCATGCAAACCACAATCTTCAAGAATGGTAACAGAAAGCAGATTACTTTTTAAGTTTGGAACATATCTCACCTTTTTAAGAGTTAGTTCGAATCCAGTTTCAAATTTAAGACAGATTGTTCCAATCCCAATCACTGTGCTTTCACTACTACCAACCATAGAAACATTACCATTTTCAAGTTCCACATAGGAAATAAGTGCTTGTGGGGTGTCATATGGTGTGTACATGCAGAATCAAAGATCTAATCATTGTCACATAGAGATGCAATCACAGAATTCACATAGTCATTCGTCAGAAAAACATCATCAAGACTATCAGATACAACATTAGCCTGACCATTGATTTTATTATCTTTCTTAGGTTCAGTACACACATTGGTATAATGACCAGGTTTCCCACAGTTATAACACTTTCTGTTTTTAGGCCTAGGCTTAAAACCATCTTTTTTCTGATTTTGACCTTGATTCTGATTCTGATTATGGTTCTGATTAGGCTTACTTTGGTTACTAGTGGAGGGTCTATTTTGAGAATTATTTTTATGCTTACCTTTCACAAAGTTAACATCACCAAAGGACCTATTGGTTTTAGAGTTTTTCAGATCCAACTCTTTACTTTTCAAACCATTAATAACAGTGTCCAAAGTAACCTTATCTCTACCATACTTGATTGTTGATTTAACATCACTATAGGAATCAAGAATAGCATTCAAAAGCACAATGGGAGTATATTAATCAATATTCTTATCACCAGTTAATTTGATGTCTTGAACTAGTTTAGTGAACACATCAAGATTAGCATCTATGTCTTTACTCAAATCCAATTTAAATCTGAAGAATTTTTCAAGCAAAAACATTTTAGATGGCAAAAATGTTTCAGTATAGAATTCTTCAGTTTATCCCACAAAGATTTAGCAGAATCATGCTTACCCAATTTCTTTATCACAGAGTTAGATAAATTTAGAATGATCAAGGAATAAGCAAGTTCATCTAATTCATGTTTTACTTCATCAGTGACTTTATCATCATAACACAGAGTTATAGTTTTGTAATATTTTTGTTGCACAAGCACACCTTTCATTTTTTATTGCCAAATAGAGAAATTATTTTTTCATCAAAGGATGCAACAGGATAAACATTCATGATGAAAAAGCATAACACAAAGTAAGACAACAGAAAGGAGATCACACAGAAACTAAGCAACAGGATAAAACAGGATATCACACAAAGAAAATCACAGAGCCGGGTCAACCCCCAAACCCAGATTCCAGGGACACTGTCGGTTCGGATAAGGTGGGTATACTGGGGAACCAGGTAACAGAGGATATGCAGCGGAATAAGGCAAATTGTATCACAAAGAGACATATCCACACAAAAAACAATAGATCAAAGCGCAAAGCAAGACCTGGAGATATCAGACATTATACTAGCACGTAGCAGCCCAACAGACTCACAGAGATCACACAGGATCTTACCAGAAAGTAAAAGAAAAGGGTTTAGCCGTGATACCTGACCGTCGATGGACCGCACCGTTCAACAACGATGCTCTGATACCACTGTTGGGTGTCGGTCCAAAAACATCGAGCTAATCAAACTATTACAACAGATATAGATAGAATACATGTTTACTAGTATAGATCCAGTTTAAATCAGAAAATAAAGAGAGTTTAGAAGAAAACCAGGAAGATCCAACACATGGATCATATGGGTGTGAACACCAACTCGGTTTAGTCCCATTTTCCTTGTCCAAACACACAGAAAACACCAAGATCTGGCGGTAACACCAAGGAACCATAGAAATCACTCAAGATCTCAGCCCTTAGCCCTAGGTAAACTCACTGAATCTCGAAGGAAACCGAGTCAGCTTATCAACTCATGTATAACTGACCCAGGGGGCACAAAGCAGAGAAATCTCACCAAGGAAAACCCTCTTAGAGCAGTAAGACTCACCTCTCTCTCACTTCTTCAACACACAGCCCTCTCTCTCACTCTTGCATATAAATAACACTCTGGCCGACAAAGGGAGGGACAAGGTACAAGCCATGACCGGGGGAGTGGCCTGAGGAACGGCAAGGATAAAGCCTGAAATCGTCGAGCAGTGGCCATGGAACAGAGAGGCGGAGTTGTACGAAGTAGGTACAAGAATGAGAGAGGGAGGTGGATATAAGAGAGGGAGAAAAGAACCAAGGGTCGAGATCAAATACCTAGGATGGAGGGTTGAGATCAAAGCCATATAAAATTAAGAGAGCTGGGTCTGGGTTTCGACTTGAGCTGCCAAGAATTAAAGCCAGGGCCCAATAACATATATCTGGCCCAACATACTTACAAAGTGTTACATAAATTGAGAGAAAGATTTCTTTGATAATCATATTATTAAAGGTTGATGTAAAAAAATCGTTACATTTTATGGATTTTATAATTTAATCTTGACTTTTTAAAATTTATTTAATTTTCCGAAGTACAATTTTCCTACTATTTGTGGGTTTTATGTAGAAGTGGCCACAAAACACACTATTTATTTATTTCATTTTTCATTTAATCTAGGCCATTTAAATTAAAATATTTATAAAAAAAAAATTGAAACATTAGTATATAAAATTCAAAACATGGATAAAAACACTCAATTAGTTCAAGTTGTCTCATGCTTTAAATTGCAAAAATTGAAATATAAAATGTTTGAAATTGCAAAAATGAGAAGTTATTATTAAATTCAAAGATCATGACTTTTTATACAATTAACCTTATTAATAAAACTAGTTCATGATTTAAATCCGAACATAGAATATAGCTTATGCACTACTTGAACATCTATTTGATAACTTTTTCCAGATTTAAAACGAGAGAATCGAATTAACAACCCAACAATATTGATGTAGGGACGACAACTAGGCAATCAATTTAGATTTAATTGTTAATTTGGATTGATGCATTAGAAATTTGTTTACATTATACTACCCAATTCAATGAGTTTGTTTAGATAATTTTATAATCTAATTGATTTTAAACAAAAAAAAAAACGCTTGTTTTCAGCAATTTTTGAATCTCAATAATGATTTGATGAGTAAATTCCAAATGAAATAAATTGCACGGATTTCAAATCAACCAATTTTTTTTAACGAATAACTTGCGTTGAAACTCAAGGACTTAAGAGCATCTCCAAGGCTTGGAGGTAAATTTGGACTCAAAAATTGGATTTGTCATCAAATTTGCTATAAATATCAAAATTATCTTCAATCGTTAAACTCAAATTTGGACTCAATTGGAATATTCGTTTAAAATATTCTTCATTTTTTCTTTTATATTTTCTATTTGATCAAATATTTGTTTACTTAAGTTAATAGAAAAATTAAATATATAATGTTTCAATGAAATGAAAAAATCTTGTAAAAGAAAATTGATATAAAATACTAAAATTATATTATAAAATTCATCAATACATATTAATACTAAAGAAAATTACATAGTCATATAACATAATGCAATGCTTAGAAATTTTTTTACATAATGATAGAAAAAATAAAAATTACATAATGATAGAGAAATAAAAATTACATAATGATTGTCATTAACCTTCCGAATTGATGTCATGGTTGTATCTTGTAATTTAAAAAATTTAATGATATCTTATTATATTTCTATTAGTTATAACTTGGAAAAATATTAATAAAATATAACAATACAACTAATTTATATGTTTTTTAATTTTTAAAATTTTCATAAATTTAAAATCACATAATGTAATACATATAATATTTAAAGTAAATTGATAACTAGATAAAATATATGGTTTACAATTAAATAAAGTTAAATTAATAAAAGTAAATAAATATACAACATAAAATTAAATCAAAAAGAAAAAAAATTGAGTTGTGAACAGTTAGTGACAACTCTGTCACCTACACTTTACTTGTGGCAAAATGAGTCAACATTTAAGGCTGGATTTGAGAAGATTTGGACTCAAAATTTGAGTTTGCAACTGCTAACATTGGAGATGGCCAGTACTTTATTCTATAGGTTAAAAAACTTGTTATTATTAATGAATAAAGTCCTTAGTTACAAATTAAGTCAATACAATATAAATGAATCCTTAGTAATTACTCTAACTAAGCAAATTGTAGCAATGTGTTGAATTCTTCCCACAAGAGTAGATTTATATTATTATTATTTTTTAACAGATTGATAAATATATTTAATGTACTGAAAATCCTATTTCACATTTATTTAATTATTAATAAATGATGACACTTCATTTATTTCAAGATGAATGTCGTCTTAAATAATATCATCGGAACATGACCCATGACCCAACTTATTTTGTCACGCCCCATTTCTAAAACATATTATTATCATAGTTGCATAATGGGCATGCAGAGAGAACAGGAGAAGACGTTTTATATAGAAAGAAGAAGATAGAAGACGAAAGGAAGATTTACATATACAATACATCGGCACCAGCCGAAATAAAACATTTGAAATCTGGAGCAGCGGAAAAATCCCAAACAGGATCCATCAAAAGAAAATCAGAAACTTTACAAACGTGAAATATTAAAAACATTGTTTCGATATTAAGTTTTGGAAAACAAAAGGAGAAATCTTGATACGGCACCACCCTCTCTATACATCTTGATTCTCTTCATCTCCTGTAATGTGAATACACATGGGGGTGAATGCGTTGAATACACTCGTGGGGATAATTTCCATGTTTTAACATTTATTTAACAGTTAATCAAATCAAACATATATGAGTTCACAACACGTAAAATGCATAACACATAATTACAAATAGGTGCGGGTATTTCTCATCATACCCTACATACGTTTTTTATATCGTTGGTGCTTTTTACGAACCACCAGTCCTTCCAAAGCGTTTTTTACGGACCATTAGTTCCTCCGATGCATGAATGTGGACCTTAGTCCTTTCACAGTATAATAGTATGAACATAATATTCACAGCATATAATCATGGTACATAGGGTTCAACAATTCATATATCAAATATGGAAAACATAAACATATAGAGATTAAAAGTTACCCCCACCTTGTTCGGTGGTAAACCGCGTGTAAATCAAAGTCTTAAGTTTTTAAGGTGTTTGTTCCGATTGAAAGACTACACATGTAAAGAGGTTTCTTAGTCTCATTATTACGATAATTACGCGTAATTAATTATATAAACTCTCTCTTGAAGAAGAAATGATAGGTTAAACGAAACAAAATGAAAGTTTTAGAGATCAAGAATGAAGAAACAAGCGTGGAAGGTTAAACATGTGATAATAGGGTGAAAGGAAAACAATTAGCGTTTGAACGGAGGAAAAACGGGCTTAAACGAAGAAAAAACGAGCTTAAACGGAGCGTTTAAAGGTGCAGGGGTATTTTCGTAAATTCTGGTAAAGGGTTGACTTTGACCAAGGGTATTTTTGTAAATACATAATAGTTTTTTGGGTCTTTTTGATATATTCAAAACTTTGGGGTTTAAAACGAAAATATACAAAAGTTTTGGAGGTTAAAACGAGATTTCAAAAGATGGAGGGCAAGAATGTAAAATCCTAAGAATCTAAGGTTTGCAAAACGGTCCCCGGGTTTAACAAAATAGCAAAACGACCCCTCCCTCTCCAAAACCCATCCCGCCGTCGCCGGACAACACGGCCGTTGACACCACGTCGCCTGCGACACCACGCACACACACGACACGGACTGATGTGCACACACACACGCCGGTGCGCACACAGCGTGCCTTAACACAGCCCGGCGCGCACACACACCCGGTGTCTTCCCGGCACGCAGCCCGATGGCAGACGCACTACGCGCACACAGCGCACCCAGCAGCCCCGGCGCTCGCGGTCAAGGTGCACCCGTCCCGGCATCCGTGCCCCCGCGTGCACAACCCAGCCTCGTCGGGGCCCTGCCCAGTGCGCACACCCAACCACTAGCACCGTCGGTGCGACTCCGCGTGCCGGCCACCACTTCACACCCATGGTGGCGCAACCCGCGCCGACCGCCACAACACTGCAGCGCCGCCGCACGGCGGCGCTGCACAGCGTCGCCCCTCAAAACCAAACACACACACACAACCAAACAACCCCGGCGGCACCATGAGTGGCGGTGCCTCCCCCAAACATGACACACACACAGGCGACGGGAAGGTGAGGGAGAGAGCAGACCGAGAAAGAGAGAACAGATGGAGAGAGATAAAAAGAGAGAGAGAGAAGAGAGAAAAAGTTAGGGTTTGACAGGGTTTGACCGGTTGTTTCCCGGCGAAGGAGCCATCGAAATGCAAAATCGAGTTCGGATCTGGAACAGGCTCGGCGAAAGCTATAAGTGGTGTGAAAATCTGCCGAAACCAAGAAGGAAGTGGCGACGCTGGTCGGCGCCGGCCGTTGGCCGTAAAGAGAGGAGAGAGAAGAGTGAAAAAAATCTACCTTGTTATTTTTTCGATCCAATTATGACTGACATTTCTCACTATATATACATATATTTCGATTTTTCATATTATTCATGTTTTTTGTCCACAAACCCTTAACGAGCCGTCCTTTTAACGTTTTAACTTGCGGTTTTCGACTACGATACCTTTGAATTTTGTTTTACGATATCGTTATTAAAATATAACCTATATTTCTCGATTTAATTATACAATCAATTAATTAATTATGTATTATATCGTTTTTCTAAAACGCAGGTAATTAAATCAAATAATTAGGGGTTTAATTATTTAATTAGTCAATTATGTATCGTTTTGTTCTAGGCGTTACATATTTGTTCTTATTTTGCATCGTTTTGTTCTAGGCGTTACATATTTGTTCTTATTTTAGTTTATTTATGGAGTACTTCATTTTCAAATACTAAAATATTTAACGAAACAGGGAAATGTAGATAATTTTGAAAGATTAAGGGTAAATGTCTCTTGAATTTCATACGTGATTATTTTTTGACTTTATTTTACTAAAGTGAAACTTATTTTGGGAAGATTAGGTATATACAAGTGGTTAATTCCAAATAACACTAAGTATGTTAATTAGGAAAAGTACATTTACCACATCTTTAATAATAAAATTGATCTATAAATTTTAGACAGAAAAAAATAAATTGGCTATCTTCATGGGGTATGGATAGTAAGGATGAGACCTTTTATTTCAAAATTATCTACTAATATAGAATTAAGTTGTTACATCACTTTAAATTGTAAAATACATCTTATACTTGGTGCATTAGATTTAGAACATGTGTAGTATCCACAATTAATTACATACAAATAAGTGATTAATGAGTATTTTAATTTAAATAACGAGTCAAGTTCAAATGAAACAAATAAATAAACAACAACAATAATGATAAATAGTGAATATGAGGTGTATTAATCCCCCAATGGATCGCTCCTTTAGAATTTAGTAGTTTACTCTCTCTTTGCGCTGGTTAAAGTCATAAAGCCCAATGATCCCAACAAGGCCCATGGGCCAAGTTAGAGGTCTAATCAGGTGGGCCTCATCCAGTGGGCTTCACTATAATAACATTGTAAATGAGTACTGTTGTACCAATTATAATGCACAGATCTAAAGGCAATTTAATTTAATTAAAAAAAAATTTATAACTTCTGACTCTGTGTAATCGAAATTAAATTTAGTATTTCTTTCCATAAAATATGTTCGTAATTGTTTTAGTTTATCCTAGACCACTTACGATATTATAATGTAATAATTTTTCACTTTCCATAACTACCAAGATAAAACAATCAATGATATAAGGATATACAAAGAAATGGAATGTATAAAAATGACTCTAACGTATTATTTCTAAGTACAAATTGAATATGTTATTGAACTTATTTTTGTTTAAAAAATACTTTTAAGGTTTGTTTCCAAGTAAAGAAAAAAAAAAAAAAACTAAGGTTTGTCTATATATGTTATGACCTTAAAATTATTATTGTCGAAAAATAAAAAAAAATAAAATTAGTTTTGTCGAATTACCATAGGGTCTAATGAATGGGATAGCTACATATTTTTTCATTCATTAATCTGGCATATCAGAATTTTATCAGGTTTATTTATAATAGATCAATAAAATTCTATTTTAGTAATGTGTAAGTCTTGAGCGAGACCGTCTCACATATTTCATCATGTAAGATGAGTCAACATACAATATGTAGTTCACGATTAATATATAAATTTATAAAAATAGGTTTTATTTGTGGATAATAAAGACTCATTTCACAATAATTATTTGTGATAACTACCCATTTCACAAATCATGTAAGTTTTTATGTTTAGTAATTCATTAAATCTTTCGTAATTTTGTCCTTTTTTCATTTAAGAAGGTTGGATCATAGTTATAAATCTTCTTTACCAAAACGTTTATAAGCTTTATTAGTAGGATTCATGTGAATAGGCACTAATTTATTTATAATTAAGAAAAAGAATTTAAATCCTTGTAGTAACACAAACTTTTATAAGACGATCTTGCGTGACACGTTTTTATTACTCACAAACAAAATTTATTTTTTTAAATTCATTTATAAATGGTAAAATATGGATTGAGGAATCATATATAAATTGTGAAATATAAACCGTTAGATTGACCCACTCATCTCACAACAGATAACTAAATCCATAAAACCATAAAACGACCTCACTTGCTTTGCAATTTGATTTCAAATCCCAATCTACAAGTGTTGGGGAAGCCATGGCTATATTTAAGCCTGGAAACCGTAGGATGACGTGTTAGCTTATTATTGGATAAGGACGATGGAAACAGTGTAAGTCTCGAGAACCTCATTTGGCTAACCATGGTTGGTTAATTGGTGAACCATGGTTAATAGGGGTGACCGGCAAAAGCGGAGGTCCACCGGCATTGGGTCCCTTTGTCGTGGCACAGCCCAGCAAAATACATACCCCATTTTCCACTAATTTAATTCTCTTTCAACTCTTAATCATTTCTTTTCCCATTTCACTTTCTCCGGCCTTTTTTTTTTTTTAAAGCTATGTATTAAAAAAATCAATAATTAGTTTGGACCTCCTACTCTATACTACGAACCAACAGACTATAATCAAGTCACTAACCCAAAATAATAATATAAAATAAAATAAAATAAAGCCATATACAGTTATGGATAATTTTCTTTTCTTTTTCCTATGTAATATGGATAAAGTTTAGGGTTAATTACATCCAAAAATACTTAATTTTAGGTTGATTTATTTAATATGAATTCTGAATGATAACATTATATATCACAAATTTTAAAAATCACAATAATTCGATGCAGAATCAACATTTCGTATTCCAACTGCTCACATGAAGTCAAAATATATCTCTCTCTCACACACACATATATATATATATATATATATATGTCATTAACATCATTTAGCAACCCTGTAATTTAGAAATATATAATAAATGTCTTAAAGAATTTATAACTTTTATGTCGTTGGCAAAAAATTTAAAGATTAAAAAAACAATATTGAAGTGTTCATAATTTTAAACTTATATTCTAAAGTACTCTTATAACTTGATCAAAATAGTTAAGTTTGAAATGCATGTATATAAGATCAATTAAGCTGTAAGTTTCAGTACACTTAAATTACAATAATTGAGCTTAGAAAAAACGTTAATATTTAAATTTAAATTATCAATGTTAATACTAAATTTTAATCAGTTATTGCATTGAGAAACACTTAAATTAAAAAAAAAAAAAAACTATATCACAATTTATTGAGGCCACGGTCTAAATGGTTTGGGCTAAAAATGCTTAAATTTAAACCAGCTCATAATTTTGAGCATATTATATACAATTTACATGGTATTTGATTGGCTTAAATCGGGTCATGACCCGTTTAATATCATTCTAAATTAAAGTAAATATTAATTATAATGAACGTGAAAAAAAAACAATTAATGTAAGATGGGTCGATCTTAAATTGATCAGAGAATGAATGAACACAAACAATCACAAATAAATTGTTAATATATATAGTTTTACAAAAGTGTTCACTTACAAACTGTGTGCATATATTAATTAAGAGGTATCTGACTAAGCTTGTTAATTAGTTTATAAGCGCTTACATATAAGATGTTTTTAGATTTTATAAGATGTTTAATTTTAATTTAAAAATAAGTTGATGAAGTGTTTAGATAAATATAAAAACTCATGTGAAACGGTCTAAATGATAGTTACCGTGAGACGGAGTCTCATCACTCACAAAAAGTGAATCTTATGTGAGACTATTTTATGGATGATGTTACGTAAGACGGGTCGACCAACCTCCCACACTTCTTAATAGTGGCGGCCCTGTGCGGCGACACCACCCCACAGGGCCCCGTTCCGGCGAGGGCCCGAAATTTTATATATATATATATAACGTATATAAACTCTAACGTTGGCTAATTTGATATAAAGTAGAGCGCAGATGAGTTGGTAGCCATATGGTTTCACCTTTACAAGGTCCTGTGTTTGAATTCTGAACGTTTTATCTTCTGTGAGACTATCTTACGGATCATGTTACGTAAAATGGGTCGACCAACAACCCACACTTCTTAATTCACATATAAATTAGTGGGGCAGTACTCTTGTACCCCAGTGGCCCCAACCCGGCCCGGTTCTATATATTCCTTTTTTTTATGCCCTAATTTCCATATCCATCTCTGCTCTTCTTCTCTTTTTCTTTTTTTCTTCTTTGTCTTCCCCTTCTCTTTTCTTCTTCTTTTTGTTCTTCTCCACCATGTGCGTCTCCTTCTTCTGTTTCTTCTTCTTCATAATTTCACTTTTCTTATCAATGTTCGCGAATGACTTTTACTTTTTGCATTTTTATTATTATTTTTGTTAAGTGCTAGTGTTAGTTTATTTGTTAATCTACATTTTATCATCCATGTGTTGGTAAATTGATCGTAATTTTGCTGATTAGTCTATTTGAGGATTGAATTCTTTAGTTGTGGTTGAGATGATTGTGAATAATATGGTATTTTATCATCCACATGTTGGTAAATTGATCACGATTTTGCTGATTAGTTTGTCTAAGGATTGAATTTTTCAGTTATGGTTGATATGATTGTGAATAATATAATATAATTTGTAGAAATTTTAGGGAAGAATATGAAGAAAATTGTGTATTTGAAATTTTAAAATTTTAAACTCACTATACAGGACACTGATACCTTATGAGTATACAAGTGATACCTAAAGAATATGCAACTGATACCTTAAGAGTATACAATTGATACCTTAAAAGTATTGTAACTAATATCTTTCACTCAATGAACAACTAATACATTAAAGGTGCATATAATACTTTATACTATAAACATTAATACCTTAAAAGGTAAATATGTAATACCTTAAATGTGCGCATATATAATATCTTATACTATAAACATTAATACATTAAAAGTAAATATGTGATACATGATCTATAAGCATTAATACCTTAAGGGTAAATATGTAATACTTTAAAGGTGCATATGTAACACCTTATACTATAAACATTAATATTTTAAAGGTAAATATGTAGTACCTTAAAAGTATAGTTCACACCTTAAGAGTAAACAACTGATACCTTAAAAATATTCATCTATTACCTAAAGAGCATACAACTAATACCTTCATTGAAAAATCTGAAAATTTCAAATGTTTCATCATCATCTTCATCAAAATTTCTGCAAATCGTGTTTTCGTCATCTTTTTCGTCAAAATTTTTGTAAATCATGATTTCATATTAATTGAAATAATTGATTTTCAATATTTTAAAATTATTGTAATAAATTGTGATTTAAAATCAATTATCTAAATTTATGAAATGAGTAAAAGAGAAAGGGAAGAAGAAAAAACCACATAATGACTCCATGATGATTTGAAGAAGAATAAGCATAAGAAGAAGAATGTAAAAAACAAGTAAGAAGAATAACATGTAATACCCTAAAAGGTGCATATGTAATATTTTATATTTTAAGCATTAATACCTTAAAAGTAATATGTAATACTTAAGAGTATACAATTGATACCTTAAGAGTATACTACTGATATCTTAAGAACATACAATTGATACCTTAAGAGTTATCTTATACTATAAACACTAATACCTTAAAAGTAAATATGTAAATAAGAAAAATAAGAACAAGAAAATAGAGAAGAAGAAGAAGAAGAAGAATGTACAAAACAAATAAGAAGAATAACAAATCGATAAGAAAATAGATTAAAAAAAAAGAGAAAAAAGAATAAAGCAGCGCTGTTTCTGCAGTAATACCTAAAGAATAGTAAATGTGTGCTACCTTAAGAGTAAACAATTGATACCTTAAAAGCATACAACTAATATCTTCACTGAAAATCTTAAGATTTCAAATGTTTCATCATATTCTTCCTCAAAATTTTTGCAAATCATGATTTCATCATATTTTTCATCAAATTTTCTACAAATCATGATTTCATATTGTTTGAAATAATTTATTTTCAATGTTTTAAAATTACTCATAAATAAGAAGGAGAAAAAACTTCATAAATAATTTCATGGCAATTTGAAGAAGAATAAGAAGAAGAATATACTAAACAAATAAGAAGAATAATATATCGATAAGAAAAGAGATTAAGAAGAAGAAGGAGAAAGAAGAAAGAAAAAAAGAGAGGAAAAGAAGAAAACAACATTGTTTCTGCATAATACCTTAAAGGTAAATATATGATACCTGAAGAGTAAATGTGTGATACTTGAAGAGTAAATGTATGATACCTTCACTTTATATAATCAGATTTGTGCACGTCGCATACTAATTATGGTGTGGCCGCGCGTGGGGCTCGTGGACACACTTGGAAGCGGCCCACACGCCGGGTTGGGTTGGGGGCATGGATCTAAGATCTTTACCCCGGGTGCATATGAGTTTTTATCAAATTAGTGAATATGGGTTTGATTAGTGAGTAAAAATGATCCGTCTCACAAAAACCATCCGTGAACCATCTCACATGAGTTTTTAAGAAATAAATTGTTATTGTTTTAAGGAATTTCTAATCTCATCCTAAACATACTCTAAATACAAGCATACTTATTTATTTATTATGCGTATAGGGTCCGTTTGCTTGACCTTATTAAGCTTGATAATATACCATATCAACAAGATTAATTTATTTGCTTGAAAAATGTGAGCCCATGATATAAAAATAGTCTGTTATTGTATTACTTAATCTTGTGATATGACTACCCATGAACATGAATGGATAGTTTATTTTATGTATTCAAACTAACTCATTATCCTTTAAATATAATTAATAATTGAAGCAAACACACTTTCATTGTTGATCATTAATATATAGTTTGATTAATACCAATGCAGTAACTGAGGGGGCGATTGAGGAATTGGTTAAAAGGAAAAATGTTGGATGTTTGAGTTGAATAAAAAGCAAGCGTGCAAAGATAAGTGGCAACTAATGATTCTTGTACCACCAACCATATAAACTTTTTAAACCATAAATATCTTTTAACAGATACATTTACTTTATTCTAAGAAAATAAATAAAAAATACATTAACACATCATAGTAGATATATTAAGTTGATGGTAGCCGGTAGATGTATGTTTCAATTTAATTGGATTTTAAATTCACCACAATTCTTATAATTCAAGTGGTATCTTTGTTTTTATAAAAATGTTGATTGAATTTACTAGGATGCAAACCTAAATTATCAAAATATTCAAGTTTTTATTGTCTTCTTTTTTTCCACCCTCCAAACTCAAAAAAAAAAAAAAGTTTTCAAATTATAATTAATTTCATCTTGATCAATTATAACTTAAAGAAAAAATAAAAATTAACCTGAATCAACTGTAACTGAAAATATTTATAATTGAAAAATAAATTTATTATCTGTTTGATTTTCTTTGAAATAATCCATCACAATAAATTCTTTTGGTACTAACCGTACTTCTCTAGTAATTACGAGTTAGAAAAAAGGAAAAAAAAACTGAAACTAGAATCTATCATAAAAGTACTTTATATGTATTTTCCATTTTTTCACACTTTGATATTAGTTAGTTATATTTTTTAATAAAATTCAACCTAATATATTACTAAAAGTTTTTTAATAGCTAATATAACGATTCAATAATATGTGGTTAGTAAGAAATCAAATGATGTAACTATTTTGTTTTACCAGTAAATTAAAATAACGTTGAAGACAAAGTTAACACTTGATTTTATTTAAATTTGTATACAACCAACATATGGTATTTGATTTTAGTTTGGTGGGTTGGAATTTGTAAACAAACTTGAAGTAATACAATTATTTGTTTGGGTATAATTTCAATGCATTTGGTTTATTTTGGATTTTTATTAATAAAAATATATTGGATTATACGATGTTAATACATAAATATTTCATTTCTATAAATCATATAATGTTAAATTGTTATATTATCAAATGCTCACGTACTATATTATCAAATTGTTATATTATCTTAATAAGTCGATCTCTGAGATTACAGTTCGTGCTGTTTTTTTTCTTCTTTCTTGAACCATGTGAATTTATTTGAAAAAAAATAAAAAATCAGATATGACATATTGGGGATATAATAAAAAAATGTGAAAAAAAAAAAAGAAGGGAGGGACAAATGGGGTTCAATTGCCGCTTTCTTGTCTCCCTCTAAAGAATCAAAATATGAGTTTTGGTGTGTGTCCCCTTATTTTCCTCCCTAATCCTACTCTCCTATTAAATACACTTTGCGTGACACCCACCTCTCCCACCTTCTCTTTTTTGCCCTTTTTACCCCTTTTCCATTTTCATAACCTTTTTTCTTTTTCTCACTAACTTACTATTCTTTTCTAATATTTTCTGACAGTTTGTGAAGGGGATATTTGACAATATTCTTTTTCTTTTTCATTTTTAAGTTTATTAAATTTACTTATTTTGATTTCACAAAAACTTTGGTGATACATGGTCTCATTATTGCATTGTATGATAAGAAGCTCAAAACTTATTTGATAATGAAAAAATAGTGAGAAATGTTTGTTCAACAAACTTAAATCATCGAATATGCTCTTAAAATAGATGCACCTAATTTTATTTACTTTTCAATAAGTTAATGTTTCGATATGTCTGGATTAAACATACAATATAATTTTTGACATGTTCAGATTGAACATCATGTACACGTTCAACCCATCCAAGTTTAAATATCAATTTTCCAATTAAGTATTTTACATTGTCCGTTCTCAATACATCTCAACGCTTCAATGTAGTTTTTCTTTACAAAACTAACATAGAATGATCAAGCTAGTTGATTTTGTAGGTATTTTATATTTTAGGAAGGACAAGGGACACACTAGGAAGGAGAGGAGAGAAAAAATATGTATAAATTATTTATTTAAGGATTAGTTTTAATTATGGGGAGTGTATAGTCTAAAAAATTAAATAAAATATGTTCTTTAAGGACTAACGTTAAATATACATAAAAAAAATACAATAGATTAATGTTTATATGTAAAATGCAAGTGCTAAATAAAAATAAAATATATATGTAGGTACCAAATATATCTCTGTTCTTAGAAATAAAACATAATGATGATTTTTATTACTGAACTTTTTAGGAATATAAATTATCTCTAAAATGTAAATCCATAATGGAGGGAAAAAGATCCACACACAATCCCCTTTAGCTATATGTAAATAGTGTAAAAAATAATGAAATTTCATTTTATAAATACATAATAATATTAAGGTATGCAATATGAATAAGAAAAAAAAATACTTAAAAAAAAAGAAAATAAAAGGGAAACATGAGATCCTGAGAATCTTCGCATGAGGCACAAGTGGGTTGTTTTTACCAAAAAATACAAAAAGGGAAAATCTGCCGATTTAATATAGTAAAATTATTTACTGAGGTAAAAAGCCTTGAAACAAAAAGTCAAAAGGGGACGAGGAGGGGCATGCTTGTCATTACACATATGTAGAAGGGTGCAATCGTCATTTGACAATCTGGCAGGAATTTAAGCAGAACACTGTCCTCAAGAAACTGTAAAAAGGCATAATTGGCTGTCACCATTTACCAACCTGCAAGAACGACAGGTAATTATTTTTCTCTGCTCACCTTCAACGGCCACGATTGCATCTCTGCAGCCTATCCCAGCCGTTGATGGAATCCTCGGAAAAACTAAAGGTTATGGGCTAAATTCCACTTTTGCCCCCCTCATTGCCATTTTTTTATTTTTTCACTCGTGCTGAGGTTCGAGGTTCTCGGCCAAAGATAAACAAAAAACAACCATTCTCTCTCTCTCTCTCGCTCGCTTTTGTTTTTAGCGTTCTGCTTATGGAGGGGCCTTAAAAATTCTCACTGCTTTGCGTTTCCTTCTTTTTTCTACAGTTTCTTACTCAAACCTCCGATCCTCATCTTCTTTTAACCTATTTTCTTCCTACTGCTCTTCATTATTCATCTTCAGGTATGTTCTTTGCTGCATTCAATTTTTCCACTCTCAAATTACTTATTACTAATTGTATCTCCTAATTTTCTAGTTTTTTTTTTTTTTTTTTTTTTTTAATTTTCGCTACTCTTTTGTCAGCTTTAAATTCCTAATAAAGAGCTTAGATCTTGTGATTTTTTTTCATAATTTTCAAATTTCTTACGTTATTTCAGTATGAGTATGTATTGCAGCCAGCGTCCTGGATCTTCTTGTTTCCAAACATCTATGCGTTTATTTTTCTTATATTATTACTTCGTATTTTTCCTTCTTAAGGATTTTTTTTTTCCGCTTGATGATCGGTCTTCTGATATGTTTTTTCCCATGCAAATGTGAAAACTACATTTTTTCGATGGGATAATTCGTGAGAAGTGAGCTCTTTCTACTATTTTTGTTTTCTCTTATTTTGAAAGGAAAAATTGTGGGTGTCTCTTTTTTGCGAAGAAATGTGTTTTTATTTTTGTTCTTATTTAGTAGTAAATATTTTGAGTATTTTTAAAAAAAATTGTGGCGAATTTGATATTTAAATTGTCTCATCTTTTTATGTTTACCAAATATTTTTAGTAGATAATTCGTCTAAAAAAAAAAAAAAAAAAGAAAGAGAGAGAATCCAACAATTTTGGGTTTTTTCTTCATGATAATTGTATTCATTTTTCTCTAGTAAGAATCCCCAACCTACTTACTGTAATTATGGCAGTAATTATTTTAATTGTTCAGTTTAAAGATAAAGGGGAAAAAAAAACTACTTATGGCAGTAGTAGTTGTGAAAATTACAGTGGCCAATTTCCCCTTTTCTTTTTTGGAAGAAAAAAAAATGGTGCTCTTCTTACACTGCTTAAAATGGATTTAAGAGATTAGGATGAGGAGTTTCCTGTATGATATGCACTTTGTTCATGGAAATTGAACTGAAGTTGAATGACAAGAGTTTTGATTTTGTAGATTTATACAGCATTGTACAATCTTGAATTCGATGTCTCCACCGTTGTTGGGGATTGAGGGGCAAAGTCAGTGTAATGCTTCTTTGATGGCTTCTTCATCGACTATAGACTGTATTTCCCAGAATGGCTTGGGATTGAAAGAACGTAATTACTTGGGGTTATCCGATTGTTCATCGGTGGACAGCTCTGCTGTTGCGAGTGTGCCTGAAGAAAGCAAGAACAACTTAAATCTGAAAGCCACAGAACTGAGGCTTGGTCTTCCTGGATACCAATCCCCCGAACGAGATTCAGATTTTTCCATGCTGAGCTCGGCAAAGCTTGATGAGGAGCATTTGTTTCCGTTAGTTCCATCTAAGGATGTACTCTGCTCTTTGTCGCAGAAGACAGTTGTGTCTGGAAACAAAAGAGGATTTCATGATACGGAATCAAAAAACATTATGTTTACTGAAGGCAATTGGCTTTTAAATGCTGCAGGTGCTGAAAATGGACAGTCAAATTTAGTTGGTAATATGATCAACAGGTCATCTGGGGCTCAGTCAGCCATGAAATCGGAGGCGCCAGTGAAAGCATCACAAGAAAGTAATAACAAGATAAATGGTTCAAACACTAATAGTGCACCTGCTGCTAAGTAAGTATTGAAGACTAAAGAGATGATGGAGAAACATATATGGGATGGCTTTTGTTTGATTTGAGTTTAGTTTAGTAGTCTTAAGGCTTGTAATTGCTATATTATCTGCCATGTTGCAGGGCGCAGGTTGTTGGTTGGCCACCCATCCGATCATTTAGGAAAAATACTCTGGTCTCGAGCTCAAAGAACAATGATGAAGTTGATGGTAAGCCAGGTCCAGGTGCCCTATTTGTTAAGGTCAGCATGGATGGTGCTCCTTATCTGAGGAAGGTGGATCTGAGAACATACTCCACATATCAAGAACTCTCGTCTGCTCTTGAGAAAATGTTCAGCTGTTTTACTATAGGTAACAAGTTCTTGCAATATAGATTATATATCTAGCCCAGGTAATTAACGTAAATCAATCTTGTGGTTCAGGACAATGTGGACCTCAGGGAGCTCCAAACAGGGAAATGCTGAGTGAGAGTAACTTGAGGGATCTTATTCATGGATCAGAATATGTGCTGACTTACGAGGACAAAGATGGGGACTGGATGCTTGTTGGTGATGTCCCATGGGGGTGAGTTTTGTACTCATCAGCTTTGGTTAATGGCTTTTATTGCTGTCTATCTAGGGATGTCAACGTATCCGGGTGAGTCCCTGACCCACAAGGAATACGTATCCATTGACATCCCTATATTGACCATGAGTTAATACTAAAAAGGTGAAACAAGTATAGTTGAAGGCAGCTGCTCACAACTTAGATGTATAATTACCCTAACAAAAAGTATGAAAATTTCTTGTAGTATTCATCGGACATATGAAATCACCCTCCTGGCGCAGAGGACTCGACAAAACTAGTCATTTTCCTCATACATACTGGAGTTAAATGTTGTGCATAATTTCCTGCTAATTTGATAACCAGTTATGTAATAACCTAATAATACTCTTATCTGTACTATATCCATGCATATTAACCATCAATACCAGAGTACAGTCAACTGCAAGATCCAGTAGAATAGTCAAACTTTAGGTCTTCTAATTGCTACCTGTCTTCTCATAACTGCATAAAATTTATGAGACTGATTGGGCTTTTGGTTATGTTCAGAGATTTTACTGAGACTGCTCTATTGCCTTTTCTTAAACATCCTAATAATGATGGTTGCAGATTCAGCACAAAAATATTTGGCATTCCCTTTTGGATCTTTGTTTATACTACATTGAACAATTAATCAGTAGTTCCCTATTCCCAAGGGTGATGGTGTCTTTGTATTGTTTTGTAGTTGAGCTTTCAGTGTGCTGCTTTCTTCCTAACAATAACAATCGTTAAGGTTGATAGTATAGGTTTTTATAATAGGTTTTACATTTTCATCGACTTTACTATTCATCTCTTGACTCCTGCAGTCATCGTCATCATTTCTTGGAGCTTTGATGAGAACATAAGCAATCTTACAAACTTATCATTTGCTACAAATTGAGTAGATTTCATTTCACATTTTCACATTTTCAAATTTTATTAGTTAATTATCTCTCTTACTGTGTTTCTGATATGTGTTTTTTTCTTTGTTTGGTTTTGTTTTGTTTTAGGATGTTCATTGCTTCATGCAAGAGGCTGAAAATTATGAAAGGCTCTGATGCTATTGGATTAGGTGGGCTTTAATACATTATGCGATATTATGTAATGTCAAAACTCCATTATGATAATGAGGATTCAGATTAAGCTTCTAATTATGTATTATTTGGTTACAGCTCCCAGGTCTGCGGAGAAATCCAAGAACTGGAACTAGAACTTGAACGAGGATGTTTGCTTTCTGTTGGCTTAGTCAGGATTTATCCAACGAAGAAACAGAAGCATATAAATCTTTTGCTCGTTGTGAGTCAGATCAATTTTAGATGCCTTTTGTGGTGTCCCACCTGTTCCTTGAGTGCATTCTGTGTCTACTGTCTGCATCTTTTTTTTTTATCTTATGTTTACCCTGGTCTTGATTTTTAGTTGGCACTATAGTTCATATACTAAGTGTTTGTGAAGTTGATACTTCTCTATTGGAAGAAAAACTGCTTTGTGTTAATGAATGTGTGTGATCTAATACTTGTCATATGTGTTATGTACCACCGTTTGGATTGATTGCTTGCAACTATGAATTTGTGGCGTAATATTGCAAAAAACTGTATTTAAACAAGAACATTCATGTTGGTGAGATTCTCTCGAGTTTAGGTTTATTAAACCTTGAAGTTTATAAATGAGCAACGATGTGCAAAAAAGTTCATCAGATCCAAATTTTTTTATTTTTACATAGGGTTTAGTCCATACTGTGAAATTTTACATGTACTGTCATGACGACCAAGTGGAGTATTTTTCTGTTTTATCATTTGTCTTTCCTACAACTTGTGCACATGAAATATATTTTGCTTGGATTTTATGTTGTTTGATCAAAGCATATGGTATGTCATGTGATATGTAATATAGCAGGCCAGGGGGATTCAAATTGCAACAAAATTCTCCGTTTTTTGTTAAAAAAAATAAACAAAAAGGGATTTGTGTGGCAACAGAGATTCAAGTTATTACGTTTCAATTTACTTGCTAAAATATTCTAAAGGATTAAATGTAATAATCAACCCAAAGTGTAAAAATGTATTTTAATTTGCAATCTAAATTTTATTTTTATTCAAATGCATGTTAAAGTTCAAGAGTTTTTAATAGTGTAATCTAATCCTCTTTTCTAGCCAAATGCAGAGTTTTTAATGGTGTAATCTAATCCTCTTTTCTAGCCAAATGCACAATACGTGATTTTCATGAGGAAATTGAAAAATGATTATATGGTTGTTTTTATTCTTAGGAAAGTCATATGCAAGTGATTTTCATGAGGAAATTGAAAAATGGTTATATGGTTGTTTTTATTCTTAGAAAAGTTGCATGCAAGTCACATGATGTCCATGTCGTTGGTAAAATTATCGAAAAAAAAAGTTTAGGTTGTATTTTGAGAAACACTTGAACATCGGGTTGCAATCACAATGATACCTCAGATTAATTATCTATCTAACCATTTTCTAAAATTGCATTAGTCTTGTTACAGTTAAGTTTTTGATGTGGTTTTGCACTATGAGAATTTAAACTCCAATTTCATTGACCCAATATTGGATTTGAATCATTTGTATTCAGAAGCACAGTTTCACGATAGCAATGGGAAAACTATACGACTAATTAAGAGCAATATTTTTTGTTTTTTCTTTTTAAAGGACATAAATAATAGTTGACACGCATCGAAATAGTTAAAGATAGGGGGTGTCTATTGAGTGGTGAAGGTGTGTGAATAGGTAATTTTTATGTCATAAACTATTCAAAATGTCATGATTAGCTTGGATTAATAATTTAATATGTAAATATTTTGACTCCACACTATAACTTGAAAAGCTATTAAGAAACAAAATGAATTATAATGAGGTTGACTTCAAACTCGTCATTAATCACTTGTTTCTACTTTCTAGGCGTACAAATCTTGAGTTTCCCACTACAAGTGCGATTCATCATTAGAACAAGATTTAAGTCTTCAATTTAGCTTTTTTTGACACCTATATTCACTTAACATAACCTTATTTACCCACTTGATTAAATATTGTGGGATTTTTCTACTCTATTATAATTGTTACTATCAGCATTATGTACTTTTATCTTTTTCAGATTCATTTCATTTTTCGTCTCTAATGATGAAGAATTCAATAGCATATGGCCTGCTCTATATATACTGTCTCTCTTCCTCATTCCCCGACAACTAATTTTCAAAATTAAAAAAAAAAAAAAATTGTTTATTCTAACATATGTAAGATTTTTCATAGTTGATACAAAATGACATTATTAATATGAACATATTGTATGTTATATTAAAATTAAAATTATGCTTACATTTAAATTTACAAAATTAAATAAATATAATAATACGATATCACTCACTTTTTAATCGTTCCGAATCTCAAGATTCGAAATCAAAAAAATCATAGTTGAAACATTTCCGAAAACATTAGAATATAAAATGAAACGTGATATGCAAACATATATATATATATATATATATATATATATATATATATTGTGTTTGGCTCATATGGAAGCTGGTTAAATCTGTTATCCATTTTCCTGTTGAGATTGAAAATTCTTTCTTCCAGTGATTTCCTCATCACTGCAAATCTGAATCAATTTCACCACTTTCAACAGTTTAAGAGGAAATTTAAAAAATGAAATATTACATATGATTGAGTGTTCTCCTTTACTATTGATCTTCAGATTGCATTACAGTTTCCACAGTTTGCATCATGTGATATACGAAATAAGGTATAGCTTGTTTTCTTCAATTCATTACGTGGGCTCCACCTCCAGCTGAAATTCAAGGACAAACACTGTAGTTTTCTCCAAATTAACTTAACAAGTACAATAAGAAAAGACTGTAATGACAAAACCGAACTGATCCATTGATGAATCTGACATAAAAAGCTGATCTGATTAATTTGTAATAGTGTTTCATTCTTGCTTCTTACCATCACCAAGTAGTTTTATCTTCCTCAAGTTGCAGAGATGGTAATTCATTTGTGTTGGTTAAAAATCGACACAACAATTTGGAACGATCATTCGGGCCAACCCAAATTGTCATACAAATGAATTTTATTAATAGGGCTGGAATTGAATAAACAGTTATAAATGTACCAAAAATTTGAGTATCAGTTAAATGTGGCAAGTATTGTAGAGGTGAGAAGCATGGTTGTATGTAGACCCACAAAATGTGACGCATATAGATGATACTATGAATTTACTTGTGCATTGATTGAGTGCAACTATATGTAGCATTAAATTCTTGAAATTAATTAACATATCCATATAGTTTGGTTATATATGTTCCCTAAGTTGCCACATCTCCTTGCTCCATCCATACCCATAGTTGCCTTAGCACCATTTTCATGAAGCTTCCCCACTTGCCCTATATATATTTCAAGAAAAGTACCTATCATCATATTAATGTTCTTCAAATCAAACTTAGACTCCATTCATCCTTTGAGTTTGTTGGTCCCTATTTTCATGATGATAACACCTAGCAATGCTTCATAAGTAGGCCGGACCATAATTTTAATTTTGGGTCATGCCCTAAAAAAAAAAAAAAAGGCCTGCAAAAATATCAATCGTGGACATGTCTTAATATGTCCATAACTGATGTGTAAAGATAACATCCCTTTAAATATCGTGATTTGAAATGAATGATCGTGTTGAATTTTTGATACATCAGTGATTGACACATTAAAAATATGGGTAAGATAACAAACCTGTATAAAAATACAATTTGTTTTTTTTTTTTTTTTAGGTCTTCATTATAATAATCCAATAAAATTTGTACAAACTAATTTATAAAAAATCCGGGGGTGCAGGCTGGAATCTCAAATGTTAAAGTTGCTCTCATTATTTAAGCCCAAAAAAGGGAGTGAAATTAGCAATAATTAATTGATGGCTTTTTTATTTTTGGAAAAAGATCATACATATTTTGTAGAGTTGGAATGACGGAATCCAAGATATAAGCATCTTGAGGTCTCATCCTCAAACTTGGTGTTTTAGTTTAGGTTGTTACGTACTTACACTATATATGACACATAGTAATTCACAAAAACTTTTGTGAAATGCACTCGGGTCGACCCGACCCGCCATGTGCGTCCACGTGTATCTACACGCCGTCATGTGTCTGGGAGGGTGTGTCCAAACCCACCCAAACTAGTTCCCAAGTGTTGTACATTTATGTTATGTTAGTCATACATTTATGTTATATTGATCATATATTTATGTTATGTTAGTCATACCTTTTAGGGCTTTAGTTGTACCTTAACATTTTTTTAAACAGTCATTATTATTTTTCATACCCTTTAGTTATGTTAATCATACCTTTTACTTATATATGTTAGTCATATATTTTAGTTATGTTAGTTGTACATTTATATATTACATAAAAGTATGACTACCTTGATATAAATGTATGACTAATATCACATAAAAATATGATTAATACCACATAAATGTATATATGTATAAATTGTGTCGAAATTAGGTTTTTAAGGTTAAAGTATTACATGAAGGTATGATATTTGAACATAAAGGTATGACTAATATAACATAAAAGTATGACTAACATAACATAAAAGTCAGGAAAAAAAAATGCACGGATCCGGGCCAAATTCAACCCGACCCAACCCGACCTGAGTGAATGAATCTAAGATCCATGCACCAGTTGTACAGGAGACCTACTCATAGTAATTAAATTTTTTTAAGTTTTGTTACATATATAATTTATCTTTAGTTGGATCGCGGTGAGATCATTCCATAAATTTAATTAGATAGACAAGTTAACCTACAAAATAGAGTTTGACTTATGAAAATAAATTTGGATTGTTAGTAATGGTGATCCATTTCATTGAATAATATCCATCAAAAGGTTTAATATAATTTTTATTATAAAAAAAGCTTTAAGATTTAACAAATAATAGTTAATCAATTGCATATAATTTTATATTAAAAAATCATACTAATAAGGACAAACGCACAATGTGAGTCAAAAACATCTTCTCCCATAAACAATGCGCCGTTTTGAGAGGGAAAAAAGTGCTACTTTAGAGAATATTTATTAATAATTATACCCCTTTAATTAACTCAAACAATAAAAAACAGACATCATAATAATGGTATTGGGCAAGTGAGATAATTAGGTCCTTAAAGTTAGAGCCAAAATTATGCAATTTGTTTCTGGACTTTTAAACTAGACATATATGGAACCTTTGCATAAGAAATCCTCTTCATTTTATGTCCACAAAAATAATGTTGTCGTAATGATTTTCAATCCCTGTATTCTTGCTATTATCTGAGGTTAGGGTTGGGGGGCCTTGCATTACTTTAATTAGGAGTGTTATGACCCTTTCTCTTTTTTGATCTTCACTAACATTGTCTCACATAAGTTAGGATCAAGATAAATGCTACCCCACACATGAGAATAAGGAAATACTTTAAAACCCTTCTAAAATTATACCAAACATTTAATTTGTACTTTCTTCTTCGATTTATCAAGAAATGTGAACTAATTGAATCTAGATGAATACATGTACATTGTATAATTTTTTGAATATTATTGAGTTTTGTAATTTGTGTTTAACTTGTTTGGTTAGCAATCAGTTTGAACGAAAGTGAGTTGGAATCAAGCCGATCATTTGTTCTTCAATTGTTGGTTTTTATTCTCTCTTTTTTTACTTACCGGTGAAATTAGAGTGCAAATAAATTTTAAATATTACTAAATATGTTTCAAAGTAAGTATTATTGGTTTAGAAATCGAATTAGTTCCAATTTATCCGTCGGTTTTTCATTATCAAGAAGAATATCTGATTTTTTTTTCAACTTTACCCCTATTTTGTTTTTTGGGAATACATCAACTAAAAGTCTATCAACGTTTGGTAATATAGTCAATTTGTTCATATAATTATATCTATTAAATGATATTTTAATCCTTCTAAAAACATTAAACAAATTTTATTTTGAAATAGAGGCAATATCAAATATTTCAAACTTACTTATAAAATTATAAAGATAAATCTGGGTTGATGGTGGAATAATTTGGTTTGATTTTTGAGTCCTTGAGGAAAAAAAAACGTTGAATTTGGGTTAATGAAATGGTGATGCAAATAAGATAAGAAAAAAGGATCCATATGGGAATGAAGTGCATTACATTTACATGTCCAAATGATACTCCTTTTCTTGTCTAATTATTGAGTTAGTTGGTGAGGATTCTACGACCTCACAACATGCATGTGCCACAATTATCAACTATATTTCAACCACTAATTCCTTTCAATTCCATTTCTCTTTTCTACTATTTTTATTCTCATTTTCTTTTAACCAATACAATTAACTGAATGTGACACATCTTTTAACCATCACATCACCTGCTACATTTTCCACCCAATTAATTTCCTCAAATTCTATCCTAACTATTTGGTGTTACCATAATCTTATTGTATATTGAATTATTGTTTTCTTTTTCTTTCCAAATATGTTATATATCACTCATCATGTAATGTTAATGTATCATTAGGAAAAATATTCGGGGAAGGTTTCCCTCGATTTAGTAAATTGGAATAAATAGTTTATTTATACCTGAAGTATATATTTGATTTTTCATTTTTAAAATATCTGAATCTCAATTCATATTTTATCATTATGGTCAGTTTCACTGCAAACTCACTTTTAATTCCTCTCAATAGCCTCCCCACCAAATTAAAAAAAAAAGGGAATGGGATGTTTAATATTCTAAACAATTAAATGCTCCATGTGGGATTTCAATTGATTAGGTTGGATTTGTTTAAAACGATTTAAACCCCCAAAAATTAGTCAATATATTTATTTATAATGATGTTGACTAATAACAAAACTCAATTTTGACTTGATCATGATTTTAGCAGGATAATTCCTAGTACTTGGAGCCTTATAGGTTGCACAAAATAAGCATACTTTATCCATAAAAAATATTTAGCATTATTTAATTAAAATATCCAAAATTCTAGACCATATAACTTTAATTGTCCTAAAATTTTACCCTGCGTGAAACATAGGCTAGCATCCCCATTTTCATACAAGAAAAAACCTCTTTGCCTAAAGAAGTGACTTTACAGTAAAATGGTATCCCATGTCCATTTATTGTCCCTTCATTAGAGAAATGCATGATTTTTTTTTCCATTTTATTTGGTATTATATTTGTTATTTTATATATCACCACGTACGACTTTTTACTATATAATATCAATAAAAATAAATATTATGTGAAGCACTAATGAAATACATACAGAAATTAAAAGAAATTTATTAAACATATATGAATAGTATCTTTCCTCAAATCTATAGGTTTAAGGATGTTTGATATGTCTATGAGTTGATATGTCCCTAAAAGAGATTATTAAGTGATAAGATCACTATTAAAATTAATGTTAGACAAAGTAACTTGGGATCTTTCCCATTCTATTCTATGGGCTGGTCATGTGCAAAATGGTTTCTTTTTGTCCATTTACTTCTTTAGTTGTTCTTTCATTTTCAAACATTAAGTATTTTTTAATGGTTTCTTTTTAATTAAATCTTCATACTTGTCTTTATTGCACAATATTTATTCAAAAGGGCACTGAGAAAAGAAAAAAAAAAGAGGAGATGATTGGTACTTGTTCCTAATTTATAGTAAATGTATATATTAGTTTTTTTGACATTATTATTTGGTGAGTATCCACATCATATGGCTTTTTTATTAATTGTCTAGATCAGGTGTATTGGGATACTCCCAGTGGAACTAAAATTATTAATTAAATTAATGGTTTGATATTGGCACAAATCAGGACAATATTAGCAATGATTTTGAAAGTCAAAAGAGAAAATGGGGGTGGGTCTTGGAGACCACATTAATTGCAATCTTTAAATATAAATCGCTTAGTTAGAGAATCACTTAATCAATGCTGCCTTTGTTTATAGCCCAAGTGAATGAGGAATTCATTAAATATTTATTTCTTAAGAGTATATATGGTCCAAAGTAGGATCATGTTTCTTTAATAACACAATTCTAAATTCACGTCTGACTAATTTAGGAGATAACAACTTAAATCTTTAAATTTTAATCATTCAAATTATGGAATATGTTTTGAAGATTCGATTTTAAAGACCCAAACAGCAGATCCATGTTTTGTTGTTTAACAAATTATTTTGAAAACTATTTTGACCTTTGATGCATTTATAGAGTGCTTCAATTAAATTCGCAAATTCTAAATATTTCTTCGGTGATGATTTTGATTTTATAAAGTTACTCAGCCAAACATCCTATTAATGGGTCGGTTTAGTAAATTTTAAATTATGAAACTGATAAGAAATCTAGTTTTTATATATTATTAATGGACACATATATAGATAAATAATGGTAACTAGTGATTTAAACATGATTGGATGATAAATGTGGTGGCTGGAAATTATGTTGAAGGTTAGAAGTATGAGTTTGAATTTCAGTGGAAGCAAAATAAATTAAAATTTTGGTCCCACCATTTACACAGCAACAACTTAGATCCAAAGGGTCAATTTGGTTATTCAAAAATTATTTTACAACTTAAAAATTGACTTTCTCTTTCCAAATTAATTAAGTCCAGATTTGGGTTATAAAATAAATAAAAATAATGGTAAATAATAAGAGTGAAGATCTTAATTTGCTTCAGAAATGGGTAATAATATTGAGATCTTCACCCCATCCAAGGTCCAGTTGTATTGTTATAACAGCAAAGTGAAGCTACATAAACGATGATTTATTTTATGCTCACACCCCAATAAAAATGATTTCACACTATAAAATATTTAGCTTAACGAAGTTATTAGGATTAATTAAGGAGTATTAATTAATGGAAAAGGTCTGAAAATCTGAATTATGTGACAAGCCATGACGAATTCATATTGGGCTGCTCTGAATCATTTGTTAAGTTTTTTAATAACTTCAAATTTTGAAATTATTCAAACTAAAATGAAAGAAATCGGATAAAAAAAAATCCATTTGCATAATAAAGTTTATTAATTTTCTGATACCAATACATTTAATTTTAAATAAATTCATTTTAATTGCAGATGTATCAATGTGTAGACATCTAATCATCTAATTATAATACAAAGAGAAGGTTGTCATGGAATTATAAAATTCATTTTATAAGAATTTCATTTTTATTTTATTTTGTAAAATTCAGTGTGTACAAAAGTACGAATTTTTTTTGATCATGATAGGATCCTAAAAAAATGGGTAAAAATTAATATCTTGATCTGTTTCATCGATGAAAAGTCTTAACTCTGAATGGTGTTTTTCATATTATCATATCATTCATTAAAAAAAAAATTATAAGAATTTGAAGATTAAATCGAGTTCTTGTTGAATAATTTTAAAACAATTATCTACAATTATTATTAGCGACAAAAAGGAATGTAATACTAATGTTAAAATAGTACATTTTTAAGTATAAGATCTTATATATATATATATTCTTTCTACAAATATAATAAACACACCTACCTCAAAATTAACCTAATCAATCTGATTGAAATTGAAATCATCCACCATCTAATTGACCGAATTTAAATTAGTAGTCAGATGAATTTATTGCGTGGTGGCATTTATAATAAAAGGGGAAAAATCAAGAATCTGTACATGGGTCTGATCTGACAACAATAGCAAGTCTGTAAAATCAGATATGCAAACATATCAAAGATGTGGAATTAATTGACAAATTATTCTTATTTTTGGTTAAAAAAAAAAAATTGTAGTCACTGTGGTACCACTAAATAAACCTTATTTTTATGTAATAGTCTGCAAATCATATGAGGAAAAACAAAAGCTAGCTTGGAGTTTGAATTTGAGACATTTGCCTTAAGTATCTAACTCTATACCATTGATCACCCTCATTACATATAAATTATTACTCAATCATTTGAAAACAAGTGTCAATTAAAATTGTTTCATAGAGATTGAAAAATCATCTAGTACATATTATTATAGATAAAATAATTATATTGCCCAATATTAAATAACACAATCAATATATCAGATAACACTCATTTCTACCACAATTAGGATATTAAATTATTTTATAATATATTTTTTATTTTTTTGTTGATAAGATATAAATAGCATCTCTCACTGTATCAGTTACAAACATTGCATTATACAAATATATGTGCAACTATTATCTTAGATTTGCACAAAAATTATAATAGGAAAATAATAAAAATGTATGTTGCGATGGAAAAATAAATTTTATTTCATTTTGTGCTATAAAAAACTATATACCACCAATATGTATTCTACTAAACAAAAATCTTGTAAAAAAACAAGATAAAGAAAAAGTTGGAAGAAAGATTATAAACCACTTGTTAGTAAAAAAAGAAAAACAAGAAATAAATTGAAATAATTTTTTTCTAATGAATTACGCTTATTTGTTATTACCGTAGTAGTAGTATTAGGGCACCACACCAATTCATTTTGAGGTGTTATTAATTAAAACATGGGTGGTGTTAATTAATGTGAGAATATTTTTAAGTGTGTGTTTTTGTGTAAGTATGAGTGTGTTAAGATGTAAGAATAGCATTCTTGTCCATTTTTTAATTATTAGCTAATGATTGGATTGAGTGTGTATTATTGGATAAAAATAATAGAATAAAAATTAGTGGATAATGAGATCCACATGTAATAATTGTATTTGTGTTAAATTAATGTAAATTTGTGTTAAATTGATATAGAGATGTATTTTTAAAAAGTAAATATTTTTAATTAGTATGTTGGCATGTGAATCACACGCTAAAATGGTGTGCTAATAAACCATTAATGTGGGTGCCCTTAATAGTAATATTAATATTATTATTAGATGAAAATGAAAATAGTAGTGTATTAAAGTCTGACGAAGGTTGCATATTTTCGTTAAAACCTCGGAACTCACGACGACGACGTTCTGACATTGCATTTACTGCTTCTGATTCTGTGTCCCTGCACCCCACTGCCCTAGCCTGGGCCTGCCTTCCACGCCCAATCACGTGCCACTTCATTCTCTCTCTCCCCTTTTTAATTTACTCCAATAGAGATTGAGATTGAGATTTGAGGAGAGAGAGAGGAACATAATTACGCCGCGAGAAGATAATAATGAAAGATTGATGTTCCCGATTAGCAAAAGAGTGGTTAATTAAGTGTGGGTAAAAATTATTCGACAATAATTACCCAACACACTTCCTTTTTTACTTGGGAAAAGATACCAATCTCACTTTTACTGTCTGATGGGACTGAGTTGACCCACACTGCAATATTCCAAATATTCATCCTTTTTTTTGGATGTTGGAATTACCAGCTCCACTATATGTACGTAGTTAATTTTTGCATGTTGCAAATATTCATTAATTTATGTCAATTTGTGTGTGTGTATATATATATATGTATATTATGTTTATATGAGTGTTGGAAAAACATATAAAATCAAATCCAATTGTTTTCAAATTATCACGTGATTGAATTTGCTTTGGCTCTATTATTGTTAATATTAATGAACTTTACAATACAAGTATTCTATAGTTATTTAAAATTCAAAATCACAATAAGTCACAAGAAAATTGTAAAGGTCAAATCTAGTAATGCGTTAAAAACATTCATATTTGATGTTTTTCTGCTTTGACAGAAAAAGTTGCGTCATTTTTTTCAACTGTCATCTATGCATCAAATTATTGGACAAACAAAACAATCAAAACATATTATATTCTCATTTTCTTTTCTTCTTTATTTTTTAATTCATTTTATTTCATTTTCATTCTTTTATTAATAATAATAAGGAATATTATGTAATAGTTGTTGTTAGTGCGAAAAATAGTTTAAACTACTATAGATGAGTGGCGATATTTACGTTATAATATACAAAATCTACAATAAAATACCGTGCAGTGGTGATATGTTTTTTTAGAAAAAAATTATGTTTTGAAATTTGAGTAAAATAATATCTGAGATATGAAATAGTAAAAATGGAAAAAAGAATGAAAACGGAGGAATAAGAGGAGGTGGTGAGTGTTAGTGTAAAATGTCAAATCAAAAGGGTAAATGGTACATGCATGAGTCGCGTCTCGGAATCGTACTCTACTCGCATACGGTGCCCATTTTCCTAACTCATTTTATATATGCATCATTTCCATCAATTTCTCAACCTCTCTAGTGTCTAATTTTGTCCTTATTACCATGTCATCTTCTTTTCCTTTCCTACTATCATGTTATGTATCTATCACTCCATATTGCTATACATGTATCATGAGTCGGGTTGTATTCATGTTGTGTTATTGTGTCATGTTAAAAATTGTCATCTCTAAATGTTGTTTTCATTCGAAATTAAGAAAGATATGTAAATCGGGTTCTGGCACTTCATCCGATTAATATATGTTTTAAATGCTAATATATAAATCTTATTATGATTAGGACTGGAAAAAATTCTTGAAAATATTGGTATATCGCACTTGTTATGTTGAAAAATCGAATTTTGAGTTAGATTTCGGTGCATTCTACATCAGTTCTTACGTCTAGTTTCAGTGATTGAGTTAGTAATCCTGTAAGGTTCTTGGGTGATAATTATGGTTTTGTTTATTCCGATGTTCAAGGAGAGTTTAGACGCTTTGTTGTAGGATGTGAATCTTTGTACATTGTATCCTTTGGGTAATCCTCATACCCATTTTGTTTTGCAATAAAAATCTCACTTTATTGGGAAAAAAAAAAACCAAATGTTTTGGTATATCAAAATTTTCAATACGGTATGATATCGTATTGAAAATTTCGGTATGTTAACAATGTGATAATTTAAATTTGATATATTAATCCCTTGTATCACAAAATCAAATAAAAATAATTTTTCTACCGTACCATATAATTTTGTTACTTTTCTACCACAATTTGGGTGAAAAGTCTAACATAACTTTTACACTAACATGTGTATGGTGCAATGTTGTTGACTAATGTAATGAGAGATGTCATTTATGTTTGTCTTATCAACATGAGTAAAATTGAGAATTTTTATGTACAAAAGTATATATATTATCTATTGTGATATACAATCAGTATCCTAGTTATGGTAGAAAGAAATACTATCCCATTTAAATTTTCCGGTATACCAAAAATATCGATGATACTAATATTATTTAGTAATATATAAATAAATAAATAAATATATATATATATATATATTCCACATTCATATATTAAAATTTAATATTTGCCTTTTTTGGGGTACGGTGTATGTATGAGAATTTTGATAATATATAATATACCAAACCATCTTTAGTTGTGATAATTTGATGTAGAAGGTATATAATAGTTCCATTAAATCGGAGAGTCTACTTGAAAACCAAATAACATATAAATACGTAACTACTTAATTATTTTGTAGTCTATAACATTCAAATTCCACTTTTAAATTGGTTGATATTAATTAAAAAAAGTATTTCTCTTATGATTATTATTAATACTCTATCAATTATACAAATATTTTTTAAATTGAGGAAAAATAGGTGGATAGTGACGTTGGTGGAGATTTATCCAATTCAACCAAAATTTGCATTGAAAGTGTTTTATGTAAATGTGTTCAAATATGTGATTTTGCGTGATAGAAAGGAAGACAGTTTCTAAATTTGAGAAAAAAAATAGTGCAGGTAAAAGGTGTACCCCATTCTTGTGTTTTGTTGGATTAGTAAACTTACCCTTTCTACATAAATACTTAGATTTGAATTAATCAAATAACTACTTTGGCCATCTTGGCTTGGAACTTGGGCTCTATTATCCTTTTTCAAGGTTGGACTTTCACCAAAATAAACAAAATGGAATTTTGGTATATTGTTTATTTATGATTGGTCAATTGGATGTAATTTTGGGGAATTGGTCAACACGATCAAGAGTAATTGATATAAGGATCTCTAAGTCCAATTTAAAATATTTTAATACAACAGTGATGTATCAATAATTTGTACCAATCTCAATAATACAACAGTGATGTATCAATAATTTGTACCAATCTCAAATGAGGTACACAAGTGAGGTGCTCATAAATATAGTGCATGACTGCATGTTACTTATCTTTGTTATATTTATGAATAAAAAATTATAATGTCCATAACTTACATGTAAAAAACTCAATTTGAATATGCTACGGTGATAAAAGAGGGGAAAAGAAATGAGATACCATCATACAATTAGGATATTGAATTATTTTTTTATCACAAGAAATAATAGATATATTTTTTTACTACAAATATTTAAAAAACACAAAAACAAATCATATCGGTCAATAATATTACACTATATACATACGAGTGCAAAAGTTATTTTTGAATTTTTAACCAAATTATGGGAAAAATGTATATGTTATAATAAAAAAATTAATTTTATTTAATTTCATGGTATAAAAAACATTTAAATTGAAATGGGAGAATTAATTGGAAAGACGGGGTAGATGTAAGTAGGTAGACAAGTGAGTCTGTCACACGATGGAGACTAATTAAGGCTGAAAGATTCTCATGTATTTTGGTTTCAATCTTTCATGCATTTTCACCTCTATCTTTTGTCACACTCTCAATATATCTTCCATTTTTTATTTATTTTCAAGAGACGAGCTCTACCTCATCCTCATTCAAGATCAGTTCTTCAATGCCCATTTAACCTATATATGGTGGGGTCCCTATTTTGATTGTAAATATCATTACTAATTTACTACAAGGATAGATTCAATATCCAAATTTTACCACATGGAATCCATGATTTGTACTGTATATAATTTGGTAATTTGTTTACATTTACCACATGATAAGCTTAAAAATATATTTTTATCCTTTAATTAAAATCGTGTGAAGACCCATTGGGTCAAAACCCAAATTATAATCTAAAAAATCAAATATCTCGATCAAGTATCATAATTATCAAGCGATAGACTGAAAAAGACCTCAACCCCTAAACATATGACCAAACAAGAACACCATATCAATTGAGCTCATTATATCAACATCAAACATGCATTGATGAAATGAAGGACAAATTTGAAGGAAAAAAAAAAAGTAATTAACTTGATTTTGATTTTGATTTAACTAGATGATTGAAATTAAAAACAAAACTTAATAATTATGGATATGTGATGATCAATCATGCACACTTATTTTGCCCACACACCACTTGCCATTTATTAGGAAGACCCATATAAATTGGTACAATTTTGATAGTGTAGCTTTAATCAATGGAATCATTATATAATTGAAGAAGAATACAAAGTGTTAGAATGATGAGAAAGTATTAAATGTATTTGTCATAATGTGAGGGGTCTCTCCCCCATGATTAAAAGTGAATGTCTAAAGGCTTGAATTGGTTGTGCAATACAGTGAGGACTTTAATTGTTTTTTTTTTCACAATCAATTAATGAGACAAACTGGGAAAATTTATTGAATCAATTAATATGGCCGCAGGCTACAGTTCAGAAAATGCACCTAACTATCTTCACCCATTTATTCCTACATGAATTGTTTGATAATTATTAATCAATAATTTTTATATTTTAAATATTGTTAAACAAAAGTAGCTATACTATGATATTCGTTTCTGTAATATATATTACATCTAACAATTAAACAACTTGACTTTAATTTTGTTATATGCTCTAAGTAAACTCCATCCTCATGGAGTGTATATATAGGAACTACAAACTCGACCATTTAGTGTATTTATGGACGATTGAACTTGAAACTTCGACTTCAAACATATAACTTTAAACTATTTGATATTGGGATAATAAAACACTGTTATTCTTTTTTCATAAATTTTCAATTTCAGCTGAGTTTCTTGTGAGTTTGTCATATGGTTAAGTCTTTAAAATTCATTAGGTATAATTTCATTTATATATAAACTCAAATTGTCGAATGTGTTTGAGACTGCCGCATAAGATTGATTTGTATTTTTTATTATCAAATTAATTTATTTTATTCTATTTAGTGGTTAAGGGTTTAAGTTAAGTGTGTGTGTGTGTTACGTGTGTATATATATCCTGCAATACATGACATCAATTATCAAAAATATATATTTGATCAAAATTTTGTGGATTTAATCCTAAGAGGTTTTCTTTTCTTTTTTTTAACACGAGGTTTAAGAAATATTATAATTTCTTTAATACTTAATTTCACTTAAATACCAACCAGATGATAAACTATTTAAACAGTTTGTATTGCTACAATATGTTTTTAGAATTAACTAATACAAGTATCAAAATAATGCTATTGATGGCTAAATATATACCATCTAATACATTTTGTGATAGTGTTCCTTCGTACTATAATAGAACCGGTATAAATATTTATGATATTTTAATGAAATCAAGATAATGAAAAAAAAATAAAAGAAAGAAAGAACCTAACCCATTGTATCAATATCGGTTGCCATAAAAGACAATAATCCTTGGTGAAAACTTTAAACCAAAATTTGTTATTTTGCCCTATTTTCTCCTCTCTATCTGCAGTCTTTGATGTAATATATTTATGAGCAATAAATCAATTTGCATGAAAAGTACAAAGAGTTGTCAGGGTTTCAAAGAAAGAAAAAAAAAACCATTAAAAGATCTGCAATGGCAGAAGAGAAATTCCAGAAATAAGTAAAAAGTAGAAATCTTTGGAAGCTTATTATAAAGGCAAAAGTGCAGATAGATATACAGTTCGATGATTATATTTATGTATACAACATCTTATTATATATTAAGCTACGTATACTAGCATAAATATTAACATAATAATATATTACTATTATGCGTGTAATGATTTAATTAATTATTTCCTTTTCAGTTTTTTCCAAAGACGATGTGTGAATCAAACCTATGCTCGAATCGAGATGCTTTAGCAAGTTCTTTTTTTCGAATGAAATCAATTTATACATAAAAGAGATTCACAATAAATTCTTTTATAATTGACTATTTGTCCCACTGTTAGAGATGTTCATACATATCTGAAATCCAGAAGATAATTACTTTAATGCAATAGAATACAAGATAACTTTTAGAATAAATTATTCAAATTATTTTATAAAGAATATGTTTTATAATATCTATCATTTATCAATAAAATATCTTTAGACTCTATTGAAAAACCAACCTAACAATTATTTAGACCATTAAGTTATTGGACCCCACCGATCAAATTATTCAAAAAATTAATTATTCATCGGTTACCAATACACCTATATATATATATATACATATTTATATATATATATATATATATATATATATATAAGTTTATAAGGTTGTCGAAAATTGATTTATAGTTTCTCAATTTAAAAATATATGTTATTTTAGAATTTTACACATAAACTAAGAAAGTTGATCTAATGATATATATTTATCTAAATAGATCAGTGATACATATTTATTTAAATACAATTATTTAAGATAAATTTCAAAAAATCATTTTACATCTCATTTAATTTGAGAGGAGAAGTAAATAAGAATACTTTTTATAAAATATAATCTAATGTCTAGAAATTTTATAGTGACATTTAATTTGAGAAAAAAAAAAATTTGTTCAACGACATTCATTTTGTGATGCAGTGAGTATTAATTTGAGATTTTTGAAATAAGTTCTCAATTGTATTTTGAATACAAAATAGTAAAGATAAAAAAATCAATAAACCCATGTAGAAGTGTGAAGGGAAAAGATAAAACCAAATAAAATGGTAGTATATATATATGTATTTTTTTTTTGATCATGATATATATAGTAAGAAGTTTTTGTAAAAATTAGGCAAAATATTAGAAGATTTACTAGGTGTATACTTAGTGTGAAAAACATCTTCTTGTCTAAATTATATGTCATTTGACATTTTTTGGCATAAATTTTGAATCGTTTAATTTTGTTATATGAACTAAATTCGATGCATTTTATCATATTGGACAAATCATAACCGTGGTCAAAATCAACAATTATAATTTATCTGATATAATAAAATGAATCAAATTTCAAAGTGAAGCAATTCAAAATTTTATTTGAATGAGAAAATATATATAAGAGAAAATTACAGCTATATAGATTAAAAAAAGAAAGTGGAAATGTAGTGTTGTTCACGGTTCGGCAAACCGCCGGTTCCGGTTCCGAACCGGCGGTTCGGGAAACTGGCCACCATGGAACCGGAATCGAACCGGGATGGTTTCGGTTGCGGTTCCGGTTCCGAACCGCCGGTTAAACCGGAACCGGCGGTTTGGTTTTCGGTTTTTTTTTTTTTTTTTTTTTTTGGCCAAATTTTTTTGAACATTCTGCTTCTCGGTACCGCGGTACCGAGAAGCAGAATGTTCAAAATATTTTAAACTGCTTCTCGGTACCGCGGTACCGAGAAGCAGATTGTTCAAAAATTGCATTTTTTGTAATTTTAGTCTTGTAATTTTTATATAAAGTTTTGAAGGCTTTTAACAAAGTAAAATGAGCGAAAATTAATAAAATACAATCAAGTTTAAAATTACAATAAAATATTAATAGTGTATAAATACAAGTACAATATATGTTCCAAAATCCAAATATATTACAAATTACAATCATAATTTTTGAATCATACTTCATAGGTCGTAACTACAATATTTATTGAATATTTGAATTTAAAAGATTACAACTTTTTTATACAATATAATTGAAGAAGAGGGAAAAAAAAATTGAAAGAGCTTGAGTTTCATTCTAAGATTGAAAGTGTAACTTCCAAACTTAAAATGAAATTGCCTACGTATCCTTGTGAAAACGAAGGAATCAAAGCTCACGTAGTTCTCTAACTCACCTAAACTTACCCTCACTCGTTGGTTCCGGCGGAGGAAGACGTGTTTGAATCGTATCCATAAGTGTCATCTCCATCGGAGTCTAAATGTGAGAAATCGAGATGTTGTTGACGGTTGTTTGCTCTTACCCAATCTTCAAGGAGAGTAATGTTTTGTACATTCTCCTTCGTCAACTTATTTCTTCTTGAATTCAACATGTGTCCTCCTTTGCTAAAAGCGTGTTCGACCGCAACGTTTGAGGCGGGACTTGCAAAAACATCCTTAGCAATAGTGGTTAGAATAGGATAAGTGGTGATCCTTCTTGACCACCACTTCAATAAATCTATAGGATTTTCAAAACTAATTTGTTCAAATGTGGCACCTAAATAATTATCTAATTCTTGACAAGGGTTACTACCTCTAGCTCGTTTTTGTGTTCTTACATCATAAAAATTATAAAATTTACTAAGTGTCGGAGCTCCATGTTGACTAGATGATTGTGTCGATTGACTACTACCTTGATCAATTATGTCATTACTAGAATCACCTAAAATTTGTTTATATTCTTTAAAAAAATTGTATAAATTTGTCTTAGTTCTACCTACAACTTCATTAGGTTTAGGAATATAATCACATAAATCATAGTCATTTAATATCATATTGGGGAACAATGCATTATAATACATGTTTAGCAATTCTTCCAAGCCATCTTCTCTAAGCCTAGGATCTAATAACTTGGCACATAAAAATATATCCGGAATTTCATGAAAATATTTTAACCATTTTGTTTTCATTACTAAGCAAGTGTTACCTAAATAATCACAAGTTGAATATTCATTTAAAATTAGAGCAATTTTCACACAATGATCTATAGCTAAGGGAGAAGTAGGATAATAACATCCACTTAGTTCTCTAGTTGCTTCTTCAAAAAAATTTAAAAGTTGAATTAAATTTAAACATGCATCCCATGAATTTTCAAATAAAACTACATCATCATGTGGATTTTCTATATAAAATTGACAAAGCATAGACCTATATTCATACGAATCTTGAAGCATATAATAGGTAGAATTCCAACGATGTTTAACATCAATTACAAATTTTTTAACTTCTAAACCATGTCTCTTACAAAACCTAGCCCATTTTTTATGATAGACCGTAGAGTTAGCAATTTCATAAATAGCATCTTTAATAGGTTTAATAAATCTATCTAATTCTTCTAATCCATCTTGAACACATAAATTTATGCAATGACACATACAACGAATATGAAAAAAATTTCCTCCAATTGGAGGTTGACAAAAATCAATCAAGTAAGGTAAACTAGCAGTATTACCACTAGCATTATCAAATCCCATGGAAAATATTTTTCTTAATATACCATAATCATTTAATACATGTCTAATTTTTTGAGCAATGTTTAAAGCCGAATGTTTTTCATTAAAATCAATGTATGCAATTAAACGTTTTTGAACAATCCATGCATCATCTATCCAATGACAAGTAATACCCATATAATGGTTCTTTTTATATGGATCCTTCCAAACATCACTACATATAGAAACTTTTTGTTTTAATTTTTTTAGATCTTCAATTAATTTCAATTTATGTTCTCCTACCATTTTTTCTATATCCCTAGTTACGGTGTTTCTACTTATTTTTTTACATGCCGGTTGTAAAAAAGTGCTAGTGTATTTTTCATAAGCATCATCGGTAGGAAAATTAAATGGAAGATGTTTCTCGGCAATCAATGCTACTACGTCTTTCCTATTATTTAATTGACTAAATTTAAAAGTTAGAGAATCCATACCTTCCGGTTGCGTCGAAGAACCGGTAAATCCTCGAAGTTGCGTTTGCCCTCGTTCGATGCCCACCTTGTCGGGATGCTTCCTCAAGATATGGTTGGTGAATGTCTCATAGCCTCCTCGGTGCTTGAATTTGTACGGTTTTGCACAATGGTTGCACGTGACTACGTAGTCGATGTTGCTATTCGGCACTTTCTCCTTTCTAAAGTGAACGGAGAAAATATCCGAACGAAGAGTAGAAGGATCACGAGAGGTAGTGTTTCGAGTATTACCACTTTCTTGTGTATCTCTTGCCGCCTCTACTTCTTCTTCGACTTCCGCAAAGGCGGCGGCGGTATTAGGGCCTAGAGTCTCCTCCAAATCCTCTTGATTATATTGATACGAATCAATATAATCATTGTCGGCATCATCGTGAAGAGATTGTGGTGGCGGCATCGACATCAGACTTTTTCCTTTTCCACGTGAAGAACCGGCCGAAGAAGAACCTTTTCGAGACATTTTTTTTTGGATTTGAAATGAAAGAGAATTGAAATAAATTTGGAAATTGAAGAACTACAAAAATAAAGAATGAATTGAAGTAGAATTGAAGTAGGATTGAAACTTGAATGTGTGAGCTTAAGAGAGTGATTGAATCAAATTGGTGTAAAAATTGTGGGATGGAGTGGGGGTATTTATAGGAATTGAAAATTCAAAAAAAAAAAAAATTGGGACCGGCCGGTTCGAACCGCCGGTTCGAACGATCTTGGCCGTCCATCTCCAACGGTCGATTGATCAAGACCGTAGGATCAAAATTCGGATCCGAACCGGCGGTTTGAACCGCCGGTTCAAACATCTAACGGCTACTTTTTCAAACGGCTATTTAATCTAAGCCGTTGATCAAAAAACGGCTCTTTAATCCTATTCGTACACGTGGCATCCAAAAATAAAATTAAAAAAAAAAAGAGAGAAAACCGGCAGTTTGGAAATATTGGAACCGAAACCGAACCGGGACCGGTCGGTTCCCGGTTTCGGTTTGAACCGGAACCGGATCAACGGTTCCCGGAACCGTTGACCGGCCGGTTCGAACCGGTCCGGTTCCGGTTTTTCAAACCGGTTGAACAACACTATGGAAATGCCTTCCAAGAACCCTTTTCATAATGAAAGTTATTTTTATACGCATTGATTTATTAAATAGTTTTTCTATCTATTTGATATGGTTAAATATTCAAATTGTTCTTATTACAAAAATAAAGTCAAGATAATAAGTAGAAATGTTATTTTCTTATGATGCCTAAACTATGACATTTTGTCCCCATTTGTTGGTGTCTAAACTTAAAAAAAATTCAATCATGAACTTTTTTTGACATTTTTCGGTCAAAACAGTCATTTGAAAACTCAAAAACACAATTCACCTTCAAATTTTAGTCAAACTGAACTCCTTTTGAAATCAAATTACAATCAAAAGTCAATTTTATAATTTTTATTTAATTCAATCCCAAATCAAACAAAAATAATTTTAAGGTATTGAATGGTTTTTATTCGATGCAAGCTCGAAACTGATTCTACTTATAAGTAGTGAGACCCAATTGGAAGGATTTATATATGTTTTTAAATATAATAAAATGGGTATTATTATGAGCATATGAAAATGGATAAAAAAGAAGTAGAGTGTTGAATAATATTGAAAGGGGGTGACCTTGAGGGTGGCAGTTGCATCCACTCCGTTGACTTATTACAACCTCCATCTGCCGGTCATTTTTCTATTACCAAAACCCAACAGATTCCCACTTTAATTTAATTAAAAAAATAAAAATAAAAGAAAGAGAGAGAGAGAGAGACGATTTCATTTCACATATGATGGTTATTTGGAGGTTTCTGCTCTCATCTTTTAGCGTTAATTATGCCTCTCTGCAACTCTGTTTCTTTCTGAATATTAACTACATTTTTTAAACCTCTCAAGAAGAAAGAAGAAGAAGAACAAGAAGAAGAACAAGGTGTGTCATTTTCTCTTCTTCTTTTATTTCCTTTTGTCCTCTCTCTCATTTGTCTTGTGCAATTCCACAAAACATCTTTTTACCTTTCATCATTATCTTCTCTACTGTCTCTATTCAGAGATCATCATATCATCATAAAGCTGAGCTTTGGAGATCAGAGGTACGATAATGGTGAATTTGAGCTGGCGTAGAGCTTTCTGCACTTCCATTCCCAAAGATGAAGACCGCATCATCAAGGATCAACCCGACCCATCTCCCCGGGTCAAATCCAGATTCAGTGGCTTCTTCTCCGAACCCTCCACTCCCCGTATGCATTCTCAGCCTGTGTCCAGCCCCACCTTCCGCTGCAGAACCACCGCCACCACCCCCGCGGCGCCGCCGACCACCAAGCTCCACTGCAAAACTAGGAACAGCCCCAGATTCTTCCATAGCTCCGCCCCTTCCTCGCCCCGATCCCCCTCCGCCTTCTCTTTGATCAAATCAGGCCTCCGTTTCTCTAAGGTGTTGAATTTGGTTTAATTAATTCTTGACAAGATGTTTTCCTCTTTTTTTTTTTTAATCATTTGGTAATTATTATGGTGGTTTTGTTGAATAGCAGAGTAGGTGCGGGGTTTGTCTACTGGGCGTTAAGGCGGGGCAAGGTACGGCCATTTTCACGGCGGAGTGCGGCCACAGCTTCCATTTTCCCTGCATCGCCGCCCATATGAAGAAGCAGGCTTCCCTGCTCACGTGCCCCATTTGCAATGTCACGTGGAAGGAAATGAACCTTCTCGACACCCATTTTCACCTCAATCCCTTGCTCCATGAAACCAAAACCAGAGGCGATAAGAGCTTCGTCTTGAAGGTCTACAACGACGACGAGCCAATCTCTTCTCCGTCTTCAGGGACTCGCTTCAATCCCATACTCGAATCCGACGAAACCGAGGAGGAAATCGATGAATTTCCAGGATTTTTCGTGAGCAACAATGTGGTCTCGGATAAGATGAAGTTGGGGAATGTGGAGGTCGATCTCCTGTCCGAGGCGGCTGTGGTCTCTGTGGGGAAGACGACTGAGACGTACGCCGTCGTTTTGAAGATTAAAGCTCCGGCGCCGCCTCTGAGGAGAGCTCCCATCGATTTGGTCACTGTACTTAATGTCAGCAGAAGCGTAACCGCCGAGAAGCTCCATTTGATGAGAAGAGTGATGCGAATGGTGGTCTCATCCCTCTCCGCCGCCGACCGGCTGTCCATCGTCGCCTTCTCCTCCACCTCGAAGCGGTTGTTGCCGCTTCGGAGAATGTCCAGTGCAGGACGGAGATCTGCGCGTAGGATCATCGACGCCATAGTTTCTTTAGACGGCGGGGCCACCAGCGCCACCGACTCGCTTAAGAAGGCGGCGAAGGTCATCGAGGATCGCCGTGAGCAAAACCCCGCCGCGAGCATTCTCCTCCTATCCGACGGCCATCGCAGTGGGCCGGTCGTGTCGTCCACGCGCTTCGCGCACATGGAAATCCCGCTGCACTCCGTCAACCTGAGCGCGTGCCTCAACTCACCCCCGGACGATAAATTGGCCAAGTCCATTACCGGTTTACTGAGCCAGGCTATTCAGGATCTCAAGATTCAATTGGGGCTCACGTCCGGTTCGTCTCCGGCCGAGATCTCGGCGGTTTACTCGTACACGGGTAAGCCCGCGTTCGTCGGATCCGGGTCGAGCTGGTGTCGGGTCGGGGATCTGTATTCGGAGGAGGAGAGAGAATTGTTGGTAGAATTGAAGGTCCCATCATCATTGGGTGGGGCCCGCCGCCTTCTGTCCGTTCGATGCTCATACAAAGACCCGTCAACTCAACAAACCATATACGACAAGGAACGAACCCTTTTGATTCCCCGCCCACGCGCCGTCGGCTCCTCCACCAGAGACATCCAGCGCCTCCGATGCCTGTTCGTGACCACACGCGCCGTCGCGGAGAGCAGGAGACTGGCCGAGAGGAATGACATGGCAGGCGCTCACCACATGCTGGCTTCGGCTCGGGCCCTTGTTATGCAATCGAGCTCGGGCTCGGGCGAGGAGTTTGTACGCGGGCTAGAAGCCGAGATTGCAGCCTTGAATTGGAAGAGGCAGGGGCAAAGAAGGAATTACAGTGGAACGGAAGCCGCGGATGACAAAGCCGAGCCGCTCACGCCGACATCGGCTTGGAGAGCGGCTGAGCGGCTTGCTAAAGTAGCCATCATGAGGAAGTCCTTGAATAGAGTCAGCGATTTACATGGATTCGAGAATGCAAGATTTTAATCTTTTGTTTTTATTTGTTTATTATTATTATTATTATTATTAGTAAAATAAATTACAGATATATAAATGTACAAAAATATTTTGTCAAAAATCCAGAGAGGTGGGGGTACCCCAGGGGTGGTGGGCTCTTTGAGAGGTTGGATGAAATCAAAATGAAACCCCACTTGGTATTATTGATTGAGGGGTAGGGTTGAGGGTTGTCTCTTTCCCAGCTTCTTTTCTTTTAAATTGTTAATTTTATTATACTTGTTTTACTAATTTTCAGTATATTTTGGCCCAATTTGAAAATTATAAAAAAGTTAAATAGGGAATGATGATATGATGTGATATGAATGTATAATGAAAATCAAGTGAAAATGATTCTGCAGGTGTCTTTTTATGTAAAATGAGTAGTTGGTATATATGTACGTGTTGAAATAAAGTTGTTTTTATATTGGAACTGGGGTTTGGGCACATAATGTCTTATTCCTAAGAGTCAAAAAAAGTGGGGTTTTAGATTTTGGCTTCTATATCTAATCCATCTTTATTTATGACATCAACTCTTTGAGTGATTGCTTTGCTACATGAGATGTGGTTGAAATTTGGCAAATTCGTAAAGTTCACATTTCGCATTACTATATCTGCCTAATGCATTTAATTGATGCACATTGTTTCTATATGAACACCTCCAATTATTATTTTTTATTTCATATATACATGCATAATTGATAGTGGTAGCATCAACCAAATCAAGCATCAGAGGTAAGAATTTGTTGATCCCAACTCATAAATCCGAGTTCTCTTTCACTTTGTCGTGTTTCAATTTTGTATATCATTTCATTCATCACCGTATATATATAGTATAACATCATCTATAGTACGTGGACACCCCCACTGACTCAAAATTCCATCAAGACATAATAGGTGACTTATTCATTTGTTGAATTCTAGTAAGCAAGCCAAAAGTGCATCAATATGGTCCACATCAACAAAGTATCCAAGGTAAGAAGAATTGTTGAATCACTACTCATTAATTGGAATCTTTTGGCACAAAATTCTCCGATATTTCCCTTATTTGAATTCTATATTTCACTTCAGTACTCGTTAAATATATCATATGACATTATTTATAGATATAGTTTGTTGTGACAAAATAAAATGTAGCGCCGACATACGTCAAGAACTTGGGGGCCTTGATTAAGAAGTTGCAAAAGACAGACATTTTCAATCCAGTTGGCTATTGGAGTTTATATACTCACTTGCAAATTTCGTGGTTGGCAGATGAATTAGTGTTCTTCGAGTAGGACCATACACCATGTATATGATGTATAAGTACAAAGATTACTCATCACTATTCTTGTTCATCTTTATATCAACCAATTTCCCATCAATATTTTCAGCCACGTTTCATCCCAAATGGTTAATACAGATTATGTCCTTTTCGAATTAATTGCCCACATTGAGAAACCATGATCAACTGGCCATGTTACACAACATAAATAATTGAGTCTTTCACTGCATCTCAACCCTATCTTGAAATTAAGACAGTATTATTTGATTGGAGGACTTGAAATCATGAACCCACAAACAGTTACGCCGGTATATCTACTTTCGGAAATCCCAAGAAAATTATTATTATTAGAATTGTAAAAAGTGTGTTGAGTAATTATGCCCTAGCATGACTTTAGGCACACGTTTGTAAAAATTAAGGATGTGGGTAACTTTTTGTAAGATGTAAAAAACCCAGATGAGTGGAAAAGGCCCAAAAAAGGGTTGAGTGTAAGTGCAAAAACTAGTAAAAAAGCAAATGAAAAGAAAGTGGCACTAAAGATTGGATTATTCATAACTTTAGGAATATCCTGAAATTGCGCACCTCTAAAGTTTTTGAGTGCAATTGATGAAACTGCTACTTTTTTAGAGTGCCACTTGTTGTCTAATTCAATGCAACCTTTTACTATAATACTATAGCCTAAGACCGACATGCCACCTTACACCACGCATTGCCATTTTTTATTCTCCATTTATCAGCTTCATTCAATGGGGATGAAAGTTGTATGATGACTTATAAAATATTATATTTTTCTTTCAAATTGACCAGAAATAAGAAGTTACCAAGTATTAACTATCCTAATAAGGGTAGTTACAGCCACCATCCATTTCTTGATATCATGACAGATCCACCACTGGATGTTTGCTTGAAGGTTAGAAAGCAGAAGATAAGAGTAAATAACAGGGATTTCACCATTTCAAGTAGAAATTTAAAGAGAGAAAGAACAAAGAACATCATGAACAAGTGTTATCTGACTTGGAACATAGAAAAGAAACAGAAGCTGTTGACACTATATTCCATGTGAATTGTTTCAGGTTCATTGGATCAAAGAGAAATCACTATCCACTGTGGATTTCACTGTCAAACATTAGCTTCGATCAACTCCCGATGGATACATGTACATTGCATTTAGTTTTCATCCGAAACTTGGTCCTCTAAACCCTACACCCGGTTTTACTACTTTGAGTTGCAGAAAGCACACATTCACACACCCATATGGGTGCGTGTGAAATCAAGGGTGGATTCTATTGCCCGATCCACCAGGCATAGGGGAGTAAAGCACCATAGTTCAAGTGTAAACTGCATGCTATTGTTTCTTGTTTGGTGTGCAAATAAAATCTATTTACAGTACATTCAACAGTAGACCTTTTAAATCCAATACACAACAAATTAAGCAAAGATACAGTGAGAACATTCTATTCTAACTGATACAGATTACCTAAGTACATGACTTTTATGTTCAATTAAAAAGCATTTTCTCTTTTGATTTGGAGTGGCAGAGTGTATGAACCACTTCACAGTTTTTATCAGCATTAGAGATATAATTGCTTACACTGACCTGCTTCAACTTCAGCGGGGCAATAAGGGCACTTGAACTGCCTTGTGCTGTTGTTTTTCGACAATTTGGTGATGGATTGCTTGCATAATACATGTCCACATGATAACAGCATAGGAGGATTTTCTTCACTTACTTGGTCCCGACTCACCGGACACACAAATATAGAGTGGAACTGAAACTCTCGATCCAAATCCACTGGAACGGGTAATTGTTTCATAGATTGCCATTCCTGCTTCTTCCCGGTCATCACATTCATCAGCTTTAAAAGGGTTGGCAATCCCTGAACCCCAGCAGCAATTGTCACACTCAACGGGCTCTCATATGATTGCCCCATAAGATTACAGAACTCCCGAGTTAGTTCCTCGGCCAGTTTGTCCCAGTGTATAGAAGATAGTAATTCCGCATAAGGTGAGGAACCGAGCCTACCAGCCCATAATAGACAAGCCATAAGCTTCTGGATTTCTGCCAAGTGTTTAGGAGCAAATGGAGCCAAAAAGGCTCTAGCATACTTTAGAGCTTCATCCCTGCCCCTGTTCTGCAAGATTTCCACAAACTGAAGACGATGTAGTTTCAATTCTATTTCAGAACAATTTTGATTCAGTTGTTCATGATTCCTTGTAGCCCAATTCAGAGCAGGTTCAAGGTCCCTAGATTTCAATGCTTCCAATATTTGAAACATTTCTAGGAAAGGGGCTTTATTTGCTGCAGCCTCTTGTTCATTGGACTCATTCACAAAACAGTCTCCAAGATCAAATCGTCCCTCCCGATAGAAGTGACTGGTGATTATTTGGTTAATAGTGTGTATATCGAAATCAATATCACGATAAGCCTTTGAGATATCAGGATTGAATGATTTCTCAAGAAGCTTAGGATACTTGCTCAGTGCAACATTTAATTCCTTTTGTGTGCCTTCCAGTTGGCTGAGTGGAGCGATTTCTTTCAACTTGGCTTTCAGTTCATTGAGGATTAATTTATGATCAGATGAAGATGCAGAATCTTGTTCAGATTGTAGCCTTGATAAAGCTTGCTCGATTTCTTGCCCAATCTGTTCAATTACTTCTTGAGATCTTGAAGACGAAAGCTTTTGCTTCTTTGTAACACGGTCAAAAGCATCCTTGATGGAATTCAACTCCATTACTAAAGTCTCAAATTTCTTCAGTTTTAACAGATGTTTATATATTGATTAGCACCTATAAAGTAAGACACAGAAAACAAGTTCACATAGCCAGAAATTGACTCTTAAATGTACCTACAAGGACAAACCATGTAGACACACCACCATCCATGGTCAATGAGAGCTAGACAGATGAAAAGGCAAGATAAGAACAAATAAACATTTTGCACTTGATGCCTGTATAGCGAGAGTAAATTTGCAGTATTGAAAACTCTTAAGGACTATGCCTAAATGTTAGCAATTCTTAACATGCCAGAACAGCACTAAACAACAGTGCAAGGAACAAAAACAAAAATAAACTTCATAACAGAAAAACAGAAACCTTAATATAACAGAGCACTTCCTACAAATCTGAATTTCTCAGACACTTTTAAAGTTCTTGCCAAGGATTATCGAAGGCAGACTTTTTCAATTGGGCTTAGACACAAACCAAGTGTAAAGAGGACACAGCTCATAAACACCTTTGGCCCATTTATTTTCATTTTCCAATGGTATCATCTCATGTTTTAACATTTAAAACTCTGGTAATGCATTTGTTTCATCCATTTGATAAAAAATACATCTGTTTTCACTTTCACAGAATTATGCTCGAAGGCAAATTACCAAGAATACATTTTCAGGCTTACTAGCATTGCACATTTCTTGACGAGGAAAATAAATGATCATAAGAACACTTATATTTTCATTTTAAAACCTATATGTCAACATAGAAATACAACTAATACAATCTATATTCATTTTTATATGAAAGCCTAGTGAAAACTTTCCAACTGAAAAAACGCTGAAATATTTAAATAATAGAGAAAATGGGCAAAATGTGTTCTTACTGTTTCAATAAATTTATGCTGAAGAGCATTTACAAGAAACAATTCTCCATTTATACATCCATATACTTCAAGCAAGAATAATGATCTACGAGTCCTCCTGACTATATAGTGTTTCTTTATAATATATTAATGTGTGAGACACATCAACAGTAATATTCACAAATCAAACACCAAAATAGAAATGCTATATGTTGGGTTAAAAAAATTGAGTAACAAGTATGACTGGTCGTATGTTACAAAATGCGCAGAACAAGATTAGAACCATCACAAAATCCATAATTCCGGTAGGTCAGGCCAAGTAGGGAAACACACACACACACACATATAAGGTTCTTCAATAATAAGAACCCCTTTAGTAAATGTGTCTGTTTGTTCCACTGTTTTTAGAATTTTTTTCACACAAACAACGCATATAACATTATTCACGACATAATATCTTAGGATAGCACCAGTTGACGAGGACCAAGAACTCATTTTTTCATACAGTTAATTGCATCACTTTCATACATGATTCCAAATTATAAATTGCTCTATTGAATTTGCTTCACTAATAAGATCAGAGATTGACTCAAAAATGGACTGCCACTAAAATCAAGTCCTGGTCATTAAAGAGCAAATATAGAGAATTAGTGCTTACCTTCAAGCTCATAAATATCATTCTAAAGCTATAAAATAATCTTTATAGCTATTAATACCAATGTATTATTGCATACTATCGTCTTCAGGTTCAGGTCCCCCCCCCCCCCCAAGTCCTGATTTCCTAAGAAAAGTCTTGTCCTTTCTAAGGTAAACATTGTAGGGATGTAAAAGCTGTATTTTTAATATTGCTGTACAGACTGCACACAAATTAGTCAACCATTGATCCATTGTCAAAACTAAAAAGATCCGAATAATGATTCAGAAAAATTTACATTTGTTGGTATTGACCATTTCTTTAATTTACTGTATTATTGTCCATAGTGCTTCATTAAAAACCTCAAAAATCCAACTTTTTGACTTATGAAGAAGCACTTAATAAGAAGTACAATTTTAAGTGGACTTCCATTTGATAAGTGTTTCCCAACAAACAGTATTGTCATTTTATTTTAAAGTAGATCCACGTTTTAGTCATATGATTAGCACGACTAAATAATCATGTTCCCAGATTTTCTAATTTGTAAAATAGTGAGTGGGAGAAGCAGCAGATTCGGAACATCTATTGCACAAATAACATAAAGCACATTATTTTCTACACTGAGTTTTGATTTTGTAAAATAGAAACCAAACATTTTTGGGATGCACAAACCAATCTGAACTTTGTAGTAGCATTTATTAAGATCATTAGTGGTTGAAGAGTAACCTAGGTATGTACGAATCCCTTCTTTCTTCCAATTGGTTTTCATAATCTTTCATTTTTTCTTTTTCCATTTTTCAAAGCTAAGTAGGTAAAAAAAGGACATGTCATGGATAAAAAGAAAGCAAAATTATTTTCCTGCAAACCGTTCACCAGATCATGAACACCACCAACCGCCATTTCACTTACCAACCATTTATACATATCCTAGAATAATCTAATTAGTTATAAGGTCACCTAAAATTGAGAATGCATCCAAAAATGGAAATTAAGAATGCCACAGCACCCTTCGCAACGTTTTGAGCCAAAAAATACACATAATTTTATAAAGATACAATCATCTCAGAAGCCAAAGAAAGTTAAGAAACCATGGCCGTGCAAATACATAATAACACATAAACACAAGCTGAAACGATTTTAGCATTTCTCAATGTTAGCTTTCAAGAGATATTCATCTTATTCTCGCAATTGAACTGCTATCTCGTCAAGCAAATGCAAGACACTTATACCCATCGAAGCTGATCGATTCCGGCCAATCACCGATTAAAATCGAACCAGGCTTTCACAAAACAACCACCTCAAAATGAGTTAACAAAATGAAGTAATATTAGCAAATAATCGTTCAGATCGAAAAAAGCTTGATGAAGTAAAATTCGAGAACACTCAAAATCGTTCGGCAATTAATACATAGATAAACGGAGAGAGAGAAGCATACTCACCGGAAGAGAGCAGAGGAAGAGTGTGGAGAAAGAAAATGGCAATGATGATTTGATTGATTGGGGGCAGTGCTGGTAAAATTTTGTTCAGAAGTAAACGATGAGATTGAGAAGATGCCAGATTCCGATTTTGTTTCTGCTTTAATTTTTTTGTAAATGTATTTACTTATTTTAAATCTTTTTCTTTTTCTGCACGCAGGCCTGAGTGCCTGTTTTTTAACATCGAGGAAGAGGCCCATTGGGCCGTTCATGGTCCAAACCTTTTTCGCATCATTAGGCCCAGTATTTCCAAGAAAAACTGGCCCAAAATATGTATTAGTCTATGATTTTTTTTTTTTCAAGACTCCATTTAAATTACAATAAATTTCATAACAAGATCCAATTTATTTGTTGGTTTTCATTCCTAATATCAAATTTTAAGAGTTTTCAATAAGGGGTCCAATTAATTCTTTTTTCTTAATTTATAGCTCTAATTTAGAAACTATCTCTCATAACAAGCACACTTGACTGATGATGCTAACGGCAGCTTCATTGCTTCTTCATTTTTTCATTTTTTTCTAATTTATTTTATTTAGCATATCTAAATCATGCATATATAACAAAAGTAAAACAAAAGTAAAAGTAATAAAAGTTTAAAAACAATATTGATCGACTCAAGTGAATCAAATACACACTAGAAATTAGCAGAAAACTTACAAAACCTATAATTCAAATAATGGATGCAATATCGATCAACTTAAGTAAATCAAATATGAGCATCATCCGATAATAATAATATAGTTATTTTCTCATATTGAGAAGCAAAACCAATTGTCTAATTAATATTTAAAATGTGTATAAATACTCATTAAAATGATAAAGTCAAAAGGAAACTAGAAAACCCAGGGCTTGAAGGATTAATAGGAGAGAATTCTTCTTCTGCATGTGAATGAAAACAAGGATGAAGATTTTCCTTTTTGATATTATTCTCATATATATGATTTAGATATGCTAAATAAAATAAATTAGAAAAGATGAAAAAAAAAACAATGAAGTTGTCGTTAGCATCATTAGTCAAGTGTGTTTATTATGAGAGAGTTTCTAAATTAAAGCCCTAAATTAAGGAAAAAAAAATTAATTGGACCACTTATTGAGAACTCTTAAAATTTAGTACAAGGAATGAGAACCAACCAATAAATGGAAAAAAATTCTATGCCCCCAACCCGACCCGGCGCGTGGGCCGCTCCCACGCGCCCTTGCCGTGTGTCCACGCGCTCGCACATGTTGGTATCACACATTTGTTCTAAAGGTATCACACATATACTCTTCAAGTATCATATATGTGTAATACCTATAGAAGAAATGTGTGATACCTCAAAACTGCGCGCCCATGTTGCGTGCCCACACTCGCCGCGCGCACCTCACAAGTCTAGATGTATCACACATATACTCTTCAAGTATCAATATCTTTAGTTCATGTTTGTAATACCTATAAGACAAATCCACACGCCGCACGCCCACACCGTGCACGCACCTAACATGTCTAAAGGTATCACACATATACTCTTCAAGTATCAATACCTTTAGTTCATGTTTGTAATACCTATAGAACAAATATGTAATACCTAAAAAAAAACAGAGGACATGGATATATGCACGGGTCGGGTCGGGTCCGTGCCCCAGGGATGCAAGAGTGCTCCTCCCAATAAATTGGATCTTATTATAAAATTTATCCATTTAAACCATCACTACTTGTAATATTTGTATATGTGTTTTGAAATTAATTATGACACTAGAAACTTTATTTAACTATTCGTAGAGATTGTAAAAGCATTACATATAACTTTCTCTATATTACGTGTTAGATAAATAAATAAATGTGCAAATATTGATATTATCAATGAATTCAATTGTTTCACGAAATTAAATTCGCATAATTATCTCACGAAAACCTTAATATGTAGTACGATATAAAATGGAACACGAAAGGATATAAAATAGACAATAAAGAAAAGTGCACAAACCACGTATAATCCCAAACGTAAAAATGAAGCAAAGAGAAAAGATATATATATATATATATATATATATATATATATATATATATATATATATAGCCACACAATTTATGCCAATTTAGTGATTTAAATGTATCCATAGCCTGTTCCACTCACGTCCTTTTTTATAATTCTCTACATTATTCTAAACCAATCATAAAATAAAATAAAATATTAAAGTTACGTTATCCACTAATAGTTTCTAAAAAAAGGAAATTGCAATAAAAAATAAAATATACGAAACACAAAAAAGAGAAACCACCTTAACAACACATGATGTCAGAATCAGAAGGATGTGGGTTATGTTTATTTTCCATTTTGAGATTAGTATTTTCAAATGTATGAAGTTTTTTAAAATATAAAAATAAATCTCTGTGTTTTCATTAATTTCAAAAGCTAGAATTGTTAAGTCTACTATAGTCTATACATAGAAGTTCTATAAATAATTTTTTTAACTTAAAGACTATAACCACTGCAAATAATTAATTGAACAGCCTAATTAGAGAAAATGTATATGTAAAAGTGATTTCATTGATTTTTTTTATTTTAATATGTCCACTCAGAAGATAATAATAGTGATTCCACTTTGTGCCAAACACATAAAAATGCACCACCATGTTATTGAAGATGGATTTATGGGGGCTGGTCCCCTTCAATTTTCTTAAACTGTTTTTTCACAATTATTTTTCTTATATTTTTTACTTAAATCTTTAATCTATTGAGTTTATTTTTCTTAAATCGTGAAAAATAGCTAATTTGCTTTGTAAAATTCAATCTCCTTACTTTATATTATTATATTATAATTTGTCTCGAAATCTTAGAGCCATTAAAACGGTATCATAAATTCATGCATCAGTGATGTTATTTGAAATGGCAATTATGCCAATAATATTCTCTAACCCAATAAAACAAATATTACAATAATGAATATTTAAAAAAAAAAAAAGTATATTGGCCACAGAGATTTCATGGTTTGACAATATATTTTCCTGTTCTTTTCCTTCAATTCTATGTGTTGTATTTTCGATTCTCCACCTGTCATGCCCCATTTTCATACTTAAAAATATCAAAGTTTTTCTTATGAGTGTGCAGGAAGAAAGGGAAAAGAGACACACATTTTAAAACAGAAACCTTGGAAACCGATAACATACGATTTTATATATACAAACCTCGGCATCTAGCCGAAACAAAACATTTAAATGTAGCAGTGGAACATCATATAGGATCCATAACGAAAAGAATAACAGTTTATCTTTTACAAATGTAATAAATTAAAATATCGTTTCAATGTTAAGTTTTGAAAGCAAAACGAGAAATCTTGATATGGCACCATCCCCTCTATATATCTTGATTCTCTTCATCTCCTGTAGTGTGAATACAGATAAGGGTGGGTGCGTTTGAATACACTCGTGGGAGTAATTTCATATATCAAAGTTCATTAAGTAATTAAGTCGTTCTAACATTTACAAATACAACAATCAGACACAGCACATAGAATGCATAACACATAACTTAAGAGCACACAACTCTAATAGGTGCGGGAACAGCCCGTCTTATCCTATAAATGGACACACAGTCCCTGACTTATTATTTACGAAACTCAGTTACCCCGTAATATGATTGTACGGATCCCAGTTACCCCGTAATATGACAGTACGGACCCCAGTTACCCCGTAATGTGAAAATAGACTTTTGTCTCTTCATATGAATGTGGACTTTCGTCCCTTCACATCATACTCATAAATTATTCATGAATACATTAAACACAACATATAAACACATCACATAGATTTCAATGATTCATTTAACATTTAATTCACATGCATGTGTTCGTTCATCATCATTGTACATTAAATATAGAAGCATAAAGTTATTAGGGATTAGAAGGTACCCCACCTTATTCGATGGTAACCCTCGTGAACTCAGAATCTTAAGCCTAATATCTTTCCTTAACGTGAGAGCCTACACATATAAACGAGGGTTTCTTAGATCTCGTATTACGATAAAATACGTATACTTTAAAAGAACTCTCTCGAAGAAGTAGCGTTGAAGAAAAGAAATCGAAATAAAGGTTTGAAACCCGATCATAAGAATGAAGAAACGAGCATGGAAGGTAAAACATGCGATCATAGGATGTAAAGAAAAAGATTAGAGTTTGAACGGAAGAAAAATGGGCTTAAATAGAAGAAACACGAGCTCAAGCGGAGCGTTTAAAGGTGTAGGGACGTTTTCGTAATTTAACAAAAAAGGGTTGACTTTGACCGAGACTCCTCTCCCGTCGTCACATAAACACCCCAACTCTTGACCGATGACTTCCCGTCGTCGGCGACTCGATGACACACACACCTGAGCGCACACGTGCAACACACGACACCCGGCGAGCCCAAAATCCAGCCCGGTGCACACAGCGCGCCTCAGCCTCTCTTGGCTCATGCACAGCACGCACCCCACGCACAACATGGCCCCCGGCGCACGCACCGCGAGAACACATTGCGCTCAACGTCTACCAGGCACACTCGCGCTCGCGCGCATGCCAGCCCCCGACGCCACCAAAACCAGCAGCAACCAACCTCAAACATACAACCACAGCCGGCGACTTCCCGTCGCCGGCGACCCACCATCACCACCTTCACACTCGCCGACACAACCTATGCCAGCCAACACCCACCAACAGCACGAATGTGCTGCCCAACGCCACCCACAACACAGCACACATGCACACAAACACACACATACCACACACACATGTTGTACAGCAGTCTGAGCGGCGGCGCCACCCCCACACACGCAGCGACGGGCAGCAGAGGAGAGGGAGAGAGGAGAGAAACAGAGAGGAAATTAGGGTTTTTCGACGGTTGACCGATCGTTTTCCGGCAAAGGAGATATCGGAATGTAAAACCGAGCCCGGATCTGAAACGGGCTCATCGAAATCTATAAGAGGTGTGAAAATCGGTCGAAGTCGAGAGAAAAGTTCCGGCACCGGTGGTGGCGCCGGCGGCTGTGCGGCGGTCGTCGGCTGGAAAACAGAGGAGAGAGGAGAGAGAAAAAAGAGAAATTATCTACCTTTTTGACTTTATCGTTCGAATTATGATTTGAGTGATACTCCTGTACACAAAGTGCACAAATCCAGATTTGTGCACAACAATACTGTTATATTATATGAAGTAATATTGTTATATTATATGAGTAATCCTGTTAAAACTATATATAATATAACAATATCACTCATATAATATAACAATATTATTTCATATAATATAATAGTATTGTTGTGCACAGATTTGGATCTGTGCACCTTGTGCACAAAAGTTTTTGCCTTATGATTTTTACAACTCGTTTCGTACTATATATACGTATATTCCGATTTTTCGTTTTCTTCGTGATTTGAGCTACGGGTCTCCGATTGGCCTCATTTTCATTTCTTTCTTTTCGATTTTCGATTATAAACCTTTTGATAAAATGTAACATATGTTTTTCGATTAAACTATACTTCCGATAATTAATTATGTATCATATCATTTTTCTGAAATGTACGTAATTAAATCAAATAGTTAGGGGTTTAAATATTTAATTCGTCAATTATGCATCGTTTTGTCCTAGGCGTTACACCACCGCCTATATATTTAAAAAAAAAAAACTACATTAGTAAAACTATGGAATAACTAGCTCGTAATATGAAAATGTCCATGTACTTGGGCAAACAAAATAAAATACCAGCCTATACATTTGGCCGTTTGGGTGGAAAATAATAATACAGAAACTGAATTATTCGATTTTTTTTGAAATAAATAAGTCTCCCCATTGCTGTGAACATCATCCTCAACGGTAAAAGGTGGGGAAAATTTGCATTTAATTATATTCCAATTAATTTAAGCGTGATTTTATTTTTATTCTCGTATGAATGAGATGTGGTAATTTTGAGCTCATAATTCTTTAAATTGAGTAATTGTCGACTTATTCATGCCGGAAGTTCAAAAGGGCAAAGGTACAAATATACACCTAACATTTGTGTGGAAGTGTAAATTTACACTTAACCTTTTTTTTTAAGAGTAGAAATATACAAAAGTTATCCTTTTTTGGAGCATTTTACCACTAAATAGACATATTTGTTCATCAACTAACGGCTATTATGAAAAAAAAATTCTATATTATTATTCTTTTTTTTAAGGTTGCTAGTTATATATGATTATTCTATTTTTTGTGGTCAAATAATTTCTAATTAAAAAAATTGGAACCAATTAAATTAATTAAATTAAAATTAATAATATAACAAAATTTTGTTAACGGATTTTATGATATAATCCGAATCAAACATTAAATTAAGGTTAGCCTCTCAAAAAATAAAAACCAATTTTACAAAATTCCTCTACATTCAAATCATTGTTTAATATTGATTAAGTGAATGAACCATTAACTCAACAAAATTTTAAATATATAAAAAAATTCAAAAAAAAAAAAGTTTAGAAATTCTATGTATAACATAGGTGTAAGTTTGGGGAATTTTTTTTTTTTTTTAAAGTTTATATATAACCATAAATCCAACAAAATTCTATATATATATATATATATATATATATAAAACGTAGGTGTAAGTTTGAGGAAAAAAATGTTTTTGATTTTTTTATATATTTAAATTTTGTTGGATTTGTAGTTCATTAACTTAATCAAAATTAAATAATGATTTGAATGTGGAGGAATTTTGTAAAATTTATTTTTATTTTTGGAGAGATTAACCTAAATTTTATTCTTGATTTGAATTATACATAAATCCATTAACAAAAATTTGTAATATGCTTAATTTTTAATTTAATTAATTTATTTGGTTGCAATTTTTTTATTAAAAATTATTTGAACAAAAAAAATAGAATAATCATAACTAGCAATTTAAAAAAAAAGTTATCCATTTAAAATAGGATTTTTCATAGCAACCATTAGTTAATGAACAAACATGTCTATTTAGTGGTAAAATGCTCCAAGAAATATGACTTTTGTGTATTTTTGCTCCAAAGAAAATGTTTAGTGTAAATTTGCATCTCCACCGAAACGTTAGGTGCATATTTACACCTTTGCCCAATTCAAAATATCGCCGAAAATATTTGTACTTGAATTCAAAATCAATTTATTGAAAATCTTGATTTTTTTTTTAAATATGTAGCGATAACGGTGAACTCATTCCAAAAAAAAAAAAGTAAACTCAATCGTGAATCGAATTTTCAATTACATATAGCTCCTTAATAATTTGCACATGTTAGGAAGGATACACCAAACCTCCCTACTTTTAGTAGATGTAATGTAATAGTAGTAAGTATTATTATTATGAGTTGCACTCATGTACACTTGATGTACATATATACGCAGGTTGGATTTAGGTTGACCTTCCGCGCTTTCTTTTTTTTTTTTTGGTATCGTTATCTTTACTAGCATAAGTCTTGTCCGATGCACGGACATATAAATTTTACTACATTAATATTTTGATATGAAAATGTAAAACTCTAAAAGTAATATTTTTTTTTGAGATTTCTTTTAATTTAGTTTGTTACTTGTGTGTGTGATCATAAAATTTAAATATTTCAAGTTTAATGTACTAATTTATGAAAAAAAATCAAGTTTTTGATACCCATGTGATGCACAGACATATAAACTTCAAGTGTTATAATTTAATTCTTTAGAGTTATTTCATTTTAACCTAATACCAAATAATTTATAAATTTTAAATATTTGATATATTCATCATATATTTCATATATTTGTAATAATTGATCTAGAAAAAAATATTTAATCATATGCTCAATAACATATTCATAATGAGTGTAAATGATGATGTTGTATATTCCAAAAAAATTCTGATTAATGAACTGAAAAACACGTTTTTATTATATCTCTATTTGATTGTAATAATAAATAGTTCTTTTTTCAATCAGAACACTTATTTGTTTTAGAATCAAATGGTTTTATTTTCTTTGATTGGTTTATTTATCAAAATATATTAGTAGACCTCCATGTGTAATCATAGATACATAAAAAATAAAAACTCCACATTTGAAGGAAACTTTCATATAAAAAAGTAGATTGTTAATATTTTCTTTGATTGTTTAATCAAATGGTTTTATTAATACCATATAAATAATTTATTTAACTTATTTAGTAGGTCAATAAAACTAACACATGGATTTTAATCAAATTATTATCAGTTACTTTTCTTATTAATTAAATAATTAATAATGAAAAAAATAGAAGGTTGAAATATTGACTTTTGGTGGAAAATTACTATTTCGGGAAAACATAAAGGAATTATTTTGTTAATATATATATATAAATACTATGTTGGTCATACATTTATGTACAGATATCATACCCTTTTGTGTAATACTTTAAGTGGAAAAAAAATGACCTTTATACTATATTAGTCATACATTTATGTTATATTAGTCCTACCTTAATTTATGTACAAATATCATACTTATGTTAAGGTACATCTAACATTACTAAATGTATGTCTAGTATAACTAAAATGTATGACTAACACTACTATGTACTTTAAGTGGAAAAAAAAACGACATTCATACTATATTTGTCATACATTTATGTTATATTAGTCCTACCTTCATATACAAATATCATATCTATGTTAAGGTACATCTAACATTATTAAATGTATGTCTAGTATAACTAAAATATATGACTAACCTACTAAAAGGTATGACTAACATAACGTAAAGATATAACATTTGAAAGCATGTCTGGGTGAATTTGTACGTGATCTGATGGCGCGTGCGAATGCGTGGTGGACCAGGTCGACCCAAGTACCAAATGCACATGAATTTTTGTCTATTATTATTTAATATTTATCCTCATATATGTCGTGCGTGGATTTTACCATAATTAAGTTTTTTATTTCTATCCTACTTATTGTTGGCTGTAAAAAGGGATTTGTGACATATCTATACCTCATATCACATACACATCTTGAAGAATTTGAGAGAGAACAATGCTTGGAGAATAGAATTTTGTCTATTTATATTTACTTATATGTTAGATATATGATTTTTTTTATTGATTAAAATGTCTCTAGCGAAATCAGTTATGATCTTTTATGGATGTTATTAGTTAGAATAACTCATGGATGTTAGTGTTATTAATGTATATTTAGTTTTAATTCAAGTTTATTAGTTTAAATCCTTATTCATGTGTTTTTAATTATATTGTCTGGTTCAATTATTTGGTCAATGATTAAGCATGTTTGATTTTATTTGATCAAAATTTGATAAGGCTTAACATGTGATGTGTTGAGATCAATGGTCCATAGTTGATCTTGTAGAGATAATCAGACGGCTAAGAAAACAGTTGGATTGATGACTTGGAGCTAACAGCTACATGCAAGTTGATCAGCAGTTTTCGAGTTAGTTGAGCAAGTATGGAGTAGTTGCAACTGAAACTCATGTGGAAGAGGAAGTATATAAGTGTATCTTGATCTCAGTTGCATTATTATTCATTGCAACACTCACAGAGATCACTTAGAGAGCTTAGAAGATCTTCTCCCAATTTCTAGGGTTGAAGCTTGCAGTTTTGATTTCTTGTTTGACTGATGTAATTTCTTGCTTGTTTATCAATATAAGAGATTACTGATTGGCTCTTGTGGATGTAGGATCGAATCTCGATCTGAACCACGTAAATTCTCTTGCATTTTTTTCATTTCCAAGTTTCATGCATAGTGTATATGCTATATCGTGTGCATGCATGGTGATGATTTGATCTGGTTGCTGCTTGTATGCTAAATTAATTCTGCTCATTTTCACAACAATTGGTGTGGTGAGCGTGGAAGGTTTGAAGGATTGAAGTTCTATTGATCTGTTCTTATCCGTAATCATGAAGATCATCAAGCATACAAAACCCGAGGGAGTTCTTCTCTCAATTCATCAAGACATGAGTTCAACCAAGTTTGATCTGGAGAAATTCAGTGGGGAAAATGATTTCAATCTATGGAGAATCAAGATCAAGGTGCTTCTGGTTCAGCAAGGAATTGAAGCCGCCATTGATGAAGGAGCTCTTGCCAACATAGAGAAGAAGGTTGCTCCTGAGATCTTGTCTAAGGCGCATAGTGCTCCGATTCTGAGCCTGGGTGATGAAGTTCTTAGGGAGGTTTCAGAGGAGACAACAGCTTTGGGAATTTGGGCCAAATTGGAATCGATTTACATGAAAAAATCTCTAGCAAACAAGTTATACTTGAAGAAGCTACTCTATACACTGAACATGGAGGAAGAGAAGGAGATGAGGAAACATTTGGATGATTATAATCGAATTATTCTAGATCTGAATGTAGTAGGTGTAAAGATCGAAGATGAAGATCAAGCCATTATTCTCCTGAGTTCATTGCCAAAGGAATATGAACACTTTGTTGATACCATGTTTTATGGTAAACAAACTCTTACCATGACAGAAGTAAAGAGTGATCTCAACTCAAAGGACCTGCAAAGGAGAACTGAAAACAAAGACTCTACTGTAGAAGGTCTCAATGTTAGAAGGAGATCAAAAAAGAAGGATCAAAGCAAGGGCAGATGGAAATCAAGATCAAAGGGGCCAAAAGGATCTGGAAATGCTACTACAAAAAAGTGTTGGAAATGCAAGAAGGAGGGACATATTAGAAAGTATTGTCCAGAGAGAAAGAAAGGAGAAAATAAAGCCACTGAGAAAGGTGATACATCAATTACCTCTGATGGTTATGACTCAGCTGATGTCTTGATGGTTTTACATGACAAGCATGAGCAGGAATGGGTGCTGGACACAGGATGTTCGTTTCATATGACATCCAACAAAGCATGGTTCAAGGAATTGAAGGAATTTGAAGGTGGTTCATTGTTTCTTGGAAACAATCAGATTTGCAAAATCAAAGGGATTGGATCTGTGAAGCTAAGATTCTCTACTGGATCAGACAAACTCATATCCAATGTAAGGTATGTTCCTGACCTTTATAGAAACCTTTTATCTATGGGAATGCTAGATAAAGAAGGTTATGAAGTGAGATCAAGAGAATGAAAGATGAAGGTTCTATCCGGATCACTTGTTGTTATGAAAGCAAATTTGATGAATGGAATCTACATCCTAGAAGGGTCCACTGTTGTTACTACTGCAGCAAATGTTAAGGAGGATAAATCATACCTATGGCATTTGAGATTGGGGCACATAAGTGAAAGGGGGTTGAATGAATTATGCAAGCAAGATCTGTTAAATGGAGATAAGATAGAGAAGTTGAACTTCTGTGAGAATTGTGTACTTGTCAAAAGTACAAGGATTAAATTTACTACCGGAAGATATACCTCTCAAGAACCTCTTGAGTATGTACACTCAGATTTGTGGGGGCCCTCTAAAACCCCTACAATGGGAGGAACAAGGTATTTCATGTCCATAGTTGATGATCATACTAGGAAAGTATGGATTATGCTCTTGAAATCGAAGAATAAAGCATTCAATGCTTTCAAGGAATAGAAAGCATTAGTGGAAAATCAATCTGGAAAGAAACTGAAGAAGCTGAGAACAGATAATGGTTTGGAATTTGTGAATGATCAATTCAATAGCTATTGTAGTAAGCATGAAATTGCAAGACACAAAACAGTAAGAGGGACACCTCAACAAAACGGCTTGGCCGAGAGAATGAATAGGACATTACTGGAAAGGGTTAGATGCATGATCATTGCAGCTGGATTAAGTAAGAAATTCTGGGGTGAAGCTGTGAAAACAGCAGCTTACTTGATCAATAGAAGTCCATCCACAGCTCTAAATTTTAAATGTCCACAGGAGATATGGAGTGGAAGCAAACCTGATTTGAATCACTTAAAGGTGTTTGGATGTGCAACATATGCACACATCAAGCAAGATAAGTTGAAACCAAGGGCATTGAGATGCATTTTTCTTGGTTATCCAGAGAGAGTCAAATGGTATAAGCTATGGTGTTTGGAAGCTGGCCAAGAGAAGTGCATCATCAGTAGGGATGTTGTATTTTATGAAAATTAGATGCCTTTACTAAAAGCCAAAGTCACTGATCATAGCTCTACAGGTAACACTGATCTTAAGGTGGAGTTGGATCAAGAAAATTCAGAGAATGCTGAAGAAATTGATCACACTGATCAGACTGAAGAAGAATATCATGATGATGATCCCACTGGAGGCTATCAACTGATCAAAGATAGAGAAAGAAGAGTAATCAAGCCAACAAAAAGGTATGGTTATGCAGATGCTATTGCTTATGTCTTGACTATAACACTTGAGATAAATAATCAGGAACCTGAGTCTTATCAAGCTGCAATCAAGAGCAAAGACAAAGAATTGTGGATGCAAGCTATGATTGAGGAGATGAAGTCATTAGAGAAGAATGGAACCTGGTTACTTACAGAGAAGCCAAAGAACCAAAAGTTGGTTGGATATAAGTGGATTTTCAAAAGAAATGAAGGGATAGCTGGGGTACAACCACCAAGGTATAAAACAAGGTTGGTAGCAAAGGGCTTCACTCAGAAAGAAGGAGTTGATTTCAATGAGATATTCTCACCTGTGGTCAAGCAAACTTCTATCAGAATACTACTCTCTTTGGTGGCTCAATTTGATCTAGAACTTGAGCAAATGGATGTTACCACTGCCTTCTTGCATGGAAAGCTAGAGGAAACGATTTATATGAAACAACCTCCTGGCTTTGAAGAAGGGAATTCAGAGGTGGTGTGTCTATTGAAAAGACCTTTGTATGGTTTGAAACAATCACCAAGACAATGGAATAAGAGATTTGATGCATTCTTGAAACCCATTGGATATAGAAGTAGTAGTTATGATAGCTGTGTTTACTACAGTGATGAAGTTCAGTTTGAGCAACAAATACTTCTATTATTATATATGGATGACATATTGATTGCTGGCAAAAGCAAGACAAAGATAGAGCAGCTCAAAACCAAGCTAAAAGGAGAATTTGAGATGAAGGATTTGGGGAAAACCAAGAAGATCCTTGGAATTGATATCTCAAGGAATAGAAGCAATGGTACATTGCAGCTATCACAAGCAAAGCTACATCAAGAAGGTTTTGAATAAATTTGGAATGGGAGAAGCAAAGTCAGTGGCAACACCAATTGCAGCTCACTTTAAGCTGAGTACTACTCAAGCTCCAGAAAATGAGGTTGACACTAAGTACATGATGGAGATTCCCTATGCCAACATAATATAGAGTATTATGTATTATTGTATGATTTGCACAAGACCTGATTTAGCATATTCAATCAGCATTTTGAGCAGGTTTATGGGGAATCCAGAGAAACCACATTGGCATGCTCTTAAGTAGTTGATGAGGTACTTAAGAGGTACAACAGGGATTGGTTTGTGCTACAATCAATGAGAGGAAAATGCAGAGATTCTACAAGGCTTTGTAGACTCAGATTATGCAGGTTGCTTAGATACAAGAAAGTCAATTTCAGGCTACATATTCACTGGTTTTTGGGGTGCAATTAGTTGGAAAGCAAGCCTTCAAAAGGTGGTGGCCTTATCATCTACAGAAGCTGAATACATTGCAGCAACAGAAGCAATAAAAGAGGTTTTATGGCTGAAAGGAATTGTATCAGAAGTGACAGGAAAAAAACAACAAGTATCAGTGCATTGTGACAGCCAAAGTGCATTGCATTTAATGAGGAATCCCATATTTTATGAGAGAACAAAGCATGTGGATGTCAAATTACACTTTATCAGAGATATTGTGGATAAATGATTGGTCAAGGTGGAGAAGATTGGGACTGAAAACAATCCTGCAGATGCCTTGACTAAGGTACTACCTACTGCAAAGTTCACACATTGCCTAAAGTTGGTTCAAGTCTGGGATCCAGGAGACTTGGTTGATCCAGATGGCTGATTAAGGTTGAATAGAGCTGATCAGTGATGCAACTAAAGACCAAGATGGAGAATGTTGAGATCAATGGTCCATAGTTGATCTTGTAGAGATAATCAGACGGCTAAGAAAATAGTTGGATTGATGACTTGGAGCTAACAGCTACATGCAAGTTGATCAGCAGTTTTCGAGTTAGTTGAGCAAGTATGAAGTAGTTGCAGCTGAAACTCGGGTGGAATAGGAAGTATATAAGTGTATCTTGATCTCAGTTGCATTATTATTCATTGCAACACTCACAGAGATCACTTAGAGAGCTCAGAAGATCTTCTCCCAATTTCTAGGGTTTTCTAGGGTTGAAGCTTGCAGTTTTGATTTCTTGTTCGACTGATGTAATTTCTTGCTCGTTTATCAATATAAGAGATTTCCGATTGGCTCTCGTGGATGTAGGATCGAATCTCGATCTGAACCACGTAAATTCTCTTGCGTTTTTTCATTTCCAAGTTTCATGCATAGTGTATGTGCTATATCATGTGCATGCATGGTGATGATTTGATTTGGTTGCTGCTTGTATGCTGAATTAATTCTGCTCGTTTTCACAACATGATGTATGGACACATGATACGATAAATACATAGTTTGAAAATATGTGATGTGTGTGAAAAGAATTCAATCTTTGATTCTTTAATTGAGGTTAATTCAGGGTCGGACCTAGCCTGAGTCGAATTTTCAAAATAGACCCTTAATTTTAACTCAGTTTAAAATCTTTGAAGCATTTACAATCTTCAAAATATTTATATTATCGTAAAAGAAATGAACTAGTCTATAAAAACATTAGTATAGTGTCCGTGTAATACACGGGATTAAAAAAAAAAGAAATTTGAATTAAAATTAATAAAAATTGAATTTTTTTAATATTATTTATATAAGAAACAAATTTATGGATTTGTGCAATACACATCACATAATTTTTTATTATATATAACACTATGATTAATATATTCTTTAATTGTTGAAACATATATTGCATTTGTAAAGGAGCATAAATAATATTTGTTTGTTATTTTGAGAAATTATATTGTTAAATTATGTCTATTATATTATTCAACTATCCCACCATTATATTTTATTGTTAAAGTTTAGTTTAACCATCAAATTTTCTTTTAAATTAAATGATAAAAAAAGTAAAAAAAATTCAAATAAATTTTATATTTTATTTTAAAATACATATTTGCAAAAAAAAAAAAATATTCAATTTCATTAATTAATATATTTGAAAAGTTTGAATAATTATTTTTTAATCAACCCATATTTATTGTAGTTTTTCCTTTTTTATAATTTATATTTTTCTCTAAATTTTTTTAATTCATTAAATTTGAAAATTTTAAATGATTTCTATATTTAAAGTCATGTGTTATTTTAACAAATTTAGTTAAAATGTCAGTATCATTTACTAATAACTATTAACAACAGTAGATTTAATATCATTAAATAGTTATATTAATTTTTTTAAATATCTCCAATTATTTGACTATAGATAATTATCCCTAGTATTTGATAGATGATTAAAAAAATAATTTTTCTAGCAAATTATTTTAATTAACTCGAGTAATTAGTTTGATTTTCCTAGTAAATAATTTTCATTAGAAAGTAACCAACACATCATTATCTCCTGGTATTTAATAGATAAAAATTTATTTTTTTAATCATTTGTCTCCTAGTTTTTCATTAACTCAAGTAATTAGTTTTCAATTCCATCTAATAATTAGCAAGTGATTAGAAAGATTCCTTAATAATATATTGATGTGAGATTGGTAAGATTTTGAAATGGCAATAATATATTGGAGTGGAATAGGAAAGCTTGTGTTGCAATAAATTTAATTAATATAATTAATATTACTATAATTATTAATAATAATTTTTGAGCTTTTGAGGAAATGACATGTGTCATTAGTGGTGTTCTTTAATATATATATATATATATATATATATATATATATATATATATATATATAAAGATTATTAGAAACGTGGTCATCGTGGGTTGGGCATGACTAATTCATTTGGCAACTCAAATTTTAATGATGTGCTATTTTCACTAATTGATTTGGTAATTTTTTTAATTAATAATAAATATGTTTGAAATACAATATTTCTTTTCTATATATGTTAATACATTCCATCTAATAATTAGGAAGATTGTGTTTAGGGCTGGGCAAAATACCGAAAATTTCGGTATACCGCACATACCGTGCCAAAAAATATCGAAAAAAATATCGAAAATGCCGAAAATTTTGGTATACTGAAATTTTCGGTAAGGTATGATACCATACCGAAATTTTCGGTACGATATCGGCATGACGATTTAGAAATTTTCGGTATTTCGGTATATACCGAAATATATTAATATTATATATATATATTTTTTTTTTTTTTAAATGGACCCAAATTAATATTATATATAATATATATTATTATTTCGGTATATTATTATTCGGTAAATTTTGGCAAGTTCGGTAATTTTCGGTATGGTATGATGGTAAATTTTGATATACCGAAAAATTCGGTAATTCGATATTTTTCGGTATAGGCTATCAATATACCAAAAATTCGGTATATCGAAAATTTCGGTACGGTATCGGTATATTTTTTGACATACCGAAAATTTCGGTACGGTATTCGGTATGGTAAAAAAAATTCGGTATACCATACCGAACCAGCCCTAATTGTGTTTATCATGAAATTATTTTATATAATATAATTAATATTAATATAATTATTAATATTATATTTTGAGTTTTTGAGAGGATTACACATGATATTAGTGGTTGTTCTTTTATATATATATATATATTTTTTTTTTTTATTATTATTTTTTTTTTTATGAGTCTATTAAGATGACCCATCAAAATTGTTAGGAAGTGTTAGTTGTAGGTAGGGTTATATTTGGATATCAGATAATTTATTACTACTACTACTATATAAGAAATGAGGAGGTTTAGAAATAGATTTGTATCTTAATTAAGAGCTAAATTAATGTAATTAGATATTGACAAATGAATGATTAGGATTACTTTAGTTGTAGAAGGGAAAAAATTAAACCACAATTTGACATGTGTCATTCTTGATTTCTTCTTTAGTATATACTAGTATAAGACCCATGTAATATACGGGGTATTTTTTATGATAAATAAATTTTATTAGTTATGCATATTATTTTAAATTTTAAGTTTGAATGATATTTATCTTAATTTATGATTTACTATTTATTTATTTCACATGTATATGCTGATAAATGCATAATTTATTTGTCATTTCACATTGATCATATTTTTTTCCTCAATTTTGTAATTTTTTTATTTAAGTATATTTCTATAATTTTGGATTAAAAAAATCTCGAATGCATAAAATAAATAAACCTTTCAATAATGATATATGATGTAATAATTGTAGTAAATTAACCAAAAAATATCTCTATGAAAAATTGGCAGTTCACACTTTGCAGCTTGAAAACATATGGTCTTCCACCTCTGTTAATCGTTATATCGATTTTTCTTCCCATCGAAGTAAAACTAAACATCAAGTTGTATGCCCGAATATTATCAATGAAATTCTTACTTCTAGAATTACGGCCAATGACATCTAAGAATCATCAATCAAACATTTTTAATTAAAAGTGAATTTAAATAACATAAATTGGAAAAAACAATAAAGATTCATACCTACTAAACGGGTTTTTAAATCAGGACATGAGATAATTTCTTTGAAGACAGTAAATTCAAAGCAATACATAGGAATTGGGACTTTAGGACAAAGTTTGATTGTAGTAAATATATGGATGCTCAATCGATATGCATGTTTTGTAGCCCGAACAATTCCCTAATTTTGACCTATTTGAAAGTTTTTTAACGAACAAATTACTCCCTCTTTTAGCAAGTTTTTGCATCAACTAATTTGACTACGTGCAACAGTAGCCTGGATCCTTATAAACTGAAAATAAATAATGAGAGAAAAAATGTTAGAATTAAATAAATTTGAATTGTAAGCATATTATAAGATTTTTAAAAACATAAAAAAACTCATCATTGAAAAATATACATACCAATTTTATGTAATAATATGATGTGTTCTTAAAATACCCCCATCAAAACCTGGATAATTTTTTTGAGGTACAAACTATGATCTGATAACTCAAACTCTTATTGCACATGTCTTCTTGGATGGATTAATGTCAGCAATTGCAAGGTATTTCATGCCCACTTAAAAATACATAAAAAAATGATTAGGTTAGAATATTATGTAAAGAAATTATAATGTTCAATTTTGAAATACAATATCACATGAAATATACAATTCAAAAATTTAGAAAGGTTGGGGTACTGTACAAAAAACAGAAGCAAGCATGCAAGAATATAATAGTTAGATATTGAGATTTATAATGACAAATAAAATTGAAGTTCTCAAATAACGCATATGTAAAAGTAACCGTCATTTGCATGATTATAGTTTATGCATAATTGCATGATCATAGATTTGCAAGATTTAAGTGTAATTGCAATTTGACATTAATTATCAAATCACATTAATTCTTTTGGCATGACTCATGTTACTAAATATAGGTTTCATATCTAAATATTAATTGACTTGTTCACAAGATATGAGTCGATCATATGAAAATTTAGTATATTAAAATATAAAAAGTATATAATAAAAAAAGTTTATTATGTAAGTTTTAAATTAAAAAAGTATATATGTAAACAAAAATATCATGTATAACATTTAAAAAGTATATTTATAAAGTATATATGTAAACCACTATATATATAATAGAATTTATTTATACATGATATTTTTAAAATTTTATTAGATGATATTTTTTATATTTATACATGATATTTTTAAATTTTTATACATGATATTTTATAGATAATATTATGGTTATTAAAAATGATAATTGTAATTGTTAAAAGTATATTCCTTCAATACTATATATTTCTAATAAATAAAAAAGCTTACATATATAATAATAGTAGTGGCAAAAAAAGAAAAAAAAACACTTAATAAGAAAATTTAATGTGCAAAATTTGAGAATGTATTATAAATTTAAATTAGATTTTAAAATATAAATAATAGCATTTATTTATACATGATATTTTTGAAATTTTATACATGATATTTTTCAAATAATATTGTGGTTATTAAAAAACATGATCTAATTATTAAAACTATATTCTTTCAATAATATATATTTATAATAAAAAAACACTTACATATATAATAATAGATTATCTTTAAAAATAACATTTAATAAGAGAAATAAATGTTCAAGTTTTGTATGAATAATATATATTTATAATTAAAAAAAAACTTACATATATAATAATAGATTATCTTTCAAAATAATATTTAATAAAAGAAATAAATGTTCAAGCTTTGTATGAATGCCATGTGGCATTCTTGGTCCTTCTTATATATATATATAAAGATTATTTATACATGATATTTTTGAAATTTTATACATGATATTTTTCAAATAATATTGTGGTTATTAAAAAACATGATCTAATTATTAAAACTATATTATTTCAATAATATATATTTATAATAAAAAAAACACTTACATATATAAAAATAGATTATCTTTAAAAATAACATTTAATAAGAGAAATAAATGTTCAAGTTTTGTATGAATAATATATATTTATAATTAATTTTTTTTTTACATATATAATAATAGATTATCTTTAAAAATAACATTTAATAAGAAAAATAAATGTCCAAGCTTTGTATGAATGTCATGTGGCATTCTTGGTCCTTCTTATATATATATATAAAGATTAAAGATTAAAGATTAAAAATTTACAATATTCAAATATTTATATTATCGAAAAAAAAGAACAAGTTTGAAAGAACATTATTTACTACAGATATTCAAGATATTTAGGGTTAAATGCAAAAAAACAACCCAAATTATCGACTTTTTTCAATTTGCTACCTAATCTGTTTTTTTTTTTTTTCCGATTGCAACCTAGTCTTCTGTAATTTATCCAGTTGCAACCTCCATCCACTTTTTGAGCATTTTTCCGGTGAAAATATAATCACGTGATTTTCACACTCACAACTTAAAGGTAGAACAGTCATTTAAGGGTAATCTTATCATTTAACAAATCCCTTTAAAAAAAGTTAAAAAACAGATGGAAAAAATTAACAGATCCCCTGCATGAGTCCAGAAACCACCGAGTTGCTAAAGTCACACGACTTGTCAAAGACATTATTCTGAGCGACGACAGAGAATGCGTGAACTCTAATTGCGTCACGTTGGATGTGGAGCTTGAAGATGTACTCCGGCGTAGAATTGAAAGCATGAGAGATTGTCTACGTGATGTAGATCGACGGAGAAATTGGAATCAAACGAGTGTAGGGTTTCGAGCTCAATATAGTTCTGGTCGGAGCTCCACAAGAGGGGCAGAGGGTGGGGGAGAGAGGTGGGAATGAAGGTTTGGTAATGGAGAGGAGTGGATGAAGAGAGGGAAAGTGAAAGGAATTTGAAGAGAGATAAAGGCCTTAATTTTTTATTTAGGGCAAAATCATTTTTTTTATTTTGTTAAATACATAATGTAAAAGATGATTTTACCCTTTAATGATAAGTGTCCTAGTCACGTGATGATATATTCACCGGAAAAATGCTTAAAAAGTGGACGGAGGTTACAACTGGATAAATTACAGAAGACTAGGTTGCAATCGGAAAAAAAAAATGATTAGGTTGCAAATTGAAAAAAATCGATAGTTTAGTTGTTTTTTACATTTAACCCAAATATTATATCATCTTAGAAAGTAAAAAATGAGCAAAAAATAATTACTTATTTTCAGCTTGACTTTAAGCTAGTTTCTCTATACTTTATTTTCGGTTTTTTTTTCCTCACAACTAAATGATATTATACAATGATGTTAAAAATATAAATTAAAGTTAAAAATTTTAAATTAAAAACCCATAAATTATTTTATCAAAAAAAAATTAACATTTGAAATATACATAATATATTAAGTTGGGGCTAAGATTGTAATTTTCTATTTAAGATAAAAAATTTAAGATAAAGATTGTAAATTTTTATTCCTCTAACGAATTGTAAAACTAATAATGAACAAAAATATTATTTAATAACTATAATATAATAAAAAGAAATTTTAAACTAATAATTAACAAAAGATTATTTAAATACTATTAATAAGAAAAGGAGAATTTTTAAAAATAATGGAAACATTAGTTAAGAAGACAGTAAGGAAGAAATTCATGGGTTGACGTGGACAATTGGGTGAGAAAAACAAGGGCCCTCCACTAGGCTACACAAATCATTAGAATCATATTTGATCAAAATATTTATATATACATAACTATACATAAAAAATATTTGTGGACCCCTAAATATTTGTATTTTTTCCGGGCCCGACTCAGGCCGGCTAGTGGAAGGTCCGACCCTGGGTTAATTATTATATCCAATAGGAATATCGACACGGATGATTAGGGGTGGAAATCGGAACGGAATTTCCGATATCCGTTGAATCCAATCAAAAAAAAATTGATTTTGGAATGAATATTTTTATTCCGAAATTTTGATTTTCGATTTTTCCGAAAAATTTCGGATGGGAATTGGAATTAGTTTTAAAATTTTCGGAAATTCTGAAATCCGATCCGAAAATTTCGATCCAATTTTGTCAAGTGCACAACAATTCTCGGAATATAAAATATAGAATAGAAGCATTTAGAGAATCAAACTCAAGACCTCTCACATTAAAGCAAGAAACTTACCACTAGACCAATAGTTCATGTTGCAAATAATTCAAACATTTTCGTAATAGACAAAAGATAATAGACAGCATTTCCGATTTTTAAATAGCAAAATATAATGAGTAAATATATCATATATTTTTTATATAAAATAAAAAGTGAATATCTAATTTCAAAGGTAAATATATCATAAATTTCATTAAAAATGATAACATTTATATAAATTTATTATTTTAATGATAAAATTTCCGAAAATTTTCCGAAAAGCCCAAAATTTTGGAATTCCAAAATTTTCGAAAAATCGGAATTGAAATGGATTTTACAATTTCGAAAATTTCAAAATCGGAAAATCAATTTTGTAAATTTTCGGAATTTTTCCGAAACACCTTATTTTCGATCTGATCCATCCGATTTCCACCCCTACGGATGATTAATCAAAATGGATATCTCTATGTGAGAGAGACTTGATCAATAATTGTTATTATCACATAACAAGAGATAAACTTTTAAATTTGGATTTGTTAAATTTATATATTGAGGTTGAATCTAACGAAAGTGTTAATGTTGATTTTCAACATTAATTAGTTTTTCTTTTTTTTATCTAAATCAATTGATATTAGTTGGAGAGATTTTAGGAGATTGTTTTTAACTCATGTGTTTCTTTGCACAATTAAAAACTATGAGTTTGATTTATTCAAAACAACTAATCCTATTTTTCAGAAGATTTGTTTATCATAGGGTTTCAAAAGAGGTTTGACTTATTCGTAATAACTAACCATATTTTTTAGGAGATTTATTTATCTCTCTGATTCATATGTTTTGCAGATTTAAAAGAAGAGAGATTGACTTCTTAACCATTATTCCTACTTTAAAGGAAAAATTGTTTTTATCCCTTCTCTAGATATTTTTGAAGTGAGAAGTGAACGTGTACTTGAAGAGAGAGAAGAGAAAATGAGAGAGTGTAGAACGTGGAGAAGTGGAGCATGGAACGTGAAGTGAAGATCTTAAGAGAGAAAATATTAAATCATGAAGGAAGTGGAGATCATGGATCATGAAGAGGATGAAGATCAATAAAGAACGTGGAGCATAAAGTTAGTGGACTCATGGAAGAGTGCATGAGATCATGATGTCCATCCAAGCTCTATAAATAGATGTAGCCAGACTGAAGATCGGTATGACTTGTGAGCAATAAGAGTGAAATGGAGTCTGTTGATGATGTTTTTGTAAAGATGTTTCTTTAAACTATTTTGGAACAATATATTATACGTTTTCTTTTCTGTTAAAACATATGTATTTACTCTCCGCTGCTACAAACTTTTAAGTTATATATTTTGATATATCTTTTTTCATTTCTCTCTTCTCTTTTCTTTTTTCCTGCACATCCGTCGAGGATACTCTGATAAATTTAAAATGTTTTTCCCAACTTTCATTAAACTTTTACTCCCTCCGTCCCACAATAAGTTTCCCAATTCTTTTTGGGTGTTGTTTTTAAGGAAAATGTGTATTTTAATGTGAGTGGGAGGAGAGAGGGTATTTAGTAGAAAAAGGTGGAAGGGTCACTTACTTATCAAAACAAGGGATGGCATATTTGTAATTTTTGTGAAGTTTTCTTTGCCATTTTTAGTAAGTTTTGAAATGGGAAACTTATTGTGGGACGGACCAAAAAGGAAAGTGGGAAACTTATTGTGGGACGGAGGGAGTATAAAATTCTATGGTTAAGTTTTCGGGGCGTGACAGTTATGGTATCAAAGCAAGGTCCTACCCTTTAGGACCCCGTTCGTCTTTTTTTCGTATGTTTTAAAAACAGGGACAAGCACCTCTCTCTCCGCACAACTCTTCCTCCCTAAGATCGTAAGTTATAAGTATTGTTTGTTTATATTGTGTTTATGTTTATGTTTATGTGACATAGTTGGGAGTTTCTGTTTTATTCTTTCTTTATATGTTAGTTGCGTATAGTCGAGTAATTACGCTGTGACGACACAGATGGCAAGGACAAAACTTACGACCATTAAAAAAATAGGTGGACGAGCAATTCCAGTCCAAGTTTAGATGACGTTTTATGGGGCCAAGATGGAGCCAGGAGAATCAGTTGGTATGTTCCTAGCACGCTGACTCACGGAGGAATTTTCGAGGCCAATGCTAGCGAGCATATGATCGATATGCTACCGGGAGAGTGGACTGAGATTGCGCGTAGAGTACATAGAAATGAGGTAGTTTACGACATTCGGACAGGACGACCGATTATCTCCTTTACTCGCTTTATCGGTATACTACTAGACATATGGGTACGTAAAGGACAACCAACGATGCCCCCACCAAGACCATTCGACCCTTCAAGCAGTGAAGACGAAGAACCAAAAGAAGATCCAGAAGAAGTATCGAGCCCTCCACATCATCAGTTTAGGGGGCCACCCCCACCGCCCCCAGCTGCCGGAACCACGGGGATTGTTAAATAGCTGTTTTTAATTTTCTTTTCTTTCTCATCTCTTCTGTTCGAGGCTTTTGAGACCATGTTTGTTGTGTTATAATGTATGATTGTGCCGTAACACTTTTAGTTTTGAACTTTGTTGTACGATTCTAGACTATTTTTATATCTATCTCTTATGTTGTTATCTACCTTTATCCCATTTCTACGACTCGCATGTCTTCTTTTTCTTCGCTTCCCTATGACATATTTAATTTTTTTCTTTCTCTACGATGAATGTATGGAATTTATTGTATTCCTCAAAGACTTCTACTTGATGCCTCGTGTGTGACATTTGTATCATGTTTCTTATTAGATTTATGTCCCGTGAAAGACCCAGAAAGAGTCCAGCACCAATGGCAGATCTACCACCAACGAACGCGAACAACACTATGGAAGATCTAGTATCAGTATTGCAGGGTCTAGCTCAACATTTCCAAACAACTCAAGCAGCTCCAACGACATCTAATAGAAGTGATATCAATCAAGTGGTAGAACAGTTTCGACGTTTTAACCCTCCGACCTTCTCAAGGAAAGGAGGTCCAGCCGAAGCAGAAGAATGGTTAAGGGCGTTAGATCGCTTGTTCGGACATCTGTCGTGCACTGAAACACAGAAAGTCTCTTACATCGTCTTTCAACTTGTAGAAGAAGCCAGTCACTGGTGGGAATCACACGCCAGAACTCTAACGCAGGAGCAAGTGGAAGAACTGACTTGAGAGAATTTTAAAGAAAGAGTTACTCAAGGTTTCGTGCCGCAATCATACAGAGACAAAAAAGAAACTGAGTTTTTACATCTACGACAGGGGATCTCGTCTGTAGGAGAGTATGAAAGGAGTTTTAACCGGTTAAGTAGATATGCACCTCACTTAGTAGACTCTGATACTAAGAAAGCTCAATGATTTGAGAGGGGCCTCCGTCCCGAGATCAGCTTCATTCTTGTTGGATAAGGCATAACGTCATACTAAGTGGTTGTAGAACGAGCTCAAGAGATCTCCTTAAGATTACACTTAGATACTGCGCCTCCCAGGAAAGTAGAAGCGAGACTTGGAAAGCGAAAGTCGACGGGCCCTAATCGGAGCTTTACTCAGAACCGACCGCAACCACCAAATAGTGCTCCTCTCCTTCAAAATCCTAACCCAAGAAACACCTGTTATAACTGTGGAAGGATTCATGTGGGACCTTGCGTGAAGACGTCTCTCACCTGTTACAGATGTGGAAGACCAGGCTATATCGCGAGCTCTTGCCCAAATTATTTCAATTGCGGAGAACCGGGCCATAAAGCAAACTCCTACTCGAAGCCTAAAAGAACAAATGTTGTACCTGGGACCTTGAATGAAGATGTCTTTCACCTGTTACAGATGTGGAAGACCAGGCTATATCGCGAGCTCTTGCCCAAATTGTTTCAATTGTGGAGAACCGAGCTATAAAGCAAACTCCTGCTCGAAGCCTAAAAGAACAAATATTGTACCAAGATCCAAATCCGAAACCGGACCAGCAAGAGCATTCGCTCTCACCAGAATAGAGGCGGCTGAAGGACCGGAAATAATGACAGGTATGTTGTCAGTGTGTGGTGTACCTGCTTTGATTTTGTTCGATACTGGAGCATCTCATTCCTTTATATCTATCAAGTTCTGTGATTTGTTAAAGCATGAGAACGGTAGAATAGTCGTTGAAACCTTAGATGTTAGCATTCTCTTTGGAAAGGTGATAAAAACAAAACATTCATACCGAGATCTAGGGATCACCTTTGGAAACAGAATCTTGTTTGCCAATCTACATGCGCTGGATATGAGAGATTTTGATGTCATCCTAGGAATGGATTGGTTAAAGACAAATCATGCGGTGATTAGATGTCATGCAAAAGAGATTATCCTACAAACCTCAGATGGCGAAGAATTCACGTTTTCCGAAACTTCAGTCGAAAACAACCCGAGAGTTATATCAGCAATGAAAGCGGTCAAAATTCTCAAGAATAACGAATGTAAGGCTTGGATAGTGAATGTTATGAGTCCTGAACGAGAGACGAACCCTATTGAGAAAGTACCTATCGTAAGGGAGTACGCTGATGTTTTTCCAAACGATTTACCAAGCCCTCCACCAGATCGTCAGATTGTTTTCGAGATCGATCTTATTCCAAGTTCTACTTCAGTATTAAAAGCACCATACAAAATGACACCAAATGAATTACAGGAACTAAAAATCCAACTCCAAGAACTTTTAGATAAGGGTTTCATCCATCCGAGCGTATCACCTTGGGAAACTCCAGTGTTGTTCGTGAAAAAAAAATGGAAGTTTTCGGATGTGTATTGACTATCGGGAGCTTAACAAGCATACCATTAAGAACAAGTATCATCTGCCCAGAATTGAAGATCTTTTCGATCAGCTAAGGTGATACTAGTGTATTTTCAAAGATTGACCTCTGATCGGGATACCATCAAGTCAAAGTAAATGAGGCAGATATACTGAAAATGGCTTTCAGAATGAGATATGGGTACTATGAATTCGTGGTTATGCCTTTTAGACTCAGCAATACACCAGCCGTCTTCATGGATTTGATGAATCATGTTTTTCACTCTTATCTCGATCGCTTTGTCATAGTCTTCATAGATGACATCTTAGTTTATTCTCGTGACAAACTTCAGCATGAACAACATCTTAGGATCATATTGGAAACCTTGTGTCAGGAGAAACTCTACGCCAAATTCAAGAAATGTGAATTCTGGTTAGAAAAGGTGGTCTTTCTTGGACATATAGTAACTTCTAAAGAGATTGAAGTGGATCTAGAAAAAGTAACGACCGTCAGCAACTGATAAACACCGACAAATGTTAATGAAGTACGAAGTTTTCTGGGATTAGCTGGATACTACCGCAGATTCATCGAGGGATTTTCAAAGATTGTTACTCCGATGACTTGCTTAACTCGAAAGGGCGTAAAGTATCAATGGTCAGAACAATATGAACGTAGTTTCCAAGAATTAAAGCAGAGATTGACGGAAGCACTAGTTCTGACCATTCCAGACGCAACAAAGGACTTCGTGATTTACAGCAATACTTCCAAACAAGGTTTAGGGTGTGTTCTAATGCAGGAAGGAAAAGTAATGGCCTGCACATCAAGGCAGTTGAAACCTCATGAGCAGAACTATCCGACACATGATCTGGAATTAGCCGCAGTCATTCATGCACTCAAGATATGGAGACATTACCTCTATGGTGGACGTTGCGAAATCTACACCGATCATAAAAGCTTGAAGTACTTCTTTGAATAAAAGGAACTTAATATGAGGCAACGAATGTGGTTAGAGTTGGTCAAAGATTATGATTGCACGATTCAATATCATCCAGGAAAGGCAAATGTGGTAGTCGAGGCACTCAGCAGAAAAGGAAAGAGATCTATAGCAAGAATGATTACAATTCAAGACTCACTAATCAAAGATATGTCGAAGTTAAGCTTGGAAATAATCACTCCACCAGATAACATCCAGGCCATACTCTCAACACTATTTTTGAAACCCATACTTTGCGAACATATAATCGAAGCTCAATGAAAGGATGAGTTCCTGATGAAGAAGAAAACTCGCATGGATACTGGAAAGGAAGAAGGATTTACCCTAGACTATGCGTACCAGAGCTTTAACTTTTAAGGGTAGACTATGTGTACCAGAGGACGAGGAATTACGAAAGGAGATCTTAGAAGAAGCTCACTGTCCGCCTCTATCAGCACATCCCGGAGGCACAAAGATGTACAAAGACTTGAAGAAAAACTTCTGGTGGAATAACATGAAGTCTAGCATTGGATTGTTTGTAAAACAATGTTTGACATGTCAACAAGTGAAGGCCGAACACCAACGACCGGCGGGACTTCTGACCCCATTAGAGATACCCGAATGGAAATGGGAACATGTCGCTATGGATTTTATCGTCGGATTGCCGAGAACTAAACACGGAAACCACGTCATCTGGGTAATTGTGGACAGGCTGACTAAGTCCGTTCATTTTTTATCGGTCAAAATGACATACGGAATGGACAAGCTAGCTCGGATTTACCTCGAGGAGATTTTTAGACTACATGGAGTGCCAGTATCCATCGTTTCCGACAGAGATCCATGATTTACATCGAGATTTTGGCAAAGACTTCAGGGGAAATTAGGGACTCGACTAGCTTTTAGCACCGTATTTCATCCTCAGACAGACGGACAGTCAGATAGAACGATTCAAGTTCTAGAAGATATATTGAGAGCCTGCACCATAGACTTGCATGGGAGCTAGGAAGAACACAGTTGCTTAGTGAAGTTTGCATATAATAACAACTATCAATCAACAATCGGCATGGCACCATACGAAGCCTTATACGGAAGAAAAAATAGATCTCCATTATGCTGGGATGAAGTCGGTGAAAAGAAGGTGCTAGGAACTGACTTGGTGGAGCAGACAGTCGAAGTAATCAGAAGGATCCGTGAACGAATCAAAGCAGCTCAAGACAGACAGAAGGCTTACGCGGAGGAGACGCAAAGAATTACAATTCGAGGTGGGAGCAAATTTTTTTCTGAAGGTGTCCTCTACAAAAGGAATATATCGATTCGGAAAAAAGAGAAAGCTAAGGCCAAGATATGTGGAACCATTCAAGATTCTGGAGCGAGTCGGAAACATTGTTTATCGCTTAGCACTACCGCCTAGTCTTGCAGGAGTACATAACATATTTCATGTATCGATGTTGAGAAGATATGTTTTCGATCCAAGCCATGTGGTCGACTAGAACAACCTCGAGATTAGGAATGATCTGTCATACGAAGAAGTTCCAGTGGCTATCCGAGATCGAAAGATTCGTACATTGAGGAACCGGGAGATGGCTCTAGTAAAGGTCCAATGGAGTCGTCATGGAGTGGAAGAAGCAACGTGGGAGTATGAAGACGAGATCTTATCAAAGTTCCCAGATCTTCCGTTCATAGGTACGCTTCTGAATTTCGAGGATGAAATTCTTTTAAGGGGTAAGGGATGTGACGACTAGGACTTATCGACGCATAATTTGACAACAAAATAGTTAAACCTTTAATTACTTGATTTATTTTATGTGCATTTCAGAAAATTAATTATATGTATGCTTCAATCTAAGTTCAATGTTCTTGGATATTTTTTCATAAAAAGAAAAGTTGATAAGATAATTCGTAAGTGGGATGAGATTAACGAGAATGAAAAATCGAGCAAAATGCCGAAAGAATGAATCAAATCGGAGTTCGATTGATATCTCAAATTAATTAATATCATAAGGGTGTTTAATATAAAATTTAATAATATTATATGCCAAAGTTAGTGCATGCTAAGTGTTAAGATATAAACCTTTTCCCCTTATGGTAAAAGTATAGGGTAAAGTTTAATCTAAGGTAATTTTCTCTTCCTTCTCTCTTAATTTTTTTTCCGGCGACTGGCCGGTCGGAGCGCTGTCGTTGCCGCCGCAGGCAACACCATCATCGCCGGATTTTTCTCCGACCGAAACCTATCAAAACCTATACCATTTTAAAGCTCTTGTCGAGCCCGTTCCTGTAGCGCCCAGGACAAAACGAAGCATAATTGGATAATTAAATAATTAAACCCGTAATTGAAATAATTCTATGTGTGTTAATTTTGGGTGTAAAAAAATTTATTTTTGTGCGTTACAGATTTGTGTTTGATGTCGGTTTAAAAGGACGTATTTTTTTAGACATGGAACCTAGAAGATTTTTATATTATGAGATGCGTAACGGAAAAACGAGAAATTAGAAACGAACTAGAGGTCAATCGAAGTTTTATAGCTCGAGTAGTGAGTAAAACAGTGAAACAAAGAATACGACGTATACGAGATGTATACGAGGGATGACATACGAGATATTTAATATGAATAGTAGCCATTCTTGGAGAAGTATATATAGGACGTTTTTAAGTCAATAAGTCCCACGAGCTCATAATCGAAAAACACGTAAGTTTCTCTCCCTCTTCTCTTTCTTTTTCCGACGGCGGCCGCCGCCGCCGCCGGTGGCCGGAAAAGTCAACTGTCTCAGAATCGAACGGTTTTCGCATAGGTCGTAGCTCTCGTCAAGGCGAGTCTAGTGACGGTCTTTTTTCTCCGTTCCGACGGTCGGATCGCCGGCAAATCACCGGTCAACCACCGGAAAAACCTTGTTTGAGTTCATCATCTTTTCTCTCTCCTCGTTTCTTGCTTTCTCTCTCTCGTCTTCCTTTTCAGAGTGGTAGATACTCATTCCGGAGTGTGTGTCTATGGGTTGGAGGTGGTGGAGCCGCCGGAGAGGCGGTGTGGCCGGAGTTGGGTTTGTGTGTGTTGTGGGTTGAAGCTTGGGTTTGGTGTGTGTGTTGTGTGTGTGTTGTTCTTGCTTGGGTCGTTGTGTTGTGTGTTGTTGGAGGTTGTCGGTTAAGGAGGTAGAGGTGTTGCCGGCGACGGGAGTCACCGGCCGGAGTTAGAAGAAGAAACTGGTGAAAATGGCACTGCTGTGTAAGCTGGTCCGCGCAGGACCGTGCGCTGGGGCACGACCGTGCTCTGGGGCACGACCGTGCGTCAGGGATGAGCGACCGTGTGCGGCCACTGGAAGGTGGCGCATGGTCGAGTGTTGTGGGGCACGGTCGTGTGTAGTTTTTGCACGACCGTGCGAGGGGTTTTGTGTATGGAGTTTTACCGGGTTTTACCGGGTGCGTCGTGGGCACACCAGCGAGTGTTTTCGTGGGTCGGTTCGAGTCGTTTGTTTCCATCCTTGTGTCGAGAGTCGGGGATCTCGGTTAGGTCAACCCTTTTTACCAAGTTTACCTTCCACACTTGTCTCGATTTCTTTAATCTTCGAGTCTTCCTTATCCATCCCTTCTTCTCGATCGTTCTTTTCTTTATTTATATCCGTCTTTTAATCTTTTGAGGATCTAAGATATCACGGTACTTTTGTAGGCTATCGGTTGGATCGTACGCATTAGGCTTAACTCTTTATCTTGTCAGAACACGTGATAACCTCTTATCGAGGTGGGGGTATTTTCTAATTCTTAATCTGTTTACTGTTTTCCCTATTTTGATGCTCGTTTGAGAAATGTTAAATGCTGTGTATTTTAAGTGTTGTGTCATATTTATATTGTGCATGGGTTGCGGTCCACTTCTGATCATGCATTCTTCTCCTACCCCTTTTCTACTACTCTTGAAGGTTTGGTGGTCCTGTAAAGGCACCAACGGTAATGAGACCGTTTCTATAGGATAAGACGGGGAACACCCGCACCTATTCGTCCCTTACCATTTCTAATGTCTGCTGTGAATTTTAAGTGCTATGACAACGTGCCTCTTTGTTGTGAACTTTCGGTTTATTATATATATATCTTTGTCGAGTGTTATAAGATGCAGTGTTTATCTCCACCAGTGTATTCCATGCACTGACCCCTTAATCTGTACTCACACTACAGGAGATGACAAACCATAAAGTAGTAGAGAGAGAGAGATGGTGCCACATTTGGGATTTTCATAAAATGTCTTTTACGAAGTATCAAGAAAACAATGATCACAATCTTTTGTAATGTAAATATATTTTTTGTAAACTCTGATGACGATGGATCCTGATGATGTTAAATTCCACTGTGATGACGTTTTGAGAATCGGCTGTGACCGATGTTTGTATATTATGGAATCGGCAGTGTCCGATGTGATATGAGAAAGATTCGGATATCTTCTATCTTCTTCTTCTTTTGCACGCTTCTATTTTAATTAAAACTCTGATAACTTTTGTATGGAAGAAACTGGGGCGTGACAGTTCCAATTTCGGGCTCGGAATCGCCATCCGTCGCTGCATTCGCGGGCAATCGACCAAAGAAGTTTCGGTCTTTCTCTCTCTTAAAACCCTTTCTTTCTCTCTCTTCGTTTCTGGCCATCCGGCCATCGATCGAAATGATTCTTAAGTCTAGGTTGAAGTTCTCACTAAGCCCGTCTCGAATCCGGGCTCGGATCGTCGATCGGCCGACTCATTCTCCGGCATGCACCGATTAAAGTTTTTGCATTTTTTTTCTCTCTCCTCTCTTATCATTCTCTCTCTCCCCAATCCTCTCTCTCTCATCTTCATCGCCGCCGTTTGTCGTCACTGATGGTGGATGTGTGTGTGTGTGTTGGTATGTAGGGGCGGCACCTAGTGCGCCGTCGTGGTTGGAGTTGTCGTGGCCGGCTATGTGCCGTCGCGGCTGTGCATGTGGGTGTGTGTGTTTTACTGTGCGCGCGTGTGTGTGGGCGGCGCTGGACGTGCCGTCGTGCGTAGGTGGTGTGTGCGTGGCCGGTGCTAGGTGCGCCGGCGTGTGATGTGGTGGTCACCGACGACGGGTGTCGCCGGTGTGAGCATTGGCGATAGTGATGGGTGATGGGTTTGAGGTTGGGTGGAGGAGGCTGTTTTGTGAATTTGATTAACTCTAGAGACTAGATTGCAAAGCCCTAAGTTCATGTTTATTCTCATTTTGGTCCCTCAACTTTTGAGCTCTCCACTTTGACCCCTAAACTTTTGGAAATTATATTCCCACCCCCAAAGGTTTTCAAGTCTTTAATTTTCACTCCCACAACTTTCTGATTTTACATTTCGACCCCCCAGATTTCCAAAATCTTCTCTTTAACCCCAAAACTTCTCTGATATTATGGTTTTGCCCCCAAACCCTAAAACACTCCATTCGACCTCGTTTCTCACCCGATTTAACTCGTTCTTGATTTCAAAGCTTCTTTATTGAATCCTCTATATCTCCTAACCTCATTGGGTTACATTCCGTTTTCTTTTCATTGTTTCCTTTTCGAGAGTTTAAATATAAACGTTTAATTAATCTAATATCCTAATAACTTACGTTGTATGTTTGTAGGCGTTCGTAGGCACGAACGCTCCAAACTCATCTCAAAACTAAAAGGATAAGAACGTGAAGGACGCATCGTCCAGACTTAGGTGGGGGTAACTTCTGAATTAACAATTGACTTTACGTTTAATATTGAATAGTCGCATGCTAGGATTTTGGATGATTTATACTTTATGATATGATAGTATATGTTTAATGATATGATGATATGAGAGCGTAAACATGAAATGTGAATTGAAGATATCAGCATGCTAGTATATATTGTACATATTCGTGTTTATATGTCTTGATTTACGTGTTGTGATATAAGTGTGTTGTTGCGGAAATGATAAAGATATGTGTTCATGATACATGGTTCTTGAGGAGACAGGTTGGGATTAAATCCTAACAGATATATGGAGGATTGGTGAAGTCCCCCTTACCAAACAATCACCCGGTGGATTCCGTTGTGGGGTAAGGTGGGATATACTTGCGTCCACATCATATATGTGTTGTGCATTGTACTTGTTGTGCTTAATTGTTTATGTGATTTAAAGTTGAATGTCGATTCATGAACTTATCTCCACGGGGTGTATTTATATGCACTCACCCCGCTTATGTGTTCGGTACAAGTGATGACACTAGGGAAAGGAGTTGAAGGGAGAGAAGTGTCCTGTCTGTTGATGATGTTTTTGTAAAGATGTTTCTTTAAACTATTTTGGAACAATATATTATACATTTTCTCTTCTGTTAAAACATATGTATTTACTCTCTGCTGCTACAAACTTTTAAGTTATATATTTTGATATATCTTCTTTATTTCTCTCTTCTCTTTTTTTTTCCCGCACGCCTGTTCACTAATTTCTTTTAGCTACTCCCGCAAGTGTACGGTGTAAGGTGTAGAAGTGGTGATCAATGTCGATCCCACAGAGACTGGCTATCTAGGCACTAACTAGTTACTCAAATTCAATTTTCAATTTTATCTAGGAGATCAAATCACACTGATTGCAGATTAATTCAATAGAAAAGTAATTACACAGATAAACTTACTCAAGAATAACAGATATCTAAGACAGGTTCTAGGACATGCTTTCATCTAATTCTCATCAAAACATCACTTTAACCAACTCAAGTTCATTAATCAATCATCTTATATGAGCAATCACATATGTCGAATTAACAGCTCTCCCGAGTCAGTTAACCGGTTGATTATTATGTCACCAGAGGTATCCCTACTCAATCTGATTGAAACATAACAACTCTCAAAAACACCCGAAGATTGATTTCTCATCACATAAATTCTCTAATCTCCCGATCTAAGTCTTTTTATGTATCATATGTTTATTCTTCCATAATTAAATCTCATCTCCCAAATTTTGATCTAATTACTAAAACATGCTCAATTACCGGCCGGACAATCAAACAAGCAATCAATTCATAAACACACAAATAGGATAAATGATCACGAACTTTGAATTGAAATTAAAGATCCATCAAGATTCGAATTAAATTACTAACAAGCCCTAGAAACCCTAGGAAATTAGCTAGACATGATGATAAACAAACTCATAGACAAGATTGGAAATATCATATCTACTAAAATCTAACAAAAGAAGAAAAGATAAAAAAAACTCTATTAGACGACGATCTCGCGATTCCTCGATCTTCTTGAATTCTTCTTCAAATCCTCTCGATGCTTCTCAGATTATCGTGTTCTTCTCTATGAATCACTCTCTGAATTTTTCTCTCTATATCTTTTCTCTCTCTTCATATTAAGTATTTATATGGCTTTTGGGAATCTTCCAAGTGAAGTAACAAGTGAAGATTATCCAAGAAAACTGATTTTCTACGATTTCCTGTTCACCCGAGCACGGTCATGCTCCACAACACGGTCGACCGTGCCCTACCAAGAGGTCACTGGCTGAGGCACGGAGTTAACCGTGCCCCACAGCACGGTCGTGCCCCATCACTGTACAATGGCGCACGATCGTGCTACATGGCACGACCAAATCGTGCACCACCAACTCTTCCACGCGATCTCGTATTCACTTATATTCTTTCTCGTTTTTCCGTGATTCCTTCCTTGATCATCAATTACACTTGAAACTTGCACTTTTCTCATCAAAATCATGAAAATAAGTACAAACACGTCAAATGCAACTTATACAATATAATATCAAAAATCACCATAAAAACGTATCTAAACATATTCACATGAATACATAAACATACGCAAAAATACGTGAAAAACGACACATATCAACGCCCGTCGAGGATACTCTGATAAATTTAAAATGTTTTTCCCAACTTTCGTTAAACTTTTATAAAATTCTATGGTTAAGTTTTCGAGGTGTCACAGATCAACTGTGTGTAGACAACATTACTTCTCTAATTTATTTACTTTGTTTGTTTTGATTTATTTACTCTGTTTGTTTTGCACACACAACATTACGGCTCTAGTTTACTCTGTCTGTTTTGATTTATTTACTCTGTTTGTTTTGCATAGGAACCTCCAGAAAGCATCCACTAAGATCACCGTTATCATCTTGTAGTTTTGCATGGTCACATCTCGTTTGTATCTTGATGTTGTGTTAATTAATTAAATAGTCAATACAATTTAGTTGATATAAGGATTTATCTAAATAAAATTGGGTCATGACAAATACCATATTATTTAATGATAGTTTTGGTTTTCCGCGGGATCAACATTAATCATCTTCTACAAAACTACATCATAACTTACAAGTGTGACTCAAAGACTTTAGTGGGCAAACATTGATCAATATACAAGACTTTAGAGGACAAACATTAATTAATTTAAAGAAAACAAATATGTTCTTTTTTCTGAATACGACCTTAATAGTAATATGAATGGATATAGTCTCAAAATCAATTTATTTAACCACATCTTACGATTCATATAATAACAACTCATTAAGTCATTGAAATATATATGATAGTACTTTTAAGAAACCGAAATTTTTATCCACAAATTACTGAGATGTATACTTTGAAACTAAATCGTAAACTGAGAAAAGAAAAGAAAAAAAAAAAAGGATATTTCTCCCTATTGCTTGGAAGATGATGATGAGGAGTAGATAGGTGGGGCGGTGGGGCAGGGGTCGCGCTTTTTTCTAGTTTATTGGTTCAAGAAAATAAAGGAGATTGGGCCTTCCCCGAATGCGACAAACCCTTTCCATCCCTATCCTATGCATGAATCATATTCATATTCTCCATTCATATTCCCCCTTCCCCAGTTGTTCATTTTTTCCCTTTTTTTAAATAAGATAATTCTTTTTATATATATATATATAATATATGAGAAGTGACATAGAATCCGATGTCAGAGTTCTTTATGAGGACTTTGAAAGTTGCTCTGAAATTGAATTTATAAGACACTCGATATTATATACATAAAATAATAATTTCACATTTATCGTTGATATGCTTTAATATATCCACCACTGAAATGTAAAGAAATCTCATATTTATAATTATTGTGATTTAAAATTACTGATTATGATAGATTTATAATACATCATAGGTGTGTGCATTCATAGTGGGTAGTGTAGCCCTTGATATAGAAAAGAAAGTGAATTGAACGTCACTGCAGAATTGGGAGCAGTGCTGAGATTACAGGCGAATAATTTTACCAAATGCCATATATGTAGACCTTTCACTGCAACTGCCTCATTAATATTTCCTATTTCTTTTTTCATCTCTCCATGGTCAAGTTTTTCTCTTTCTTTTTTATTTTTTAAATATGTGGTGGACTGGTGGGTATTGAGCTTTAATAAAATATGATCACCGATTATATTTCTAGTATTGTGATATAAATTTGAATTTGTTTTTTTTAATATTCTGCTGGATTGTTTATGTGTTTTTTAATTCTTTTACTATTTTTTTTCTCTTTCAAGTCAAGAAAAAGAGCAATGAAAGTGTGTCAATACGGAAGAGAAAAAACACAACAATTTATATGAGATTGTAAGACGAAACTTCATAATGCAAATCAATATCTAATTTTACAATCCGTCAATCTTTACCCCATGCGATATGAGTTATAAATTGATGTATTTCATGAAATGAGATTTGCACGACAGTCTCATAAGATTACTATTTTCTTTAGTTGAAATAATCATCTCCATGTTTTTCACATCTTATTATCACAAACCTTTTTTTACTTAACCATTTTCGGATAAATTATAAAAATTCATTAGTTTAGATGATATAAAAAAGGTAAAAACTCATGTGCAACCGTTGCATTGTGCGACGGTTGCATTTATAGCACACAAAGACATATTTATAGTCGTAAAAGACATACTTGAATAACTCATGCTTATAATGTAAAAAACATACTTATAAAACACATACTTATACCTGTAAAAGACATACTTAAATCTCGTGGCATGTGAGACGGTCTCACAAGAGACCAACTAAAAAAAGAGAGAGGGTAAACTCCAAAAAGAAACCAATAATTGTTCGGTTAATTTAGCAAATGAATATATATGGAATAAAAGTAAATGAATTTTTTTTTACATGAATCCAATTAGGTTTTTTTCTATAAATTATTAACAATATGTGGTAAATACTAGGAGTCGATACGGAAAATTGTGATATTTTGTGGATATATCCAATGTGATCTTGATTCTTATTTTCCATATTTGTAATCTCTTTAATTTGATAAAAGTAGTTGAATGTATTTTTGGTAGATTATTAATAAATATATTTAAAATTCTAAAATGATATTTATTTTGGATTAAATTTATTTTGTTAAAACGATATTTATTTTGGGGTGAAAGAGCATTTGTTAGTCTTATATCAAAAAACAGTACAATATTGATTTTTTTTTTTATCAATAATACATTGCATTGACAATTCATATAATCAATCAAATAATAAGCGTCATAGACTTTAGTGATGAAAAATTCCAATACGATCCTCTCATCTCATATTCATAGAGCAGTCCATTTCATTTAGAGCATTAATGGTTTTATAATCAAATTGGGTTCAAAAGTTGAAATTTTGTGTTGGGTTTGGATTAGCCATAATTTCCGATTCCATTATTAGACTCTTTCCTCATTGTTTTGAATCGCGGACAGGAAAAAGTAAAATTACAACACCACCACCAACAGAATGACCAATAACAGCATAAAGCCGATTGGGGTCCACACGCTAAATCTTATTAAATTAAATTGTCTTAATTTGGAAAGATAGAGGCGCTTAAACCTCGTATGGTTTTCGGCGGAAGAGGCGTGACGTGGCGCCCTGCCACGACGCCGGGTCCACCCAGATTGGCTCGAACGATAAGCGGCTGATGTGGACGTTAGCTTTGAAACCGACAATTGGTGGTGGTGACTCATGCACACTGGTGGTAAACTGGTAAATATGTGTTGGCTCTTGGGGTTTAAATACGAATTAACATTTACGTAATATTATTTTTCATTTATATTTTAGCCTAGTTACAGTGTTATGTAAAGTTATTTAAGTAAATGATCCAATTTTTTTTTTAATGAGATAGTTGACTCTTCTATTATGGGGGATTATTTTGTAAAGCAAGGAGATGAGCTTTTATGAAAGAATAATGCAAACGGTTGGATTTGTGTTAAAATAATATGTTAAAATAAAATAAGTATTTGTTTTACATTGTATTGCGTTGTGAATAAAGAAAAATAAGATTGTAAGATTGTCAAGGTTATTTAAGAATTTTAGGTGATGTTGTCAAAGTTGGTCCGATCATTACACTTTAATCTTGAGTTTTATTTTACTTAACTTAATTTCTTGAAAAATTGTTATGAGAAAAGTGAGAGTCATTAAAAAATTTGCAATAGTGTGAGAGTGTTAATCTATTGGGTGAGAAAGATGAATTCTGATGATTGTAAATTCCTTTTCTGGGTACTGGTTTTTCTCTATTAAAATTTTCTGCGTAAATTCTCGTGTTGTTGCTTGTTGTTTCTGTTTTTTCATTTTATTTCTCATTTTTCATAAGAATTAATGAAGATGAAGATTTTATTCCCAACACCACCCTTAAATCCATTCTTAATCCTTGTGTGATAACACACAAGGCCGATGCAGTAATATGCAACTGCAATAAATAAATGATGTAAGATTCATGTAATTGTTGCATAAATGTAAAATAGAAAAAACAAATTATATAATTGTTTTTTAAAATCACTCTATCCTAATATAATTGTGTTGCAGCTACGATAAATAAATAATGTAAGATTCATGTAATTGTTGTATAAATGTAAAATAGAAAAACAAATTGTATAATTATTTTTGAAGATCACTCTATCCTAATATAATTGTAACACACATACTAATTAATCATGATTTTTTATGTACTTAAAAAGGAAGACAGATAATAATAATAATAATAATAAATCTTTTTGTGTCAGGATTTCCATCATTACACATGATCACATTTTTGATGTCTAATTGTTGAGCATAGTTTGTTAGAAAGATTTTTCAAAATCTTTTTGTATGGCACCAATAAAATCCCAAGGCCCACAGTATTTTATTTTAACTGGCTTATTTTGTGGCACCTCGACGTTGATTTGCTTTCCCAGATTTTCTGTGTATATAAGAATATTTTTTTGTCTGTTGATTGTTTAGGAGTAATTACTAAATTAACAATTAAATAATTTTTTTATACTAATTTTCGTTTCCTGAAATTTCGTTTTTTTTTTTTTTGGGTTCATGGTCGTCCATCATCCGATGCTTGAATTAAATTAGTTCATTTGCAATAGAGATTTTACTAATTCTGATTAGAAAATTATAATATTGTAAATTTGTAATATGCAGATGGATGACCGATTTAATGAAAACCATTAATAAATGAAACTGCTGAAATCTGATAATAATTTAATTATATATTCTTGAAAAAGATACTTAGGATGATGATAAATAATTCAAACATGGATTCTGATCTCAAATTAAATAAAACAAATCATAAGTAAAAGAAAAAAATTCCAAACATAGACGAAAAATTGTGTTTTAAACTTTAAACGTTTTATGTTTAGTCGTGTTTGACAAGTTTCTTGTATTAGTTTAGCAATGCACTTGACCATATTATAATTAATGTGGTATAATATCACCAGATATTTGCATATTTACGAAAAATATATTTTAGCTTAGTAATTAATGTGATTTGCTCCAATTTAATTGATGATGATTTGCGATCTTAAATATTTTTGACTCAATTAGAGTTAGTAGATAAAATTATCGGAGGTTTGAGAATAGAAAAGTGTGTATAAAATTGTTTTTCAAAACCTGGGGATAAAAAACTCAATAAATGGTTTGACTTTGTACAGAAACGCAATAAATTTGAAAATCAAAATGCAAAAAGTTTGCTTAATAATTTAAAAAAGTAATTATATTATAAATTAGAAAGTAGCAAAAGAAAAGTTGATGATCTGCAAATTGCGAAGACTAGTTCCAGTAAAAGTAAAATTGGTTGCGAACTTGCGATAATTCTATTGTTGACTGTGCGTCTAGTCTAGTGTACCGAAAAAGTCACCCTTTGTGATGCAAATTTTACGGAATATGGATATTTTCAAATTTCAATACTAGAACTTGACTACATTGGTTTGAAGCTAACCATGGTTAGCCCATCCATGGTTAACAATTTCCTCTCGCCCCTATAAATTAGAATCTCCCACACGCCATTCTCTCATCACTTTCTTCTTCTTCTTCTTCGCTGTGATCGTCCATCACTCTGTTTTCATTTTCCTGTTTCAATTCAATTCATTTCAGTCCTCCAATTTCCGGTTCGAATTCTCTGTCTTTCTCTCTCTGATGGTGTGAGTTTGAAACGTGTCTAGACTGCTAATATATTGTTTGTGTGTATGTGGTGCAGGTAGAAGAAATGGCGGCCAATGGTACGAGCATGAGTAATGGCGGCACTGGGCGGAATGGGCTGGCGAAGATTCAGACTCAGAAGAAATCGGATGATGTGTGCCATGACGACAGCACGACACCGATGAAGGCTCAGACGATCGATGAGCTCCATTCTCTTCAGAAGAAGAAATCGGCGCCGAATACTCCCATTAATGGCATTCAAGGTCCTTTTGCCGGCGTTTCCGACGAGCAACGCAGCAAACAGCAGCTTCAGTCTATTAGGTATTTTTCCCCAACGCAAATCTCTTATTCTATTTCCGTACTATCACAAAGCGATTTGCAATAGAGTTATCGAATTGAATATTTGTTGCTTGCTGTAATTGTTTCGTAATAATTTCGTAACAGTGCTTCATTGGCGTCGCTGACGCGAGAGACTGGTCCGAAGGTGGTAAGGGGAGATCCGGCGAGTAAGTCGGGGACCCCGCGGGTGGTGAGCCACCACCACCACCCTCATGTCAGCCCCACCATTAGCGTCAGTGACAGTTCTTTGAAATTCACTCATGTCCTTTACAACCTCTCTCCTGCTGGTAATATTTGAAACATCAACTTTTGATTTAATTGAGAACCATTGTCATCGTTTTTGTGGAATCAATGGTTAACTTGATGATTTGTGGTGAATGCAGAGCTTTATGAGCAGGCGATTCAGTATGAAAAAGGATCTTTCATTACATCTAGCGGCGCTCTGGCGACTCTTTCTGGAGCCAAAACAGGGCGTTCTCCCAAGGACAAACGTGTTGTCAGAGAAGAAACCACTGAGGATGACCTTTGGTGGGGAAAGTATGTCAACTTTCTCAACTTCATCCTTCTTATTGTACTAGTGTTCAAACAATTTTTGTAAAGTTGATGAGTGTTTTTTTTATTTGTTTTCTCTATACTACAGAGGATCACCGAACATTGAAATGGACGAGCACACATTCATGGTTAACAGAGAAAGAGCCGTGGATTACTTGAATTCATTGGACAAGGTATTACTTTGGTTTATTTCTTGATCATAATAATTCAATTGCATTGCTTAAATTTAAGCCAATCACGTTGTCTGTACTGTAAGCCGCTTTTCACATAACAAGTTGATTAGTAAAATGATGTTTATGATCTGGTTAATGAATTGAAAAGCAACAAGAAAAGAGAAAAGGGAAGATCTGCTTTATCTTTTTATAGTCAAATTAAATATTCATGATTAGACATGAGTTAATGATATGAACCAGTTTGGATTTATCTATTCCAGACGTGTTTCATTGTTTACTATTATTAGACAGAGGACCCAAGAGTAATGGTATTCTTTTTGTACGTTTGTGCTTGATGGCCATACTGCTCTGATCCGAGGTGGAGTCTTATCTTTTACTTTTTTTTTTTCTTTTTGTTGTATTGTCATGACCATATCTTTTCGATTCAACAAATATAATGATTAATCATGATAAAGTGGGAAACTAGTATTTTAAAATGTTTTGCGATTGATTCCTACTATCATCATATTTAACAACCTTATTAGTGGTTTAATGAAACTGGGTTTTGAGTAGTTATCTTTTGTCGGTATCAGAAAAAGGATAGAGATGGAATACTGAATAGTTCCATTTCCAAAGCTTATATTAGAGTTCTATTTTTGCTCTGCCTTTTTAAACTCAACATCAACTAAAATAATAGGCTAAACCAGTTGATTGTACTTGGACATAATTGAACATTGGATTTGTGTTGATTTCAGGTCTTTGTGAACGATCAATTCCTAAACTGGGACCCACAGAACCGTATCAAAGTGAGGATAGTCTCAGCCAGGGCTTATCATTCATTGTTCATGCATAACATGTAAGTAGATGAGCTCGTATTTTACTCTTTTATCGTGTTGTTTCTTGTTTGCAGTTCTATCTGCCCGTAAGCCCCACCAGATAAGTTGTTTAATTTATGCTCAAAATGCGATTATCTATCTCGAATAATGTAGTCCTTGATGATATTTTGTGGGAGACTGAGGTAGTTAGTTGCATATATGAGGTTTAGGGCCATATTAGTTATTTGTACAATTGGATAACTGGGTCGGTCGCAGGTGTATCCGACCCACACCTGAAGAGCTGGAGAGTTTTGGTACTCCGGACTTCACTATTTACAATGCTGGACAGTTCCCATGTAATCGTTACACACACTACATGACATCATCCACTAGCATAGATTTAAACCTTGCTAGAAGAGAAATGGTCATCCTTGGTACCCAGTATGCTGGGGAGATGAAGAAAGGCCTTTTCAGTGTTATGCATTATCTCATGCCTAAGCGTCAAATCCTCTCCCTTCACTCTGGTTGCAATATGGGCAAAGACGGAGATGTTGCCCTTTTCTTTGGCTTATCAGGTAAAGTATCATCGGAATCAGCTTTCCGATGATGCCACAGCCCATATGTGTCCTAACCCTTACTCTGTGCATCACTGTGATACGAATGAAATGTTTTTTGCTTCACAATCTATCTCTCTTTACTAAATGGCTGCTATATCTATTCATAGGCACTGGAAAAACTACTCTGTCTACTGATCACAATCGGTACCTTATTGGAGATGATGAACACTGCTGGGGTGATAATGGTGTATCAAATATTGAAGGTGGCTGCTATGCCAAGTGCATTGATCTTTCAAGGGAAAAGGAGCCTGATATTTGGAATGCAATCAAGTTTGGGGCTGGTACTATATAATGGCTTATCCATGTCTTTTGTGGGCTTGCTTTACCTGTAATCTTATCTAATTTTCATGTCATTTTTTGGCAGTATTGGAGAATGTGGTATTTGATGAGCATACCAGGGAAGTGGATTTCTCCGACAAATCTGTCACAGGTAATACATCAATTATATTGGTAATCTTTGGCCTTTGATGTTTATATTCAATAATCTGGATTCATATTTATTGCAGAAAACACTCGAGCTGCCTATCCCATTGAATACATCCCGAATGCTAAAATTCCGTGTGTTGCTCCACACCCTAAGAATGTTATACTCCTGGCTTGTGATGCTTTTGGTGTGCTCCCACCTGTGAGCAAGTTAAGTCTCGCACAGACAATGTATCATTTCATAAGTGGCTACACCGCTCTGGTATAGAAGCTAAATTCCCTACTTTTTTCAGAATTATGTGATGTCTGTGAAGATGTATGACCTTTCTATATCCTTCCATACAGGTTGCTGGGACTGAAGAAGGAATCAAGGAGCCACAAGCTACATTCTCAGCTTGCTTTGGAGCAGCCTTTATAATGCTGCATCCTACAAAATATGCAGCCATGTTGGCTGCAAAAATGCAAAAGCATGGTGCCACAGGTTGGCTCGTTAACACCGGCTGGTCTGGTGGAAGGTATGAAACACTATACTCTAAACATTTGGCATCTTATAAACAAAGGATTTTGGTTCATTTCTCATCTAACTGAAGTACACTAATTTTTGCAGATATGGTTCTGGGAATCGTATCAAATTAGCATACACTCGAAAAATAATCGATGCTATTCACTCGGGCAGCCTTTTGGAGGCAGAATATAAGAAAACAGAGGTGTTCGGGCTTGAGATTCCGACTGAGGTTGAGGGCGTGCCTTCGGAGATATTGGAGCCTATGAATACTGTGAGTTTTCAAGAACTTAGCCACTTTTCGATTATATTTTCTTCTTGACAGTTCTGTTTGATGATCATGGTGTGGCTTGTTAATGCAGTGGTCAGATAAAAAGGCTTATAAAGAAACACTGCTGAAATTGGGTGGCCTTTTTAAGAACAACTTCCAAGGATTTATGGCTCACAAGATTGGGAAGGATGATAAGTTGACTAGTGAAATTCTTGCTGCTGGTCCTGTGTTCTGATCTGCTGCTAAAAAAATAATCAAATATCTGCAGAAATTGGAGCTAATTTGAGGGGAAATGACCGTCTGTGTGTCTTTCATAGTGTAAATCCATTATTGATTGAATAAAAGCAGATATTTTGTACTAATTAGTTTTGTGTCCAAAATGGTTCAATTAATTGTGCCTATGTAATTTTATTTACCAGCAATATTTTTACAGTCTCTAATGGATACCAAAAAATAATGATAACTGCTTCTTGTTGCAATTTTGCTAAACTCGATTGTCATTTTTTAGTTTCAAGTTAAACGTTAACCGTGTAAAGTATCAGAGGGTGTTTGGTTAAATTTATTTAAAAGATCTTATTAGGTCCAATATTTTATAAGGCTGCTTTAAAACTTATAAGATGTTTTAATTTATATTTAAATATAAATCGATGAAGTATTTTATTGAATAGGATAATAAAACTTATAAGATATTATTAGTAGTTATAATTGTGTGACACAAATGATGAAATTTAAAAGAATTTTTCAAAAATAAGATCTTCATGATGGTTCTCCTTAATGAACCAATTAAATCTTGTCTACAAACAAGTAAAAAACTATAATAAAATTTGGTTTTCTTAAAGAATATGAAAATAACCACGCAAAAATCCAAAATTAAACTATATTCTTCATTTTTTGAATTAAAAGAAATAATGTTTAAGTCAATAAAGATTTTCAATCAAAATCATAATAGTTTTCTAACAAAGAAAAACAACAAAAAAAGAAAAAAAGAAAATAAAATATATAAATTGAATAACTAATTATTTAAATAAACGAATTATATAAAATAAAATTGGAGAATTATTGAGATAAGAGGTTTTATAAAACTTGAGAATTTATAATTATTTTTATATTTATAAGTAACTATAGTGATAGTGATTTTAATTTATTTAGATATTTACGTATTTAATTCAAAAGAATTCAATGATATCAACAAATTTCACGTTTTCTTTATGTGTCATTTGTTAATCTTTAGAAAAATAGCAATTTATTGACAAAATTCGGAAGGTTGTGATATAAATTGTTAAAAATTCAAAAGATGCTGATTATATTTAGTAATTTAAACCTCATTTTTTAATATATATTAGTAGTTATCAATTTATCGTGCATTGCATGACACAGAGCACCTCAGCAGTTCGCTACTCTAACGCCCACCGTCATTTTTGTTCTCCCAACAGAAAGCCATCTTCGGCGCTATTGTGACGATTCCAATATTGTGGTGCTGCATGTGAAACCAAGCTATTTCACCGTCAATTTTTTTTTTTCTCTTAAACGTCATCCAAATTTTTGTGGAAATGGGCCAATTTATGGGCTAATTTTTGTGCCAATTCATGTGGAAATGAAAATGGAAAATGAGCTTAATTTAATAATTATTGGACCAATTTATATATTTTGTAAATGCTTATTAATTTTATAACAATTTGAGGTAATACAAGTATTAATTTGTCAATATGGATGATAATATAAAAATGTAAAATAATATGGGTGGTAATTTGAACGACATTGTTGGTAATATAAAATTTTAAAATTAACACGAATCATTTTTCAACATGGATAGTAAAAATATGAGAATCGGGAAGCAATTATATAAATTTACTAAAATACAATTTAAAATACATGAAAATGAAAATATAAAATTACTAAATATTGATTCAATAAAAATAAGTTTTTGTTTTTGTTTTTGTTTTCATTTTACATTGAGTTCCAATCAATTAATGATATTAATTTTTTTTATTAAATTTAAAATATAAAAAGTAAAAACTATATTAAATAATGTTTACATGTGTAAATATGTTATCCAATTATAACAAAAATTAAAAAATATGATTAAATAAATTATTAATTAGAAGTAATATGGAATATTCATTTATTGTGTAAAATTTAATGGAGACTGTTGGAGATGAAACACTGTTTTTGCACTACTTCAGTATAATTTCTGCACTAAAGTAGTGCAGACTGCTAGAAATGCTCATATAACCTTAATAAGTTTTATTTTTTATAAAATAAAATAATAATATTACTATCTTACCATGTAATATTTTTTAACAATATTAGAAATTTAGATCAAACATTAAAATTATAGTCAATAATCTATTTTAACTTTTTTTTTCTTTGTTTTTATAATTATATATATATGGGTTAATTACATAAAAAAAAACACGAACTTAGGGTTTAGTTTCAATTGCAACATGAACTTTTGACTGTAACATAAAAAACGTTTAATTTAATTATTGTTTCAAGGGATAATTGCGCAAAATCCCCTTGTGGTTTGGAAAATCGGCGTAAAACCCCCCTATGCTTTCAAAAATGCGCGAAACCCCCTTATGATTTTTTAAATGTAGCCCGAAATCCCCAACTCCATTAAGGTTAATGGAAGTGCTATGCACGCGCTCTTCATGAATTTTTTGGTGTTTTTTTTTTCACCTTTTGATATAAAATGACATATTTACTCATTTTTTACTATATTAAAAGACTAATTCTCTTGTGGGGTTTCTTGCAATTGCAAACACTTTCTTTAAGCTTGTTTTCTACATTAACACCTATGTATTATTTTATTTTTTTTCAATTAATTTTTTTTACAATGTTAATTTTTTATTTAGTTATTTATTTTATTTTTATTAATGCTAATAGTTGGTATGTATGTTTTTTTTTTTTTTTTACTTTTGTTTTCTTCCATTCATTTTTTTCAGCGTTAAATTTTATTTAGTTATTTATTTTATTATTATTAATGACGCAGTTGCTACGTATGTTTCTTTATTTGCTTTTGGTTTTTTCAATTCATATTTTACAATGTTCATTTTTTATTTTATTGGTATTAATGTTGACTATTGATGAGTAGGATGTGGAAATATTTGATAATATATTATTTTCACATCAAATTAACCCTAAAGTGTAATTAACGAGACTCTAAATATAATTAGTTTACTAACTTGCTTCAAAAAAATATTCGATGTCCATACAAAAAAAATTAAAAATCCATTGAATTTGTTGGAGAAATATAGATGATTAACGGTGTGAACAATGTGAAATTTTGCTATTGAGGTACATTTTGTTTTAGAATGAGAACCTGAAACTAGTACAAGGTATGTTCCAAGTTTTTCGATATAATATTTTTTATCTTTTGTTTGTAGTTACAAATTGGTATATTCCAAGTTTTCTTACATAAGTTTTATTATTATTATTTTGTTTATGATAAATTGCTATGTTAATTTTTTCTTGGTATAGTTAATTTTGTTTGTTATACCTAACAATTATTAAATAATGAGTCTTTTATTTATTTATTTTATATTTTCCTTAATATCGAGTCTTATTTATTTAATATAATCTTCATAAATAGTTGAGTTAATAACAATAAAAAATAACTAAATAAAAAATTTAACATTTTGGAATGAACGGAAAAAAAAGTAAAGAAAGAAATATACGTATCAATTATTGCAAAATAATAAAACTAATTGAAAAAAATAAAAGAAAAGAAAGAAAAATCATTAATAACAATAATATAAATAATTAAATAAAAATCAATATTGAAAAAAATAATTGAAATAAACAAAAGTAAAAAAGAAACATACGTACCAACTGTTAATATTAAAAACAATAAAATAAAAAACTATATATAAAATTAACATTATAAAAAAATTAATTGAAAAAAAAAACAAATAATACATAGTTGTTAATGTAGAAAATCAGATTGGAGGAAGTGTTTGCAATTGCAATAAACCCCACAAGAGAATTAGTCTTTTAATATAGTTAAAAAAAGATATATATATATATATATCATTTTATAGCAAAAAAGTCAAAAAAAACACCAAAAAACGCATGAAGAGCGCGTGCATAGCACTTCCGTTAACCTTAACGGAGTTGGGGATTTCGGGCTACATTTAGAAAACCATAAGGGAGTTTCGCGCATTTTTGAAAGTACAGGGGGGTTTCACGTCGATTTTCCAAACCACGAGGGAATTTAGCATAATTATCCCATTGTTTCAATTCGGGACATGTTTGGGTTTTTCGGGCTCCAATTACTGATGCGGAGCCCAATGTGTAAAATTGAAGTCCAATCATCATCCAGTCATCGACCTACGTGGAATTAAAAAAGAAAAAAAATTGAAAGAGAAAATTGAAAAGCAAAAAATAAAACAAATTGAAAAATTAAATTTAATTGCTGCATCTCTTCCAGTCGACCGGCGCCGCCATTGGACCATTGTCGGAAAATTCCAAATTTTTTCCATATTTTACCAAACTTTACAAAATAAATCTCAATAAACCCCTTCAAAATTTTCAGGAAAACAACCATTAAATCCACCCAAACATCTTTTTACCCTCCACCCATCTCGCCGGAAAACTCCATTGTTGGTCATCAAACTTTCAAAATTTGATTTTTTTTCATTTCTCAACCAAAAATCACAAAATTGGTACCAAAACGATCATTTACTCAAGACTAAACATATACCCATGTCAATTTACATAAAACTGTTACTTTTGTTAGTTAAGTCGATCGAAATACATTCGGGAGTCCAAAACAAAACTCATTTCTTGATTCTCGTTTTTGCATATGGTTCAACAAATTGATTTAGAAATTTTGCTCTCCAATATATAAGCTTTCAAAAGATATTTTGATTTGTAATTTTCATTTGTTTTGAACTCTTCAATTTTCATATCAATTTTTGAAATTTGGATTTTAATTTTAGGATTTGATTTTAAAAGAAGACGACCGTGAGAGGAAGGAAAGGGCGGCGACGACGATATGAGAGAATAAAAACAACGACAAGAGGAGGATGGCCGATGGTGACAAGAGGGAGGGAGGGAGAAGAAGAAGACAGAGAAGAGGGAAGTGAGCGAACTATTGTAAAAAAAAAAATTACTTTTTTCTTCTATTTTTTTTTTTCAATTTTCTTTTTTAATTTTATGTGGGTTAATGACTAGGATGATGATTGTGTTTCAATTTTATATTTCGGGCTCCACATTAGAAATTGGAGCCTGAAAAGTCAAAATTTGTCCGAATTGAAACATGTGTTAAATTAAATATATTTGGCGTTATAGTCAAAATCATGTTGCAATTGAAACCGGATCCTAACTTTGTGATTTTTTCTGTAATTATATATATATATATATATATGTGTGTGTGTTTTTTTTTTTTCCTTTTTTGAGAGGACAATATATATGTATTACTTCTGTTTGATAGGGTTTTGCAAAACCCCGCAGTGTAACTTCCCCGACTATACCAACTGGGGAACAGCTCCTTCTTCTTCTTCTTCGATTTCAGTTTCGTTTTGTTTGATTGTATTTTTAAATTTCTGAAGAATCTCGGGGTTTATTTGATCAGAGGCCGTTCGGAGGATTGAACCAATCGGTGAACGATGGTAACGCACTGTTCATTGCGTTGTTTCGTTTTATATTGTTTTATGAAATGTTATGTTATCGGCCATTTTGTTATTGTCTTGAACGAGTATTTTGGAAATAAAATCTTAAATATGAAATGGGTAAACTTTCAGTTGATCTTGGTTGAATTTTGTTTAGTTCAAATGGTCTAAAATTCTGTGGCCTTAAATAACATTCTTATTGCCTATCATCACTTGTAGCTGTTCTCTAATAATTAGTATCGTTGTTCAGGGAACAACTGAGGTCTTGGAGGCGGTGCGGTTTAGGTTCATGTTGGATGAGGAAGTGAGGCGCCAAAGTGTTGTGAAGATTACAAATCCAAACTTGCTTGACATATTGGAGAAGCCGATTCCTGGTGGACTGTATGATCCGGCTATGGGACCGCTTGACAATGGCTCTTTGTAAGTATATGAAATCAGATTAGAACATTTTTGATAGTGCTAGTCTATTACTGCATCTCGGGTTTCAATGCTTATATTGTCATTTGCAGATGTAAATCATGTGGTCTACGTTCATATCAATGCAATGGTCATTGTGGTCACATAGACCTGGTTTCACCAGCCTATAATCCGTTGCTTGTGAATACATTGACCAATCTCCTGAATAAAACGTGTTTCTATTGTCTTCACTTTCGGTCAAGCAGAGGAGAGGTGAGTTGGTATATGTTTACTGTGCTCACTGTGGTGTTATATCATCTTTTTGGTGGTGTGTTATTTTTCCTAAAACATAATATGTTTTATTTAGGTGGAGAATTCTGTTTCGCAATTAAACTTGATAGAAAAGGGTGAAATTATTGAGGCAAAAAGGCTGAGATCGAGACAGAAGTTACTAGACAAGAAAAAGATGGACTGGGCTTTACCAGATGATATAATTGATCCAGAGGATAGTCAAAGGAGCCATACATCACATTCTACATGCCTCTCTGGTGGTGAAAATAATGTTGAGCATAATAAGCAGGCACCTTGGGATTCTTGCCAACTAACTGAAGCTATGTCAGTTCTGAATGAGTTTTTGAAGAAAAAAGAAAAGAAGTGCTTGAATTGTAAACGCAAAAATCCAAAGATCAATAAGCCAACATTTGGATGGTTTCATGTGGTAAGTTACTATCCGACATAACTGGGAAAAGGTTGAAATTTGTTTAACACATTATCTCAAGTTGACCAGCAAGTTCTTTTTTTAACTGTCTTTACTTTATTCCATTATATTCATAGCTCATATTACAGAGTTTATGTTTCATTATTCTTGATTGATTGTTTAATGAAAAACGTTTGAGCTTCCCGTTCGTCTTGTTTTTGTTGAAATTTTTGTATCGTTGATCAAGTGATGCAACTTTTATTGTGTTACGTGATGTTGCCTTTTATTTTCTCTTTCCTATTTCTAATTCTTTTTTATCCTCCATATTATGTAGAGTGGGATCTCCAATGCTGACATCAGATCGAATGCCATAAGAAGCAGAAGGTTGGATGTCACACACAGTGGAGGAGGTGAGGGTAAGCCTTCATCTGAGGTGGCATACGCTAATGACTATTCTCAGAAGGAAGATTCTGAGACAGCTGAAGCTCATTCATTTAGTACTGCCTCTGATAGCACTAAAAAGCCTAGCAAAAAGGGCACAAATCAAAAAAGAAATTTAAATCAGGGGTTGGACGATACGAGTAATTATTTTTCAGGACCTCTTTTACCATCAGAGGTGATTTTCTTAGTCTGTAAATGTCATGATTTTTGTCTTTGACAAGTTAATCTGATCATGGATCTTTCTGCCTCCTAAATGACAGGTTAAAGATATTTTGAGGCGTTTGTGGGAGAATGAAGCTCATCTTTGCTCATATATATCTGATGTTCAGCATCAGAAAAGTAAAAATTCTGGAGGTATAATAGGGTATTCTATGTTTTTCCTAGAGACTATCCTTGTACCTCCAATAAAATTTCGCCCTCCAGCCCAAGGTGGTGATTCTGTAAGTGTTAAGAAATTTTCACTATGTTTCTGTAACTTGCATCAATGGTCTTCTGTTTCCAAACTTAACACAAGTATCATTAACATGATGGCGTTCTGACATTTAAAAAGGATTGTATTTAACAGACTTATATTCTGCACTGTGTTTTGTTGTATAATCAGATTTTATAGGTGGATAGGAAACAAAACATTCATCTTAGTTCCAAATTATTGTTATTATTTCACATTGTTGAAGTTGGAGGTGAAGGTGGGGGTGGAATGATATTATTATATGTTCTTTTCATGCCAGCACAAGGTTGTTTCTGCCAGTTTGTGCCCAGAATCATGTATAATCTTCTCTTCAGGTGATGGAGCATCCACATACTCTTCTATTGGGGAAGGTGCTGCAGTCAAATATTGCTTTAGGAAATGCTCATATGAATAATTCTGAACTTTCAAGGATTATTAGTCGCTGGATGGATCTTCAGCAATCTATCAATGTGTTGTTTGATAGCAAAACTGCAACTAGTGAGCCTATTTCTAATGTTCATCTTAATGCTTTCTCATATACTTCAACAATGTGCAATTCGTTGATATGTGCACTTTTGCCTCTGCTTTTATTTTTCTATAAAGTTTTGGCTATGCTTCTGTCAGAGCACAGTTTTGATAAAATTTTCTATATTGACAGATGCATGTAAAGTATATTTCTTCTCAGTATGAAACCAGAAAAAAGTCGCATCAAAACAATTCTCTCTTGATGTTGTAACCTTTACACTTTCATGTTTTTGGAGCTGTGGAGAGTGGTGACAGGAAAGTGACTGCCTGCATAATAATTGGCTGGTGAATGTTTGCTGGGTGTTAGTAATGTAATCGATAAATAGTCTATTCATTTTTCTTTAACATAAAAGAGGAACCGCATGCAATTTGTCAGATTGTTATTGTTAATCTGCTTCGGATTTCATTGACTAGATCAATTCAGGGCATTTGGCAGATATACATGTTCTTTTGGTACTACAATTGGTGCCAGAATCTATCACTTTATGAAGGTACTTTTTGATAGGTTACAAGTGATTTCTGGCGTACTACTATTGTAGGTTACAGTTCTTCTTTCCAAGAGCCACCTTCATTCTGACATTCCCCATCAACTCCATGATATTCATCTTACAAGTTCCTAAACATATCTTTAGGCATTCTATAATTCATTTCTCTCTACATGTGGTGAGAGCAGAAGTTTTTTACTACTTTGATGCTCTGTTTGGGTCTAGGACCTACTGTAAAAAAAGTGAGTGAGGGAATTTAAAATCAAAATATTTAATATATTTTCTTCCTGTTAGGATTATAGCTTGACTTTGCCTCATCTACTCCCCCCCCCCATCTCAATACAGTTATCAGCAAGTAATTGGCCCATCAATAAATTCCTAAAACTGTGCTGTGCCAGAATGGTAGTGAGTTGTATTTAGAAGTGTTTCAACACTTCAGAATGGTTATGAGTCAAATATGTCTGGATGTACCAAAGTAATATTGTTTCATTAAAACTTGCCTTTATCTTGGATGGTCTGAGCTGTCTGCACTTGGGATGCAAATTGCAACTTCCTGTTTCTTGTGCTTTACATTTTCCAGTGTTGGGTCGTAAGTGTCTGATAATATTATTCTATGGTTTTCAATGCAAACTTCTATTTTTCCTACTCTTGTGTGAAATGCTCTATCTATATTGCTGTGGCAGGTCAATCTCAAAAAGATGGTTCTTCTGGAATTTGTCAGTTCCTTGAAAAGAAAGAGGGTATATTCCGTCAGAAGATGATGGGTAAAAGGGTCAATTTTGCTTGTCGGTCTGTCATATCCCCAGATCCTTACTTGTCAGTCAATGAAATTGGAATTCCTCCATACTTTGCATTGAGATTGACATATCCAGAGGTATGAGGTTTCATTTGTCATTTTTTTGCAGTATGTTTTAGTCTGTCTCTTATTAAGAATGTCTCGGGCTATATCCCTTTTGATTAAACTATTCTATGTGAGAGGAGGATCTTATTGCTTCTTCTGACATGCATTTGTGAGCTAAACATTTCTCAATGGACTTTTCAAATTTCTGTCTTCTGCTTGTAATTCATTGCTATAGCACACAACTTGTAAGCTTAAATGTAGTGTCCTTGTGCACTTAGCCACCTTTTCCTTCTCTTGCCAATTTTTCTAATATATATCTTACATAGCATATAATAGTTATAATGATAAAAAGACTGCATTATTGATAATTTCATAGCACTATTTTGTGCATTAATTCATGTAACACTATGAAAATCTAAGTATTTTTTACATATTAAAGATAATATTTTGTTGGTTTATGTACTAAGCATTATGATACTGAAATAAGGTTCATCATGATTACATAATAGTAGTACTCCCTTGTTCGAAAAATCAGACAAATTAAGATATCACCTTTCGAATCATGAATAAGTATTTTGTAAAAATCTTCTTGATAACGTTAAGGTGTGATTGATCTTCAACGTCTGTCTTCTTGCAATAGTTTTGAAACAGGTCGAACCTGTGGAAGACCAACCCTAACCCGCTATTTTCGTGTTAGGTTTGTGTGGTGTTGTCGTGTCGGGTCAGAAATTGCCACCGCTAGATAAAATTCTACTCCGTATTGCATGAAAGAGTATTTTTTCTTAAGAAGAATGAAAAAAATTGTTGATCACTTAAGTTTTTTTTTGAAAACTTTATTTACATTTACGTGATTTTTCTGGCATACTGGTAGCAAAATCCAGTAGCTAATAGCACTAAAGCTGCAACACCAATATAACTTCTAAGTAAGAGAATACCTATTCTTGGGGGTTCCTCAGTGGCCCTTTTTGTTGAAAAATTGATTACATTCTTATATCAAATGCTAGACTAGTATATATTCTCATCAAAGCTCTCTCCTTATTTATTCGCTATTGTATTCAGAGGGTTACTCCATGGAATGCTGGGAAATTGAGGGGTGCTGTCATCAATGGGCCTGAAATTCATCCTGGAGCAACAACTTATGTTGACAGTGTGGCCGCTGTAAAACTGCCTGCAAAAAAAAAGATGCGTGTAGCTATATCTAGAAAATTACCTTCTTCACGAGGGGTAGACACCCAATCAGGCAAGATCAATGACCTTGAGTTTGAGGGCAAGATTGTCTATCGCCACTTGCAGGATGGGGATATTGTGCTTGTGAATCGACAGGTACTTGAAATGATCCATATAATTCTGCATACTGATATGTAGGTCTAAAAGATGCTATATCTTTTGATCTTTTGTGAGATTTCGAGAAAAAAAAAAGATCAACAGCAAACTCAACTTATGCTGCAACTGGGAATTTCTTCCCTGATGAGACTTAGCACTTGTTGTGTGGCTCTCTACCTGTCTTGAAGTGCTCACATCGTGCTACACCTGTAATAACCTTATCTGGAGAAATTTAAAATAACCTTACCGTTTACAAATTTAAAATTTTTTAGTGCCTTTTTGCTCTATCTTGTTGAACTTAGCTTTTATGGCTGTCTAGGTATGCTTTTCCTGAGGTTTCGATTGAATCCCTCTCTCATGATTCATGAAGTAGGAAAATGGTATTTGAGAAAAATGGATATGTGGATGTTTTTAGTTTGCCTTTTGTTACTGGATTGAGGAGCATTGTTTTGTATTCCAGTTAGCCTCTTGTCCCTGGACTGGGGAAGCATTGTTTTGCATTCCAATTATAATAAAAGATTAGCAGGCTTAGCATAGCTAGAAAATGATTATAGGTTCAATTCACATATGCAACTATCTTTCACTTTTGTGTGCAAGAACCTTTCTCTCTCTTTTACTTTATTTTTCTGGAGAAACTTGTAGTACTGTATCCTGTCGCTGGTCTGTCTAGGTTTTAACCGTTTTGAGCATCTGACCTAAACACTTTCTATACAAATACATTTTCATGATTATTCAGTTTTGGTAGAGGGCAAGGTCATGCTGCATACTATGAAGTTATCCACTTACAGAAGAATTTGGTAAACCTGGAAAGCTAGCAAATATTCTGATTTAGGGTTTGAATTGGTATCTGAGTATATCACGTGCTTCAGAGAAGGCTCGATTTTGATGCTTGAGACTTAATGTCTGAAAAAAAATGTCCATCAGACAATGAGTAGGCAATCTCTATAATTAGTTCTATATTATCTTCACTATACAATTGTAATCATTTCATGCATAGCAAGCATATCTTTTCCTCGTCAGCCCTTTTCTTGTCTGATCTCTGTGAGTTTGATTACTTAATTAATGTATAGCTGTTTTAGCTGCTGTAAAACTTAATTCTTGATTTTATGTCAGCCTACGCTTCACAAGCCAAGTATAATGGCTCATGTTGTTCGTGTGTTGAAAGGAGAAAAAACGCTTCGCATGCATTATGCAAATTGCAGGTTAGCTCTATAATTTACTGTATATACTCTCTTCTTCTTTGATAATTTACGGGATTGACATCTTTTATAAAATTGACTTCAGCTCCTATAATGCTGATTTTGATGGCGATGAGATTAATGTGCATTTTCCTCAAGATGAAATTTCTCGTGCTGAAGCTTACAACATTGTAAATGCTAACGAACAGTACATTGTTCCTACAAGGGGTGATACAGTGAGAGGCTTGATTCAGGTTCAGTATCAGTACACTATATCATTCGTTATTCATTCCCAAAATTGTTCAAAAGTGTCGTTATAGTTAATCTTGTCTTTTATTTTTCCTATATTCCATTGTATACCTGCATGGTTAACTATTTTTTTCTCTTAATCATCCAGGATCATATTGTAGGTGCTGTGCTTTTGACATTGAAGAATACATTTCTTACTCGAAGTGAATTTAGCCAGCTACTTTATGGGTCTGGTGTGTTTGCAGTCTCCCCTGTTTCTCTTCCGCACAACCATTCCCGTAAGGTGTCCACAATAGATTCTGAAGGTGTGGTGGAGTCTATCTTACCCACAGTGTGGAAACCAGTGCCTCTTTGGACTGGGAAACAGGTTAACATTTTCAAATGCTAATGTTCCATGATGGGATTACTGAAATGCCTGGATTGAAGAAAATCATACTGTATAAATATTTTGGTGAACGATAGTTGACAATAATTATCTCTTTTGTGCCTTTCTAGGTAATTACAGCATTACTGAATCATATCACACGAGGTTGTGCACCTTGTACTGTTAAAAATCAAGGGAAAATACCAAAAAATTATTTCACTGGTAACAGTTACAAAAATGGAGAGGAGGATAAAGATCACAATGCGGAACATGAATTGTTTATTTGGAAAAATGAGCTTGTGCGTGGTGTTATTGACAAGTCCCAGTTTGGAAAGTTTGGTTTGGTGCACACAGTGCAGGAGCTTTATGGGTCTAATAGTGCAGGCATTTTGCTTTCTGCATTGAGTCGCTTATTTACAATCTTTCTGCAGGTGCTTCTCATGTTCATTTTGAAAAATTTATGTCATTGTTAGTGTGTTTCATTTGATCAATGAAATAATGTTCTTTGTATGTGGCTCAGATACATGGTTTCACATGTGGACTAGACGACCTTATTATATTACCTGATTATGATGTCCAAAGGCAGGAGAAACTTGAAGGAGAAGATGTTGGTGAAGAGGTTCACTGTGAATTTGTTAAGTTCAAACCTGGGCAAATAGGTATCATTATAAAAAGATATCTTTAATCTGATATAGCTTCTCTATTTTATGTTAAGATTTTCTAATTGTACTATTCCAATTTGACCTTATATTTGTTCTTAATGTGATTGGTAATGTGATTTGGGCATTCCAAACCTTCTGCCAAAAGCTTATGTTGTCTTTGGTTTGATTGCAAGCTCTATGCTGGTGCAATATTCTTTATCATGCCTAATCAGCTCTTACTCTTCAACTATTATTGGCTGTGCTGTTCTGATGTTGGGCTGATATTATGTTGTTTATGAAGTATAAATCAAACTCATCGCTCAGTATACTGCTAATTCAAACTAGCTAATTCAATTTAACAAGATGAAATTAGAACTACCTATTTTATGAAGTACAATTGAACAAGATGAAATTAGAACTAGCTAACTTAAACTCTTCACCCAGTTTACTGCACTTCAAACTCATCAAATTGAAACTTCTTTAGAACTAGCTAATTCATTAGTCTGCTTGTAGGTTACAATATTCACAAGATGAAATTACTTCTTGAAGTTAGTGATACAACCAACTACCCGTGTAACTGTATTCCTCCATTCTCCACTTTCTATCATTTCTAACCTAATGCCACCACTAACTGATACTAGCATAACTCTGCTAATTTCTGATGTAATGTTGACTGTAGACTTTGATATAGTGTTTGTTTTAGAAAGATTATGCTATTGTGTGCTGTTATTTCAGATTGTAAAATTCTTTTTTCAGGGGTTGCTATCAAGCTTTAGATGCATCAATTTGATGTTTAGAAATTATAGAATCTTGTAACTCAAATCAAATGGGGAATGTGAGGATCTAAAATTACTTGGAAGGAAACTATAAAAAGACATATTAAACTTAAATGTTAATGAGAGCATCTGCGTTGAATGACCGCGAGTGCATGATATGACCCATATACCTGACACCATATAGTGGGATAAAGGCTTAGTTTGTTGTTGTTAGTAGTGATTTGTTCTGAAGCTTTACACCCCCTTTAAATGACATTCTGTTTGGCTGGGGCTTCTTGTTGCTGTATTTGTTCATTTTTTGTGCCTTGTGGTGTTTCTATTAATTACAGCTCTTAAATGAAAAGTCTTATGCCATTCAGTTTAAATACTAATTAACTTGCTATTATTGCTGCATACAATTGTTGTTTCTGAATACTTATGTATAGATTCAAAATTTTCTAGAAAGTGACTTGAATTGTCATTTATGTTTTACAATAGGTTTTCCTTGTGGTTGTGATTTACTAATTCTCCTTACTTGTTTATCATTGTGTTGATTGTTTGTCTTGAATTGCTACTTATTCCATTTCATTTTGTTTTGCTTTCCTAGGCCCTGAAGAACTCCAGCTGGAACTTGAGAAAGTCATATGCAGTGACAGAGAGTCTGCTACTGCCTCTCTGGACATGAAAATGAAAAATAAATTGACAAATAGGCTTACTAGAGAAGGTTCTCAGATACTCAAGCATTTGCTGACTGTGGGATTATTAAAACCTTTTCCAAAGAATTGCATCTCTGTTATGACCACAACAGGTGCCAAGGGTAGTACGGTGAGATAGAGTATCATCATAATTCATAAAGTTCTTACCCATGATAACGTTGTTTTCTCAAGCATTTGTTATCAGTCAGTAATCAGTTTCTAATGTTTTGGCTGAACCTCAGTACCATGCAAATACTTCTGTTTACATTTAGATTTGAAGGTCTAGGGATTCCTTTTTTTATGTCATTCATTTTAACTTGTTCTAGGGATTCTCTCTTCATAGTGGCTCTATCATTGCATGTACTTTTGATCAATGTGTGCAGGAATGGATTGGTTTTACTTGTTAACTTATTCTATTTTGCCCTCAAAATACCTGCCATAATTGGACTCTGCCTTTATCTGAAACGGATGCGTTTTGACTGAAATAACTGTAGGATAAGATACCCCTTATATGAGATGAATTTATCCTTAATGTTTTATTGTTGTTTGTTGTCTCATAATGGGCATGTGTTATTTATCTCTACAACTTTTCATATATGTTCTGAGTAAAATTTAGGGATAACGAGCCCTTATTTATACTGATGGTTGTTTATCTGAGATAATGCACACACACTCACACATTTGATTTTTGTAGCACAATTTGACATGTTAACTGTTCATTGTTGATAGGTGAATTTCCAACAAATATCTGCCTATTTAGGGCAACAGGAGTTGGAAGGTAAAAGAGTGCCACGAATGGTTTCTGGGAAGACTTTACCCAGCTTTCCTCCTTGGGATTTCACATCTAGAGCAGGTGGCTTTATCACTGATCGCTTTCTTACTGGTCTTCGACCTCAGGAGTATTACTTCCATTGCATGGCTGGTCGGGAAGGGTAAATCCAAGACTTTAACTTGTTTCCATTTTTCCATTTAGAATTCTTTTGTTGTGTTGCTTTCTTCAATGCAATACCACAGCTACTATTTATCTTGACCGCACTCTAGACCTGTCTACATACATCAGTGGTAGTCAAAAAATAAAATGCAAACCCTCTCCCTGTTCACATATCTTTTTCATTCCCCCTCATTTTATATGGACGAAAACAGAAAGAAAATTTAGGTTGTGGATAGGACTTTCCTATTCAACACAGGTAAACTGAATAGGAATACATATCAATTAGCTCATTCTGCCCGTTGGTCTGCATAAAGAAAGATGGGAGAAAGAAACATTGAAGAAACATTGGGGTTAGGGAGATAACAATGATTTATTATTTGATGTCTAAAATTCATTATAGTGCCCTTCAGCTTTTTGATATTGAACATATTACTATGCTGATTAAGAGTTTTCTGAGGCTTCTATTTATTACTCAGTTTGCAGTACGGTAACATGTGCTGAATTCCCATCAAATTTTCTCTTATGTATCTTCGCAGATTTGATTTTTCAATGGGCATGTGAAGAATGACTTCATTAACTTGCTTCAGTAACCTACAAAAATTACATAATAGAAAAGATGCGGGCGTTAGTTCCGAAAGCTATTTTATATTTTCATATCATTTGTGTTTTCATGATAGTTGTAATTTGGAGAAAAAATTTATGTGATAAGACTTCCATACAGTATGTTGGGTCATTAATGTTTGTACTTAAAACTAGACTCTTGAATATAGAGTAATCCTTTGGAATCTGTATCCTCTTCTATGGTCTTCACTAACTAGCACAGCCTATTTTCTACAGGTTAGTTGACACTGCAGTAAAAACATCTCGTAGTGGATATCTGCAACGGTGTCTAATAAAAAATCTTGAGAGCCTAAAAGTTTGCTATGATTATACTGTCCGTGATTCTGATGGTTCTATCATTCAATTTTACTATGGAGAAGATGGTGTTGATGTGCACCAGACAAGCTTTCTCAAAAATTTCAAGGCACTTGAAGATGTAATTTCTTATATCCTCCTGTCTTTATATACTCTAACAACTATTCTAGTTCATATGATGTGCTTGAAAAAGTATTAAGAAAAGGACTAAGAAAATCTCTCTCCTTCATATGGTTCAGAATCGAGAAACTATTTGCCAGAAATTTCAGAATAAGCGTCAATTCAATAGTTACATAAGCAAATTGCCTGAGGGGCTTGAAGAAGAAGCCAGGCGCTATATTCAAGAGGCAGAAGACCAGTCATCAGAAAAACAGAAGGTAAGTGCAATTGAGCACCAGCATAAAAGACGGAAGGCAAAAAAGAAGGGAGAAGACCTATCGAAAAAAGACAATGGACTTACAAAAGAGCAAGACAAGTTTTTAGAGTTGGTGAAGCAAAAATATCTATCGAGTCTCGCACAAGCAGGAGAACCGGTTGGTGTCATTGCAGCTCAGTCAGTAGGAGAACCATCGACTCAGATGACGTAAGATTAATTTCTCTATATTATTTATGCTGCCTAGATGGTAAAGCTCCAGCATTTTTCCAGATATACAGCTGACTCCATATGGTGGATACTTATTAGAGAAATTATATTTAACCTTGCCTTGTCTTTCAATCTAATATCCATGAATAACTTCAATTTCTAGATAACCTATAAATCTATATCCTGTTTCTTGTTAAGCTCACTATAACAACTATTAGAGAAAATGAGCTAAACAGTGTGGAGAAGTTACTTAAGTTTACCTGCTTTAATATTCAAACAGCTATCTATCTACCTCTGATAATTTGAGGACTCGCTGTAAGGTGGTTACAGGATTTTTTTCAAGTTTTACTACCTTTTTATAGCTGATAATCAATTGTGATGATACTGTTCCAGGTTCTCGTGCATTGACTCCCTTATAAATGAGTTTTCTTGTCATCAACAACAAAGTTAATGACTGAACGACAACATCTTATTTGATGCTTGTATCCTTTTCAGGCTTAACACCTTTCATCTGGCTGGCCGTGGTGAAATGAATGTTACACTAGGTATCCCACGTCTCCAGGAGATTTTGATGACTGCATCAGATGTTATTAAGACTCCAATTCTGACGTGTCCATTCTTGGAATGGAGATCCAAGTAAGTAATTAAAATCTTGTTTCACATTAATGAGAGACGTGATGGAAAATTTTAACTTAAAATACTGGAATAAGTAATTTTAAGTAATTAGTTCTGTATACACTGACATTTAATGTGTCAATTGCAGGTCTGATGTTGTATCACTTGTTTCTAATGTGAAGAAAGTGTCGGTAGCAGATTTGCTGGAGAATATGGAAGTCAAACTCTCAATCGAGCACCACAAAGTGGCTAGAATTTATAAGCTGAAAATGAAACTAAAAGATACCGAGTTTGTGTCGCTAGAAGACACTCAGGAAACTCTCAAAACCGTTTTCTTAAGGGAATTGGAGGATGCGATTGAAAATCATGTCATTCTTCTCTCCAGAGTTAACGGCATTAAAAATGTCATATCAAGTTCAAGACCAGAAGCATCAAGTGAAGCTGATGATGAGGACTCGGGGGCTAGAACTCAAAAAGCAGATGATGATGCAGATGATGATGATGATGATGATGACAATGGAGATGACCTTGGTTCAGATGTACGGAAGAGAAAGCTACAAGCTACAGATGAAATGGATTATGATGATGGATCTGATGATGAACAAAGTGAAGATGAGTTTTCTGCAGAGCAAGAAAAAAGGAAAAGTATTGGAGACCATAATTTGGATACTGAAAACAGCAAAGACGAGGAAACTGAACATTCTGAAGATGAAGATGAAACTTCTAATGCCCAAAATGTGGATGAGGTTACGTCCATAGCCAAATCCCGTGGCAAAAAGGGCAAAGCCACATCGAAAATAAGAATTGAAATGCCAAGCAGTGACTTCTCTGGTAAAAAAGTACGCAGGGCTGTTTCCATGGAAGTTAAAGGACTGTCATTCCATGTCCACTTCAGATTTACCTCAGAACCTCATTTGTTACTTGCTCAGGTTTTTATTCTTCATATATCTCGATTTCATGACGTTATATGTTCGTCCACTATACTTTTTCATTCATTTTAAACTAAACTCTTTTCCAACTAATCCACAGATTGCCCAAAAAACTGCAAAGAAAGTGTACATCAAGCAATCTGGGAAGATTAGTCAATGTAGAATGGTACAATATGATCCAGATGAAAAAACAGTAATCTGGGATGATAATAAAAAACCAAAGAGGGGGTCCCAGAAAAGTGATGCAGACGATGCCATGTTGTATTGGGCAGTGAAAGCATCTGGAGTTGATTTCAAGTCACTTTGGGAGATGGCAGATGATCTTGATTTGAGCCGTTTATATTCAAACAACATCACTTCTGTGCTGAACACTTACGGAGTAGAAGCTGCCAGAGCCACTCTAATACGAGAGGTAAAGCAAGTTTTCGATATTTATGGAGTAAAGATTGACTATCGCCATTTAAGCTTGATTGCTGACTACATGACACACACTGGTGGGTATCAGCCCATGAGCAGACACGGAAGTATTTCTGAGTCGATATCACCCTTCCTTAAGATGTCATTTGAGACAGCATCGAAATTTATTGTTGAAGCCGCATCTCATGGGCTAACTGATAACTTAGATACGCCGTCGTCTAGAATTTGTGTGGGCTTGCCTGTGAAGATGGGCACAGGTTGTTTTGACTTGATGCAAAAATTGGACTGTTGATGCACATTTTTACTACTATTTTTTATTTTCGGTTGTTGATTGTGTCGATTTTTGTTTTATTATAATGAGTGTAACTGGTGGTCTTTAAGTTATATGGAAATTCAGTTTTGATGGAACTCAGATGATACTTATAATTTTTGCATTAAAGTTACTTCTTGACGTAAAGTGCATGTTTACTCTTAGCCGTCATTCCCATTGAAAATTTATAATTGAATATGAATCAAATTGATTCAGCAGTTCAAGTGTCTCCAGATAGGATTAAAAGTTACCAAATCAAATATTTAAGGACCTAATATGTACAGATAGAAGTACAAAAAAATAACTAAACCCCACCCCTCAAAAAAAAATGTTGGGATTTTATGTACCAAAATCCTTTGTCTCATTAGTGCATCATATTATAACTATGTGGTTTTGAATAAATAAAAAATAATTCAATTTAGTTGTCAATTCTAACGACTACTATTTTTAATATTGCACTATTGGATACACAAGTTCCGAATTGAAAAAAAAAAAAAAAAATTAAAGAAAAAAATTGATAGTACAAAACTTTTTGGGAAACATGAATATATAATCTTCCTATAAAATATTCTCATGGAAAGCTACGTGGTCCAATTACCTACCTATAAAATGTAAATTGTGGAGTATGAGTTCAACTAGGAGTATGAGTTCTGAGTTGATCGTGTAATTACATTTTATAACGGTCTCAAAAGAATTCTATTCATATTGATTGATTTAAGACAGTTTCAAAAGAGTCATACTCATATTAATTGACTTATCTCATGAAATTAAATATATGAAACCACCCTATAAAAGTTTCACTACAACACACCAACATATACTTGCATCCAACCTGAGAAAGACTTTTTTCTGATTTTTTTAATTTTTTTTTTTGTCTATGTTCCGAAAGTTAAAATGATTGTTAGTTGAAATATACAAAAATATTTGTTATACTTGTATGAAATGAAAGAGAATTCTTTCGTTGGAAGTTGGAACACAACAGGTATGCAACTACACAAATATATAACGGTTATTGTAATAATTTTAGTTCTCTGTAATAATTTGAGTTTATCTTTGATCAGACAGATTACATACATATTACAGAATCGTTTTCACTGTTTAGTTCACTTTGACAGTGACTGCAAATATTTGCTGTTGGATTGGCATTGGACTAAAATACACTACCTTTTGTACACTTATCACTGAATCATTAGCACTTTCTAGGGGATTTAGAATCGAGAATTTTGTTACAGAAAGCCCTTTTCACACTTCACTGATTGCAATGGTGTCCACGAAATGGTGAATCATCATATGATTCTTTCCTGCAACCAGAAAACAGTACACAATGGAGATCCTCGTTGCTGCTTCCATCCTTAAGCTTCCTGTCTTTCCCCAAATCGCTAAGAGAAACCGAAATTCTGCGTGGCCTCATCTCCTTCACTGCTCCAGGTAATAATAACTCTTACTTTCTTACCATTGTCAGTTACTCTCTCATGGCTGTGGTTTGTAGCAATCGATTCTACTATTTTCAATTTAAGCTTCATCTGTAAGAGTTTAAGTGGAGTTGAAACCTACTGTTTCAGGAACATTGAAGATAGCAATGGCTTGTCTGGACCTCCTATAGTGAAGGAGTAAGGGCTTTCTCTGTACAATTTCCTCGTACAATTTAGGTTGTTTAGTGGATTCATGTGATCATTAAGCACACATTTCCTTGTACGGTTTAGGTTGGGAAACACCGATGATGTGGAGGTGAATCAGGTATCAGTTTCTTTAATTAAATCTGAAATTTGTTGTGCGTGTTCAGAGAAATTATCTCTGTGTTTGATTGTTTCTGCAGAACCATTTGAAACTCGTTGGTAATGAAAAAGGAGAGAAACGTAGTGAAATTTGGCAACTATTTGAGGAAGCTCAACATAGTATGTTTGGTCGATTTTTCTCTATGGCTCAATTTGGATGGGTTGATTTGAGGAGAGATTTGAAATTCATGGTATCAAATCCACCGGGGGTGTTTGGATGGGTGTGGATTCGAAATCCATGGATTTCATTTAGAACTAATTTTGGAGTCATTTTGGTGGATTTCAAATCCACTCCAACTTGAGTTTGATTTGAAATCCATTCATTTGAAATCCAGAATTCAAATCACTCTATCCAAATGCAGCCTATGTGCATTATATTTTATCCGTGTTTCATGGTGATTTAATTTAGTTGGTTATATGTTGTGCTGAATGATTGCTATTCAGATATAATGTACTTAAACAAACAGCGTCTACTGGCCATTGAAGAGCTCGAAAGGGTGAAGAATGAAAGGAACTCATTGCTTGATAGGATAGAGAAATTGGAGATGAAAAAGCAGGCAAATGTTAGAAAAGGTTCTGATACTAGTATTTACATTTTCAGATTTAGCTTTTATAATGCTTGGTCTGTTTGTAGTATAGCTATGTCAAGTGCAAGTTTAGTCTATTTCTACAAAGTATATCTTTTTATTTTTGGTCAAGTGAATGAAGGTACAACCTTTTGTAAGCCATTAAGTTAGGTGGTTCCTTTTTTTTTTTTTGGGACAAAAATGTTTTTGGAACAAGACTAATTTTTGTGAGGAAGGGAGTATTAAGAAATGATGCATATGCTAATTTTGATAATAAGAAGGAACTCACGTCTTTATAAATCAGAATCTTTATAATCTCTACTCTTCAGAATGCTTTATTTTCCAGCAGGAGAAATGAATGCCATGATTCTAACGTCATTATTGTGTTGAACAACCAACAGATAAACTCACAATCAGCTCAGAGTTGCTTCTTAGAATAGATTCTATTGTTCTCAATGGCGTGATTGGCAGTACAGAAGCATCTAGTTTAAGAAGGCTAGTCATGGACTCAAGGGGTAGTTTGGTTGATAATTTCAATGACATTATTTCCAAGAATGACACTGAATTTCTAGCTGAGCTGCGTCAATTTTCAAACAAAAGCAAGAAGTAAGGTTTTTCATGTTTGCTGCAATTACATAGGGTGAGGTCCCTAATCGTTTGTTGTATTGGAAATTGCAGTGTGCTAGATGAATTTATAATTCGTAGTTTGAGGAAGTGCTTAGATTTTCCAGCTTTGATCGGGCATCCTTTTTCTGAATGTTAGTAGTTCTCATAAATTAGAAAATCCAAAACAGAAAATTCTTTGATGTGACGGTTTCATTTTAAAGCATATAATATACTAAATGAACTGTCTAAAGAGTTTGATGTAACTAGTTTTAGGTGTTTTTGGTTCACTATCCTGAGCTCTTGATATAGGTGTTTTTGTGGTTCTGTTTCTATTTTTATGCGTCATGGTAATGAGTTTATGTTACACATGAATGGCAACAGTTCTTTTCTCTTTCATGACACTTAAAATGTTCTTTTTCTGTTTGTTATTCAGGAACGGGCTCCAGATTATCCACATCTGTACAGAAATGTCACCTGTGGTATCTGTAGGATCTTTGGCACCGTATATAACTGGCGTATCTTGTGCTTTACAGAGGAAGGGAAATCTTGTTGAGGTTATTTTGCCCAAGTAATCATGATTGTTCTAGTTTACCTTGGCTTATTATTACCTTTTCTGTCTTGTTGGCATGCAGGGTCTAAAACTTTGCCATTTTTTACTCCTGCACTGCTAACATTGTCTTTGGGGTACTATCATGAAATTAATTTAGGAATGATGTTTAGATTTGCAGTTTGATTGCATCGCAAAATTTTCAACGGCAGATTCCTGTGAAGGGAACGCTGTTGGTATGATTCAAATTTGAACTTCTAGTTCTCACAAACAAAAGAATAATATATATGCTTGAAACCAGAAAAGAAGAATGAGAATTTCGAAAAAAACTTTTGGCTGATTTGCAACAGATAAAAATAGGTTGAGATTACAAGTTTGTATCTGAAAGATTCTGGAACAGAAATAAATATTAGATAATTAATCAGACATTCTCATACATTTGATTTAAAAGCATCGGACCTAAGGGATGGCCAAATTGTCTGATATTATATGATTATTCAATCCTATTTCCACCTATTAATAAATCCTGAATTAATTAGTTGGAAACTTATATGTTCTCTTCCCAAATAAAGATAGAACCCTTAGAGGATTGAAAAGGGAGAATCGGTCAACAGCTTTGTGAACGTCTAACTTCCTTGCTGCTGTTTCCCAAATTTGTGTTTGTCGAGTAAGCAAGTCACACTTTTTGATGTTTCAGTTTGTCATATATCTGAAATATAATACTGTATAATAAGATCTAAACACTAGTAACTTATAAAATATATAATTTCGACCGACTTGTGTTTGGTTCTACTTTTCCAGCTTCTGTCTGCCATTCATGTGTTTTCCTATTTGCATTATAAATATTACAAGCTAAAAGATCTCCCATCAAAATTTCTCCTAATTTCTGAATTGTTTTGGATTAAATTTGCAACAGGTATGCCTGCTTGAACCTAGATGAAGTTCAGGGCTTACGAGAAGTTGAAGCAGAATTCTACTCATATTTTAATGGTCAATTTCATGGAAACAAGATCTGGACTGGGTGAGTATGCAGTTGCTCTCTCTACATGTGTACATATACCTAGGATTGCCAGAAGAAGACATAGGTTCTCATGCTGGAAAAACGCAATCACTAATACTACTCTAATGCTTCGGATGCTTTGGTACGCAGGGTTGTCTATGGAATTGGAGTCACCTTCATAGAGCCTGTCTATTATTCATCTTTTTTTAGCCACGAGAAAGTATACGGTTATCCAAATGACTTTGAGAGGTTGGTTGAACATGTCCTGTTTTTATTTCCTTATTAGTTGGTATGATGTATATCATGTAATATTCTCAAGTATGAAAGGTACATTACTGTTTTTAATATCATGTAATAACTGTATGTTTTTTTTGGTAATCAATTCTATAACTCAATCATGTCCTCTTTGTGTTGTCAGATTCACCTATTTCTCTCGTGCTTCACTGGACTACCTAGTTAAATCAGGAAAGCGACCCGATGTACTTCATATACACAATTGGCAAACTTCCATTGTTGGGCCACTTTTCTGGGATGTTTTTGTCAATCAGGTTTGGTTCTGAATAATTTTAATGCTCCATCTTTCCCTTAAATTTGGAGCGTATCTTTACACCTGATGATTCTACCAATTAGTTTGTTTCTGACGTGTCACTTGATTTGACAACGTCTATATTATGCTGATTTGCAGGGTTTAGAAGGTACTAGGATAATATTGACATGCCAGGGATTTGATTCCCAGGTAAGCACTTCCTTTTATGTTTTGGGATTCTTAACTGCATATTTTTTTGCTTTTATAATCCTCTCAATATTATCTGAGGACTCTACTATTGTTCTAGGACAGTACTTATGATTTTAATTATTCTAGTGCCTTGAACAACCTGAAAAGCTGGCATTGTGTGGGCTCGATCCTTCTAGATTGCTTCGGCCTGATCGCCTGCAAGATTATAACGCGTCTCATCTTGTCAATTTATTAAAGGTAATCCTTTCTTTCTTTTGTGACATGTCTGTTTTTCCAACAGCTGTAGAGAACTCTGTTATACTAATCATATACACATGGTTCTGCTGTTTAATGTACTTTGTAAAAAAAAAAAAAAAAAGATATATATATGCACATAAATAATCACTAAAGTAAAGAAATTGAACCAGTTATTTTATCTGTGATTCAAATGCAAATTTGATTCGCTAGGTACATTTGAGTTTTGATCTCTTTGTGTCTTATTCATCTTGTGCACACTCATATCTTTGCTTTGAAGCTGCTCTTCATCTAATTTTCATTTTTGTAAAATTGACATTCCCATCTTTATTTGCAGGGTGGACTTGTTTACTCTAATAAAGTTATCGTAATGTCATCTGTACAAACGAAAGGCCAGATCATTAGTGCTTTAGGTCATGGACTGGAACCCACTTTAGCTATTCACAAGTATGTATTGGTTTTAATAAGCATTCGTAATCTGGTTCGATCCGTTCACACAAATCATGATCAAGTAGAATTTGGCACATTGCAAGGCGAAGATTGGTTAAACAACCCTCATTATAAGTTCCAAAGTGTGTTCTCATACATAATCATGAAGTTATCTTCTGACTTCGGTTGTAGGGAAAAGCTGGTGATTGCCCCTTCTGGTTTTGATAAATCAACATGGGATCCTTCATGCGATGTTTTTCTTCCACAAAACTATAGTGCAGATGATATGAAGGGAAAATCTGTGTGCAAAGTCGCATTGCAACGACATCTAGATTTACATGAAGATGCATCCCAAATAATTGTGAGTTTCAGCCCCTTTTTTTTTTTTTTTACATTTTCGTTCTGGCCACCTGCTAGCAACTTTGAAGTATGATATGAATGTCAACGACTAGTTCTTGTTATGATTCTTAAGTCATTTACGACAATTTTATGTGATTAGTGCAGTGTTTTTCTGAAAAAATGATGAACTTTCAGGTAGGATGCATTGATTCAGGCATTTTAGATATTGACCTCGACAATCTAAAGATGCTTGTTTGGATGGCTTCAAGAAAGGGTGTTCAGGTATTTGCTCGTTTTCTTAATTAGCTTGAATGAAACATAGACCAATATTAGCTCATGATTTGTTCTTGAATGTATTTTCTGCAGTTCATTTTCATGGGATCTAGCCAAATCCATGGCATGAGGAGTGCATTTGAGATATTTCAAGATGAATTGAAGGTCGGTCTTGGATTTCATGAACACATCCAATTTTCTTCTTGTAATTATGACACTCTCAGATAGTACTTGTGCTGATAATTCCACTCATTTACTATATTTGAATCAAGATACTTGTCTAAAGTTTCTATGCGAAACCAATACATTGAGTTCTACTTGTTATTGCAGGATGAAAACATTAGATTCGTAGACGAGTATGATGAAGAGTTGTCACATTTGATAATTTCGGGATCTGACATAATGCTATGCCCGTCTTTTGATGATCCGCTTCTTCAAGTGCCTGTAAGTGTTTCTTCGATTCTATGGTTATGAAAGACCTTATTTTGATAAATCCTTTGAATTTGGTAATTATAGTCACAGATATACCATTACTATTACTAACATCTTCAAGATTCATCTCCAACTACACAGCTCAAGGCAATAAAATACGGATCAGCTCCTGTCCCTCTACATTTTTCCGACAGCAGATTCAGGTAAGTCGATATGTTATTACATTATTAAAATCTGCTAAGCAACAAATCGATTCAAATTTCTGGGTTTCCAATGATTCTTATGACAGGCACTTAGGAGATGATCATGGTGATAGAAGTATGTTCTCACAGTACATCAGCTCCACATTCAGAAATATGTCTCTAGGCGAAGCCATCGATGAAATTGTAAGAAGTTCTGATTAGTATAGTGTTTTCTGATTGGCTTGAAGATTAATTGTTATTGTGTATGTGCAGAAGAACAATCCATCAGAATGGAATAGAAGGATAAAAGATGCTATGACTAAGGATTTTTCGTGGGATTCTGAGTGTTCGGATGTTCATATTTCTGCATATGCAGCTGTCAAGAATTTATAGATGGTTGAGGTAAATTTGTTTATTTTAATGGATACTTTCAAATGCAAATTTATAGACATAGTTCCAATATTTTATATCAACGGAGAAAATTGCACTTTTAGTCCAAAAGTTGAAAGATCACGCATATTCCACCCATAAGATATTTACTTGCCACTTTTAGTCTCAAATCCGCAAAAATTACCCATATGTTATATGAGGCCAAAACTTCAATATATTTAAAAACTTATAAATTGTTTAAATAAATTCAAAACCACCAAAACAAAATATGAACATATTAATAAATCCAAAAGGAAAATTTGGCAAATTAAATATATTTTATGAATCTAAGAAACTTTCAAGTTACAATAAAAATAAACAAAAAAGAAGAAGAAGAGGAATGAATAAGAAAATAGTCACTTATAGTTTTATTCATTAAAAGAAAAAAAAGAAAGAAATGTCCATGTTTATGCAAAAGAATCCATATACATAGCTGTTATGGGAAATTTGAGGTGACATTGAACCTCTCTCTTTTCTCTTGATTTCTGATTGATATGGATGAACAAGTCATGAAGATCTACATATATATATATATTTTTTGTGACAACTTATAATTCTAAAATAGATAATCTTAAATTAAATGTTTATATGTTTTAATAGATTTTTAGATTTTGCTTGATGGTTCTCATGTATATCAAATAGTTTTCTTATCTTATTTTCAGATTTATTTAACTAATATTATATTACATAATTTATATTAAATAAACACGTCTCATTTAATTTTGTTCATTAAATTAGTATTTATAAAATTAAAAAAATATTTTTTCATTAAAATAATCATTATATATATATATTTACTTAGATTCATAAGTAAATATTTTAAATAATGATAGTAAATGAAATTTTAGAGAATGATATGTGAATTGGTAGTGGGATCAAGTTGTCTTTTGAATTTAATTGTGAATATACATTATTAGTTTTTTTTTTCTCTTAAAGATGTGAGAGTGATTTGTGACGCAGTTTATATCTTTTATCTTTCATATATACTAAAATTATAATAACCAGATGTCACTTGTCTATCCTATAATTTTCGCTTATCTATTTTTTTTTAAAATTAAATCTATTTAAAGTTAATTAATATGACTATTTAATGATATTAAATTTAATGTTGATAATATACATTAGTAAATAATATGAAATTTCAATTAAATTTGTTAAAATAACACGTGCTAGACCTCAAATATAGAAATAATTTATAAATTTATAATTTGATTAATTTAAAATTTTTAAAGAAAAATATAAATAAATAAATATGAATTTTATAAATAATAAATATAAAACTATTTATGTTTTTTTTTTTCACTAATACAAACATATATTTCAATAATTAGATAATATATTAACCAGACTGTATTATATTTAATGCTAAACTAGACAATGTATATTGCATAAAAAAATTTTATTTTTATATAAATAATAATTAATTTTTTTCATTTTACTAAATTTAATTTTTTTAATCGCATACATTAATGACCCAAAACATATACTATTGAGAGGTTGATTGTTACATTTACCCCAACTTCGTGAAATAAATAAAGAAACTAATATTTAATTTTGTTAATTTGTAATTATGGATGTATATAGTAGGCTGTAGGTATTATTACTTGTATCATCTGCAAAACCACAACAAAACCCTGTTTCAAAATTCAGAAAGGGAAATTAGAGAATTAAATAAGCTCACAACAATGGCTTCTACGACGGAGCCGGCGGAGTCTTTCAAACCTTATCGACTCAAGCACACTCTCTCCGGCCACAAACGCGACATTGCCTGTGTCAAGTTCTCCGACGACGGCCGCCTCCTCGCCTCCTGCTCCGCCGATAAGACTGCTCGCACTTATTCCCTCTCATCTCCCGACGCTCCCCACCACGAATTCCTCGGCCATGACTCCGGCATCTCCGACGTCGCCTTCTCCTCCGACGGCCGCCTCCTCGCCACCGCCTCCGACGACCGCACCGTCCGCCTCTGGGACGTTGCCACTGGCTCCCTCGTCAAAACCCTAACTGGCCACACCAACTACGTTTTCTGCGTCAATTTCAACCCCCAATCCAACACGCTTGCGTCCGGTTCCTTCGATGAGACCGTGCGAATTTGGGATGTCAAGTCGGGGAAATGTTTGAAGGTGCTCCCTGCGCATTCCGATCCTGTTACGGCGGTTCACTTTAACCTGGATGGATCCATGATCGTTTCGAGTAGTTATGATGGGCTTTGTAGGATTTGGGATGCTTCTACTGGGCATTGTATGAAGACTCTCATTGATGATGAACATCCACCGGTTAGCTTTGTCAAGTTCTCCCCCAATGGAAAATTTATTCTTGTTGGAACTCTTGATAATACTTTGGTTAGTCTCTCTCTCTTAAGTTCAATCTTTACATGGTCTTAGTTGTTTATTTGGGTAGTTTGATGGATGAAAAAAATTAATTCTTCGATGGCACTATGCTGCTATATTTTGTCTTCTCGAGGGGGATGTTAAGTTTAGTGAATTGCAAGGGTGTCATCTTTGGTTTGAATGGTCTAAGTGAAAACAGTAATGGAAGAACTTTACTGCTTCAAAGTGTTAGGTACTCCTTCAATATAGATTCTGTACTTTAGCAAATCTATATAACGATTGAGTTCAAATGAGCTTCTAAGATGATTTTTAGTCGAGCTTCTTGAGAGGGGACATAAGGTGCTGCTATCAATAGTTTTCTTAAGAACTAATGCTGGTGACATCTGCTCCATTGATTTGATTAATAACTCATGTCAATTATCAAGTTCTAAGGAGTTCAGCTGTATGATCTGTACATTGCATTTATTATGTAACCTATATAACATTGAGGCTGTGTAAACTATATTATGACAGTGAAAAATGAACCATGGCTTCTGCAGAGAGCTGGTATAATAGGCTATAAGGTGCTAATATTGACAGTTGAACTAAAGGAGGTTTTATCATTAGGTGTCAGGATTGGATGAAATTATTTTTTGGTTCACTGTGAAATATGTAGGCTGATCTGTAGAGATGTTTCCAAGTTGCAAGTCGATTCGTTGGAAACTTTTGTCCAGGCTGTTTTTTAGAGAGGTGATATTACTCTTGATCTGACTTCAGCCGTTAAAGGCTTAACGATATCGTACATTTATAACCAACTATCCAAAATCATGTCCCTTAACTATTAATTACGTGGCATTGGTATTTATTAATTCCTATTTGCCAATATATTAAGATTGACTTTGTATCTTAAGTTGCTGGAACGTATCATTGCTGGAAGTTAGTTTGTGAATTAATTATCTTATGTGCAATCAGTTACTGTGAAACTAGCATGCCATTCTCAACTGATGAAGTATTACCCTGTTGTCACACGGAGTACCTTATCTATCTGGAATTTCCCATACTTTTCAGTATGCAACATAGTATCAGAAATATTCATATTACAAAGATGGGGGATCAAGTAAAAATGATTTCATAAGCATATAATCTTCAGTATAGGCTTATTAACTGAATAACAGGTAAATAGTTGTAATACTCACTCTAGACGAGTTGATGAAGTTCTTGTGCAATGTTCACCCTGTGCTCTTCTTATTTCCTTCTTGTATATTACATTCGCCGTACTTATACTTAGAAGACTGAACCTTAAGCTTCTACTGTGATTTGGCTCACATGTATAACAGAACAAATTTGCTTGTCATCTTTTGCAAGTTTATGTATTGAATCATGAAACGATTCAGTCGTTGGAGAAAATGGATGAACTTTAAAAATCTTTTCTGCTTGCAAATTCTTTTGTTACTGTTGTAGACTTGGCTTACATTCATCACTTAACAGACTTTCTGCTGAATAAGTAGACCAGTAATCTGAAGCTTCTGCATGAACTTCTTTTGATTTGGTTCTCTTGATTTCATAGTTTGTTTTACTAAAACATGCATGACGACCATCGAATGATAATATTTGCTCCCACAACAATTCCTGAGGGAATCTTTTCACAGCATTTTTCTAAAACAAATGCTTGGATCCATCTCTACCCAAACTTTTTTTGGTTCCAGTCTTATTTATAATCAATAGAATTCTTTCAAAATGGTAATGGGATAATGAAAATGAATCCAAATATTTGTTGTTTAAACTTTAAATTCAAATTCAAGCCATAGTATTACAGGATATTTGGAATGTGACTACCGAGCCCTGTTGCTTCAGGAAGAGCCCTGAAGGTGGTTGTTGGTCTTTGTATTTTCTTTCAAAATCTTTTATTGATAAGAAACAAGGGATATTATTCATAAACACAGGGGAGAAAGGGACGAGTCATTCTGTCTGAATACAAAACAACAACTGCAACCCGTAGCTTTGTTTGACACATGAATAAATCCTTTATGACTTGAGATTCACAAAGCTGCTGTCCCACACCTCTTCTAAAGTCTCTCCACTATCCTAACAAATACTTTTATTTTTTTCTAACCATATGGACCAGCACAAAGCTGAGACAAAACTCTCCTAAACTCCAGACCCCTATTACTTGTATTTTCTTTCAGAAGAAGTTTAAAGTAACATTGTTGATGATACCATTAGAATAGTTGACTGTCATACGGCTTAACTAGGATCATATAACTTTGCATTGCGCTCTTTCATTTTGCTTTTGCATACCAAATAAGAAAAAAGGTTGGTCTATTGACTTCATTTACCCTGAACTTATGTAAGAGTTGGTATTTTAGTGTATTGGTTTTGTAAAGACTCAAATCATGGAATTAGTTTTTATGCCTCCTTTTATTTCCCACCGATACCATCAAGCAATATCTCAAATCATAACCATTTTGTTAGCTACTTGTTTTTATAAAGACATACTTAAGAGTAGAATGATCTGTGTACCCTTCAGTAAAGCTTCTCTCCTGCAGTTCCACCCACTCCTTTTGGTACGTTAGTTAACCAGACATCTTTATTATTGTGATAATGAAGATGAAGGAGGTAGAGCAGAGGAGCATGTGTTTGGTTTAGTGGGGTTGTGGTGGGTACTTAGTAGTGTAGTCACAGGACAGGACATCTTTGTTTGAACAATTAGATGTGAGACTCCTGGACTTTCTTCAGTTTTCTAACTTGTGTTGAATACCTGAAAAAAAAGGTTAGCATTTGACATTCTGAAGACGAGAGGTTAGATATGGTATGATGTAGTTAGGAGCCTGCTGTCTATTACCAAGAGAGATGGAAAACACTGTTTGTTGAATCCTTATGAATTCTGAATAATTGTCAGTATCAGGTGGTTAATACTGTACACGGATTTTCTACCACCTGCTAGTGATGGGCTTTATACTTAAAAATTTGTGAATATTCTTATGTATCAGTGTGGATATAACTGCATCGGTTCTGTGTGCAAGTATTTACAATGCTTATACCATCTGTGGGATTGTTTGTCTTGGAGTATGTTTGAATTCTCAATTGCATCCGTTTCACAATCTTTTTTCAATCTTGTTCTCTGCAGCGGCTCTGGAATTTTTCAACAGGAAAATTTCTGAAAACTTACACTGGCCATGCCAACTCAAAGTACTGCATATCTTCGACATTTTCTATAACAAACGGGAAGTACATAGTGAGTGGATCCGAGGACAATTGTGTATACCTATGGGAGCTCCAATCTCGGAAAATAGTTCAAAAGCTGGAAGGCCATACGGACACAGTTGTATCAGTAGCTTGTCACCCCAACGAAAATATGATAGCATCTGGCGCTCTTGGAAACGACAAGACAGTCAAGATTTGGACTCAAGAAGAGGATTAAATTTTTTCCTGAGTATTGCAACTTATTTCGATTTGCTCTTCCAATGTCGGGGGGAATTAATGGGGGCTACATACTTCCTCACATTTCTAAATTTAAAAATTCATTTATTTCCATTATGTTCTTTTTCCCCCTTTCTGTAATCTTTGTATGTTGCCTAGGACATTGCTAAAATTTTGCCAAATGTATTGGATGTATCTCTCAGTTTATCTGTGCTCTGTAATATCATGCTTCTTTTTAACAAAAATCATGCAACCATTATTAGAAGCGTGGGGCTATCCACATTCCAAAATGTATTTTTATACCTTTCATTTATAAGAAAATGGGGTGTATTTAATATTTATTGAGATGTGTACTATGTCAAATGAATTGTCTAAAATCTCCTCCCCTCAGTGAGTTGTGGGCTATGATCTAGGAGCCCTAGCTTCACTCTATATTCTATTTGATCAGTACATGTTACGTGTGAAATAACCTTGGATCAAAAGAAGATATGGGTATATAATCAAATTGGAACCAAGCGTGGTTTGGAATGGCACAACTAGTTTTGTCTGAATATGTTCAGCTCTTGTCCCAATTATCTATTTGGTTCATTCAAGATAGATACATATCCCTCGTGCTTAACTTTTGTGAAAATTCACATTTGAATTTGAATAATTGGATCACTCTGCTTTTCTAATACAGACGAAATAAATTAAAGAAAGAGAGAAAAGAAGAGCTCCCCGTGGGTCGCGTTCCATGAATTCTGTCTCTAATGTAGCCATGAATACACTATACCAAAAAAATTCTGTTTATGGAGTATAAATAAGCCTTTCATGTAGAAGCAAATTCAAACCAGCAATATTGTAAAACGAAAAAAGAAAAAAAATTAAAAACCATGGAGTTGATGGGTTCTGGTTATTCCGACGAGAAAAGCTGGAGTTCGGATGGGCAATCGTTGCCCGAAATCGAAGCCCGAGTGTGTGGAAAGAGGGCCCTCATCAAAGTCCATTTCTACAAACGTAAGGGCCTTTTGGTAAAAATACTTGCTGCGATTGAGAAGCTCAACTTAATCGTACTTAATACAAACGTCGTGCCCTTCGGCACTTTGGCCCTTGATATCACCATCACGGCTGAGGTTTGAATTTCTCCAGTCCTACAAAGATAGTCTATATCTCTTTTTCTATTTGTTCATAAAATAAGAGCATTAAATAGTATCTTCCTTAATGTACCATTATTAAATGTTATTTGGAATAGTACCATACTCTTATTAACAACATAAATGAGACAATAAAAAGTAATTTTTGTGGGACGAAAGCTGCATATGATTGGAATACTCAACATATTTTGTTTGGTTTCAGATATTGACATGTTGATTGGTTAATTTTTTTTTTGGTTGGTTAATTTGTGTATATATGTTTTGTCAGATGAGCAAAGATATAAATGTAGCAGCTAATGACATTGTGGAAACTCTTCGTCCAGCTCTCCAGGCTGCAGCTAAATAGATCAATTAGTCAAGGAGTATAAATTAATTGATTATTTTGTCATATATTAGTATGATCATGCCCAGAAATATGAAGCTAATCTATCCTTCAATGTCATTGTATAATCAATTAATAAAATTATTTCTCACTATTGTATAGCGCTTACTTCATCCTCTATTTTACTGGATGAGTTTTAGTTCTTGTTAATGGATAATTCGTACCAATTTTGTCACGTCCCTTAATACAGGACGTGACACTTTCTTCGTGAGACAATTAATCTTTAATTTAATTTATGATTTATCATCACATAAGCTTGAATTTTTTCCACACCAGTCCTTTAAATTAATATTTGGGAAAAAGATTTGCTTTTTATAGAAATGAGATTGGACATACCCTGAAACTTTAGGTCAAGTTCATTTTTGAATCACTTTTTTCGGGGTGAGCCCGCCTCGCCTTGCCTCTCTCCCCTCCCCTTCCCAATCACAAGCCTTTGCTTTGGCTCGACAAGAAAGAAACTCGCCCTTCGACCATGGTGGTGGGTTGTTCGCCGGCGCCGAAAATGTTTAGAGAGGTGGGCGGGAAATGGATAGCATCGACTCATTTCAAGGGGGTGCAACACTTCTCAGTTTGGGCCTCATATTTATCCTATATATCATGATATTCTACGTGAATCCGTTTCATGTTTCATCATATTTTATTGATAAAATAATATAATTTTAAGTATAAATTTAATAAATATCAAAATTATGTAATTTTAACGGTAAAATATGGATGAGACATGAAAAAGTATGATAAATGACTCAAATTGTCTTGGAGCTAGTGTATGAAATTTAGCCTCTCATCTTGAGAAAATAAAAAGTAAATCCTAAACTATGATTCTTTCTTCTGTGGCGCTTTGTGTTCAGTCGCTTTCTCCCTCCACCAGAATTCCTCTCTTGTCTCTCCAACTAAGAATTAATATACTTCTCAATGTTATTTCATGGGCCAAGAGTTCCTTTCTCAATCCATGGGTCAAGGGTTTACTTTTCAATTTGTTGGGCTCTAGTTGAACTTTTACACACATGCATTGGGTCATCTAATGTGAGTGGTAGATCCAATGTGTTCTTTTTTAACTTCAAGCTTTCGTCTAGAATTCATCTCCACTTTGTTCATTGGCCTTGCTTATTCTTCATCTCCAAAATTGCTCCAAAATCACTAGATAAATCGAGAAAATAAACAATTGAAGTTTTTTTGGACATAATGTAAAAATATGTAGAAAAATAGCAAGTGCAACTACATGAAATGCATTAAAAACACATTCTAGACTAATCAAATTATGCACATTTTCTACCTATCAGTATATTTAGAGGAGGAAGTGATTCTCAAAGATGCGGATAGATGAAGAGCTGAATTGAGAATCGGGTAAATAAGAAAGAGAAGGGAAAGAAACTTGAGAGAGAATCGGGTGAACTAAAGAGAGAAAAATGAAGAAGAGTAAACTGAAGTGATGTGGATATTTTCAAGATGAACTTGAGCCAAACAAATCTGGGCTCAATGGACCAAATGTCATTTATAGTTAGGGCTTTTATGTTAGAGAGCTATTATCTTATTTACTCTGGTAAAATAACTATAATTAAATAGTTGAAATGGGTTCCTCCAAGTTATTCACTCTTCAGGAAATAATATATATTTTTTTTTTGAAAAGAAATATCTCACTTTTTTAGCCTCTTCTTATTTGTTTTATTAATCTTCTATCAAATTCTTTTATGCAATTCATTAATTTGTGATAAGGATTTTTCATATCATGAACATAGGAAAAAAAAAAAGGAAGTGGAAGAGAAAGAGAGAGAAAGAGAGAGAAAAGAAGAGAGAATGACAACATCTACTTGATTTATAGTGATATATTTGAATTTTGCATGTTTTATATTCATGTAATTTTGCATTTATAGTGATATGTTTTATATGTTTTATATATCTACTTGATTTATAGTTTATATATTTGAATTTTGCATGTTTTATAATTCTGTTTTTTTGTCCGGCCAGAATATCGCCAATTAGCATTGTCGTTTACCAAATTTCTCTGTCAAAATGTTAAAATGAGTAACATCATAGTGTGAGGCACATTATAAATGCAGGAAACTCGAAAAGGTTGACATGTAGGAACAAGAGAGTTTGAACTTCCCGTGTTCATAGGATTTCCCATGAAAATCGTTCCAAAATTGCACTAGCTTGTTTTAATTTATCTAAAATATAAATATATATTGAAATATAAAAAAAATTATAAATATAATTAAAAAGAAAAAAGAAAAAAAAATTGAATTTCAATCTAAATTTTAAGCCTTAAATTGAGAAAAAAATGTTAAATTGAGCCCCTTATTGAGAAAATTTAAAAATTGGGTCTAGAATTGAGAACTAATCTATAAATTGAACCTTATTATGAAATTTATCCCGATTTTAGTTTAAGTTTTAATTTATTCATGAAAAGCCCAATTTTCTGTGTTTGATCTCAAGAGAATTAAGCATGTTGTTTAAGGAGTTGTTTAAGGATTTGACTTGCACATCGTTATACTCATTTATTTATATTTATTTTTGTCGGTTTAACCATAAAATCTATTTTAAAAAGTTTCCAATAATTACTAGATAAATATCATATAAATAATTACTAAGAACTTTAAATATCATATAAATATTAATTGTTTTTTTTTTTCTCTTTTTAAAATTTATATGTTCACTAGATAACTGGATATTAATTTTTCTTTTCTGGATAAGAATTGCATGACAATGGGAACATCCACTCACACATGATTAAACAAAAGCTAGTAGTTTTGGCAGAGGCTGTATAGATAAAATTGTGAGGATTGATAGACATTTTTGTAAATTAAATTAAATGTGTCTCTCATTTTCATGTGGGAAATATCTAGTAGCCAGTGTTAGAAAATGGCCGACCAAACCAAAAATTATAATTATATAGACATCCTTTGTGATGAAAATTGATGACTTTGCCGCCTGGATGGACAAGTTTATAGTGAAATAAAAATAATAAAAGACAATATGGAATTTTGATCTATCTTGATTTCTTCTTTTTTATTTTTTTTATTTTTTTATTTGTAATACATTAAGACACTATAACACAGTTAAAATATAAAGATATTTACGTATGGCATAAAAATGTAAATAAACATTATATTTCAAAGTATGAATAATAAAAAAATAGCAATTATCTAAATACCAATAAAATAATTCATATGAAACTGGCTAATTAAATGATATCATTTCAAGTTTACATAAATAAAAATAACAAACCAGTTCAAATTACATAAAGTGTCATGTTTAACATCAGAAAATGTGATGAACGATATTAAAAATATTTTGAGAAAATTGGCAAAAAATATCTCATATAATAACATAATTATGAACATAATTATGAACATATGCCTTTAAAATGTTGTTAAAAATATCCTTCTACTGGCTGGTAAATGTGTCTAATCGGTCACAAGCACACTTGATGAGACGTCAAAATAAAATGTGTGGCTGTAAAAGGATAGGTGTGACGTGATATTTTGATATGTATATAATTAATATATTCTTTTGAATTTCTGATATGGATAAATTATATATATATATATATATATATATATATATATATTTTACAACAAAATCTAAAAATAATTTTAATGTATTTAAAAATTACAATTTAATACCTCAAATCACTTTTAAAATTACTGATGCAATAAATCGTAGAAGTATATAGATATGCCATTACCGATATAATTCACCACAAAAGATAACTCAATCCAAAAAAATTAGGGAATGATTAAATGATCATATATCATGTTGTGTTTCCAAATATATATTTGCAGAGATGAAGATAAACAAATTAAGGATAAAGAATAAAAACTCCATAATTCTGCAATGACTCAAAAACCCATCTTAATAGTTCATTGATTAATGAGATTTTATATATCACGTGACCATGTCCATGAACATATACTTCAACTTTATCTTCTCATGTAACCACCACCTCGAGCATTCTTGCCCCCAATTCTGTGAGTATAAAATAGTCAAATATATTCGATGATTATTCTTCCCAGACAAAACCGTACAATTGTATATATATTAAAACCCATAATTACGAATTGAAAACAGATCATTGCCTCAAACACGTATATTATGGATTTTAATAACATAGATATGCATAGAAATTCCTTGCACTAATATTATAAAATATTGCAAAGGTAAGTAATGCAAATCAACGGCCTTAAGGAACATACATCGAATGTTTTTGGGCCGTCGATCTGCATCACTTATCTTCTCAAGATTATGCATCTTTAATTTCTTCTGAAAACTTAGTTGCTAATTTCTAGGCACGAGGAAGAGCTCTTTATATAACCTGTGAATATATGGTTAATCTCATATATGATACATGCATGCTCCATGCAACTCATATATTTATAGTTTAATATTAATTACTGTTTACACATTTTTTCTTAGCTGGATTTGCTCACGCATATGTGTATATGATCAATAGGAAGGATAAAGAAAAAACAAAAAGTAGTTCCTCGTGGATCGCATTCTATGAATGTTGTCTCCATGTAGAAGTGGATATGTTATATATAACCCCTCTTGCTTAGTTTTCAATTCGCTCTATTTAATTCTTTATATATATTTAATCAAATTTTACAATCTTTCATTATATACTAAACACAATATAGAGTTTGTTTACTTTTTACCACAATTTATTTTAATTGTCCGAAATATCCTTACATTCACACATGGAATAGTACAGAAATGATTGATGCAATGATACGTCTCATTATATATATATATATATCTTTTCAACAAATGTAATTTTTTTTAATATTTATGAAAAGAAACTATCTAATATGATACAAAAGTAATTAACTATCATATTTAGATAGATAGAATGTGATGTTATCCCAAAGAGACATACGTACATGCCTAAATGAGCAATGTGAGCCAAAACATGTCTTTTTCTTACAACGTACTAGACATTTTATTTTAGGAAGGGTAGTGAATAAATGAGCTGCATTTCCAGCTCAGCACAGCACAACAAATCAAGCAGCGATTCAGCCAGATGTTAACATGTATGCATGAGACAAACTCAGCAAAGATTCCTTGGTACAATTGTTGTGTGTCATGTATGAAGTCTAGGACCACCACCCTTATATATATCTTGTGTCATGTTAATCCTGTCCATAAAAACGCTATTTATTAGAACTAGTTTGGATTGAAGGTTTGGTTGGATTATGGTGGGTTAACCTCATTTTTTTGGGTGCTTGGATCATTAGTTAAGGGTCCGGGTTGGGGAATGGTCCATGTATCAGTTGTAGGTCCGTTCATGATTATAGCATATATAATTTCATCTAGATCCACTATATATTTGAATTTTTTAAAATAATCTATAACTATTGAAATGCTAATAAAAATGCTTCACTACCGGCTATTAAATATATCACAATCGGTCATAAGTTGATTTGGTCGTCAAGTACGGATGACAATGGGGTGAGGTAGGACGGGTAGTTGAAAACTCAGGCCAGCCCTATGCTCCTCTCAGCAGACTTGAAATAACCCACTCTACATCCCATCATATGATTTTTTTTCTAAAAATTTTATAATGATGAAAAAAATAATGTATCTAAAGAAATTTTACACATTGCTATTAATAATATAAATATTTAGAAATACAAAAGTTAATTATAATCACTTTAATTTTATATAATGAAATTTATTATGAAATAATTAAAATTTTTTCAGCACAATCACATCTTTAATGACAGTGAACATTTAAATAAGATAAAATTAAAATAATTATAATTAACTTATATTTATATTTCTAAACATATACAATACACTACAGGATGCCGAACGGGGAATAATGAGTAATAAAGCAGACCCATACCAGTGTCACCCTCCCCATTTTCTCGAATGGGGCAAGCCTGACCCGCTCCAAAGGACTCAGGTTAGACCGAGTCCAAGCTGTCATCCCTATAGTCGAGAACGTATATGGCGGTCAGAGAGTTGATGTGGCATAATTTTTATTTTTATTTTTGACGTGCAACTAATATATTCTTATCAATTTATGTTTGGAAAAAAATTAATGTCACACCCATCTTTCTAACATAGCTAGATTTGTAATAAATTTTCATATTAAAACACCTGTAGGTGAGTATTGAGATATTTCAGTAGTTATATCGATGAGACAAAAACAGTTTGCTTAAGACAAAACAAGTTGCTCAAGTTGTCAGCAACTAAGTTTCCATACTAACTAATATAATCTTAAGATGAAAGATTATGTTAGAAGTTTTCCAAGTGGCAAGGAAAACTTAACCTTAGAAGATAAAAGACATCTTCTAAAAGTCAGCAAGCTGTAGGAAACAACATGCTAAAGGAAGGATCTGCATAAGAGCGGACAGGAAGCTGAAGGCAGAAGACTGCATTAAGGAAAGAAGGAAGCTGCACAGAAGGAAGAAGGAAGCTGGAAGCAGTAAACAGCAAGCAAAGTGCAACAAACTATGAATAGCAGCAAGTTGGAAGCAGTATAGTGAAGACCATGAAGCAGCAAAACCAATTGATGAGTAACCATTGCATGGACTTCAGCTCTGGACCCATACCAACTTGACAACTCAGCAAGAATGTCAGAAAGGTTCAGAAGCAAATATTGGGCGCATTAAATGCACATGTCAAGATCAACTCAGAAGCATTTAATGCGGCCACAGAGAAAGATCTTGAGATCTTTGCTTGAATATAAAATGGTGAAGAATCCACCTTCAACGGATACTTTATTCAACGGATACATTCTCAAGATCTATAAATAGAAGGTGTGGCTGACTGAAGAAAATGCTGAACATGCAAAATAAGTTGGACATACTGCATAGAGCCGAGAGAATATCCAGAGATATCTTGTTCAGCCACTCAACCTTCTAGGATCAGTCTACCTCAGCAATAGAGCCTTCATGTTCAAGACTGATCCATCTTCGCAACAGTTGAAGAAAACCTTTTTAACTTTTAACCATTTGTGATGTGTGCGCTAGGTTGTTTTAGGTGTACTTAGTTGAGAGGATAGTATCCTTGCTAAGTTTAGTAGTCTAGAAATAGACTACTTGCCCTTTGTGGGATTGTACCATTTGTGGGTTATGGCCTTCGACTAGAGTCTGGGATTCTAGTAGGCGTAGCTTGTTAGGAAGAAGTTTGTAAAACGAGGCTTGTAATTCGAACTGACCTAACGAAGTTCCTCCTTGTGAAGGAGTAGAGTGGACGTAGAAGGCTTACACCACCTTCGAACCACTATAAACCATAAGTGTTTATTGCTTTCATTTACTTACTGCATTGTGCTTATCTTGCTATATCTTACTGACTGCATATCATAAGTATCCTGCACAAAAGAAGTTTATAAAAGAACATACTTGTAAAAGAAAGCTGTTTTTCCAAAGAAAAACCCTATTGTGTTTTATCCGCTGCGTACTAAGAAAGGTGATCAGAAACCTGAATCAGCATACTGCCAGATTTCCGATCAAGTCAGGTTGTTGTTTCTTTTAAGAATCAGGAACCTGCATCTCTGATTATTTTAAAAGTTTCAAAAATCGATAGAGGTTCATTCACCACCTTCTCTGAACCTCTGACCACTTGGGACATTTGAGACCAACAGTGAGTGTGTGATTTTTTTTTCAAACATAATAACATAAATAACTTTTCTTACACATGAAAACCCGGTAAGACTATAACACATTTTGTAGCGTGTACCATAAAGTCAAGCCACACCCACTTCTATAGTTTACATATTTATATACATAAGAGGATCAAATAGAAGAAGTCCAAATACTTTATCAAAATATTGTTTAAAGCAAAATAAGCCCATAGCATAGCCCAACAGGTCGTCATCCATGTACACCATCTCCGAACTCGTAGGAACTCAACAACACGGTCAGTAAGTCCATGAACTTATACATCAGCAGGTTTACCTACAATGCATGAACTATATGAGCTAAAAAGCTCAGTAAGCAGAAATTATGCATATAACATTAATAATACAGAATGATGTCAATGATGCGTGCTAATGAATGAAAACATTTATTTCAAAATCATTTTGCTTCATTGGGCCCTTGACCACCATCTACTAGGCACCAGATATAGCTCAATATAATATCATTCATCATAGCCATATCCATGTCTCACATGCCACCGATTGAACGAATTAAGCCATATCCATGTCTCACATGCCACCGACTAAACATATAGTATTGGTAGTCATATCCATGTCTCACATGTCATCGACTGAACAAATCAAGCCATATCCATATCTCACATGCCACTGACTACCTATATAATATATCATAAGCATGATTACATGCCTCGGTGCACTAGTAGTGGTCAATAAAATATTTTTCATCTTGAAATAATGTCTTGCATGTAGAATGCAATAACTTTCGTCATTTACGTATGCACATGTTGATGCTTGTGAATGATATTCTTAATACAACTCATATATTTTCACATAACATCACTCAAACACGCCAATTCTCAAGGAGATGTAAAATAACATGATATTACTTTATATAACATGAAATATTATGTTCATGCATTGTAGTACGTTACAAATAAATATCTACTTACCTTGGTTCCCCGTGAAATTCCTCGTTGTGTTATCAAGATAAATCTAAAATAACATGACTGTTCAAACTAATTGAAGTAATTTTTGAAAGATTAAGGTACTTTCTGTTGAAATTACACAAAAAAGAAGTTTCCTTAATCAATTTAGTTTGTAGATAAATTTATTGTCAAAATCTCACAAATTTATTTAAATTATAGATGATAATTAACAAATTTAAAACTACAATTACACTTTACCAAATTTTATAGTATATAATTTACTGATGAAATTCCAAAAGATATAATACAAGACATTAAGAATGAATTAGAGAAATTCATTTTTACTTTCAATTAGATAATGAAGTAGTATAAGATTATTTTTACTAGATTTAATAATTTAATCAATTCTTCATCACATACAACAACTGAGCAACAAATTAGTCTAATTGAATATATATACATACTTTGTAAATTAATTTAAAGAATTAAATCTCAAAGTAAAAAATTTACACAAAATTAAGTTAACAGTAATACGTAGTTAAAGTTTCATAAACATTTATTTTTTAATTCATTTGCCAACATAATTAATTACTTCCACTTAAACAAAGCATGCTGATTCAAGAATTCATCATTAACATGTGTATAATAAGTTTTGAAGTAAATTAAATAATGTAAAACGTGGATTCAAAACTTAAAATTGTAAATACATACCTCTGTTTTCTTTTCGTCCTATATTTCTTCCTCTTTCATTTTTTTTTTTTTGTTTTTGTTTTTGCTTTCTTTGTTTTTATTTTATTTTATTCTTCTCTTAATATTAGAGGTTTTAAGCATGTGACTCAACCTTTGGAAGTGGACACACGTCCTTTTCTCTCCCATCTCTTGTGACTCATCATGTTGTGATATAAAACATCACTAATTTTTTTTTTTTTATCATTTTAGTAGTAAGTACACATATATTATGACACAGTGATACATGCATATATATTACTAAAGCTTATGAGGGACATCTATATATAATCTTTAGATTTCAACACTTAAAATTTTATTTTCCAACCAATAGATAATATATATAAAAATATTGTATACTTAATATCTCCGTCTAATATATTCTCTAGCAAATAATCTGGGACTTTCAATTACGAATTACAAACAAATCCAACATATGACAAGTTTAGATAATAAATAAATAAATAAAACAAGATATCAATGTAAAATCAAGTATCACATAATAAACAACATGTAATTCGTAAAATGCATGGATGCATGAACTATATCGGTCAACGAGTAACGAGGGGTTCGGGTCTCACAATTAATAATATTCAAAAAAATCTAAAAATATTTTAATATACATAAAAGTTAATTATAATTATATATAAATTCGATTTTTGCTTAACTTGAATGAAACTGAATATGGTAAATTAATTTGAGATTTTGCTATGAAAGAGAAGTGTTTAATAATAATAATAATAATAATTATTATTATTTATCTAGATTTGAACCCTAACTAGTCATCATAATCTGCACTGTTATAAAATGAAAATGGATAAATTTCATAACAAGATCCAATTTATTTGTTGGTTCTCATTCCTAATACCAAATTTTAAGAGTTCTCAATAAGGGGCCCAATTAATTCTTTTTTCTTAATTTAGGGCTCTAATTTCGAAACTCTCTCTCAAAACAAGCACACTTGACTGATGATGCTAACGGTAGTTTCATTAATTTTTTTTCCATTTTTTCTAATTTATTTTATTTAGCATATCTAAATAATATATATGAAAATAAAATCAAAGAGGAAAATCTTCATCTTTCTTTTCCTTCACCCGTATAAGAAGAATTCTCTCTCATTAATCCTTCAAGCCCTAGGTTTTCTATTTTCCTATCAAGGTATTGATCATCATTCGATTTTATGCAGTAATCTTTTTTCCATAATTGTTTATGGAAGATTCATTCGATGATGATTTCGATCCAAGTTTCAATATTGATGGTCAATCACTCAAAATAATTCCTCATGTTTCCTCTGGTGGTAGTCCATCACCCAATTTAAGTTATCCAAGTGATTCGTCTACTGGTCCAATAAAATCATGTAGTGAATTGAGGAGTATTGAAAATTCTTATTCATCAGATAGAGAAGAAGAAGTCAAGTCAACATGTGATCAAAGTTTACATGAGCAAGTAACTTTCAAAATAGGTCAGCTATTTTCCTCTATTGATGAGTTTTATGAAACTGTTAAGAGTTATGGTGCACACAATAGCTACAGTTTGTCATTTGCAAGGAAAGATAAGAAAAGATGTAGAGCTAAATGTGTGGTTGATTGTCCATGGCATATTTATTGTTCAAAAGTGGGCCATCTTGAAACTTATGAGGTGAAAACATATTATGGAGAACATAATTGTAAGAAAGGAGATGTAAAGGCAGGTTTATTGATACCAAATGGTTGAGCAAAAAGGTGACTGAAGACTTGAAGAAATTTCCAAATATGACGGGGTTGGAATTGAAAGCTCATATTGCAGAGAAATTTAATATGAAGGTTAGTACAGTAAAAACATATAGAGTAAGAAACACTGCCCTTCAATCTGTAGATGGTAATCACGATGAGCAATATGCAAGATTGTGGGATTACCATGAGGAGTTATTGAGAACTAATCCTGGAACTACTTTTAAGATTTTAGCTCCAGGAGTACCTTCTCGATTTGATCGGTTGTATATTTGCATAGATGCATGTAAAAAGGGCTTTTTAGCTGGATGTCGACCCTTGATTTCCATAGATGGATGTTTCTTGAAGGGGTATTATAAAGGCCAACTTTTGTCAGTTGTGGCTCAAGATGCGAAGAATGGTATCTTTCTTATAACTTTTGCTATAGTTTCTTCGGAAACTAGAGAGACATGGTCATGGTTTCTAAAGAATTTATTTGAAGATATTGGGCTTACAACCTCTCACGGAGAAAGATGGACTTTTATGTCAGACCAAGGAATGGTAATAACTCACATTTATAAGTTATTTTCATTGATTAATTATGTAATTTAACAAATTTTGTTTTTACTTTATTTTGTCAACAGGGTCTTGTTTTAGCTTTGGATGACGTATATCCATCCAAATATCATAGGTTATGTGTTTTACATATGTTTCGTAATTTTAAAAGAAGATGGAGGGATAAACATGTTGCAAATCTATTTTGGACAACAGTGAATGCCACCACCATTACAGACTACAATATTCACATGAACGAAATGCAACGGACTTGTTATGAAGCTTGAAAACATTTAACTGATATTGGTATGGAGAGATGGTGCAAAACTGGTTTTGAGGTTCATGTTAAGTTCGCTGCAATTTCTAGCAACATTGTTGAGTGTTTCAATGGTAAAATTTTAGAATATAGAAGTGGTGGAATTACTTCTTTAATTGAGAGTATACGGGTCCAGACAATGAAAATGATATATGAGAGGGGAGAAAAAATGAGAAAGAAGAATTGTTTGATATGTCCTGATATACTAGAGTAGTTAAATAAATCCATAGTGGATAGTAAAGTGTGGAATGCATCTTAATGTGGGGATTGACAAAGGGTTATTTTTGAGGTATCACGTAGGCCTGAGAAGTTTGTGGTAAACCTTGACAAACATACTTGTACCTGTAGGATGTGGGACATATCTGGAATCCCTTGTAAGCATGTTGTTGCTGCCATAGATAAAATCAATGGGAAACATGAAGATTATGTAAGTGAGTATTTCACGAGGGAGACTTTCTTGAAGACATATGATTATTGTATATATCCATTAACAGGTCCTCATTTTTGGCCTAAAAGTGATGAAGAACCCATCCTACCACCTATTTATAAAAGGCCAGCAGGGAGGCCAAAGAAGCGAAGGGCAAAAGACCCAGTTGAAGCCAAAGATCCTCATAAAGCCAAACGGAAATATGGGCCAACAAAATGTAGTAAATGTGGTAGATTTGGCCATAATAAAAGAAGTTGCAAAATTCCAAGGGATGATCAGGTATCATTATTTTCTTTTTAATTATTAATGTAAAACTTGTTTTTTTATTTAAGGATTATTTATCTAATATAATTATTTGTTCTGCAATATTTTTTTTTCCCCTAAAGGATGGACTATCAGCAACTGTTATTTCTCAACCCAAACATTTTATGCCAGACAATGGAGAAGATATGGTTGCATCATGATGTAGTGCGTTATAGCCGTAGCCATAGTTGAGATATATATTGTTATATCTTTCGTTTGAATGATTCATTTGATTCGGTGGTGATGTACTTTGATTATTTTGGTGTAGACAACTCCAGACCTGCTTCTTTAATGCTTAAATTGAGTTTTTATTCTACTAGCTTATGCAGATTATTATTTTTTAATTACAATACATATATAATCTAATCTCAATTTTTTTTTTTTAAGAAAGTGTAAAAAGTTAGAACATGCACACTTCTTACCATTCTATTAACTTGATTACTAATACAGTAGAATGGTTGAGTAGACTGCTAGTAATTCTAATTGAATTGAGAGTACTTCTGATTTGATCAGAGACAATCTTAACGTTAAAAAAAAAACTTGAGTTCATCAATAATTCCAATAAATATTAATCATGAGATAAAGATGGACTTAAATGTATATGGATTTAGAGGTAATATATATAACTCTAATCTCATTTCCACCACATACTCACAAAAATGGATCCAGAGCTCTTTCTTGTGATGAGTGTATCTCTATTTGATTCTTCGAACTCTCGTGAATGTGGATTGTTCATTGTGAATAAGTGTAAGGAACGAGGCTCAGCTTATGTACATTATTGATTGCATATAATTAGTTCTTGTTCCTGTTAATTGCTCCAACCTCCAAGTTTGTACACATATTTAATATCTCAGTTTCTTCCATTAATTTCTCTACCCTTGAATCCATATTGTCAATTTCTCATTCATGTCATCACCATTAACCTCAAGTTCATTCACTTGGTTTTATTTTTGTAAGTTGAAGTTTAAGCAAAACACCTATATTGCAAATAACTCTTGTGGTATAGCATTAAAAGAAAAAAACAAAAAACAAAAACACTAACTTTGAGGTGAGGAAAAACTGCAATCAGAGGTGTAGTGTAAGAAAGCAAAAGAATTCAAAATCTACACAAGAAACATAAGAAAATTCTAAAACATTCACAAGTCATCAATTATTTAAAATCAATTTTCTCCAAAATCAAAATCTAAAATTCTAAAACATTCACAATAATATTCCAAAATCAGAACCTAAAACTATGAAAGAATTACTGAAATTACTTGATCAAGTGAGGCTTCATCCAAATATCCCCTGCATATAACAAAATTTAAAGCATAAATTTGATTTTCCTAGGGCTTGAAACCTAGGGTTTGAAGGATTAATGAGAGAGACTATGATTGAATAAGAATTTTCAATGCTCCTCAATTCACTACATGATTTTATTGGACCAGTAGACGAATCACTTGGATAACTTAAATTGGCTGATGGACAACCACCAGATGAAACATGAGGAATTATTTTGAGTGATTGACCATCAATATTGAAACTTGGATCGAAATCATCATCAAATGAATCTTCCATAAACAATTATGGAAAAAAGATTACTGCATAAAATCAAATGATGACCAATACCTTGATAGGAAAATAGAAAACCTAGGGCTTGAAGGATTAATGAGAGAGAATTCTTCTTCTACGCGTGAAGGAAAAGAAAGATGAAGATTTTCCTCTTTGATTTTATTTTCATATATATTATTTAGATATGCTAAATAAAATAAATTAGAAAAAATGGAAAAAAAATTAATGAAATTGCCGTTAGCATCATCAGTCAAGTGTGCTTGTTTTGAGAGAGAGTTTCCAAATTAGAGCCCTAAATTAAGAAAAAAGAATTAATTGGACCCCTTATTGAGAACTCTTAAAATTTGGTATTAGGAATGAGAATCAATAAATAAATTGGATCTTGTTATGAAATTTATCCAAATGGAAATATCACTTGAACTACAAGACTCGTGGTTAGAGAAGTGTTTAATTTGGTATAGAAGACATAAATTCGGTTAAATTCCGTGGGAAATCAATACACATGAATTTTCTTATCTTAAAAAAAAAAAACCAAAAAAAAAATCGTCAAACTTTTAACCATAATATTTTTTAATCTTTTTATTTTCGATACTTTTCCATTGATATTAACATGTGACACCACGCATGGGATAATTCCATGGGAATTCAAACACAAACTTATTTATCTAGTTTGCCAAATAAAAGATGGGGTTCCTCCTAGTTGACGCAACTATTGCTAGCCAAGATTATTGGAAGTTTTAAATTTCAAAATTCTTATAACAAATACATTCCTACCCTTCTCAAAAAGGTTTTTTGATGATAACAAAACGTGGAAGTGGTCTCACTTTTCAGTGGCTTAGAAGGGCTCCCTGTAATACACGCCATATCTATTTATTCTCCATCATTATAGATATATTGCAAACCAAAAGAATATACAATCACTCTTCTCAGTAGAGAGAAATATGGATAAAGCCCGTGTATTAGGTAGTGCTATCAAATACATGGAATATCTCCAGCAAAGAGTGCAAAAGCTGGAAGAAGAAGCTGCTGTTTCTGCAGACCAGAATCGAAGCATCCGCGAAGAAGAAGAAGGTTGGCATGAACAAACATTACCAGATATTACAGCAAGAATCTCAGACAATACACTTCTCCTCAGAATCCAATGTGAGAAACGTAAGGGCATTGTTGTCAATATTCTTGCTGAGGTGGACAAGCTCAATCTCACCATCCTTAACCTCAATGTTGCTCCTTTTGGAACCTTGGCCCTTGATGTCACCATTGTTCTTAAGGTTAATTAACTCTTAATTTTCATTTTTTATACCTATATTTATATCATTTTATTATTATATTATTGGTTAAATATAGGGGTGGAGATCGGACGGATCGAATCGGAAATAGGGTGTTTCGGAAAAATTCCAAAAAATTTCGGAAATGAAAAATCAATTCCAATTTCCATCCAAAAATTTTCGGAAATGAAAAATCCATTCCAATTTCGGAATTGTCGGAAATTTCGGAATTCCGAAATTTTGGAATTTTCTGAAATTTTTTCGGAAATTTCGGAAATTAAAAAATTCAGAAAATCGGAAAAAATCGGAAATTTTCGGAATTTTCAGAATTGTCCCAAAATATCTTATATTATGCAGTATATAAGATAGTATAATTATAAAACAACAGTATAAACTATAGTATGTAGTATAAAATAAAACTATAGTATAAACTGTACTATATACATATAGTATATAGTATATATAGCATAAAGTATATAATATATAGTATATAGTATATAGTATTCTTCTATAGCATATAGTATATAGTATATAGTATGCAGTATATAATATAATATAATTAAAAAACTACAGTATAAACTATAATATATAGTATATATTATAAAATAATACTACAAAACTACAATATAAACTATAGTATATAGTATATATAGCATAAAGTATATAATATATAGTATACTTCTATAGCATATAGTATATAGTATATAGTATGTAGTATATAATATAATATAATTAAAAAACTACAGTATAAACTGTAGTATATAGTATATATTATAAAATAATACTAAAAAACTACAATATAAACTATAGTATATAGTATAAAATAAAATTATAGTATAAACTATACTATATACATAGTATATAGTATATGTAGCATAAAGTATATAATATAATATAATTAAAAAAACTACAGTATAAACTATAATATATAGTATATATTATAAAATAATACTAAACAACTACAGTATAAACTATAGTATATAGTATATATTATAAAATAATACTAAAAAACTACAGTATAGACTATAGTATATAATATAAAATAAAACTATAGTATAAACTATACTATATACATATAGTATATATAATATATTTATATACTATCATATAGTATAAAGTATATAAAATATATTATATAGTATATAGTATTATAAAGTATACTATAATATGTATATTTATATTTACACATAGTATAAAGTATATAAAATATATTATATAATATATAATATTATAAAGTATACTATAATATGTATATTTATATTTACACATAGTATAAAGTATATAAAATATATTATATAGTATATAGTATTATAAAGTATACTATAATATATATATTTATATTTACATATAGTAAATGTATATAAAATATATTATATAGTATATAGTATTCTTCTATAGCAAATAGTATATAGTATAAAATGTTTGAATTATTTACAACAATTGCTATTGGTTTGATGATAAGTTTCATGCTTTGAGTATGAGAGGTCTTGTGTTCGATTTTCAAATGCTTTTACTAACTCTACATTTTATAATTTCGGAAATATTTCGGAAATTGGATCGGAATTTCCGAAAATTGAATTTCGGAAATATTTCGGATCGGATTTCGGAATTTCCGAAAATTTTAAAACTAATTCCAATTTCCATCCAAAAATTTTCGGAAAAATCGGAAATCGGATTTTCGGATTTCGGATTAAAAATATTCGTTCCAAAATCGGAAAATTTCGGATCGGATTCGGCGGATTTCGGAAATTCCGTTCCAATTTCCACCCCTAGTTAAATATATATTTATGTGGAATTCTACTTTGGACACAGATGGATGAAGAGCTCAATCTTTCGACACAGGATGTCGTCACAGCACTTCGTTCTGCTTTACATGCCTTATCTTAGGAATCTTTAATATATAGTTGCATTAATTGTCATTATATTTGTAATTCTCTATAAGATAACTGTTTAATTTCCTACCCACCATACACATGTCTTTAAATGTCCATCGCTAATATATAAATATTTCATACCTTTAAATATTGTAATTTGAAATTAGTGATTGTGTTGGATTTTTAAGATATCAATGGTGAACACATTAATATGTGTCAATAGTGGTATGTATCAGTCATATTCTGATTAGAAGTATGTATGCATTTGAATTTGGTTAGCCAATGACATTGTAGTATTGGTGAAGTAATGATATTTATGTGAGTTTTGAAATATTCATGATTTATTTTATCCTTTGCATTTCTACTATTTTTGACTAGTTATGCTTGGCAAACAATATCCTCAATTTTAAAATTATGTTTCATATTATAATCGGTTAATTTTCATTTCATTTGAAAGGATATGTAGTTTGAAATACCATATCTTTGTTAGTCACGATTAATATGTAGTAAATAGGAATATTATAAATACACGGTGAGTTAATAGGAATATTATAAATACACAGTGATGGACCACTATCAATGGTCACTATCAATGGTCCATCAATAGGAGATCGTCACTATTAATATGGATCTAATAGGAATATTATAAATATACAGTGATGGACCACTATCAATGGTACATAATAGGAGATTCAATCATACTTTTGGAGCAGAAGATTTTGTCAACTCGGGAGGACCATGCTAATTGGGTAGTGGCAAAGATGAAAATATTGATATCGCGACACGCAATTTTGATTTTACCGAAATATCGATGGATACATCGATATTGCATATTGATATTGCTAAAAAAAAAATGATGGAAATTTTATTGAAAAATTCGAAATTTAAAATGAAATTTTACAGATTATTATAACACCTAAAAATGCATATATGTAACTTAAAACCTCATCAAAATGATAGGTTTACAACAAACATATATATAGTTAACTTTATAAAGACGTTATAATAATTGAAATTTATTCAAAACTACTTGTGTAAACTCTAACAAGTACCAAAATGATGACTTATGAGGTTAAAAAATAGGAGGTGCAATGTTATCTTTGTCCAAATATATATATATATATATATATATATATGTATATTGTAATGATAAGAAACCCACCGTTTTCCTTATGGAGCCAATCTCGCTTATGTGGCAATCCACACCTTGTTTTCTTTTTTTCTTTATTTTCTTACGTTTCAATTATGTCGTATTATTCTTTTTTATTTTATTGCATTTTTAAATAAATCTTTTTTTTTTATTCATGTAAAATTCTATCTCCCCACATATTTTTCTAACTCATCTCATTTTATCTTTTTTTTTTCCCTCTATTTTACATTAATACTAATTTTCAATTTTTTTTATTTCTCTTATTATTAATAATACTTGGAAAAGTATTTTAAGATTTTTTTTTTAATTTATATATATGTTTAGAAATGGTAGTAGTTTCCATTAATATCAATAGTACTTGGAAAAATATCTTAGGATTTTTTTTAATTGTATATAAGTATCAATAGTACTTGGAAAGACATTTTATGATTTTTTTTTTAATTGTAAGATTTTTTTAGTTGTACATATGTTTAGAATTGTCTAAAAATTTCATATACTTACGTTTCAATTAGCGCGTATCATTATTTTTTTCTAAACATTTCATATACTTACGTTTCAATTAGAGTGTATCATTCTTTTTTATTTTATTGTATTGTTAAATAAATCTTTTTTTCTTATTCATCTAAAATTCTATATCCACACATCTTTTTCAAACTCATCTCATTTGATCTCCATCTCCATACATCATTTTCAAACTCATCTCATTTTATCTCCATTTTTTTTTCTGTATTTAACATTAATACTAATTTTTAATTTATTTTCTTCTTTCGTAGTTTCATTAATATCAATAGTACTTGAATTTTTTTTCTCTATTTAACATTAATACTAATTTTCAATTTCTTTTCTTCTCTTGAAGTTTGATTAATAGTAATTGGAAAAATATTTTAAGATTTTTTTTAATTGTACATAAGTTTAGAAATTGTCTAAAAATGTGTAATCTCAACCATCTACTTTGTAGATTTTTATGGAGTAATGTGTAATCTCAACCATCTATTTTGTAGATTTTCATGGAGTAATCTCTACCATCTATTTTGTTTTAAGTTTAGAACTTGTATAGAAAATTGTCTAAAAATTCTTGTTTATTTTATGGGGTAATGTCAATCATTTATTTTTTTTAATTCTATATATCTTTTGAACTTGTCTAGAAATCAACCATTTATTTTATTTTTTTAAATAAGAATGTTAGGATCTTTTTCTTTTATTTATTTTTATTTATGTCAACAACAACAAATAAGAATGTTTCGATGTTTTTCTTTTATTTATTTTTATTTATGTCAAGAATAACAAATAAGAATGTTAGGATGTTTTTCTTTTATTTATTTTCACATTTGATAAGTTTTATTTATTTATATTTATGTCAAGAACAACAAATAAGAATGTTTGGATGTATATTTTTCTTTTATTTATTTTAACATTTGATAGATTTTATTTATTTATATTTGTAATCTTCACAATGTATAAGGAGGTGACAAAAACTATTAAATAACAAGTTCTAAAATTATGTACAATTCAAACAAAATAGATGGTTGATATTACACCATAAAGATCTACAAAATAGATGGTTGAGTTTACTCCATAAAGAACTACAAGTGCATGAAAATTTTAAACAATTTGTAAACTTATGTACAATTAAAAAAAAATCTTAAAAATATTTTTTCAAGTACTATTGATATTAATGGAAACTACCAGATAAGAAAAGAAATTAAAAATTAGTATTAATGTTAAATAGAAAAAAAAAAGAATGTGGATATAATGAGATGAGTTTGAAAAGGATGTGAGGATAGAATTTTAGATGAATAAGAAAAAAGATTTATTTAAAAATCCAATAAAATAAAAAAGAATGATGCCAGGTAATTGAAACGTAAGAAAATAAAGAAAAAGGAAGGAAAAAGGAAAACAAGGCGTGGATTGCCACATAAGCAAGATTGACTGAAAATGAAGGAAAAAGGAAAACAAGACGTGGATTGCCACATAAGCAAAATTGGCTCTATAAGAAACCGAACGGTGGGTTCCTTATCATTACTGATATATATATATATATATATATATATATATATATATCAACTCATCACAATTGAGTAATTGTGAATATAGTTATGCATTGGTACGTTTCTCTATCCCTTCCCATGGTAGTTTAGATTGACTCAATCATCATTTTGTTGATATGTGTTTTGACCTCCATAAGACATTTGAGGGAGTAAGTAATGAAAAACATTTTAAGTAGTCAAATCAAATTGTGAACTAACATATGAGCATATAATTCTTCCCATGGTAGTTTAGATTGACTCAATCATCATTTTGTTGATATGTGTTTTGACCTCCATAAGACATTTGAGGGAGTAAGTAATGAAAAACATTTTAAGTAGTCAAATCAAATTGTGAACTAACATATGAGCATATAATTCTTCCCATGGTAGTTTAGATTGACTCAATCATCATTTTGTTGATATGTGTTTTGACCTCCATAAGACATTTGAGGGAGTAAGTAATGAAAAACATTTTAAGTAGTCAAATCAAATTGTGAACTAACATATGAGCATATAATTCTTGAGACATATAAATTGGTATTACTATTTTAAAAGAACTAATATCATTACAAATTTTAGTTAAATTTTAAATCAAATTTAATTTTAGTCTAATAAATTCAAATTGTGGAAAAATCTCGATTTTTAGAAAAATATCGATATTTTGCGATATATTCGCTATATATCCGCAATATTTCCCAATTTCTTTTCAATTTTATACTGAAACCAACTGATATTAATATTGATATTTTGCGATATAATCGAGATATTTGAAAAAAAAAGTTTTGCCCTCATATCCATATCACACGGTTCGAAGGATGAATATATCGCAGATATATCGTAAAATATCAGGATATTTTACGATATATCTGCGATATATTCAGGATATTCGGGAATTTTATTTTTACCCCCATATCCATATCGCACCCTTCGAAAAATGGATATATTGTGGATATATCGCGGATATATCACATAAATATTGGGATATTTTCATCCTTTGGGTAGTGCAAAATTATTTTTCTTATCTTCTTACTATATTTAGTGGTGCACTTGTAAAGTCGAGAAATACCAAATATACTAATGCGTTGAATTTTTAAGATTTTAAATTTATTTTCATTTTAATAGAATTTTCTAAGTTCACGTTAAACTATTTCAACCACCAATCTTTTATGGATTTAATGCAGTTCAACGACTTCGTTAATTTTTTTTAATTCATTTTCTTATAATAATAAGGAATATGATGTAATATCCATTTTTAATATAAAAAAAAAATTATGTAGACTGGTGGAGATAAGTGATCGTTATTATATTAAAATAATGTAAAAACTGCAGTATTTTTTTGTACATGCACGGCTGTAAATGTCCTAACAATTTAAAAATAAAAAATGAGTAGGTACTACTGTAAATGTCCTAACAATTTAAAAATAAAAAATGAGTAAGTCTTTTGTGAGACCGTCTTACGGAATTTTAATGTATTGTGTGAGACGGATCAACCCACAACCCAATTACCCACCACCCTAACCCAACAATTAACATGTTATTTGTGGTGATGGAGCTCCGTCTCACAAAAACTGTCCGTGAGACCGTCTCACATGAGTTTTTGTGATAAAAAATATTTAGGTGAGAAAATTTGAAGAGTCACAACCTATGATATGGGATCCAATAGATGGGAAGTTAGACCACCATTTTTCCCCCTTCAAATATGTAATTCCTATATTTTCTTTTTTGTCCGGGTAAAAGAGACTTAACAAATCTATATATGAGATGGAAGAAGTAAAACAAACATATACATACAACAAGAAGCATAAAGAAAATCACAAAAACTCATGTGAGACGGTCTCACGGATAGTTTCTGTGAGACGGAGCCCCATCACCACAAATAACATGTTAATTGTTGGGTTTGGATGGTGGGTAATTGGGTTGTGGGTTGATCCGTCTCACGCAATGCATTAAAATTTCGTGAGACGGTCTCACAAGAGACTTACTTATAGTTATATTTCCATCATTACAAGCTCTCACTCACGTTGTGCTTTTATGAGCGATACTTCATCAAAAATATATTGGACTTCAAAATATATAAAATACTTTTCAAAATAACTAAAATACAAATAGCTAAAGGGGTCCTATCCACCGAATATATACCAAATTTCAACATGCACTTGATGTGTTACAAAAGATGTGTCCCACAGATTACGTTTATTTATAGCAAGACTCACTACTTGCCCTCTAAAGCCACACTTCGACTTATGTATCATCTTATATAGACCTTCATATTTTGGGTTAGTGGTTAATCCCTATAGTAATAAGTAATTTCAATTTGTGTACTATATATATAAGATATTTTTTATTTTCTAACAATTAAGTATTTATTTTTTAATTTTGCTCCTTTATATTTTAATTTCTTTTTAAATTTCAGTTCAATTTTAGTCGGAATTTTCAAAATTGCTGGTATAGCCATCGAAATTTGGTTGCCACATCAGACTTTCTAACGACAACGTTAGCGATTTTGAAAATTTCAATCAAAATTGAACTGAAATTGAAAATAATAAAATATAAATAACCATAATTGAATAACGAAAATTTGATTGTAAAAAAAATGAGGAAAACCTTACCCAAACGAAAATTGAAATTAACCTTAAAAACAACTTATAAAGAAGTACATCTATCTATTAAACACCATAATTCCTAAAGATAAGAATTCGTTGACCAGTCATCTGGAATACGTTTTTTATTGGAGAAATGAGACAACAATCACTAACAAATTAAACTAATCCACAGTAAGGTTGAAAAGTCCAAAAGGCAACTAACGTTTTGTAGACCACAAAATCGATTCGTAATTTGTTATACTATTATCATGTTGGATAATTTTATGGATTAATTAATGTATGGGGCAGGGATAACATCAAATTTCATCCCATAACTTTAACCGCTTTAAACAAATGGTTCTATATATAACAATCCTCCTTTTCAATTAATCTTATAACTTGACACATTACTAGATTGTTATCCTATTTTGACCGAAAGTTTTAATATTCATTGAAAAATTATCACTTGATCAGTTGCATATGGCATTTAATTTGGGATTTTTTTTGCTTATATGTGATTTTTTTATCGATATATTAAAACAGGAAATTTTTAGTTACAACTCATAAAATGTCTGCCACATCATCAATTCTAAAAAAAAAACATTAAATATATAAATATATAAATATGGGAATTAAAAATCCATTTTCACCCAAACCAAGAACCCTAATCCCTTAAATCAATTTTCCCAAAATACTAATGAAAACCAAGAACCATGATCAAAGCTCTTTTGCTTGCTGAAATTGATGTTAAGAAGAGAGCTCTAGAGAAGTTGAAATCTGAATATTAATTGATAGGAAGTGATTGGAAAGTCCTACCAGCAGGCAGCTGCGGCGGCAGCAGCGACGAACTCAAATTCAGCGGCGGCGGCAACAATTTGGCGTAGAGGAGAAGGGTGTGGAAGAGATGAGAAAGAGTTTTAGGGTTTCTAAAAATGATTTAGGGATTTAATATTATTTTCATAATTTCTTTTACTGATGATTTGTCATAAAATGTAATTTTTTGTAATTATTTTAATTGACAACCAATATAAAATTGACATGTGATGCCACATCTTTTAATTTCCTTAAAAAACTTTAAATTAACCACAACATGCAACTTACGAATGATTTATGTGATATTTGAATTCAATTAGGACATCGATCAAAATTCTCCTTGATTCGTAACATTTTATTAATCACTATCTTAAATAACCAGTCTATAAATTGATTAACATCCTAAAAAGTAATTAAAAAAATTTATTTTTGACATCACATCGTCGTTAATACATTAACGACAACAACATTGCACAAAAAGATTAATAAACTTTTTTGCTATAGTAATATACATATCGTTGCAAATATTGCAACTTTAAATTTTTTAAAATATTGATACATATATCAATATCAATTATTGGTATATCAACAAATTTAAAAAAATTGTGAAAATTTTATTAAAGATTTGGAAATTTAACATGAGATTTTAGTGATCATTATAACAACCAAAAGTAGGTATATTTAACTTAAAATCTCAACAAAATGATATCTTAACAACAAACATATATATAATAAACTTTTTAAAGAGGTTATTACAAACTAATATTCAAAACTACTTTATAAACCCCAACTAGTACCAAAATACAGACATATGAGATTTCAAACTGTCGGAAATCTCATAAAGTATTATATATTATAAACAAGTATAAAATATTATATGATATTTGGGGATAATATATTATAAACAAGTATAAAATATTATATGATAAAGTATAGATATGTATCTATGAATAAAGACAATAATTTATATAAGAGTTCCTATCCCCATTTACCCAATTTCATATAATATATATACTTTACTACCCACACATATAACATATTATCCCCAAATACCCACTTTCCTTATAACATATCCCTATCTACCCAAATTCCATCATTAGTCATTTATAAACTTTTAAATTAAATTCCAAAGATGTTTTTAAGCATAAATCTCCAACTTAATTTATCTTTCCACTCCAAATAGTAATTATATCCAGATAAAACTTAAACTGATCAAAATTAGGCCCAACATGCTTCCGTAAAATAAATCTATCCCTTAAAATTCATATCTTTCTTTGACCGCAACAACACCGGGTGAGATGGTTTGCAAAGCCACCAGCTGGAAAATCACTGCCCCCAGATCGTTTTACGAACAACTCCTCACTGTTCAACTTAAACCCTCAGGGAAGATGATCTGCAAGTTATCTAGCTCCTTCAGCAACTGCACAGCACAATCTTGATTCGTTTCCTATACCAGGTGTATAAAGTACTCCTTCTAAGGGATAAACTAATAATACTAAGAATACATGTTGAAAGCAAAAACCTTTCTTTTATTAAGAACTTAAATGAAATATTTATTATATTAGTAATCTCCTGTTGGGAGGAGAATACTTGTTTAGCCTCTCATATGAGAAGAGGTCTGCACTCGTACACACATAAATTAAGAACACTCAAAATATTACAAAATTTTTATTATAAGAAAACTAAGGAGAATGGTCGATGTCCTCAGCTTCCTTCTATCTCCCTATTTATAGACATAAATCCGGACTTGAAAGGCGGATTCCAAATCTCTTTGAATGAGCTGGCTGGCTGCTTTCAATTTGGCCAGTTAGTGCTCTTCCTCTTTATGCCCCGTGACTCAGCCCATGTTAGGTCTGTCGGAGAATCATTTACTTTTGACTCAGCCTACCATGTGATGTTGGTTGGGGAGTCACTTTCTCGTGACCTATCCCATTTTATTTTGTCGGGGGGGGGGGGGGATCTCTAAAAGTTTGGTTGTCGTGGTTCCCGGTGATAACATTTCTTATGTGTTGGGCCCTTGTCCTTGTTAGACCCATATGTCTGTCGGTCGGGTTTGGGTCGGAATCATTTTCCAAACTCGAGCTCTTTCTGATCCGGGCATGCTTGACAGATCCGATCAATCCATCTTCCCACATGTGTCATGTTACAAAACTTCCGGTAAGTTTCTTTGCTTGCCGGAATCTTGTTTTCCCAGAGGGTTCTTCTTTTGGTTTCGAAAAGCGCCTTTGCAAATCTTGTTGTTGATCCAGTCATTGAATTCAGTAGGAAAGATCCATTCGCTGAATTCTGGAAAAACTTAAAAGGGTATTTGACTTTGTCCATTTCTGTTAGACAAACCCAAAGTCCTCATGCTCGTCTTGTAGAAGCTTCATCTTCTGAAAATGCTCCTACCAATATTGAAATTTCTTCCGGTGAAGTTGCCTTTATGTTTTTTAAGGTATTTCCATCCGGCCTCCTCAGCTTGATGAAATGAAAAGTTTCATTAAAGCCTTTCTTGGCTGGTTCTGGAGCTGCACTAATAAAGTATAACTTAAAAATATCGTCTCTGGACAAATGTGGGTTATTTGCCCAAGTCTCGTGGACTGCTTCCCTAATCCATTTTGGTAACTTCGAAATTTTTGAAAAACCAGGTGACGTAGTATGAATCGAAGCTAAAGCTCCAAAGTTATACCACTCTTGAACTTCATTTGGATGACTTCCGTGTTTAATCCAAACTCTCGGGTACTTTCCAGAGATATCAACTATCGTTTTTTTGGGTTGATTCTCTTTCTAGTTACCAACTTCTCCCATTGCCGTTGATAAACCTGCATAGGAGAAATTTTAATCTCGTTAGTTTGAACCTTATTTTGGCTGGTCTGTGGCCTAAGGTTCAACTCTTCCTCTTTTATCCCAGAGGTGCTGGGTTGACTTGAAGACTCGGGTTGTGACATCGGAGCTTCAACATTCATTGCAGGTTGTACATCCTCAAGGAATGCATCATATGTGACACTCATAGGCATGTTATTTGAATCCATAGCCTTCGGGTTAGAGTCCCAATCTCTAATCGCTCCTTTTTACACCTTGGGAGATGTAGCCTGGAGGATAGGCTTATGCAACGCTTGGAACAAATGTCCCTGAGCGTATTGACATGCTCGTATTAGACCAGAAATGGATTTTTGATCTTCTCGTTGAAGTCGTCCAACAACTTTGGCATTAAGACATAACGTCCCAAATTCTCGTTCAAGACTTTTCAGGTTTTTCCTGAGATGTCTTACTCGTTTAAGGACCTTGTCAGCAACGTGTCCTTCCATCTCGTGTTAGAAAATCTGCAAGAACATTTTTTCATGAGATTTTATAATGACAATATCATAATCATAATATTGACATTCAGCTTGCCATCTAAGTAATCTGGCATTTTCTGGTTTTGATTCAATTTTATTTTTCAGAAAAGTCTTGACACTTAAATTATCAATTTTCAAGGTAAACTTTTTAGCCAGTAAAAAGAGAGACCATTTTTTAAAAGCCTTTCTGACTGCAAAGAATTCATTCTCGTTGATATGCCATCGAATCGTTTCTCCGTTTGTAAACAAACCGCTGCAATATCTACATAGCACTTCCTCGTCTGGTGTGGCTTTCATAAGAACTGCTGCCTAACAATAGTCACTGGCATCTGTGTATAGAACCAGTTCATTCTCGTCTTGAGGTATAACAAGTTTCAGAAGCTTGCTACAGACTTTCTTAAGCTGCTTAATTCCCCTCGATGTTCATTTTCCCATTTGAAAACAACATCTTTCTTGAGCAATGGGCTGAACACCTTTCTGTGAAATGCTAGATTGTTGATGAACATTCCAGCAAAATTAACAACTCCGAGAAAACTCTGAAGTTGTTTCTTGTTTGTGAGATCATCTGGAAATTCTTGTATCTTTTCTACAATATGACTTTGTAGAATGATTCCAGATTCATCGATTTTAATTCCGAGGAATTCAATCTGTCTCGTAGCAATCACTGCCTTTTTTTAAAAAAACACTAATCTTTCTTTATGGTAAACATCTGAGAAAATCTTCAAATGTTTGAGATGCTCCTTCATATTCTTTGATGCGATGAGAATGCCATCGATGTATACAAACATGAAGCTGAAATAATCCTTGAATAGATTATCCATCTTTCTCTGATATATCTGGGGTGCATTTGCCAATCCCATAGGCATCATGTTCTAGACATAGTGTCCTTATGGTGTGGAGAAAACTGTGAACTTCTTACTTTCTTCCTCCATCTTGATCTGGTAGAATCCAGACTTGCAATCGAACTTCGAGAGTATCTTGGCACCCTTGATACAGTTAACCAAGTGTTCTCTACTCGGGATATAATATCCATCAAACTCCAGAATATTATTAATCCCTTTATAATTAATAACCAGTTTGGGTTTACCTCTTTTGATTTCTCCATGATTCCTTACTAGGAATCCAGGGCTGCTATATGGAGAAACTCCTGGTGAGATTAACTTAAGGTCCAAATGTTCCTTAAGTATCTTCTGCATATCCGTACGATCATTTTGATTCATAAGGATTGGTTTGAGCCTCGCGAACTCATGTTCTTTTCTAGGTTTAACCTTTAAGGATGCTTTGAGCTCGTTCCTGTCCCACCATGCTAAAGGATCTTCATTGTAATTCCTTTGGATCTTTTTCTTGAAATCCTCGAGTGATATCTGTTCTTCAATGGTAACATCACTCTATGGATTCTCCAATAGGGCTTTTCGCAATTCTGCAATAACCTCTGGAGGAACTCGTTCTTCTCTTTGTATTCTGAATGAATACAGGGTATTATCCCATCTCTTGGTATCTTTCTGTTTCGAACCAAATTGTAGAAAAGATAATAAGGCATCACCAAATCTTCTTTTATCCGCCATCTTTGGATGTCGAAGTTTGGCTGCATCACCACGCTTGCTGCGAAAAGGAAAAAACATTTTTCCGTAAAATGCTTCCCGCAATCTCTGGACAATAATCTTATGATCACATAACGTTGTGAAAATAAGCCTTCTTGTCTTATTTTTCTGTATAAATCACCTGAATGTTTGTAGGAAATTGTTTCCTAGCAAAACATCTGCTCCTGTGTCATGGAAATAGATTGGTGACATTTTTACTTTATACCATGGAGTATCACCTGCACCCCGATCATAATTTCCACTTGTTTGATTCCTCGATTAAGGATAAGAATCCTTTTGGAGAAATCTCGTCCTGCAATGACTGGTAGATCTTCTCCACATTCTTTGGGAAAAACCTCCTGCTTTGCAATACAAATTCCTAATCCTGAATCTACATAGGCTGCGAAATATTCAGTCTTGTATTCAGCATATAACATTCCTATAAAAATGTATATGGAGAATGGACTAGTGGTCATCTGATTCTGTATCTTTTATCAGCCACTGTAAACTCCATTCCATCTTGTAATCTTTCCCAAGGCATATGATTCTCAAGAAAGTTGATACACAATATTAATTGTTCAGGGATCTTTCCTGCAACTCCTGTAATAGTTATTTCAATTTCACCCATCTTTAGACATCCTTGAAATCTTAAGGAAAAATATTATCCTTCTGGGTGATGTCAAATATTAATTCAACTTTTCTCCAGCTTTCTGGACATCGCAGCTCTCTTTGTGTTTTGAAAATACTTGGGATTTGCTGAACTGTACTAGGCCTTTTTTCTTCCCAACGATTGCTGCTCATCAGTCAGTCTTGTTGGAAAGACATCCTCATTGTCTCCATTCTAAGACTTTGACTCTTATTGAAGACAGGTTGATCTTGAATTCTCATATCGATCTCCTTTATAGTTGGAGACGTGATAATCTCTGGTAGAACCACCCTGGCGAAATCCTCAAAGATTCTTGGGATTTCGATAAATTCTTTTCTCAAGAATACATCTGAATAGTGTGTATTTGAGAGAGCATATGAAATCTTGTAGGTGATCGAATAGGGTCTATTCCATTCTTTCATCAAGTCGTCTCTTTTGAAATCTTGATGAAGGGTTAGGACTCTGTTAAAATCTCGATCTCCCAAATTGTATGCAATTCTAGGATAGACATTAAATGCCAATTTCCCTGCATACAGGTTTCCTATGACCGCTCCAAGGTATGAATCCTTGAGATTTGAGATTCGCTTTTCAAGAATGACAAGATTGAGTCTTGAATGTTGCTTTAATAACAACTCTTATGGCTCCAATGTGAATCCATAGGAGTGTATTCGCAACTTCTCTTTTCACCTTGCTTCTAATCTCCTGAACTTCTCGGTAAGGGATCAACTGCATCTCGATTAGGTTACTAGTGAACTCCATTGGGATGGTAAATTCTCCCGTAGTAACCCTATGGATAATTTGGTGTTTTCTATTATGAAATCCAAACTTATCCAAGGTCTTTCCATAGCTCCAATGGTAAAACCATCGTACATTTGGAGCTTTGGATCTTCCTTCATAATCCTCATGAGAGTTTTATGAGAGACTGTTTTGTGGGAGAGGAAACTTGACATATCCTCTCTCATTGTTTGAAGAATTTCTTCTTCACTCTGATTCTGAGGTGTTCCATCATCAGAATAGATCTCTACTTCATAGATACTTTCATCTGAGGGTAAATCCTCAAATTGATACACCTGTATAAGATATTGGTAATAGACAACTTCTTTGAATTCTGGTGTTGCTTGAAACTGCATAAGACCTCTCATTTGGTTATCTGGGCAATCCGTTGAGATATGCCCTCTTGCTTTGCAAGTCCAGCAATTACAGTCTTTGAAACTTTCATTAGCTCGAGTGTGAGCACGCCTGAAAGTTCTTCTTCCTGTGGTTTTGCTGGTACCTCCTGTATGGTAAATATCTTGGACAATTGTCCAGATCCATTAATCGTGAGAAATTCTCCTCACCAAAAGTTAATTACAAAATAAGAATAAATATAACATCAAATTCTTAATAAACCTAGGCTCTGATACCATTTTCAGGATTCGCCTATGTTTACGTTAAAATCTTTTTAGATTCTTTTTCCAAAGAAATTCGTACGTGGTATTGTTACACATTCCAAACTACTGTTTTAAGACAGTATCGGCACGAGGAAAGTATTCCAGCCTATATACTTATTCCGGAAGAAAATCGATCTTTAATATATGGAGTAGGAATTATTAATTAAATTGGAAATTTTAATATAGATTGTAATTAGTAAAAATATTTGGAAGAAGTAAAATCAATGATTTGGAAAATAGATTAACAAGGTGATTAAGAATTTGGGTATTTGGGGATATTTTCTTTTATATATGGGTATAAAAGTATATATGTTATATCAAAATCCTAAATAAAATAATGAATTTACTTATTTAAGTCTGTAACGTTTAGGACAAAATGAAACATAATTGACTAATTAAATAATTAAACCCCTAATTATTTGATTTAATTAAGTGCGTTTCAGAAAAAATGAAATAATGCATGATTAATTTATCGAGTGTATATTTTAATCGAAAAATGTAGGTTATATTTTATTGAAAGTTAAAACGTTAAAGGATGGCTCATTAAGGGTTCGCGGCCAAAAACACGAAGAATACGAAAAAATCGAAATATATATATATATATTACGAAATGAATCGTAAAAGTAATAATTTGATCAAAAGTGAAAAGGTAGATATTTTCTCTTCTCTCTCCACTGTTTTTCGGTCGGCGGCCGTAGCGCCGGCGCCATCCCTACCTCCCCCATTTTGGTCGATCTTCTCAACCCTTATAGCTTTCGTCGAACCCGTTCTATATTTAGGCTCGGTTTTAGTCTCCTTCACCGGGAAATGGCCGGTCAAACCCCGACCAAACCCTATTTTTCTCTCTCCTCTTCTCTCTCTTTCTCTCATTCTCTCTCTCGACCTCACCGGAAACATTCTCTCTCTCTTTTCCTCTGTTGTCGTGTTGTGGTGAGTGTTGGTGTGTGTGTTTGGGGGAGAGGGCACCGTCGTGCGTGATGGCGCCGTGTTGGTTGTTTGTGGGGGCGGCGCTGTGCAGCGCCGCCGTGCTGCTGTGTTGTGTATGGCCTGCCACGTGAAGTCGCTCTGGCGGTGCTGGTGTTGGGCACGCTGAGTGAGCGCCGGGTGATGAGCGGGTGTGCTCGGGCGCATAGTGTGTCGGCTGCGTTTGGTTGTTGTGCACGCACGTGTGGACTCCGAGGTGAGGCTGTGCCTCGGCCACACGCCGCCGACACTGTATGCGCATCATCGCGCTGTGCACGCTGGTCGAGGCTGAGGGTGTGTGCGCATGTGTTGGGGTATAGCCGACGATTGGAGGTCACCGGCCGTGAGTCGGGGTATGTGTGTGCATGGCAACGGGGGTGAGTTTGGTGAGGGATGGGTCGATCTGTAATTTTTTTAAACCTTGGGACCGGATCGCAAACCCTAGATTCTTAGGATTTTGCAAGTTAGCCCTCCATCTTTTGAAAATCTCATTTTAGCCCTCAAACTTTCAAAATTACATTTTCCCCAAAGATTTTAAATATATCAAAAAGACCCCAAAACCTTTCTGATTTTACATTTATGCCCCTAGTCAAAGTCAACTATTTACCAGATTTTACTAAAACGCCCCTGCACCTTTAAACGTTCCGTTTAAGCTCATTTTTCCTCCATTTTAACCTGTTTTCCTCCGTTCAAACTCTAATCTTTTCCTTTACGCCTTATGATCTAGTTTCGAACCTTCATTTCATTTTCTTTCATTCAACGCTTCTTCTTCGAGAGAGTTCTGTTAAAGTATACGTAATTATCGTAATAAACCCTCATTTACATGTGTAAGCTTTCGAGTTAAGAAAATATATTAAGGCTTAGAATTCAATGTATCACGAGGAATTACCACCGAATAAGGTGGGGATAAATTTTAATCCCTAATAACTTTACGTTTTTGTATTTAATGCATAATGATGATGAACAAAAACATGTGAGCTTGATGTTAAATGAATTGTTGAACCCTATGTGTTGTGATTATATACTGTGATTAATGTGTTTATGCATACATTATGATTATGTTATGAAGGGACGAAAGTCCACATTCATGTGATGAGACAAAGGTCCATGTTCATGCTAAAAGGACAAAAGTCCACATTCATGCTGAAGGGATGAAGGTCTACTTTCATTCTACGGAGGGACCAGTGGTCCTTAAAAGTAAGTCATAAAGTACCCGCACCCTGCAGCAGATATGATGAGCGCTATGATGTTATGTGTCATGCATTCTATGTGTTGTGTTTAATTGCTATATTTATATACGTTCGAACATATTAACTGTTTAACGCACTTTAAAATATGGAAATTATTCCCACGAGTGTATTCAACGCACTCACCCCACATGTATTCACGTTACAGGTAACAATGAAAACAGAGAAGCGTAGCGAGAAGGGTGCCATATCAGTTGTGTCCTTTTTTCCTTTTTGTCTTTCCGGATTTACCTTTTAAACTATGTTGATCGTTTGTAAAGTTAAACTGTTCTTCTACGTTATGGATCCTGATGTTTTTCCACTGCTATGTTTTCGATATTTTTTCTCGGCTATATGCTGAAGGTTTTAAACATGTAAAATAGTATCTTTAACTATTTTTGAGGTTTCTGTTTAAAATTCTTGATTCGTCGGTTATGTTTTGTAAGTTATAAAATATACATCTCTTTTCCCTTTTTTCCTACACGTCACAAAAAAACTCTGATTTTTTTAAGTATGAAAACGAGGCTTGACAATTTGATATCAGAGCAAAGTCCTACCCTTTGTAGGGCTCTACTCAAGCTCATTTTTTCTTTTCAAATGTGTTTTAACGGGAAAGATCTTTAAAAAAAAATGATGGATGGTGATCTTACTGCCTCTTGATGTTATTATAATTGACACATTGCTTTTGGCCGCTGCCACAGGGCCGCTGACTGCAGTAGCCTGAGCTCATGTGCTTAAATGGCCGTTCACAAGAGTTGATGACGTGTTAAAGAGGATTGAGACTACCATGGGCCTTTGTTTATAATAGGATGAGCTAGTGAGTGTGTTTTCCCAGTTCGTGGGTGTGATACATAAAGTCGCAACTAATGCTTGAGGTCTATGAGGACCATACGTGGATGTTTGTGATATATTTCATGATGTTTTGCTTATGATGTACTTTTATAGTTGAGTATATATTATCCAACATGACGGATAATCACCTCTCCCTATGCGTTTCTCTCCCAGATAATGAAATTTAATAAAATGAATGTTGATCTGTACCATATACTTGTTATTTGTTTATCTGTTGTTATATATATTATTGGGTTACGTAGGATAGATTATAAGAGTTAGTTTTCGTATGTCGCCTTTAGAAGGATATGTCACGAGGTCGATCGCATAGAGACCAACCGTCAATGAAGAATTTACCTGAACACGATGTAGACGCCACGAAGGGAGACTTGGTGTCCGTGCTGGGGGGCTTGACCCGACATTTTGAGACCACATAAGTTGTGCCGCCACCGTCGTCGAGAAACAATACGAACTTAATCATTGAGCAGTTCCGATGTTTCAATCCACCGACCTTCAACGGAAAGAGAGAACTGACTGAGGCTGAAGAGTGGCTAAGGTCGTTGGATCGACTTTTTGGACATCTGTCATGCACAGAAGAACAGAAGATCTCCTGTGCTGTGTTTCAACTCACCAAAAAAACCAGCTACTGGTGGGAGTCATACGAAATGACTATGTTACCGGAACATAAAAGTGTTATGTCTTGAGGAGTCTTTAAAGAGGTGGTTAGGTAGAATTTTCTGCCTCAATCGTACCGTGATCGAAAAGAAGCAGATTTCCTATATATTTATCAAAAAACCACCTTTGTAGAAGAGTACGAGAAGAAATTCAATCAGTTGAGCAGATATACGCCTCATCTGGTGGACACCGATGCTAAGAAGGCCTGATGTTTCGAAAGAGGCCTTCGTCTAGAGATCAGTTCCATCTTGGCTGGTCAGAGGACCATGACGTATGCTGAAGTCTTTGAGAGAGCCCAGGAAGTTGTTTCTCATCTACGTTTGGTTGTTACACCACTCGAGAAGGTTGTAGTGATGTCCGAGAAAAAAAATGGACTGGTCCGGGTTAGAGCTTCAATCAGAACAAGTACCCGGGACCAATAGTACTCCGCTCATCCCTACTCCTAAGCCGGGAAACATGTGTGCCAAGTGTGGAAAGACTCATGCAGGACCATGCCTTCTAGGAACCAAGGTTTGCTTTAGGTACAGAGAACTAGAATACGTTGTAATGAACTGTCAGAAGTTCAAACACACAGCAACGGCGAAGAAGCCGAGGTCACGAACAAGTAAGACTCGGAACTGTTTCAGGTGTGGAGAACCTGGATATATCGCGAGTAACTGTCAGAAGTTTAGACACCCAACAGCTGCAACATCGAGGTCGAGGCTAGGGGCAGGCAAGGCTCGAGCTTTCACTCTCAATCATACAGAGGCTGCTGAAGAATCGAAGACCACGAGAGGTATGTTAATAGTATGTGTTATCCCTGCTCTCGTTTTATTAGATATAGAGACAACCTATTCTTTTGTCTCTGTCAAGCTATGTGACCTGTTAAGCATGAGAACGGTAGGATAGTCGCTGAAATCAAATTAGTATCCCATCGGGAAGAACAAAATTCTGTCTTCCTATCAGAAATCGGAATGAGAGAAGCATATAGATTCGCTCTTTCGAAATCTTGATTTGGGCCTTCGTGAATCTGATATCGACTCCACTACCACTACTTTTTCCCCAATGGAAGATGATGATGATGAAAGCCCTGCAGCTCGTTGTGAGCAGGGCTAGCATGAGCTTATTCTTGATGAATAGATTGGAATTCTTTGTACATACTATTTCATTCTAGTCTTGGAGATCAAACACATCTTATCCTCCTTTTTACATACCGCTTCCAATGAAGGGTGAATGAAGACGAGCGATACCATGCGTATCCTACAAAAAATAACACTCTCTCTACTCGAGAGTTTGAGTAGAGTGGTTTGGTGTTAAGATGGAGGCAAGAACACTAGATTGTGGCTCAATCCAGGGAGTTCATCTTGAAGTATTGTTTTCTTATAGACATGAATGAAGGTATCGAGCATGGCTCGAAACTTTTTTAGCCCACCTTCGATTTTCCCAATCGAGTCATAAAACTCGTCCATCGTTTTTGATCATTTCCACTAGTGGCAGCATTCTCCAACCCTATCTGGTTAGCGAATTTCGGGTTGACTAAGCAGAGAGTGTTGTAGAGCTCGTACACGTTGTTTTGGAACGGAGTGCCCAACAAGATGATTTGTCATTGGGTCGCAACTTTAGTCAATGCGTCCCATATTCTTGTCCGGTTGTTACAAGATCTTACCAAAGTATCCAGATTTGCAGTTTTTAGGTACACATCTAAATTTCGAGGATGAAATTTTTTTAAGGGGGAAGAGATGTAATGCCTAGGACAAAACAAAACATAATTAGCTAATTAAATAATTAAACCCCTAATTATTAGATTTAATTAAGTGCGTTTCAGAAAAAGATGAAATAATGCATGATTAATTTATCGAGTGTATATTTTAATCAAAAAGTATAGGTTATATTTTATTAAAAGGTATCGTAGTCGAAAATCGCAAGTTAAAACATTAAAGGACGACTGGTTAAGGGTTCGCGGCAAAAAAACACAAAGAATACGAAAAAATCGAAATATATATATATAGTACGAAATGAATTGTAAAAGTAATAATTCGGTCAAAAGTGAAAAAGTAGATATTTTCTCTTCTATCTCTCTCTTCTCTCTTTTTTGTTTTCCGGCCGGCGGCCACCACGTCGCCGTCGGCACCACCACTATCTCCTCCATTTTGGTCGATCTTCTCACCTCTTACAGCTTTCACTGAGTCCGTTCCAGATCTAGGCTCGGTTTTACATTTCATCATCAACTTCGCCGGGAATAGCCGATCAAACCCCGACCAAACCCTCTTTTTCTCTCTCATCTTCTCTCTATCTCTTTCTCTTATTCTCTCTCTCGACCTTGCCGGAAACACACACACACTCTCTCTCTCTCTCTCTCCCTCTGTCACCATGTTGTGGTGAGTGTTGGTGTGTGTGTGTTTGGAGGAGGGTGCGTCGTCATGCATGGTTGTGCCGTGTTGGTTGTTTGTGGGGCCGGCGCTATGCTGCCATGCCCCATTTTCATATTTAAAATATCAAAGTTTTTCTTTGTGACGTGCAGGAAGAAAGGAAAAAAAGACGTACATTTTAAAAAGCTTACAGATATAACATACGAGTAAATATTCAAAATAATGTTTGAGATAGAAAATTTTGGAAATAACGAAACATACAATTTTTACATGTACAAATCCTCGACGTCTAGCCGAAATAAAATATTTAAAACATTACAGCGGAATCATAAAGGATCCATAAAAGAAAAGAAATACAGTTTAACTTTTACAAACGATGTTTAAAGGACAAAACCAGAAAGACAGAAAGGGAAAAATGACACAGTTGATATGACACCCCTCTCGCTACGCTTCTCCTCTTTCATTATTCCCTGTAGCGTGAATACACGTGGGGGTGAGTGCGTTGAATACACTCGTGGGAGTAATTTCCATATTTTTAAAGTTATTAAGCAGTTAAACAAATCAAACACGTATAAGTTCGGCAATTAGACACAACATATATAATGCATAACACATAAACAGTTCATTAACGGACACTCAGTCCCATAGCGCTCATATCTGCAGTGAGGGCGGGTACTCCCCGTTGATATATTACGGACCTCAATTACCCCTTAATGTGAAAGTAGACATTCGTCCCTTTAGCATGAATGTGGACCTTTGTCTCTTTACATGAATGTGGACTTTCGTCCCTTCATAACATCATAATAAAGCATGCATGAACACGTTAATCACAACATATAATCATAGCACATAGGGTTCAACAATTCATTTAACATCAAGTTCATATGCATGTATTCGTTTATCATCATTGTCGTTAAATATAAAAACGTATAGTTATTAGGGATTATAAGTTACCCCCACCATGTTTGGTGGTAATTCCTCGTGATATGTTGAATGCTAAGCTCTAAGATTGTTCCTAAACTCGATAGCTTATACACGTAAACGAGGGTTTTTTTAGATTCTTATTACAATAAAAACGTATACTTAAATAGAATTCTCTCGAACAAGAAGCGTTGAAGGGAAGAATACGAAGAGAAAGCTTGAAACTTAATCATAAGATATAAATGGATCGATTAGAGTTTTAACGGAGGAAAAATGGGTTAAAATGGAGGAAGAACGGGTAAAAAAGGAGCGTTTAAAGGTATAGGGGCATTTTCATAATTATCGAAAAAGGGTTGACTTTGACCGAGACCCCCGACTCCCTGCCGACGACTTCACGTCATCGACGACACCACGTACACACACGCTCTCCGGTGCGCACACGGCACGCCCGGCACACACACAGTGCGCCCACACATCACCCGGCACGCGCGCAGCACCCCCATTGCACGCGTGATGCTACCATCGTGCGCGGCACTCGGCACCCGACGCTCGCTCGCGCGCGCACGCACCCACTCCCGGCGCGCACTGCACGTCCGTCGTCTCCCGTCGCGCGCACAGCGCACACAATTCCCAATGTCTGGCGCCCCCGGCTCACGCGCTCGCCCAGCGGTCCCGTCGTCCACACAGTAGCAACATCCAAGCCAAAACAGCCTCGGCCGGCGACCACCCATCGCCGGCCACCACCCCAACCTCCAACTTGCCGGCACGACACCGCACGCCGGTCACCAGCGAGCACGGTGGCACTGCACAGTGCCGCCCACAACACAGCTAAACTCACACACACACGCTCAAGCACACACACACACACACATGCACAAGCACCGGCGTCGCCGCTCAAGGCAGCGCCACCCTCTCAACACAACATACACATCCAGGTGACAGACCCGACAGTAGTTCCAGCGAGGGGGGAGATAGAGTGAGAACAAACGGGAGAGAGAAAAAGAAAGATGAGAGAGAAATAAGATTTTTGATGGTTGACCGGTTTTTTTCCGGTGAAGGAGAAGTCGAAATGCAAAATCAAGTTCGGATCTGGAATGGGCTCGGCAAAACCTATAAGCTGTGTGAAAATCGGTCAAAACTTAGAAAAAAGATTCCACCGGCGGTGGCAACTGGCCAGAAAAATCAGCAGAGAGAGAAGAGAGAAAAACGAGAAGAAAATATCTTACGTTTTTTACTTTTCGTTCGAATTATTACTTTTTACGATTCGTTTCGTATTATATATACATTTTTTCAAAATATCTTATTTTTTACAAAAAATCTTACTTTTTATAAAATATCTTAATTTTTACTTTTTGATCGAAAATATCTCTTTTTCGATTTTTCGTATTCTTCGTGTTTTGAGCTATGAGTCTCTGATTGGCCTCATTTTCATTTTTATCTTTTCGATTTTTTATTACGAACCTTTTGATAAAATGTAACTTGTGCTTCTTGATTTAATTATACAACAAATTATTTAATCATGTATTTTATCATTTTTTCTGAAACGCACATAATTAAATCAAACAATTTAGGGTTTAATTATTTAATTAACCAATTATGCATCGTTTTGTCCTAGGCGCTACATGTGTTGCGCCGCCGTGCTGTTGTGTTGTGTGTGGCCAGCGCGGGTTGCGCTGGCGTGGGTGTGTGGGTTGTGGTCGGTGCGTGGAATTGCACCAGCGGTGCTGGTGTTGGGCGCTGGGCGCGTGTCGGGTGTTGTGCAGGTGTGCTCGGGCGCGTGGTGTGTTAGCTGCGTTTGGTTGTTGTGCGCGCGCATGCACGGATGACGAGATGAGGCTGTGCCTCGGCCGCGCTCCATCGGCGTTGTGTGCGCGTCGTCGCGCTGTGCACGCTGGTCGGGACTGACGGTGTATGCGCATGTGTCGGGATGTCGTCGGCGACGGGAGGTCACTAATCGTGAGTTGGGATATGTGTGTGCGTGGCAACGGGAGTAGGTTTGGTAAGGGAGGGATCGATCTATAATTTCGTTAAACCTGGGGACCTGATCGCAAACCCTAGATTCTTAGGATTTTGCAAGTTAGCCCTCCATCTTTTGAAAATCTCGTTTTAACCCTCAAACTTTCCAAATTACATTTTGTCCCCAACGGTTTTAAATATATCAAAAAGACCCTAAAATCTTTCTGATTTTACATTTATGGCCCTGGTCAAAGCAATTCTTTACCAGATTTTATGAAAACGCCCCTATACCTTTAAATGCTCTGTTTAAGCTCGTTTTTCCTTCGTTTTTCCTCCATTCAAACTCTAATATTTTCCTTTACGCCTTATGATCTAGTTTCGAACCTTCATTTCATTTTCTTTCCTTCAACGCTTCTTCTTCGAGAGAGTTATGTTAAAGTATACGTAATTATCGTAATAAGAATCTAAGAAACCCTCGTTTACATGTGTAAGCTTTCGAGTTAAGAAATGATCTTAAGGCTTAGAATTCAACGTATCACGAGGGATTACCACCAAATAAGGTGGGGGTAACTTCTAATCTCTAATAACTTTACGTTTCTGTATTTAACGCACAATGATGATGAACGAACACATGCATGTGAGTTTGATGTTAAATGAATTGTTGAACCCTACGTGCTGTGATTATATGTTGTGATTAATGTGTTTATGCATGCATTATGATTATGTTATGAAGGGACGAAAGTTCACATTCATGCTGAAGGGACAAAGGTCTACTTTCATGCTATGGAGGGACTAGTAGTCTGTAAAGTAAGTTGGGGAGTACCCGCACCTGGGGTTAATAAGAAGTACTTGCACCCTGCTGCAGATATGATGAGCGCTAATATGTTATGTGTCATGCATTCTACGTGTTGTGTTTAATTGCTATATTTGCATACGTTCGAACATATTAACTGTTTAACGAACTTTAAAATATGGAAGTTATTCCCACGAGTGTATTCAACGCACTCACCCCCGCGTGTATTCATGCTATAGGTAACAATGAAAGTAGAGAAGCGTAGCGAGAGAGGTGTCATATCAGCTGTGTCCTTTTTCCCTTTTTGTCTTTTCGGATTTACCTTTTAAACTATATTGATCGTTTATAAAGTTAAACTGTTCTTCTACGTTATGGATCCTGATGTTTTTCCGCTGTTATGTTTTCAATGTTTTCTCCCGGCTATGTGCCGAAGGTTTTTAATATGTAAAATAGTATCTTTAATATATTCGAGGTTTCTGTTTTAAATTCTTGATTCGTCGGTTATGTTTTATAAGTTATAAAATGTACGTCTCTTTTCCCTTTCTTCCTGCACGCCACAAAGAAAACTCTGATTTTTTTTTTTAAATATGAAAACAGGTCGTGACCGTGGATTTGAACAAGAATTCAATGAAATTTTTGAAAAAACTCAAATCACACTCACATGCAATTTAGCTCGAATTTTGAGAGTTCAACTAATTTGTCCTAAATTGGTTCAAACTAAAAAGTTAATGTCTAAATTTTAGTGTCCGAAAAGTTTGTATCTTTGCACAATGAATGACCAAAGATTGTTGTCTTATTATTATATTTATTTTTAATTTAATATTTACTATAGATAAATATAAGTTGATGCATATACAAAAACTCTGTTGCTCGCGATCCACGCATCTCACAATTTTGATCTAATATAAGATACAAAAAGTTTTTGAAAACAAGAATTCGAAAATATATTACTTTTTTTTTTAATAGAGCGAATTTGTATGGATTTGATGATATAACTTCATTTAATTAATCCCACGTACTCCATCCATCCCCAACCCCCGCAAGAAACGCGAGCAACCTCACCCTTATATTTTTGTCGGATATGAGCGGGTTGACACAGTTGTTAATAATCAATTTGGTGTTGTTCTAAATGTTGTTTTAAAATTTTGTTTAAAGTTAAGGGACATAAAATTTCGATTAATGTATTTTTAAATTTAGCAATTTTTTTAGGATAGTGAGTGATAATCTTAGAATAAAGTAGTACAAAAATCCATGAAGACAAATAATTAAAAACAATATTGAATCTTTAAAACGACTCGTAAATGAGATTGGAGGAAGTGCATTTAATTACTACTGTCAATTTTGAAACTTTATATAATTATAAACTGAAAGTAATTTAAATTATCATCTCACTAAAGAAAAATTGCAAATTTATAAAGACAATTAATTTTGGTTATTTATCATTTAGGGATATTAATCTTTTCGACACTAAAATTAATACTTTTTTTTTTTTAATTTGGACCCATTCAGTACAATTTTTCCCGAAATTTGAGACTTTTAAAAAATTTCATTCCATTTTTGTTCAACTCAAAAATCGTACTCCAATTTGAGGTTTTGCTATATATGGCTATAGGAGATGAGTCTTGATGTGAGAAAAATACATCTATGTTAAGTTTTGAGGCATATCAAAATTTGGGTGAACTTGAAATATTTATATAAATTACAGAGGTAAGATGACAATTGACAACGTTGATGAAATTGAATTCTACAAAAATATTGTTGTAACCTAGAGACGAAAATCTCTCAAACAATTTAAAATCGGTTCATCAAGAAACGACTTTTTCATTTGAATTGCAAGTTTTTTTAATTTTTTTTTTTATATCAAAACACTCATCTACTTAGACTACATTGTGAAGGCCCCAAATTAATTACCAAATTTAATTTGATTCATGCTTGATTTAAACTAGAATCGAATGAAATTTAAAAAAAAAATCGAAATTGAAGGAGCGCACACCGCATGTGTGATTCAACTCAAAATTATTTACCCTAAATTGACCAAAATTTAAAAGTTAATCTACTACTTTTAGAGTAGGATCTAAAATTTTCCCTACCACTAAAAACAAAACTGCATTATCAAATTAAGGCATAAGACTTATAATATTCCCAAAAAATTTCTCTATATAAAGCGTGGAGAAATGTTTGATACTGACCAAGAGGTTTTATCTCAGCACGCCGTTCGCAAGGTGCTTCTTTCTTATCTCTATTACCATTTTGTACTACTATGTATCTCTTTTCTTATTTCTCTACTACTAGCTAGCTAGGGTTCTGTGTTTATTTTTATCATCTTACATCTTTCGGGTTGAAATTAAGTATGAATTCCAGCTTGGCCATTTCATGGATCTCTCAACTGCAGGTTAGTTTTCTCAGCTTCTTGTAGAAAATGTTGCAAATACATCTTTATTTCCATATCTGATTTAGTGTATTTTGCTCTTAAAATTATGTGCTAAAATTAAAGTTGTAATTTACTTTCCAAGAGTACTATGGTAGGAATGTTAGCCCTAGTTTTGAATATCATGAGAAATCTTTGGGAAACAACGTCTGATTTCGGTTAAATTTTAAGTGCATGTTCATTAGGTTTTGCTTCATAAGACTTCTTAACTAGTATGTATGGTGAAGGGAGAACAATTAGCGTGCATCGATTAATAAACTTATTGAAATTAATGATAGATATCTTTATATATTGGATTAATTCATGTTGATGTTGTAGATGAGGTTTAAAACAATTGAATAATTTTTATATCACTTAATTTGAGTTGTCTTGTTAACATACTTAGGCTTCATTTTCTCCAGCATCTTCGAATGAAATACATGGCTTTACAAAGCTGAATCAGTTTTAGCTGCATGCATTATTACAGCTTATTTTCCTGACCAAGATATATATTAATCCTTTCTGCAGCCAATTGTTGAGATACATATATTTATCCTAATGAATGAACAACAGTGACTTTGATATATGCGGGTCAGAATAAAATCATTTTTCATCTCATAACTATACTTTCTTTCGATTTTTATTCCATAATTAAGTATCACGTTTTTCAATTTAATCACACAATTTAAGAATTTATCTGATTTTAATCCAATTTTGACTGAAAAATTCGAATTTCATGGAAAAATGTCACGTGCGATGCATGTGATCCCATAAATTGGGGCTTTTCAGTAATCTAGAAGTGATGTGTTGACACATATCACGTCACTTCTAGGTCATCAGAAAACCCCAATTCGATGAAATCAGACAGATTCTCATATTATGGGAGTAAGTTGAAAATCGTGATAATTATGAGACCAAAATCGAAAGACACCTAGTTATGAGCGAAAAATGATTTTAATATTTTAAGACACCATTCCGGCAAAAATTAGGACATTTTATGTCGTCCTTATGATTTAATTTGCCACATAATTAATCAACTGTTAATTACAGGGAATGGAGAGTTCAATGTTGATGGATCAGTGTAATAATAACTTCATGGATCCTTTTGATGAAGACTTTGGTAACTCCGAAATAGGGCTTCAGTTTCACAACTATTTGTCCCCAACAAACGACTCACTCGTATCTTCTTCTTCGACTGATCATCTGATTAATATTCCTGAAATCGAACAATCGAAACAGCAAATGTCTAATGATGATTACTCCACGTTTTCAACCATCCACAATATGGGTGTTCTTCATTTTGGGAACCAGCATATTCCTTGTCAAAATCTCCAACAGGTTCACATTCATATTACAACTACATATATATTGCACTATTAGTTTGTTTCAATTCCATTGTCTGATATTTCATATAATTAATATATGTCCCTGAAAAGGTGAACACGGTGATAAATATGAACCCTCATATTGAAGAGATTGTAGTTCCTGAAATTTTAAAGGCTCCAACTCCAAGCACTAATAATTCAAATTCAGAAGAAGCTACACCAATTAGGGTTCAATCAACGAAGAAGAGAAGAATCCGGCCACCATCCCAAACCTACGACCACATCATGGCGGAGAGAAGGCGGCGTGAGCAGCTTAGCCAGTTATTCGTTGCTCTTTCCGCCCTCGTTCCTGGTCTCAAAAAGGTATTATTTATTATTCATTTACTTGTTTTCAAATATCCATAATACAGACAATACTAATTAGAGTGAAATACAAGATGAAACATAGATATGCAGAAGACCGAGGCCTTATCAAAAAAGCCTATTTTGGGTAGCATGTGATAGTAGGACATAACTATTTACGTTGATTCATGACACTTCATAAATTTTGTGATTGTGATCTTTTTGTACTTTACTTCCAAGGCAAGTATACTAATAAATAAATGCCCCCCGATGCACACATGCTAATTAAAAAACAAAATTCATCAAACAAAAAATAACTACAACTACTATTATAACAATATATAAACAGCTAGCTTTTAATTATGTGTTCTTTTTTTATGAAACTAAAGATGGATAAAGGTTCAATTCTTGAAGATGCCATCAAGTACATGAAACTTCTCCAAGAAAGAGTCAAATTGCTGGAAGAAAATGCTGAAAAAAAGGCCATGGAATCCCTAATCATTGTCAAGAAGTCACAGATCATTGTCAACGACGATGACGAGGGATGTTTCGACGAGCAAAGCAGTAGCTTCGACGAGCATCCTTTGCCAGAAATCGAAGCCAAAGTGTTTGAAAAAAACATCCTTCTCAAGGTACATTGTGAGAAACAAAAAGATGTTCTTGCCAACTTAATATGCAAGGTGGAGAGTCTTAATATGATCGTTGTAAGTACTAGTGCCACCCCTTTTGGTGACGTGGCTCTTGATATCACCATTGTTGCTGAGGTAATCATTTATTTATATCAATTTTCAACGTCAATTAATATTGAAGTCAATTAATCAAGCTATGTTGTGTGTATGATAGATGGAGAAAGAATTCAACTTGACGGTGAAAGAAGTTATGACAGCTCTTCGAGCAGCTCTGCAGCGCGATGTCTGAACAAAAATGTGTCCTAAAAATACCACGTATTATAAGAGTTTAATTTTTATGAATAATTGTACAACGGTATTTCATTGTAGTAATAAAAAGAAAAATAACATTATATGATATATGATTCTCTATTTCTCTTTCGTTAAAAATAGTAATAATAATAATCTGTTCTTTTTCTTTCTTTTATCACAAGGATGTTTTCTCTTTTGTAGGAAACTGATATCTCATACATATACATACTTACTTCCCAAAATGTTAGCACAATTTAACTGTTAGCTTCTTTATTATTATTATTTTATTTTTTTACCTACTAACAGTTTTTATTTTGGTGAAAGAAACACAATATGTTTTGTAATCCAAAATCATTGTGAATAAAGTACCAATTATAATTCAAACTGAATTAAATACTATCATACATACCAGTGCCCCAATTATTTAATTAGTACCCTATAAAATCCATGCACTAACTGAAATTTCAATTGCCTTCGCAACCATCATCGTATTGCACATACTTTAGAGGTAAAATTACCCCAAGAACAAAGGCATAATAGTAGTTGCACATACTATATGATTCTTTAGCAATTGTTAAAACTTGAAACGGCCTCCTAGAAACTCAACATAATGAAGTTATAAGACTAGACTCATCAAATATCATATTTCGAAATAATCAACACATTTTATGTAAATTCAATAATATAACATTATTAATTGAAATGCGATACATTTATTGAAGCTGGAATAAATTAAGGATGAAACACTAGTTAAAATATGAAATCCTAACTCATGTCATTAATTATATGATATGATAGGACGCTTTTCTTTTTTTTGTTTTTTTTAATAAAATTCAACAAGTGGCTTCTAGAAGCCCCTTTTTTTTACTATTAAAAAAAAAGAGTGGGGTTACTAGACTTTTTTCTTTTAAAGAATAAATCAAAACAATAAAAGAAAAAATGGAAATATCACTGATTAAACTAATTTTCTATTGTATTATAATAAACCAATAAAAGAAAAGATGGAAATATCACTGATTAAACTAATTTTCTATTGCTGATAAAAAAAAATTCTCATTATAATGAACCAACCGTAAAATCTCTTCAATAATCAACCCATATTTCATTTATGTAGAGTATGGAATTTGGATTAGTAGTTTGAAATATAAAATTTGAACTTAATGTATTCCAAATTCAGAATTATAGTCAAAATTCACTTAAATTGTTAAAAAATTAATTCAAAATAAAAGTTCAATAATTTTGCTTGTGAATTTGAAATTCTTTTCCAAAGCCCTCAAACTAAATACAAGCCCTCAAACTTATAGTCGAATCATATGTTATGTAGTTAAAGATGGGCCATCGGCCCAAGCCCATGACGTGTATATCAAACAAGGCCTCGTCGCATGTAAATGTACACTTTGCACATTCCAATGAATACATGCAGGTTGCAAGCAAATCAAGCTTATTATGTGGTTATGTTTATTTGAAGATCGAATCGATATAAAATTACTTACTTTACTTTAACAAGATTCGCTAATTTATTTTTTTGATAAGAAAACAAACTTATTTAATGAAGCTCATTTGTTAATTTATATATTTTAGGATTGATAAGACATCAACTCGTTTCATGTGGCCCATCAATGAGGCTACCGAGACTTAAAAAAAAAAAAAAAAAACACTCAAGTTTGAACATATTCAGAATAACAATTTTCACAAGTTTAATTGTCACGAGAATTTATATCCAAACTATTGTTATCAGTTATTAATAATACATGTAGTAGAAAAAAGTGTGCCACATAGTAATCACTAATTATATATATATATATATATATATATATATATATATATATATTAGTGTTGTACATATTATATCTTATCACTGATTTTTAATAGAGACAAGTGAAGCACAACTTGCAAATATTTAATTTATTAAAAAACGTTTTGCGGTGAAACAATATCTCTCTATTTTTCAGTGGAAACTCTCCTTTTCTTTTTTAAAGAATACTCTCGATTTTTTAGAATTGAGGAAAAATAAAATAATTAATGAAATTAAACAGTCAACATTCATTCACAACTTCCATTCCATCGTTAAAAAAAAAAAAATCATATATAACAATTCCTTGGTGTCCAAATTACTATTGGTTTCAGACAACATCTTCTATTTTACCTCATCTCTGTTTTATCTCATATTGTAAAATAATTATCAACCACACATATTAAATTACATTATTTTTTAATACGTGGAGTGTATTAAATATAATAAAGTAGGAGATGAATTAATAAATGCAATATTATGTTTGGAAGGGAATTTACATGACAAGATTTTGAAGTTCAAAACAATAATAATAATGTATGTTTATTTTCGTATTCATATCCGCATTACAAAATCCGGACACAATTATTACTATCTGTATTGCAATAATCTAATTATTATCAAATACTTTTTTCATAATAAATATCACATCAACTCATATTTTCACAATAAAATATTACATCAAACTCATTCTTTTTCACAATAAAATTACATCAACACACTTTTTACTATATCAATTTGACACTTACAATATAATATTATCATACTAAATCCTCAAATAAACATATATTTTCACTGTTCATCTTTACTACAAAATCCAATATTTTAATAATAGGATTTTTCTAATTCCACATAATTGTCTTCCAAACAAGGTTGTTAAAATCATTTTTTTGACTAGGATTGTTGGATAGTTCATAAAATTGGATCGTAAAATCGAATCGTAGAGATTTTACAATTCTTATAAGATAATAGAACGATACACACTTATAGCTACTAGTTTTAGATCACGTGCGTTGCACGTGGAGATCATTTTAAATTAAGGAAAAAATAACACAAATACCTTATATATTAGAGTTCTAATCATAATATAGAATTCTATAGAATTTTGAATTAGAATTTTAATATAAAATTTTAAATATAAAAATCCTAAATTACTATCATAACCTTAAATAATAATCTTGGATAAAGATAGATTCGACTATTTATATTTTGTAAGAAATATCCACACTTTTATATAAGTAATATATATATATACACACACGGAAGTACATAACATGAACTAATGAAAAAATATAAGCATGTCTAATATATATATAGTGTAAAAAAGATTAATTAAGATTAAAAGTATAAGTGTATAATTATTTTCAACTTTATAGAGATACTAGTATAATACCCGTGTAATACACGGGGTATTTTTTATGATAAATAAATTTTATTAGTTATGTATATTATTTTGAGTTTTAAATTTGAATGATATTTATCTTAATTTATGATTTACTATTTATTTATTTAACATGTATATGCTGATAAATGCATAATTCATTTGTCATTTCACATTGATCATATTTTTTCCTCAATTTTTTAATTTTTTTATTTAAGTATATTTTTATAATTTTGGATAAAAAAAATCTCGAATGCATAAAATTAATAAACCTTTCAATAATGATATATGATGTAATAATTGTAGTAAATTAACCAAAAAAATATCTCTATGGAAAATTGGCAGTTCACACCTTGCAGCTTGAAAATATATGGTCCTCCACCTCGGTTAATCGTTGTATCGATTTTTCTTCCCATTGAAGTAAAACTGAACATCAAGTTGTATGCCCGAATATTATCAATGAAATTCTTACTTCTAGAATTACGGCCAATGACATCTAAGAATCATCAATCAAACATTTTTAATTAAAAGTGAATTTAAATAACATAAATTGAAAAAAACAAATCATACCTACTAAACGAGTTTCTAAATCAGGACATGAGATAATTTCTTCGAAGTAAATTCAAAGCAATACATAGGGATTGAGACTTTAGGACAAAGTTTGATTGTAGTAAATTTATGGATGCTCAATCGATATGCATGTTTTGTAGCCCGAACAGTTCCCTGATTTTGACCTATTTGAAAGTTTTTTAATAAACAAATTACTCCCTCTTTTAGCAAGTTTTTGCATCTACTAATTTGACTACGTGCAACAATAGTCTGGATCCTTGTAAACTGAAAATGAATCATGAGAGAAAAAAATGTTAGAATTAAATAAATTTGAATTGTAAGCATATTATAAGATTTTTAATAATATAAAAAAACTCATCATTAAAGAATATATATACCAATTTTATGTAATAATATGATGTATTCTTAAAATACCTTATCATCCATCAAAACCATCTCCATGAGGCTATTTTCCGGTGGATAATTTTTTTGAGGTACAAACCATGATCTGATAACTCGAACTCTTATTGCACATGTCTTCTTGGATGGATCAATGCCAGCAATTGCAAGGTATTCCATGCCCACTTAAAAATGCATAAAAAATGATTAGGTTAGAATATTATGTAAAGAAAATTATAATGTTCAATTTTGAAATACAATATCACATGAAATATACAATTCAAAAATTGAGAAGGGTTTGGGTACTGTATGAAATACAGAAGCAAGCATGCAAGAATATAATAGTTAGATGTTGAGATTTATAATGACAAATAAAATTGAAGTTCTCGAATAAGACATATGTAAAATAACCGCCATTTGCATGATTATAGTTTATGCATAATTGCATGATCATAGATTTGCAAGATTTAAGTGTAATTGCAATTTGACATTAATTATCAAATCACATTAATTCTTTTGGCATGAATCATGTTACTAAATGTAGGTTTCATATCTAAATATTAATTGACTTGTTCACAACATATGAGTCGATCATATGAAAATTTAGTATATTAAAATATAAAAAGTATATAATAAAAAAAGTTTATTATGTAAGTTTTAAATTTAAAAAGTATATATGTAAACAAAAATATCATGTATAACATTTAAAAAGTATATTTATAAAGTATATATGTAAACCACTATATAAATAATATAATTTATTTATACATGATATTTTTAAAATTTTATAGATGATATTTTTTATATTTATACATGATATTTTTAAAGTTTTATAGATGATATTTTTTAGATAATATTATGGTTATTAAAAATGATAATTGTAACTATTAAAAGTATATTCCTTCAATACTATATATTTCTAATAAAGAAAAAAGCTTACATATATAATAATAGTAGTGGCAAAAAAAGAAAAAAAAAATCATTTCATAAGAAAATTTAATGTGCAAAATATGAGAATGTATTATAAATTTAAATTAGATTTTAAAATATAAATAATAGCATTTATTTATACATGATATTTTTGAAATTTTATACATGATATTTTTCAAATAATATTGTGGTTATTAAAAAATATGATCTAATTATTAAAACTATATTCTTTCAATAATATATATTTATAATTAAAAAAAACACTTACATATATAATAATAGATTATCTTTAAGAATAACATTTAATAAGAGAAATAAATGTTCAAGTTTTGTATGAATAATATATATTTATAATTAAAAAAAACTTACATATATAATAATAGATTATCTTTAAAAATAACATTTAATAAGAGAAACAAATGTTCAAGCTTTGTATGAATGTCATGTGACATTCTTGGCCCTTCTTATATATATATATAAAGATAAAGATTTTCAAATAATATTGTGGTTATTAAAAATCATGATCTAATTATTAAAATTATATTCTTTCAATAATATATATTTATAATAAAAAACACTTACATATATAATAATAGATTATCTTTAAAAATAACATTTAATAAGAGAAATAAATGTTCAAGTTTTGTATGAATAATATATATTTATAATTAAAAAAAATTTACATATATAATAATAGATTATCTTTAAAAATAACATTTAATAAGAAAAATAAATATCCAAGCTTTGTATGAATGCCATGTGGCATTCTTGGTCCTTCTTATATATATATATATATATATAAAGATTTAAGAAAAAATAAATAGATTAAATTTTATTGAACAAATTAAAATAGTAATTTTATATTATATATATGATTAAATTTCTAAAATGGGTAATTAGAATTTAGAATGTTAAAATTTTGAAATAAAATAGTTACATTATTACATTACTTCAAATATGATACACTTGATCTAGTGGTTTTATGGTTTAAGTGTTTTTTGTTTGATATTGTTGCCCTGACCAAAAAAAAACCTAATTTGTAGGATCTTAAAATCGGCTGATTTTACACACGATTTTACCGATTTTATGAGGTAGAATCATGATTTTATCCCGATTTTATCAGGATCCAATTTTATACATGTGTTGAATCGTTACATGTAAAAAAAAATCGTAAAATCGTAGAATCATACGATTCGACTAGTGATTTTAACAACCATGCTTCCAAACATACATGAAAGGATCTAGACTTAGTATTGATATTTGTGGGTATTTCTCTAACTAGGGATGGCAACGGGGCGGGGATTCCCCGTTCCCCGCGGGGATCCGCCCCGAACGGGGCGGGGAATCCCCGAAATACATCCCTGCGGGGACGGGGCAAAAATTTTCCCCGATTGGCGGAGCGGGGACGGGGATTGTATTCCCTGCCCCGTGGGGATCCCCGCCCCGTTCCCCGCGGGGCCCCGAAAATATTATATATATATATTTATATTTAATATAATATAATTAATTATTATAAAAAATAAATTTTATTTTAATTTTATATGTATATATAAACTATATATTAATATATTTTTAAAATAATATAATTAAATGAATATAAAAAATTAATTATATAGAGATTGAAATGTTGAGTGCATTGAAATATTGAACAATGATGGAAATTAATGAAAATGTATTAAGATAATTTATCTTTGTGTTTTAACTAATTTTATTAAATTATGCTTTCATCTTTTATTTGGATTTTGAGTCTTTTTTTTTAAATATTTAAGTTATATGTAGTTATATGAATTATTTTTGTATATTAATTAAATTAAAAAAAAAAAAAAAGACGGGGCGGGGCGCAGGGGGAAATTTTCCTCGATTCGTTGGCCGGGACGGGGACGGGAATTCCCCGCGAACGCGGGGATGGGGATGGGGATTGCTCCCCCGGCCCCGCCCCGTTGCCATCCCTATCTCTAACGTGTCAGGTGCAAATTGTATCAAATAAAAAGTTAAAAAGAATAATCATTATCTCATAAAAAGTAAATGAAATGCGTGAGTTTGGTTTGGTCTATTACCGCTTGTGTCCATGTATTGTTTTTATTATTTCATAGAAAACCAAGGGATATTGTTGACATTAAAAAGGATGTCCATACAATCCCAACGGCTATAAGGCCTCCAGGTATCAATTGGCAGTGACCCAAAATCTTATCGATATAATACAAGGACAAAACTGCCCCATTTGTATGTTTCCTATCATTTCACTGCACATATGACATATAGCTTTCATGCAAACTCAGGTGGGTTTCATTAATTCCCATTGCAATCAATTAGTATACAAAATGTTGAAAAAAACGGAATAAAACACAAAAAAATAGAAGAATTGAATAAACAACTAAAAAGGAAAATAATAAGTAATTTTCAATCTATATCTATCTACTCTCTGTCTCTCATGCTCAAAACAAAGATTGTTTTCAAGTTTTTGACATATATTAAATAATGTAAAAATTGGACAAAAATATCCGTAAACAATATCAATATCTCTCATTCATTCCTAAATTAAGATGAGATTAGATAATAGAAGTATAAAAGAAAGAAATTAAAGAAAATTAAGAAAAGGAAAGATTGTAAAATCTTATGTGAATCAATTTTATAGAGATTAAATAAGTTCAAAATTTAAAGAAAAAATTTGGGATTCAAATTTGAGGTAAATTTCAAAGAACAAAATAGTGATAAAATAACTAAAACAACACTTAAACTGAAATAAAATATAACCTCTGAATCTATATTTATTTTGAAATAGATATTAAAACAAAAATACCTCAAAAGTTGTTACCCTACATTTTTCTGCTCATTTCCCTTTTTCAAATTTATAATACTATTATAAAATAATAATCCCCTATCTATCGTGATCATATCTTAATATATCTATTGTTGATGTGTAATGATTTTATTCCATTAAATATTGTAATTTGAAATTAATAATTATATTAAATTTGTGGTATTGATATATTAATATATATCCATGATGGATATATAACAAACTTGTACTAGTAGTTAATAATTATTATCATAAATAAAAAGTATGTATTCTGTCATTCTCTCGTATAACTATTCCAACCAAACCAAATTGTGGAGTTATGTTATCTATTCTAATTTTTTATATTTATCACAAATATCCTTGAAATCAATAGAGATATCTTTTTGATACGCTAATCAATACATATATATATATATATATATATATATATATATAATATCAATTAGTTAAAGTTAATCATTTTAAAAATAATTACGAAGTTTTGGTAATATATATATATATATATATATATATATAATATAGTAATTATATATTCTTATTTGCACCTTACTAGCAACAAGTGTGTGCAGAGGAATATTGGGAATTGGGATGGCCGATTAATTGCACAGTAATTTTGTAGTACTTATTTTAAAATGATTAACTATAAATAAAGATTATTGCAAATATATATCTCTACAATATATTAAACTATTCTAATTATAAGCACCTTAATAAATGAAATGTTCTTTATTTGCTGAATACAAATCCGGATGAATATTTTGTATGGATTAAAATTAAATGCGCGTAAGTTTTCAATACGAAATATATTTTAGTCTTAGAAATAACTGCAGCTAATTGAGTACAGTAAGTATCATTATAATTTCTATTTAAATTCGTAAATAATGATCATCTATCCATCCGAACATATCTTAATATATTTATTATTGATTTTTTTAAATATTTTAATTTGAAATTAATGATTATATTAATTTTATAACATATTAACAGTGCATATATTAATATGTGTCCACAATAGGATAACAACCCTGTTAAATTCGTAAGTTTCTTAAAATGTGCTGAAAATATAATAGGCATTCATATTACAATCAATCAATGTCGTTATCAGTATAAAATTTTCAACCATATTGTCGATTCTTGTGTATGCAATTTTTCAAACACTACTTAACCTACTATAATCCCAACTAATATTCTTCAAATATTGAACACTGATCGATCAATTTCCGCCAATAATTTTTTTTCCTTCAACTCTCGACCATAAATCGTCTTTTTTTAACTTTTGATATCTCAAAACATTTTTAAATAGTTCATTGCTTGCATGTACAAGTTTGGATTTTTTATTATATGGTGTTACATCTCGTGTTTTATAATATTTAATACACATCACGTTTTAATTAATGATGTCATTTGATAAATATAATGTGCGGTGATTAATTTGAAATAAGAAATGTAACCAGGAGTGGAATATAAATTCTCACTCCTAACCTATACCCAGGTTGGAAACTTCTCTTTAAATTTGCTCACTCTATATTTATTTTTATTTTTTGGTTTAAAGAATGATTGTTCTAATTAATACACTTTGAAAGTTACAATAATCCAATCTTTTATATATACTCGAAGGTCATAAATTTTGAGAAAATAAAATGTGTGCCTTTATGTAGCTTTATCAAGAGCATAATTCATCCTTATTTAATGCAATTAAGTCAGATTTTACGAGCATATGAAGTACTTGCTTGCAAAGATAAGAAAAAATCTTAATTTAGAGTTTACGAAAAATTAAAATTAAAAAGTAATCATTCTTTTTTATGAAAAATATATTAATAAATTATGTAATTAAATTGATTACTTTGTTGTTTTCATGTTTATGTAGTTGTTCATGATCTTATTTGTTGTTTCTGCTTAATTATTATTATTATTATTATTATTATTATTTTTATAGAATCATAGTGTACGTAGAAACCGTATAGTGAACTTAACTACAAAATATCTATTTTGTTTTTTTATTTAAAAAAATAACTCTAAAGACAGACATAATTCTTTATGGAATAATTAGGTTCTTTTTAAACCCTGATGGAATGAAATCAACTTATTAGTGGAAAGAAAATTCTAACGTGCTTATAATTTTGATGATTAATAAACATAATCTTTCTCCTGACTATCATCAAGTTATTCCATTGAAAAACATGGAGATATTTTTTTGTAGAGTATCTCAGATCTTTTTCATCAACTGCGAACAATTATTAATAAAATTTCAAGGTTGTTTAGGCATTGTTCTATGTAATCTTTGTTGGATAATATACGGTTAGGTGTATTGAAAGGATGCACGATTACGGGGTTAAGTCGAGGCAAGAAGGATCCAAGTTGTCAACTTTGTGTATTAATTTCTCATTCACCCGAAATTGGAAATTCGAAAGTAAATACAATACATTCATCTACACGGAACTTAGATTCCGATTTACCAACTTATTGCCATTTATGTCAAATGGAATCAACATTAAAAATTGGTCAAAGATTGGTTAAAACCAACATTCTCTTCCAATTTCCAATAATCTCTCATTTGCGTTGATATAAATATAAATAAATTAATTAAATATAATTTTTATTATTATCATTTTGAGTTTTTCCATAATTGCTAAAAATCCCTATACCACTCATTTTTTATTTTCTAAACTTATGCCCTCATCTTTATAGTATATACGGGAAAAAAAAGTAAAGGATTCAGTATTTAACTATCACTTGGGATTCAAAATTAGAAAGATGATCAAATTAATTCTATAAAATCTTAACTCAAAAATATTAATAAAAATAATTTAGAAATAAAATTAAATACAAGTCTAAAATGACACTTAATTTGAAATAATTTGAAATAGGAAGAGTGTGTAATAATATTATATATAAAGTGTTAAACATTACAGTGGGGTGGACAAGGCAATCTTGATGGATCAATTGGATTTCATGGATTCTTTTGATGAAGAGATATCAGCTTTTCTTGAAGAAGACTTTTACGGCTGCTTCTCCCCCGAAAACACTATTAATCCATCACCAAACTCTTCCACTTTGTTCAACACTACTTCTCAAACCACCAATTACTCAGTCCCCTCCTTTTTCACTTCTTCCACTCCCATCCTTCTCAACTTCAGCAATGCTATTACTTCTCCACCTCCTAACCCTCACAACACAAACCTCGAACCTCCCATTAATGTTTCTGAGATACTAAAACCCGAAGAGCCACCAAACACGAAGCGAACGAGCCGCATCAGACCCCCATCCCAAACCTACGATCACATCATCGCTGAGAGAAAACGTCGTGAGCAGCTCAGCAACCATTTCCTCACCCTTTCAACCATTGTTCCAGGTCTCAAGAAGGTAATATTAATTCGTATTCTTCAACATCTTCCAAATCTTTAATAATATCCCGTCTTTCATTACCATGTTGAGTTATGTAACCTAATATTAATATTTGTTTATATTGATGATATATCAACATGGTGTATTAGTTAGGATACATATTGTGATATGGGCAGTATTTGAGTTACGTAGGGTTTTTAAGGCTATGACCTAGTTTTGGGTATAAATAACCGTATGTTTCATTGTATCTAATTGTATTACAAACACTTGAGAAATTAGTAGATCTTCTGGATTGGTAGAGGTAATCAGTTTGACGAACTGGGTGAACAAATCGTTGTTCTTTAGTTTCCGTTGATATCAATTCGTCCATAATTGCTCGTAAAAATTGATTATAGATGGATAAGACGTCGGTTCTGGGGGAGGCGATAGAGTACATGAAATGTTTGAAGGAGAAAGTGAAGAGATTGGAGGAAGAGGCAACGAGCACGAGCATGGAGTCGGTGGTTCTGGTGAAGAAATCGGAGTTGGTGTTTGATGAGGACGACAGCAACGAAGGCAGCAGAGAGCAATATCTGCCAGAAATCGAGGCCAGGGTTTGCAACACACAAATCCTTATAAGGATCCAATGTGAGAATCGAAGAGGTTTGCTAACACACTTGATTGGGCAAGTGGAGAAACTCAACCTCAGTATTGTCAACACCAGTGCCACTTCCTTTGGGATGTGTGCCCTTGAAATCACCATTATCACTAAGGTATATATATAATTTCTTGCTTGTCACATATTTCTTATCAAATCATCATGTAATATTTCTTAATATTCTTCTTAGATGGAGAAAGAATTCAACTTAGCTGTGACTGAAGTGTTGAAAAGACTGCATGCTGCAATCAAGCACGTTAAGTGAGCAGGATTAGGATCTTCTGTGAGCCTGTTTTGTAGAGGATCCTATCCATCCAATATGCAAGATTAGTGCCCACTATTAACATAGTGCATTCACTAAATCTATGTTCGCTTTAATTTCCTGAATTACATTTAAGTATATATACATTAAATTTGTAGTATTTATACCTGCCACATATGTTCATAATCCTAATAAATAAACTCTTACATGGAATTGTCCACCTATATTTGGTTGTACAATTTATATTTGAGTTTCCTTGTATTAATTGTTAACACTATACCTAGATTTGCCCCCAAAAAAATGAATATTATATTAGGCATTTTACCCGGCAAAAAGGCTACATCTCTAAATTAATCCTAGCTCAGTTCCTTTTATATTATCCCAAAAAAAAAAAAAAAAAAAACTTATATAGCTAATGTGTTCCACCTATTGAGCACCAATATATGTTCTTAAGTCATTATTGGAAATGAGAAACCGACAAGACAAAGTTGTAGTATACATAGAATTAGTTTTTTGTGGTTTCGTGTCTTCAACTTCATTCTTTTTTTTATTACCATGTGTAGAGACATGTATATAACCACATCAACAACATAAGTTTGGTGCAGTACTGTAATTGGTAAAACATCATGGATTTATAACAGAATCCATTTATAAGAAATGTCAATCAATCGAGTCGAGAAATGGGTTATTTTCTTTTCTGTTGGTTCAATGGTTAATTGTCAATCGATTTAACGTTTTGTTTTATGCTTTTTTGTTTCGATCGTTGCGATTAATATCAATAATAAATATAATTGTCAACCTAATCACTTTGTTTTGTCCAAATTCCAATTGGATTCACAAATCATGGACCTATTGGTCATTACAAGAAGGACCATATTGCCAGAAAATCATGAGATGGAAGGTCAATCATCAGTAAATAACACAATCTTTTAACATTATATTTAATATTTCTAATGCAATTGAATTGTTTTAGAAGAGTTTGGTGAACCACCAATTGAATTGTTTCAGAAGAAATCTTGCTTATCAACAAATAGTCAATAATTTTAGTTAATTTCGAAAAGTTTGATTTATCAATTCTGTGGGACGGAGAATTCCATTGTTTTAGAAGAGTCTGATTTAACAAAAAATCAATATATTTTCAATATAGAGCTTAATCGGCGGTGAAGAAAAAGAAAAACTCAATATACGGTTAAAAAAAAAAACCAATAAGCTCTTAAAATTAATTATGTTGGGTTCCCAATTATCATTACTATATATAGAGGCGCAAAAGATTAGTTAAACCTTGACCAATTAGCATTTGACTGTAACTTCATCTTAACGTGTGTGTGTGTGTGTGTATATATAAGATTTGATAAACTTTTTTTAATTTAGTTTATATTCTATTAAATTAAGTACATTAAGATATTTTAATCAACCAACATGTTTTATTTATAATTTATTTTCTTCATGATAAGCCTAAAATCATATGTTTTTTGATCCATTTTATTGAAAAGAATATTAATTAGCTAACAATTATCTCTATCTTTTAAAATAATAATAATAATAATAGTAATAATAATAATAGTAATAATAATAATAATAATAATAATAATAATAATAATAATAATAATAATAATAATAATAATAATAATAATAATAATAATAATAATAATAATAATAATACTCCTTTTATTTCTCTAATTATAATGAATACAGTTGCTATTAATATTCTACATGTATGAAAGAAAATTATGTAAAAAATATTTTCATAACGTTTTAATTGTTATCTTATTTAACAAAACACACTAACTCATAAAATTTATCCTACAATGTTATGTGTTAAAGGTCAAACTTCGAGAAAAAATGATCTATTTTTTCCCTCCAAAATTGCAATATAAACTTGATTTTTTTTGGGTTAATTAGAAAAAAAAAAATCACGAATTTTTACTTATCATTTTAAATTGAATGATCCATAAAGTTATTATTTTTTAATCTAGTCCACATGTCTGAAAAATAACAACGTTATCCACTACGTCAGTTAGCAAAATAATACATTTTTTGAATTAATTTACAACATACTCAAAATTACCCGCGTCATCTGCTCATGAAACCGATTAAATAAAATCTAAAATGAGTTTTAGATTTTGACTGGGGGGAAAGTGGTCATGAGTACTACATTCCACTTGAAAGAATTTTATTTGATTTCATTCATGTTGAATTAGTGTTTTTTTTTTTTTTTTTTTCCAAACGTAAATGGCAGATGATAATGTTGGACATGTTTACTCAGATCATTGAAAAATGTATTGGTGACTCCAAGTAATTTTCAGGGTCATAATCTATTTTATTAAATTCGAATGTAAGGTTTGCAATTAAAAAAAAAAAAAAAAAATTCTATTCACAACCATCAATATTCTCTAACCACAATATATTTAATTTCTCTATTTTGTATTTAATATAATTTTTTTTACAACCACCATATCTCCACCACATTCATTATCTCAACCGTCTACCCTCCCTTTATCCAAACTAAGACACCATTTGATTCGGTTGCCATTTCCCCATAAATTGTGAATTTCAATGATTTGTGACAAAATATTTAAATTAAAATTTATAATATCTTTTTTTATCAATATCCATACTTTTTTTTTTTTTAAGTTATTTAGGATTTAGAAATTTTCCAAAAAAATAATATTCCTCTACAACCATGATTTTCTCTTTTTCTACATTTGGTGCTTCGATTAATTTGTAATATATAAATACACAATTTTTTTTGTATTGCCCTGTGTTCCTCGATGTGTGAATGATTTTTTTGATATTTTTAAAGGAGATATATTTATTAATCGGACAAACTCAATTTTTTTATAATATTAATTATTTTAGTGAAATATTTCTAGATATTAAAAAAAAAGCTAGAGGACTTAAATGGACAAAGAGATAATTTTGAATAATTTAAAAAAAAAAATAGATTTGAAGTTTGGATAATAGTGCCTAAAATAATTCCATGCATACATTTAAGAAAAGTGGTGGTTGGAGGCTGGAAAAAGAAAAAAAAAAAGCTTAAAAAATGAAAATAGAGATAACGACGGTAATGAGAAATAATGTGACTGTGAATAGAATTACCAAAAAAAACAAGAAATAATGTGACTGTGAATAGAATTACCAAAAAAACAATGATGATATAATTTTCTTGAAACAATCCATGTTTTCAAAAATTTACTTCTAGTTAGGCCAGCCCAATGGGTATTGTTAGACTCAGTTGAGCCCAATAATTAATCTCGCAACATAATCCATCTCATTTTTTAAATTTTAGTTAATTATATGTCGTAAAACTAGCCCTAAAATTGTAGGAAGATTTTATTGTTGCCCAACCAAACTTTGTGAAACAATGAATTGAATATACATTTCACAAATCCACATTAAATTTTAATAAGGGATTAAAATTAACTAGGTCAGACCTACGTTATATTATAGATTACTAGCATAATTCCCGTGTATTACACGGGTTTAATTAAATTAAATTTATTAAAATTAAATAAATTTAAATATTATTTATATTAAAATAAATATTTATGATTCTAAGTTAATATTAAATATAATGTAATTCTGATTAATACATTATTTAACTATTGAAATAAAAAAATTCTAATTATATGTAAGAATAGATGATATTTATACATATTGAAATATTTTTTAAATTTTTTTTTGTGGATTTTAAAATTTTAAATTTGAATATGTTAATTTAGAGTGGCACTAAATTTCTTTCCAATCAAATGATAACAAAATTAAAATCAAAATTTCTCAAATAAATTTTATAGTTTATTTTAAAACACATATTCACAAAATCTATCAGTAATAAGTATCAATAATCATTTATAATTAGCAAAACTTTATTTATTTTTTCTTTTAAAAAAATATTTTTCTCTAATATTTTTAAATTAAACAAATTTAAAATATATAATTGATTTTTATAATTGAAGTTTAACATGTGTTATTTTAAAATTTTAATTAAAAATTCATAAAATATTTACTAATATATATTATCAACATAATTAAATTGATATCATTAAATAACTATATTAATTAGCTTTAAAACTCTATTTATTATAGATGTAATTTGTAAAATTGAAATAGAATTAATATGAAAAATTGTATGGTTGACATGTGGCACATGTGGTCTTACTTTTATATATATAAAGATAGGTTTATTCTAAATCCTTATTTAAATTTTTAGTTTGAGAACTGAAAAATAACTTATTTTATTTTCAGTGATCCCATTGTGAGTGGGACAAAACCCAGTGGACTAAGGAGAGCAGATACACACGAAGAGAATGTTTTTGTCTCCAATCTGATTTTTGGGTCCATTTCTTGCAAATCTAAAATATTTCACCTGAAGGTACATTTATGTTACTTTCATGTATATACATGAATTCTGTTCCATGCGATCCACGCATACTACAATATTTTATGTATTTAAAATATAAATTAAAATTCTAATAAAAGAGGAGATGCTAAAATTACCTCATGTATATTTTGTGGTTAATCCGGAGTCATTATTTACAATAATATTCTCTCCTTTGGTGGTGCAAACATTCACATAATTCAATCGAGATTTTTAATTTCTTCGTGCGACTATTAGATTTGATAGTTGTATTTTATTTTTCAATCGCGTATATATTATCTCTAGGTTTTTACTTTTGACTTTGTTGAATATGTTTATAAGGAATTACTTATTTTCTATGATATAATATAATATAGTGTATATATTATATTACTGAAGAAAAAAAAAAAGTTCATTTTTATTTGACAATTTGGACTTCACGTTTAATTGATCTAACGGTTTGAACAACTAACTAGTGATGAGATCAATTTTTTTAACATCAGTCCAATTATAAAAACATTGACTTATCATTTATGTAGAGAATTTTATTATTTGAAAAGGATTGCAGTTCTTAGTACTTGTGATCAGGGACGAATCTAGAATTTTGTTTTAAGAGGGAGAATTCTTTTCATATCAAATAATAAAGGAAATTAGGGGGTTAAAATTTTTACGGTAGACAATTGTTTACGAAGTAAGGGTGGACTCCTATAAATTAATTATATAAATAAAAAATAACAGATAAAACTACATATGAAATAAACAATTTTTAAAGTCCCAGGGGAACCACTACATCCCCTCGCCCCTAAAATCCGTTCCTACTTACGGTTATTTAATACAAAATTCTTCTTTACAAATAATAATGATAATAATAATAATAATTGAGTTGTAAAGCAAATCAAATTACAAAGATGGTGATACTAAAAAGGTGAATAATAATAATAATAATAATAATAATAATAATAGTAGTAGTAGAGTTGTAAAGCAAATCAAATTACAAAGATGGTGATACTAAAAAGGTAATACATACAACAAAATATGTCTGCCATCTTTAAACGTATTTATGACGTGATTTTTTTTTTTTTAAAGGTAGAAAAAGAATAGTTAAGATTGACAACTACATTGATTCATATTAGGGATCGAAGCCATAAAATGTACTTGTACAAAAATGGTTAATATAGTACTTGCCCCTCTTGATATAGTACATATTCATATACAAATATAGTTAATATAGTACTTGCCCCTCTTGATATAGTACATATTCACATTTGTATCTATCTAAGGATGAAAATATCGATATCGCAATCTTAGTTTTACGGAAATATTGTTGGATATATCAATATAGTAAAAATTTAAAAAAAATGATGGAAACTTTATTGAAAAATTCGAAATTTAAAATGAAATTTTAAAGATTATTATAACACCTAAAAATGCATATATCTAACTTAAAATCTCACCAAAATGATAGGTTTACAACAAACATATTTATAGTTAACTTTATAAAGACGTTATAATAATTAACATTTATTTAAAACTACTTGTGTAAACTCTAACAAGTACCAAAATGATGACTTATGAGGTTCAAAAATAGGAGGTGCAATGTTATCTTTGTCCAAACTATATATATATATATATATATATATATATATATATATCAACTCATCACAATTGAGTAATTGTGAATATAATTATGCACGTAGTGTTGGTACGTTTCTCTATCCCTTCCAATGGCAGTTTAAATTGACTCAATCATCATTTTGTTGGTATGTGTTTTTTATCTCCATACGACATTTGAGGGAGTAGGTAATGAAAAACATTTTAAGTAGTCGAATCAAATTGTGAAGTAACGTATGAGCATATAATTCTTGAGACATATCACTTTAATCGGTATTACTATTTTAAAAGAACTAATATCATTACAAATTTTCATTAAATTTTAAATCAAATTTAGTTTTAGTCTAATAAATTCAAATTGTGGAAAAATCTCGATTTTTTTGAAAAATATCGATATTTTGTGATATATCCGCAATATTTTTCAATTTCTTTTCAATTTTATACTGAAACCAATTGATATTGATATTGATATTTTGCGACATATCTGCGATATATTCGAGATATTTGGAAAAAAAAAAAAAAAGTTTTGCCCTCATATCCATATCACACTGTTCGAAGGATGGATATATCACGGATATATCGCAAAATATCAGACTATTTTGATACATTTGCGATATATCCGGAATATTCGGGAAAAAAAAAAAATTACCCTCATATCCATATCACACCCTTAAAAAAATGAATATATCGTGGATATATCGTATAAATATCGGGATATTTTCATTCTTATATATATCACATCAACTGTGTTTTGTACATTTTCGTCCTTATCTACATATCATTCTCAAAAACTTTGTCCATATATATTCAAGTGTAATATTCTTTTTAAGAGAAAAACATATCACATCAACTATAATTATTACTCTTTTATCTTTATTCCCACCCACCTTCAAGAATCATATTCTTAGATCTAATAAAACAAAATAAAAGGCATTTTATTAGGAATGGTTTTCTTATTTCTATAAAGAATCAATATTATATATAGTACTATTATCTACCCAAAGTAATATGTGTTACTGTTAATATGTTAATATGTCAGATATAATATATATATATATATATATATTATCTCATTTCATAATTTATAAGGATAAAATTATTATATATCATCCATGAAAATATTAAGAATTATCCATGAGATAGAGATTTTAATATTTTTGATATTATAAATAAGGGTAAAAAACGATTTCCCATCCCATCTATGCCCGATTTTACACTTTCTGGTAAAAACTTTAAAATGTTGCACCGTACTGACTGAACTTTGCACAATTTACAATCTACGGTATTCCGATCATTTTTTCCGGTGAACACACACACGTGCTTGGCACATGATTTCATTAAGGACATTTATGTCTTTTTAAAGTTTATACCAGAAAGTGTAAAATCGGGCATAATTCAGATGGGAAATCATTTTTTACCCTTTTATTTACTATATAGTTTATATTAATTTTTTTTTTGAATTAGGTTAAATATATTTAATGTGTACTACATGATTTATTTGAAAGGGAAGAAATGAATTAATATACTAATATATGATATTCATAACGATATTCTGGCTTGTAAAAATTATAAAAATGTAATATATTTGAGTCCAAATCTTAACTCGCAAGTTTGGTTTCCCAATTCTGAGCTCACATTGGGTGGCCTAATTAGTGTTCGATGAATTTTCTAATGTTGATCCATTTTATAAAATTATATTCAATCAGCGATTCAATTCATTTATTTTGTCCAAATTCATCCCATATTCTATGAATTCATATTGAATATAATAAGTTTGAAATAAACACAAAATACAAATAATAAACAAAAAAATACATATTATATGAATTCATAGTGATCAATAAAATGAGTTTGAAATAAACACAAAATACAAACAATAAACAAAAAAATACAACACGAACTATTTTTTTGTTTATTGTTTGTATTTTGTGTTTATTTCAAACTTATTATATTGATCACTATGAATTCATATAATATGTATTTTTTTATTTATTATTTGTATTTTATGTTTATTTCAAACTTATTATATTCAATTTGAATTCATAGAATATGGGGATGAATTTGGACAAAATAAATGAATTGAATCGCTGATTGAATATAATTTTATAAAATGGATCAACATTAGAAAACTCATCGAACTCTAGTTAGGCCACCCAATGTGAGCTCAAAATTGGGAAACCAAACTTGCGAGTTAAGATTTGGGCCCAAATATATTACATTTTTATAGTTTTTACAAGCCAGAATATCGTTATGAATATCATATATTAGTATATTAATTCATTTATTCCCTTTCAAAATCATGTAGTACACATTACATATATTTAACCTAATTCAAAAAAAAAATTAATATAAAATATATAGTAAATAAAAGGGTAAAAAACGATTTCTCATCTGAACTATGCTCGATTTTACACTTTCTGGTATAAACTTTAAAAAGACATAAATGCCCTTAATGAAATCATGTGCCGAACACGTGTGTGTGTTCGCCGGAAAAAATGATTGGAATACCGTAGATTGTAAATTGTGTAAAGTTCAGTCAGTACGATGCAACATTTTAAAGTTTTTACCAGAAAGTATAAAATCGGGCATAGTTGGGATGGGAAATCGTTTTTTACCCTATAAATAATGATCAATTTGCCTCAAATCAACATGAAGTTGAGTAAGTCTCTTGTGAGACCGTCTTACGGAATTTTAATGCATTGCGTGAGACGGGTCAACCCACAACTCAATTACCCACCACCCAGACTTTACAATTCACATGTTGTTTGTGGGTGTTCGGGCTCCGTCTCACGGAAATTATCCGTGAGACCTTCTCACATGAATTTTTGTGCATGAAGTTAGGATATTAATTTCTAAAATTTGTATTGCTGAATTTACATAGATTTATTATCATTTATTAATTATAAAAACACAGATTAACTGGTTTTCCACGGCAATCAATATAATAAGATAGGAAATTCATTACAACATTGTAATATAAAATTTTGTCGGATCCATCGGTGACTAAAATATAATAGCTAACATAATTTTTAATAGTAAAAAGGTCCATCGTTTAGTTATGCTAAGGTGTAGCTTTATCAGTTGGAGTTTTCTATTTATTTTTATGGATTGCATTGTTTCTAATCTTGAAAGATAAGGTTAACTATGTATATTCGGTCTAAAAGATTATATTTATCAATTCAAATTTGAAACTATCAAATAAAATTTTCATTCTCTATTACATATTATGTATTCAATATCAATACCGATAGTAATATATTTTTGTGCTTGATTACAACTTAAAAAATATATCTAATTATAATTAAAATATAATTGAATTTAGTATTTGATTAGGTTTTTATGAAGGTGCACCTGGTACACAAATCCTAAATTCGTGCACTCGAGTCGACCCGGTCCACCATGCGCCCACACGCTCCACCAGGTCACGGACAAAATTCGCTCCAACATACTCCCAGGTGTCAGACCTTTATGTTATGTTAACTATACCTTTTAGTAGTGTTAATCATACATTTTAGTTATGTTAGTCATACCTTTTGTAAGGTTAGATATACCTTAGCATTTTTTTAGACAAACATATTAACATTTCATTCACTTTAGTTATAACAGTCATACATTTTAATTATGTTAGATATATCTTTTAGTTATGTTAGTTGCACTTTTATATATTATATAAAAGTATATATGACTATGTTGATATAAAGGTATAAGTAATTAGTTGCACTTTTATATATTACATAAAAGTATATATGACTATGTTGATATAAAGATATAAGTAATATCACATAAAGGTATGAGTAATATCACAAAAATGTAAACATGTACAAATTGTGGTGAAATTAGGGTTTTTTTAGAGTTAAAAGTATTAAATAAATGTAAGATATCTTAACATAAGGGTATGACTAATATAACATAAAGGTATGACTAACATAGCATAAAAGTCAGGGCAAAAAAAAAAAAAGTAAAAATGCACGAATCCGGATTAACCCACACTCGAACCCGACCTGCGTACATGTATGCATCAGATATACAGGAGTGCTACTCTTTTATCAAATACCGTGGCTACATGATACTTAAGATTTTGACAAGAATACATCTTAATTTGGAGAAATTTCTCCCATCTTGTTTTGATTTTGTCTTCTCTGAAAACTATCGTTAAGGAATTGAGAAATAGAATAGGCCGACGATAAGATGTTGGAAGAAGAGAAGGAGACACCACGAGAGCAGATAATCATGTAATTAATAAAATAATAATTTAAAGATTTAAACTCTCATTTTAATTTTAATTTTTTTAATTAACACAACAACGTTATTTGAAAGAGAATGTTAACAATGTTATATTAAGAAACCTCAATTTGATAATCGAAAATTTTCTAACTATGGATTGATTAGTTTCTGAAACTCATCTAATCTCAAAATTTTCAAGTCTAAATGGATATGTTCCATCTTTCAAAACTCACATTTCTTTCATGGTTTAAATCGATAAAATTCATTCTTTAATTAGTATTTTACATTTTGTATTTAATTGATCACTGTCAGACTTATAAAATTAAATTGCAACAAAGCTCTAGTGAAAGGTATTTTCATCTTAATTTAGACAATTGACCATTAATTTAAAAATTAACTCAACAATCATAATTGTTGAACAAATAACAACTAACAAACAACTCGTGTCCTTTAATTTTTCGATAATCAAGAGAAGTTTAATAATACAAACCTTGTAGTTAAAACGGTATATCAACTTTAATTTATAAATGAATAAATTATAATGATCAAGATTTGAATTTGGATTTTCTAATCTTTATTGTTATCCTTATAATAATTAAAAATAATAAGAGAGAGATGTTCAATAATTACTTTCCTAATTGAGAGACTATGATGGAAAATATTCATATGATTTAGTGTCTCGATACCATTAAACTATTAGTGAGGCAAAAATTCAACTAACAGAGTAGGAAAAATAAATTAGCTTAATTATTTTAAAAGATAAATTAAATACTTACGAAGTAATTATATTATACATGCGCCTTAATTAAATTCCACAAATAATTATTGATTTGCAGTTTCAACACGCACAATCAAATTATTCAAGGATTATTAAATATTGGACCTTGTTTAATAAAACCTAAAATAATCATAAATAGTTGAGTAGGAAAAACTAGATATTTATGAATTGAAGAAATAAAAACTATAAGACGATTTCACAAAAAAAAAGGGGGGGGGGGGTGGGGGTTCGTAAATATAATTAAAAGATTTTTTTTTTTTTAAATCATATGCATAAAATAATAATATTGGAAGAAAAGAAAATAAACAAGAAAACTGTGACTCACCTTCTCACCTACAGTTTATTTAATACATATAAGAACACGTTATTAATATAATAACGTGTATAAAATTGTGTATAAAATGAAATAAACCCATATATAATAAACGCATTACGGTGGAGATATCTGAAGTGAGAGAAAATAAACGTTATCCCAATCTATATAGATATTGTCTACTAAAATAGGAAATAAATCATATCTTTTTGGGCCATCTTCAGTTTCCTTAAAGCCCAACTTGACGTTTTCATAATCAAACTCATAAAATTCATCTTGAACTTGAAGCACTAGTTTATCCAGTCCATGAAATCCATAGCTACACAAAAATAAAATAAATTGGCCAATTAAACACAATAGAAATACCAAAACTGTAATAATCATAGGGAAATATGATAAATAAACAATATGCCACTGAATTATAATAATCAAATAAAAGATGAAACAACGGGAAATTGTTGCTCATGGACCTTGCAAAATTAGTCTTGCAAGTTTGCAACATTGTTTATAAGTGAATTCGTGACCAATTGAAAGATATAGTTGCAAATCAAACTTTTTCTAATTCGTATCATATTTATACTATTTATATAGTGCTAAGATTTTATATATCTTTTATGTTAATTTATTTTTACTAGTTTGCACATTTTTATATTACTTATATAATCATAAACTTTATGTTATGTCTTAAAAACTATTTATGTTATTTGTTTATTGTTAGTATTTTATATTATATTTATACTATTTTCATATTATTTTGTGATTTAATATTTTCAAACAAAATTATCACCTTCTCTACACTAAGTTATCCAAAATTTGAGTTGTTAGTAAAAAAACCGTCAAACTTTGTGAATATAAAAAGTTGTCAACTAACTGCTTCCTACAATGAAACATTCCACCGCGATGCGCCAATGTTGATAGTCTAGGATATTTTTTTAGTGGAATATTTAATCATTTAGAAGCATTTTTTATGGAATATTACACCGTCAGGAGCACTTAGCTGCCAACTTGTTTCACTTTTAAAATTCAATGATAATTTAGTAACACCTACAAATTTGATTACTTTTTAGTAAAAAAAAAAGATGATCATTTGGATTGAAATGATTTACTCTTTAAACAAAGTATATAAAGATATCTATCCACATATATACATAACCTATGGGTATACAAGAACTTGTGAAGAGTAAATTTCATATTTAATAACCGCATTTTATTATCGTATAAACTCTTTAAAACCTTGAAACAAAACATACATACCATGAATGCCAAAATTTGACAATCCTAATTTATTGGTCAAATTTGCACAAGTTAATTAATCAGATCATGAATTCATAATTTTAAAAGAATTGATCAAAGTAAACATATAGCAAAACTTTGAATCTTTTTCAGTTTAAGCTATGTATAAATATAAACGTATGATTGTGTACACTTATAAAACCTTAACCACCAACTGATTCTTCCAGTACAAATTTTGTTATATCCTTTATTCTTATACTTATAATACCACATTATACTTCTATAAAATAATGTATTTATATTTAAAAATAAAATAAGAAACATTATTTAGAATAAATCACGTCATCTGAGATCTCATATATTGCGGCCCATGTACAAGGTAATTGATAGTTTGTCTAGGGCTCCCAACATTTTGGGGGCAGCATTTAGGTATGAATAAGTATACATGAATTGCTTACAAGATATTGTCAACCGTACCCATAAACTTAGCATTCAACTATTTCATAAGAAATTAAAACTCGTTCAAAAAAAAAAAAAAACATAAATAAGATATCTTATGGATATAATTTCGTGAGATTGAGGGCTACTATTGCATTTACTACAAACCAACTCATTTTTCATAATTTAATTTATGATTCATGAGTTGAGTTATAGATTGACTTATCTTAAGAAATTAGATTTATTGAATTAAAGTCTTCACAATATTTCTCCTTATTCAAATTAATTGACATCTACATTCAGCTGTAGAGTCGGACTTATGTGAGATCGTTTCGTGGATCTAGTTACGTGAGACGGATCAACTTATAATTCATACTTCATAATTCACATATGAATTTATGAAAATCAATTTTGTTTATAGATAATAAGAGTTCATCTCATAATAACTATGAATGAAACTATCTTATATAAATTTATAAAAAAATTTTTCCCAAACTGTATCTCAAGAAAAGATGAAATGGATTGACCCCAAATTTATATGGGCCCGGGCCTGCCTGAAACCTCACATGTAAGTAACTTCATTTGTTCCCATCCTATCCCACACAAAGTATTCTTCTATACATTAAAATCCCCCTAAAAATATGCGAGAAACTTTACCCTCATTATGATATTTTGGTCGGTTTTTCAAGCCCCTTGGTGTGTGTTAAGTTTTAACATATTTTACCCTACTAATTTTGATGTTAATATATTACTATGATCAGCGAATTATATTAATGATAAGTTCAAATTAAATTATTCATAGAAACCGGTTGATATATTAGGTAAAAAAAATTTATTTTTTTTCATAATTAAACGAGTTAGTTATAATTTTCACAAATCTCAAAACCTATTTGATAAATTAGCCAACTTTGGAATTGATATATATGTAATTCATTCTATTATTATATATACTTATAGATACCAAAGTTATAATGAGTTATCTGGAAGGAAAAAAAAAAAAAGGTACAGAAACATTTTGAGGTATGTATAGTACGTCCAAAAAAAACTTTAAATGAAGCCTCTCAGTATATGCCAAAAATTTTGTATATATAAAAAGGTGTAGAGAAGTTTTTATTTGGGAGGTAGAGAGCGAGAGGATTGAGCTCAAATACGCCATTTTTAGAGGTGCTTCTTTCTTATCTGTAACACCACATTAATGGAGCCTATTCACTTTACTATTATCTCATTATAATTCTATCTTTATTTGTTAGTTTCCATTGAACTTATTATAAGGGTTGATTGTTGATTATTCAATTTAATTCACCTCTCTATCTCAGAGTGGAGGGATTAAAAGTATGAATTCTTCAGTGATTTCGTGGATCTCTCAACAGGTAAGTTTTCTTCTCTCATGGAAGAAATTTTTTATTGCAAAAACAGGTCCCTTGATGTCTGATTCTGAGCATTTATATATCAGTTCATGATGGTGAAGAGAAATTTTGCACTTTTAACTTATTTTAATATATAGCAATCTGATGATACTTATTGTGAAATTAACTAACTTGGTTTTGGAAAAAAATTAAGTCCATGTCTGAGTTAATTTCATTCATTTTTGCCATGACTTATTTTATGAATGTTTGATGAAGGAGAACAAACGTGCATGGTGCAATGGTGAAGTAACTGAGAAATATATACTAGTATTTCATGTAAATTAATATGTTAATAACATTAATTATTCTTTTATTGATGCCAATTTTAGTTGCTGGCTACTAATTATTTGATTGGAATCACACATGTATGCATGTGTAAAATTTATTATTTTGTTTACATATATAATTGAGCTTCATTTTTTCCTCAATAATAGATAATTCGGCTCAAGGAATTTTAGCTAGCTGCATTATTACAATATATATGTACATAAATCTACTTAATTTGAGACATTTCTTACAGAATTCATCTCTTTTCAGACACCATTTCAGCTCTATCCCAACATCCAATGTCGTCAAATTACCACAGTGAGATTCATACTATTCTCATTTTTTTCTTAATTATAAAGAAATAAATAAAAACTGAAGCATATATATATGCATGTAAGATATATGTAGTTTAAGAGAAGTGAGCCATGATGAAGATGAAGATGAATATCCCACTACATACATAATTTGGCATTTAGTAATGACATGTGATTCTGCCAAAATAAAACAGCATCCTATGCACCGCCTCCTCCTATTTCTATTTCTGACCAAATATGTCAATTTCCCTAATATTCCTCAACTGTCATTAAATCCATTACATGGATTATTAAAAATTACAGGGAATGGAGAACTCAATGTTGATGGATGAGAGAGATCTCATGGATTATTTCGATCATGAAGACATTGCTTCAGTATTGGGACAAGATATTCACAAGTCCATTCATAATATTAATCCTCCAATGGAACAACAGATTAATATTCCTCCTCATTATTCCCACTTTTCAACCATTCATAATCATAATCATGATCAACCTCTCAATTTCCAAAACCAGAATCCTAATCAAAATGTCCAACAGGTCATCATTCTAACATTTCAATCATACATTTCCTTACTTAATTAATCCCTTGTGACTGAAATTCTCATTGTCCCTGAAAAGGCAAACCTGATGACAAATTGTGAAACGGCAATGGTGGTTCAACCAACAAAGAAGAAAAGAATCCGACCACCATCGAAAACCTACGACCACATCATAGCTGAGAGAAGACGGCGCGAACAGCTCAGCCAACTATTTGTCTCTCTTTCCGCCCTTATTCCTGGTCTTAAGAAGGTACGTATATACTCAGTTTTGCTAACCTATCCACGTTAATATGTGTCCAGATATACTTATTAATTTCACTATATTAAGAGTTGCCCACGTTGACATTTTAATACAATTTTATTTTTTAATTAGTGGGCCATATTTATTTTCTTGGTATATGCCACTTCATAACCTTTACGACTTCTCGTGTTTTTTTCCTACGAGTAAATTAATAAAGAAATGTCCCCTATGCTCACATGGGATGCAAATAATCGACAAACAATTATATATAGGATATATTAATCAGTGTAACTACAGATGGATAAAAGCTCTATACTTGAAGACGCCATAAAGCATATGAAACTCCTCCAAGAGAGAGTGAAAATGCTGGAGGATAAAGCTGAAAGAAAGGCCATAGAATCTGTAGTAATTGTCAAGAAATCACAAATAGTGTTGGACGATGATGACGTGGAATCTTGCATCGAGCAAAACAGCAGCTTCGAGCAGCAATCTTGTTTGCCAGAAATCGGGGCCAGAGTGTGTGACAAACAGATCCTACTCAAAGTACATTGTGAGAAACAAAACGATGTGCTAGTCAACTTAATATGCAAGGTTGAGAGTCTTAATATGAGCGTTGTGAGTACTAATGCCACCCCTTTTGGCAACGTGTCTTTGGACATAACCCTTGTTGCTGAGGTAATTCATCATCATCTCAATAAGTCCATACTTTTCTTGTGGATTGTGATTTAACCTTTTTTTTTTTTTTGTGGGGTTTAGATGGAGAAAGAATTTAACATGACGATCAAAGAAGTTTTGGTAGCTCTTCGAGCAGCTATCCAGCCCTATGCTTGAACTTGCAAAATCCCAAAAGTTTCAAGGTTGTGAACAAATGTTTCTAGAGTGGAGTTGTCTTTTTTTTTTTTTCATTTGAATGTGTATAAGACTCTTCATATATACTACAGATCTATGTTGATATATCATGTACTTGATTGTATGTTGAGATAACCCTTTATAATCCATGCGAACCTCATGTTGAGGAGGGATTTAAAGTTTAAGACTAATGTCCACAAGAAGACAAGAAGATGACTAAAACATATCAATGTAGGCAAAGTCTTGCGTAAGACGGTCTTATAGAACAGTAGAGTTTGACCCGGTCAATAGTCAAAGTCAACAGTCAACGGTCAACGATCAAAATCGACGGTTAACGATCAATTTCAACACCCCGATCAACAAAAAGTCAAAGATAATACTTTTATATACATCAAGTAATATTTTTTAAAAGTATCGCATTATACATATAAAATATTACATGGTACACATGAAAGTATTATATTATGAGAATAAAACATCATGTAATACCTTTAGAAAATATCACATAATACATAAAAAAAAGTATCATGTAATACTTTTATGTGTATCATGTAATACTTTTGAGTCAACGGCGTTGACCGACTGTTGACCGGCGTTAACCGTTGACCGTTGACCATTGATTTTTTTATTTTGATTGTTGATTTTTTTAATCTTAACTGTTGATTAGGTCAAATTGACCAATTCGTGAGACAATCTCGCACAAGACCTACTCATTAATGTATACACGACTTGTCCCACATTATAATTAAGTATTATAGTTACATTACATGAGACTGTATGAATGGTGAAATTTTGAAGTCCTAGGCTGATATATATTTAAGTGTTGCACGTGTTAAGACATTAAGACAAAATTAAAATTTTCGCCAATGTGTACGTGGCGGCGACAGCGGAGACTGGCAGGGGTGACGGGGGTGGGGGTTTGGGAGGCAGAGGCCTTTCCGAAAAATTTGAGGAGTTCAGGGATCCATTTGCAAAATCCTAGATTTTAGTTTATTTACGTTTTGGTCCCTAAACTTTTTAAAATCTCGTTTTAACCCTCAAACTTTCATATATTAGGTTTCAACCCCCAAAGATTTTAAAACTTTAGACTTTGACCCCCAAAACTTTCGAAAATTTCACTTTGATCCCAAAAGTTTTGAATATTTCAAAAAGACCCCAAACCTTTTCTGATTTTACAAAAATGCCCCTAGTCAAAGTCAATTCTTTATCAGATTTTACGAAAATGCCTCTGCATCTTTAAACGCTCCGTTTAAGCTCGTTTTTCCTCTGTTTAAACCCATTTTTCCTCCTTTCAAAGCTCTAATCGTTTCCCTTTCACCCTATGATCACATATTTAACCTTCCATGCTCGTTTCTTCATTCTTGATCTCTAAACTTTTGTCTTGTTTTGTTTTTCCTACCGTTTCTTCTTCGAGAGAGAGTTTATATAATTAATTTTGCGTAATTATCGTAATAAGAAAGTTAAGAAACCTCTTTACATGTGTAGGCTCTCAAACGGAACAAATAATTTAGAACTTGATAGTTTGTTTTACACGTGGATTACCATCGAACAAGGTGGGGTAACTTCTAATCTCTAAATGTTTATGTTTTCCGTATTTGATGTATGAATTGTTAAACCCTATGTGTCATGATTATATGCTGTGATTACTGTGTTCATATTATTATATTGTGAAAGGACTAAGGTCCACATTCATGCTACGGAAGGATTGGTGGTCCGTAATAATCACCAACGGTATAAAAATCGTTATGTATGCTACGGAGGGACTGATGGTCCGTAAAAAGCACAAACGGTATAAAAACCATTATGTAGGGTAAGACGGGTTACTCCCGCACCTATTTGTAATTATGTGTTATGCATTCTATGTGCTGTGTCTAATTGCCGAACTTATATATGTTTGATTTTTTTAACTGCTTAATAACTGTTAAAACATGGAAATTATCCCCACGAGTGTATTCAACGCACTCACCCCTATCTGTATTCACACTACAAGTAATGACGAGAATCAAGATACGTAGAGAGGGCGGTGTCATATTAAGATTTTTCTTTTTGCTTTTCAAACTTAATATTGAAATAATATTTTAATATTTCACGTTTGTAATATTATATCATATTTTCTTTTATGGATCCTGTATGAGATTTTTCGTTGCTCAAGATTTCAAACGTTTCTTTTCGGCTGGTGCTGATATTTTGTATATGTAAATCTTTCTATCGTCTGTTATCTTCTTTTTCTGATATAAAATGTACGTCTCTTTTCCCTTTTTTCCTACATATCCACAAAGAAAACTCTGATAAATATATATTTTAGAAATGGGGCGTGACAGTTATGGTATCAGAGTAATGTCCTATCATTTTTAGACTCTGCTCAAACTCGTTTTTCTTTTTAAACGTATTTTAATGTAAAAACCTTTTCAAAAATGAACGAATAAGCACCACTTCCATACACTTCTCTCCCTAATCACAGAATTTAATAAAAAAATATTTATCTGTATCGTGTTTTCTTGTTAAATCACTTTAATGAACTATGATCTTCTTGTTGTTTGATGTCATTGTTATCGACATACTGCTTACTGGACGTCGTCATTAAGCCGTTATCTGCAGCAGCATGAGCTCGTGTGCGTAAATGGCCATTCGCAGGAGTTGGTGCAGTGTTGTGTGGTAGGTTATATTATATTATGCTATGATGGATAAACACCTCTCTCTATGCGCTTTTCTTCCAGGCCACGAAATTTGATGAAATAAATGTTTATTTGTACCTTGTTACCTATTGTTGTTTATCTATTGTTATTTATATTGTTGGGTTACATGGGGTAGATGATAAGGGTTAGTTTTCGTATGTCGTCTTTAGAATTATGTCTCGAGGCTGACCACGAAAGGACCAGCCGCCAACGGTAAATCCGCCAGAACAAGATATGGATGCCACAATGAGAGATTTAGTGTCCGTCTTTAGAGGATTGGCTCGACATTTTGAGGTTACACAAGCTGCACCACCGCTAGTGAGGAATGACGCAAACCTGATATTTGATCAATTCTGATGTTTCAATCCGTCGACTTTCAATGGAAATGGCGAACCGGCTGACGCCGAGGAGTGGCTAAGATCACTTGATAGTTTATTTGGACACCTGACCTGTACAAAGGAAGAAAAGATTTCGTGTGCGGTTTTCCAACTCACGGAAGAGGTCAGTTACTGGTGGGAGTCGTATGAGAGAACTTTGTTGCCGGACCAGAAGGAGGCTATGAAATGGGAAACTTTTAAAGAGTGATCGTACAACATTTCATATCTCAATCATATCATGATCGAAAGGAAATAGAGTTCTTACATCTCTGTCAAGGAATCGCATTGGTGGGAGAATATGAACAGAGATTTAATCAACTAAGTAGATATGTAATCCACCTGGTAGACACTGATACCAAGAAGGCCCGACATTTCAAGAGGGGTCTTCGCCCGGAGATCAGTTCAATCCTAGCAGGTCAGGAAACCATGACCTATGCCAACGTCGTTAAGAGAGCTCAAGAGATTTCTTCTCGACTACGCTTAGACATATTACTGCCCAAGAAGGTTAATGAGATACCCGGAAAGAGGAAGTGGACCGATCCGAGTTAGAGCTTCAATGAAAACAAATTTCTAAGGACTAACATTGTTCCGCTTCTTTCCACTCCGAAACCTGGAAATCCATATACCAAATGTGGAAGGATTCATGTGGGATTATGCATGCAAGAAACTCAGAACTGCTTCAAGTGTGGAGAACCGAGGTACATAGCAAACAACTGTTATAAGTTTGGAAACCCAGTAGTTGTAATACCGAGACCGATGCTAGGGGCAAACAAGGCTCAGGCTTTCACTCTCACTCACACGGAGGCTACTGAGGGGTTAGAAACCATGACAGGTATGTTAATAGTATGCGATATCCCTGCTCTCATCTTGTTTAATACCGGAACAACCCACTCTTTCATCTCAGTCAAGTTTTGTGATCTGTTGAAGCATGAGAATGGTAGGGTAGTCGCTGAAACCCTATAAGTTAGTATTTCATTGGGCAAGACAGTAAAAATGAAACATCTTTACCGTAATCTAAGAATCGCTTTTGAGAATAGAATCATTTTAACCGATTTACACAATGTCTTCCATGTATCCATGCTGCGGAAGTATGTTTTTGATCCAAGCCACGTGATCAACTAAGAAAGCATAGAGATAGAAAATGATTTGACTTATAAAGAAGATCCAGTGGCCATCTTGGACAAAAAGACTCGTAGGTTAAAAAATCGAGATATGACCCTAGTGAAAGTCCAGTGGAGTCGTCATGGAAAAGAAGAAGTAACATGAGAACAAAAGGACGAGATCTTAGTAAAGTATCAAGATTTGCTGTTTTTAGGTACACATCTAAATTTTGAAGATGAAATTTTTCTAAGGGGGAAGGGATGTAACGCCTAGGACAAAATGACGCATAAATTGGCTAATTAGATAATTTAAACCTTAATTGTGTGATTTAATTACATGTGTTTCAGAAAAATAAAATAATGCATGATTAATATATCGGATGTATAATTAAATCCAAAAACATAGATTATAATTTTATAACGATATCGTAAAATGAAACCTAAAGGTATCGTAGTCGAAAACCAAAAGTTAAAACGTTAAAGGATGACTCGTTAGGGGTTCGTGGCCAAAAACACGAAGAATACAAAAAATCGAAATATATGTATATATAGTGCGAAATGAGTCGTCAAAGTAATAATTCGAATCAAAAAGTGAAAAAGGTGGATATTTTCTCTCTCACTCTCTCTCTTCTCTCTTCTCTCTCCTCTGACTTTTCGGTCGGCAACCGCCGTGCCGCCGTCGTGCCATTGGTGTCGTCTCTCCCTCCTCCGTTTCGTTCGATTTTTATATCGAAACGTAGCCCTCACTGAGCCCATCCCAGATCCGAGCTCGGTTTATCGGACCGTCACCTCCTCCACTGGAAATCGGCCAGCGAAGAGATGACAAACCCTTTTTCTCTCTCCTCTCTCTTCATTTCTCTTTCTTCCTCTCTTCTTCACTCTCTCTCTTGCCAGCTCTTATTCTCTCCCGTCTTGCTCCTCCCCATCGTTGCTACGTCATTGTCCCGTGGGTGTGTGGTTGTGGCCGGCGCTGTGGATGTACTGGTATGTGTTGGTTGCGCACCGCTGCTCGGCAACGGTGCTGTTTGGTTGTTGTTCGCGCAGTCAGCGCAATATCGGGGCGGCCGCACGCCGGGATAGCCAGGTGCATGTGTGCAGTGAGGGTGTGTGTTGGTGTTGGGGCGACGCTATGCTGGAGATGTGTGTGTGTGGTTCTATGTGTGTGTGTGTGAGGGCGGCGCTGGAAGCACCGCCGTGCTTTGTGATGGCCGGTGCGGAGTGCGCCGACATGTCGTGGTTGTGTGGAGGTGGTTGTCTGCAATGTGGTGTCGCCGGCGTGTGTGTGGCGGCGACAATGGAGACGGGCAGGGGTGACAGGAGGTGGGGGGTTTGAGAGACAGGGGCCTCTCCGGAAAATTTGAGGAGTTCGGGGACCCATTTGCAAAACCCTAGATTTTAGTTTATTTACGTTTTGGTCCCTAAGCTTTTTAAAATCTCGTTTTAACCCTCAAACTTTCGTATATTAGGTTTCAACCCCCAAAAATTTTAAAGCTTTAGACTTTGATCCCCAAAAATTTTGAAAATTTCACTTTGACCCCAAAGGTTTTGAATATTTCAAAAAGAACCCAAATCTTTTCTGATTTTACAAAAATGCCCCTGGTCAAAGTCAGCTCTTTACCAGATTTTATGAAAACGATCCTGCACCTTTAAACGCTCCGTTTAAGCTCATTTTTCCTCCATTTAAACCTATTTTTCCTCCGTTCAAAGCTCTAATCATTTCTCTTTCACCCTATGATCACATGTTTAACCTTCCACGCTCGTTTCTTCATTCTTGATCTCTAAACTTTCATCTTGTTTCATTTTCTCTATCGTTTCTTCTTCGAGAGAATGTTTATATAATTAATTATGTGTAATTATCTTAATAAGGAAGCTAAGAAACCTCTTTACATGTGTATGCTCTCAAACGGAACAAACAATTTAAAACTTGATAGTTTGTTTTAAACGCGGATTACCATCGAACAAGATGGGGGTAACTTCTAATCTCTAAATGTTTATGTTTTCCGTATTTGATGTATGAATTGTAAACCCTATGTGTCATGATTATATGTTGTGAATACTGTATTCATAGTATTATATTGTGAAAAGACTAAGGTCCACATTCATGCTATGGAGAGGCTGATGGTCCGTAAAAATCACCAACGGTATAAAAACCGTTATGTATGCTACGAAGGGACTGGTGGTCCGTAAAAAGCATAAACGGTATAAAAACCGTTATGTAGGGTAAGATGGGTTACTCCTGCACTTATTTACAATTATGTAATATGCATTCTATGTACTGTGTCTAATTACCGAAATTATATATGTTTGATTTGTTTAACTGTTTAATAATGGTTAAAACATGGAAATTATCCTCACGAGTGTATTCAACGCACTCACCCCTATCTGTATTCACACTACAGAAAATGATGAGAATCAAGATACGTAGAAAGGGTGGTGCCATATCAAGATTTCTCTTTTTGCTTTTCAAACTTGATGTTGAAACAATATTTTAATATTTCACGTTTGTAATATTATATCGTATTTTCTTTGATGGATCCTGTATGAGATTTTCCACTGCTCAAGGTTTCAAACGTTTCTTTTCGGCTGGTGCCGATATTTTGTATATGTAAATTTTTCTATCGTTTGTTATCTTCTTCTTCTGATATAAAATGTACGTCTCTTTTCTCTTTCTTCCTGCACGCCCACAAAGAAAACTCTAATAAAAATATGTTTTAGAAATAGGGCGCGACAGTGTTTCTAAAATTTGGTTGAAGTAGTGCATGTTGTTTTAATTTCCTTACCCTTTTAGAATTTATATGCTTTTTTAGTTTAATTTAAGAAAAAATAATAGAAAGAAGAAAGACAGCTAGTGAGGGATCTTCAAGCCAAGCCCATCTATCTACTCAAGTTGGTGACATAACTTTTTGAAGATTCCAAAAAAATTCAAATGAAAGGAAATACCGAAATATGCAATTTTAACTTAGTTGAGAGATGGAAACCATAATTTATCTCTATTGACTTTTATGTACCGAATATGAAAAGTAATATTTTGAATTTAGGTCAACTTTAAAAAAAAAATATATATAATACATACTACTTCAACAATATTTAGCGCCAAATCATGCGATAAATCAACACTCGAAATCAAATGTTAATCCACATGAACAAAAGACGCGAACAATATGAAGTTTGTTAATCCATTTTGTTAATCCACTGTTAAGAGTAGTAGGAGTCATTGCAATGATGCAAGGAAAAGGAATGCAAATCAATGGTCGAGAAAGGTTACAAGTTTTCAGTAGTTGGAATCAAAAGATTCATCTGGATTGTTGATTTGCATTACTTATCTCCGCATAACTACTATTTTTAGACATACTCTGCCTCCCCACACTCAAACTGCAACCCTACTGTTTAATGTTCCAATGTTAATTTTCTTCCCTCCAATATATTGCAACTATTACCTTCATGCTATGTCACTATGTGTGTAATAGTTACCACATGTTTTTACTACTCATAAATTGAATTTAAGAGATCTAATTTTATAAGACAAGTCAATTCACAGTTCATAAACTGCAAAATAAAAATAAACTTATGAAAATGAAATTTGATTATAGGACTTCATCTCATAAAATTATATCAGTGAGACAATCTCATATAAGTTTTTTGGTAGATTAATAGAGTATTATGTTTATATGGATTGGGCTTCCACAAGTTTTGATAGTGGGTATATATTTTAATAATTTGGGTAAAATGCGATGGCCCCCTTGTAATTTGGAATGTTGCGTCGGTCCCCCCTCTGTTAAAAGAATGACAACATTTACACTTGTGATATAAATAAGTCTGCGCGAAATCACCTATTCTGTCAAACTTAACGAGAGTGTGCATCACTCGCCCCATGTGCGACTTGTGCTCGATTTTCCTCAACTTTTGACTTGTATATTGACTATAATACCCTTTACATTATATATAAAATGATAAACAAATACAAGAAATTACATAATATTTTAAATATTAATCTGAAAATTAAAAAAAAATTAATATGCATATTATTAATATATTAAAAATTCTAATGAAATTGCAAATTTAAAAAAATCTTATGATTATAAAGTATAATATAATTTCAATTTATTTGAAAAATTATTTTAAAAGTTAATCTTAGTATTTCTTTAAATATTTTTATTTATTAAAATTAATCTAAAAATTAAAATAAAATTAAAATATGAATATTGTTAATATAATTATAAAACTAACTAAGGGGTGTATTGGATTAGGATTTTAAAGGACTTTTTAAGTTGAAAAAAGTCATGCGGATTTAAAAGACTTTGCAGGATTTTTATAACTTTTAAAGATTTTGCAAGATTCTGTAAAGATTTTTTAATTAGGATTTTAATGGATTCTGTAGGACTTTGTGGACTTTGCAAAACTTCATGGATTTATGACATACGATAAGAGTTCAAGATTTTTTTTATACATTTGAATTTAAAAAGAGTCAAAGACAAAAAAAATAAAAATAATAATTCTCCATAATATCATGTCCTCCTAAATAGCATTCATCTACATATCCATAGCTATACTAGTCCTCCAAGCATTAGCGTCTTGTCGCTCTTGCTCTTGGGTTTGAATAATAGGCTCAAAGTTATGGTCTTCATTAACCGGTAATATTAAAAATGAAGGTTCGTCCACCGGTTCAATTGGAAATTCATCAGAACGACATTCTTTGCGAAGAAAGTTATGTAGAGCTGCACATGCTAATACAAGTTCTGCTTGTGTCTTAAATAAAAATGGAGGTGGTGACTTAAAAATTGTGAACCTTGATTTAAAAATACCAAATATTCTCTCGATCACATTCCTTAAAGACGCATGACGAAGATTGAACAATTCTTTCTCATTTTCAGGGTCATTACCCTGACCTACAAAATCTTGTAGATGATATCTTACACCTCGAAATGGAGCTAAAAACTAGCGTCGGTTAGGAAATCCACAATCCACCAAAAAATATTTACCTAATTACATATGCAATATATAATATTAGTATTATAATAATAATACTAATAATAACAATAATATAAAAAATAAGTATTTACCTTGTGCCACTTTAAGTCCATTCTTCCTTGTTATAACATCATTTAGTAGTTTAGAATCATGAGCCGAACCCTCTCACCCACTTAGAATGTACATGAACTCTAAATCAAAATTACAAGCGGCTAATACATTTTGTGATATCTTTCCATGACGATTACGATAATTGCTTACATCTCGCCCCCTTACTATTGCTGGAATATGTGTCCCGTCAATAGCTCCAATGCAATCCTAAAATTTAGCGTATATAACAATTTTTCGTATGAAAAATATAAATATAGTAGTGTCATTTTAATTATAATTTATATTGTTAGATAATTAGTACATACCTTGAAGAAAATGAAGAACCTTGTGCTTTTTCTGATTTTAGCAGGTACACTTGAACCTGGTTTAGCCATCAAAGTAGGTGTTATCGTGTTCAAAGCCTTCAAAATCTTGTGAAATTTTTCACTTGCAGAAAATTGTGATCGGCCAAATGTGTTACGAATTACACAATATCGAGTATTCTGACCAACAATTTGTAGGAATGATGCAAGCATTTCTTCAACACAAATATCCTCTAGAGGTGTTTTTTCTCTAAGAATTGCACATAACTTTCGAAACACATCTGGATACATCCTATAAACTTGTCGAAATATTGTAGGATCATCATTTAATGCTCGGTGTATATAGTAACTTCTCTTGTTAGTAATCCGTCGTCGATTTAATGGACGTTCAATTTGTTCATTACGTATCATAACTAGGAACTGATCCAACACATGCATTAATGCATGAATTGCCATTACACATACATACATGGCTTCATAAAATTCTTCGTCATCTTTCTCTTCGTCATCCATTTATTCTTCATCTATGTCACTACCTTCATACATACTCGAATGTGACATTGTACCTATATAAATAAAATATAACTGAAAATAATAATAGAATAATGAAAGTAACATATGCTAAAATATTTCAATCAAGTACACCAAAATAACACCAAAACAATATAGTTCCATTAATCCAAAATGTGTTCATACACAACCAAAATATAAAGCAAACACTTCAAACAAGTGCAACCAAAATAATACCAAAACAATATAGTTTGACAAAACCAACATGCGTTCATACACAACCAAATTGTATAGAAAATACTTCAAGTAAGTGAAACCAAAATAACACCATAACAATATTGTTCATCCTAACTTATACTTTATCCAATCTGAGTGCTCTTCTATTGACATCTTCAAGAAAAGGTCTTTCTTTGCATTAGTATCAAGAAAATCAGCCGCCATGTAGCGAGTTCGGTTATCCAAATTTGGGACCTCTTTTATAGCACTCCAAATAGTTCTCTTTGCCTCTCTGTCTCTTTCTCTTTTCTCCATCAAGTTAGACATTTTTTCAAAATTAACAGCTATAGTCTCAATGCCAACAGATATGTTTTTTAGAACTTTATTGTTGTTCCCAACTGAGTTAGAACTCCCTCCATCCTCGGGCCTACTCCGCTTACGATTAATTGGGTTATTAGTGAGAACCTCTGAGCCTAAAGGGGGTTGAGGTGGTGAAATGCTTGGGCGAGGTGATAGAGGCTGAAATGGTGGTTCATAGTGATCTGGTGCTATGAATGCATCACTGTTCGGATCATATGAAAAATTTTCCATCCCAAAATCGGTATTTTCTTCCCCAAAAGTTGTAGCATCAGTATAATCAGGGTCTACTGATATGGAACTGTACCCACCAGCAGTCCACCCCCGAAGACAATCTTCAAATCCTCATAATCAACCATACTTTTTCCTCGAAGATTTTTGTGACTTAGCAAAAAAAATAATTTCGTCATTAATATATTGAAAATAATATAATGCACTACACTTGTAAACTATTAATATATTGAAAAGATTACGAAGTAATCTCACCTTTAAGTACTCTTTCCATATTTTATCACTAGCGGTGAATGTCTTTAAAATTGGGTCCCACCCAAAGCCAGAATTGTTGCGCATAAGTGATGACATATTATTATATTGTTTCTTAAACCACTTCATTCGACTCAGGTAATGATTATACGTTTTAGGAAACTTAATTTTAGCATTGAAACGAGGTAGGATGACTCTCTCTACATTTAATTTGCTAATTGACCCATTAGCATCACGCAGTCCACTTTTTATAGCATCCACTATCAGTTGTAACAATTCATCGGAATCCTCCTTGGTCCAAGCTTCATAGTTTTCTTTCTCTTTTCCCTTTCCTTTATTATTTCCTTGTGAGTCTCTCATTTGAATTACTAAAAAAAAGTAACGGGAGTATTTTCAGATGAATGAAACTATGAATTCTAAAAGATAAACATGTTTCAAATCTGTACTTATTGGATTGAATTTCAAATATACACAATCGTCATAAAAAAAGTTCATTCAAAATAAAAGCCTTTAAAATACATCCTAAATTGATGCCTAAACAACTGAAAATTACAGCAATATTATTTGGCATTATATGCAGCAAGTTCAATTTCCATAATCTCATGCACCTCTTTGAAACATTCATCACATAAAACAACAAAAATCATTAAAAAATCAGAGAAAAAGAGAGTGAAAAAGGATGGAGCTCTATTATATTGTTGACTTTATGGATTCAGATCTGGATTGTCATTTGCTAATTGGTCCTTATTAATAATTAAAAGCCAAAGGCCTGCTATTTCTGGAAAGAAATCAATTCAAATTAAAATCCAATTATTCTCCCACATCGTAACAACAAAATCGGAATAAATACAAGCCCAAATGATCAATTATATCAAGAGCAAACATCAATAATGAAGAGTAGACAGCTAATTACCAGGTAAACAGGACTATAAGCATCAGAACACTCGATTATGGAAAACCCAATCCAGACAACTCAAAATTGCGAGAAATCACTCTCAAGATCAAATCACAAAAAAAAAAAAAATCTCAGCTACTCAGTCACTGTGCGTGTATATACATGAAAACCATTAACAAGTATAAAGACATGGATGAAACCATTAACAAGTATTACCCAATACAAACAAAGAGATACAATATATACATGAGAACGCCAATAGCATCTCCTAATCCGATATAGCTCACCTATTCATACATGAAAACGCCAATAGCATCACCCAATACAAACAAAGAGATACAGTATATACACACACTATACATATCACGAATTTTTTTTCATAGAATTGCAGTATAAAGACAAAGGTGAAGAGACATTACCGGAGGAAGCACTTCAACAGTCACTTCAAGAGTCCTCTAAAATCTGATGGGTTTGGATGAGATTGTTGGTATTTATAGATACCACTAAAAAGTCCTTCAAAATCCATCTAACACAACAATCCTGTAAAATCCTTATATTTTTTAATACCAATTGATTATTTTTAAATAGTAAAAAGTCTTGCATGAATACCAATGGATTTGAATGGACTCTTTAAAAAATCTTGAAAATCCAGATTGAATACCAGTGGATTGTTTTTAAGTGACATAAAATCCTGATTGAATACCAGTGGATTTTTTTACAAAAAAAAAAGTCTTTTAAAATCCTGTGAAATCCTAAACCAATACACCCCCTAAATCTCAAAATTCTATATATCTTATTTGGAAAATTAGTTTAAAAGTTAATTTTTATATTTCTGTAAATGCTTATGTTTATTAAAATCAATTGTTTGATCTTTTTTAAATGTTTGGATTTATTATAATCAAATTTTAATAAGGAAAATCTACAATTATATTTGAAGGTTTTAAATTATTAATTTGATAATTTCAAATATTAATGATGATTAAATAATATTTATCATCCATATTTGTGAAAAGATACAAGGTATAAAAAAAATATTTAAAATGTAAGTAATAAGGTTAAAAAAGATATAAATTAGTTAATGTATAGGGGTATAATTGGAAATGTAGTACAAAAGTTAACTCCATGAACATTCATTTGACGGAGAGGGAGAGTGTACAACATTTATTAAATTACACGTGTAAGCTTTGCTATTCTTTTAATAGAGGGGGAACCGATGCAATATTTCTAAATTACAAGGGGGACCGGGCATATTTTACCCATTTTAATTTGGGTAAAAATTCAAATTTGATTTAAAGAAAAAAAAAAAAAAAAAAAACAAACAAACAAACAAATGGCCCTTGTGAACAGCATTTGACGAAATTCGGCGAATAAAACAATGGGCCTCGACCTTCACATGGACAACCCTTTGGCCCACGCTTACATTTTTTTTGGATTATTCCAAAACAGCCTCACAATCTATTATTAATTTATTATATCCTTTTTCAATTTTTTTTGCCAATAACACAAAAAGCTAAACTGAGTACAAAATATCAAAATACTATTGAAAATACTCTTTGTAGCCCTTATTATTATTATTATTATTAATCTGTCCTATCTCTCTCATTTTCTCTTTTGGGTGAGTCTCTTGTGAAACTGTCTCACGGATCCAAATCTTACAATTCACATGTTGTTTGTGGATGATGAAGCTCCGTCTCACAATAACTATCCGTGAGACCATCTCATATGAATTTTTATATTCTCTTTTAAGTTATCTATTTCGATTTGACAATGACTAAAATCGAAAAGAATTATGTGATAAGTCCTAATACAAATAAAGATGTAAGTTAAATTACTTTGTTCAATTAAAAATATCTAGACCCAAAAATATTGTGACAACAGAATAAATTACAGACTAGTGTGATTGAGTGGATTTATATGTTCTATAATGTTTCGTATATAAATTAGCACCGAAATATAATATTTGGTATACATAATTGTCACCAAATTCCAATAGTCGGTATATATAATTAGCCACTACTAATATAAATGGTGAGCAATTCCCTTCAATTAAAAATAATAAAGAAGAAGAGTTTGAGTAGATAATTGTTCTACAAGAATATTGGACTCTAAAGGTCATAAAAAATGAAGTGTCAGAAGTCATAAAACAGAGTCCATCTAAGACTATTCTCTACAAATTTGAAATACAGTGTCTCACATGTAATGCAGAAAAACGTAAAATAACTTAGTTCTTACAAAACATAAAATATAGATGCCTAATTCAAAAAATATGAAATGGCATTGGCAAATATAAATTGTGCAGGTGCAACACCACAACGGCACAACCACATGCTCATATAGGGCCTATAAAACTCTATGTTAGTTTACCTTTAATAAGCCCAACAACACTATATCAACTGCAATTGAAACAGGCCCAATCTGGAGTATTGGATCTCATCAAGTCCACGTATACCAACGACCTAAACTCAGTTCACCCGTTTGGTTTTTCTTCCTCTTCTACCGGTTTGACGCTTTTTTTTTCTTTTTTTTTTTTTGAATAAGGAAAGTGTCTCGTTAATTTCTACCAATTATAAAAGGACAAAATACAAAATATCCACTTCATTTGAAAAAAAATTGTATCCAAATTTAAGGTCAAATCACATAAATGTTCTTAAAATATAAAACTTTTTTTTTTCAAACAAAAATGTAGAATAGATCATGATGGTGGTACCATCTAGATGTAAGATCTCAAAAAACTTCGAAGTTGAATAGAAAATTGATCGAGAGAAAACAAATTATTTTCTGTAAATTTCAAAAAGAGATGATAGAAGATGGTGGATGAGAATAACTAGAGGAGCATTTAAGATACTTGGAAAAAAAATATTGGGTTGATAAACATATTTCCATTAAATTATAAATTTAATGCAATTATATGAAATGTGAGTGGGTTGTGGTGGATTTAAATTATGTAAATTCGAAAATAAATATGGATTATGATTTGCCTTATTCCAAATTTGGATTGACCAATCTCAATCCAAACAAACATGATCATACTTTCTATCAATGAAACATTAAATTGCAAACTCATTTATAAATCAAAATAACTATAATATATTTTGGGTGCGGTAACGTTATGCATACTGAAAATTTTTATATAGTACTAAAATGTATGGTATATCAAAATAACTCATGTATGTTCATAATCACAATGTACGGTAACGCTATGTATACTCATGTATAGTGATAATCTCACTATTTTATTTTTCTTTTTCTTTTTTACTCAAGGACGCATGTTACATGAACTCATGCAACAAGCACACATCCAAATTGATGATTTACAGTTTATAGTTCTTTTATTTACAGTTTTTAGTTAAAACACTGAATAAAATGTAATAAGACCCCCAATAAGAAAATTAATTAATTCAAACTTCATTAAATCATAAATATGTCAAATATTATTTCATAGAATAAAGCAACAATTTGCAAAAGGACTTGTTCAAATTCGGATCTGGTTTCACGTTTCTCTTCATAAAATGTCGCTTTTCAGTTTCTAGTTTCAGTTTTCACTATTTTCTTGGAATAATTATATGATGGAAAAAATAACGTGGTTAAAACTCTGAACAAATGGGACGAAAACTTGAAACTGATACCCAGAAATCAATGTCATTCTGAATAGAATATAAAAAGAAAATTAAAATGAAACGGCATGTGGTGGTGGCGGCGGCAGCGACGACGGCTGCAACGGTGGCTGGATTAGGTTTACTATTGAGGCATTTGAAGCGGCGGAGCGAGCAGCGGCTGGACCAGGCCAAACGGATTCTCCGGGAATTCGCGCGGCGGTGCGCCACACCCGGCGACAAGCTTTGGCACGTTGCCAATGAATTGGCGGCGGATATGGAAGCCGAGCTATCCTCCGGCGACAAAGGGGGCAACCTACGAATGCCTGTCTGTTATCTCGCGCCTCTTCCCACTGGGTTCGTCTCATGCAACTAAATGAATTTTAGATTATTTATTCCGTAACAGGGTTCTATGTTGCCAAATGACTAGGGCATTGATTTATCTTTACCTTTTTGATCATATGAGATTCTTCTTTTTTTTTTTTTTCTTTTTTCTTTTTCAAGTGTATGCAACCCAAATTATACAAATTAGTGTCTTTTTTTCATGTTCCACACACTAAGCTGTGTTTGTTGACTTTTGCAAGTTTAGATTAGAGATTTAGAAGGGATTTTATGAGTTTAGATTTTGAAAATCCTATGTTTGTTTTGCAATTTTATAGAGTATGATTATAATTAAGATGTCATTTTCACATTGAGATATATATAATTGAGTTGATGTTTGTTGGGATTTATAGAAAAATAAAAGATATATATATATATATATATGTTTTATTGGAATTATAGAAAAAATAGAACATGATTATAGGATTTTTTAAATTTTTGTCCAAATATATACCGAGCTGAACCCATCCAAAATTTCGATGAACTAAGTTGAGTCCTAACACCCCGAATGTTTTGAATGCTCAAAGAAGAGTGTTTTGAGTTCTTTATGATCGAGAAAACCACCATCTAGTTTTTTTGAATCTGAACTTGAAAATTCCAAAGAATGAGAATCTAATATCTCCATTCCAATGGCATGGCAGGGAAGAGAAAGGCACATACTATGGCATAAACCTGAGAGGAACAAACTTTCTGACAGTAAAAGCAAGACTTGAAGGCAAAAATGAGGCAGTGAGTCAAGTAGAAAGACAAGAAATTGCAATTCCTAGGGATATACTTGCCAATGCTGACTCTACCAGAGTATGATCAAGACTTGAAATCTTTCTTTTTTTGTTCCTACAGGCTTAACTGGCTTAATCTTGTTTTATCAGGAACTATGTGATTTGATAGCCCTTGAGCTTTCAAAGTTTGTTTATATAAACAGTGAAACGGATAGTGACACAGGGGTACGAGAAAGAATGCTGGGATTTACTGTTTCAATTCCAGTAGAAGATCAAACCTCATCTTCATCTGCAGTCAATAGCAAATGGAAAAGGTTATCTGTTGATGACACAGTTGAGTACTCATTCATTTGAGATTCAAATATTAGTATATATAAACATCTTCAATTACAATTGGTTGTTCTTCAATTTTGAACAGGTTGGGAAGGAATTCGCAACAGAGATGAATCAGGCCTTGAAGAAACACAGTGTAGACATGCGCGTTTTTGCAGTAGTAAGTTGCTACAAAATTAACACTTTTTATAACGACACATCTTTCACACTCGATGTCACTAATTTTAAGGAAAATCAAGTTTTTTTTTTGTTTTCTAAATTACTTTTATATCAAGTATCTTTACCATTAGTTTTTAATCTTGTAGGTATTAATTTTTTTGTCTACTTACCCAAGTATATCAAGTAAATATATTTTTTTAACTTTTTATTACAAGTTGAATCTTATGTATAAAACATTAAAAATAAAGAGTGTATTAAATTTACTACTCGAAGTTTGATTAAATTATTAAACCGAATTGACGTTTGTGAAATTTACAATTAGATTTCTTCAATAATCAAATTACCAACTTTTGCCCCCTAATATATAAATATGATAACATAATATGGCATTTCAATGATCAAATTACCAACTTTTGACCCCTAATATTTAAATATGATAATATAATATGGTATTGATAAAAATGAGTGAGTTTGTATCAAACTATTCATAGAAACAGATTGAAATGTTGTGTGAATATTATTTTAGTTTTTTCATTGTTAAATAGTTTGGTTGTACTTTTCACAAACTTTTGAGTCTATTTTCATGATAGACGTAACTCATCTAAAAATAACCGATATTTACAAAGTAGCAGAGAAATGGACAAATGATTATCTTTTTAAATACAGAAGACTAAAAAAACTATACAAGATGGAAAATCCAATTAGATGAACTTAGAGACTAAAAAACATTTTATCCCTAGTTTTATGTCATCAAAATTTGATTTTCTTGTGGATTACTGAGGAGAAAAGGACACATTTGGATTGAATGAAGCAATTATATCATGATTCAGGTGAATGATACTATTGGACACTTAGCTGGAGGAAGATATTACAGCAAAGAATGTGTAGCTGCAGTGAGTTTAGGAATGGGAACAGATGTTGCTTATATTGAATCATCTCAACAAATTCCGAATTCACTCAAAGAATCATCGGAATCAGCAGAAACGGTTAGTATCAAAAATCAACCTGAATCCGTCCTTGTTTGGATGATAAAGAAAGGCAGCAGTTTGGATGAATGTGTTTTGATTCTCAGCAGGCTATTAACATGCAATGGGGAAATTTCACTTCTTCCCATCTTCCATTGACAGAGTTTGATACCTCCTTAGATGCCGAGTGCATCGACCCTGGAAGCCGGGTAAAAGTATTCACTTTCATGCATGTTGTTTGCATGTTTGCGTCTGTTCATTATATGTCACGTGTATTTGATGACATCATGAGATTGAGCATTCATATTGCGTTTTAAGACAATCCGTTTAATGTTGAGTTCTTGTTTTCTTCCCTCAGATGTTTGAGAAGCTTATTTCAGGGATGTATTTAGGAGACATTGTTAGAAGAGTGTTGCTTAAGATGGCTCAAGAAGCAGCCTTATTTGGAGATTCTCTTCCACCTAAACTCTCAATTCCTTTCTTGTTAAGGTAAATAATGATGTGGAAACAATTTCATCATTTAATTTTGGTGTTGTCCACTCTTTTTTTTTCTTTTTACCAAATTTGGTTGGATTTTTGCTCGAAATCTTGATTTTTACTTATGTGGATGCCAGAATGCTAATGTGGATTTTTCAAGTCCAACTTTCACATAGAAAAAAATTGATATTTCGAGCAAAATCAGATCAAATTTGAAAAAAGAATGATAATTAGATGATTAAAATTGAAATACGTAAAATTTGTGGTAAAAAAAATAGATAAGACCTAAATTACATAACGAAAATTGAGATTTTCCCATGATTTCTTGAACGTGATTCATGTCTCAGACATTCACATGGTTTTATTGCAAAACAATGATTAACAGGTCACCAGACATGGCTGCAATGCACCAGGACACATCAGATGATTACAAAGTAGTAGAAGAGAAGCTAAAGGAAATATTCGATGTATGCTTAAATTTGCACAATTCATTTCTCTGTTTTCATGGATGAACATGAACTAATAATGCAAGGACTAATTGGTGATTTGATGGTCTCAGATAAGCAATTCCACTCCAATGGTTAGAGAAATAGTTACAGAGATATGCGACGTAGTAGCAGAGCGCGGGGCCCGGCTGGTAGGAGCAGGGATCGTGGGGATAGTGAAGAAGATGGGAAGAATCGCAAACAGGAAGAGTGTGATCACAGTCGAAGGAGGACTATACGAGCATTATCGTATATACAGAAACTATATACACAGTGCAGTGTGGGAGATGCTGGGAAGTGATCTTTCAGACAATGTCATAATTGAGCATTCTCATGGAGGCTCTGGTGCTGGTTCTATCTTTCTAGCTGCTTCCCAAACTGAAAATGGACATTCTTCATGATGTTTTTCTGCCCAAACTTTAATTTTTTCAAGTTTAATTTACATCATTTGTTTTATTGAATATGTTTCAGTTTATGTCTAGAAAGTTGTTGTAACCAACTTGTTTTCTAGTTGTTTTACATCATGTTAGATATGTTCGAAATCAAGCACGCTATCACTACACCAAAAAATTATGACTATTAGTCGAGATACAATGTTGTGTCATTTTTAAGAGTGTTTTCTGGTAATTACTTAGACCATCTCCAACACTTAGCATCATATTGGTGCAAAAATTAATCTTTTTGGTGTAAAATTTGGAGTAAAGCGTAAACAAAAAAATCATCTTCAATTAATTTGCACCAGATTTTATACTAAGGCTGCGTTTACTTGGATACTTAGGATTAATTAGGATAGGAAAATTATTGGGATGAGGATGAGATATGGATAATTTTGAAAAACATATCAATTGTTTACTTCATATGATTAAAGGGTGAGAAGTGGATAGCATCTATCACTATAAATTGTTTACTTTTAGTTATTAAACTATATGAAGGATTCAATTAGTGAAACATCCTTTTAATTGGAAAATCCACAAATATACTAATAAAATTAAAAAATTAAAAAATATAAAGAATTAGAATTGAAATTGAAAATAATTATTCAAACAAAACTAAAATTATAAATTAAATAACCTGGAAAGTATTTTTGAAGTCTACAATTTAATTAATAAAATTAAAAAATATACAATTAAATAAAAAGAAAATTAGAAATCTACAGATTAATTAATAAAAGTTTCAGTTTTCACTTTATTTAACAAAAATAATAATTATTTATTTTTTATTATTTAGAATAATTTTCTAAATTTTATTACCTATTATTTACTTTCAGTATAATTTTCAAATATATTTTATATTTATTTAAATATTAAAAAAAAATTGAAGGATAAGATTGGGTGGGATCAGTATCTTTCTATTTATCTAATTTTTCTTCATTATTTCGGATCATTGGATATGCCTCATTTTTTGCATACAACAAAATAAACATGGAATAAGTGGGTTAATTTAGTCCTATCTCACTTCATCCGACCAAGTAAATGCAGTCTAGAACAAATATTTTCAAAATATCTCTTTTTTTTTCTTCTTTTTTTTTTTAATTTTTTTGTCAAATTATCAAGTATTTTGTTCATAATTAAATACATTTCTATACTTAAATTTTTTTCTAAGTGGTCCATTAAACATAATAATAAAAATGTAATATTTCTTTATTAAATTATATGAACTTCAAATAGTAAGCCACAGAAGTAGCAATTTGCCGCGGATTTGGGCATGGGAGAAGAACTTGTGCTCCAAATTGATGTATCCTTGGAAATGACCAAACAAGTATCTCCAAAAGTACAACTATTGGCTCTTCATCTTAACAACATAAAAATTAAATAAAACCATATTCGAAGTTACCCACAAATGAAAACATGGATGCAAAATTATGCGCTGAAATGAGGGTTGAATGGATGTCTGCCTGAGGCCTTGATCCATGCATATGACTTATCAATATCAATATGGATGTTCTATCACTTCTGCTGTTCTTTGCTTAAAATAAACAATTATACGAAATCTTTCTTTTACATGATCTTATTGTTCAAACTCTGCAAATATGCAAATATGCAATTCTAACCAAAATTGCACTTTCAGCTTATATTTTATGTTACATATTTTAGTCTGATCTAAATACAAACATACTTGAGCACTTTTTTTCTTCACCAAGTATCGAAACCTTTTTTTTTTTTCCTCCGATTGTATCAAGACGTGCTCAGCCGGTTCGGTTTGAACCGGAACTGGCCGGTTCTAACCGGCGGTCAATGGTTTCGGAAATCGTTGACCCGGTTCCAGTTCAAACCGAAACCGAGAATCGGGAAGAAGCGGTTCGGTTTCAATTCCAAATAATACAAACCGCCGAACCGGCGGTTGAACGGCCGGTTCACCCTAATTTTTTTTTAATGCAAAATGCCACGTGTACGCATGAGATTAAAGAGTTGTTTGAAGATCAACGGCTCAGATTAAAGAGCCGTTGAAGCCAAAGTACTAATTGGAAACCGGTTTGAAAACCGATCGGTTCAAACCGGCCCCGAACCGGCGGTTCGGGCAAGAATTTGAATTGGACGGCCAAGATCAAGTGGCCGTTGATCAAGATCATCGAACTGGCGGTTTGAACCGGCCTCGAACCGGTGGTTCGAACCGTGCGATAATTTTTTTTTTTTTTTGAATTTTTCATTCCACATCTATAAATACCCCTATTCCACCCTTTGATTTCTACACCAATCTCTCTCTTAATTCTATAATTTCTATTCTCTAAAGCACTAAATTTCAAGTTTCTAGTCTCTCGATTTTAGTTTTTGTAATTCTTCAATTTGCAATTCGATTTCAATTCGATTTCATTTTAATTCTCACAAAAAAATATCTCGAAGAGCTTCTTCATCCGCCGATTCGTCTCGTGGGAAGGGAAAAAATCTGATGCCGCCACCACAATCTCTCCACGACAATGAAAATCTTGATTTCATTGATTCGTATCAATATAATCAAGAAGAAATGGAGGCGATGTTGGGCCCTAACACCACCGCCGTCTTTGCCGAAGAAGAAGAGGTGCCGAGGGGAGCAACGCAAGAGAGTGGCAACACTACACAAACCACTACTCCTCGACAATCTTCTTCCCTTCGAAATGACATTTTCTCCTTCCATTTTAAGAAGGAGAAAGTGTTGAATAATGCCACCGACTACAATGTGACGTGCAACCATTGTTCGAAGGTGTACAAGTTCAAGCATGGAGGAGGCTACGGGACTTTCATAAACCATGTGATCAAAAAACATCCCGACAAGGTGGGGCTCAATCGAGGGCAAACGCAACTCCGGGGGGCCTTCACCGGATCTTCTCAAGGTGGAGGTATGGATGAAATTACTTTTAAATTTAGTCAATTAAATACTAGGAGAGGTGTAGTTGAATTCTTAGCCGAAAAATATCTTCCATAAATTTTCCAACCAATGATTCTTATGAAAAATTCACTAGTAAATATTTTAATCCGACAAGTAGAAAAATCTCTAGAAACACCGTTACTAGGGATATAGAAAAAACCGTATTAGAATATAAATATAAATTAATTGAAGACTTAAAAAATTTAAAACAAAAGATTGCTATATGTAGTCATATATGGAAGGATTCTTATAAGACACATGATTATATGTGTATTACTTGTCATTGGATAGATGATGCATGAAATCTTTAAAAACGTTTAATTGCATATGTAGAATTTGATATTAAACATTCGGCACAACAAATTGCGATTAAAATGAGACATGTTTTAAATGATTATGGTATTTTAAGAAAAGTATTTTCGATAGCATTTGATAATGCTAGTAATAATACGGCGGTTTTACCTTACTTGTTGAATATTGTCAACCTCCGATTGAGGGCAATTTTTTTCATATTCGTTGTATGTGTCATATCCTAAATTTATGTGTTCAAGATGGATTAGAATCATTAGAAAAATATATTAAACCTATTAAACAAGCAATTTATGAAATTGCTAGGTCTTCGGTATTGCATAAAATGGGCAAAATTTTGTAAGAGACATGGTCTTGAAGTTAAAAAATTTATAATTGATGTTAAACATCGTTGGAATTCTATTTTTTATATACTTCAAGATTCGTATGAATATAGATCAATGCTATGTGAATTTTATTTAGAAAATCCAAATGATGAAGTTATTTTATTTGAAGCTTCATGGGATGCATGTTTTAATTTAATTCAACTTTTAAAAATATTTGAAGAGGCCACTAGAGAATTAAGTGGATGTTATTATCCTACTTCTCCTATAGTTTTAGATAATTGTGTTAAGATTGCTCTAATTTTAAATTCATATTCAACATGTCCAATTTTAGGTTCAACCATCTTAGTAATGAAAATAAAATGGTTAAAATATTTTCATGAAATACCCGATGTTTTTTTATGTGCTAAGTTATTAGATCCTAGGATTAGAGAAGATGGATTAGAAGAATTACTAAATATATATTATAATGTATTGTTTCCAAATATGATATTAAATGATTATGATATGTGTGATTATATTCCTATCCCTAATGAAGGTGTAGGTAGAACTAAGAAAAAATTGTATAATTTGTTTAAAGAATTTAAACAATTATTAGGTGATGATTGTAGTTATGATCAAGGATGAAAATATCGATATCGCAAGTGATATCGCAACCTTAATTTTACGGATATATCGATGGATATATCGATATCGCATATTGATATCGCAAAAATTTTGAAAAAGTGACGGATATCTTATTAAATTTTTGGAAATTTAATATGAAATTTTAGGGATTATTTTAACACATCATTACATATATACAAGGATGAAAATATCGATAACGCAAGTGATATCGCAACCTTAATTTTATGGATATATCGATGGATATATCGATATCGCAAAAATTTTGAAAAAGTGACGGATATCTTATTAAATTTTTGGAAATTTAATATGAAATTTTAGGGATTATTTTAACACATCATTACATATATATTCCACCCAAAATCACAATAAAATAATATATTTAAAACTAACATATAGATAATAAACTTTATAAATACTGTACTGAATAGTAAAAAACTGACAATATATTACATAATACAATACAAAATTACTAAAATTACATGATACAATACACTAGAACCAAAAAGATGACCTATGAGGTTCAAATATAATAGATGGAATGTCATCTTTGTCCAGACAGTACTGATACCAACTCATCACAATTTATAAAATTTAATTCAAAGTAAGCCCAAATTATAGTCCCTAACTAGTGTTATATTTGTGCAGTGTCTATGAGTGGTTGCAAATTACCCAAATACTGTATATTTCAAAAATGTTTCCTATTATATTTTAATTCAATGTTTTAAGTCTTATTATATAAAAGTCATGTTTTCAATTGTAGCTTCAATGTAAGACTTAATTGGAAGTAATTAAGCCACAATTTATAAAATTTAATTAAAATTAGTAAGCCCCAAATTGTAGTCTCTAGCTAATGTTATATTTGTGTAGTACCAAATATATTTCCAATTTTATAAGATGTTGGTTATATTTATATATGCTAAGATGCATGTTTTGAATTATATTTTAATTCTATATTTTATGCCCTGATATATAAAAGTCATGTTTTCAATTATCAAACAATTTTTTTTTCAGATTTTCAATTACCCAATGACGGGTGTTGTCAACTTTCTTATATTTCCTAAATTCAAAGATACCAAAACAAGACATATATATATATATATAAATTTTTATCATGAGAGAATATATTCTCTCTTATATAAAATAAAATATAGATGACAAAGTAAAAAAATCACATGTTTTAATTTTTTTGAATGAAAATCACGAAATTTGCTATATATGCGATAATTTGCGATATATCCGCGATATTTCCCGATTTCCATCCAATTTTGTACTACACTGAACCGATATCGATACCGATAGCGATAACTTGCGATATATCCGCGATATATCCGCGATACCCGGGAAGAAATACATTAGCACCCAATATCCATATCGCAATATCCGTATCCGCGATATATCCACGATATATCCGCGATATTTCACGATATTTTCATCCTTGCATATATATTCCACCCAAAATCACAATAAAATAATATATTTAAAACTAACATATAGATAATAAACTTTATAAATACTGTACTGAATAGTAAAAAACTGGCAATATATTACATAATACAATACAAAATTACTAAAATTACATGATACAATACACTAGAACCAAAAAGATGACCTATGAGGTTCAAATATAGTAGATGGAATGTCATCTTTGTCCAGACAGTATTGATACCAACTCATCACAATTTATAAAATTTAATTCAAAGTAAGCCCAAATTATAGTCCTTAACTAGTGTTATATTTGTGCAGTGTCTATGAGTGGTTGCAAATTACCCAAATACTGTATATTTCAAAAATGTTTCCTATTATATTTTAATTCAATGTTTTAAGTCTTATTATATAAAAGTCATGTTTTCAATTGTAGCTTCAATGTAAGACTTAATTGGAAGTAATTAAGCCATAATTTATAAAATTTAATTAAAATTAGTAAGCCCCAAATTGTAGTCTCTAGCTAATGTTATATTTGTGTGGTACCAAATATATTTCCAATTTTATAAGATGTTGGTTAAATTTATATATGCTAAGATGCATGTTTTGAATTATATTTTAATTCTATATTTTATGCCCTGATATATAAAAGTCATGTTTTCAATTATCAAACAATTTTTTTTTTCAGATTTTCAATTACCCAATGACGGGTGTTGTCAACTTTCTTATATTTCCTAAATTCAAAGATACCAAGACAAGACATATATATATATATATATAAATTTTTATCATGAGAGAATATATTCTCTCTTATATCAAATAAAATATAGATGACAAAGTAAAAAAATCACATGTTTTAATTTTTTTGAATCAAAATCGCGAAATTTGCTATATATGCGATAATTTGCGATATATCCGCGATATTTCCCGATTTCCATCCAATTTTGTACTACACTGAACCGATATCGATACCGATAGTGATAACTTGCGATATATCCGCGATACCCGGGAAGAAATACATTAGCACCCAATATCCATATCCCAATATCCGTATCCGCGATATATCCGCGATATTTCGTGATATTTTCATCCTTGGTTATGATACAAGTGAATAAATGTAGGAGGTAGTAATCAATCATTTAGTTTTCAACCGGCTCAAGCACTTAGTAAATTTTACAATTTTTATGATGTTAAAACACAAAAAAGACCTAGATAGTAACCCTTGTCAAGAATTAGATACTTACTTAAGTGCCACATTTGAACAAACCATATTTGAACATCATATGGATTTATTGAAGTGGTGGGCAAGAAGGACCACCACTTATCCTATATTAACCATTATTGTTAAAGAAGTGTTTGGATGTCCCGCCTCAACCGTTGCGATCGAACATGCTTTCTCCAAAGGAAGACATATGTTGAATCCAAGAAGAACGAAGTTGACAAAAGAGAATGTGCAAAACATTACTCTACTTGAAGATTGAGTGAGAGCAAACAATCGTCAACAAGATCTCGATCTATCCAACTTAGACTTCGATGGAGATGACCTCTATGGATACGATTTAAACACGTCCTTCTCCGTCGGAACCAATGAAAAAAGGTAAGTTTCGGTGAGTTAGAGAACTACGTGAGCTTTGATTCCTTCGTTTTGACAAGGATACGTAGGTAATTTCATTCTAAGTTTGGAAGTTACACTTTCAAACTTAGAATAAAACTCAATCTCTTTCAAATTTTTTTCCTCTTCTTCAATCTTTTAATTGTAATTTGTAATATGTTTTATTGTAATTTTTAAAAAATTTGAAGTTGTAAATTGTACATTTGTAATGTTTTATTACTTGTACTTGTAATTTGTAAATAATTGTAATGATTGTATATTATTAATGTAAAGATGAGTTTATTATGTTTATAAAGTTGTAATATATCTAATAACTTCTTTTTCGAATTTAATATTTATTCATACATTATATTTATGCATTGGTTATAAATTATAATTAAGTGATTATAACCATATTTTTGCCACATTATAATTTATAAATGCTCTAATTAATAATCAAATTCTAAATAAAGAAAATTATTATAAAGTATTGCTATGATTTTCGCTCAATTTACGTTTCTCTTTCTCATTTTATCGTGAATTTAATTTTCTTTTGAATTTATGGACTATTAAACAATTTTTTCAAAAAGATAAAAAAATAAAAAAAGGAAAAACCGGAAACCGAACCACCGGTTCCGATTTAACCAGCGATTCGAAACCGAAAACGTGACCCTCACGATTCGGTTCCGGTTCGGGGGGCGCGATTCACAGAACGGTCGGTCGAACCGGCTGTTCCGAAACCGTGAGTACGTCTAATTGTATCCATACTTGACAAAAAATTTAGTTTGTTACTAAATTCCATTTTTGATACATTTTTCGTACAAATATACCTGATGGAAAACTTAAAAATGCAATCCACCTCCATACATCAGTCAAAATGACTATCTTTTGAAGTAAAATCATAATCCTAAATAAATTGCATTTTCAAGTGTTCAACACTGTTATTTGTCGGAAAATGTGCAAAATATTGAGTTCAGATAGCAACTGAAAAAATTGTAAAATACGAGTAGCAATCGTAAAAACTTTTGGGTTTAGATATCAGGCGGAAAAAATGTTAAAATATCAGTATTTTGATATCAACAACATTTTTTTATTATATGACCAGTGACCTTCACACATTAATTGTGATCAACATACACTAACAAACGATCATTCCTGTTTAGTTGCAAAATAATTTATGAGGAAATATCCCATCCTATCATAAAAAATATTTATTATTACACTATTTGTCATGAAAAATAACAATGGGTCTCCTTATACCACAAATTATAATAGTGTGGCCCAAAATACCACTTTTTTTGTCAAAGTCAATGATGAATAGTAATTCGAAATGACAATTAATATTTTTTTATTTTGTGTTGTATGCACATGCACGTGGTAAAATAGATCCATGCAATTATGATTCCATGCAATTATGATTTACTATTACACCAATTTTTTTAGTTTTTTGTTCTCATTATTGAATTCACTTTATACTGGAATTCACATGAAATTTTCCTGTTTATTCACTTTTTATGTCTATATAAGGTTGATACTTTAAGTAAAAAAATATCATTCAACATTTTGAAGCACAAATTCTCTCTTAAACGTTTGAAGTTTAAACGTGGGTTTTGAAGTTTTGAAGAATTATCATCGAAATAAGATAGGTATGTTTAAACGTGAGTTATTCTGTTTGCTCTTATAGGGTTAAACGTGAGTTTTAGGGTTAAACGTGAGCTTTAGGGTTGAACGTGGGTTTAACCCTTAAACCCACGTTTAACCCCATTTTTGTAGAATTGAATTGTTAATGTATGTTTAAACGTGTGTTATTCTGTTTGCTACTATAGGGTTAAATGTGGGTTTAAGGGTTAAACCCACGTTTAAGGGTTAAACCCATGTTTAACCCTATTTTTCTTGAATTTAATGGTTAATCCACGTTTATCCCTATTTTTATTCGAAGTGTAGGGTTAAACTAGAGTTAAACTTGTGTTTAATCCACGTTTAAACGTGTGTTTAAGGGTTAAACGTGGGTTTAAGGGTTAGACCCACGTTTAACCCCATTTTTTATAATTAATTGGATGGTTAATGTATGTTTAAACGTGAGTTATTATGCAAGGTATATAGGTTAATGTATGTTTAATGCATGTACGTTTCCACGTGAGTTAATGGTTAATGTATATTTAATGTATGTACGTTTAAACTTGAGTTTAACCAAGCAAGCTGAAATAACGGAAATAATAGTCATATTAATGTAATAATTAAACGTGGATCGTCAAAATTAGTAATCCAAGTTTTTGAATCAAAATAAGGTCAAACTTGGAGGTTGGAAACCACGTGTAACCCTATTCTATTTCAAATTAGAGGGTTAAACGTGGGTTATACCCAAAACCCACGTTTAACCCTATAATTCCAAAAATATAGGGTTCAACGTGGGTTTTGGGCAAAACCCACGTTTAACCCTGTTCTGTTTCGAGTCATAGGGTTAAACGTAGGTTATGCCACAACCCACGTGTAACCCTTAAAATCTCACAAAAAACCCACGTTTAAACATATAACATGCCAAATTAAACATGTTTAAATCCACGTTTAAATCCTAACATGCCAAATTAATCCACATAACCCACGTTTAACCCTATCATTCTCAATCCATATAGTGTTAAACATGGGTTATGCCCATAACCCACGTTTAACACCTCATTTTTCATCAGAATAGGGTTAAACGTGGGTTATGGGTATAACCCACGTTATGGGCATAACCCACGTTTAACACTATACTTAACTCACGTTTAACCATATATTTCGAAACAGAAACTCACGTGTAACCCTATATTTAGAAACAGAAACCAACATTTAACAGCCCCACATGCGAAATTATACCCCTTTCACCATTCCAAACATGAATTCAAACACATATTCATACAAACCACCATTAACCCTAAATAATTTAGGGTTAAACGTGGGTTTCAAACAAATCCTTGAAACCCATGTTTAGATAGTAATAAAATTTTTACAAATTCTCGATTAGAAAGGGGGATTAAATCACTAACCTCATTTTGCAAGTTTGACATCTTCGTGTTATATAGGGTTAATCTCCCAAAAATATCCCGAAATTTCAATGCAATGTTGCAAAGAAAATACTGTAAAAAAAAAAATTCTACTTCGAAGTGAAATTTTGGGGGTGAACGATTGTGGGGGTGAAAATGGGATAAGATTCCCTTTCATCATTCAAATTAAGGGTGTGTTTGGATTGGAGGTTGTTGTGGTGCATTAAATGTGCACAAAAATAATTGATTTGTCCTTTAAAAAAAATTAACGAAAATAAAGGAAAAATGTAAACATAATAAAATAAAAATTACAAAATATTAATGATAATTAATCAAAAAGGAAAAAAAATATAATAAATTTATATTCATGATAATTATTGAAAAAGTAATCCTTTTTTATTAACTATTAATGGTAATTAATATAAAATAGGAAAAAAGATAACAAATAGTAATTATAATTAAAAATCAAGTGAACCATTTCTCAAAATTTAAACGCACTAACAAAAATTACAAAACATTAATGGTAATTAATAAAAAAAAGGAGAAAAATGTAATAAATATATTCAAGGTAATTAATACAAAAATGTCCCTTTTTTATTAAATATAAATGGTAATTAATATAAAAAAGGAAAAAAGTTCAAAAATATTAATGATAATTAATAAAAAGGGAAAAAACAAAGCAAATATTTAAACGTAATAAAATAAAAATTGAAAAATGTTAAAGGTAATTAATAAAAGTAAAAGGAAAAAAAATGTAATAAATATATTCATGCTAATTAATGCAAATAATTTCCTTTTTTATTAAATATTGATGGTAATTAATATAAAAAGGGAAAAAATATAAAAAAGATTAATGATAATTAAAGAAAAATACGGTTATGCCCTATATAACCGAGCTAATCGGTTAAACGTGGGTTTTTAACCCCATTTTTTTTTCGACTTATTCAGGGTTAAACGTGGGTTATGCCCATAACCCACGTTTAACCCTATTTTTTTTTCTCATTATATAGGGTTAAACGTGGGTTAAGGGCTCATAACCCACGTGTAACCCTATATAATTCGAAAAAAAATAGGGTTAAACGTGGGTTATGGGCATAACCCACGTTTAACCCTATATACTTCGAAAAAAATAGGGTTAAACGTGGGTTATGGACATAACCCACGTTTAACCTTATAATTATTTTTTAAAAATAGGGTTAAATGTGGGTTTTGGACATAACCCACGTTTAACATTATAATTATTAAAAAAACTATAAGGTTAAACGTGAATTTATACATTTTTCCACCCAAATTAGTATGTGACAAAGATTCCCTTTGATAGTGATTTGATTGGAGGTTGTTGTGGGTCAATCAATGTCCTAGTCAAAGTCAATGAAATTTGGTGATATTTTAGGGCACATTATTATATTTGATGCTAAAAAGTATCCATATTTTATATTTTATGGTATAAAGGTGCCCAATTTTATTTTCTGTGGTAAAATTGGAAACCCTAAATATTTATTGTGGTATTTTAGTCCTCGGACCGTTTAATTTATTTGGCTGCATATTAAAATAGAAAATTGTGATATATGTCATAGATACATATAGAATAAGGATGATTTTTTCTATCCTTATGGATAATATAACTTTTTTTATACCCATATTTTGGGATATGAAGACTAAGACAGTCTTGGTATGAAATGGGTGTGGGGGACTTAAATTGCACCAATAAAATAGAAATATTTAATTATGAAAGTGTGAGTAGGTACATCCATGCTTGCACGGCCCACTATCGCATGTGACTCTTTTTTTGCTCTAATTTGCTTGTTTTAGCCTACCTAGGGGTGGAAGTCGGAACGGAATTTCCGATATCCGCCGAATCCAATTCGAAAATTTTCGATTTTAAAATGAATATTTTTAATCCAAAATTCTGAAATTCCGATTTTTCCAAAAAATTTCGGATCGGAATTGGAATTAATTTTAAAATTTTCAGAAATTCCGAAATCCGATTATGTCAAGTGCACAACAATTCTTGGAATATAAAATGTAGAATAGAGGTATTTAGAGAATTGAACTCAGGACCTCTCACACTCAAAATAAGAAACTTACCACTAGACCAATAATTCATATTGCAAATGATTCAAACATTTTCGTAATAGACAAAAGATAATAGTCATCATTTTCGATTTTTAAATAGCAAAATATAATAAGTATGTAGCGCCTAGTACAAAACGACGCATAATTGGTTAATTAAATAATTAAACCTTTAATTGTTTGATTTAATTATGTGCGTTTCAGAAAAATGATAAAATGCATGATTAATTAATTAATTGTATAATTAAATCGAGAAGCATAGGTTAAAATTAAATAACGATATCATAAAACGAAACCCAAGGGTATCGTAGTCGAAAACCGAAAGTTAAAAGGTTAAAGGACGACTCGTTAAGGGTTCGTGGCCGAAATCACGAAGAATCGTAAAAGAGATATTTTCGATCAAAAAGTAAAAAGTGAAGATATTTTGTAAAAAATAAAGATATTTTGAGAAATATCTATATATAGTAGGAAACGAATCTTAAACGAGAAATGATTCTCGTCCCTTTCTCCCTTTTCTCTTCTCTGTTTTCCGGCAGGCGACCGTCACGCCGCCGTTATGCCGCCGACGGCGCCGTCGCTACCTCCCCCATTTTAGTCGATCTTCTCACCTTTTATAGTTTTCGCCAAGCCCATTCCAGATCCAGACTCGATTTTACGTTTTGATGGCTCCTTTGTCGGGAAATGGGCGATCAAACCCGGCCAAACCTTATTTCTCTCTCCTCTCTCTCTCTCCCTATTCTCTTTCTTCTCTCCTTTCTCCCTCACCCATCGGACTCTCTCTCCCTCCCTCGCTGGATCTCCTCATGTCGTCGTCGTTCGGGTCGCGTGTGTTTGTGTGTGTGGGTGTTGGGGGCGGCGCCGTGCAAGCTGTTTTGGTTGTGGTTTGGTTGTGGCCGACGCGCAGAGTCACGCCGACAATGCTGGGTGCGCGTGTGCGTGGCGACGGGAGAAGGGCCGGGAATTTCACATTTATAAAAGATAAATTGTTCTTCTTCTATGTTATGGATCATGTATGAGATTTTCCGCTGATCAAGGTTTTACAATGTTTTACTTTGGCTGGTGTCAAAGTATTGTATATGTAAATCTTTCTTTCTTCTTTTATCTTATTCTTCTGTTTTAAAATGTACGTCTCTTTTTCCCTTCTTCCTGCACGCCCACAAAGAAAACTCTGATATTTTTAAGTATGAAAACGGGGCGTGACAAAGTAAATATATCATATATTTTTTATATAAAATAAAAAGTGAATATCTAATTTCAAAGGTAAATATATCATAAATTTCATTAAAAATGATAACATTTTATATAAATTTATTATTTTAATAATAAAATTTCTGAAAATTTTCCGAAAAGCCCAAAATTTTGGAATTCCGAAATTTCCAAAATTTTCAAAAAATCGGAATTGGAATGGATTTTACAATTTCAAAAATTTCGAAATCGGAATTGGTTTTTCAATTGCGAAAATTTTCGAAATTTTTCCGAAACACCCTATTTCCGTTCTGATCCGTCCAACACCCTTGCCTACCTTAGCAAATCAAGTTTGTTGAAATTTCCAATACTCCCCCAATCACTCATTTTCAATGTTACTTTTTTTTTTTCATTTTTAAAATTTATTCTAATTTTTGCACACTGTGGATAAGATATATATATATATATATATATTTATTTAAATAAAATGTGCGAGATTAAATGAATCCATGTGATTCATTATAAGGTTATTTTTCTCTTTATAGTTATGACGAAATTTTCTTCCCACAATCATATGAGAGAATTGGATTCTCTGGTGCGGGCAATTTTTTGTCTTTCTCTCTCCTAAATGTGATTTTATGTATTCTTATTATTGGTATGTAATTTTCTTTGTCATGTAATTATTTATTGTATCAAACAATTCTCATAATTATTTAAGTGTATATTATAATATAATATATCAAAAATAAAAATACATTAAGGTTACATTTAGAAAAAATAAGAGAAGAATAAGACAAAAATTGGCCAGAATTAGTTGCTGGACTTTTTATAGCCCAACAGAGGATCAAATCCCAATCAATGAGTAGGATTAGAGAACACATATTGCCCTAGGTGCAATACAGTAAAACTATATTATGTACGGTTTTTTTCTTAAGAAAGGAATAAAAAATAATGTGATTATTATGTTACAAATCAAATATTACTCCATATAGTTTCGCCAATCAATGTTTGAACAAGGGACCAATTTGATATTATTAAAGTTGATCCGACATTTTGTCTAAATTAATTGTACACTATAATAGTAAAAGATGAAATGTCATGATTTGCATGGACAAATACATCAGAGGATAGGGAGAAAGCTATAATGGTGAATGATCACATCATCAAATTATATCAAAATTCATAATATGTTTCTAGATGCATGCGTGCATTGTATACACATGATATGATATATTATAAGATCAATTAAACATCTACAATAATATCATTATATTCATTCTTTCGTCCTAAATTTTTCAAAACTCATTTACAAGTAGAAATGACAAATTTTTAAGTACAATACAGTTGAACGACACAAACACAATTTAAAACTATCGTGTTAAACTTGTCAATATTGCATTTAGATTGTATATGTTGGACCAATTCAATAACAAGTGTTAAGATATCATACCACAATCAGACTACTCAGATAGTTCCAATGATTTCGAAATGCTAGCACGTATTTTTTTTCATTTATTTATATGTTCTTTTATACTATTGTTTACTTTCTATAATTTTTTATTTTATTTGTAGTGAATTTACTTATATTTGTGTTATAAATGATAATTAAGAAAATATAAATATCTTATCAATCAATGCTTAACTAATTAATCACTTTGTATCTTGTTTCTATCATATTCAATTACATTTCAAATCATTAAATTAATCACCAAGTATTTGTTAATACTATTATTATATTATGTATATGCAGAGACGAAGTTAGGGGGGCTGGCGGCGGCCGCCGCCCCTCAAATTTTTCGACCAAACTACTCGTATATATATATATATATATATACAATGTAATTGTAGTTAAAAACACGGATTTCGCTCGCTTCAAATTTCAAAAACTTTGATAAATATCAAAAAAAAAAAAATTCACCCCCTCGTTAACAAATCCTGCCTCCATCCCTATATATATGGTAACGGTGCCCTCTATATATATGGTAACGGTGCCCTGATTATGACACAACACTTGCTAACCCAGAGGGAGGGCAGATGAGAGGGACAATTGCCAAATTTTCATTAAATGTAAGAAGCAATTTTAGGACCAATTTATGTTATATCTAGATTCGAGACTATAAAAGCATGCAATGGCAAACTTGGGTGATAAAAGGGTGCAGTGGTCATTTTACAGTCGTGTTATTGGCATTGGCCATTGGGTGACAAAAGGGTTCGTTGGTCATTTTACAATCCCCACTGTCAGTCAGCAATGGTGGTAAATTAGTAATTATCAAAGTCTGTACGAATGACCTGTTTGGCCCCACACTAAATGACAAAGATGCTGCTACAACCTTATTGGTGGTCATAAAAGTAATTAGATATAATGATGGTCATACTTACTATTAATACAGATTAAGGTGGACCTCGGACTAATAATTGTCTATCATAGTTAAAATATATGTTTTATAGTCTGATATTTCGATATAATATTATTACGAAACACATAATGTAAATTAAAAGTAATAAAATGCGAGGTGAAATTTCTTCTACGCATATCTCTACATTACTCAACTTTGTTTGACCAACTTTCGCCAAATAAATGTATTATAAATTGCAAAGATTATTAAAAAAATTGGAGTTCTATTTAAAATTGATGAACTGAATTGATTATAAGTGGTTTAAAAAGTATAGGTTCGATTATTTAATTTATCAATTTTGAAAAATAATATAACAAAGCACTAACTATATTGCGTTAAGAAAGAAAAGAAGAATTGCAGCATTATTTATTATGTTTTATTAAATATGAATATATAAATAATTATAAGTAGATATATAGAAGTCCTAGAAAAATAGATTCACCCAACTCCACTAATCTATATGACAAATGTATACATGAATTGTTTTTAATTATAAATCTTATCATTTCATGTACCATTTTATATTCCAATTTTATAGAAGTATTAGTTAATTATATATATAATCACAGGATATGATAATTGCAAAGACAACTTAATGGGGTAGGCATCTAACACAACCACCAAAAGCTCCTTAGAATTAATGGTGGCTTTCATATATACATATACATATTGTCATAGCTACTTTTGATTTAAATTCTTAAAAGGAAATCTAATAACATCAATTTTTTTCTAAAAAACAACTAAAATAACATCAGTTTTAATTTTAAGAATATATAGTATTAAGGGATTCTTTATTTCTCACAAATCATACTAATACTCACTACTCCATCTTTTTGTTTCTAAAATTAAAAGGTTAACATTTCTCAATATTGAAAGTAATTTATTAGCTAAATTTGAGTACAAAAGTTGATATTTTATCATAACTTTAATTTCGTTTGAAATTATGTTCCACTTTATGACTTGCCATGGGCCATCTGCAATCCAACTCCAAAAATAGAGATATAGTTGTTTACCCCTCCAACCTAATTATAACCTTTCACCCCTAATTTGGGGGAGCACTACATATTTACCCCCATTTGTTTAGTGTTGCGTTCATCCCCAAAATGCCCTTTCACTTATATTTCAAAATTAAATAAGGTTTAGAATTTTATATACAGATTAAGAAGTTTGAATATAAACAAATATTTCTTGAAAAATCCTATAATGACATTTATTTTGTAAAGAAAAAGATTGGTTGAAGTGATATTTATTTGTGATGGAGAGATTATTACAACTGTTTTGTTCCATTCACATCTTATATTATTATGAGTGAGACATTTAATGAAAGACTATTTAACATATCTAATTTAACGAGAATGATCAAAATACACAATCCACAATCTAGACCTAAGATATAGAGTTTGAATTCCAAAAACTGCAATAGAAATGGCCAATGGGAAATATTAAAATCTCTCGAAAAAGAAGCACCATCCCCGGTGATGAAAAGGAAGATGTGAAATGTGTGTCGATTGGTTGCTACCTTTTTCACTGTCATGGTTAAAGGGAAAGTGAAGCATCGGAATCCAATAAGTTTTCGAAAACAAGCTACCAATATTATTTCGCATGTTTGGGTGAAATACTTTTATCCCAATTTGAAATTGGGAAAAAAAACATCTCACAACCAATGTCACCAACCAATTTACCTTTACACATATCTAATATTGTCTGTACATAACCACGCTTTTTTGTGTCATTCTAGGATAAATTGACCATTAAAATTATTTTAATAAAAATATTAGTTGTTGGTGTTATTATTATCCCAAAAATGAGCTTCTTATAAAAAAAAATACAAATTCATAAGTCTTTTTCAATATTTATGGATACAATTTCAAGGAAAAATATTACCTATCTTTTACGAATACATCAGTTCGCACCATCCCAACTCAACCTATTTCATAACATGAAATCATATTGTTTAATTTTATGAGCACGTATCATCTAAACTTATGTCATATCACCATATTTCATTAGACCTCAATAATATAATGAATCGAAATATCTAAAAGCGAAAAAAAAAACAACTAAAAAAAGAAGTTTTTCTTATTAAAACTGACAGAAGTGAAAAAATTACATGATAAAAAAAATTATAATAGAGAAATCAATTAATGATATAGAAAATACACAAAATTTTATATAAAACCGTATTATGATATAATTTCATAAAACATAAATTTATTTTTCAAAAATCAATCTTTATTCAGTGGGATACGAAACTATGAATTAATCCCTTCATAAAATGGGAGTTCTTCATATCTTTTTTTAAAAGAATACACATATCTCTCTACCTTTGTATTTTTTCAGGAAAGTATAGGAACAATTTTGCGATCCCGTGAAGCAGATATTCAAATCTGCTTTTTAAATTCTTTTCCGTATTTCAATATATCCAAAAGCAAAAAAGGAGAAATAAAAAGAAAAAAAAAAAAATTCCCAAAGATATGAATGTATATACTTGAGACCCTTGTTTTTTTGCTCACTTGACTGAAGTCCCCCACTCCCACTCTCTCTCCCCACACAAAATGCGTTTCCTTCTCCTTCTTCTCCTTCTCCACCTCCATCTCCGACCTTCCCCCGCCGCTAGGCCGCCGCGGATGCCCGATTATCGCGCTTTGCTTTCCATTAAAGCTTCCATCACCGACGATCCTCAGAGCGCGCTGTCGTCTTGGGATCCCAAAACCCACCATTGCACCTGGAAGGGTGTCACGTGCGATCCCTCCGGTCGGCACGTGACCGCGCTTGACATCTCCGACCACAGCCTCGTCGGCGTCCTCTCCCCAGACGTGGGCAACCTCCGCTTCCTCGTTAACTTCTCCGCCGCCGCTAACTTCATCTCCGGCCCTGTCCCTCCGCAGATTTCTGACATCCCCAATCTCCGTTACCTCAATCTCTCCAACAATGTCTTCAACATGACCTTCCCCCCACAGCTTTACCGCCTTAGAAATCTCCAGGTTCTCGACCTTTACAACAACAACATGACCGGCGACTTCCCGTCGCAGGCGCATTTGCTCACCAATCTCCGCCATTTGCATCTTGGTGGCAATTTCTTTTCCGGTGAAATCCCGCCGGAGTTCGGCTCCTTCCCCTATCTCGAATACCTGGCTGTTTCCGGTAACGAGCTCTCCGGAGCTATACCGCCGGAGATCGGAAACCTGACTCGGCTTAAGGAGCTTTACATTGGGTACTTCAATGCGTTTTCCGGCGGAATACCCAAGGAGATCGGGAACCTGTCTCAGTTGGTGAGATTGGACGCCGCAAATTGCGGACTCACCGGCGAGATTCCCCCGGAGATTGGGAATTTGCAGAACCTCGACACTCTCTTCCTCCAAGTAAATGTTCTCTCCGGTGGCTTGACGCCGGAGCTTGGCAACTTGAAGAACCTGAAATCTATGGATCTGTCAAACAATATGCTTTCCGGTGAAATTCCGCCTTCGTTTGCGCAGCTTAAAAATATAACCCTCTTAAATCTTTTCAGGAACAAACTCACCGGCTCGATACCGGATTTCATTGGAGAGTTACCGGAGCTGCAGGTTTTGCAGCTGTGGGAGAATAATTTCACCGGAATCATTCCACAGAGTTTGGGAACTAATGGGAATCTTCACGAAGTCGACGTTAGTTCGAACAAATTAACTGGAAATCTGCCACCAAATCTATGCAACGGCAAACAGCTGCACACATTAATCGCTCTAGGAAACTTCCTCTTCGGCCCGATTCCCGAGTCACTGGGTCAGTGCGAGTCACTGACTCGGATTCGAATGGGGGAAAATTATCTAAATGGCTCCATTCCCCAAGGATTGCTGAGTTTGCCTAACCTAACTCAGGTTGAGCTTCAAGATAATCTTCTCTCCGGTGATTTTCCGGTGACTGATCGTTCCTCAATCACTCTCGGCCAAATTAGTCTCTCCAACAATCATCTCGCCGGGCCTTTGCCGCCGAGCATCGGAAATTTCGTTGGTGTCCAGAAGTTTTTGCTCGACGGAAACAAGTTTTCCGGCGAGATTCCGGCTGAAATAGGCAAGTTACAGCAGCTATCAAAGATGGATTTTAGCCACAACGAATTTTCCGGCCCCATTGCGCCGGAGATCAGTCAATGTAAGCTGTTGACGTTCGTTGATCTCAGCCGGAATCAGCTCTCCGGCGAAATCCCGACGCAAATTACTGGTATGAGAATATTGAATTACTTGAATTTGTCCAGAAATCATTTGTTGGGCACCATCCCATCCTCCATTGCCAGTATGCAAAGCTTGACATCTGTTGATTTTTCATATAACAATTTCTCTGGTTTGGTCCCTGGAACTGGTCAATTTAGTTACTTCAATTCCACTTCGTTTTTGGGAAACCCTAATCTCTGTGGTCCATATTTGGGACCTTGCAAGAAGGGCATTGCCAGTGGAGCAGAGAAGCCTCATGACAAGGGGACTCTCTCCCCTTCCATGAAGCTTCTCCTTGTAATTGGATTGCTTGTTTGCTCCATTGTTTTCGCCGTTGCTGCCATTATCAAGGCTCGATCGTTGAAGAAGGCCAGTGATGCTCGTTCTTGGAAGCTCACAGCCTTCCAACGATTGGATTTCACTTGCGACGATGTGTTGGATAGTCTTAAGGAGGACAATATTATTGGTAAAGGAGGTGCTGGCATTGTTTACAAAGGAGTGATGGCTAATGGAGATCAGGTGGCTGTGAAGAGGTTGCCGGCAATGAGCCGTGGCTCATCTCACGATCACGGGTTCAATGCTGAGATACAGACTCTAGGGAGGATTAGGCATAGGCACATTGTTAGGTTATTGGGTTTTTGCTCGAATCATGAGACAAACCTTTTGGTTTATGAGTACATGCCTAATGGAAGCTTGGGTGAAATGCTTCATGGCAAGAAAGGAGGCCATTTGCATTGGGATACAAGGTATAAGATTGCAGTGGAGTCTGCTAAGGGCCTTTGCTATCTTCATCATGATTGCTCTCCATTGATTGTTCACCGCGATGTTAAGTCGAACAATATCCTCTTGGATTTGAATTTCGAAGCTCATGTGGCTGATTTTGGATTGGCCAAGTTCTTGCAAGATTCTGGGACTTCAGAATGCATGTCAGCAATTGCTGGTTCTTATGGATACATAGCCCCTGGTAAGCAACATCCATTTTGTTAATAATATTATAAGTCGTGTTTATATGTTAATGTGTCAATTATGTTGAAAATTAGTTCTGAATTTGAATTCTGTGCTTCCAAGTAACATGCTTAGTCCTAGTTCTGTCGAAATCAATCTCTTTCATGCATCTGTTTTCAACCACCATTGCAAATTTGGTGCACAATGCATATCCATAACTGTGATTTAAAACGACGTTGAAAGACAGGTAGCGATTAGGTTGGCAAATTTATTGCACATTTCATTTTCATGGATAGATAATATCTATTTCATTACTGGCCATGTCTTTCCAATAGATCACCAATAATGATGTTGATTATCATCTCTATTTACAGAATATGCGTACACGCTCAAGGTAGACGAGAAGAGCGACGTATACAGCTTCGGAGTAGTTCTTTTAGAACTTGTGACGGGTAGAAAGCCGGTGGGCGAATTTGGCGACGGTGTGGACATAGTTCAATGGGTTCGGAAAATGACGGATGGAAACAAGGAAGGAGTGCTCAAAGTCATCGATCCAAGACTCCCAACGGTCCCTCTACACGAGGTGATGCACGTCTTCTATGTTGCAATGCTTTGCGTGGAAGAGCAGGCAATCGAGCGACCCACCATGCGCGAAGTGGTGCAGATACTGACCGAGCTGCCCAAGCTGCCCGGTGCCAAGCCGAGCGATTCAACGGTCACAGAGTCCCCCCAACCAACATCCGGTTTGGAGTCCCCTTCCGCCGAGATGAAAAGTCATCAGCCACCACAATCGCCGCCACCGCCGCCGGATCTTCTCAGCATCTGAAGGGCATTAATGGAATTGGGTGGGTTTATATCTTAGCTTGGGAATAGCTAGTTAGTTTTGGAACTTTGTGTTCATTTTTTATAATGCACCCTGTTTTCTTTCCTAGTCTAACTTCGATGTGTTTGTTTGTTTACTGCTTTCAAAGCTTGTCTCCCTTTGCCTTAATGCAGTATAAATTATCATGTACATGGATTTTATCTCTTGTTTCTATATTATCATCTTGCACAATGTGTATGAAATGATGTTAGAATCCAAAGAATGGTATTTTCAAAATGAAGTAAATAAAAGTGAGGAAATTGATGTGTGAAAGAAAACAAAAAAAAATAAAAGTAAATATAGTTAATATAGAGAGAGGTGTGGTTTGTCTTACAGTGAATAAAAAAATGAAGTGGTGAGCGTAGATAATCGGGACTGACTATATGGACTGTTGTGCAGTTGCTTTCAATTACCAAGACAGTGGGTCCCACCCAATTAACTGGCTCCCCTTTCCAGGGTTATTATTGTCAGACATTAATTCAACTTACCCATCCCTTCCAATGAGGAGAAATCAAGACGAAAAAGATAAATATATATATAGACATTAATTCAACTTACCCATCCCTTCCAATGAGGAGAGACGAAAAAGATAAATATATATATATATATATATATATACACGCACATATATATATCTCTCTTCATTAAATCTCTGCCCTAATTAATACTCCACTTCTTCACTTCACCATATCCCATTTTTGGAACCACCCCACAAATCCACATTTTTTCTCTCATTATATACTATACGAAATAATATTTTTTTATTCCAATATTATTTCCCACGTTTTAAATTGCAAGTTTGTAACAAATCTAGTGACTTATCTGTTCTTTTATAGATCAATTCCAAATGTATATCTTATTAATAATATAACAATTTAACTCAATTAAATTACTAAAATAAAAGAATAATTAAAAGGATGTATTTAAATGCTCTGATTTTAAGATTTAATTTATCACTCTCAGTATCAAAATCCTACTTTTTTTTTAGTGTTTATAGGTGGCTCTTACTACTACTTACTATGATGGCTCAGCTTTCAAGTAAAATGAAAAAAAAAATTGTACACTCCATATATTAATATTGATTGAATTGAAAGAATAAAACATTTGAAATAAGTGAACCAACCATATGTATTACTATGACGTATGTAATGACACTATGTTGTTAACTCATTAAAGTTTGTATTAAGACAAATTGTAAGAAAAAATATTTCCTTTTTTTGTAGGGGCAATATTGATTTTTCCACATCATGTTCGGTGGTGCAGGTACAAATATACAACCGTGCTATTAAATCGCTTTGTTTCTAACAAATAAAGAGAAAAAGAAAAAAGATTCCTAAAATTGGGACCTACAACATAGACATAACAAAGAAAGACAAGATGATGAGCTTTTTTATGGTACATTATTTATATATTTGTCATGCTTTGTTTAATAATGTTGTTAATTAATGAATGCTTAACGAAGTAGAAAGCGACATAATAACAATAAGTTGATTAATTATAAAACGGTTCAAATTTTCAAATTGTATTAATTGACCTATGATAGAATTGAGATGAGATTAGGAAACAGCAGGCATACTAGTATTAGGACACGTTTGTTACGCATGCAATTCACATGTCGTGGATTTTTATTTAAAAGAATTGAAGGGATACAAGTTTTTCCCCCCCCGGTAAGATACCTATTGTAAATATTGGATCTCAATACTTTCGATTTTTATGTGCATTAGATCCACGTGTTTTCATGTAATTTTTGAATTATTTTATACTTTGATTTTAATTGAGTCATTGTATGCTTAGTTATTGTATTCAAAATAATCTAATTTCAATAAAATAAAATTACAAAATACCCAACTAAACAAATATATTAAAAGTACATAGAGAATTGTTTTCCAATAAAGAAAATACAAGTACACAAATATATATTCTTTTTCAAAATTAATTTATAGGTTTTATTCCTATTACTAATATGATTTACCTGGTTTCAGTTTACAAAATATTAACTACTTGTCTTACTAAAAACATAATCTATTTCTCAATTATTATTTAAAAAGAAATGTCTTATATGTCCTGGATTAAAATTAATTCTATGGATTGAATGTGATGGTAACATAGTGCAAGTTATCTATCTATACTATATATTAAAGTAAGAAAGTTGACAAAAATTACAAGATTGTCACTTTCTCGCTTAAAAGTGTCATGTAAATAAAAATAAAAAATAATAAAATTGTAAATCTTACTTGATAAACTATTCTTTAAAAAGAATAAAAAAAAGATCTCTAGTAGTTATTCTGTAATCTATATAAAGTTAAGAGATGGAGAGCGAGATACATTAATTTTTAAAATCTATATAAAACTAAAAAATGGAGAAAAATATAGTGATTTCATAGAAAATGAAAAACAAAAAACAAGATATATAAAGAATGAAGAAAAAAATTGTAAATACAATTATTTCTTAAATCTATATAAAACAAAAAAAAAAAAAATACAAGATTTACTAAATATTCAAAGGTAGAAAAATTCTTTCAGATCTTATTGTTTAAAGAAAAAAAGAATAATAAAAAATCATAAATATAATGATTTCTTAAATCTATATAAAACTAAAAAAAATAAAAGAATACAAGATTTGCTAGACATTCAAAGGTAAAGAAAGTTCTTTCAAATCTTATTTTCTCATATCTTCATTTAAGGAGATCCCACCAAAGAGTTGGTCTCTTGTGAGATAGTCTCACATGCGACGAAATTCAAGTATGTGTTTTTCAGATATAAGTATGTGTTTTTTAAGTATGTTTTTTATAGTAAAAATATGAGTTATTCAAGTATGTCTTTTATAGTCATAAGTATGTCTTTTTCTACTATAAGTATGGTCGTCGCATGTGCGACGGTCTCACATGAGTTTTTGTGTTTGTCTTGTATACTAAACACAAATTGAACAAATAATTTTGTGAGAGAGAAATGAAGAAATGACTTAAGAAATCTATATATGATAATTCAAGTGTGATAGTGAAATATACAAATTATAAAAAATATGAAAGGAAAGATTAATTATTATGATTGAAGAAAATATTATTGTATATAATAATTTTAATTTGACGAAAATATAAATCAACAAATAAAATAAAAATATTTAAAAATAAAATTAACAATTAAAATTATTAAAGTTATATGATAATTCGTGCAATGCACATGAGTAATATAAAAAATCATTTATATATGGTACATAGTTTAAATTAAAATAAAAAAGATGTTATGAATAACCTGTTAGTTTATGCAACTTTATTATATTATTACAAATTGCAAATATTAACACAATAAATAATAAATAGCACATCGAGTGGGTGGACTGTTTGTACTATATATTAAAGTAAGAAAGTTGGCAAAAATTACAAGAATGTCACTTTTCCGCCTAAAAATGTCATGTCAATAAAAAAAAGTAAATCTTATTTGATAACCTATTCTTTAATAATAATTAAAAAAAATTAATCTTACTCTACAAGTTATTCTTTAATCTATATAAAGCCAAGAAATGAAGAGAGAGATGCATTAGATTTCTCAAATCTATGTAAAACTAAAAAATGGAGAAAAAATAGTGATTTTTCAACAAAACATAGAGAGAATGGAAAAAAAAAAAACAAGATATGCAAAGAATGAAGGAAAAAAAAGAAAAAATCGTAAATATATTTATTTTTCAAATCTATATCTATACTATATATTAAAGTAAAAAAATTGGCAAAAATTACAAGAATGTCACTTTCCCACCTAAAAATGGCATGTCAATAAAAAAAACAGTAAATCTTACTTGACAAACTATTCTATAATCTACATAAAGCTAAGAAATGAAGAGAGAGTTACATTGATTTCTCAAATCTATGTAAAACTAAAAAATAGTGAAAAAATAGTGATTTCTCAACAAAAGATAGATGTATAGAGAATGGAAAAAAAAAACACGATATGCAAAGAATGAAGGAGGAAAAAAAACCATAAATATATTTATTTTTCAAATATATATAAAACTTAAAAAAAAAAAAGAATACAAGATTTGCTAAATATTCAAAGGTAGAAAAATTCTTCCACATCTTATTGTTTGAAGATAAAAAGAACAATAAAAAATCATAAATATAATGATTTCTCAAATCTATATACAAGATTTGCTAAACATTCAAAGGTAAAAAAATTCTTTCAGATCTTATTGTCTCATGTCTTCATCTAAGGAGATCTCACCTAATTGTCTTTGTACACTAAACACAAATTGAGCAAATAATTTTGTGAGAGAGAAATGAAGAAATGATGTAAGAAAACTATATATAATGATTCAAGTATGATAGTGGAATATATAAATTATAAAAAATATAAAAAGAAAGACTAATTATTATGATTGAAGGAAATATTTTTGTATATAATAATTTTTAATTTGACAAAAATATAAAATCAACAAATAAAATAAAAATGTTTAAAAATGAATTTAATAATTAAAATTATTAAAATTATATGACAGAGTAATATGAAAAACCATTTGTATATGGTACATGATTTAAATTAAAATAATAAAAGATGTTATGAATAACCTATTAATTTATACAACTTTATTATATTATTACAATTTGTAAATATTAATACAATAAATAATAAACCGTGCATCGTGCGGGTGAACTGCTAGTTATATTCCATAATTGAATTTCCATGTCAGGCAATTGTCAGCTGCTCCTCTCTTTCTTTTCTTAATATATATGGAAAATTAAATTTTGATACTATTAATTTGTGGATATTGCTAATTAAAAAAGATAGCACAAAACCACACCAAATTGTACATATTTTTGTTTGTAATTTTTTTATATGGACGTCAAATAGAGCATCAATTTCTTTTAGCCCCTAAATTACGTAAATAATTAATAATGAACACCTTGTTTTTTTTTTTTTTAAATTATAAATATGCTGATGGACTACTACTAGGACCAACCGATTAGAAATAAATATTTAGGCTATTGAAAGTAAAAAAATATTTCTCTACCCATTTAGGGCATGCCTTAAAATGTCAGTTGCTGTTATGTAAATATCACAACCCTTAAAATGTTCTGATTTGAATTTAATGTTTATGTTGGATATTTGACACACATCATATGCACACGATGGATAGGATAATAATTACCGGATTAAAATCTCTCTCCTTAATTGGTTAGGTAAGATTCTACTCATAAGGTAAGTTCCTTGGCAAAAACTATTAATTTGATTTGGATCAATTACATGCTATAATTATGCAAATATGATAGGTGATGTAAATCACTATAAATTAGTTGAGCATAGTCTAGGCTAACAAGACTACCAATTGGTAATTTGAACAACTAATAAAACTATCATTTATTTATCACCACCTAGTTCATCTATATATATATATATATATATATATATATATAATAACAATTACCCCTAACAAATAGAAATGAAAAAAAATTCCCGCTCATTTTCACTTACTAAATATGTAATATATTAATAATTAATAATTGATAATTATTAAATATAAAAAATATATTTTGTGTGATCTTCTACATATAGAAATTGCACCTATCATTAATTATCTCATATTAACCAATCACACATTTTCCTTATTTAGTTGCAGTATATCTAAATTTAAGCATTATTTTTCTCTACTAATTTATCACCTAATATATATATATATAAGTTAATTTAATTAATTACTACTCACCAATTGAGTAAGAATATAAACATCATTTTGTGATTCTCAATGTTCTAATTTTTTTACACCTACACACACACACACACATATATATATATATATTGATTGCGTAATAATTACAATTAAATTCAATAAAAAACTCCACTTTTATAGATAAAAAAGTAACTAAAAAAATATGGTTAACAATATTAAAATAGCAATAAATTGATGATTATGATATAATTTATAATATATAAATTGGTAAACTTTGACTGCATAACTATATTTCAATATGAGATATCAAAAAATTCAAGATTAATATAAAATTAGTTGAAACATGTTTGATTGATACACTAAATAATAAATTAAATGATATATGTTTTTTATTTTAAAATATTTTAAATAAATTTGTATATGTCATTCACAATCAATTTCTAGAATAAAAGCAACTTATTTTTTATTTAATTTTTATCAAAAAATATTTTAAGTAATTTTTAATCTATTCAATATTTTTAAATATTACAAATAAATGAAAGTATAACAGAACAAGCAACTTACCTATTTTGTTATTTTAATACATTAATTTTAATTTGTGATGTGTATATAAGCATAAATAAATTAAACAAATAAATTTGAACAATTAATATGTTCTCCAGAAAATATCTTAATATTTGAAAAATGTAAATAATTTAGTACACTTATGAACTTAATTTTTTTTTTTTTTATGGAATCTAAATAGAAAACTAACTATGAACTTTAAAAGAAATAATAATACTTAATGGAATCTAAAACAAAAAAATATACAAACTGAAAAAAGTCATTATTAAAATTTAAGATACACTTTAATATTTTGATTTATGCAATTGTATAGCTCTAATTAGACTTTTAATAAAAAAAATCAACAAATATATTCTAATAGGGTAAATTACATTTTTCAACCTGTACTATGTACGTTTTTTAATTTTGCATCTTAAATTATTTTTTTCTCCGATCACATCATATACTATACGTTTTTTTTACTATTGCAACCTCCGGTCAATATTTCTAGCAAGAAAGCGCCCACGTGATTTTCATGTGCTAATTGAGGGTTATTTTCGTCATTTCGACTTCTAAGACATCAGTAAATTTGATTCATCAACTATTTTCAATGGTAAAGAGATCTGATTTTTGTTTAAACCTTACTGTTAATCTTCATCTGCTCAAACAATTTGCAAAAAAAATGTGGAAAAAATTAGGGCAAAATTCGCTTTTGGAGGGGGAATTAATTAATGACTTAGAAAATAACGAAAATAACCCTCAATTAGCACATAAAAATCACGTGGACATTTTTTCGCCGGAAAATATTGATCAGAGGTTGCAAAAGTAAACAAAACGTGTAGTATAGGTTGTGATAGGAGAAAAAAAAATTAAGATGCAAAATTAAAAAACGTGCATAGTATTGATTGGAAAATAAAATTAATACATTCTAATATATAGTGAAACACTTATTTAATATTCTCCATCAATATGTTATAAGTTTGTTCCTTCAGTAAATCGTCAAGATTTATGATAATATTATAACTATGAGCATCATACTCAAGTTTTCAAGTGAGAATATTAGAAAGTTAAATCATGTCGAAATAGTAACAAATATATGAAAATTCTTTGGTGGGGGTGGGGGTTGATAGAGGATGTAATTGGAGAATGAATGTTATTTGACATTCTACTACATATGACGATATGATGAATTTTTTTTGAAAAAGAATATTTAAAAAAAGGTTTGTTATATCTAAAAGATATTCTAAATAATCAAGGTTTGTTGTACATAGTCAACGTATCTATATCAAAAATTACAACACTTGAGATTTATATACCATGCATCACACGGGTTACCAAATGAAATTAAAATATTATTAAGAACTTGATTTTTTCGTAAATTGATATTTTCACATTAAACTCAAAATATTTAAATTTTATGATTATGCTTCACACGGGTATCATATTATATTGAAATTAATCTGAAATAATATATTATTTTGTATTCAACATTTTCATATCAAAACACCAAAATAATATTTTTTTATATACCCGTGCATCACACGGGACCTATATACTAGTTGTTATTAAAAAGAATTGACTAAACAAATCGATAAATTACTAATTTAGATGGACAATGTTCAACTAGACAAATTAGGAAATCAACATTTGTTATTGATAGCATAGTTAGTAATTACTTCATCTGATATATAACATACATTAATTCAGTTGTAATTAATAGCAACAATGTATAAGCTATTACAATAGGTAATGAAAGTTTTACAAATTTTAAAGACAAAAACAAGTATAAAAAGGGGGAAATCCACGTAGAAAATAATGAGAGGTGCTGCTGTGCAACTTGTGCATGGATCAGTGTGCACAACAATCCGGATCAGTTCTGGCCCCACACGCATCACAGGACGCGCTCCAAACAGCCGACGCGTGTTAACACGCGCCATTAATTAAAAAAAAATCATTTTACTGTTTATCGTCTTCTCGCGCGGATTTGGGGGAAAAACTAAGATAGTCATTGTTCATGGTAAGCTCTTCTTTTACCATGAAAACAGACTAATACTCTAATTTAATTTCGATCCATTGACATAACGTTTAATATTGATCAAATTTCGACCATAAACACATAAATATTGTTTCTGAAAAAACAAAATTCCGCCATTGATGAAGGTTTGAAGATGAGACAGTGATTGATGAAAGTTTAAAGTTGATACAGTGTTCAAATACCCATTGATTGAAGGTTTTAGTGTTTGAATTGAAGATTGAAGGACGAATCTAAAAAAAATTTGGGAGAACTGCGACATCGATTAACAAAATCGCGAAGGAAAAGTTTCCGTCATTGATACAGTGTTATGTATAAATTATATAGTACTGTTATATAAATTTATGTAGTACTGTTGTGTTATTTTAGTCATACGGTTGTGTTTATTAAGTGGTACTGTTATATATAAGTTAGTAGTATTGTTGTGTATAAATTATATAGAACTGTTATATTAATTTATGTAATACTGTTGTGTTATTTTAGTGATACGGTTGTATTTATTGCGTGGTACTGTTATGTATAAATTATATAGAACTGTTATATTAATTTATGTAATACTGTTGTGTTATTTTAGTCATACGGTTGTGTTTATTAAGTGGTACTATTATTTATAAGTTAGTAGTACTATTATATATAAATTATATAGAACTGTTATATTAATTTATATAATACTGTTGTGTTATTTTAGTGATACGGTTGTGTTTATTGAGTGGTATTGTTATGTATAAATTATATAGAACTGTTATATTAATTTATGTAATACGGTTGTGTTATTTTAGTCATACGGTTGTGTTTATTGAGTGGTATTGTTATGTATAAGTTAGTAGTACTGTTATGTATAAATTATATAGAACTGTTATATTAATTTATGTAATACGGTTGTGTTATTTTAGTCATACGGTTGTGTTTATTGAGTGGTATTGTTATGTATAAGTTAGTAGTACTGTTATGTATAAATTATATAGAACTGTTATATTAATTTATGTAATATTGTTGTGTTATTTTAGTGATACAGTTATGTTTATTGAGTGGTACTATTAGTAGTACTGTTATGTATAAATTATATAGAACTGTTATATTAATTTATGCACTCAACAACAGAGACACGAAATTTGTAAAAAATCAGAAAAAAAAAAACAGAGAACACGAAATTGAAAAATAAATCACGAAAAATAAAATAAAAATCAGAAAATTTACCGTTGAAAAAAGTAAACTGAAATTTTGAATGTCAGATAGAAGAACACGATTACAAATTCGAACTAGGTTTGCGGAGAGAAGAAGACGATTACTGAAATTTGCAATGTAAGATAGAAGAAGACGCTGAAGAAAGAGAGAGAAGAAGACGCTGAACAAGATGCTGAAGAAGGATAGAGAAGAAGACGCTGAAGATGCGTGAAACTGTCTGCCTGTGTGTGAGGGAGGGAAAATAAATTGTGATGGGATGCATCATATAAGTTTGGGCCTGAATTTATATATATGATGGGTCAGTTGAGTTGGATACCAAATTGTGGTGCACGGATCTAAGATCCGTGCACCTCGTGCACAAAAGGTTTTGCCGAAAACAATAGTGTAACTACCAATCCCTGGACGTGGGGAAATGGAAATGGAAATCCATTCCATGAAAAAGAAACGGGACTTTCTCCGCAAAGTAAGGATTTAAGAGAGGGACTTGAAGTCAATCAGTTCAAATTACAAAACCACTTAAAATCACAAAATTATCAAAAATTTGCTAATTAGTATTGTTGATTTCAACACCAATTAATAATAAGTTAATTACAATTTACACACAATTGCAGTAGATATTCGAAATTCAATCACCATGTTCTCTTTTTCAAAATCCATAGAAAAAATGTCTTGCAATATAAAATTAATATATCTCTGTGGAAAATTGAAAGATACCAAATTAGAAATGGTGGATTCTCATACTTGTTCATCGTATTCGTAATATGCGCAGAGTATAATTTAGATTGAATGGTGATGGTCCACTTGATTTGACAAGGCAAAGACTGATGACTTGTCGAAACAGCAACCGTTGGATGTATGCACTTTTGGTGAGATTAGATCAGATTGATTGATGGATATTTTGCTTTGTCGATTTTGGGACAAACAATTTTACGTTGGATACATAAATTTTAATGAAGCTGTTTGCTTATGTTGAACTCCTGCTTTTGCAATCTCCCTTTTGTCTATCAATATTAATGAATGAAAAAAAAAAGCAGTTATTTGGTTTGTTTCTTTTCGAATTAAATGCGGAATTAAAATTAGGTCTGAAATTGCACAAGTGTATTTTCATAGGAAAAAGAAAATCTGTTTACAGACTAAAAATATTTTCTAATTAAAATGCTGATTTTTTACATATAACTAGTAATCCTCCCCTGCGATGCACGGTCATTTACAAGTCACAATGATATATTTTGAATATAAAATAATTTATGTATTTGTTTGAACTATGCTAAATTAAAATTTAAAATTCAAAATGTATATATTTTGTGAGAAACAATACCACTACTTTATAAGTTATCTTTTAAATTTCAGACTATATCCTGAAAGATATGTAGATATGATTATATAGTTTTTATATTAAAAAAAAAAGAATAAATATCAATGTGAAAGTCGAACATCGTATTATAAATTTTTAAATTTAAACCTCACTATTTTTCCATTCTTTTCTCATTCCCTTCTTTTTACTTGATCAGATCAATGAAAATTAAAAAAACTAACACTAAACTAAAATAAGAAATTGCAAAATCTGAAAACCAAAGCATAAGTTTGATTATATTCCAAATAATGTAGTTCATTTCAATTCCATTTGAAGATAAGTTGTAACAAAATAATATTTCTACCACTTCTCAAATTTTATTGAATTGCTATATTACAATTGAATCAAGTTGTAACAAAATAATACCAAACCAACAATCTTTGCTTCAAATCATATCGTCCTTGACTATCTTCTCCCCTTTTCTTCATTCATCTATCTTGTTCAAGGCTATCACTTTAGTTTCTTCTCTCACCACCACCTATATGTATCTATGTATCATCATAACCCACCTGAATTCTTTCTCTCTTCGATTTTCTTTCGTGGCTTTTCATTTTTTGCGCTTTTGGTAAGGAATTCATGAGAGAGTTATAAATAGAAATAGATATAATTCTCTGATGACATTTCTCTTTTTCTTGGATTTGAAAATCAAGACTGGATACAAAAATCAAATGGAAACTCCATTTCTGTGCTCAAATGTCAGTAATTCTTCTAATGACATAATTCAATTACAGCTTCTTCGAGTGTATGTTCGTCTTCTTCCCAGAATTTTTCGGTGGCGTCAAGCCTTCTTTTCGGTGCCGTTATAACCATTAATAGAGTTTGTGTACGATAAAATTAAGTACCTAAACCAGAAACCGCATCGAAGAAGATGAGAGCGTCAATTGTAGATATTCAACAAATTACAGGGAAATTTTGATATTTGTGCGTATCGTGATATGAAAATCCATTACTCAAAAAATGAAGAAGAAATTCGAGTATGTCCCTGAAAATCAATTTAGAACATTAACCTTGAATTTTTTTTTTTTTTTAATCCAAACTTGAATAACCGTAGAATCACAAATTTTGTTTATATTTTCAACCATCAAGAAGAAAGGAAAAAAATACTCAAGATTAAATCAACAATAGAGAACGTGAGAAAAAATATGTATTTTCAATATCAGCAATCTTGAACTTTGTAGGAACCTTTTTTTTTTTGTTAAATGTTGAAACCATATTTAAAAAATGTGGGTTAAAACCGTGGATAAAATTTGGATGGAGGAATACCTGTTCGGAATAACTGCTGGCAAATAACCGCTGATAAATCCAAATAACGGATATATATGTATAGAGATAAGAATATGAAATAGTTTTTAAATCAGAATTAGTAAAATTACAAAATTGTCCAATCTTTCTTCAAAATTACAAAATAGTCCAGATTTTCTTATTATTATATAAGTATAAGTATAGATATGCTTATTTGACGACTGTAATAACCGTTGCAATCAATGGGAATTTATCAACTTAAAAATATTAATTAATTAAAAGGGTGCTAGTCAATTGATAAAAGGACAAAAGCTTTTTCTGGGCAGAAAAGAGAATCTATGAAAATATATATTGCAATATTCAGACATTCTATAGTTTTTTGTCATTGCATGGTCCTCCTCTTTTACTAACATTATATAACCATTCAATAATTTAGAACTCTTTAACTATTTCAGCCACTCATTAATCACTATTTTTGTTTTGTTTCTCTGCATGATTAGCTCTTAACTTTAGTGGTTATTGTAAGAGAATATGAGAAATTATAATTATTATATTGCAAAAATTATAATTATCACTAACGTTAGGATATTCTATTGTTATTTTTTCCTATTCAAAATAATTATAATTTACTTAAAACTTCATATCTTTATATTATCATTTATTGTATTTTAGTTTTATTTATACATAAACATTGCTATTATTCTGTAAATTTATGATAAAAATATGTATTTAACTACTATCTAATTTGCTTCTTGGGGAAAAATAAATAAAAGAGCACACAAATTATCCAATAATGTAATGACAAAATCCAAAATATAATGGTTCATCCATTGCTCTTTTGTCGGTTAGTACCGACATCCTATGATTTGGATAAATCCCTATTTCATTATTTTAGTACCATTGGATAAATTCTATTTCACAGCTCACTCAAGTAAAATACATTTTAAATTTTTTTCTGGAAAATATTATATGAGTGTTGAAATTATATAAAGGGGCCGACTATACACACCCCAATCATCTTCTAAATACACCATAATTTCTAAACACACCAGCAATTAAATAAGTTTTACTTAAAATCTTCTAAGTACACCCCATCACATTATAAATATGGGTTAATATCTTGTCCTACCACAAATACTATAATATAATACAACTAGTATAAGCCCCGTGTAATACACGGGGTATTTTTTTATGATAAATAAATTTTATTAGTTATGTATATTATTTTAAGTTTTAAGTTTGAATGATATTTATCTTAATTTATGATTTACTATTTATTTATTTCACATGTATATGCTGATAAATGCATAATTTATTTGTCATTTCACATTGATCATATTTTTTCCTCAATTTTGTAATTTTTTTATTTAAGTATATTTTTATAATTTTGGATAAAAAAAATCTCGAATGCATAAAATAAATAAACCTTTCAATAATGATATATAATGTAATAATTGTAGTAAATTAACCACAAAATATTTCTATGGAAAATTGGCAGTTCACACCTTGCAGATTGAAAACATATGATCCTCCACCTCTGTTAATCGTTGTATCGATTTTTCTTCCCATCGAAGTAAAACTGAACATCAAGTTGTATGCCCGAATATTATCAATGAAATTCTTACTTCTAGAATTACGGCCAAAGACATCTAAGAATCATCAATCAAACATTTTTAATTAAAAGTGAATTTAAATAACATAAATTGAAAAAAACAATAAAGATTCATACCTAATAAACGAATTTCTAAATCAGGACATGAGATAATTTTTTCGAAGACAGTAAATTCAAAGAAATACATAGGGATTGGGACTTTAGGACAAAGTTTGATTGTAGTAAATTTATGGATGCTCAATCCATATGCATGTTTTGTAGCCCGAATAGTTCCCTGATTTTAACCTATTTGAAAGTTTTTTAACGAACAAATTACTCCCCCTTTTAGCAAGTTTTTGCATCTACTAATTTGATTACGTGCAACAGTAGTCTGGATCCTTGTAAACTGAAAATGAATCATGAGATAAAAAAATGTTAGAATTAAATAAATTTGAATTGTAAGCATATTATAAGATTTTTAAAAACATAAAAAAACTCATCATTGAAGAATATATATACCAATTTTATGTAATAATATGATGTGTTCTTAAAATACTTTATCATCCATCAAAACCATCTCCATGAGGCTATTTTCTGGTGGATAATTTTTTTGAGGTACAAATCATGATCTGATAACTCGAACTCTTATTGCGCATATTTTCTTGGATGGATCAATGTCAACAATTGCAATGTATTCCATGCCCACTTAAAAATGCATAAAAAATGATTATGTTAGAATATTGTGTAAAGAAAATTATAATGTTCAATTTTGAAATACAATATCGCATGAAATATACAATTCAAAAATTGAGAAGGGTTGGGGTACTGTACGAAATATAGAAGCAAACATGCAAGAATATAATAGTTGGATGTTGAGATTTATAATGACAAATAAAATTGAAGTTCTCAAATAAGACATATGTAAAAGTAACCGCCATTTGCATGATTATAGTTTATGCACAATTGCATGATCATAGATTTGCAAGATTTAAGTGTAATTGCAATTTGACATTAATTATCAAATCACATTAATTCTTTTGGCATGACTCATGTTACTAAATGTAGGTTTCATATCTAAATATTAATTGACTTGTTCACAACATATGAGTCGATCATATGAAAATTTAGTATATTAAAATATAAAAGTATATAATAAAAAAAGTTTATTATGTAAGTTTTAAATTTAAAAAGTATATATGTAAACAAAAATATCATGTATAACATTTAAAAAGTATATTTATAAAGTATATATGTAAACCACTATATAAATAATAGAATTTATTTATACATGATATTTTTTATATTTATACATGATATTTTTAAAGTTTTATAGATGATATTTTTTAGATAATATTATGGTTATTAAAAATGATAATTGTAATTGTTAAAAGTATATCCCTTCAATACTATATATTTCTAATAAAGAAAAAAGCTTACATATATAATAATAGTAGTGGCCAAAAAAGAAAAAAAAATCACTTAATAAAAAAATTTAATGTGCAAAATTTGAGAATGTATTATAAATTTAAATAAGATTTTAAAATATAAATAATAGAATTTATTTATATATGATATTTTTTATATTTATACATGATATTTTTCAAATAATATTGTGGTTATTAAAAAACATGATCTAATTATTAAAACTATATTCTTTCAATAATATATATTTATAATAAAAAAATACTTACATATATAATAATAGATTATCTTTAAAAATAACATTTAATAAGAGAAATAAATGTTCAAGTTTTGTATGAATAATATATATTTATAATTAAAAAAACTTACATATATAATAATAGATTATCTTTAAAAATAACATTTAATAAGAGAAATAAATGTTCAAGCTTTGTATGAATGACATGTGGCATTCTTGGTCCTTCTTTTATATATATACTAGTGTAAGACCCGTGTAATACACGGGTATTTTTTTTATGATAAATAAATTTTATTATTTATGTATATTATTTTAAATTTTAAGTTTGAATGATATTTATCTTAATTTATGATTTACTATTTATTTATTTAACATGTATATGCTGATAAATGCATAATTTATTTGTCATTTCACATTGATCATATTTTTTCCTCAATTTTGTAATTTTTTTATTTAAGTATATTTTTATAATTTTGGATAAAAAAATCTCAAATGCATAAAATAAATAAACCTTTCAATAATGATATATGATGTAATAATTGTAGTAAATTAACCAAACAAATATCTCTGTGGACTAAAACCATTATCCTTATCAACTCAAGTTTTGGAAAACTTCCTTGTACACTACATTTGTTGTAGTATTACATATCTTCCCATCATTGTCTAAAACATAATTTTCAGACCACTTCTTGTTTTAACTCTAAATATTGCAACATATAGTTGACCGTGTGTGAAAACTGGTTTTGGCAAAAATAAACTAACATGAGCTAGTGACTGATCTTAACTTTTGTTTATGGTCATTGCAAAACACACGAGTAGTGGAAACTGTCTTCTTTGAAACTTTATTGACAATCTACTATAAGATGGACTAAGGTTCATTCGTGGTATATACACCTTATTTTCGATGTTTTTCCTAATAGAATCTTGACCTTGATAATATGATTTTCAATCTGTGTAATCACTAATCTCGTACCATTGCATAATCCTGAAGATTGATTTATATTTCGAAGTAACATAACTGACACACCAATCTTCAAACGCAACTTGTGATTTGAGATTCCAGAAAAATGAATGCTATTTAAAAAAATCCGTAGAGAAAATTTGCTCATAAGCATTATTGTTTTCATATGTTTTGCAAATGCTATCAGAACTCAAGAACTCTTTTTCCTCTCCAGGAAGCAAGGATAACATGTAATCATTCGCCGCTTCCACAACACTATGAGTAGGTGCAAGAATAGCTCATTTCTCAAGGAAATTTTGGGGTCGAATATAAGAAAAAACACGTGAATTTATCAAATATTTACTCATATCAGATCCACAAGTTCTATGGTTATTTTGCATGCTTTTTCATTGTCCTTCTTCATGATCTCTTTAACAGAACTTTTTGGAAAGGCCTCGCCAATGACATCTAAGAATCATCAATCAAACATTTTTAATTAAGAGTGAATTTAAACAACATAAATTGGAAAAACAATAAAGATTCATACCTACTGTTCGGGTTTCTAAACCAGGACATGAGATAATTTCTTCGAAGGCAGTAAATTCAAAGCCATACATAGGGATTGAGACTTTAGGACAAAGTTTGATTGTAGTAAATTTATGGATGCTCAATCGATATGCATGTTTTGTAGCCCGATTAGTTCCCTGATTTTGACCTATTTGAAAGTTTTTTAACAAATAAATTACTCTCTCTTTTAGCATGTTTTTGCATCCACTAATTTGACTATGTGCAACAGTAGTCTGGATCCTTGTAAACTGAAAATGAATCATGAGAGAAAAAAATGTTAGAATTAAATAAATTTGAATTGTAAGCATATTATAAGATTTTAAAAAATATAAAAAAAACTCATCAATGAAGAATATATATATATATATACCAATTTTATGTAATAATATGATATGTTCTTAAAATACCTTATTATCTATCAAAACCATCTCCATAAGGCTATTTTTCTGTGGATAATTTCTTTAAGGTACAAACCATAATCTGATAACTCGAACTCTTATTGCACATGTCTCCTTGGATGGATCAATGTCAGCAATTGCAAGGTATTCCATGTCCACTTAAAAATGCATAAAAAATAATTAGGTTAGAATATTATGTAAAGAAAATTGTAATGTTGAATTTTGAAACACAATATCATATAAAATATACAATTCAAAAACTGAGAAGGGTTGGGGTTACAGAAGCAAGCATGCAAGAATATAATAGTTAGAGGTTGAGATTTATAATGACTAATAAAATTGAAGTTCTCAAATAAGGCATATGTAAAAGTAACCATCATTTGCATGATTATAGTTTTTGCATGATTGCATGATCATAGATTTACAAGATTTAAGTGTAACTGCAATTTGACATTAATTATCAAATCACATTAATTCTTTTGGCATGACTCATGTTACTAAATGTAGGTTTCATATGTAATTATTAATTGAGTTTTTCAAGTCGATCATATGAAAATTTAGTATATTAAAATATAAAAAGTATATAATAAAAAAAAGTTTATTATGTAAGATTTAAATTTAAAAAGTATATATGTAAACAAAAATATCATGTATAACATTTAAAAAGTATATTTATAAAGTTTACATGTAAACCAATATATAAATAATAGAATTTATTTATACAAGATATTTTAAAAAATTTATAGATGATATTTTTTATATTTATACATGATATTTTAAAAAATTTATAGATGATATTTTTTATATTTATACATGATATTTTTAAAGTTTTATAGATGATATTTTTTAGATAATATTATGGTTATTAAAAATGATAATTGTAATTGTTAAAATTATATTCCTTCAATACTATATATTTCTAATAAAGAAAAAAGCTTACATATATAATAATAGTAGTGGCAAAAAAAGAAAAAAAAAACACTTAATAAGAAAATTTAATGTGCCAAATTTGAGAATGTATTATATATTTAAATTAGATTTTAAAATATAAACAGTAGCATTTATTTATACATTATATTTTTAAAATTTTATACATGATATTTTTCAAATAATATTGTGGTTATTAAAAAACATGATCTAATTATTAAAAGTATTCTTTCAATAATATATATTTATAATAAAAAAAATACTTACATATATAATAATAGATTATCTTTAAAAATAACATTTAATAAGAGAAATAAATGTTCAAGCTTTGTATGAATAATATATATTTATAATAAAAAAAACTTACATATATAATAATAGATTATCTTTAAAAATAACATTTAATAAGAGAAATAAATGTTCAAGATTTATTTATACATGATATTTTTGAAATTTTGTACATGATATTTTTCAAATAATATTGTGGTTATTAAAAAACATGATCTAATTATTAAAAGTATTCTTTCAATATTATATATTTATAATAAAAAAAACACTTACATATATAATAATAGATTATCTTTAAAAATAACATTTAATAAGAGAAATAAATGTTCAAGCCTTGTATGAATAATATATTTATAAATAATTTATATATTTGAATCTATCATGTGTTATTTTAAGAAATTTAATTAAAATTCACATATTATTTACTAATATCTATTATCAACATAATTAAATCAATATCATTAAATAGCCACATTAATTAACTTTAAAATTGTAGTTAGTATATATTTAATTTGTAAAATTAAAATAAATTTTTATCTAAAAAAAGGAAAAAAATACTTAATGAAAGAATTAAATATGCAAATACTGTATGAATGACATGTGGTACTTTTGGTCTTACTTTTATATATATAAAGATACTACCACTTCATATAAAATTTTGACAAAAATACCACTTTCCTTATAAAACTTCATTTTCTACCACAAATCAATCATTACTCATTTATTACTTTATACCAAATTCCAAAGATTTGTCTTTATGCATTAATTTCCAACCTAATTTATTTCTTCCACTCCAAATAGTAATTATATCCGGATAAAACGTAAACTGATCAAAATCAGGCCCAACATGCTTCCGTAAAATTAATTAAATCTCTTAAAATTCATACCTTTCTTTGACCGTAGCAGCACCGGGTAAGATGGTTCACAACGCCACCAGTTGGAAAATAACTGCCCCAAAACCGTTTTACAAACAACTCCTTACTGTTCAACTTCGACACTCGGGGAAGATGATCTGCAAGTTATCCAACTCATTCAGCAACTGTACAGCACAACCTTGGTTCTTTTCCTACACCAGGTGTATAAGATACTCCTTCTAAGGGATGAATTAACAATACTAAGAACACATATTGAAAGCAAAAGTCTTTCTTTTATTAAGAACTTAAACAGAATATTTATTACATCAGTAATCTCCTATTGGGAGGAGAATACTTGTTTAGCCTCTCATATGAGATGAGGCCTGCACTCTAAAACACATAAACTAAGAACACTCAAAATATTACAAAAATTTTATTTGTAAGAAAACTAAGAGGAATGGTCGATGTCCTCAGCTTCCTTCTATCTCTCTATTTATAGATTGAAATCCGGACTTGAAATTCGGATTCCAAAACTCGTTGATCACCAGCTGGCTTATTCCTTTAGTGCTCCCATATGATAGTTTGTTGAGAAGTCACTTTCAGCTAGTTAGTGCTCTTTCTTTTTTTCTTCCCCTTGACCCATCTCATGTGATGGTGGTTGGAGTTGTCGGGAATCAATTATTTTTTCACATGGCTCCGTCCATGTGATATTTGTCTTTTCTCGTGACTCACCCCATGTTTGTTTGTCTGGGTATCTTTCTCTTAAAAAATAGGTCTGCGTGGTCCCCGCGGATAACGTTTCTTTTATGCTGGACCCCTCTCTCTTTCAGACCCTTGTTCCTGTCGGTTGGGTTTGGGTCGGAATCCTTTTCCAAACTCGGGCTCCTTCTGATCATGGCATGCTTGACAGATCCGATCGATCCATCAGCCTACATGCGTCATATTACAGAATTTCCGGTATGTTTCTTTGCTTACCAGAATCTTGTTTTCCTAGAGGTTTCTTCTTTTTGTCTCGAAGAGTTCCTCTACAAATCCTGTTGTTGATCCAGTTATGAAATTCAGTAAGAAAGATCCACTTGCTGAATTTTGGAAAAACTTGAATGGATATTTGACTTTGTCCATTTCTGTTAGACAAACCCAAAGACCCCATGCTCTCCTTGTAGAAGCTTCATCTTCTGAAATCGCTCCTACTAGTATAGGAATTTCTTCCGGTGAAGCTGCCTTTATATTTTTTAAGGCATTTCCATCCGGTCTCCTTAGCTTGATGAAATGAAAAGTTTCGTTGAAGCCTTTCTTAGCTGGTTCTGGGGCCGCACTGATAAAGTATAGCTCCAGAATGTCGCCTCTGGACAAATATGGATTATTTGCCCATATCTCGTGAACGGCTTCCCCAATCCATTTCGGTAGTTTGAAATTTCTGGGAATCCAGGTGATATGGTATGGATTGAAGCTAACGCTCCAAAAGTATACCATTCTTGAACTTCGTTTGGATGACTTCCTGGTTTCATCCAAACTCTTGGATACTTTGCCGAGATATCAACCATTGTTCTTTCTGGGTTGATTCTCTTTCTGGTTACCAACTTCTCCCATTGCCTTTGATAAATCTGCATAGGAGAAATTTTTATCTCGTCAGTTTGAACCTTAGTTTTGTCTGTCTGTGGCCTAAAGTTCAACTCTCCCTCTTTTACCCCAGAGGTGCTGGGTTGACTTGAAGACTCGGGTTGTGACACCGGAGCTTCAACATTCATTACAGTTTGTACATCCTCAAGGAATGCATCACCTGTAACACTCTTGATTATGGTATTTGAATCCATAACCTCCGGGTTAGAGTCCTGTTCTCTAATCACTCATTTTTACACCGTAAGAGATGTAGCCTGGAGAAAAGGCTTATGCAACGCTTGGAACAATTGTCCCTGAGCGTATTGGCATGCTCGTATTAGACCAGAAACGGATTTCTGATCATCTCGTTGAAGTTGTCCAGCGACTTCGGTATTGAGACATAACGTCTCAAATTCTCATTTAAGACTCTCCAGGTTTTCCCTGAGATGTCTTACTCGTTTAAGAACCTCGTCAGCAACGCGTCTTTCCATCTCGTGTTAAGAAATTTGCAAGAACATTCTCATGAGATTTCACAATGACAATATCATAATCATAATATTGGCATTCAGCTTGCCATCTAAGTAATCTAGCCTTTTTCTAGTTTTGATTCACTTTTATTTTTTAGAAAAGCCTTGACACTTGAATTATCAATTTTCAAAGTAAACTTCTTAGCCAGAAGAAATAGGGGCCATTTTTTGAAAGTCTTTCTGACTGCGAAGAATTATTTCTCGTTGATATACCATCGATTTTCTTCTCCATCTGTAAACAGACCGCTGCAATATCTACATGACACTTCTTCGTTTGGTATGACTTTCATAAGAACTGCTGCCCACCAAAAATCACTGGCATATGTATAAAGAACTAGTTCATCCTCGTCCTGAGGTATAACAAGTTTCGAAAGCTTTTTACAGACTTCCTTAAGTTGCTTTATCTCTTCTCGATGTTCATCTTCCCATTTGAATATACCATCTTTTTTAAGTAATGGGCTGAACACCTTCCTGTGAAATGTTAGATTGTTGATGAACATTCCAGCAAAATTAACAACTCCAACAAAACTTCGAAGTTGTTTCTTGTCCTTGAGATCATCTGGAAATCCTTGTATCTTTTCTACAATATGACTTTATAGAATGATTCCAGATTCATTGATTTCAATTCTGAGGAATTCAATCTATCTCACAGTAATTAATGTCTTCTTCTCAGAAAACACTAATCCTTCTTTATGACAAACATCTGAAAATATCTCCAAATGTTTGAGATGTTCCTTCATATTCTTTGATGCGATGAGAATATCATCGATGTATACGAACATGAAGTTGAAATAATCTTTGAAAAGATTATCCATCTTCCTTTGATATATCTGGGGTGCGTTTGTCAATCCCATAGGCATAACATTCCAGACATAGTGACCCTGTGGTGTGGAGAAAGCTGTAAACTTCTTACTTTCTTCCTCCATCTTAATCTGGTAGAATTCAAACTTGCAATCGAACTTGGAGAATATCTTGGCACCTTTGATACAGTTAACCAAGTGTTCTCTACTCGGGATATAATATCCATCAAACTCCAAAATATTATTAATCCCTTTATAATTAATAACAAGTCTAGGTTTACCTCTTTTGATTTCTCCATGATTCCTCACAAGGAATCCCGGGCTGCTATATGGAGAAACTCCTGGTGAAATCAACTTAAGGTCCAGATGTTCCTTAAGTATCTTCTGCATATCCTTACGATCGTTCTGATTCATAAGGATTGGTTTGAGTCTCACAAACTCATGTTCCTTTCCAGGTTTAACCTTAAAAGATGCTTTGAGCTCGTTCCTATCCCACCATACTAAAAGATCTTCATTGTAATTCCTTTGGATCATTTTCTTGAAATCCTCGAGTGATATTTGTTTCACTGGTAACATCACTCTGTGGATTCTCCAATAGGGCTTTTCGCAATTCTGCAATAGTCTCTGGAGGAACTTGTTCTTCTTCTTGTATTCTGAATGAATACAAATTATTATCCCATCTCTTGGTATCTTTTTGTTTCGAAGCAAATTATCGAAATGATAATAAGGCATCACCAAATCTTCTTTTATCAGCCATCTTTGGATGTCGAAGTTTGGCTTCATCACCACGCTTGCTGCGAAAAGGAAAAGACATTTTTCTGTAAAATGCTTCCCGCAGTCTTTGGATAATAATCTTATGATCACATAACATTGTGAAAATAAGCATTCTTGTCTTATTTTCCTGTGTAAAATGCTTGAAAGTTTGTAGAAAATTATTTCCTAGCAAAACATCTGCTCCTGTATCATGGAAATAGATTGGTGGCGTCTTTACTTTATACCATGGGGTATCGTCTACGCCTCCGATCATAATTTCCGCTTGTTTGATTCCTCAATCAAGGATAATAATCCTTTTGGAGAAATCTCGTCATGCAATAGCTGGTAGATCTTCTCCAATTTCTTTAGAAAAAACCTCCTGTTTTGCAGTACATATTCCGGCTCCTGAATCTACATAGGCTGCAAAATATTCAGCTTTATTCAGTATATATCATTCCGATAGAAATATATATGGAGAATGGACTAGTAGTCATCTGATTCTATATCTTTTATCAGCTACTGTAAACTCCATTCCATTCTGTAATCTCTCTCAAGGCTTATGATCCTCAAGAAAGTTAATACCCAGTGTTAATTGTTCTGGGATCCTTCCTGCAATTCCTGTGATAGTCAGTTCAATTGCACCCATCTTTAGGCTTCCTTGAAATCTTCCGACTATCGGTTGTTGGAAGTAATATAGAACATCACAAGGAAAAATATTATCATTCTGGTTGATGTCGAATATTACTTCAACTTCTCTCCAGCCTTCTGGACATTTCAGCTCTCTTTGTGTTTTGAACACACCTGAGATTCGCTGAACACTAGGTCTTCTTTCTTCCTAACGATTGCTGCTTATCAGTCTGTCTTGTTGGAAATACATTCTCCTTGTCTTCATTATGAGGCTTTGACTTTTGTTGAAGACAGGTTGATCTTGTATTTTCATATCAATCTCCTTTATAGTTGGAGATTCAATGAGTTCTGGTAGAACCACTCTGGCGAAATCCTCAAATATTCTTGGGACTTCAATAAATTCCTTTCTCAAGAATACATCTGAATGATGTGTATTCGAGAGAGCATAGGAAATCTTGTAGGTGATCGAGTAAGGTCTATTCCCTTCTTTCATCAAATCTTCTCTTTTGAAATCTTGATGAAGGGTTAAGACTTTGTTGAAGTCTCGATCTCCCAAATTGTATGCAATTCGAGGATAGACATTGAATGTCAATTTCCCTGCATACAAGTTTCCTGTGACCGCTCCAAGGCATGAATCTTTGAGATTTGAGATTCACTTGCCAAATATTGCAAGATTGAGAGACGAATCAATTTCTTCTTTGAAGGTTGCTTTAATGATAACTCTTATGGCTCCGATGTGAATCCATGAAAGTGTATTTGTAACTTCTCTCTTGACTTTGCTTCTGATCTCCTGAACCTCTCGGTAAATGATCAACTACATCTCGATTAGGTTACCTGTGAATTCCATTAGGATGGTAAATTCTCCAGTAATAACTATGGATAATTTGGTGTTTTCTATTACGAAGCCCAAATTTATCCAATGTCTTTTCCATAGCTCCGATGGTAAAACCATCATACATCTGAAGCTTTGGATCTTCTTTCATAATCATCATTAGAGTTTTATGAGAAACTGTTGTGTGAGAGAGGAATCCTGACATATCTTCTCTTGTCGTTTGAAGAATTACTTCTTCACTCTGATTCTGATGTGAATTCACTTCTATCATCCGAATAGATCTCTTCTTCATAGATGTTTTCATCGGAGGATAAATCCTCAAATTGATACACCTGTATGAGATCTTGGTAATAGACAACTTCTTCAAATTCTGGTGTTACTTCGAACTGTCTTAAACCTCTCTTTTGGTTGTCTGGGCAATCCGTTGAGATATGTCATCTTGTTCCGCAAGTCCAGCAATTACAGTCTTTAAAACTTTCATTAGCTCGGGTATGAGCACACCTGAAAGTTCTTCTTCCTGTGGTTCTGCTGGTATCTCCTTGGTTTGAGCCTGATAAAGAGGTTCTACTCCTGCTTGGTGCTGGTCTTTGCCCTAACTTGTAACTCCGGGCTTTTTGTTTAGACCATATCCTTCTAGGTCTCCATGAAGACCCACGACTACCTCTTTTGTTGCTCCTTCCACGGCTATAAGGATGGCTTCTCTGCTTCCTTCTTTTGTGCTTCCGTGGTTGACCTTCTACGACTATTGGGATGTTATTTTCTTTGCAACATAGGGAAACCATTTTATTGATTCCTCGTAGTCTCTTGTAGTTCTTGTAGAATACTGTCTGGTGGCACCATTCAAATAACTTAGCCTTTAGGAATGACATCCTTCTGGCCACAGTATCCAAATCATCTGCACTCTTGTATTCCCTGATGAGCATTATTCTTCAGGGACTTGGTATCTTCGTAAAGAATAGTTGCGAAGCCTCTTTGTTATCCACCTTGGAGTTCCATCAGTTTTCAGTGAACAACTTGATGTATTCGTCAATATGACAAATATCATGTAACTCGAGGCAGTAGAGGGCTTGTTTGTATCTCTTTCTTTTTTCTTCTTCCAATCCCTCAAAATAGCCTATTCCGATAAAATGGATTTTGAATAATTTTGCCATATTATTGATAATTCTTTTTAATGACTCACCAGCAGTAACATTGTTCCTCATTTCTGGTGCTATCATATCCCACGTGATCTTTACAGATCCTTCAAGACTCATTTCTAATAGTAAAATGAATTCTTCATTCGTGAGATCAAGGGTTCCTACTGCAATCCTCATCGTCGATGCCCAATCATCAATAAGGACTTCTCGATTCCTGAAATCTGAAATATCCAGATTTAGCATTAATCCATACGGATGTATTGGATCTAGCTGTGACTTTCCATAAGGCATATTAATTAGATTTGGCCTTCTGGAACGTTGCCGAGTTCCTATAACAGTATGATCTCCTCTTGTAGTAAAATCTCCAGCGTGTGGCATTGGTTCATCCATATGATGTGAACCTGAACTTTCTACAATATTGGAATCTACCGGTGGTTGTGGAGGTAATCTTTGGTGTTGATCATGTGTAACCAAAGTTGAAGCATCTCCTGCATTCATCTTTAAATCTACAATACCTAATCCTGCGAAGGACTCAGCGAGTTCATGTAGATCTTCAAGATTCATCCTCTTCATATCCATCACTCTTAATTTATGATGGATTTTCCTTTGATGATGGCAATGTGCTTTTCATCTCGGGTCATTGGTCGTATGACTTCGGTTGGTTTTCCCATTTGGTGTAAATAGGGAACTGTTTCAAAATCTATAAGTTTTCTTCCTCCGGAAAGACTTGGTTTGTCCTCTAAATTCTTGACTCTTTTTTGAATATCATGAAGCATCTCAAGAGTTTCCTTCTAATATTTCACCATCGTCTCCATCTGATTCTGGATCTGATGGACTTGTGTTGGTAGATGATTATGGCGGTTGTCATAATTCTGTACCGTCTTCTGGATTTCTCTAAGATCAAGGGAGATCTTAGATGTATCTAGAAGTATCTCGCACCATTCAGGTTCTCCTCCTGTCATCAATGATTTTGATGAATAATTTTCTGGAGGTTCATTAGTTTGGTATATAACATCTGGTTGACCGCAAGGAAATCCATGTAATATATCGCTCGTCTATTGCATTGCCTCAAGGTTTCCCTGTCGGCTCCTGTGTTTTCTTGTTCAACATATTGGTTATTCCAATATGTCACCTGGTCTTGGTGTTCTTGTTCATACATCGTCAAAATTTGACGATATCTCCTATATGGTAAACATCTTGGACATTCGTCCAGATCCATATTTTCTTGAGAGATTTTCCTCTCCAAAGGTTAATTACATAATAAAAAATATTACTTAAAAGTTTTTAATAAACCTAGACTCTGATACCATTTTCAGGATCCGTGTATGTTTACGTTAAAATCCTTTTTAGATTCCATTTTTAGAGAATTCGTACGTGACATTGTTACTCATTCCAAACCACTATTTTTTAAACAGTATTGACATGAGAAAAGTATTCCAGCCTATATACTTATTCCAGAAGGAAATCAATCTTTAAAGGTGCTCCGAGATCCGATCAATATTTGGAGTAGGAATTATTAATTAAATTGGAAACTTTAATATAGATTGGAATTAATAAAAAGTGTTTGGAAGTAGTAAAAATTAAATGAATGAAAGTGGGGTCAAAGGGTTCAAAAGGTTCAAAATTCCTTTTGTTAAAATTTGTGGTATTTTTGTCAATTTGTTATATAAGGTGGTATTTTTGTATTTAATTATAGATAGTGTGGTAGGTTTGGAGGTTTACCCTTATAAATATATCCTTTATACAAAAAACATTAAAATAAAATACAAAGGTAAATGATTTTCTAACCACACCCCAACACCACCTCCACACCCCCAATTATTATTTTTCAACCAAATTGAATAAAGAAGAACCCTAACCCTAACCCACAAGCCCTAACCCTAAATTGGTTAGAAATCAATTCGATTGCAGTGTTCGATCTTAGTTCAAACAAGTTTTGGGAAGTTCGATTTCACATTTTCGAGCCTACAATGGATGAATTTTTGAACCTTAGTTCATACTCGGATTTTTGTACATTATTATGAATTTATTATGTTAAACTTGTTTAATGTTGTTTGAAATAAAATGTAAATTGTTTAGAAATCATGTTTATAAGGCTTTTTCTATGGAAATCAAGGTTGATGAAAATTTGAAAAAAAAAAAAAAAGAATCGCGCGAAACTGTTGAATATGGATGGGATACGTTCGGCTCTGGTCGGCCAAACGGAATGTGGTGTATTCGGCCAGTGGCCGAACATATTGATAGGTGTTTGATCATTAGCCGAACGAATTGAAAGGTGTTCGGCCAATACAGGCCGAACGTACTTCCTTGTGTTCGGCCTGTATTGGCCAATCGCGATTTTCGTAGATTTTTTTCTTTTACACTATATAAAAAAATAAATCGGTAGAACAAAACTTAAGAACTTACATTGCTCATCTCATGTGTTCTTTCTTGTTCCATAATGTTTTTTGACTGACTAAATGGATGAGTTTAAAGTTTTAGGTTTGTTTTTTAAATTTTAATGGAGTTTAAAGAAGAAGATAATGAGGATGAAGAAGGTGTGTAAAATGGGGTGTGTATAGTAATTAATTTAGATGGGTGTATTTGAAATTTATATTTAATATTATTTTTTGTTTCTTTAAATTATTAGTAAAGGTATAATTGTCTTTATTTATATAATTTCATTTATATTTAATTTTATGGAGTGTGTTTAGAATATGGTGGGGTGTGTATAGCTGGACCCCATATAAAGAGGGTAAACTTTTAAAGCCCAAGGAACCATTATTGGGGCAAAAATGTCACATTATAAAAAATATACCATTTACAAGATATCAAAGAGTATTCCTAACTCGGATGATTTTGATTTAAAAAAAAAGGAGTATTCCTAAACATCGATAATTATGTACATGGTGTGTATATATATATATATATATATATATATATATATATATATATTGTAATAATTATTTGTATATTTAGTTTCATGTATGGGATAATCTCATTTATATGATATCAGAGCATCCATATTTATTTACTAACTTGAGTGCTAAAATATAAGTGGTTTATTCAATTATACAAGGTAATCTCATAATATAAATATATGAGATGAAATCACAGTACTCATAAATCAAATCCAATTTTCGAAAACTCATATACGGATGTTTTTTCATGAACTCTATCAACTCTTTTTTACTTAGTTTCTCTCTAAAATTTGTCATGATCAATATCAAAATACATTATCTACCATGTGCATCTATAATATATTAGTATATTATGTACTTGTAAGAACTGTGAATACTAAATCCAATGTATTTTAGCACTCTGAAAAGGGCAATGCTTTTGATGCCTAAAAACATTGGAAATTCAACGTAAAGAGTAAAGAGGATAGTGGGAGGCAGGACAGAGATAGAGCTGTAAAGTGAACCAAAAGACAAATTTTTCCACTAACTAAACTTATATTATTTCTGCTTAAAGTCGAAATATCTAATATGGGTGGGGACATATTTGTAAATTGACCACAATTATTATTGATATATTTCCTATCAATTATTCAATTAACTGTTTCTACTCACAGCTTTTGCAAACATTATTATCATTGTGTTAAGTATGTAAGCAGTGGGCTCACTAATTATTTGTGTATAGTTTCCCTTTTCAATGGTGTAAAAGTATGTATGTTTTTCAATTAATTACATCTGCTTATAATTATTGTTATTGGATCCCACAACATTATAGTTTTCACCACGTATGATCAGTTGTAATAATTCAGTGGAATTGAACATGTTAAAGATACAGATGAATTTGAGGGGTATTTTAAATTAATATTTTTGAATGACTTCACATAATAAGAAGGAATATGAAACTTGCTTTAACAACTCTCTTGTAATCTAAAAAACTAGTTTGCAGATTCGTGTGTGTGAGCAAAAAAATTTGTGAACTAGGAGTATTTGATATAAGAAAAGAAAATCAAGAGTTTAATATGTATGGAATCTCATAATTTTATTTTATGTCTCTGATTCCACTGTAGTATATAATAACCCATAATAGAGCTACCAAATGGACCTAATTGGGCCAATTAAATTATTTTTCAATAAATTCATTATGACTCAATCAATTCGCTAAACAGGACTGAAAATTAAGGTCAAATAAGATTCTCTGATACATAAAATAAATGAAACATTATTTAAATTTTAAAAAAAAATCCCCATTTAAAAAATGTTGGATGATTTTAGAATAACTAACGATGGCTTCAAACAAAGTCAGTTCAGATAGCCACAGCAGAAAGGCCCAAAAACAGGCCTCAAATGCAGGCTTCTCTACTGAGCTTTACACAGTTATATTGCCTTAAAGGGGCTTCTATTTCTATCTATTTATACGTTGTCTTTTCCTCAACGTTTTATTTTTATGGTTTGGTTTATTTTGTTTTGCTTAGTATAAACACTTTTATCAATGTTATTTCTTAACAAGAATACCCTTTTCAAGTCTTAATGCAAGTAAAATATTTAAAAATAATATACTTATGACATATAGTTTTATCAAAGTATTATACATCACTTTTTTTAGACAAGTATTAGAAAGTAAATTAAGCAATTAGAGAAAATTAGTCTTTGAAAAATATGGATTTATTTTACAGAATTTGATTGCACCATATGAATCATGATATTATATTAGTTGATTATTTGATGTTTATAAATCATATATTTTACAAATGTTTTTGTCTAAAACTTAAAATACATTTTCTTGATTTGAAATCGATGGAAATTTATAATAACCTTTATAAGAGAATCGATGAACAGTGTATATTACAAATCTATACTATACTAATAGCAGGTAAGTTGGAAAAATTTACCGGAATGCCATTTTCCCGCTCAAAAATGTTACATCACAATGCTGACTGTGTAAATATTTTTTTGTTCTTTTAATGTTTCATGACTCAATAATTTTTAATCTATCTTTCTCTCCAAGCCTCTTGAATCAAGCTTACCCTACAAGCCATTAGATTGTTTTTTTCTCCAATGATTTTAAATTAGGCTTCTCCTACAAGCCATTAAATTGTCTTTCTCTCCAAAACTCTTGAATCAGACTTTCCCTACAAGCTATTGGATTATATAAGTAAAGATGTGTGTGGTTGTTTCAACAAAAACACTTTCACATATATGAGATGGTCTTCTAAATTTTCGTCGTAATAAATTTTAGTTCTCCTCCTTTTTCCTCTTGTTTTTTTCTTCTCTAATCTATGATGAAATTTTTGTACCTTCCCAATATCAATTGTTAGGAGTTTATGGTTAGGATGGATTCATTCATATGAAAATTTGAGTTATATCAATCAAGGTACATACCTCAATTGTCTGTATATTCATGAATTTTCATTTTGATTACCGGAAAAATGAAAAAAAAAAAAAACTACCAATTCAAAGAATTGAGAATAAAAGTCAAGTATTTATTGGGTTTCCTAAGAGCTTTTTGATGATTCTTCTGTAGGAGCACAATTAACTTTTGAAAATTCACAAGCAGCCAACAATTGAAAAAAGAAATGAGCTAATTAAGTATAGTGCGAAGGAATTTGGTCTCATAATCAGTAACTTGACATTCTAAATATTGAATTGGAAGTTAGAGAATTATATAAAAAAGTTCTCTTCAAAAGATAGATACGATTTTATAAAACAATCGGTGAAACAACTATTCCATGATCAATAGACATATACGTAAAATTCCAAACAATAATGATTGAAATATAAAATCAGACATATACAACTTTATATTGTACTATTACAAATAGTGTTATTCAACAGTGTGTATATATATATTTACAAATAGTGTTATTCAACAGTGTGTATATATATAAATATATATGTGATGCTCATATATTATGTAATTATGATTAAAATTATACTATATTAAAGTAATTGAATTATATTGCAAGACGCGCAACGCGCGGGTACAATGCTAGTTAGCTATAAGAATAAACAATCTATTCAATATTTGACACTACAAAAAAATAAAAAAAAAATCCAAATATTAAACACAATATCATATGTCTAATTCTAACACCATAAACAGATCATATAAGAAAACTATAAAATGATTCAATTGAATTTTTTTTCCCCTAATGTAACATGTCATCCCTTCAACTATGACCTTTATTTTGTTTATATCTTTTTTTATATCAAAACGAGTACATCTTAATTATTGCCAGAAACTAAATATTAAAAATCCAAACTCAAGTAGTATAGAATATAACTAGAGTACAACATATACTACAACTTATTCCAAGAAATGTGATCTCCAGATTTATGCCAAGTATGAGGCAGACATCCTCTCGTCGTCACTATCATTTCCTAGCAAACGAAACACCCTTATCGATGCTTCCACCCAACTCTTTCTTCGCCTTCTCCAAGCCAACCCTACCAACAGCAGAAGTGAATATCCAAACACTTATCATAAGTAAAATCATAACTGGATGATGATATTGAGAATTTTATGTCAGACCTTTCATATTCATTTAGTGGACCGAGTGGGTAGATCTCCTCGACTCCATTACGTCCAATCCGCACTTTTGAAGCAAAGAACGGAAGTTCAGTTACCTGAGATGTAACTCCGCATGAGTTAACAGAAAAACGGCAAAAGTTGAAATGATGCAGTTGAGTAATATCACAGGAAAATCCCACAAATAGAACGCGTAAAAACATGCCTGGGAAGACACGAATGCACATTCGACCACGCCAGCATCTCCCCTCAATCCCCTCAAGCAAGCATCAGCAAACTTTACAGCTGCATATGCCTGCATTGTTTATTCACTTTTTTTTTTCTCAATTTTGCTAATAATTCTCCTTGCATTTCTAAAAAAAAAAAACTTGATGAGGTGGTAACAAAAACAACTAGCTATGTACCATCGAAAGAGTTGCAGAACCTGCACCTGCTTTGGCCTGCAATAGAAATCATCAATGTCTGATCAAGCACTGCACCAGCATCTTTGAAAGTAGGAAGGATGGTTTAGATATTTGCCAGTGTTCAGTTAATGGACTAACAATCATAGGCATTTATTGCCAGGGCCACTTGAAAGTATCAAGTTATTAAGAGCCAAGACATATCATATCAAAGTGAAATATATATTCATGCTTTTGAAAACTTGCTCAATTATAAACAATGTTATTGTTTTTATTTAAATAAACAAAAAAGAAACATGTTATTATTAAACAAACACACAAAAAAGAAATTGTTTTTATTAAACATGTTATTGTTTGAAAGATTAAGTTTGCTGTTTTAATTGATTTTCAATTAATCAAGCTCCAAAATACTTTACCAATGTTCACCCAACTAATACATAAATAAACACCCAACTAATTACTGCACCTTTTGCCAAGTAAGAAAAGGGTGACCCCTTGGTGCATGCATGACTTTTGAAGACAGACACGTATTTCAGGACGTGAAAAAAAAATGCTTTATACCCATTCCTCTCACAAGAATTTAAGTAATTTCTCTAATTTATACACAAATAACTCATTCTACACAAGCACATTTTGTATCCAAAACCTGAAACATGCATCAGGCACCAAAAATGAAGCAAAAGAGGCCTGAGTATTTGTTTATCAACACCACAGAAGATTGCTATATGAAGCAATACTAACCCTCCTGTAAAAAAGAAAGGAATATTTATTTTAGACCTACAAGCCTACCTCAACAACTTCAGTCCCGCCATTCTGGATGCGAGATGTCAGATACTCAACCTCTTCTTGGGTGAAAGAGCATGCAGGTTTAACCTACTTAATGAAAGGGTGAGATACAATCGGTTACATGAACTCTTAAATCACTAACAATGAAATTATGTTATTATCTTGACCTGTGAGAGTAGAGGTAAAATTGTCACACCAGCATGGCCTCCTACGACTGGAACATCAACTTCCCGAGGATCTAGCCCCAAAATTTCAGCCTTAACATACAAGAATTGCAAACAAAAGGTGGGTCAAATAAAGCATAATGACTGAAGCTACATTATTGTGTCACTCCATATTGAAGAGTGATGCACTTATCTAGAAGTGTCTAAATAGTGTAGGAGAAGTTAGGAGCATTCTAGAAAAATCTTCTATGTGAAATGTAGGCAAGTCTAATTAAGAAATAGTGTAGAACATTTAGAGATCCTCCTACACCTATAGATAGGACACTTGGGAATCATTTGTAAACGAGCCAAAAACACTTGAGCTAATATAATCTATGTCTTTTGGAGAGAACTACCCCACTCTAAAAATTGCTCTCTATATTCTACACACTATACACATCAAAACACGAAATCCTTTTCTACATCACTATCACTAAAAGCACTCACTACACTCAAAACACATGTAACTCAATCAATAGCCAAATATAAAAATGAAACTCAATCAATAGTATAAAAATGAAACTCAATCAACTCATATTGTTGGTATCTCTAATAAAACATGCATAACATCGGAAGAAAATAAAAGTCCACTCTTTATTAAAAAAACATGACATGTAAATGCCTGCACCTCCTATATAAAGAATGAGACCAGTTTTGAGATTTTTTAAAACCTACGACCAGTTTTGAGATTTTTTAAAACCTACTAATCTCTAATAAAACATGCATAACATCGGAAGAAAATAAAAGTCCACTCTTTGTTAATTGTTAAGAAAAGGAATGAGACCAGTTTTGAAATTTTTAAAAACCTATTAATCTCTAATAAAACATGCATAACATCGGAAGAAAATAAAAGTCCACACTTTGTTAATAAAAGATATGTAAATGCACTACACCTATTTAAAGAATGAGACCAGTTTTGAGATTTCTAAAAACCTACCACCTCCTATATAGAATGAGACCAATTTTGAGATTTCTAAAAACCTACTACATTTTGAGATTTTTAAAAGTGAAAGTTTTGGAGCTTTTAAAAGTGAAATTTTTGGAGCTAATTGAAATATAAATAAACTACCAACAGGTGACGAACCTATAAGAACTATTTCAAAACACCTATAACCAATTCTACCTTTCTAACACCACTCCATAGAGAGATGCCTAGCTAAGTATAAAAATGAAACTCAATCAATAGCCAAATATAAAAATGAAACTCAATTAATAGCCAAGTATAAAAATGAAACTCAATCAACTCATATTGTTGGTATCTCTAGTATAAAAATGAAACTCAATCAACTCATATTGTTGGTATCTCTAATAAAACATGCATAACAACGGAAGAAGATAAAAGTCCACTCTTTATTAAGAAAGAAAACATGTTCATATTGTTGGTATCTCTAATAAAACATGCATAACATCGGAAGAAAATAAAAGTCCACTCTTTATTAAGAAAGAAAACATGTTCATATTGTTGGTATCTCTAATAAAAAATGCATAACATCGGAAGAGACCAATTTTGAGATTTCTAAAAACCTACTAATCTCTAATAAAACTCTAATAAAACATGCGTAACATCGGACACTCTTTGTTAAGAAAACATGACATGTAAATGCACTGCACCTCCTATATAAAAAATGAGACCAGTTTTGAGAAATCTAAAAACCTACTACCAATGGACGGTTTTGAGATTAAAGAATGAGAACAATTTTGAAATTTCTACAAACCTACTACCGGTTTTGAGATTTTTAAAAGTGCACACCTCCTATATAACGAATGAGACCAGTTTTGAGATTTCTAAAAACCTACTACGTTTTGAGATTTTTAAAAATGAAATTTTTGGAGCTAATTGAAATATAAATCAACTACCAACAAGTGGCAGGTCCTATAAGAACTATTTCAAAACACCGGCAGATCCTATAAGAACTATTTCAAAACACCTATAACCACTACTATCTTTCCAAGACTCCATAAAGAGATGCCTAGCCAAGTATAAAAATAAAACAACACCGGCAGATCCTATAAGAACTATTTCAAAACACCTATAACCACTACTATCTTTCTAAGACTCCATAAAGAGATGACTAGCCAAGTATAAAAATAAAACACCAAAAGTGGCAGGTCCTATAAGAACTATTTCAAAACACCGGCAGATCCTATAAGAACTATTTCAAAACACCTATAATCACTACTATCTTTCTAAGACTCCATAAAGAGATGTCTAGCCAAGTATAAAAATGAAACTCAATCAATAGCCAAGTATAAAAATGAAACTCAATCAATAGCCAAGTATAAAAATGAAACTCAATCAATAGCCAAATATAAAAATGAGATTTCTAAACACTTCTATCTACTTCGTAAAGAGATGCCTAGCCAAGTATAAAGATGAAACTCAATCAATAGCCAAGTATTAAAATGAAACTCAATCAATAGCAAAGTATAAAAATGAAACTCAATCAACTCATATTGTTGGTATCTCTAATAAAACATGCATAACATCGAAAGAAAATACAAGTCCACTCTTTATTAAGAAAACATGACATGGAAAATAAAAGTCCACCCTTTATTAAGAAAACATGACATGTAAATGCACTGCACTTGAGACCAGTTTTGAGATTTCCCAAAACCTACTAATCTCTCTAATAAAACATGCATAACATCAGAAGAAAACAAAAGTCCACTCTTTGTTAAGAAAACATGACATAAAGAATGAGACCAAAACATTTCTAAAATTCTACTACCAATGTACCGGTATTGAGATTTTTGAAAGTGCACCTCCTATATAAAGAATGAGACAAATTTTGAGATTTCTAAAAACAGATTTTTAAAAATGAAACTTTTGGAGCTAAATGAAATATAAATCAACTACCAACAAGTGGCGGATCCTATAAGAACTATTTCAATACACCTATAACCACTCCTACCTTTCTAAGACTCCATAAAGAGATGCCTAGCCAAGTATAAAAATGACTCAATCAACTCATATTGTTGGTACCTCTAATAAACCATGCACAACATTGGAAGAAAAAGAGATGCCTAGCCAAGTATAAAAATGTAAGAGATGCCTAGCCAAGTATAAAAATGTAACTCAATTAACTCATGTTGTTGGTAACTCTAATAAACATACACAACATCAGAGGAAAATAAAAGTCCACTGTTTATTAAGAAAACATGACATGTAAATGCAGTGCACTTTCCCATGAATATAACCTACAACCAACCTCCTATATAAAGAATGAGACCGGTTTTGAAATTTCTAAAAACCTACTACCGATTTTGAGATTTATAAAAGTGAAATTTTTGGAACTAACTTAAATATAAATAAACTACCAACATGTGGCAGATTCTATAAGAACTATTTCAGGAACTCAGAAGTGTGTCCAAGCAAGCATACGAGAGATAGAGGATGGAAAATTCAACTCTCAAGTAAATAGAAAAGTCAAAGATATGAACAAACCAATAAGTGCATAGAGCTACTATGTGGCGGATTCTCTAAGAACTATTTCAGGAACTCAGAAGTGTGTCATGCAAGCATACGAGAGAGAAAGGATGGGAAATTCAACTCTCGAGTAAATAGAAAAGTCAAAGCTAGGAACAAACCAATAAGTGCTCTCTCTAAGGATACAAGCAGGCCAATCAAATTCAGCAAAGATTTCAGGTTCAGGTGGAAAACTCACAACCATAAGAAAAAACTACAGAGATTAGATACTAGCAGCAAGATCTCTTACCACAAATGTATTAGCTCTGACTACATCAAGCATTGTAACTCCTAAGAGTCGCCTTGGATCATAGGTCCCAGCCTTCTTGAAAACCTCTGCTGCAATTGGAACTGTGGAGTTCACAGGGTTACTAATCAAATTGACTATGGCCTTTGGGCAACATTTAGCAACTCCTTCACAAAGCGTCTTTACAATTCCTGCATTAATGTTGAAAAGATCATCCCTCGTCATTCCAGGTTTCCTGGGAACACCAGCAGGAACGATTACAAGGTCCATGCCAATCAGTGCATCCTCCAACTGATTTTGACCCAGAAAACCACGAACCTAGATTTCAGAAGATTCAGTCAAGTTCTACTAGCTCAGTTCAAGTAAAATGTGAATTAATACTTTTTAATGGTTTTAGAACAAATATGCATTTAATGAAATGGTTCATGCTTCAAGAGATGTTTGCAAAAGGATTGTGAAAGACATGTTTCATCATCTCATAAATGTGTTTTTTTATGGTTAGATTTGAAAAAATGTACAGAAATAGATAACAGGTAACACTTGTGCAAAGACATTGGTATATTAAGTATAAAACTAAAGGTGGATATGTCATTTAGGAATTCAAGGTTGCGGAAGCTTATTAATGGGGAAGATAATTGGCTGCTTTAGTATCTTAGCTTTCACTAAGAGCTGAATTCTTTTTTTTTTCTTTTTTTTTTTTGCCTTTTCCTTGAATCATGGAGAAATACTATTTAAATACAACCTTAGAAATATGAGTTATTGCATTCCCTAGTTGTAAAAACTCTTGTTTGTTCTTTACAATGCTAAGCATCAACATCAGAATCCTAGCAAAATAATTTGTGCTAAATTGTATTTACTTACTTCCAAAGTTTGAATTAAACCTAAACAGGAAATATCTAGATTTTTCATTCAAATAAGATTTTATTCCTACTCTGCATACTACCAGTTCTTCAGCACATAACAAGCTACATATTATGACACATGTTCCAAATACAGCCTATTCAGACAAGTACATTCAACATAAGAATGTAATCACAAAAGACAAAAAGAGGGTGACATTTAACCCAAGAATTGTTAGATAATCCTATCTATCAGGCAAAGCTTTTTCACAGGAACCTGGAGCTATAAAGAAGAAGAACCTAAAATTCGATTCATTTTTCCTGTTCCATCCCCACCTTTGAGGCTTATCACTAAAGCTAAATAATGCATTGCCAAGAAAAGGTTCAAACAAAGGCCAGCACTTGGCATCTTATCGAATTATCAATGCCACACACCAATCAATTGAAATTGTTGAACTAGAAGAAGACTACAATCAATTTGGTCTAGCAAAAATTAACAAAAAAGTGAGTACTACACTATTGGACTCTGAAGAGGGATAGAAATATTATATTACCACAGCACCAGTGTCCATGTGGCTTATATCTGCTGTGACCCCTGGAGTGTTAACCACATCATAAAGATGAAGTACCGAAACCAGGGGATTCATCTTCATCAGCATTGCCAAAGGCTGGCCTATGCCACCAGCTGCTCCCAATATTGCCACTTTGAAACCTGGCGACCCTCCTTTTGCGCGGCAATCCTCGCGCCATAAACTCCCTTCCACCTGTTAACCCAATATCAAACAGAAATCATAAACCCTATCTGTGAATACTTTGACTCTTCCACCAAAAAATCTCCAATTGAAGTCAATACAAAATCAATCAGCCCGGAAAAGTCAAATTTTCAAAATTCCAATAAGCTCACACGATCAACCACTTCGTCTACCCTAAAAATTATAGTTTCCTCCAGCTAAAGCATTTTAACAAGTAGATGACAATAAACCAAGGAAATTTGAAGTTTGTTATTGAATGTATTTAATTTTCCTTTCTTCACCAAAATCATTGTATCAAAAGGAGAAGAAGGTCCAGAAGTTGGGAACTTCAGCAATTATACTCATCTGAATTCAAATACTGAAACAAATCACTAAAATTACTAATTCTTCGCTCAGTTCATTCAAGAGAGAATAATTCAAAGAGCACGATTCTACCTGCAAGTGATTAGTTGGAGGATTAAGGTGAGCTGAAATTCTGGAAATTCTTCGATTAATATCCTCACCCTGCTGCATATCTCCACTCGAACGAATTCAATTCGTCTCCAAAAACTGAAAGCAGCAAATTGTTTGAAATTGCAATAACACGAACTGAAATAAAGAACACTATATGAGTAGACGATCGGAATTATTTAATTTTTTAGGGGTATGAAAATAAATACCACGTCAGAGGCTCATTGAGATGCGTGGATAAGGATTTGATCTGGACTGAGACAGTATGGGCTGCTTTGGGATATACATAGAAATTCTATTCATCTCAACTAATATCAAACTAATATTTCTCTTGACATCCACAATATATTTAATTTTTCTGTTTATTTTTAGTATTTTTTATTTTTTTACAATCACCGTATCTCCACTACCTTTATTATCTCAACCATCAACCCTTTCTTTCTCCAAACCAAAACACCATTCTTCATTGTTTCATAAACTGTGAATTTCAATTATTTGCCGTACAATATTTAGATTGAAATAAATAATTAAATTTTCTATGAGTATTCATACATTTTATTTAAAGTTATTTTGTATTTAAAAATTTTAAATTTTTTTTTATCCCTTTACAACCATGTTTCTCTTTTTTTCTACATTTGGTACTTCGATTAATTTGTATTGTATAAATACAAAAAAAAATTGTATTGTCCTGTGTCCCTCAATATCGGAACGATTTTTTTGATTTATTTTAAGGAGATGTATTTATTACCTCACAAACTCAATTTTCTTATAATGTTAATTATTTTAGTGAAATATTTCGAGATATTAAAAAATTGTTGAAGAATTAAATGAGCAAAAAGATAAATTTGAATAATTTTTAAAAATTAAATTTAGAATTTAGAGTGTATAAAATCTCTTTTTGTATACATATAAGGAGAATAGAAAAGTGATTGTTGGAGGCTATAAAAAAGGCAAAAAAAAAAGTTGACTTAGAGCATGGCCAGCAACGCGCCAGTGTAGTGCCCACCGCCAGATTTCTTCTCCCAACAATACTCCACATTCTGTGCTATTGTGGAGATCTGTTTATTTGGGCTAGATGGGGTGCTGCACTGTATTGGCGCTATCCTTTTTTTTTTTTCCTTATGTTTGTTAATAATATAATATTTGAAATAATACAAATGTTAATTTTACAACATAAATTGTAATATAAAAAATTAATTTAAAGTAACACAGGAGGTAATTTGAATGACCTAGATGATAATATAAAAATTTAAAATATATACAAATGATCATTTCTCAACATGGATAATAAAAATTAGAGAATCGAAAATATTACATAAAATTACTAAAAATAGATTAAAATACATGAAAATACATATAAAATTACTGAAAATAGATTAAAATACATGATAATAACTGAAAACTGATTAAAATACATAAAAACAAAACATAAAATTACTGAAAATAAGTTTTTGTTTTTGTTTTCATTTTACATTGAGTTTCAATCAATTAATGATATTAATTTTTATTTATTAAATTTAAAATACAAAAGTTAAAACTATATTAAATAATGTTTATATGTGTAAATATGTTATCCAATTACAACAAAATTTTAAAAATATGATTAAATAAATTATTAATTAGAAATAATATGGAATATTCCTTTATTGTGTAAAATTTAGTGCAGACTTCTGGAAATGAAATACTGTTTCTGCACTAAAGTAGTGCAGACTGCTGGAGATGCTCTTAAAAAGTTAAAATAGAGAATTCAAATGTATAATGGTTGTAAAGAGAAATAATGTGGCTGTTAATAGAACTACTCATACATATAATAACATCAACAAGAATATCATGATTTTATTTAGGAAGAAAAATATATAAATGGTTATTTGTTGCTTTTCTATTTATCACTTAAAACTAGCTTTTCTATTTTTAATGATTACTCTCTTATCATTTCTTATTCTTAATTATTGCTAATTATATCAAAAATTCATTTAGAAATGATATTAATTAATTTATCATTATTTGTTGTGTGATATTGAATTATTGATTCTGAGTAAAAAAATATTCATCATAAATTAATAAATTACATAAGAGAGTTAGATGAAAAGAATATGAACTAGAGAAATCATATGATAAAGAATGAGATATCATTTCTTGAATGATGAATAACTTGGAGGAAAAACCCTATATTTCAAATAAGGAAATCTCTCTAATACAAAAGTCTTAAATCCTAATTACATGAGACATTTAGACCCACTAAGAATATCCACATCAACTACTCTCTTGGTATGATTAATCATAACACGAGTATTCCGAGTCGATAGTACATATCATGACGTCAAATATATTTTTGATCAATATTTATATAATTTTATAATAATTAAATTGTAATATTTCCACATAAATTAATAATCATATTAATTACTAGAATGATTAAATTAAACTACCACAAGCAATTATATTTTACTCCAAATATTAAAATGAAATCTATTATTTTGTATATTAAAAATAAAATAATATTAAATGAGATGATATGTTATTGTATAACTATAGAGAGAGAGAGAGAGAGTAAATGGCCAAGCCTATATAGAGTATATGGGGCGCCGAACCCTATATAGACTATATATATATAGTCCAACAACTCATCTTTATTATAATTTATTTTATTGAGTTCATTATGAATTCATTTTCGTAAATTTTACGAAATTCATGGAAATTGTACTAGTTACGATATATATTACTACTTGAAATTAGTTGTTTTAAAAGAAGGATAACATAATGCAGTCAAAAAAAAAAAAAGGATGGATTACATAATGAAACAAAATTGTTACATTTGTAATAATCATCTAAGATTTGAACGTATGATAATAATCTTTATTTTAAATGGGGAGACAATTGGGTGAGCAAATGATTACAGAAATAGAGAGACACGAATTGGCTGGGAGTTATCAGTTACGCAACTGCATTCATTTTTAAAGTAAAGATAAAGAATAAAACAAATATACAAAGTCCTAATAAAAAAACACAGCAAACCACACTGACCAATCAGGGGCATTATAAACATTTTGAAAACTCTACACTAACTTTTTTTTTTTTCAACTCTTTGAGACTTTATCTTTCTCGTGTGTATGCGTAAATATATATAATTACATAAATGTATGTGTATATTAATAAAATAATATATATTAAAAAAGTGTTAAAATCAAATATTCCCTATTCAAAAAAAAAAGATGGAAAATAAATTATTTATGTTGGCCCGTCCAATAGTTGAACTTGTTTCAAGTAATTTCACTAATACATATATTGGCGGTTGCACTTGCACCATTGACCATATCATCACTTAAAAAATAGAAAGAAAAAAAAAACATTGATTGTTGTATATATCTTGAACTAATTCAAATTGAAATCAACCTTGCCGACATATCATGTTCCTTTACTTTGCTTGTTAATGCACTTTCATCTTTATCCATTAATCATCATTATACTCATAATAAATTATCAATTATTGAATTATGTATATAATGTTTGGTAAGGTAGATTACTTATTTTTAGTTTTCTTTTTTCCTAGGGAAACATTAAAAATTCTCACATTTGATCATAGGTCTGGATGAAATATAAGTTGAGAAATATGCTTCGATCGTAGATCTTTCAATTGAATGAAATGTAAGTCGAGAAATATGATTGAGTTGTAGACATCTATGAAAGAAAGTTAGCGGAACATATCTTACCAACTCAGTTGTAATTTTGAGTTTTTCTTATGCACAATAGTTCTACTTTAGGCCACTCTTAGTATAAGGATTGCTTTTTTTCTTTCTTTTTTTTACCACTATATACAATTATTCAATTATATGTCTTTGTTACCACTTTTGTAGAAATAGGTAAGGATATACTTTGTAAAAGTAGACTATTAAGTGTTACACGATATTATAATCAATTTTTAGATATTATACGATATAATATGTTATACGATACATAATCAATTCTAAATGTTACGTGACATGACATATTACATAACATAATATTCCATTTTTACATGACATAATAAACAATGCAACATAATATTCAATTTTTAGATGTTACACAACATAATTGATAATGCAACATAATATTCAATTTTTAGGCATTACACAACATGATAGATAATGCAACATAATATTCAATTTGTAGGCATTTCCCGCTGCACAATAATCAATTTTTAGGCATTACATAACATAATAGTTGATTTTAGGTATTACATGACATAATAAACGATTTTTAGGTGTTTCACAACATAATAGTCGATTTTAGTTGTTACACAGCATGAATACATGGAAGTAAATTTTAAGGCATTAACACAACATAATTTAGGTGTTACATCACTTAATTAACGTACAACATGATAATCAATATTAAACGTATTCTTCCAAACACGGAGGTGCATGAAAAAAATAAGTTGATATAATTCATAAAATCTCCACATCATCATACAAAGCAATATCAATTTTAAATGTGTCTTCATTTCAATTTTGTTTTGATGTCCCTAAACTTAGGGACATAATTTCTTTCTTCACTTAAGATTGCGTAGACATAACGAACACAAATTCAGACTAATTAAAGTAGAGATACTTACTCCCATAAAAAGAAAATTCTATTTTTGTAAATGTAGAAATTGTATTGCCATTTTAGAGAAGGAATGTGAGGTTGAAGGAGGAGGTGGCCTGGTACGTGGTGAGCAAAAATTATGAACATGGTTTGGGGCCTGGGGCTCGTAGCTCGTGAATTGGGAAAACATTGTAGTTAATTTATTTATTTTAAATAGAGATAGATAAAAAAAAAATTTATTAATTATCATTTTATTTGACATACAGGTGTATAACTTACCAGTTCGCTCATTCCATGAGTCGAGTGAGCCACTGACTCGGGTTCGAAAAAATCATATGTTTTAAGGATTATTTAAGTATATATATATATATATATATATATAATGTTTATAAATTTGTACAAAGTAATTCGAGCTCGATGGGTATGACTTATGAGTGCCCATGAAAGGACGATGTTTTTTATTAGCCTTCAAAAGAAAATTCTGGGCAAAATTTGAAACTCGAAATATTATTTTTTTTCAACATAAATGTTAACTATTGTATACTTTTCAATATCCTTACACCATGTATAGGCTTGCATGAAAAAAATAGAAACCTTCTCTAGATAGTCAAAATTTTTAGTCAATCAAAATTTGTCACTTGTCAAGTCCCCATATATTATCAAAAAAAAAAAATATATATATATATATATATATATATATATATATATTTAATTTGAAAATTATCAAAAGAAGTTGATGGATATCAAATTGTAAACAATTTTAAAGCTATTAACTTCTACAAACTATTAGAATTTTAGAGCCATAAGAATTCTATTTCTAGGTATATGTAAATCAAAGTATGATGGACCAATCAAATCACTTCATAGAATCTTAGGATTCTACTCATAAATCCTATCAAGACTCTTCATCAACATTTATAAATAGGGGTCTGATTTTCATTATTGCACACATCAAAAGACGAATTGAAGAATTCAAGAGCTCTCCACCGGCGATCTTCAAAACGTTCTTCGGTGGCGACGATCTTCAAGCGTTCTTCGGCGACGGCGGCGATCTTCAAGTGTTCTTCGACATCGATGGTGATCTTCAAGCGTTCTTCGACAGCGGCGATCTTCAAAGCATTTTTCGTCAGCGTTTTTCAAAACTGTCTTTTGATTCAAACAAAATTTTAAACCTTTGAATCAAACAGTTTCTTTAAGAAATTGTACCTTATTCAATTAAGGTGTTAAACCCTCATAGAAACTATTTGAACACCTATTCGAATAAGGTACAATTTCTTAAAGATTTTTTTCGAATTCGAAGGTTTGAAACTTTATTCAAATCAAAAGATAGTTTTGAAAAACGCCACCCCAAAACGCTTGAAGATTGTCATCGATGTCGAAGAATGTTTGAAAATCACCACCATCGCCGAAGAACGCTTGAAGATCATCGTCGATGTCGAAGAATGTTTGAAGATCATCGTCATCGTCGAAGAACGCTTGAGGATTGTCGCTGTTGAAGAACACTCGCTTAAGGATTTTTGCCATCGAAGAATGCTTTGAAGAGCCGAAGAACGTTTGAAGATCATCGTCAGTGTCGAAGAACGTTTGAAGATCGCCACCGTCGTCGAAGGACGCTTGAGGATTGTCGCTGTCGAAGATTATCACTGTTGAAGAACGCTTGAGGATTGTCGCTGTTGAAGAACACTCGCTTGAGGATTTTTGCTGTCGAAGAACACTTTGAAGATCGGTGGGTGGAGAGCTCTTGAATTCTTCAATTTTTTTGCCGTCGAAGAACGCTTTTAAGATCGGTTGGTGGAGAGCTCTTGAATTCTTCAATTTTTGTTGTCTTCTAATGTGTGGAATAATGAAAATTAGACCCGATGTTGATGGAGAGTCCTGGTAGGATTATGAGCAGAATCCTGATAGGTTTAGGATTTTAATGAAATGATTTGATTGGTTTATCATACTTTGATATATATCTGGAAATAAAATTCTAATAGCTCTAAAATTCTAATAACTTGTAGAAGTAGAGATTTAATAGTTCTAGAATTCTTTACAATTTGATATTCATCAACTTCTTTTAATAATTATCAAATTAAATATATATTTATTTTGATAATATCAGCCAGACTTTGACACGTGGTAAATTTTGATTGGCTAAATTTTTTGACTATCTACACCTTCTTTAAATCACGATTCAGATCAGGAAATTATTCAAATCTGCTCTAATGTGTGTGTATATATATATATATATATATATATATATATATATATATATATATTATATTATAAGACATTAAGTGTTTGATTTAGTGGATGGTGGACCGAGAAATCCAACATTGTTGATGCATTCCAATTATCATTTCTGTGAAGGAGCATTTCATGATACTGATCCAAATCAGCCCATGTGATGTAACAATTTCTAATTACATAATTGCCCACCCATCCTATTTTATTTTTCACACTTTTTTTTTTCTAATTTTTTCTTTCTCGAAATTGAACGAAGGAGAGAAGTGTTGGACTAATTTTAAAAAATTATAGGGCTAAGACCCTTTTTTGTTTATTGACATGGAAGGGGGAGTAGTGCGTACTGTGCGCCAATTGCTTTGTCTACAATCAAACTGGGATTAAATTTGAATCTCTTTGCCCAAATTCAATCATCCTCACACCTTATTATTGTTCATACATTTCATGTAATAATGTGAAGCTACCTTGCATTATCCAAAGACAAATTTAATTTAACTTGTTTAAAATTCATATCCTCTATATGGGTATGTCTACTACATATCATTTAATGAATTTTTATGTACATACACAACACGAGATATAACATCAGTTGCACGAAAATATATACACATAGAGGTATCAATGAAGGTAAAAATGAGACTATCATGCTTGGTAAATGAGAAAAAAAAAATCTGTAAAGTAGACTATAATGTAAAGTAATTATGTGGAATGAATTTTATTGAACACATTAGAAGAGTTTATATACAAGTTACACAAAGCCCTAATCCAACTAGGATTTGACTTATACAGTAAATAAAGAAAAGAATACACAACATTCTCTAATATATACATCCACAAATGGTACGGTGGTTTGAGAATCAAAATAATACACATGTTAATCATTATAAATACTAAAATCATATCGTATATCATTAAATCTCAGCCATAATCTAAACATGAAGTTGAATCAAATTACATTAACTCATGAACAATGTAATCTCATTGTATGCAATCAATCAGTCATATATATCATGCAACCCTATCTCTGCAAATCTGAATGAACCTTTGGTGTATTTTGACCTTTTCATCCACATACATATTCATATTTATACACTTTTTGGATAATATCTGGTACAACTATATAGGATAGACATAAGCATTGCCCATTGGCACACCACTCCATTTCATTTTTCAAAATTATCAAAAGGACAAAATGCAACTCTATCTAAAATTGTGATGTTTCATTATTTTAAATTTATTCGCTAAAGCATGAATTGGAGGAGTTGCCACCAATTAAATTGAAATAAAAGAATGAAGAATGGGTAAAATAATCGACAAAATTATAAACGATGCCCACTATCTGATGTTAGTAGCAAGAGCAGTCTACAAGGCAAGTTATTGGGGAAAAAAAAAGAGTAGTGGGCTTCTAGAAAGAAAAAAAAAGGGATTGTGGAGCAATTCAAAGGGGCAAATGATTGATGTTTTCAGATTGCTGGAAATCTTTGACGTTTAAGGCACAATACCCATACTTTCCTTTTCAAATATGGTCCCCATCTTGGTTATATCACGGAAATAATTTTCTCCTTTTTATTTCCTTTCTTTTTATTCTACATTTGTTATTATTTTTTACATATTGGGATCTAGAAGTACGATCATAAGAACTTTGATCCCTTAATTAAAAAATAATATGAGACTATTTCACTAATATATGTTCAGATTCACTATCTAAGTACATTTTTATAAGTCAACCCGCACGAAATTAGATTTATAAAATAATCTCAATCTAGAAAGAGAAAGAAATTCATATATACATAAATTGGCACAATACATAATAAATATCCATTTAAACAAAGAAGATGAATATATATCATTGAAAAACATGAGTTAGGCGCAAAATGAGAAATAGAAAATGAATAATGAGAAAATTGAAATGGAATAGGAGTAGTACAATAAAATCCATCTGGGGAACAATGCAGATACAGTAGATGGGGTGAAGGAAGATTGCATGAAATGAGAGAGGACAATAAAAGGTGGAATGGATGATTCATAGTAGAAAGCTCACATGATTGATGAGTTGAATGAAAGGGAAAGTTTGTGTGTTACCAGAAAAAAACATAGTGAAGATAAAAGTTTGAAAGTGGCCTTTCACCCCCCACTCTTTCCCAATGTTTTTCTCCACCTCCCCCACTTTTTTTACCCTACGTTGGACTTTTATCACCTTTTTCTTTTTTATTTTTTTAGAATTTTGCTAAGTGCACAATAAATAAATGATTAATTGATTATTTTTACAAAATAACATAATCAGTATTGTGTTGTGTACAACTTTGATCACAAACTAGTTAGAACAGTTTTGGATTGAGTTATATGAGAAGATCAATGTTATGTATATAAATAATTAAACTAACTACTTGCTAAAAAATAAGTCTCTTGCATTAGGAAATTTGTTGTGTAGGTTTTGATTATGATTTAGTGTGACTGAAATCAGACTCCTTCAATATTTTTCATTTTTAGAATTGACTAAGTGTTATGGAGAGTCTTATCAGAGGAGTCATTAGGCGACTTCAACATATTAGTTAGCAGTGTAGGACAATATCAACATTGAAGTTTCAAATGATCAACAGAGACAAGTAGACAACAAACAATTTCAGAAACGATTGCTTCATTTTCTATCATGTGGACCGCATCGATTATTGCAGGCTGTAAGATTGTATTTGGTATTACTATTAACACGTGGAAAATAACAATTTCTTTCCATGCTTTTTTCTTAAAATTAATTGGCTCTTTTTTTTTTAATCCAATTTCAAGCTCACATCTGACTAATCAACGCACAACTACAACAAGTAGGCGGTGAAATATCAAAATAGTATAAAAGGAAATGAAATGCTATCTTAAATTATTTCACTTACATATTATTAAAAAGATAATCTCTAAACCTTTTAATTTGGAGAGAAAAGTAGAGAGATTGAATTGTTGTCGTCGTCGTTGGTGCATGTGATATAAGAAGGAAGACTCATAAGCTGCAACAGGCCCCTACAAAAAACTATCTAAATGTTGCAAAATATTGAATACTAATTCTATGCATTTAATACATATAGTACCATGTTATCAACAAAACAAATTTAATTTAATGTGGACGTTATTATTTAATGCGACCTTTGTACCGTTGTACATTAATCAATCGAGTGTATTTAATTTAAACAACATTTTCTATTTTCCTGTATATATACCATTTCCAACATGTAATAGAATTTTCTAAGAATTATATATGTACCTGCTAGAAATAGAATAACATATTTGAAATCAATAGCGTAAAAACAGTTAATCCTATAAAAAAAAAAAGGTATAAAAATAGTGAAGTTAATGTCTATAGAATTATAAATAATGTACTTGGCCGGGATAAAGTAAGTAAAATCTGTAAAATATTTCATCAATTTAATGGTGTGTATGTAGTGCTTGTCATCAATAAATATTCTTTACAGAAATAAATGATCTTGCAGCAAGGACATAAATCATGAACTTGGTCATTTTTTAATATAAGAATAAGAATTCAGCATTTCAATAGAAGCAAAAATACTTTAGTCATGTATCTGAATTTAATATATACCATAAAATACCAAATATTTGGCTTAGATATTAACTGTAATTTTCGGAAAATGATGGGGTGCAACTTGAAAATGGATCCTTTGGATTCTCCACTATATAATGTTGTTTCATCTTAATTTCATTTTTCCAGTATACTAGATGGGAAACCCTGTCCAATGCATGCTATTGCCTGGAGAACAACTCCATTTATCTCTGATTAAACCAAATATATTTAATTAAATGCAGCTTTCTCAAATACTATTTTCAATCAAACTCAGTGAACACGTATAAATAAACTAATACGATAACAATAATACTTATGCTAATAATTTAATTTATTGGGTAAATTCATGTTATATTGATGCAACAAAATAAATTCTTAGTTGGTCAAAATATTCAATTGATTATAAAAGTATAACTAGTTTTCTGTAAATTAAATACATGTTTATACATTCAATCAATAAATTTATAATATGGTTAATGTATCAATTAATTAGAAGATTTTAGGGGGTTCTAATTTCTAAAACGATTAACTTATAGATGTCGTAGTTTAAGTAAATATAATAAATATATAAATAAATTAAAACACTTAAAGCTTGATAAAAAAGAATAGAGTTTATTATGTTTAAAAGGGTAAAGTGATATTATTGAGGCAAATTAATAATTTAGGTGAATTAATTGCAATAATTTCTTATATTTATTGTTTAATATTATATTTTTTACTTTTAATATTTATCGTATTTTAATTAACAATGTCATTTAATAATACATGTAATAATAAAACAATTAACTAGGTTTGAACCCGTGCAATGCACGGGCTTCATTTAACACTTATCTAATTTTTATTTCATAAGTAACATTATTTTATAAGTGTTTGTTGATTTATTTTTTATGTATAATATTTTTTTCTATATCCTTAAAATAATCTTTCTCATTGTTTTTTTTTTTTCATTTGATCTTTAGCACAACATTGTTAATTGCTAGTTCTTTATAGGTGTTTTAACTATTGTATTAGCTAGATATTTTCATATCTTTCTTTAAAAAGTATAGAATAAATCTCATTTTTATTGCTCGAAGGCACCTATTTTGTTCCGATTTTGCCTTTGAGTACTCTTTTTATGAGGTTTACATAATGATTTCATTTGTAATTGTTTTCTTTTTTTGTTCTTTTTATTAATCTTAACCAATTGTTACATCTGTTGTTGTAATGTTTTATTACAATTTTCCAATGATCTAAGGGGGTGCTTGGATTGGATGTGCCCATCCGGATTTTGAATAGATAATATCCTAATCATGTTATTTATTAATTTGCAGAATCCTACAACTCTAATCTATTTTTTCCACTTTATCCACTTTTTTTTTTTTACAATTCCCATTAAAAATATTTTGTTTTTTTAAATAAAATAATAGAACATCATCTATTTTTTCCACAATTCCCGATATGATCCACTTTCAAACTTGCAAATCTATATACTTCCCAATGTAAACATATCCTAAGTTTTTTAGGATCTATTTTTTGTTAATGTCATTAGTTTTGCAAGAGCATTATTGTTTACCTTTTTTTTTTTCCAATTTGAAATGTTGGACAAAAACTATTATTCAAGTTTGAAACCAAAGATTTCATATATAAAAAGGTATACAACATTAGCAATATCTTCCAAGCATTTGTAACTTACATATTTATTTTTTTCAAAACACTTATTTTTTGTAGAGTAGTGGAGTGTGTATTTAATTGGTGTTAATTTTTTGATATTTCATAAATAAAATGATTTTAAGGGAGGACACTTGACAATATTGTAGAGCTCATATTGTCATCACCTGAGAGAACCAAACCACACTTTTATATTTAACTCAATCGTGAATCACTTCTGTTTAAAAATTAAAAATATTGCAGAATGATTTAGGGAAATAACGAAAATGAACTGTGACCAATGGTGATAGTCAAAGTGGTTAGAGGGGGAAATATCATCATCAAAGTCCATAACAACAACATCGACGTGGGAATCATCTTTGCCATCTCCATTGTCGTTGTCAAGTTCTTCGTTTGACATTATTCTAATAGAAGAATAAGATATTGATGCTAAAGTACCCACATATATATAAATGCTTATAAAGTCATAATTACATTTGTAGGCACAAATGCATTCTCATATATAAGAAAGGTTCTGCATATATATATATATATATATATATATATATATATATATATATATATTTCTTTCAGTACCCTAATGAGCAAGATTAAGAAGGTCAAGAATAGAACTACCAATTGTCAACACAATCTTATCGACCTGCAAGAATGAAAGGTTTAACAGAATACTTCATTTTTTCAAAAAAGGGTAATAATCATTTTGAAAAGATAAAATTATCTTATAATGGGGAAGCCAAAAAAAAAAAGAGTTACTGCAAGAAGAAGAGATCCAAAGAAACTCTCTCTACAGATCAAGAACATGATATTTCTTAGAATCAAATAAAATCTCACCTGTTATTGGTAGTATCATTTTCGTGAGGCCCCATTGCGTCATCTTTGCTCCCAACGATTTAATGACCTACTTAAATTCTATTTAGTAATGCATTGCACTCTTTTATCTTCCCTCGATTGGATCTCTGTAAGAATTACGCATTATCAGTTAAAAATGAAGAGGAAATTAATAAACGACCGTTTGTTTTTTAGAATTATTGAGGTTGAAACGTTTGAGAATCAATAAGAGAGATAAAATAACAGACATGTATATGATAAAAACATAATTTCAAATGACAACATAATATTAATTAATTTAAAATGCTTATGTGTCAACATTTCAAAACGTCAAATGTCAACCCAAGATTCATTTGGAAAACACATGTGACACAATTTGAAAAATCAAAACCCTCCTTTTATATATATAGATTTAGGAAATAATATGAAATAAACATGTAAGAATAAAATGAGAAGTGAGTCAAAAATAGGAAGTAAAAGAAAAAAAGTAGACGTGTCTTATCATCTACGGCGAGTACGAAGTATTGAAAAATGAGAGGGGCGTGGGAGAAGAATAAGCAGCTTCCACAATATGTGTTTATGTCCATTCTTCTTCCCAGTGGGCCCCTCTTTATAACCCAGCCCAGCCCCCCTTCTCCGCCTTCTCCCACTCCCCAACACCTCCACCCCTCTCTCTCTCTCTCCACCACATTATGGTGGAGAGAGAAACTCAGACACTCAACCTCTTCACTTTCTCCCTCATTATTATCCTCTATACACATACCACCACGCACTATTCACAATATACCACCACGCACTATTCACTATATATACAATATCACCACCATCACATATGTATACACTATACAGTATATATATCCTGCTTCACTACTCACATCCCACACAATCGACATATATATACACAAGAAAATATTTTAGAGAGAGGAGAGAGAGAGTTGGTGGAACATGTTTGGGAAAGCAAATGTGAAAATGGATTCACTTCCTCGTCTCTCTTTCAGGAGCGCCGTTGGATTTCTGCATGCAATGACCGATCTGCCCCTGTCCATCAACGCCGAATACGGCGTCGTACTGTACCGGACGACTGTCGTTTTGTAGCAACCTGGAGACGATGATTATATAGTTTTTTGAGGGCTCTTAGGAAAACAGGCAAACAGAATGGAGCCAGGCAATTAATACTTTCGTTTCTCTCTTTTTTGTTAGATCTCTTTTTTCTTTTTCTTTTTTAATTTCTGTTGTGATGTTTTTATTACATAATTCCTGGATGCATACATATACATGTTTGAATCTAGACAACAAAGGATCAGATTCTTTGTTTGCTGTACTCTACTTCTATCTGAATTTATTCAAAAAATTAATGCTTTTGATCTCTTTATCTTTTTTTGTAATAAGTCTTTGTTCTGATCAGTTCTTAATTTTCCTTGCTTTTCCCAATATACTTTGTGCAAAAAGTCGCATAAAATTTTCAACTCTCATCGATTTTGCTGTATTAGCTTTTAATTGCATGATTCTTATTTTATAAGAAAAAATCAAAATTAAAAAAAAGGAAATTAAAAGAAGATAAAGATCACATACCTTTTCAATGTGTTAAGAGTATATACTATAGATGGAAGTGGGAGAAAGAGGAAAATAACATAATTTTATTCCCGATTTTAGCAATTTGGATCTTTTAAATCTTCTACAATTACACCATAATAATGTTCCACTCATAATTTAATAATTAAGGAACCAGCTTCTTTTCAAAGATATAAAAGTGGTTCGATCATGTATATATGAAAGCTTGTGATTAAAGTAGTTCAAGAAATACCTAAGAAAAGGAAAAACTGCTCGAAATTGCTTCAATATAATATATATGGTTTCATGATTTGAAAAATCCTTCACATTTTATGAGGCCCATAACCAGATTTTTGGTTTAGGGTGAAGCACATACATTTGATAATAACTTGGTAAAAATATTGAAATAAATGTATATTCAGGCAAATATATTTTGTCACTGTAGATATATTGTATGTTGATTTTTGTGCATATAATCTGGATTTATATTTCTATTTGCATATATATAAACACAATAGTTAATTACACATAATTACTTCTCTAATCTTTGGGATGTTATTTCCTTGGAAAATTATGTGTACTAACTACTAACATACAAACTAAATATGCCGGCGAAAGGAGGTTTAACTTTTTTGTCAAAGGTTTTCAAAAATTCTAAGGACTAATTAAATTAATGTGTGATTATCTATGGTAATTAATGGTTGTAGGACTTAATCTGCATATGTATATAATCTGTCACATCCCATGAATTCCACTTGATGCAGAATTTATCCTTTATTGTACACAATTATTTAGATACCATTATGTTTGTGTGTAAAAATAGATGATATACACTATATATGTTGTTAAATCAATTTGATTTTTTTTTTGTGTGTGTGAAAACATTTACAAAATATTAGAAAATGGAGAACCCACCGTGGATGAGTATCTATTACATAAAATAAATAGTGATAGTACCCTTTATTTTATTTCTAAAATATTTTACTAATGAAAATTGGTTTTTGATTTTTTTTTTTTGGAAGGTTTAAAGATTTTCAATATCATGTACATTTTGGAGATTTTTTGTCCAATCAATATCATGTTGTAGTCTTTGTTGGGAGTCGCCAATGCACCACAATTTATGGAGAGTCAGGTAGAAAGTCATGTTTGCCCATATTAATAACAGTTTGGATTCATTAAAAAATATAAATTTTAATATTAAATAGGTCACTTTCATTTTTAATCACTGTATATGTGTATGGGGAAAAAATCTTACACTTTAAAATTCATTTTTTAAAATTAAATTAAGCAATTAATTGTTTGTTGTGGGTAGGAAAATTGGTTTATGCTGAACTAAATTGAGAGTAAATTGAGGGTTTGCCATCCATTTAATGTTACAAATATCAACTTTGTTTTCATACAATGTTAATCTCATATAGCCTTATCAACATTAATGCTAACGTCAGCAATTATCATAAGAAATCGAATTTTCCATTGAAATTCGACTAACAAAATTAAAACTTATAGAACCACTGTTGAATCTCATAAAATTAGTGATGGAAAATGGATGTAACCAAAATTATAATAAAAATTGAAGCTTTCCCTAAATATTACATTATAACCCTATATTTATATCTAGTGTGTAATTTGTAAATTTGTTACTAATAGCAAGTCCTAGTGTATAATAACTGTATATAGCTATAATGGTGTTCTATAACATAAGAACTCGTAATATTTTATTGAATTGTGCAAGTTATCACTATGAACACACATATACATTGAAACGTAATGAAATTAGGTAGTGTCATAATAAGTTTTAACGATCCTTTTATATCATACATAATTATTATTAAAACGTGCTAAACAGTTATAGTAAGAGTACAAAATAACTGCCACCAATATTCCTATTTTTCATTTTCCAATGTTTGTAGGCATTCGATTTTATTTATTGCACAATTTAACTTGTTTATAATTGATTATTGTTTTCATGACGCAAAAATTATCGAAAATCATTTCACAAATAAAATTGTATCAAATGAGGTTTCATCATTAGTAACTTAACTCTATTTTTACAAATCAATTAAACTCTATTTTGTGGGTTTTAAATACCGAATTAATGTAACATTTTATAAATGTTGTGATCAGGACAGATTCATATACTCTGGGGCACATGCCTCCATATTTTTTTGGAATTTTTTCACTACTATATATGTATGTATGGATTTCATGTAATTATCTCAACTATATATGTATGTATGGATTTTACTACTATATTTGATGTGTTTGGAAGACTAAAAGGTATTGGAGCTCTTGCACAAAAGATGGTAGAAACGAAAAAGCACAAGGTATATCTTTTGATTTATTTGCTTATAACACTTGCTTTAATTCTTCTGGTTGTCACTGCTACAGTTGAAAGTGTATTTTCTGCAATGAATATTATAAAGAATCATCTATGCAACCGAATGGGAGATCAATAGATGTATGATAGTTTGATTGTATATATTGAAAAAAAGGTTTTTGATAGTGTTGATAATGAGTCAATAATGCAAATATTTCAGTTAATGAAAATTCGTGGGTTTCAATTGTAATAGACTTGGATTGTTATGTATTAAAAAATTTCTTCACATATTTTATATTTTAATTATTTTGTACCCCATTAAAAAAGTTTGAATCCGTTTGTGGTTGTGTTCGTGGTTGTGATAGGTAATTAAATGCTGCGAGTACATCAGACTAAATATTTTCGGAAATGAAGAGGGGTTTTCTTCAGTGAATTAATGTTATCGTAACTTGTATAATTACGCAAATAGTGCGCATAACATAGTGCACTGAATGCATATTTTTATTTAATTATTTTATTTTTTTGGGGAAAAATAATGAATGTTGAATAAAGATGATGCATGTACACTGCATTCAATTTACGAATTATAGTAAAGAGGAATAATCAGTGAATAGTCTCCGAGTGGATGAAATATTAATACTTTATTATATTTGGAATCTCGGCTTTTCCCTGAATAGGACATTAGCCAACTCCAACTCTTGCATACAAAAAAAAAAAAAAAAAATATATATATATATATATTAATATGATCGCAAAAACTTCTATACCCCGGACACGGATCTTAGATCCGTGTTCCAACCCAACCCGGCGCGTGGGCCGCTCCCACGCGCGCTCACATTATAGTACTATGGTGTGGGCACGCGCATCAGTATATTTTGCGAAGGTATCAGGTTTATAATCTTAAGATATCACATATTTATTATTGAGGTATCACATATTAACTATTAAGGTACTAAGGTAGAAACAGCGTTGCTTTTTTTTTTTAATCTTTTTTTTTTCTCTATCCTTCTTCTTCTTAATCTATTTTCTTATCGATTTGTTATTTTTTTTATTTGTTTTGTATATTCTTATTCTTCTTCTCTATCTTTTTATTCTTATTCTTTTTCAAATTGTCATGGAGTCATTTATGAGGGGTTTTTTCTTCTTCGTCTTTTCTTTTACTCATTTTCATAGATTTAGATAATTGATTTCAAATCATAATTTATTACAATAATTTTAAAACATTGAAAATCAATTATTTCAAACAATATGAAATCATGATTTGCAGAAAATTTGACGAAAAAGATGATGAAATCATGATTTGCAGAATTTTTTAGGAAGATGATGATGAAACATTTGAAATTTTAAGATTTTTAGTGAAAATATTAATTGTATGCTCTTAAGGTAGTACATATTTACCATTAAGGTATTAATGTTTATAGTATAAGGTATTATATATGCTTATATTTATAGTATTACATATTTACCTTTAAGTTATTAATGTTTTTAGTATGGGGTATTACATATGCACCTCTAAGGTACATATGCATTTTTAAGGTATTACATATTTATCTTTAAGATATTAATACTTATAGTATAAGGTATTACATATTTACCTTTAAGGTATTAATGTAGTATAAAGTATTACATACACGCATATTTAAGGTATTACATATTTACCTTTAAAGTAATAATGCTTATAGTATTAAGGTATTACATACACACATATTTAAGGTATTACATAATTACCTTTAAGGTAATAATGCTTATAGTATTAAGGTATTACATACTTACCTTTAAGGTATAAATGTTTATTGTATAAAGTATTGCATATTTATCTTTAAGGTATTAGTTGTTCATTTAATGAAAGATATCACTTGTATACTCTTTAGGTATTACTTGTATATTCTTTAGGTATCACTTGCATACTCTTAGGTATGAGTGTACGAGTGAATTTCAAATTTTAAAATTTCAAAAACATGATTTTTATCATCTTCTTCTCGAAAATTTCTGCAAATTCATAGTATTCAATCAATAACATCAAACTGAAATTTCAACATATTCATCATCTGAGATTGCTACTCTCCGACGAAGAGAGGCACGCTCGGCCAGAGCTCCACCGCCAATTACTTCCTCTCTCCTCATTCCCATTTTCCCATCATCTCAAATTCCCCTTTCACACCCACTAATCACCACTCTTCTCTCTGATCTGTTGTGCTAAAAGTTTATGGCTGTTAGAAGAACTCACCGCCACAGCCGGAGGTGACATCGGTGAAATTGGAAGAAGAAGAAGATGATGATGATGAAGAGGAGCTGAAAAGAGAAGATTAGAGTACATTCACAGTGAAGAAAAAAGTGCAGTGTGAAGAAAAAAGAAGAAGAAGAGAATGAGATGCAAAATTAGGGTTTAAAGAAGAAAAAGAAAAGAGAAGCTAAGAGCCATGACATAAAAAAAAAAAAAAAGCAGCAGCCATGGCAGGACAAAATAAGAAGAAGAGAGTGAAAATGGAGATGGATAAAAAAAAAAACTCTATATATTCTTATATGGGCGGGTCGAAGCGGGTCGGGGGCACGGATCCTAGATCCATTCCCCTGGGGTACAAAAGAGCTCCCCTAATATGAAACAGTCTCACGTATAGTTACCTCTGTATGGTTACCGTGAGACAAAGTCCATTATGCACAAACTGAATGTGATTTGTGGAATATGAATTGTGGTTGATTCATTTCACGAAATTAAATTCGTAATACGATCTTATAAAAACCGTACCCTCTATTTAAATTTATGGATCTATGTGGTATATATAGTTAAAATGTTTGTTTAAACTTTAATCCAAGGACATCAAATTCTGATTGGAAAAGTATCAAAAAATGATCCAGGTTTGCAATTTGAAAAAAAAAATGTTAAAATGTTTGTTTAAACTTTAATCCAAGGACATCAAATTCTGATTGGAAAAGTATCAAAAAAAATGATTCTGTTTTGCAATTTGAAAAAATAATGTAAATTTTGGGATGCAATTGAAAAAAGTTTAAAAAAAAAAAAGTTGTAAATTGAAAAAAAAAAATTAAATTAGTTTTTGATATTAACTCTTTTATTTTTATTTCTCAGTAAGCTAGTTGGGCTCATTTATATTTTTGTAATTTAACATATTTTCATTGCCTTGAATCTGGATTATGTGCTCCGTAATTTATGTGATGCTATCTGGATTCACATTGATTATATTACCATTCCAGTACTGCTATTTATTGAAGTAAAAAAGTCATACAGTAAAACCTCTATAAATTAATACTTTATAAATTAATAAACTCTCTAAAATAATAAAATCTTTCGGTCCCGACTTGGGCCTTTGTAAAAAATCATCAAATTCGATAAGATAATAAGATAATAATTTTTCGGAAAATCTTTTTATAAATATTAGGTCCCATTAAAACTCTAAATTAATAATTCATAAATATTACAATTATAAATATTATGGTAATTTGTTAAAATATGAATCTATTGTTACTTGATTTTTCTTAAAATTTAAATCTAATTGGATTTCGTCCCTAACTTTTTTATTTGCAGCCAAGAGTTCCGGTGTCGAGTCTCTAGCTGCAACAAAAAATTGTGAAGAGTTGTTGTCGCACTCAAAGCCTTTTTTCTCGTGACTGGTTCTAACGGTATTGAATCATCTTCAGCTTCATCATTAGTAGGATCTTCAATAATATCAGCAACAATTTCCTCTAAACTTTGAACCATTGAGCATTCATCATTTTCACCCGGATAGTCCACTAATTTGTTGACGTCCATTTCATTGCGATAACCAACATCCTTGACCATATTCTCAAGCTCATGTAGGCTTTCTTCAAAGTTTGTCTCACTTGAGTCGCTTGAGATTTCTTCATTTGAACGAATTTTGCAGTGCCGAAAGCAATTTGCTATTGACACTTGAGAAACATTGGTTGTCCAAGCGGAGACTGCAAAATTGATGACATCTAAAACATTAATCTTTTCAGAATTAGGTAGCCCCAACTCATAACCTTCCAGTAGATTTTTGTAGAATCTCCTACGATAGTGCATCTTGAAAACTCTAATTATTCCTACATCACATGATTGAATCTTTGATGTCATGTTAGGTGGCAAAAAAAACAACTCAACATTCCGTAACCCTTCAATATTTTTTGGATGGGCTGGACAATTGTCAACCATCAACAAGATTCTTCTGCCATTCATTTTGTGATCAAACCAGCGAACATATTCATCAAAAAGCACACTAGTCATCCATGCCCTCTTGTTGGCACGATAATGACAATTGATGCTGCTCATGTTGATATTTTTGAAGCAACGTGGCTTTGCATATTTTCCAATAATCCATAAAGGAATTTTTTCCGAACCATCCTCGTTACAACAAATAACAATTGTAAGCCTCTCTTTGTCTTGTTTTCTTCCCTCAAGTTGCTTGGTTGCAAGAGAGTGATCAGCTTGTAACCTGTAAAACAAACCTGTTTCATCCAAATTAAAAACATCATTCATGGGAAATTGGTTTATTTTCTCCCTTATAGCCTCCAGTTTCATTTCCATGTCCTGCATGTCAACCGAACCACTTTCTCCAAAATGATGGGATGATTTAATACCATGTCTTACCTTGAATTTTTCAAGCCAACCTTGAGAAAATTGATGTTCAAGAGGGTGTTGAGGATACAAAAGCTTCATTATATCCTTTGCTTTCTCCAAAATAAGCTCTCCGGTCATGTTGACTCGATCTTGGTACTGAAGAAACCATTAATAAAGAACCTTCTCCATATTTGGATATTTTGCCGATTTGTGTCGCTTAATATCCCACCCTTCTCAAAGTTGGTTGAAAGGTACTCCGATGATCTCTTGAGAGTGTTTGATATTGTACCTTGACTAACTTTCAAACGATATTTTTCATCAACCCACTCTTGTAAACCTTTTTAAGTGCATGTGGGATGGTCTCTCTTATACTCACATAATGCTTTACACATTTGATCATTCATGGATGATTTTGCGATGTCTTTTAGATGAGAAGACATGGTTGGGTGTTATGAATTATTTTATTTCCATATTGAGATTTATATAGTATATGTTTCATTCATCATGCATGAATATATTTAATTGGCTATAATAGTTATTTAAGTGCAACGAATTAATGTAAACATGTATATTTAAGTAATTCCAATGAATTGATACATGCGTCCATAAATATAATAGTTAATTGTATACGAATTGATATTATACATGAATATATTTAATTAGTTACAAAGAATTGGTTGATGCATGAATATAATCAATGAAACATGTATATGACTTCATTTATTTTCAATACATATGTATTAAATATGCTGAATTTAAAAAGTTTCTCTTTTAATTAATAAAATATTAATTTATCGATATATTAATATCTCTCTAAATTAATAAAATTTCATGATTCCAAGGTTATTAATTTATAGAGGTTTTACTGTATATTTATTTCACGATAAAGAAAATGCAATTTACCTTATCATTGTTGGAATGACATTGAATCTACCAATATTATTGGAAGTGAACTAAACTTTCACATATATCTTCCATATAATATATATTTATACATCTCTAGTCTTTACTAAGGAAAAATCATCTAAGGTCATGTGTCATTTTTGACATATTTTTTCATTGATTTGGTTTCCTTCTCAAATTGTAATTAGATTATGTTTAAGTTTATTTTAGTGATAATGATTAATGCTAAATTAAATAGTTACTAGCTATTAAATTATTAATTTTCAATCAATATATAATCAATATTGACTTATTTTATTAATGTTGAAATAGAAAAAAAAAACTATTTTTTATTCATTTATACTGTATCATTTATTATATATAAAGATATAATTAAAATTTTGAAACAAGTTAAAATAAAGATCAAATTTTAAGTGCACTCATGAAGTGCAAAAATACAATATTAATATTGATTTTGATTTTGATTTTTTTTAGTTTTCATTATACACCAAACTAAATGTCCTAGACATTTCTATTATGACATTTTTTTTTTTTTTTTTTTTGGGACTACTTTTGCAATAAAGTTTTTGATAGTGTTTACTTAGTATAAATAAGGTTTTTGTTTATTTAATTTGCTCAAGGATTGCAAGAAAACAAAGTAGAATTCATTTTTTGGTGCGGCTATCCACACCCCAAACCTTACTAAACACACCCCATTTCTAGTGTTTTTATATTTTTCATTTGTATAGAAATGGGGTGTGTTTAGTAAGTTGTGGGGTGTGGATAGCCGCACCTTCCATTTTTATCTATTTAAGTGTCAATAATGGTATTTGTGAGGATTTAGTGAAGATATTTTTAGATGATTAAATAAAAATTAGAGCTCTTCCAACTTATGCAATTAAGTTTTGTTTTTATCATTTACGGGAGAAAATAGAAAATATAATTCTTCTTATTTAAGTGTCGATAATGATATTGCAGAGGATTTAGTGAGGATTTTTTATCAACTAAATATTGGATGCATTCCAATTATGACATTTATTTATATTATACTTTAACGGTGATTTTTAGCCTTTTAATCATTTACGTGAGTAAATAGAAAATATAATTCTTCTTTATCTATTTAAGTGTGATTTTTAGCCTTTTTATCATTTACGTGATTAAATAAAAAATATAATTCTTCTTTATCTATTTAAGCGTCGATAATGATATTGCAGAGGATTTAGTGAGAAGTTTTTATATTATCACATTATCACATTTATTTTTATTATATTTTAACGTGAATTTTAGCCTCTATATTCATAGAAGAGAAGATTGACGATCTCCTCACCAGCTGATCACATCCGACATGCAATTACCAAATGTCAATTAAAATTTCGGCACTTAGACAATTCCAAAAGGAACGTCTTATTATATTCATGAACAACATGCAAAAATACATGTCATCTGACATGCAATTAACGAATGTCAATCAAAATTGATGCACTTAGAAGATCGTCTTATTACATTCATGAACAACATGCAAAAATACATGTCATCTGACATGCAATTAACGAATGTCAATCAAAATTGATGCACTTAGAAGATCGTCTTATTACATTCATGAACAACATGCATATCATCCGAGATGCAATTACCAATTGTCAATCAAAATTGCGGCACTTAATCAATCATCCGACATGCAATTACCAAATGTCAATCAAAATTGCGGCACTTAGTCAATCATCCGACATGCAATTACTGAATGTCAATCAAAATTGCGGCACTAAGAAGATCGTCTTATTACATTCATGAACAACATACAAAAATACATGTCGGATGAAATGCAATTACCGAATGTCAATCAAAATTGCGGCACTTAGACAATTTCAAAAAGATCGTCTCATTACATTTATAAACAACATGCAAAAATGATATGCGATGGAAGCATACTTTATTATTGGACAATATTTATTGAAGATTACGTTCATTAATATTTAAATGCAACAGAATAATCTAAGTTTTTGTTATGAAATAGTTTTCTGTTTTGCTGGTAGCTAGAGCCATCGATCCAATTTTATGACAAGTAATTGGAATAATATTGCCCATCAGTGTCATCATTAAAAAAATTTATAAAAATACAATTCAATTATAAGAATACCATTATCAATACTTGTAAATAGATAAAGAAGAATCCTAATTTTCATTTCCAAAATCTTTAACTAAATAGTCGATTCAATTATAAACTAATATTCAATTATAAAACTATCATTATCGACACTTGTAAATAGATAAGGAAGAAATTATAAAAATATCATTCAATTATAAGTATACCAGACACTTGTAAATAGATAAAGAAGAATCCTAATTTTTAACAAAATTAGTTGATTCAATTATAAAAATATCATTATTAACACTTGTAAATAGATAGAGAAGAAATTATAAAAATACCATTCAATTATAAAAATACCGTTATCGAAAATAGATAAAGAAGAATCCTAATTTGTATTTGCAAAATCTATAATTAAATTAGTTGATTCAATTATAAAAATATCATTCAATTATAAGAATACCATCATCAGTAAATAGATAAAGAAGAATCGTAATTTTTATTCTTGCGAATCTCAAGCAAATAAAGGAAAGCTATATTTATAATAAGTAAGCCATAATAAAAACTTAATTGCAAAAGTAGTTCTTAAAAGAAAAATATAGTATAAATAAATGTGATAATAGAAATGTATCTGATATTTTGTTTGTTTGGTGTTTAGTTAAAACTAAAAATTTAAAAATAAATAATTTTGATATTTATATATATTCTAAAAAAGTATATTTATCTTCACTATCAATATTGGTAACATAAATATTTGAAATATTAAGAATATCGACATTTCTTAATATTTCTCATTTGATATCAGTAACAATGGATATTGAAAATGTCACGCCCGAAACTTAACCATAGATTATTATAAAAGTTTAACAAAGTTGGGAAAAACATTTTTTAAATTATCAGAGTATCTCCGACAGGCGTGCAGGAAAGAAGAAAAGAAAAGGGAAAAACGAAGATGATATATATATATATAACTATAAAAGTTACAAATTTTTAGTAGCGAATTGTAAATACACATGTTTAAACAAAAGAGAAACGTAAGTGTGTTGTTCCAAAACAGTTTAACGAAACATCATAACAAAACATCTTTAATAGACAGGGCACGTCTCTCTCTTCAACTCCTCCCATTAAAGTCATCACCTGTATCGAACACATAAGCGGGGTGAGTGCATATAAATACACCCCGTGGAGATAAATCTGTAAACTAACATAAACCTTTAAATCAGATAAACAGTTAAACACAGCAAGTACAATGCACAACACATAAATGACGTGGGTGCAGGTATATCCCTCCTTACCCCCACAACGGAATCCACCGGGTGATTATTTGGTTAGGGGGACTTCACCAATTCTCCATATATCCGTTAGGATTTAATCCCAACCTGCTTTCTCCAGAACCATGCATCATGAACACATATCCTTATCTTTATCCCAACAACATATTTAATTCAGAGCACGTAAGACATAGCACATAAGCACAGACATGTATAGTAATTAATAGCATGTTGATATCATCAACTCACATCTCATGCTCATAATCTCATATCATAAATCATATAACATCCATCATCATATCACGGCTTATCGAAAATCCTAGCATGCGACTATACAATATAACACACAAAGTTTAAGTGTTAATTCAGAAATTACCCCCACCTTAGCCTGGGCGGTGCGACTTTCATGTTCTTATCCTTTTAGTTTTGAGATGAGTTCGGAGCGTTCGGGCCTACAAACATACAACGTAAGTTATTAGGTTATTAGATTAATTAAACGTTTATAATTAAACTCTCGAAAGAAACAACGAAATGAAAACGAAACATAACCCAACTAGGTCAGGAAATAAAGAGAATTCAATAAGAAAGCTTTAGAATCGAGAACGAGTCAAAACGGGTGAGAAACGAAGCCAAAGGGAGCAATTTAGGGTTTTGGGGGTAAAACTGAAATTACAGAGAAGTTTTGGGGTCAAAAAGTAGTTTCTGGAACCTTGGGGGGTCGAATTGCAATATACGGAAGTTTTGGGGGTGAAAAGCAAAGAGTTGGAAACTTCTGGGGTGAAAATATAATTTCCAAAAGTTTTAGGACTAAACTGTACAAAACAAAAGATGGGGGACCAAATTGAAAATACCCTAAACTTTTTAGATTTACAAAGAGGTCCCTACACTTAATCAAATTCTCAAAACCAAACCCACCCCCAAACCCCCTGTTCCCGTCGCTACCACTACCAAAGTCCAGTGCCGGCGGCCCGTGCCGCCGGCTGACTCCACCTCCAACACTACCCTCGCCCGGCGCACCGAGCGTCGGCCTCCTCCGTTCACGGCGGCGCCGGAAACACCGCCCCAAAACACCATCCAAACACCACCAAACACAGCCAAACTCAACCAAACACATGCACTGTCGGTGTTCCTTGCACCGGCCACCCACTCATACGGCGGCGCTGCATGCACCGTCCCGACCACCCAAACGCAGCGGAAGAGAGACGAGAGAGGACAGAGAGATCGAGAGAGAGAGAATCGGGGAGAGAGAGAGAGAGGAAAGATGATGAGAGAAAAACCAAGCATGCAGAAACTTTGACCGGCCGCCATCGGAGATTGGCCTGTCCGATCAACGATCCGAGCCCGGAATCGTGACGGGCTCGTCAAGAACTTCGACTTAGGCTCAAGAATCGCCCCGATTGGTGGCCGGATGGCCGGAAACGAAGAGAGAGAAAGTAATGGGTTTTTAGAGAGAGAAAACTGAAACTTCTTCGGCCAATTGCCCTCGAATGCAGCGGCGGATGGCAATTCCGAGCCCGGAGTTGGAACGGGCTCGGCGAGAGCTTTAAGATGGTATAGGTTTCGATACATTTTGATTGAAAGAAAAATCGACGGTGGGTCGCCGGCGGCGGCGACGGCAGAACTCCGGCCGGCCGGCTGCCGGAAAACAAGAGAGGAGGAGGAGAATAGCATAATTTACCTTAGGTTAAAAATATAACATATGCTTTTTACCTTAGGAGGTTCTACTATTTATATCATAGATTAATCTTGCCATTAATTAGTTTATAATCTTAAACTTTATATTAAACATCCTTATGATATTAATTAATTTGAGATATTATTCGAACTCCGATTTGATTCATTCTTTCGGCGTTTTGTTTGATTTTTCGTTCTCGTCAATCTCGTCCCACTTACGAATTATATTATCAACTTTTCTTTTTATGAAATAAATCTAAAAACATTAAACTTAGATTAAAGCATACTTATAATTAAATTTTCTGAGACTCACATAAAGTAAATCAAATAATTAGAGGTTTAAATACTTAGTTATCAAATTATGCGTCGCTAAGTTCTAGTCGTCACACAAAATAATTATTTTTTATATTTTTCATATATTCTAGAAAACTATATTTATCATGCAGTTTAAAAATTTTGTTAACTATTATAAATGAATTGTAATGTTGGTAGCTTTTTGGAATTAGGTCATTTGTTTGAGAATTCATGAACAACCGTACTGGTAATATATATATATATATATATATATAATAACAGAAGTCACTTGGTAACTGTTGCTTAAAAAAATCTAAAAAGAAAATATTTTTTTAAATGTATTTTATAGAAAAATAACAGAAGTCACTTGATAACAGTTGCTTAAAAAAATCTAAAAAGAAAATATTTTTTTAATGTATTTTATAGAAAATATTGTCCCCGCTTAAATTTAGTTTTCATTATACGAAACTCTCTCTCTAAATCTCTCTAATTTTCAGTTATTAATTTCAATTCATTTTCTTCCACAAATTTCAATCTCGTTCTTGATCACACTGATTCTTTTGTCGGTGAGTACTATCAGATTTCAAGTTGTAGTTGCAGTTGTTTCAATGGTAATTTCTCTCTCGATCACACTAATTCTTTTTTTTTTAGCGTGATTGTGGATGAGTACTGTCAGATTTCCAATTGCAATAACATATTTCAACGGATCTTTTGATCACATTGATTTTTTTTTCTTTATTTTCTTTTTTTATTGGAGCGTGATTGTGGAACTGCTGGGTATGTACTATTTTCTTTTTTTATTGGAGTGGAACTGTTGGGTATGTACTATCGGATTTCTAATTGTAGTAACATCTGTTTCGACGGAACTCTTGATCACATTGATTTTTTTTTCTGTTTACTTTTTTTTTTTTTTTACTCTTGATCACATTGATTTTTTTTCTATTTACTTTTTTTGTTGGAGCGTAATTGTGGGAACTACTCATGTTATCAGATTGATACAAACACTAATTCTTTATTTTATTTTTCTTAATTTTTTTTGGAGCGTGATTGTGGATGAGTACTATCAGATTTCCAATTGCAATAACATATTTCAACGGACATTGATTTTTTTTCTCTATTTTCTTTTTTCGTTGTGATTGTGGATTAGTACTATCAGATTTCCAATTGCAATAAGTACTATCAGATTTCTAATTGCAACTAGCAGTGCACCCATGCGATGCACGGGATTAAATATAAGAATTATCTATTTTATTATTATTATTATATTTATATTATTTTAATTTATTTATAGTCAGTAAAACAAAATAAACGGATTATCAAAGCAATGTAATTGATCAAGTACATAATACGATAAATTGAGTGTAATGTTGACATCGTTGTTTACAAATTTTGAAATAGTTCTTTATAAACTACATTTGTCGTTTTATTGCTTTGTCCACTCTCTTTATCGCATATCAAAATCTTGAGTTTTTTACGATTAATGACTCTGGAGATTGCGACGTACAACTGTCCATGACTGAACACCGGTTTTTTAAGGTACAGACCAACATGATTTAGAGACTGACCCTAACTCTTGTTAATTGTCATTGCATATGATACGATGATTGGTAACTGTCTTTTTTGAAACTTGAATGGCAATCTCGAATCAGAGGGAGTAAGTGTCATCCTTGGTATTAAAACTGTTTTCCTGCATTTTCTCCGGACATGATCTTTGTCTGCAAGATATGATCTCCAAGTTTTGTGATAACCATCCTTGTACCATTACACAATCCGAGTAAATGATCAATATTTCTCAACAACATAACTGGGGTTCCTATCTTCAGGTTAAGCTGATGGTTGGGAACACCTGAACATCGTATTGTGTTGAGAAATTCTGGTGTATAAATGTCTTGCAATAGATCTACTCCCATATCCGACTTTGAAGGACTATCTGAACTTAAATACAACTTCCCCTGTTGGGTGTTCATTTTTGTCATATATTCATTTATTGAGTCCACAACATCAAGAATGGGTGCTAGAATTGCCCGACACTGCAGATAAGACATATCATCCACAATCTTTCCGAAATCTGGGTAAGTACTTTGAACTATCGTACCGATATGATTTCCGGAACTCTTTAGCAGAATATCATCTGGAATCTCAATATCAACGACACCATCATTAAGACCTCCCGCTGTTTCATCTCTGATACTGGCTATCCACTCTGAAAACTTCCTCAACTCATCCGACTCTACATCTGAACTGAGATTCTATAGTCTCATATTTTTTGTTAGCCTCAACAGCTTGCATTGTGACCACAGATAAGAAGAATTTATTGTGGCATTGACTATATCCTGTCTACTGCTTTTTGGTACAACCGGTAGAATCTGTCTGAAATCTCCTTCCATAACAAATGTTTTACCTCCAAAAGGAATATTTGAGCTATCAGATCTTGAAAGTGTCATTGTATCCCTAAGAGTTCTATCCAGAGTCTCAAAACAATGTTTATGCATCATCGGTGCTTCATCCCAGATTATCAGTTTGCATCTACCATCAACTCGGCAAGTTCACTTCGTTGCTTGATATTACATGTAGAGTCCTCGTGAAGATTTATTGGAATTTTGAATCTGGAATGTCCAGTTCTTCCTCCGAGCAGGAGCAACGAAGCAATACCACTTGAAGCAACATTCAAAACAATTTCTCCTTTCGATCTGAGAGCTGCAGACAGTGTTCCAAATGTAGGTTTTTCCAGTTTCCCCATAACCATACACGAAGAATACCACTCCTCGATCACACTCAACCGCATTCATTATTGTGGTGTACACATTTAGCTGATCAACATTGAGATTCCGAACCAATTCTTCATGTTCATTTAGAAGTGCAACTCTATCATATTGTAATTCATCAAAAATTAACTTATTTTGATAATTACTACATCCTTGAGGATCTGGTTGTGGCATTGATGCAAAATCATTTAACCTTCTCCCCTGATTTCACAATAATTTATCAATCTCCAATAAAGTAAGATTCTTTATCTCAGTTTCCTCTAAATTCAAATCTGTAAACAAACATTAAAAATAATAGGATGAAATTAAATAATTATATGGTTTTTGAGATATAAGTAATTTATATATATAACTGAATAATATAGTTGTTATTAATATTTTTTCAAATTAGTTATCTTTCAAATTTTTTTCATATTTTTTATTACCTTGATTTCTCATTAAATTTCTCTGTCTGTATATGATGTCTTCTGACAAATAGGTCCAACATTTCTCTCAAATGTCCTCGGGCTTGCTTAAGCAATCTTTTGAAAGAAGGGTTATGAACAATCCTCGTAGCGAGTGGGCGGATCCCCAATAACATGCCTCAACAATACCATCAATGTACTCTTTATCATCATCCAACAATCCTAAGGCGTAGCAAGCATCACAATACGTATCATACTGCATACCGTTGATCTTTTTTATATCATCGTAACATTCATAATCACGAACCACATTGAGCAAGCATCTAACGTAGTAAGAATCGCCTGATCCTGGAGGTACATAGTACATTCTTGCTAAGGAGAAACCTCTCTGTCTTGGAACCCATTCTCTTGAATCAACCTTCCAAATGAATTTCTGAGGAAATTCAACATAGATAGGAGGTATTACAAGGAGTGGATACTTCTTGTTTGCCTTGAACCAACCAAAAAACATACTCTGGTGAACCGATGGTCGATCAATCATCGACTGTAATGAATCGGAGTCTTCAAAAATCACAGGCTGCTCGTTCGGAAGGTGAAATGATAATCGCTCGACAGGAAGATCCTTGTACTGAATCTCGTACCCAAATGTTCACTAGGCTGCCTCACATAGAGAGATGTACCTACAGTCATAGTACAATTGGATCTCGTTGACATTCTTAACCACATCATCTCCGCGAGATGTTTTGTAGAAAGTTGTCGTGACACGATCGTGTCATTTGTTCACATATTTGAATAGATATTTGATGGACCGAGATTGGTTGCACCACTCAACATTCATATGTGCACTGTACTTTAATAAAAGATACCGATTATGTGGAACAACGAATCTATTATCTAATGGAACTCCACTCTTCATAATTGTTCTTCCCAAATCCCGACGTCTGTATATTGGATATCCTTCATTATCAACGTCTGTCGTGTGAACAAATTCTTTTGGAAAGTGTTTTGTACAAAAATCATCCACCATGCAAGGAGAATTCTTGTTTAAGGTACCACATGGACCATACATCATGTAATCACATACTGCAGCATAATATTTCGGATCGATTTCCTCATCTGGAATCTCAGCTGAAATAATTCGGTCTATGTCATTGCCAGCAAGGTATTTGTCCTCTCTGGATAGAATGTGCGCATGAGGTAGCCCTCTCTTTTGGAACTCAACTGTATATATAACTGTATTGCAGGAGAGTTACAAATAATATTATAAGTGAAATAATATACTACTTTCATAGAATAATTGTTAATAATAATTCACTACACTAATTATAAATAAAGAATTTACCTGCAATAACATTACCGAAAACTTTATTATGACGTAAGTCTCTTATGAGATTGTCCAACTTCATTTTGAAGACCCTTGCCATTATATCTGGACAATCGTCTGGTCTAAGATTTCTTTCTTTGACAAAACGATCAATTTCAGGCAATTTCGGATTGCATGTTATTATTCATTTTTAAGATTTCATTCAATTTTTATTATTCATTTGAGGATTTCTTGAACGTTGATTAGGATTTTTCTTGAGAATTGTCTAATTAAATACTTTCTTTTCTTAGGAATTGACTAATTAATATTTTTCATTCATTTCTTTAATTGTGGGCTACAATGGGATTGCTCTTGATGATTTATTAAGGATTTATCATATTTGTTAACCAATTCATATTTTGTAATTTTTAACAAATATGAAATATGTCACGCCCCGAAACTTAATCATAAATTATTATAAAAGATTAACAAATTTAGGAAAAACATTTTAGCATTATCAGAGTATCCTCGACAGGCGTGCAGGAAAGAAGAAAAAGAAAAGAGGGAGAAACGAAGATGATATATATATAACCATAAAAGTTACAGATGTACAGCAGCGGATTTTAAAACACGTTTTTAAACCATATAAAAACATAAGTGTACGTTGTTCTGGCAGTTTAACAAAATATCATAACAACAAAAGATCTTTATCAGACAGGGCACATCTTTCCCTTCAACTCCTCCCATCAAAGTCATTACCTGTATCGAACACATAAACGGGGTGAGTGCATAGAAATACACCCCGTGGAGACAAGTTCGTAAATTAACATAAAACTTTAAATCAGATAAGCAGTTAATCACAACAAGTACAATGCACAACACATAAATGACGTGGGCGCAGGTATATCCCGCCTTACCCCATCACCTTATCCTCCGGGTGATTATTTGGTTAGGGGGACTTCACCAATCCTCCATATTCCTGTTAGGACTTAATCCCAACCTGTCTTCTCAAAGACCATGCATCATGAACACATATCCTTATCTTAATCCCAACAACAGATTCAATTCACAGCACGTAGACAAAACACATAAACACGGACATGTATAACAATTAATAGCATGCTGATATCATCAATCTCATTTCATACTCATAATCTCAAATCGCATATCATATACGTTCATCATCATATCATAGTTTATCGAAAACCCTAGCATGCAACTATACAGGATAAACGTAAAGTTAAACGTTAATTCAGAAATTACCCCCACCTCAGCCTGAGCGGTACGATTATCACGTTCTTTTCCTTTTAGTTATGAGATGGGTTTGAAGCGTTTGGGCCTACAAACACACAACGTAAATTATTAGGTTATATAATTATTTAAGCGTTTATAATTAAATGCTCGGAAGAAACAACGAATTGAAAACAGAAGATAACCCGACCCGACTAGGTCCAGAAATATAGAGGATTCAAAAAGGAAGCTTTAGAAACAAGAATGAGTTAAAACGGATAAGAAACGAAGTTAAACGAAGCATTTTAGGGTTTGAAGGGTTTTGAGGGGTAAAACTGTAATTACAGATAAGTTTTGGGGTCAAAATGAAGTTTCTGGAATCTGGGAGGGGTCGAAATGCAAAATCAGAAAGTCTTGGGGGTGAAAATCCAAATCTTAAAAAGTTATGGGGCAAAATAGAAATTCCAAGAAGTTTTTAGGACCAAAATATGCAAAGCAAAAGATGGAGGACCAAAATGAGAATAAGCAAAAACTTAAGAATTGCAAGTAGGTCCCTGGAATAAGTCAAATTCCCAAATTCCACCCCACCCCCAAACCCCCCACTGCCCATCACCACCACCGCCATTACAAGCCACCGCCGGCCACTTCCCCGGTCCACCACCATACATCGGCGCACCGAGCGCCGGCCTTCTTCGGTCACGGCGGCATCGGAAACGCCGCCCCAAACACCACCACACACTACCAACTCCATCCAAACACAGCACTTACACATGCATATATACACTTTTCCGGAGGCCATTGCCGCCTGCTCCACATCCCCACATCGCCGGCGCTCCTTGCACCGGCTATACACCCACACGGCAGCGCTGCATACGCCGCCTCCGACCATCCTTACCAGGCGAGAGAGAGATGAGAGGGAGCAGAGAGACGAGAGAGAGGGTCGAAGAGAGAGAGTAAGAGAGAGGGGAGAAAAAACAAATCTACAGAAACTTTGACCGGTCGTTGCCGGAAATAGACCAGTCTGATCAACGATCCGAGCCCGGAATCGAGATGGGCTCGGCGAGAACTTTAATTTAGACTCAAGATTCACCCCGATCGGTGGCCGGATGGCCGAGAACGAAGAGAGAGAAAAATATGGGTTTCTAGAGAGAGAAACAGAACTTTCTCCGGCCAATTGCCGGCGAACGCGGCGACGGATGACAATTCCAAGGCCGGGGTTGGAACGGGCTCGGCGAGAGCTTTAAGATAGTATAGGGTTCGATACGTTTCGGTCGGAAGAAAATTCCGGCGACGGTGGTCGCCGGTGGCGGCGACGGCGGCGCTCTGGCCGGCCGGCCTGCCGCCGGAAAAGATGAGAGAAGGAGGAGCAGATTATAACATTAGTTACCTTAGGTTAAAAATTAACATATGTTTTTTTACTTAGGTAGATGATACACTTTATATACTTTGGTTAATTACTTCATTAAACATATTATAATCTTAAACTTTATATTAAGCTTTCTTATGATATTAATTAATTTAGGATGTCAAACGAACTCCGATTTGATTCATTCTTTTGGCGTTTTGTTCGATTTTTTGTTCTCGTTCATTTCGTCCCACTTACGAATTATTATATCGACTTTGTCTTTTTACGAAAAATTTTCAAGAATATAGAACTTAGATTAAAGCATGTTTATAATTAAATTTTCTGAAACACACGTAAAATAAATCAAATAATTAGGGGTTTAAATATTTAGTTATCAAATTATGCATCGATAAATCCTAGTCGTCACACCCCTTACCCCTTAAAAGAATTTCATCCTCGAAATTCAGAAACGTACCTATGAACGGAAGATTTGGAAACTTTGACAAAATCTCGTCTTCATATTCCCACGTTGCTTCTTTTACTCCGAGGCGATTCCATTGGACCTTTACTAAAGCCATCTCCCGATTTCTCAATGTACGAATCTTTCGATCTAGGATAGCCACTGGAATTTCTTCATAGGATAGATCGTCCATAACTTCAAGGTTGTTCTGGTCGACCACATGGCTCGGATCGAAAACATATCTCCTCAACATCGATATATGAAATACGTCATGTACTACTGTAAAATTAGACGACAGTGCTAAACGATAGATAACGTTCCCGACTCATTCCAGAATCTCGAATGGTCCCACATATCTTGGCCTTAGTTTTCCCCTTTTTCCAAATCGATATATTCCTTTTGTAGGGGATATCTTCAGAAAAACTTTTGTTCCCACTTCGAATTGTAACTTCCTGCGTCTTCTATCCGTGTAAGCCTTCTGCCTGTCTTGAGATGCTTTGATTCGTTCACAGATTTTTCTGATTACTTCGACTGTCTGCTCAACCAAATCCGTTCCTAGCACCTTCTTTTCACCGACTTCATCCCAGCACAAAGGAGATCGACATTTCCTTCCGTATAATGCTTCGTACAGTGCCATGCCGATTGTGGATTGATAGTTGTTGTTATATGCAAACTCCACTAAGCAAATGTGTTTTTCTCAGCTCCCATGCAAGTCTATGGTGCAGGCTCTCAACATATCTTCTAGAATTTGAATCGTCCTCTCTATTTGTCCGTCTGTTTGAGAATGAAAAGCAATGCTAAAAGCTAGTCGAGTCCCTAGTACCTCTTGAAGTCTTTGCCAAAATCTCGATGTAAATCGTGGATCTCTGTCGGAAATGATGGATACTGGCACTCCATGTAGTCTGACAATTTTCTCGAGGTAAATCCGAGCTAGCTTGTCCATTCCGTATGTCATTTTGACTGGTAAAAAATGAGCAGACTTAGTCAGCCTGTCCACAATCACCCAGACAGCGTGGTTTCCGCGTTTAGATCTCGACAATTCGACGACAAAATCCATGGTGACATGTTCCCATTTCCATTCGGGTATCTCCAATGGGGTCAGAAGTCCCACTGGTCGTTGGTGTTCAACCTTCACTTGTTGACATGTCAAACATTGTTTTATGAACAATCCAATGCTAGACTTCATGTTATTCCACCAGAAGTTTTTCTTCAAGTCTTTGTACATCTTTGTGCCTCCAGGATATGCTGACAGAGGCGAGCAGTGAGCTTCTTCTAAGATCTCTTTTCATAGTACTTCATCTTCTGGTACGTATAGTCTTTCTTTAAAGATCAAAGCTCCATCTGGTGCCAGGATAAATCCTTCCTCTTTTCCAGTATCCATACGAGTCTTCTTCTTCTTCAGGAACTCATCCTTTCCTTGAGCTTCGATTATACATTCGCAAAGTTTGGGTTTCAGGAACAGTGTTGAGAGTGTGGCCTGGATGCTATCTGGTGGTGTGATTATTTCCAAGCTTAGCTTCGTCATACCTTCGATTAGTGAGTCTTGAATTGTAATCATTCTTGCTATAGATCTCTTTCCCTTTCTGCTGAGTACGTCAGCTACCACATTTGCTTTCCTTAGATGATACTAAATCGTACAATCGTAATCCTTGACCAGCTCTAACCATCTTCGTTGCCTCATATTAAGTTTGTTTTATTCGAAGAAGTACTTCAGGCTTTTATGATCGGTGCAGATATCGCAACGTCCGCCATAAAGGTAATGTCTCCATATCTTGAGTGCATGGACGACTGCAGCTAACTCCAGATCGTGTGTCGGGTAGTTCTGCTCATGAGGTTTCAGCTGTCTTGACGCGTAGGCCACCACTTTTCCTTTCTGCATTAGAACACATCCTAAGCCTTGTTTAGAAGCATCGTTGTAAATCACAAAGTCCTTTGTTGCATCTGGAATGGTTAGCACTGGTGCTTCCGTCAATCTTCGCTTCAATTCTTGGAAACTGTGTTCACATTGTTCTGTCCATTGATACTTTACCCCCTTTCGAGTTAAACGAGTCATCGGAGTAGCAATTTTTGAAAATCCCTCAATGAATCTGTGGTGATATCCAGCTAACCCCAGAAAACTTCTTACTTCATTAACATTTGTCGGTGTTTTCCATTTGCTGACTGTCGTTACTTTTTCTGGATCTACTTCAATTTCTTTAGAAGTTATAATATGTCCAAGGAAGGCCACCTTTTCTAACCAGAATTTACATTTCTTGAATTTGGCGTAGAGTTTCTCCTAACGTAAGGTGTCCAGTACGATCCTGAGATGCTGTTCATGTTGAAGTTTGTCATGAGAATAAATCAAGATGTCGTCTATAAAGACTATGACAAAACGATCGAGATAAGGGTGAAAAACACGATTCATCAAATCCATGAAGACGGCGGGTGTATTGCTGAGTCCGAATGGCATAACCATAAATTCATAGTGTCCGTATCTCATTCTGAAAGCTGTTTTCGGTACATCCATCTCCTTTACTTTGACTTGGTGGTATCCCGATCTGAGGTCAATCTTTGAAAATACATTGGTTCCCCTTAGCTGATCGAAAAGATCTTCAATTCTGGGCAGAGGATACTTGTTCTTGATGGTACGCTTGTTAAGCTCTCGATAGTTGATACACATCCGAAAACTTCCATCCTTCTTTTTCACGAACAACACTGGAGCTCCCCAAGGTGATACGCTCGGACGGATGAAACCCTTATTTAAGAGTTCTTGGAGTTGGATCTTTAGTTCCTGTAGTTCCTTTGGTGTCATTCTGTACGGTGCCTTCGACACTGGAGTTGAACCTGGAATGAGGTCGATCTCGAAAGCAATCTGACGTTCCGGTGGAGGGCCTGGTAAATCATCTGGAAAGACATCAACGTATTCCCTCACGACAGGTATTTTCTCAATAGGGTTCATCTCCAGTTTAGAACTCATAATGTTCACTATCCAAGCCTTACAATCATCATTCTTGATAATTTTGACCGCTTTCATTACTGATATAACTCTCGGGTTGTTTTCGACTGGAGTCCCGGAAAACGTAAATTTTTTGCCATTTGAGGTTTGTAGGATAATCTCTTTTGCATGACATCTAATCACCACATAATTAGTCTTCAACCAATCCATTCCTAGGATGACATCAAAATCTCTCATATCCAGCGCATGTAGATTGGCAAGCAGGATTCTGCTTCCGAAAGCGATCTCTAGATCTCGGTATGAATGTTTCATTTTTATCACTTTTCCAGAGGGAATGCTAACGTCTAGGGTTTCAGCGACTATCCTACCGTCCTCATGTTGTAACAGATCACAGAACTTTGTAGATATAAAGGAATGAGATGCTTCAGTATCGAACAAAATTAAAGCAGGCACACCACACACTGACAATATACATGTCATTATTTTCGGTCCTTCAGTCACCTCTGTCTTGGTGAGAGTGAAAGCTCTTGCTGGTCCGGTTCCGGATCTGGGTCTTGGTGCAACATTTGTTCTTTTAGGCTTCGAGTTGGAATTTACTTTATGGCCCGGTTCTCCACAGTTAAAACAATTTGGGCAAGAGGCCGCAATATGGCCTGGTCTTCCACACCTGTAACAAGTCGGAAGCGTCCTCTTGTAAGGCCCCACATAGATCCTTCCACAGCTATGATAGGGGTTTCTTGGGTTAGGATTCTGAAGGAGAAGAGCACTGTTGGGTGGTTGTGGTTGGTTCTAAGTGAAGTTCCGACTGGGACCCATCCACTTCCACTTTCCGAGTCTCGTTTCCACCTTCCTGAGAGGCGCGGTATCTAACCGTAGTCTTGAGGAAATCTCCTGAGCTCATTCTACCACTACTAAGTATGACGTTATGTCTTATCCGGTAAGAATAGAGCTGATCTCGGGATGGAGGTCCCTCTCGAATCGCCGAGCTTTCTTAACATCCGAATCCACTAGATGAGGTGCATATCTGCTCAACTGGTTAAAACTCCTTTCATATTCCCTTACAAATGAGGTCCTCTGTCGTAGATGCAAGAACTTAGTTTCCTTTTGGTCCCTATATGACTGCGGTACGAAACCCTGAGTAACTCTTTCTTTAAAGTCTTCCCAAGTCAGCTCTTTTACTTGCTCTTGTGTCAAAGTCCTAGCATGTGACTCCCACCAGTGACCAGTTTCCTATATCATCTGAAAGACTGCACAAGAAACTTTCTGGTTTTCGGTGCACGAAAAATGTCCAAACAGACGATCGAACGCCCTCAGCCACTCATCTGCCTCGACCGGACCTCCCTTACCTAAGAAGGTTGGAGGGTTAAAGCGTCGAAATTGTTCCACTACTTGGTTGGTATCACTCCTGCTAGATGTCGTTAGAGCTGTTTGAGTTGCTTGAAAATGTTGAGCTAGGCCTCGTAACACTGATACTAGATCTTCTATGATGTTGTTTGCATTAGTCGATGGTGGATCTGCCATTGATGCTGGATTCTTCCTTGGTCTTCCACGGGGCATAAATATCTAATAAGAAACATGGTATAATCATCACACACGAGGCACCAAGGAGAAGTCTTCGAGGAATATGATAAATCCATACGTTCATCGTAGAAAAAAAACTGAATATGTCATAACGAAACGAAGAAACAGAAGATATGCGAGTTGTAGAAAAAAAATAAAGATATATATATAACATCACAAGAGTTAGAGACGAAAGTAGTTCAGAACCATACAAACGAGTTCAAAACCAAAATTGTCAAGCACAAAACATACATCTGAGCAAAAGTAAACATAGTCTCATCAGTCTCGAGCAGAAAAGATAGAAATGAAAGAAAACTAGAAGCAGCTATACGACAATCGCTGCAGCTCGGCAGTTGGGAGTGGTCCCCTGAAACGACGGTGTGGAGGGCTTGGCACCTCCTCTGGATCTTCTTCAGGCTCTTCCTCTTCATCGCTGCTTGGAGGGTCGAAGGGTCCTGATGGAGGTATCGTCGGTTGTCCCTCGCGTACCCATATATCCAGTAGTATACCAATAAAATGAGAAAAAGAAATACTCGGCTGTCCGGTCCGTATGTCGTAAACTACTTCATTCTGATGTACTCTGCGGGCAACTTCGGTCCATTATTCTGGTAGCATGTTGACCACATGTTCGCTGGCATTTGTCTCAGAAATCCCTCCACGAGTGCTCCTCCAGAGAGTAAGTAAACGTGCTAAGAACATACCCACCGATTCTCCTGGCTCGATCATAGCCCCGTAAAATGCCATCTGTGTCGTTACAACATAACTACTCGACTATACGCAACTAACTTAAAAGGGAAGCATAGAACAAAAACTACAGAAATTCTCAACTGTGTCACATAAACGTAAACATAAGCATCAATACAATACAGACAAACAATACTCGTAACATCAATCTCAGGATGGAGGAGCTGTGCGGAGAGAGAAGTGTTTGTCCCTGTTTTCAAAACATACGGAAAAATAAAATAAAAAAAACGAACAGGGTTCTAAAGGGTAGGACCTTGCTCTGATACCATAACTGTCACGCCCCGAAACTTAACCATAAATTATTATAAAAGATTAACAAATTTAGGAAAAACATTTTAGCATTATCAGAGTATCCTCGACAGACGTGCAGGAAAGAAGAAAAAGAAAAGAGGGAGAAACGAAGATGATATATATATAACCATAAAAGTTACAGATGTACAACAGTGGATTTTAAAACACATTTTTAAACCATATAAAAACATAAGTGTACGTTGTTCCGACAATTTAACAAAATATCATAACAACAAAAGATCTTTATCAGACAGGGCATATCTTTCTCTTCAACTCCTCCCATCAAAGTCATTACCTGTATCAAACACATAAACGAGGTGAGTGCATAGAAATACACCCCGTGGAGACAAGTTCGTAAATTAACATAAAACTTTAAATCAGATAAGCAGTTAATCACAACAAGTACAATGCACAACACATAAATGACGTGGGCGCAGGTATATCCCGTCTTACCCCACCACCTTATCCTCCGGGTGATTATTTGGTTAGGGGGACTTCACCAATCCTCCATATTCCTTTAAGGACTTAATCCCAACCTGTCTTCTCAAAGACCATGCATCATGAACACATATCCTTATCTTAATCCCAACAACAGATTCAATTCACAGCACGTAGACAAAACACATAAACACGGACATGTATAACAATTAATAGCATGCTGATATCATCAATCTCATTTCATACTCATAATCTCAAATCGCATATCATATACGTTCATCATCATATCATAGTTTATCGAAAACCCTAGCATGCAACTATACAGGATAAACGTAAAGTTAAACGTTAATTCAGAAATTACCCCCACCTCAGCCTGAGCGGTACGATTATCACGTTCTTTTCCTTTTAGTTCTGAGATGGGTTTGAAGCGTTTGGGCCTACAAACACACAACGTAAATTATTAGGTTATATAATTATTTAAGCGTTTATAATTAAATGCTCGGAAGAAACAACGAATTGAAAACAGAAGATAACCCAACCCGACTAGGTCCAGAAATATAGAGGATTCAAAAAGGAAGCTTTAGAAACAAGAATGAGTTAAAACGGATAAGAAACGAAGCTAAACGAAGCATTTTAGGGTTTGAAGGGTTTTGAGGGGTAAAACTGTAATTACAGATAAGTTTTGGGGTCAAAATGAAGTTTCTGGAATCTGGGAGGGGTCGAAATGCAAAATCAGAAAGTCTTAGGGGTGAAAATCCAAGTCTTGAAAAGTTATGGGGCAAAACAGAAATTCCAAGAAGTTTTTAGGACCAAAATGTGCAAAGCAAAAGATGGAGGACCAAAATGAAAATAAGCAAAAACTTAAGAATTGCAAGTAGGTCCCTGGAATAAGTCAAATTCCCAAATTCCACCCCACCCCCAAACCCCCCACTGCCCGTCACCACCACCGCCACTGCAAGCCACCGCCGGCGACACGGTGTCACCGGCCACCTCCCTGGTCCACCACCATACGTCGGCACACCGAACGCCGGCCTCCTCCGGTCACGGTGGCGTCGGAAATGCCGCCCCAAACACCACCACACACTACCAACTCCATCCAAACACAGCCACTTACACATGCATATATACACTCTTCCGGAGGCCATTGCCGTCGGCTCCACATTCTCACATCGCCGGCGCTCCTTACATCGGCTATACACCCACACAGCGGTGCTGCATGCGCCGCCTCCGACCATCCTTACCAGGCGAGAGAGAGATGAGAGGGAGCAGAGAGACGAGAGAGAGGGTCGAAAAGAGAGAGAGCAAGAGAGAGGAGAGAGAAAACAAATCTACAGAAACTTTGACCGGCCGTTGCTGGAAATAGACCGGTCCGATCAACGATCCGAGCCCGGAATCGAGACGGGCTCGGCGAGAAATTTAATTTAGACTCAAGATTCACCCCGATCGGTGGCCGGATGGTCGAGAACGAAGAGAGAGAAAAATATGGGTTTCTAGAGAGAGAAACAGAAATTTCTCCGGCCAATTGCCGACGAACGCGGCGGCGGATGACGATTTCGAGCCCGGGGTTGGAACGGGCTCGGCGAGAGCTTTAAGATGGTATAGGGTTCGATACGTTTCGGTCGGAAAACAATTCCGGCGACGGTGGTCGCCGGCGGCGGCAACGACGGCGCTCCGGTCGGCCGGCCGCCGGAAAAGAGATGAGAAGGAGGAGCAGATTATAACATTAGTTACCTTAGGTTAAAAATTAACATATGCTTTTTTACTTAGGTAGATGATACACTTTATATACCTTGGTTAATTACTTCATTAAATATATTATAATCTTAAACTTTATATTAAGCTTTCTTATGATATTAATTAATTTGGGATGTCAAACGAACTCCGATTTGATTCATTCTTTCGGCATTTTGTTCGATTTTTTGTTCTCGTTCATCTCGTCCCACTTACGAATTATTATATCGACTTTGTCTTTTTATGAAAAAATTTCAAGAATATAGAACTTAGATTAAAGCATGTTTATAATTAAATTTTCTGAAACGCACGTAAAATAAATCAAATAATTAGGGGTTTAAATATTTAGTTATCAAATTATGCATCGATAAATCCTAGTCGTCACAAAATATTAAAAATTTAAAAAAAAAATCTTACAGAAGTGCGCATTCTTCAGGTGCGTGTTTGATCAAATCTCTATATGTATATATATAATAAGTGTGTAAAACAGATCAGAGTAATTAACTTGATATTCATTCATCTATAATTTTATGCGTATCAAATTAAATAATATATCTAAATAACTACGTAAAACAAATCACAATAATTAATTTGATATTTGTAAGTATGATTTTACACAATTTTATACAGATCAAATTACACAATATATTTTACAATTTATAACAACGAAACACCTAATTTTGACAACATTACAATTTATATATGATATAAAAAAACACGTATTTACAAAGAAACATACATCAAAGATGTAATCATAAATTTAGAATATTTATATATGAAATTAACATCACATATATGATATTGTTTAATATAATTGGATAAATATTATTGTTTCTAGCAATATCCAAACATATACAAATATACATTATTTATTTATTACTAAATATTTTAGATTAAAGGAAAAAAATATTTAATCCATATGTAAACTAATTTTGAAAGCATTACAATTTATATATGATATAAAAAAACACGTAAACATCCAACAAAGAATAAACACGTAAAAATAGCATTACTATTTGCAATCATCCAACAACTACGAAAAAACATAAAACAAATGTGCAAATCATCCACCACATAATATTTGAAGAAATATGCAACAAAGAAATTAAATATTAAATATTGTCTCAAAACAAGCAACATAAATATCTAGATGTCTTTTTCAATTTTGACAACGATTTGCTCTTTCTTGTGGGATGATGGAGAGAATTCAATATCTAGCTTCCTTTTAACGTTCTTTTTGTCTCCGACTTCAAGATTAGGATCAACGTTTGAGCTTCGATTCACACTCAGTTTGTTTGGTGTGCTCACCTCATCATCAGAATGAATATCCTAATAAGAAAAATAAAATTGATTTGTCATATAAGAGTTCAATAATAAATATTATATGTTATAAAAAATGTTAATATAATACCTTGTCATTGTAAGAATTAAGTCTTGACCCCTACAGTTTTTTTTGTAATACATTAAAAATGAAGTAATAAAAATTCAGATTTTAATTGAAAGTATTACAAATTTATGGATTTACTTGACTCTCACAATTTGTAGCATCAAATCTAACTTTTAAATCAGGATCCTCAGTCAATTTCACCACTAAGAATGAGTCAATAACTTACTTCTTTCTAAATTCTTTTGTTTGAGGATCAATGGAATTGACAACACACTTGGTAGCATGAAACGCGTTGCTAACTTGATTAATTTCTACAATACATAGATCAATATGTAAAAAAATTTAAAAAAACCATATACAAAAGCTCATACTAATTAATCTGACATTAAGATTTCAAATTTGTTTATGCGAATCAGATTGAATAATATAAATATATCATTAGTAATTGCGTAAACCAGATCAGAGTAATTAATTTATGCGAATTAGATTAAATAATATAAATATATTACTAATAAGTACCAGATCAGAGTAATTAATTTATGCGAATTAGTTTAAATAATATAAATATATCATTAAGTACGTAAAACAAATCATAATAATTAATCTGATATTTATTAGTAAGATATGAAATATTTTGTATGCGGATCAGATTAAACAATATATATATATATATGAATATATATATATATATATATATATATTTAATAAGTGTGTAAAACAGATCAGAGTAATTAACTTGATATTCATCAGTAAGATCATCTATAATTTTATGCGTATGAAATTAAAGAATATATCCAAATAAGTACGTAAAAAAAATCACAGTAATTAATCTTATATTTGTATGATTTTACACAATTTTATACGGATCAAATTACACCATCTGTATATATACAATAAGTACGTGAAATAGATTACATTACAGTAATTACAAAACAAAACTAAATCATATGAAATTAACAGATCACATTAATTACAAACTAAACTAAACAGATTAATATATATATATATCATTAATAAGTACGTGAAACAGATCACATCACAATATTTACAAAACAAAAGTAAATCATATGAGATTACAAAATTTTTAAAAATGAAATAACAATAAAACAATGTATACTTACTTTTGAAATTGACCACCCTACCAAATTGAAGAGTTAGAATTTTAGGCTCCCTGTTTTCCAATTCTATATCTGGAAATATTGTATCTATGCAATCCTCCCACAAAGTAATAGTGAGTTAGTAGTTTCCTGACATACATGGAATGATTATTAAAACACAATTAATATAATATAGTTACATTTCATAAAATTACATCTAAATTAAATAAACATACTGCAGATCCTCAATTATAATTTCCATCAATCTCTTGCCACTTTCAGTCTTTCTCGGTGGATCAAATGCAACAATTCTTCCCATTAAATCTGCATTAATGTTGGTAAAAAAATATTATTAAATAATAATCATTAACAACAATAAATTTAAAAATAAAATAAATTCATAAAAAATAATGTAATCCTTACCAAATAGAACAGTTTGTTCAGTGGCTTTCATGGTAATAATCTCGTCAACTGGTTTAAAAATGTACAGATTATTAGGAAAGTTATCGTCTTGATACTCCTCAAGATGTGTTTTTCCATAAAATTGGAACTTCAACTTTGATTCAGATGTTCTCAAGGTGGAGTCATACTTTGAAACAATAAAGTTAGAAAGTACATATGTTTTTCCTTCTCTAACCTTATCACGAATCTTTTCAAGGTGAGGTTTTCGAGCAACTCCATGGATTGTATCACCCTAAAATTTATGTGGAAAAAAATGAAATTAGAGATTACATTCCACTATAATATACATAATAAATAGATATTTTTAAATAAATAACCATTTTATCTCTGAAAACACAATCAAAACTATATAGCTCCGTTGTACTTCCGAATGCATGAACATCGTAAGCCCTAACACATCGCACACAAAGACTCCAAAGTCTTCTAGTAGTATCAATATCTCGAATCATATTCCAAACAGGTGCCATTGAGAACTATCAAGAAGATATGCTCAATCAATTGAAGAATTCACATTATGTGTGAGATCTGTGTTAGATTATTTTAGAAATAAAAATACAAAGTGGAAAAACTTATTTGAGAAATTATATATGAATGTGTTTGGAACGTGTAAAACTGCTCTCATTCCATAACTGTTTTCTCGCTTCTTTTTTATTTTTTGCTCTCGCTTCTTTTTTATTTTTTGGCCAGCAAGTTATTTGTCTAGATACATCTATATTATATATATATATATATATATATATTATATATTAGTACAAAAATATTTTAAAAGAAAATGTCGCAGTTTTCTAAAAAGTAGGATGAGAAGTTCAAAATTTTGAATTAAGCCGTGAATTAAGAAATAAGAAGCGCGAACAGTTTTTTCACAAAAAAAATTGTTTTATATGTATAGATAGAGATAGATCTCTTTTTAAAAAAAAAAACAGAAATAGATGATTAATGGTTATTATCCAGAAAAAATAGGATGAGAAGTTCAATAATTTGAATTAAGCCATGAATTTTTATTTTTTTTTACTTTTAGAATTTTTTTAAAGAAATTTAGAAAAAAGATAAAGATAGATGATTAACAGTTATTATCCAAAAAAAAAAAAAAGGATGAGAAGTTTAAAAATTTTGAATTAAGCCGTGAATTTTTCTTTTTTTACTTTTAGAATTTTTTTTAAAGAAATATTTTGATAGAATTACCAAATTACCCTTAGTTCTTAATAAAATTACAATTTTGTCTGACTGACTTCTGTTATTATATATATATAGATAACATATTTCAACGAACATTGATTTTTTTCTCTATTTTCTTTTTTCGTTGTGATTGTGGACGAGTACTATCAGATTTCCAATTGCAATAACATATTTCAAACGGATCTTTCGATCACATTAATTTTTTTTCTCTATTTTCTTTTTCATTGGAGTGTGATTGTGGAACTGCTGGGTATGTACTATCAGATTTCTAATTGCAGTAACATCTATTTTGACGGAACTCTTGATCACATTGATTTTTTTTTCTATTTACTTTTTTTTGTCGGAGCGTAATTGTGGGAACTACTCATGTTATTAGATTGATACAATTAGTCTATTCAGTTTATCAAAGATATATATGAGTTGTTGTGTGTGTACTATTAGATTTCTAATTGCAGTAACATCCATTTCAACGGATCTCTCAATCACATTGATTTTTTTTTGTTGGAGCGTAATTGTGGGAACTACTCAATCTCTCAATCACATTGATTTTTTTTGTTGGAGCGTAATTGTGGGAACTACTCATGTTATCAGTTTGATACGTCTATTCAATTTATTGAAGATATATTGCAGTTATCTAAGTTATGTTGTATTAAAACATCATATAATATAGGAGTTATCAGAGTTGAATTGTATTAAAGCATCATATTGATATAATTAGTTTATTCAGTTTATCCAAGATATATTACAAATCGAAGATATATAATAATTAGTCTATTCAGTTTATCCGAGATATATTGCAAATCGAAGATATATAATATACGAGTTATCAAAGTTGAGTTGTATTAAATCATCGTATTGATATAATTAGTCCATTCAGTTTATTGGAGATATATTGCAGATCGAAGATATATCATATAAGAGTTATCAGAGTTGAGTTGTATTAAATCATCATATTGATATAATTAGTTCATTCAGTTTATCTGAGTTATGTTGTATTAAAGCATCATATAATATAAGAGTTATCAGAGTTGGGTTGTATTAAAGCATTTGTTGGTCTCAAGTGGTCAGAGGTTCAGAGGGGTGAATGAACCTCTATCGATTTTGCGTTTTTAAAACTTTTAGTAAAACAGGTTCCTGATTCTATAGAGAAGCAGTAATCTGACTCGATCAGAAACCTGGCAGTTAGTTGATTCAGGTTTCTTACTCGGTGATCACAGTATGCAGCGGAATAAACTTATGATAGAGTTTCTTTGGAAAACAGTTTTCTTTTCTAAAGAATGATTTTATAAGAATCATTTTCACAGAATGCTTATGATATGCTCAGCAAGACAGATATATATAAATGCAATACAATGCAGCAAATAATAAAGCAATAAACACTTAGGGTTTATAGTGGTTCGAAGGTGGTGTAATCCTTCTACGTCCACTCTACTCATTTGCAAGGAAAAACTTCGTTATGGTCAGTTTACTTTACAAGACACAGTTTTACAAACCTCTTCCAAATAAGTTAAACCTACTGGAATCAAAGATTCCTAGGTCAAATCCTACACAGGGTATAATATCTCACACAGAGAAAATAGCCTACACAAGACTACAAACACTTAGCAAGGATCTAATCCTCTCAACTAAGGACACCAAACAAAAACAACCTAGCACATAGCAAATAGTTAAGAGTATATGTGTTTCTTCAACTGGTGCAATACTGAAGTCAGCCTTGAACTTGATAGCTCGAGTGCTTGAGTAGATTGCTTTGAAGGTTGAGTGACTGAACTTGGTAAGCTTTGAATGATAGTTTTGAGTAGACTGCTTCGAAGGTTGAGTGACTGAACTTGGTAAGCTTTGAATGATAGCTTGGAAATGAAGAGCTTTGAAAATATTCGCAATGTATCCAGTAGTTCAATATTCTTCATGGTCACTCCATCCTTCTATTTATATCAATTGGAAAATGCTCGTTGAAAAGAGGTATTGTCCTTGTTGCATTTCAAAATTGATCTTGCAAATCTTTGCAATTAATGCATCTGAGAAATTGGGGATATAGAGCATATCCTACTCTGATCCGCATTAATAGCGTCACTCCTCGGCTATAGTGCTTTTGCAGAGCCGCGGGTCCAAGTGGCATCACCTCATTGGCCAGGCACTAACTTCTATCTAACGGATGCTTAACAAGTTTCATACCTCGTACAACATTCATATCATTTCTCGTACTGCAGTGAATAAGTTAGATATACTTACAACTTTCTGCTTATGTTGCAGTGACTGTTTACAGTTCTGTGCTAGCAATCTGATCTGCGTCAGCTTCCTGTTTCAGAACAGCTTCTTGTTCTTGAAACCTGCAGTCAGCTTCCTGACCTGCGAAAGCTTCCTGATTCTGAACAGCTTCCTGTTCCAGAATCCTGCAGACATCTTCAAATTCCTCTTACTGTCATCTGTTTGTTGTTTCCTGATCCAGCTACCTGATTCTGGTTTCTTCTTCAACTTACTGATTTTCCATGCTAAAAGTCAGTTTTCAAGATAAATTACCACCAGAATCCTGCTAAGATCAGTATTCTACATCTTCTTGATCTATACAACTTTACAACTTAAGACTTAGAAAAATTAAACTTATCAACCAAAAATCCACTTATAAACTGTGAAAAATTGTTACTTTAAAGTCTCATCTAATATTACATTGTCTCATCAAAACCTATCAGAAATATCCCAACATCATATTGATATAATTAGTTTATTCAGTTTATTCAGTTTATCCGAGATATATTACAAATCAAAGATATATAATAATTAGTCTATTCAGTTTATCTGAGATATATTGCAAATCGAAGATATATAATATAAGAGTTATCAAAGTTGAGTTGTATTAAATCATCATATTGATATAATTAGTCCATTCAGTTTATTGGAGATATATTGCAGATCGAAGATATATAATATAAGAGTTATCAGAGTTGAGTTGTATTAAATCATCATATTGATATAATTAGTTCATTCAGTTTATTGGAGATATATTGCAGATCGAAGATATATGATATAAGAGTTATCTGAGTTGAGTTGTATTAAATAATCATATTGATATAATTAGTCTATTCAGTTTATTGAAGATATATAAGAGTTATCTGAGTTGAATTGTATTAAATTATCATATTGATATAATTACTCTATTCAATTTATTGAAGATATTGGAGTTATCTGAGTTGAGTTTTTAGAATATTTAAACTCAATTTATTTGTTAATTGTCATAAAATAACTGCGCAATATTCAAGTGATTTGAATTGAGTTTATGAAATATTTATAGAGATACATTATAAGTGATTTGAATTGAGTTTATGAAATATTTATAGAGATACATTATTATTGATTGAGCTTTCTTTTCTAAGTCATTAGTTTCTTATATGATTTATATTAGATTCTTGAAGTTATCAAATTGATATAATTAATTTTTTTATTTATCGACATTTGGTTTGTATTATATTCTTCAGACATTTATAATTTTGATTACATATATTGAAGTCATTTGAGTTGAGTTTATAAAAAAAAAATTTAAGTAATTTGAGTTACATTTATTGAATACTTAGATGCAATTCATTTTTACAATGATTGATATAATCTATATCTTTAGGTATATAATAGCAGAAGTCATTCTAAATATGGTAATCAAACTTTTTTCATGTTAAATTTTTCTTACTAAAAATAGAAAGCTAATATTTCTTTTAATGTAATTTTTTTAAATAACGAAAAAAACCCGCTTCTTTTTAAAAAACCGTTCCTTTTTTATATATTATATATAATATTTAATGTGTTCTCTATTTTTTTTTTCATTACATATTGAGTGAGGTGAAATATTATTAGAACACGTGCATCACACGGCTGGTGTTCTAGTGATAGGTAATAAATAATAAGTGTCCATTTTATAAAATTACATTTCACACTCAAATCCAAATGTAAATAAATTTGACAAAATGTTGTAAATTGTATGAGAAAAGGTATAAATGTAATAGAAAAAGTCATTTAATAAATATAATAAATCAATAAAATGCATTCAATTTTTTAAATAAGGTATTTTAAATTATCTAAAAATAAACAAATAAAAATTGGATAAGTAAATAACTTTTAAGAGAAATTGTAGCACAAAAAATATAAAACACGTTAAATTATTAGGTAGTATGATTTCATACCCAAATGGACCCATTTAATCAATTTTATTAATTAGTCAACAATAATGGAAGGGATCCACAAATCAAAAGTCAAATTTACCTTAAAATTAATTTTACTACAGTAAAAATATTGTGTATTAATGGAACCACCCTAAATTGTAAGAGAAGAGCTAATGTGCCGCTAGGTACGGTGTGTTCCTGATTCCAATTCTAATACATTTACATATAACAAACAATACATTACGTAATATTTTTTACTAAAACATATATTTCATTTATATTAGTAAATATATTTCATTGTAAAATGTAATATATATTTCAATTATACAAGTAATGCCTTATAAATATGCATTTGTATCTTATAAGTATACAACTAATACCAAACTAAAACATTTGGGGTACAGTATACCCCGAAGTATACACGTTTTTACCAAATTATAAGAGCAACCACATCAATGGATTTTTAGCACACCATTTTAGTGTGGGGCCCACATGCCAACACACTAATTAAAAACATCTACTTTTTTAAAATACACATCTACATCAATTTAACACAAATACAATCATTATATGTAGGTCTCATTATCCACTAATTTTTATTCTATTATTTTTATTTATATAAGTTTAAATTAATTACTTATTGCTTGTATTTTTTTAATCATGTCAAAATTGTATATTGGATTAATTAATTATGACATTAATAATTTTCAATTCACATTAAAATATAATTAATAATAAATAACAATAAATTAATATTTACTCCAAATCTTTGGTATGAATTTGTATTAATTATATAAAAAAATGCATATATAGCTAGCAATTAATTAAAAATACGCAATTGACATTACAATACATTTGACATACAATTAATATAAATGAGCAATTAATTTTTACAAGTTCCCAAATCGTGTCCAAATGTGTTCAACTAAATCCGCTCGAAGTTGGTGATGAATTTGATTATCACGGAGCTCGGAATTAATTTGAAGAAAATTTCGAAATTCTTGGGGTGATCCTTGAACGGGTTGTGCAGGCTCATCGCGTTCGTCGTTATACCAATTCGTGACTAAATCTCCCTCATCCTCAACAATCATGTTGTGCAAAATAATACATGTTAACATTATATGTCTTAACCTTTTCTTATACCAAAAACGAGCTGGTCCTCTGACAATTGTCCATCGTGATTGGAGTACTCCAAATGCCCGTTCGACATCCTTTCTTGCTGATTCTTGTTTTTCCTTAAACAATCGTCTTTTCGCATTCTCTGGACAAGGGAAAGCCTTTACAAACGTCGTCCACTCCGGATAGATTCCATTTGTTAGATAGTATCCCATTTTATATAGTGAACCATTCACAATAAAGTTAGTTGTCGGTGCATATCCATGTAAGACATTGTTGAATAAATCAGATTCATACAACACATTTATATCATTTCGTGAGCCCGCCACCTCAAAAAATGCATGTCATATCCACAAGTCTTGAGATGCGACCACTTCGAGCACGATTGTGGGTGATCCATGACCCCGTGTGAACTGACCTTTCCAAGCCACCGGACAATTTTTCCATTCCCAATGCATGCAATCAAGACTTCCCAACATGCCCGGAAAGCCGTGTCGTTCCTCGTGCATTTGGACAAGTCGTTGAATGTCATAAACATTCGGTTCTCTCAGGTATTGATCACCAAATATTTCAATCATGCATTGACAAAATTTAAAAAGACATTTGATGGAAGTAGACTCACCCATTCGTAAGTACTCATCCAATTGGTCGGCCGGAACTCCATAAGCAAGTTGACGGATGGCCGCTGTGCATTTCAATAATGGTGACAACCCTAACCTTCCCGAAGCATCCGGCCTTTGTTGAAAATACGGAGAATGTTCCTGAATTGCATCAACAATACGAAGGAATAAATGTCTTCGCATTTGAAATCGTCTTCGAAACATATCTTCATGATATACTGGAGATTCGGAGAAGTAATCATTAAATAGCCTTGTATGTCCGGCTTCACGATTCCGTTGTATGAATCGTCTTCGTCGCCGCTCTTCTAATCTTTGATATGCGTCAAGTATTTGTTGACCGGTTTGAAGTATTATAGACATCATTTCTTCTCCCGGTGACGTAGGCATTTATCCCTCATCCGAATCAACTTCAGACTCGTCAGATGAATTTTGATTAAAGCTATTCACATTTGAAGACATGTTGGATAAAAAGATGGAGGAATTGTGTTGCATAATATTTGACCAAGGTGTATCACCTCTTATTTATAGGGGATATATGTATGTAACATTTGTTTTCATTCACATATTGTTCAAATTAGGTATACCAAACTTTTATTTAAACAACCATTCAACTTCATTCTTGTGATTTCTATCATGTGACTTTAATGTTATGGAAAGTGAAAAATTAGGTACTAAAAACTTCACTTGCAATAAATTTCTCAAAAATAAATTTTTTGGCCAAATTAAAAAAAAAAAAACCGAAAACCGAACAGTAGCAGTTAGGGCTAAAAATCGATTTTCTGATTTTTCATTTTTTTTTTATTTAAATAAAAACCTAAGAAAAGAAAAGTAAGATGCAACAAGGGAAAAAGACAGAAGACTCTATAGTGTTAGGCGTGCCCACGCCTAACTCCATCTAGTCTCTAAAGAACAAGCAAGAAAAAACAGAAGACTCTCTCAAGTTAGGCGTGACCACGCCTAACTCGACCTAGTCTCGAAGGCAAAAAATCCAAGAATTCACAGAAGACTCTCTCAAGTTAGGCGTGACCACGCCTAACTCCACATAGTCTCCTATAAACCATCGATTTTTAACCTTTTTTTTTTTTAATATAAGCAAAACAACTAAATAAAATCAAACCTTTTTTTTTAGATTTGATTGAGTTTGAGTGGATGATCATTGTAACAATTCAAATACATATTTATAGAGATTTCATATAGTGAATTGGTAGGAAATTTCAAAATAATGGTGGTTACTATCTACCATTCCTATGAATTGGAAATTAGGTGTATCACCAATTTCACTTGAGAAAGTGAATTGGTAGTAAATTTCAAAATCATGGTGGTTACTATCTACCATTCCTATGAATTGGAAATTAGGTGTATTACCAATTTCACTTGAGAAAGTGAATTGGTAGTAAATTTCAAAATCATGGTGGTTACTATCTACCATTCCTATGAATTGGAAATTAGGTGTATCACCAATTTCACTTGAGAAAGTGAATTGGTAGTAAATTTCAAAATCATGGTGGTTACTATCTACCATTCCTATGAATTGGAAATTAGGTGTATCACCAATTTCACTTGAGAAAATGAATTGGTAGTAAATTTCAAAATAATGATGGTTACTATCTACCATTCCTATGAATTGGAAATTAGGTGTATCACCAATTTCACATGACAAAGTTCTTTGGTAGTAAAAATCAAAATAATGGTGGTTACTATCTACCATTCCTATGAATTGGAAATTAGGTGTATCACCAATTTCACTTGAGAAAGAGAATTGGTAGTAAAAATCAAAATAATGGTGGTTATTTTGATCCAATTGATGAAGATAATTAGATTTAAAATAATGAAGCTTGAAAGATTCATTTCATTAGATCTATCAAGAACTTACATTTTAGAAATATTACGTCATATTGGAAATTGTAGAAAAAATAGATGATATATTTTTTTATTTTGAAAAAAGATATTTTTTATTGAAAATTGTAGAAAAATAGATAAAATAGAAAAAGTAAAATAAAGTTATAGAATTCTACAAATTATATACATTATAATAAACATGATTAGAATTTTGAACTCTAATTTTCTACCAATTTTATTAGTTGCTCATTACATTGTTGACAATTTATATATAATTCAAGTTTATTCAACTTTGGTATGAATTACATATAAGTGACGATTTCATAAATTTTCACAGATGAGTTACATAATAAACATCATTATCTATAGAAAAAGTAAAGAAAATAAATATATGGGTTTATGAGGGAAAAATAAAAATAAAAAAATTAATTAATTGAAGAGGAGAGAGAATGCAAAACCACACCACAACATTAATTTTTAGCACACCATTTTAATGTGGGACCCACATGCCAACACACTAATTAAAAACATCTACTTTTTTAAAACACACATCTACATCAATTCAACACAAATTTACATCAATTTAACACAAATACAATCATTACATGTGGGTCCCATTATCCACTAATTTTTATTCTATTATTTTTATCCACTAAAATACACTCTCTTTCCAATCATTAGCTAATAATTAAAAGGGGGACAAGAATGTTATTCAAACATCTTAACACACTCATACTTACACAAAAACACACACTTAAAAATATCCCCACATTAATTAACACCACACATGTTTTTATTAATAACACCTCAAAATGAATTGGTTTGTGTGCCCTATTAACACACACACTAATTATATAAAAACACACACTTAAAAACATACTACATTAATTAACACACCTTTTGTTTTAATTAAAAACACACTTAAAAACATCAATGTGGATGCCCTAATATATGAAAAATGGATTAAAGTCAAGTGATCCGTGAGCAATAAGTACAACCCAATGATTCGTATATACTCAAGTGAGAATCATCAAATGACACTTGTCAGTCCTATAACTTTTTCATTTCTTTTTCATTTTACAAATTAAATCTAATTAAAGCTAATTAATATGACTATTTAATGACATCAAATTTAATGTTAATAATATACATTAGAAAATAATATAGAAAATTTAACTAAAGTTGTTAAAATAACACATGTTTAGACTTCAAACATAAAAATGATTTATAAATTTGAAATTTGGTTAATTTAAAATTTTTAGACAAAAATACAAATAAATAAAAAATAAAAAATAACTAAAATAAACGTGGGTTGATTAAAATGAATTAATTAACCAAACTTTTCAAACATAATAATTAATAAAATTGAATAGTTTTTCCGAATATGTTTTTTTAAATAAATTATGGAATTTATTTGAGAAATTTTGACTTTCAATTTTTATCAGTTGATCGAAAAGAATAATTGAGGGTTGAATATTATAATAAATATGACAACATATAAATTTTCTAAATAATAAATGAAAAACTATTTATATTCTTTTACTGATACAACATATATTTTAATAATTAGATAATATATTAATCAAATTAAATTATATTTAATGCAAAATTAAACGATGTGTATTACATAAAATTATAAATATATTTTCTTATATAAATAATAATTATTTTTTCCTAATTTTACTAAGTTTATTTTTTATTTTTTATTCTCATGTGTTACTAATTTATGGTATTGCACAAGTCTTATACTAATTTATGGTATTGATATATTACCCGGTTGTTGGAATGACATTGAATCTTCCTATGTTATAGCCATTGGCGGACCTACATGGGAGCCAAGGGGGCACTGGCCCCCCTGAGATTTTTTAAAAAATTAATATTATTTTACATATTTTTAAATATATATTTTTTAAAATATGTATATTAATTAATTTTACTTGCATATTATCAAATTCTTATTAAAAATATCAATTTTTAAGATTTTTAAGGTAAATTGTTCATATATCTAAACTCATTATTTATTTTTCTTCATTGATTAATGATATTATTTTAATTTATTTGATTATCAATTGTTATAGAATATAATATATTCATTATTTTGGCTTAATAAAGTATGAAGTGATTGTAAAGAATTATTATCATTGATTATTATTTTATGAATTGTTAGCTTTGAGTTAGCATTGTTGATAAGTTAGATGTTGATTTATAGTTTGTATAATAGTAATGTTAATTTAATGATATTTAATAATTCTAATGTTATCTTATCTTTCATAAATAATGAAAAAGTATTATAGAAAAATATCAGTACTAATATTAAAAAGTGTTTCAAAATGAACAACATTCAAAGTTCACTTTTAAATCCAATGAGCGATATATTATTAAATAATTATTTAATAATACATCAGAAAAGGATGTATTTGAAAATGTTAGCAACGAAGGTATCTTGCAATGATTTCAAAATAGAAAAAAATACAACATAAATATTGTAATCGTTTTTTTTTTATTTGTCATGTTGAAATGTTATAAAGATATTGATTTTAGATGTTATTTTATAATATAATTTTATTCTTAGAACTATTGTTGTTCTTTTATTAATTGGGTCCCCTCAATAAAAATTCTGGGTTGGCCACTTATTATAGCCCTACTTCATTATTTATTAAAGTAATCGAGCAGATACTCATTGTATGTTTATAAGCATGCACGCAATTCTACTTCATTATTTATTAAAGTAATCGAGCAGATACACATTGTATGTTTATAAGTATGCAAGCAATTCAACATCACAAGCAATTCAACATAAAATAAAAAATAAAAAATAAAATAAAATAAACATAATGTGATTGAGCTCAGATTGATTTTCCCATTTTCATTGAATGTTTATTATTGGGCTCATTATTTTTTTATGTCAATGGGCTTCCACCTTAACCCATCATAGTTAGGCTCACATTGAATTATTTCTTTATGGGAATTCAATTTAACTTAAACTGTACCCTATTACATTTAATTTTCTTATTTGTATGTGCATGCAATTTAATTTAAAGGATTTGGGCTGAGTCGGCTGACATTGAAGTAACCCGTTTTTTTACGAATGGCGGTATTTATTAGTCTCATTCTTTTAATATAAGTGGGCTTCCATTTAACTTATTTTGATTGAGCTCAAATCATCATCATCATCATCATGACCATGCAATTTTACTTAAATGATTGAGTTCACATTGTATTTAGCATTTTTATTGAATATATATATATATATATATATATATATATATATATTTGGGCTCCTTTTTATTTATTTTCTAATGTCAATGGGTCGTATTCATGCTAACCTTCTTATTTCTTTTGTTCATAAAACGTGTTTGGTTTAAGAATATTTCATATGTAAGTCGAGCTAGTGTATTGTTTACTTTTGAGTGATGATTTAAGTTTTATTAAGAGCCTTAGATTATTTAATTTTCGGTTTTTGACAGTTGGGTACCCCTAATTGTAACCCATCATTTATTAGTATAAATATCCTTTACGTACAAACTAAAGAATGTTAAATAAGTATAAATTATAATATTGTTCATCTACCTATTATGAGCACATATGATTAATATATTCTTTAATTTTTGTATAAATTATTTAGTAGTTGGGTATTTCATTTAAGAACCACTACATATTAAGTAGATTTACATAATTATTAGTTTAGTTAATTTCAATTTAAATGATAAATGTCATTTTCAATCAATCAACTTATTTTATTCAATGTTCTAGATGAAGGGGGAGAACACTTTTTCAATGGTCAAATGAGCTTTGTTATCAAATAATAATACAATCTTTTGAATAACTGAACCCCTCTTATTTAGTTTCACACTTGGAATAGTCTTTATTGGTTCAACAACAATTTATTTTATTCCTCTGCTTTAGGTTTTACCTCTCATGCGGTACTTTATCTTAATAACGTGTTCTAATTTTGTACTCTTTTTGTTACTATATATAATATTATATACATAATTTACCGTGATGAAATGACACATAATAGAAAATGAAAAGTGCACATTGCTTATCAGTCTTGTTCTACCACTTATGGGATTCTTATATTCACATTCCAAGAGAAAATATTCTCCAATTGAAATCGACGAAGAATATATCCCTTTTTTTTTCTTTTTTAATTGTTTTAATGAATGGAAATTGAGGTAGGCAAGCCAATAAATATCAGAAATTTGGGTGATCCAACTTTGAATCCTCACCAACTCAATCTACAAATTAAAAAAAAAAAAAAAAAACCACTTTAACTAGTATACTTGTTATGAGAATATATAATTTGGGGCAATTCTACAATACACCGTTGTATTAATACATCGGAATTTTTTTACTGCGATAACTCATTTGAAATGTAATTTTTGTGTTTTGAGTTGTGGGCTTGACTGTTGAGCCTCTCTACACTCATTATAAATATTGGGTTGCAATAGGCCCCTTCAACATGCATTTGATTTTGCTTGCATCACAGAACACTCAAACCATTTTAAAGAATTATGGTGAAAGTATTGATCTTGCTACATGCATTTCGTTTGCATGAATTAAACGATACCAACAGTTGTATTGATTTAATTAATCATTGTAAATCAATTATTCTGTATGTATAAGTTCAAATAATTGTAAATGAATTATCACAAAAAATTTGGTTCATTCTGAATTTATTAATACTTAATATTACATGCATTTCGTTTGCATGAATTAAACCACACCAACAGTTGTATTAATTTAAATAATCATTGTGAATTAATTATTCTGTATATATAAATCCAAACCATTATAAATGAATTATCATAAAAATATTGATTCATTCTGAATTTATTAATATTTGATATTTGAAATGAAACGTGTATAAACAATGAATTGTTTTAATGTTAATCTTGTATTAAGACATCCACATCATGAGATTCGGATGATGGTGGCATTATGTTGTATGGTAACCAAAGATGAAATCAAATATTTATTTCATAGATTTAATATTCTATTTTACCTAGATAATATTTTGTGAATATAATGTGCAACATGCGTATGAAATCCAAATCTAAAAGTATCAAAATATAAGTCATATATTGTTGAGATACGAATATCCATTCAAATCAAATTCAAATCTGAAAATGGCTTCAGATACCAACATGTGTATCAATTATTGTAATTAAATTGTATACAATACATGAAGATATCAAAAATATATCCAAATCGTAATCTTTATAATCAAAGGATTGTGGTAAAACATAAATCATATGCAACCTGTTAAAATAGGATGCAACCAATATCTGATCAAATATCAACCACACAACACAGAATGATGCAACAATGATTTTTAAATGGATGCAACAACGATTGTGAACGGAGATGACATGCAACCGATGCAATGATTTTGAATTCATGTATAATTAATTATTAACAATACATTACTAAATTAACATTACAACACCAAAATGGACGCAACAATGATTTTGAATGCATGCCAACAAATAATTAATAATAATATATTACCAAATTAACCTCACAATACCAAAATGGATGTAATGGACACGATTTTTAAATGGATGCAACAATGATTTAATTTTACACGGTGATGATATGCGGCCGATACAATGATTTTGAATGCATGTATCAATGAATTAATAACAATACATTGCCAAATTAACAACACAACACCAAGATGGATGCAACAATGATTTTGAATGCATGCCAACAAATCAATTAATAATAATACATTACCAAATTAACCACACAACATAAAAATGGATGCAAAGTACAATAATTTTTAAATTGATGCAACAATGATTTTTAAATGGATGCAAGACTGATTTTGAACGGTGATGCCATGCAGCCGATGCAATGATTTTGAATGTTTGTATCAATGAATTAATAACAATACATTCTCAAATTAACATCACAACACCAAAATGGATTCAATAATGATTAAAAATGCATGTCAACCTAAAAATTAATAATAATACATTAGCAAATCTTAAAAAAATAATACACTACCAAAATGGATGCAACAGACAATGATTTTTAAATGGATGAATAAATGATTTTTCAATGGATGCCAACAAATCAATTAATAATAATACATCACCAAAATAACCTCACAACACCAAGATGGATGCAACAATGATTTTAAATTGCATGCCAACAAATCATTTAATCACAATACATTACCAAATTAACCACATAGCACCAAAGTGGATTTACCCACAATGATTTTCAACTTCGATGGGATGCACGTATCATTTAATTAATAATAATACATTTAAATGGATTCAAAAATATGTCACTGATATACGACTTTTCAGTGTAAGGTAAGGTAACATTGTGTCAATTGAATTGACAAAACCATTGTTACATTTATTTATGAATGCAATAATGATTTTGAATTGCATGCCAACAAATCATTTATATAACATTAATTGACAAAGTTATAACTAGATTGAATAACTTTATTAATGAATTCGTTTACTATAGTCTTGTCTTTGTGTTTAGCGGTAAGTTCTATTAGATTTGATTTACAAAATAAGTTTTGTGCTAAACTTTTAAGTGGTAACGTTAAGTCAAAAGTCAAACATTTTGGTCAAAACTTATTAAAACTTTATAATATGACGGTTGTGGAGTACATTTACAAGTATATTTACAAAAGTCATGATAGAGTGACAGATAATATAACCCAATATAATGGTGATAATATGATCAATGAAATCAAACAATTTCAAGATGCAAGATGGATGTCGGCTTAACAATTGAATTGACAAAACCATTGTTACATTTATTTTGTATGCGTGTATCCCTAATGATTTGTGATAGAGGCACATAATTTTGTGAATTCGACATCGCATTGATTCATAGAGAAACTAACGAATAAAATGAGTTGATTACTTTGTGGTATTTCAAATAATCATAGACAACCAAACATGTTAAAGATACAATCATGGGTTGTGGATGCAGTTTAGTAGTATAGTTCATAAGCAGTTTATCTAAAAATTTAATGAGATGATTTCATAACAAATACCCAAACATATCGAATATGGGTCTCAAATGATTCGTAATAACAAGATGCATAATACCAACAAATTCGATTGCGGTTTTATGGTTGCAGGTTATTGTTATATACAATTAATGAAGAAGGTAGATATTGACTATAATATTACAGTTGCCCACATTGCCTATAATATTACAGTTGTTGAGGAAAATTCTTAATTTTTATAGCAGTAATTTTTGAAGATAGGTAAAAATATTAAAATGAAAATAAAAAATTATGATACAATGATTTAAGATGCAATAACTAAAATCAATAATGTATTAATACAATAATATACTATAGAAGAACCCTATAATTTGTTGGTTGTTAATACTTCATCCAAAGTTGAGAACAAAATCAATAGCAAAAGAACAATTCCTCTTCTAGAAAAACACCATTCTTGACACTCAATACACTGCACCCCATGTGCACATCTCAACTTTGTCCCAAAATTACAACTCACAATATCTTCTTTGACTTATTTGTCATTTCTACTCCACTATTAATACTTCTTTTAGAATCCTCTCCAATTATTCTTTTCATGTATTACAATTCAATCCCATTTAATAATCATTCTTTACTATTACTCATAATGTTATACTTAATATGTCTCAAAATAAATATCATTTTAAAATTTTACATACAAAATCAGGAGATGATAAAAAATATAAATATAATTATTAAAGGTAAATTTCATTGATAAGATATTTAAAAAAATAATCCATTTTCCAAGTTCTTTTATAGACCACTAGAGTCACACCTTATATATGTCATGTTATATTCTAATTTTATGATATTATTGGTTTTTAGATTTGAATATCGAGTAGGTTTTATATATACTAATCCATCTCTATATGTTTATATTAAGTAGTTTTTATGTAAGACGAAATCTATATAAATTAATAATAACAAATCAACAAATATACGATCAATATTTATCTCACATAAAATTATATAAAACTATGTCTCACATAAATTGTTAGGTAAGTTTTTGAGTTTATATTTTAGAATAAAGAATGACTATAGATCCGTCTATTTAGTTATGGGTGGGACTAAAGACACAATTCTAACTTCTAAGAACACCACGCCACATCACATCCACTACACACCAAATCATCATCATAGTAATGTGATGTGGTACCTTAGAAATTAGTGTGGTACCTTTGTCTTACATTTTAGTTATTTATTGGCATCTTAGAAAATCTGGCGTAATATCTCTATGGGAATATGGGATGAATTTCTAACCATAAAAGCATCATTCAACTTTTTCATGTGAATGCATAATAAAGACAAAATATTTTTCTAAAATTCAATGCCAACAAACAATTTGGACAGTTTTCAGTGTCTGTAATACTACACTCTTTGATTCTGGCATTTCCACCGAATTCCGATGAATAATCAGAAACAAAACCTTCTGGTTCTGATAGAAGCGTTTTTATTCATCAGTTTTCTTCACTCAGCCTTTTCATCAAACAAGGACGCTGCAATTCTGCTCCGAGTCAAGAAGAGTCAACTCACAGACCCAGATGGCAAACTCGACGACTGGCTCGAGTCAACTCAGAATGCGCCATGCAATTGGACGGGCATTTCCTGTGACCCCACAACTCGCGACGTAGTCGCTATAAATCTCTCCGGCTTCGACATTTCCGGCGATATTCCAGCCGACTTTTGTCGGATTTCTACCCTTTGGAACCTTGATCTCTCCAATAATTATGTCGGTGGGGTTATCAATCCTGAATCCATTTCTCTTTGCTCTCGTCTCGTTTCTCTCAATCTCTCCTCCAATATTCTCGTCGGCTCCTTGCCCCGATTTCCTGTCCAGTTTCTCAATTTGACGGTGTTGGATCTTTCGATCAACAATTTCTCCGGCGAAATCCCCGCGAGTTTTGTCAACTTAGGAAGACTCCAGTTTCTCTCTCTAGGCTCGAACCTACTGAACGGGTCAATCCCCGAGTTTCTGTCCAATTTAACTGAGTTGACTCAGCTAGTACTAGCCTTGAATCCTTTCCGACCTAGCCCCCTGCCGACAAACATCGGACGCCTTACAAAACTGGAGAGCCTCGCGGCATCACAAGCCAATCTCGTCGGAGAAATTCCTGAATCAATCGGAAATCTTATTTCTCTCAAAAATCTCGATGTGTCGATCAACAACCTCACCGGAAAAATCCCCTCGAGCATTGGTGGCTTGAAAAATGCCGAGCAAATCGAACTGTTCAAGAACCATCTCTCCGGTGAACTTCCAGATACATTTTCCAACCTCACTTCTTTGCTCCGATTCGATGCTTCGGAAAATAATCTGACCGGAAAAATACCTGAAAGTCTTGCAGCTCTGCCTCTAGAATCATTACATCTCAATGATAATTTCTTAGATGGTGAAATTCCAGAGATTTTAGGTTCAAATACAAAGCTCTATGATTTGAAGCTATTCAATAACAATCTCTCAGGAGCCATGCCGGAGTTCTTGGGTATGAATTCCAATTTGGAAGAAATCGATGTTTCTGGAAACAATCTAGAAGGCTCATTGCCTCCGAATTTGTGTTCCAGAAAGAAGCTTTGGTCTTTGGTGATTTTCAACAACAGAATCTCGGGTACAATACCTGATGCATACAGTACATGCATCAGTTTATTGTACGTTCGCGTTCAAAACAACAAGCTATCCGGAGTTGTACCTGATGCATTGTGGGGTCTCAGTGAACTCGAACACATCGAGTTTACGAACAACAATCTAGAAGGCTCCATTCCGCCGTCGGTTTCCGGTGCAAAAGACATCGAACAGCTCTTGATTTCCGGCAACAAATTTTCCGGTAAGCTGCCGGCGGAAATCTGCCGTTTGCAAGAGCTGAAAAAGGTTGATTTGAGTAGGAATTGGTTTTCCGGTGAGTTGCCGCCCTGTATTGATCATTGGACGAAGATTCAGGAGCTCCACATGCAAGGGAATATGTTCACCGGCGATATTCCGACCACTGTTTCATCATGGAGAGAGCTAACACAGTTGGATTTGTCGAGCAATCAGTTCTCCGGTGGAATTCCGGCGGATCTGGGGGCTCTGCCTGTCTTAACATTGTTGGATCTTTCCGATAATCTTATCTCTGGGGAAATTCCAGTGGAGTTATCGAAGCTTAAGCTAAACGAGTTCAATGTATCGAATAATAGGCTTCAAGGAAGAGTTCCAACTGGTTTCGATTCCGAGTTATTTTCATCTTCCCTATTGGGCAATGCAGATTTGTGTAGTATGAATGTTAGAGAGCTTCACTCATGCTCAAGATCAAGACCTATAAGCTTGGCATTGGTGGGGATTCTATCAGCTCTTGCATTTGTACTCGTTACATCGCTTGTTTGGCTCTTGATCAGAAACAAGAAGTTGCATATTTATGGTAGAAAAAGTAAGCAATCTTGGAAGATCATAGCTTTTCAGAGGGTCAGATTCAATGAAGACGACGTGTTGTTCTCATTGAGAGATGAAAACCTTATTGGTTCTGGAGGTTCAGGCCGTGTCTATCGTGTTAGGTTGAAGAGTGGGAACGTGGTGGCGGCCAAGAGGCTGTGGGAGGCTAAAGGGTTAGCAGAATCGGAGGGGCTATTCCAATCGGAGGTGGAAACGTTGGGAAGAATTAGACATGTTAACATTGTGAGATTGTTGTTTAGTTGCATTAGTGACAAGTGTAAGGTGTTGGTGTATGATTACATGGAAAACGGGAGTTTGGGCGATGTTTTGCACGGAGAGAAAGGTGGGGTATTGCTCGAGTGGCCTACAAGGTTCTCCATTGCAACGGGAGTGGCCCAAGGGCTCGCGTATTTGCACCATGATTGTTCGCCTCCGATTGTGCATAGGGATTTCAAGTCCAACAACATTCTCTTGGATGATGAGTTTAGGCCAAAAGTTGCTGATTTTGGCTTGGCCAAGACATTGAGGGACGATGCAAGCGAGGATGATCATGTCATGTCTCGTGTTGCTGGTTCATATGGATATATCGCGCCAGGTAATTAATACATTTGTCCTTTATGTTTTGGTAAATTACAATTTTCAAGTCAAACTAGAGTACATCGATTACTTAGTGCAAAAGGGGTGATACTATTCTGTACATGCATTTTTACATTGGTTTAACATGTTTGCAGAATATGGTTACACGATGAAAGTAACAGAGAAGAGCGACATATATAGCTTTGGGATAGTGTTGCTTGAATTAATAACGGGCAAAAGGCCAAACGACCCCTCTTTCAACGAGAACCTAAACATGGTCAAGTGGGTGACGGAGATTGCATTATCATCGAGAAAAGGGGGAAAGCAAGGTCCAACTAGTAACACGTGTAGTGCCAGTTTGGACGAGCTACTAGACTCTCGGATGAATGCTTCAATGATTGAATACGAACAAGTGGAGAAGGTTTTGAATGTGGCTTTGTTATGTACTGCTGAGTTTCCTATCAACAGGCCCTCCATGAGAAAGGTTCTTGAATTGCTCAAGGACCACGAAAGAACAATCGATGTTTTTTAGGGCAGTTTTGTAAATTAAACCATGGTTACAAATAGCAGATGAAGAGTTTGTGTGAAGATTTTGCATATTCTGAATGTCTGTGTATACTAGGTTTAGGATACAATTGTGGGTAATGAATGAATCAGCTAGCGATTATGTAATCATCATGTAGAAAGTGTGATTTTCATTCCCACCATAAATCTTAAACTACATTTTCTTTTTGTTAATCTTGGGCTTTTTTCATCAATAATATTTGCCTTAAGGTTACATGCTAAATTGATAATTATCATTAAATTACATTTGAGGCTTATTCGAATTGAAAATTACCATATATAAATGTTTATAATTAACGCTAAAATTATATGTACCCAAAACCCAGGCAATTGCAACACCCAGCCTTGGTAATATTCAAGCAAAGTTTCTGATTCAATTCTCTGAACTCTAAACCCTAAATCTTCGCTAATCATGCCCGACGTGCATTCCCTCGTGAACGAGTTCGTAATCAAGCTCAGTAAACGGTACTGTGGGAATATATAAAATTCGAGCGATTCGTTTGATATAATTCCTTTGGTTTGTTCAATTTCTTGTACTGATTATTGCAGTAAAATCGAGGGGTCGAAGGCGACGGCGCAGGAAACGGCGGAATTGCTTCGTACATTCATATCTCTGCAAAAGCTGCCACACAGTAACCAAGCAGGGGCTCTCATTGACGCCGTCAAAGCGGTTGGAGAGAAGCTTATCGCTGCTAAACCTGTTGGTATGTTTAACTTTCTTAGTTCGATTGGTAATATAAAATCCGTTTTTACTTGATGACTTTGTCACTTAAGTTGTAATTCACTCCCCAATTTGCACTTTCTGCAATTGTTTTACTGTTGTTTTTAATACTCAATTTTGGGGTTTCCTGCTTGAATAAATCTACCATTATTTGGTCCATATAATCTTCCACTGCAAGAGTTCTGCATTAGAATCAGGGCTAGAAGCCAAAAAGTTTTTTGTGTTTTTATTACTATAAATTAGTCTCATTAGGACCGACTGCCGACTGGGCTTTACTTGTTGAAATGCTGGGAATATAATCTTGGTTTATCTGGATCTGCCACCTATGTATTTTTATTTCATATTCTAATATCTGGTTACTTTTCAAAAACATACTGCCAGAATAAGAGCTCTTTGAACCTTGAGAGTTTTCATTCGGACGATCATGATGTATTTTTGATTCAAATATTTGGAGGGTGTTGCAATCTTTAATTGCTATGCCACAAGAATCTATGAACTAATTTCCCTTGCAGAAAAATCCTGTTGTTGAAGTTCACTCCTCAACAACATGAACATCTACCATTGCTTGTGATTACTTGGAAAACTCTATTTAGGTCTTGAAATATCAGGCAATACTTTTTTCTCCTTGTATGCTTTCAGTGTTAGTAACCTGATGGAATTGCACAACTTTGTTTCCAGAGTTGGCTGTTGGAAATGTTGTGCGGCGTGTTCTGCATATCATACGTGAAGAAGATGATTCTCTTACTACTGCTGCTGTTGGTGGGTTAAATTTGACAACTGAAAGTGATGACATCAAGCAAGATGATCGTCCAGTTCTTTCAGCTTCTGTTGTAGCTGCTGCTTCAAGAAATGCTTTAAGGCCACCTGCGTTGCAGACTCTACTTGAGGACATACCTCATTCATCGGCTGTTTCTCACCCCCCTTCTTCTGGGGGTGATTCTGAAGGGAAAAGTAAATGTAAGTTCTCTCACACTCATTGGGTACAATAATTACATCCAGTTGCAAGATATGTGATCAGTTTTTTTCTTGGAAACATAGATTGTGTCTTATCTTTTTAACACGGATATGTGTCGCTAACATATGGTGATGATGGTATGCTCAATTATGCTTTAAGTTTGGACTAAATTGATTGCCCTAATTTATTTATAAGGTTTGAAGGACATTGTCTTCTAAGTCCATTTTACTGTTTCTGCCTTCCAGCTGCTGATAAAAATTCAGTGACTAAGCACAATGTCATTGAGGCAGTTAATGAACTAATTCAGGAAATCTCCACTTGCCATGAACAGATTGCAGAACAAGCAGTGGAACATATACATCAAAAGTATGCATTCATAGTCCTATATAATCACTACCTTGTTATATGTGCATGTGAGTCAATTCCTTTATATTTAGTTGTAGATATTTTGTGTGATACTTTTGGTGCTTCAGTTTGTTTAATAACAAAGTTTTAACACTGGTGCATAATTAATAAATGGGTGCTCCAATGAGGTATTTCGATACGCTCTTGTTCTGCTATGAAGAATTAGAAATGGGTTTAGCTGTATTTTCATAGATTGATCTCCACATCTAGTTCATAGGAGTTATAATGGCTCTTTCTCGTCCAGTGGTCTACGGATGACCCCTTGCAGCTTGATTTTGTATCATTTAGTATTATGTGAAAATTTAAGTACTTCACATGAGAAAAACTTGTCCTTTCTATTTCTCCTTATCATGGTTGAGGATTTGATTTTAATCCAGGACAATTGAAGTTGCTAGATTAGAAGTGTGGTTTTGTGGTACAACTTTTGGTCTGAAATGAACTTGAACATGCCAATTCTTTATGAGGCCCTCACAAGTGTTTTTATGTCACATTGGACTAAATAATTTGATTGGCAGAGGAAATTACTGGAAGGTATCAAACCCCTCCATATTAAGTGGTTTAAAACCCACCAAAGTCACTAAATTATAAATTTATTATAGAATGAACATCCTCAGTGGATATATTATTTTGTGGCTTCATATCCATCTTCTAAACCTTTAAAAATCAAAATGTTTTCACTTATAAACCAAAATAAGCAAATATTACTAGCAGTTGCTAGAATTTCAAAGGAGACACCAAGGCTCAAAGCTCTTTAATTTCCATATACATGACTGGATAAATGCACAATGCATCAATTTTGCAACTTGTAAAGTACCCAATAGCAATTTCCAAATTTCAGTGTAAAGAAACCAATGGCAGACATCCACTTGCTACTTCATATAACTCGCAAGATGAAGACTTGATTTTCCGTCCATCGGTTTTTCAGTTCATGGATTTTCATTGTCACTCCTTAATAAACTTTGAGATTTACCTGTGAAATGTCAAGTCTGCCCTAAGCCCTTTACCTTCTAAAGAAGTCAGTAATTTGTATGTATATGACATGCCAATCACGATCCAAAGAAGTACCTGATCATTTGTATTTTTCACCTCATCTTTATGTTTGTTCATTTTAATGGTTTGCACTACTGCAATGTGACTATCTTCTTTTCTTGTGTCATGTTCCAGTGAGGTGATCTTGACATTGGGCAGTTCACGGACAGTAACAGAGTTTCTATTTGCAGCAAAGGAGAAAAAGAGGTCATTTCGTGTGTTTGTTGCTGAGGGTGCTCCAAGGTTCATAGTGCAAATATTGACTGCCTTTGCAAAAGTTGTTTTACATGCAAATCTAATTTTTCTTTCTGTTTTTTGATATTATATTTCTGTTTTATTTTATTTTATTTTATTATTATAACAGATATCAGGGGCATGCTCTTGCAAAAGAATTAGCTGGAAGGGGGCTACAAACCACAGTTATAACTGATTCTGCAGTTTTTGCCATGATTTCTCGAGTCAACATGGTATGTGATGATTGCATCTTAACTTTGAAATATATAAATATATATATATATATATGTGTGTGTGTGTGTGTGTGTGTTTGCTATTGATTGAAAAATCCTTCGTTTAAAGGTTATAGTGGGAGCGCATGCTGTCATGGCTAATGGGGGGGTTATAGCACCTGTGGGGATGTATATGCTGGCCCTAGCAGCTCAAAGGCATGCCGTCCCTTTTGTTGTACTCGCTGGAGTTCACAAGGTATTGTGTTGCAAAGGCTCTATGTCTACTATTTATTCTTTCCCTTTTTTTTGAGGTACATTGGTTTTGAGTAATTGTCTTATTTTTGCTATGAAATGGAATATATCTGTTTGGTCAGTATCATTTCCATGCAAGGTTTATCATTTGCATAATTATCTTAGGACAATATACACGTCTCTTATGCAGGTAATTCAATTAGGTCTTTTCGGATAGGATAAAATATAAATTCCTTTTGTACTTATTTTAAAACTTTCCCACAAAAAACAGCTTGAAGCCTTTGCTCCATCAAAGAACTAGAATCAGGGTTAATGGATAAATAATATCTTTTTCAGTTTATCAAGAATAGTAATTCTACTTGGGAGTCAAGAATCATGATAGTCATGGTTTAATATACAGCTAAATTAGTTCAAATTGCATCTGCTTTCTCAGTAACTGTTTTGTCTGATTATACAGCTGTGCCCTCTATACCCTCACAACCCTGAGGTCCTATTGAATGAACTTAAGTCTCCATCTGAGCTGCTGGACTTTGGAGAATTCTCTGATTGTTTGGATTTTGGGAGTGGCACTGGTTCACCTCTTATTCATGTTGTCAATCCGGCATTTGATTATGTGCCACCAAATCTTGTTAGCCTATTTATTACTGACACGTAAGTTCATCTTAGCTAAATTGGTTCTCTCAATTATGATCAAATTTTTGAGTTTGAAAACAAGTGGATGGTAATTTTCAGTTTAAACTGGTTTAAACAATGGGATTCACAAAATATCAAGTCACGAAGCTTTAATGTTGACAAGTTAGATGCGCATCATGTTACTTTATGGAACATTTGATTGATAAAGACATTTTTATTGATGACTTGTGTTTATACAGAGGTGGTCACAACCCTTCATACATGTACCGTCTCATTGCTGATTATTACTCTCCTGATGATTTAGTTGTGCGAAGAAAATCTGCTTCTTGAAGTTCAGTTGTAACTAGCTTTGTTTTGAAATGTTGGTTAGTGTTTCATTCTATCTTAACTAGTTGAAAGCTAATAATTTTGGTTTCTGAAATGATAATGTAAAAATTCAGTGTTGTTATTACCTGATAAGGGAAAGCCAGCCACTAAAAGTTTTTTTCTGAAATATCGAACTCTCAATTAAAGCTGCTCTCTTGAAGTGGCGACCCAAGGAAGATTTTTGGCTTGCAACCTTGCATCTGGATGCAGTAAAAGCTGAATGCTAAAAATTGTCAAATTGATAACATGGGATGAATTCTGGGTTGTGTTTTGATTGTGATGAAGTGCATTGCCAAGACACAATGAACCGCCAAAGCTTGTCATTTGTAAGCTTACTTATTCTTTGATGATTAGGAGCACCTGGCATGTGTCTCGTAAAAAGAACTTTCTGCAACTGATTGTGAAAGTCTCTGTATTGCATATGGACATCGGGTCTAAATTTTTGTACGAATTTTTCTCGTTTAAGAAGAGCTGAAAGATGATTTGTTCAAAAAACCTGGTATTTGTGAAAGTTGTTCAAATACTCTTCATTATTCTTGAGTGCATCTGCATTCATTGTTTCTAACCATTTCCTTTTTCATAGAAAACTATCTGGTGACACTAACTCAATCCAACCCAAAAATAAAATATTAATTTCTCTCAATTCCACCTATACAATACACAACTCAATCCACTTCCAACATTTTTATACTTTATCAGTGCACCAACCCAACCCAATATTTTTTTTTCTCATGTTTAATAATTGTATATTATTTTATGAGATTTTTTTTATTACATTTAAATATTTGATATATTAATTATGTAATTATAATAAGAAAATTATTTTACCATACATTTAAAAATAACATACAAACACAATAACTAAATCAAAATTACAATAATTGAAATATGAAATCGAAAAAAAAAAATCAAGTTATAAATAGATGTATACTACAAATAGACAAGAGAGAATAAATTTCAGATTTGTGAGAAATATATCAATATTTGACTCTATTTGTAGAGAAAAAAAATATGAATTTTGATAAATTTTTTAATTTTTTTTTGATAAAAAATATTTCCAATATCAACACTTTAAATTATATCCAATTTTTTTTTTACCACAATCAATGAAATCATACCATGTGTCATTTATGGATATAATAGCAAGGTCATAACATTGGTCACTGAGATCAATGTCATGACATCAAGCCTCACTTTATATTATTTAATTATTATTATCATTAGGCATTTTGTAGTGACATTCGGTTTTTGTAGTGACATTCAACCGAATGTCACCGATAAAGGCAGCCTAAGCTCAGTGATTATGTCATATGATAATAAAACATGTTGCTTGCAACTTTTCATGAAGAGTTTTTGATAGGAGGTTATTTATCCATTACATTTATTTTCTTTATTTTCAATATATTATGGTCGAGTTAGGTGCTTTTTGGAAATCTTTTAGAATTATAATTTTAGTTTCGATTTATTAGAAACATCTTAGAGCTACCCCATCCATGTAAGGACTCTGTTGTTGATTATAGGCTTTGAATTTGAAGGATGAATGATCTCTTTGATGATGATATCTTTGATTCTCATTTATTTTTTAATATTTGTTGATCCATTTTATTCAACTGATACAAGAATTTTGGGTAAGGATTTGTTTGGTTGAAATTTAGTTAATTTAATTAATAGTGTTTCCTTCTTTGTCAAAATTATAGTTCAAATCTGTGCAAACTTGTATTACACCCCATCTGTTTTAATTTCTGTCGTTTAAGTTGTTTCATACAAATTAATACCCTTTTTTGGAATCTTGGGGATTAAACATGCGGTTTCCAACAATAATTATGTGTATCTAAGATAAATAAAAGATCTTGTATAAAAGTAAAAAAAATAAAAAAGTTAGGGGTAAAATTATAAGAAATAGTTAAATCTGTTTTGGTAGTTAAAAAAATTGAACGTAATTTAAAACAAATTCTATTTGGTAAAGCGATAGTAAAGTTATTTTCCAAGAGATATTTCTTAGCTAAACAATAGGCTTATAATTATTTCACTCGATTCTAAAAGGACATATTTATTTATTTATTTATTGAATGGGTTCTTTAAAAAAAAAGTGTCGGTAAAAAAAAAAAAAAAGGTGTCATTGTGTAATGGATTATTTTTATATCCCATGAATTGAAAACATGTTGGTTATTTATGCTTTTTAATGGAGAAATTCAACATTAGTTAGGATGGGTATATCAATTTTGGATATCTTATTCATTCAAATGCAAAATGCTTTGACCTCAATTTAAATTTCGTTCATTTTTAACATTTTTATTTCGGGTGGCATTTTTACCCTATCCTCGTACTACAAATAAAAAAAAAATTGATAATTCTAAAGTTGTGATAAATTATATAGCAGGACAGCTCTATGTTTAGGAGCTTAATGAATAGGGAAAAGTATAGAAGAACATCTTGTGGTTTAAGAGTTTTAAGTAGAAGTTTGTTTTTAGACAAAAACAAACAAAAAAAAGCTTGTATTTATAACAAAATTAAGTTTTTGGTCGTTTTTGGTCTAAAATAGTTAAATTTGTTCTACATGACAAGTGACAACCGACATATGGTTTTTTTTTTTGGTCCCATAGACATGTAATGTGAGACCTATATTAATTTGAAAAAGAATAAAAAAACAATTTAATAAAATACAACAGTAATTTAACTTATCTATGATTTTTTTCAAAACTATGTTTGTTTACTTTTCATTTAAAAGAAAAAAAAAGTGTTTTAAATTATTAAAGAAGATTAAATACATGATTTATTTTGCTAAATTTAAAGTTTGTATTGAAATTACAATTTCATGACAGTTGATTTTTTTTTTAAGAGGTGTTTATTATATTTTTTGATTTGTGATAGTGCATTTAAAGATACTCACGCGATTAATGAGGTAGTGTGGTTCTAACAAGTACAAGTTCCCTACATCATTTGTTGCCATCTTTGATTTTGAAATGAATCAGGTACCATGCTCTTTAAAAACAAAAAAAAATTAAAAAAAACAGTAATTTTGCCAATAAAAAAATTTAAAACTTTTGATTTAATTATGTTTATGACAACTTAACGTAATTTCAATCAATTTATGAGATGAGTGCAAAAGAACTTGTAACCTTAAAATTTGATCTTAGAGCTTCTAATTGCAAATTTGGCATAATTTATAAGGATCCTAAGAATAAGTTAAATTTCACATGACACGTAAGATTTTGGCTAATTGACAATTTTCTTTCCCCTTTTTTTTTAAGAAGAAGAAAAAACCCAAAATGACAATCTGGTAAAAATGTGAAAAAAAAAAATTCTCAATTAAGCCTCGATTAAAAGGATAGCCAATAATTTTCAAGCATGCATAGACCTTCTTGTTCTGTGATATAAATCTTAATTATCATATAATATTTTATGCTAATAATAATGGTACATAATAAATTGTATTTAAAAAGAGGGGGCGGTAAGTGATTGATGCCGGCTAGGCTATGAAGAAGAGAACAAATATTATATGAAAATTACGGCCATAATTGTTATTACCTTTGGCGGCAAGCAGTCCTTCAACTTTCACTCCAAATATCTAATTTTTTTGAAATAATTAATGAAGGATGCTTCTCATTTCTTCATATGATACCTCAATTTTTTATTTAATTATTTATTTTTTAACCGAAGTTCTATTTTTATTCAAAATTTATCATTGAATGTTATTCAAAAAAAAAAAAATTCAACTTATCATGTTAAATTTCTTTCATAGGTGTTTCAAATTCGACAATCTTTCTTAATTTATATAGGGTTATCTTAAGAATATTTTGTTCAATTTAATGTTATTTAATTTATAATAAAACTATAAAAATATTTTTAGATGAGATGAAGGGAGTATCATTTAATTCCTTCACAAGATTAAAAAAAAAAAAAAAAGAATGTAATATTATTTAAAGGATCTTCTTTTAGTACAAAATTTCAATATTATAGTATTAGATAAGCTTTTTAGCCAAATTAGAAGTGAAAGAATATTTAAATAGTCATTATTTGGGTCAATTCTTACCAAGACAATTGGTACTTAACTTTTTCTATTTGACAGGAGATTGCAAATCGGAATCCTTACTCTCTTATTTTTATTAAAATAAGTTAAACTTAAAATAAAAAAAACAAAATAAAGAAGTCCTTGTTTGGGGGCGTTAATTGCAACGTAAGTTAGTGGAGATATATTAACAGCATACACTATATATATATACCTATTTGTTAGATATAATAATAATACCATAGTCATGAAAAAATTAATAGATTATCTGAAAAAAAAGTGATACTGATAACTGATTTTTTTAAGGCAACTTCACTTCCATTTTTTATACGTTGCTTAATATGTACAGATTATCTATATTTTTAACGTAAAAATAGTTTCAAAAATCAGAAATATTGCAGAATTCCAAATAAATACCGATTATGATGGTTGCAATTATAATTTGTTTCCTAATAGAAAAATAACAACATTTAAGTATATTCATATAGATGGAGTATCATGTATATAATTAGAGTTGATCTTGTGTGCACTTGATGTACATGAAATCCGGATCGACCCGGTTTTTTACTCGAATCCGCGTGTTTTGAGTTTTGCTTTTTTTTTTTTTGCTTCAGGTTGTGACTTTTATGTTGTAAATGTGTGACCTTTATTTTATAAATGTGTGACCTTTATGTACAACTATCATGACCTTTATATACTGTAACTTAAAAAAAAAATGAAGATTTTCAATATAATTTGAACTGAACACCTTTATGTGATATCAATGTGACTTTTATATTATATTATGTCACATTTATGTACAAATATTCTGACATTTATATAATATATAAAGATGCATAAAGGTCAGAATATTTGTACATAAATGTGACATAATATAGTACATAGTACAAATTGTGTTGAAAATCGTCATTTTTTTCCTAAGTTACAGTGCATAAAGGTAGAGATAGTTGTACATAAAAGTCACACATTTATAACGTAAAGGTCATACATTTATAACGTAAAGGTCAGGACAAAAATCTGGAAATTTTTTTGTTTTTTAAATTAAACTCGCGGATCCGGGTCGGATCGACCCGGATTGCACGGATCTTAGATCCGTGCACCTGGTGCACAGGAGTTTTTGTGATATAATTATAAATTAGAAATAATTGAATTTACACGTAGAAAAAAAGGGTTTATGTACACGATTGACCCTTTTCCATATTAGATGAGATCAATTGTTTGAATATTTAAATGGTCGTTGTAATGTTGGGACGTTCATTGCAATGTAGAATTGTGGAAATGTATCGATAAGATACTATATGTAAGATACTAAGATTATGTTGATATCAATAGAATTATTTTTTGAGGAAAATATATACTAACAGATATTTTTATTTAGGTGTGATTAATATTACTTCAAAACGAGGGATACTAACCTTTTCTTTTATATGCATGTATCATATTTAGCTGTTAAATCTTTTTCTTATTGTATTTAAAATTTATTTTCATTTCATTATAATATATATATATATATATATGGAATTAAACCAATGAAATAAGTTTCTTATTTCATGATTTGTTCTCCCAATTCGATTCGTCTTTGTAGATAAGTATAATAATTATGTCATATTTTACCTTATGAATATACTACTAGTATAAGTCCCCGTGCATCGCACGGGCATATAAATTTCACTATTTATATATTTTAATATGAAAATGTTGAACACGAAAAATAATTTTTTTTTTTTTTTGAGAATTTCAGTCTGATTTGTTACTTCTGTGACTCATGACCATAAAATCTAAATATTTCGAATTTGAAGTGAAAATTAAGTTCTAATAATATTTCAATCTCATTTGGTATACCCGTGTCCGTGTGCTGTATGGACAAATAAATTTGAAGTGTTGGTAATTTTTTGATATAAAAATGTTGTTCATGAAAAATAATAAAATTCTTCAAAGTGTTTTCAATCTAATCTACTACCCATATAATTTACGAATTTAAATATTTTTTATTTTCATTAAACGTTGTCATCACTATTGGCCTGAAACAAACTTATGCAAATTTATGTTTAATAATTTATTCATTATGAGTATAAAATGGTGATATTATTGAGCATTATAATCAAGTCTTGATAATATTTCAACCTCATTTGGTATTCGTGTGATGTAGTGAATAAATTTCATGTGTTAGTAATTTTTTGATATAAAAATGATGATCATGAAAAATCATATAGTTTTTCAAAGTTATTTCAATTTAATTTACTACTCATGTAATTCATCTAAATATTTATTATTTTCATCATATGTTGTTTAACTATTTTAGTACTTGTTTTTGTCACAGTTGGCCTAGAAAATATTTGTGCAAATATATGTTCAACAACTTATTCATAATGAGCTTAAAATATTGATATTATTATATATTACCCCAAAATAAAATTTCTAAATTTAACATACCATCAAAAAATCTATATAATTATTTTTTTCAGATGTCTTAAAATCAAAATTTATCTATTAGAAAAATCATATTGAATGGTAAACATTTCAAAATTTAATAAATCTAAAACCATGAAACTATATTACAACATAAACTAAATATATTTTATCATTTTTCTGTGAATTTCATGCTACCATAATAGTGAAATTTCAGATTTTTATTTACTTTTTAGATTTCAACAACTTATAAATATATTTTATATATTTCAGATTTTTATATAAAATTTATATAATTTAGCATTATGAAATAGAACATATTTTTTATTATTTTTTATAAGTATAAGTATAAATGATATTTTTTTTTTATCATTTTTTATACTTAATTTGTAGTTTTTAATAGAAAGTACATGAATTCATAAATTTTATACTTTCTAAATGTTATTGTGTGCAACAATATATCATATGTATATTTTTTTATTATATTCAAGATATATTACAAATCTTTATGATTTTTAATAAGAATTAATATAGTATAATAAAATAAAATTATATAAACACTATGTTATATTATTAACATTGTTACATAGAAGATATATAAAAATTGGAGTATTGTATACGACATATTTGTCAAATAAAATTGTGTGATGTTTATAATAATTTTACAATACATATTTCGAATATAGTAAATAAAAATAGTTAATTTACGTTGTTTTATATATGTTGGTTGACTTGATTAATAACTCACTTATTGGTCTTCGATCCCCTCAATCACTATGAACGCCCCCAATCAATGCAATAATATATTTATTGAGGTGGTATATGTGTATGTGGGGTACAACATTAGAGATAAAAAAAATACTTTGATGATCTATAGTTCTTGAAATCCGATCATTATGTTATTTTAATTTATTCAACAAACATATATTTAGTCTTTGATTATATCAACAATTAAAAAAGTTATTAGATGATATCATATTAACATTCATATACCATATATAGATAATAGTTTCCAAGATTTTGTTAATATTATAAATGATATTATTACCATATAGATAAATCATGTTTAATACAATAAAATTAATAATTTATAATTTATAAATTATGAAATAATATGCATTTCTATTTTTGGGAGGTGGAAATGGGCGGGAAAATTTTAGCACTTCTATTTTGAGGGGGTAATTGTTATTATATATATATATAGATATATATAGATAATAAGAAAATGATATTTACCAATAAAAAATTTAAAACAATTAAATAACTTTAATTCATCCTACCATTGTATATTGGTGCAAATGACCAAAACTAAACTATTATTGAGACAACCCGACTCTTTTATCACAACTGATACTCTATCTTTTATTTTTTACAGTTTTAATATACGTATGTATAAAAGGTGATTAATTAAACATGTTGATACCCTGCTCGTCCGACCAGACCAGATTCCCGGGTGAGGGAAAAACGAGGATCGAACCGAGCTAAAGTGATACCCAACATGGTCGGATCGACTAGAATGACTGACCAGATCACAGTAGATCTGCGGTCCTGGGGACTCAGTTTGATCAGTGTTGCCGACCATAATGGGAGGATCCGACCACGGCATCCAGGATGTGAGGTCCGAATGAGCAGAAAAGAGTTCTATGAGTCCACAAAAAAGGAAACAAATCTTACGCCAAATCGTATCCGATTTAGATAGGATTATATCTAATTTTACCTTATTTAGACCCTAAATCCTAGGGATTCATTTCTTATTGTTCAAGAAATGTATTTTAGTTTTAGCCTATAAATAGGGTCTCAATTACTTTCAATTTTATAAGAAACGTTCTGTCCGGCCATAATCAGCCGACCAGAACAAGCCTAGTAGATTCGCCCGGTGTAGGCACCGGGCACCGTCTTTTATTTTACTTTATTCGATTTTCGTGGTATTTGTTCGGCTCAACTTTCCCGAACCGATCTTACTTTTACTTTATTCGATTTTCGTGGTATTTGTTCGGCTCAACTCTCCCGAGCCGATCTTACTTTTTTGGTGTTTGGCTAGGATTTTGTGCTCAACAAAATCTGACGTCAACAAAATAGAAAAAAATTAGATCAAGTGGATACCATTAATATTTTCTTAGAAAGTAAAAAGTATTTACAAAAGTCACAATTCTGTAAATTGCGCTCGAATTTAGAAGCGAAATCTATGTTTAATCATAGAAAAGGCTAACAGCCAAAAATATTAGATAGAGAAGGGTATTTTTGGAAGTTTAAATACAGAAATTAATTCCTCACTTATTTAATATTTTGTGTTACGTACTAAAATAGTATTTGATCATGTTGTTGAGTTTGAATTTCTCATTATCACGTACACTTAGTTAATAAATGGAGTTTCAATGTAATTTAATTGATTACTTTTTCCACCAACTTAAATTCACAACTAACTTCTTTAACATAAATGCCCCAAAGAAAAGGCGATTTACAAGTGAACCAGTTCAGTAACTCTGCCTAGTGCCTTCAAAATTCAATCTACAACCAAAGTAAGCCCAAAAAAAAGAGTAGACACGACTTGTTGACATGTAGACAATGGAGAAGAACTAAATACATATTAGGAGTGACTAATTATATAAGGTTAATTATAAGTAATATTTCTGATACAAAATTAATTAATCTCTCTTATGATAATATTTAGAATTCACCGCAAAATCCAAATAGAGAGAGAGATTGAGAAAAGGTGTAATCTGAAAAACAAACGCAACGGCTGAGAGACGGAGTCAAGGCGTCCCTTTCCAAATCCAAATCCATCCCGATTTTCCTCCTCCCGCGTAGAATTCTTTGTTTCAGTTCAGATTTAAAATCCCACTCTCTCAAATCCTCTCCATCGCCTCATTTCAATGGCGACTGCGGTGGTGGAGCCATTGACCAACCATCAGCCCATGACTCTCCCCAATCCCAAGCCTCTACGAGTCTGCTTCTCCTACGCCGCCTACGCCAAGAATGTCATTCACTATCTCCACTCCTCCAATATTCCGGTCGAGCCCGGCCTCTCCGACGCGGAGTTCGCCGCCGTTGAGTCCTCGTTTAATTTCACCTTCCCACCGGACCTCCGTTCTATCCTCCAGGAGGGGCTACCGGTAGGCCCCGGTTTCCCCAATTGGCGATCTTCGTCTAAACAACAGCTCCAAATTCTCACGAGTTTGCCGATACTGGGGATTTGCAAAGAAGTTTCTAGAAACGAATTTTGGGTTGAATTGTGGGGTGACAGACCTGACGATGGCGATCGCGCGGCGAGATTGGCTAGAGGCTTCTTGAGCAACGCTCCGGTTCTGGTGCCGATTTACCGGCGGTTCTACATACCGGCGACGCCGTGCGTCGCCGGAAACCCGGTGTTTTATGTCTATGGAGGGGAGGTGAAGGTGTGGAGCTTCGACATTGCCGGTTTTTTTCAGCAGGTGGAATTCAGAATGAGCGGAAACGAGGACGTTTTGAGGAGGCCGAGGCTGTCGACGTCGTTTCCGGCGCCTGCATGGGCGGCGACGGCGGCGCGGAGGATAGAGTTTTGGACGGAGCTGATGGAGAGGCAGGAGAGCGCGGCGGCGCGTGGGTGTGGGTGGTGGAGTGGGGACTTGGGTGGGTGTTTAGAGGAGGTGTGTTGGCGGTTGAGGAATGGAGGGTGGAAGGAGGATGATGTGAGGGAGATGATGATGATGGACGGCTGCAATCAGCGCGATTCCGATGAACCACCGCTTGATATGGAGCGCGTGGAGTGGCGCGTGAGGGCGATGTCGGACAGATTGTTGCGTGCGGGGTGGAGCACGGAAGATGTGGTGGAGTCGTTTGGATCTCCGGTTAATGTTAAACAGAATGGTGACGTTGATGGAGACTATTGCTTTGACTTTGCTTATAGAGAAAGTTGTGAGGAAAAAGAGCCCGATAGTAGTAGCGTCTCTCTTTGCAATTCCTAATTCTAATTTTTGCACCAATGATATAATTTAGTTATCCTTATGAAATTATTCAACTAACGTTGCCTTTTCAAACTAATTACTTGTGAATAATTTTGTAAAACTTCCTTGTTAAAGAAACGTGTCATTGAATCCAAAAATTGGATTGAATAATTTGAAAATTTTATATTTGGATATTGATTTGAAAATTTAAAATTCAAGAGGTTTTAAATACCTTCAATTCGAAGCATTTATCAAGTGGTTACCCAAAAAAAAAAAATCAAAATCAAAATTCATTCAAATTCGAGATTACAAAAATATCAAATACATTGAAATCTGAAAAATGATAGATTTAAGGTACATATCAATCCAAATACCATCTTATTCATATACTCTCCAACTTATATTTTATTTATTTAATTTCTTGCAATAAAGTTAGGATTAAGTGTAAGAGTCTATCTTATACCGATATTGTTATGCTAATTTTTTTTTAATATCCTAATATATTAAACAACATCATAAAAAACAATATCAATATCGGTTAGGCTATATTATATAATTAGACAAAAATTGAAAATTGTTAAAAAAATAAAATTAATCGACATTGATACAATATGGCAAAAAATCAAATCTAAAAAAAAAAGGCATAATATGGAGAGTTTTAAATAAAAAAATTAAATGCATAAATATATCTATAAATGTCTAGTTGAATTGTTGTATAAAATCGGTTTTAAATTCGATTCTTTGATTTGAGACTATAGATTACGATTGAATAGTGATGTTGGTACAAATAAATAAATAATCTCCAAAACTACAATCTAGTTGAAAACTTTTTTCATTCGGGTATATTAGGGTATGTTTGGATTGGAATGTGCCCATCCAGATTTGGGATGGGCCAAATCTCAATCCTGATTTGTTATGGGATGTGGAAAGATTGGGTCATTCTACAGTATACCATTGTATTAATACACCAGTGTTTTCATCCATTAGATCTTGAATTATTGCAGATCATTTATTTATGTTTCAATCTTTTTACCTATCTTTAAAAGTTACCACTGTAAAAACAAAAAATTCCCTTCAACAAATTTAATTTTATAGACAATGTAGTTCATATTTACGTACCATCTTCGATCATCATATCTAACAATCAATTGCAACCACAAAATCGCAATCAAATCTACTGGTATTATACATCTTGTGATGACGAATCATTTAAGACTCATATTTCATATTTTTGAATTATTTTTAAGATTTTTAAATCATTAATATCAAGATTTTTTTTTTAAATACTTCAGATTTTTTGAAAACAAATTACAGATTTTTTTATAAATAAAATTATGTATATCCTTCAATTTTCTTAAGATAATTTTTTTTAAAAATAATTGCCCAATATTTTTGTTTCGAATTCATTTAAATATTATTATTATTAAATATGTTTTTATTTGTGGGTTTTTTTTTTCAAACTTAATTTACATATATAAATATATAAATCAAATTTTAGATTTTATTTTGTATCTTACATTTTGAGATTTAATCAGAGACCATATTATTATTATAATTATTATTATTTTTTAGACATTAATTGTATTTTTTAGTTTTTAAAATAACCTTCTGACTTTTAAATATTTTTTTCCTATTTCTAGATTATGTTTTTATATATGTAATTTTTAATATTAATTTCTGATTTTAATATTATTTTTCAAATTTATCTTGTAGAATTTTACAATAATTTTCAAATTTATTAGTTCTTTATTTTCAAAATTTCAGACATAATTTTTAAAATTTAATGATTTCCAAATTTCGAGCATATCAATAAAGTATGCGGTTGTTATTTAATACCCTCCAAAAATTATTTAATGTTTATTGTTAGGGAATAGGGATGAAGAAATATACTGAATTACTGAAATATCGGGCTTATCGTACCAAAAAAATATTGAAAATTCCGAAATATCGGTACAGTGTGATACGATATCAAAAATTTTGGTACGGTATCGTTATGATATTTTCAAAGTTTCGATATTTCGGTATATACCGAAATACGGAAAATATTAATATTAATTAAAAATATAATAATTCCACATTAATAAATTATAAAATATAATATTTTTCATTTCGATATAACGATGATTTTGGTATATAGAAGTTTCAGTATATATTTTTCATTTTGGTATAACGGTATTTTCAGTATACCGATAAATTTCAGTATACCAAAATTTATTGGTATAAAACGGTACGGCTACTCGGTATACCGAATTTGGGTATATCAAAATTTTCGATATGGTAACAATATGAATTTTTGCATACCAAAATTTACGATACAGTATAAGGTATGAAATTTTCAATGCGGTGTATACCGTAACGACCACCCCTAATTATTGCTATTTATTACCTTTCCAAAAATTATTTACATTTGAAATTTGAGCAGTGATTTCTTGGAATATAATTTTATAAAATAGATACATTTGTTATTGGATATTCCATATTACTCATTAAGGTCCATTGTTTAGGAAGATATACATGAATTTCGATTTGGATACATTTTACGGCATGATTGGTATGATGGAATGAAATTAGGTGGGAATAAAATGAACTCAAGAATGGAATGGTGATGGAAAAGAATGATATAAAAATATTGATTCCTGTGATTGGTATGACAAAGGAATATGAATGAATGAAATAATTATTATAATTATATTTTATGATTGATAACTATAAATAAAATGTATAATATTAAATCAATCTTTATTTGACCAAATTACCTTCCACTATAATTTTATTTAATATTCATATTCAATATATCACTCAAATTTAAAATATTTGTCATATTTAAATTTAAAAATAATTCTTTTTACAGAAAATTAATCATTGTACTAATATTAAAATATATTATATTTATATATTTTATTTTTTAATCTTATTATTAGTTTACTATTTTTATATTATTTACATATTCTTAAAGTAGTTAAATAATAATATATTTTTCATATTTTTTTATTAATTATTCTATATGATTTTATATTATTAAAATCTTAATATCTTATTTTATATTTCTAAAAAAATATTTTAATTACAATTTATTTATATTTTTTAAATAATTTATTATCTATACAAATATTCATTTATCTTACAAATATATATAGATAAATCAATATCAAAACAAAAATTATTTGTATTATTAAAATTATATTCATATTATTTTATTATGTTTTTAAGATTTTATATTTATTAATTATTTTTATACTATTTATGTATTTAATTTTTTTTTGCTACTTTTTATATTTTTATTTTATATTTATTTTAAATTATTAGTTATTATTTTATATTTTTTTATAAATAATTTAATATTATTTACGAAATTTTAAATAATAATTCGACTTTAGAAAATTAATTTGTAAAAACATCAGATAAATATGATAATTGTCAAAATTAATAAAAAAATATTCATTTTCTTCACGACAGGAATACGTAATACCATGGGGGTAGGAAATAATGGTCATTCCCTCATCCATGGTAATACCAATTCATGCAGGAATCACCATTCCCACCTATAAAACATACCAATCAAAGGAATATGAATGAAGGTAAGAATGATGATTCTATTCCCACCTCATTCCATCATACCAATCATGACATTAGTATTTTAAACCATTATTTATGATTTCATACTCAATGAATTACCATTGCACTTACCATAATTTTGTGAAAGTTTGGATTTGAATTTGATATGCATGTTTCAAATTATATCCACTAATATATCATTATTAAAATAAAATATACAATTTATAAAATATATATTCGATTTCATCATTTAACAATCATTGTTTTGGTTATCATCCAAAACAATGGTAGCATCAATCATATCCTATGATATGGGTGCAATAATACATAATTATCGTTAAAAATCATTATGTCAATCTATATAAAATATAGATTTCCTTTTAAATATGTAATGTAAATTATTGAATTGATCCAAATTGTATGAGTTTAAAATAATATATAAATGATTTTAACATAAATATATAATTGAAAACATTATATCATGCATAAAATCAAATTAATTAACAGTTATGGCAACGACGCATAATTAATGTCAACCTTTTATTATTATTGCATACTTCGATTAGTGAAATTAGAATCGTTTGTTTGTAAATGACACCTATTACTACTATTGCATACTTCACCTAGTGAAATTAGAATCCTTTGTTCTTATGTCATTTATGAATTAGGATTATTAACCAATAATTTTCTGATAATTTACTTATAATGATTTTAATTAACATGACAACATAATTAATTTAAATGATTAATTAAATAATTAAACAATTACTGTAAATTAGACATATGGAATGCATGTAATGTTTGTAATAACAATAATGAAATGAAATGCATGTAACAACATACAAAATCATTAAAAAGCTCACTTGTATTGCAACCCAAAATTAAATATAGTATAAGGAGACCTAATGCATCCAACAGCCCAAAACACAAAAGTTACCTTTCAAATGAATTACCACAGTAAAAAAACACCGATGTGTTAATACAACAGTGTATTGTAGAATTACCTGAAAAGATTTACAAATCTCATATCTACCTACTTTTTTTTCCAACTCCCAATAAAAATATTTACTTTTTCTACAATTCCAAAAAAAAAAACATCTATTTTTTCTATAATTCACAATGTGATAATGACATTTTAACTATAATCCCAAAACAAATACAAGATTTTCAAAATCCATTTTTTTACAAAATCTATCTTTTTACAAAATCCACTAAAATCCCAAATTCGAACATGCAAAATCCATTTCGGCCCCAATCCAAATATACCCTTAGTAACTTGACTAAAATCCAAGTCTAGTGTCGCATTTGGAATTTGGCTCTAGGTTACCACGATTATTATTTTTCAGTGGAAAAGCGTGTTCCTACAACTAGTGCTGGAATAATTTGTATTCAATCGGGCGAAAGGGGCAGTCAGAGCATAGGAACAGAAACGAATCGAGACGCTAAATGGCAACGGCGATTGTGAGATCTGGTCTTCGATCCGCCCTACGCGGCGGCGCTTCTACCCGACGCGCCCCCCCAGTTTCCAGGCGCTCCTTCTCCGCTTCAGCCCATCACGATGAAGCTGGTATTTCATATTATTATTTTAAATTTTATATTGTGTGCAGATGTTTATTTAGATTTTGGATTGTTTCTATCTCGAATCTAGGGCTTCAGTTGCACTTCATATTCTCCGTAGATTGTTGCTCCCACTTTCTGCTTGGCATTCGATTTAAATGAGGCTTTGATTGAAAATTCTGGAAGTCTTTTCTCATTTTTATTTCCTCCTTTTTAATGTAGCTGAGGCTTCCAAGTGGGAGAAGATAACTTATGTTGCAATAGCATCATGCACTATTCTTTCTATCTATAACCTTTCCAAGGGTCATCCACACTATGAAGAGCCCCCTGTAAGCAATGTTTCAATTTAAATTTATAATTTATGTGCTGGTTGAATTTATAAAAGGGCAAGCGTCTGATTTTGTAGAGGATTAGAAATGCGATTGCTTCTGAATTCTGATATAATTTGACTTTCTGGTGCAGGCATACCCTTACTTGCATATCCGCAACAAGGAATTTCCATGGGGTAAGTTTGTTATGCTATTATGAATTTTTTTTCTTATAATTTTTTTTCATGATATCGGGAATTTGCTTGTTTAAGCCTCTTAGGTGTTTTTTGTATGCTGTTGGTTGGTTAGAAGTTAGAACTTAGTAAGCTGTGTTTATGGATGCTTAGACTGTTTGTATATATATAAAGATTGAATCTTTACTACTCTGGTGATTATCATTGTGAGTGGTTTTTCTTGAAGAGTGCTTACTTGGTCATGATGGATTTCAAATCAATTTTTCATAAAAGCTTTTGAACATTCATGTAAGTAAAGTATACATATATTTTTATGGACACTCTCAAGCAGAATTTACCAACTACATTTTTATAGAAAATGACTCTTGTTTTGGGATAGAGGGAATATGAAATATCATCCAACTCACAGTTTAGTGTAGTGTAGGTCGCATAAGATCCTTGAACAGTGTTTTCTTGCAAGCGACAGTGCAAGATCTATGTTATTCTTAAGTTCTATCTTGAGTTTTCATTCTTGCACTGCTCGGCACTTTAATCATGTTGACTTGGATGTTGCTATTGCAGGTCCAGATGGCCTTTTTGAGGTTAAGCATCATTAAAGCTTCCAGGTCATCCGTCATCCGTCATGAATGCTTCCGGAATAAAGGATGTTTTAGTTCGTTTCTTCATTGAATTTGAACTTTGTGTTGTTTGAATATCCTAGAATCTGAAACTATATGTTTTGTTGACAATATCTGGAATCAGAACTTAGGGATGCAGTTTGGATGTTTTCTCATCTTTCAGTTAATCCTTTCAGAAAAACCCACGGTTCTTCATAGCTACCAGAAAGCTAAGTGTACAAATTTGTATAGCACAATGAAAAGAAAAGGCAGGCAACTTTACTTTTCAGACCATCTCTTATGCACTCAAAGCCAACAGTTATAAGCTCTGAAGAGCAATGAGAGGTTAAAAGTTAAAGCCACAAACTGCAAAAGAAAAAGGAATTGTTATATTCCCAAATTACTAATTAGCATAAGGCCAGAAATGCCGAGTTTCACATGACTACTATACCTCGTACACCATGCTGCTCGATAAGGGTTGGCAGCAGGAAATGACAAAGTTTTAAGTACTACACAACAATTGCTTTTGCAAGAGATAAAAACCAGAAAGAATGTGGAACAAAAAGATTTTACAACTACAATTTGGTCACAGTAAAAGTCACTCAGCAGTGGCTTCGTGGCTATCGGCTCCGACACCAGTTTCTGGAAGAGTATCAAGATCAGTACGAGCATCTTTCTCCTCTTGAGGTAGTGACGTGGAAGAGTCAACTTGATCGTGCTGAGAAGTATTGGTAGAATCAGTACCATTGCTATCGTTATAGGATGTTGTGTTCCCATCTGTTGTTGAATCATTATCAGTTGAAGTTTCAGAATTGTTTTCAACTCCGGATGTTTTGGATTCAACGTTTTGAACCTCGGGTGAACCGGATTGAATGGCATCAGGATTGTTGTTCTCACTCGGCTTCTCTTCCACATTGGAACTAGCCAAATTTACTTTCTCTGTTTCTGTTTCGTTTTGGATTAAGTTACCAGAGCCATTTTCTCCAACTCCATTGTCTTGTGTAGTTTCGTTGGTCTGGCCTTGGATATTAGCGGCCTCTGATGAATTTATTTGCTCGATTGCTCCATCTTTTTGCTCTTTGATACCTTCTCCATCCTTCCCGTTGCTATCTCCCTCACCATCATTCTTCTCCGGCGTGACATCAGTTTTCCCGTTCTCTTCCTTTCCTTCTTCAGTTTTGATGTCTTTGTTCTCATTCTCTCGCGTTGTTTCTCCACTTTTGGTCTCATTAGCTTCCGTTTTCTCTTCACTTTTGTTATCAGTGTTCTCATTCTCTCCCACTGTTACTTCAGTTTTGTTCTGATCATCTCCTGTTTTTTCTCCACTTTTGTTCTCGCTGCTCTCATTCTGTCCTGATGTTTCTTCACTTTTGTTCTCGCTGCTCTCATTCTGTCCCGATGTTTCTTCACTTTTGTTCTCATTGCTCTCATTCTGTCCCGATGTTTCTTCACTTTTATTGTCGTTGCTCTCATTCTGTCCCGATGTTTCTTCACTTTTATTGTCGTTGCTCTCATTCTGTCCCGATGTTTCTTCATTTTTGTTCTCATTGCTCTCATTCTGTCCCGATGTTTCTTCACTTTTGTTCTCGTTGCTCTCATTCTGTCCCGATGTTTCTTCACTTTTGTTCTCGTTGCTCTCATTCTGTCCTGTTGTTACTTCACTTATGTTATCGTTGCTCTCATTCTGTCCTGATGTTTCTTCACTTTTGTTCTCAGTGCTCTCATTCTGTCCGGTCTTTTCTTCACTTTTGTTCTCCAAGCTTACATTCTCTCTTGTTTCTTCGCTCTGATTCTCCTCTACATTCTCTTCGCTTTTGTTCTCTTTGCCATCCCCATCTTTCTCCTCATTACCACCCACCACTTCTGTATTCCCACCTTCATTTTCTCCATTCTCACTCTCTCCACTTTCATTCACTTTGCTCTCCACACCCTCCTCTTCTTTACTACCTTCTCTCGTTTCCAACATTGTTTCCTTCTCTTCACCATCGCTCCTAATCTCATTGCCTCCACCATCTTCCACCTCCTTTTCATCACTTTCCTTATTTCCATCCCCGTTTACACCATCCCCAGAATTATCTCCATGCTCACTTTCATCTTCCGTTTTTTCCTGTTTTTGCCACTGATCGTCCGGCTTGTTTTCATCATCAAAATGCGTTCTTTCATCAACCTGATCCTCTTTCACCTTCTCATCCTCACTATCTTCCTCCTTCTCTATCCTCGGCTGCAGATCCTTCCTTCCAAGCTTGATATTGCTGCTCCCATCCTCTATCTTTAACGAGACGTTAGAGTTTTCTAGAGACACCTTCTTCTCACGGGACTGTTGCACCTGGTAAAGCAGCCAGATGCCAATACCAAGCAACAAACATATCTGCACCACATGCTTCACTTTTATTCCTTTATTTCTCTGGAATCTACGAGGCGATTGCTTAAACATGACGACCCTTCACTTATAACTCGACCAAAAAAGCTCCAATTGGCAAGAAGGGATGGCTGGAATATCAAACAAGTATTTGGTAAGAGAAAACTAATACCAGTAAGATGCACCTCAAAGATCAACTAAGATCATGAACCATAAAATACAAACTGGTAATGAAGCAAATAAAGGTGAAAGACAAGACAATTGACTTGGAGAGTAAGTCCAATGAACAACATTCTTAAAGCAGCCCAAATCCGGCAGCCTAACAAGAAAAAGCACAATACAACGTGCCATCTTGTTTCTCAACTCATAACTAACACAATTTAATGTATCCGGAGCTGATGTGGAAGACCACATGATCAAGAGATATTGAATTCCCCTACCAATTGTTCAATTATTGTCTCATTAGATCTAACTAGTCTACTACACGATCAATCCAAGTCGGGTTGACCCGGAATAGTTCGGAGGACAAAGGGGGTTCAAAAACCAAATATGAAGAGCAACAAAACACTACAAACATAAAGAGTTTCTATAACTAGACATGATCATATTGAGATAGAATGCAATAAGAACAAAGATGTAAAAGTAACATATGACCAAGAGATCAAAAGGGTAATAAACTAATAATTGAATGCTATAAACAGATCAAAAAATTCAAACAGATCCATTAATATTTCCCATCACATTGCACTATCAGTAGGGAGATGAAATCTTGAATATACTTGGGAAGGAAAATTAGAAACAAAATAAAAAAGACAAACCTGATAACAGTATGCGCCAATAGATCCCTGCTAATGATGCGAGAAAGTAAGCTTTTGGCACTAATAACAATGGCAGTTATGATTGAGGCCCAAGAAAAGGTAATGCGAGGATATATAAACACGTAATCGATGATTGCTTAAAAACAGTAAAAGGATCCCTCCTCCGAAAATGGTGGGTACGAAGTAAACTTCTCAAAGGTTAAATGAGACTTTCAGAATAGAGTGAGGGAAAGGAAGATGCGTCTCTTTGAATCGCTGAAATAGATCTGAAATCTGCTTCACTGTGTGTGGAAAGTGATGTGTATGTGAGAGAGAGAAAGAGAGAGAGAAGAGTCTAATATATAGGGATTAAGCTTTACGTTGAATATCAGGAAATCGCATGTTGTCTCCACGAACTTCGATGCGCGTTGATGCCTTTTATCCAACCGACACCTTTGCAACTAAATAAGTTCTGTCATCTATTGCCTACATCTCACAATAATTTATAATTAATTACAGTGAATTAGGGCAAGTGGACCGTACAAAATTGGTTTTGGAATTTAATGAAGCGCATTTTTACTCTATCTGGTTATTTTTATTTTTAATTCATGCTTGGACTTTATGTGGAAAAAATTTAAGACGTGAACTTGAATGGTTGATTTTTTCATGTTTTTTAAGAACAGTGATTTGATTTTATTTAGCATAAACAAACATAAAAATAGCATAATTTAAATGTAAGGAAACCCAGATTTATTATTACAAAAGATGGAAATATTCTTATCGAATTATTAGAGAAAGACACGTGAAAAACAGTGATTGCTAACATTTATTTAAAGAGTTAGAGGAAGTAGAATGAGAATAAATACTAAACAATTTACGTGGTTGAGATTCAAATGTAATTTCCACAATTTATACATTTATAAAGGCTACACTTGAGTTATAAGAATTCTAGTCGCTAACATCTCTTTTACTTGCACTTCTCCTCTCATTAACAACCACCAACTCTTTTTGAAATCACAAAAACTCATGTGAGACAGTATTACAGATAGTTTCCGTGAGACAGAGTTCCATCACTCACAAACAACATGTGAATTGTAGAGTTTGGGTGGTAGGTAATTGGGTTGTGGATTGACCCATCTCACATAATGCATTAAAATTCCGTGAGACGTTACTCTTTTGAAATATTGTCCTTTCATTCTACAAATTCTTGCAAATATGCATTCAATGTAATTTGGTTGATTCTCTTACAATCTGCTATAAATGAAAGGACTTGCTATACAACTTTTGATGACTATAATTTCTCAAGTGTTCAATTTTAATGATTTGTTGATTCTATTCTAAAACAATAATTTCCATTATCAAAATTTATATAATTTTCTTAACAAATTCAATTTAATAATTATTATATTCTTACAAATTAGTAAAACCAAACCGTTTAAATTTCAAACATAAAATTGAAGAAAACACAAATACTTTTTAACAGATTCAAATCATATATATCACTACGAGCTCATATATTTACATCATTTATTCATTATATGTAATTGAAAAATAATAAAAATAACATTTCAACATTAATAATTAATAACCAAATAAAATCCTGCAAAACATGATATGAATGAGGCTGCCAAATGTAAGAAATCCTATCAGAGAGATAAAACCAAATATACCTCAATTTTTGGAAAAGCCCAATTTGTTCGAAAATGACGAAACTAGACTCAAGCTAGATGGATCTGGGCCGTTACTACCTCAAAAAGTATTGGGCTTAGAGTTGGGCTTTTGAAAGAATCAAAAGTCAAAATCAGTGACGTGTCCTTTTGTGGAGCGCAGATGATATTCTCACGGCTCGGTGACGGTTAATTGGGTCGGTCACTGCATTTATATTCTTCTACCTCTTTACCCCTCGCAGCAACGCCAGCAGCTCTCATCAAAATCACCACACCATATCCAGAAAGCTCCGAAAATGTCGTCGAAGCTTCTGGCAAACGCCATCCGCCGTAATCTCTGCAGGCCTACCGTCGCCGCCTGCCTTCCGCGGCACTTCTCCGTCGCCGCCGCCGTCGAGCCTCTGGAAGAGGAGTCGAGTGGAATATCAATGAAAGGAGTCAAAATATCCGGCAGACCTCTCTATCTTGACGTGCAGGCAACTTCTCCGGTGGATCCCAGAGTTCTCGATGTTATGCTTCCCTATTACGTCTCTCGCTATGGAAACCCTCACTCGCGGACCCATCTCTACGGCTGGGAATCAGAACAAGCCGTCGAATCTGCACGCGCCCAAGTCGCGGCGCTGATTAACGCCTCTCCGAAGGAGATTATCTTCACATCTGGCGCCACGGAGTCGAACAACATCTCGATTAAGGGCGTTATGCACTTCTACAAGGAGAAGAAGCGCCACGTCATCACTACCCAGACGGAGCACAAGTGTGTGTTGGATTCGTGCCGCCACTTGCAGCAGGAGGGTTTCGACATTACGTACCTCCCGGTGAAGCCCGACGGGCTCGTGGACTTGGAAAAGCTCCGGGATTCAATCCGGCCCGACACGGGCTTGGTTTCTGTGATGATGGTGAATAATGAGATTGGCGTGATACAGCCCATGGTGGAAATCGGGAAAATCTGCAAGGAATTCAACGTTCCTCTGCATACTGACGCAGCTCAGGCATTAGGTAAGATTCCAATTGATGTCAATAAAATGAATATAAGTTTGATGTCGTTGAGTGGGCATAAGATTTACGGCCCGAAGGGGATTGGGGGTTTGTATATGAGGAGGCGCCCTAGGATTAGGGTTGAGCCCCAAATGAATGGGGGTGGGCAAGAGAGGGGAATTAGGAGTGGGACTGTTCCAACGCCGTTGGTGGTAGGGTTTGGGGCTGCGTGTGAGCTAGCAATGAAGGAGATGGAGTACGATGATAAGAGGATAAAGGCATTGCAGGAGAGGATGTTGAATGGGATTAGATCAAAACTAGAAGGGGTGGTGGTGAATGGGAGTGAGGAGAGCCGTTATGCCGGGAATTTGAACTTGTCGTTTGCATTTGTCGAGGGGGAGAGCTTGTTGATGGGGTTGAAGGAGGTAGCTGTATCGAGTGGGAGTGCCTGCACTAGTGCCAGTTTGGAGCCCTCGTACGTTTTGAGGGCGTTGGGAGTGGAGGAGGACATGGCCCACACGTCGATTAGGTATGGGATAGGGAGGTTCACTACTGAAGAGGAGATCGATAAGGCGGTGGAGCTCACTGTAAAACAGGTGGAGAAGTTGAGGGAATTGAGTCCACTATATGAGATGTATAAGGAGGGTATTGACATTAAGAGTATAGAATGGACACAGCACTGAGTGAATTAGATGATAATGAACTGCTGAGGGTTAGGCAGACAGATACAGAGTGCTTATTTCTTCTGGCTGCTGCTGAGGATTAGACAGGTTTTATTGCTCTGTACATAATCTTCAACTTTGATGTTTACATGATATGTGGGTGTTTACTGTTAAATTTTGACTCTTGAGTCGACAAGATGATGATGATGAGAACAAATAAACTTTTCTTAAATTTTGGAGTAGTTAGCTTCTAGTTCTTATTTGTGTTATTTGTGAGAATTTGATATGGTGATGAATAATTGTGGTTCTTTTCTTGAGTGATGAATGTTAGCTGTATGCATGACTTTGCTAATGTTTGAGGTGATATGGTTGCACTTTGGTTGTTATGTCTTTGCTACATGTAATTTCAATATTGAGATTCTAGTTTATAACTTTAAATAGATAATAGATAATGAGACATTATGTTTGTATTGATTAATGATCATTGTCATAATGGATTTTTTTATAATTTCGATGTAATCCTGATAATAATATTCAGATTGTTAGATTTTTATAATGTAATTCCTGATAATTTGACAATGATGATGTTTTATTTTGATTACTCTGTACATAATTTTTGAGTGGGATTTTCGATAATTTGACATCATGGGATTTTTTATATTTTCGATAATTTGACATGATGTTTTATACTGATTACTCTGTGCATAGATCACAAGGTAGTCTATACATTGTGCATAATCAGATACTCTGTGCATAGATCACTTGGCATAATCAGATAGTCTATACATTGTGCATGATCTCGCTACCATTGTGCATAATGTGCATAACATTATGCATAATCTCCCTACCATTGCACATAAAATGCATAATCTCTGATAATGCACATTGTGCATAATCTCCCTACCATTGCACATAATGCATAATCTCTGATAATCTACTCATCTACTCATCCCATTGTGCATAATCAATCTCTGATAATCTTCTCTGATAATCTACTCATCTCATTGTGCATAATCAATCTCTGATAATCTACTCTCTCTGATAATCTTCTCTGATAATCTACTCATCCCATTGTGCATATTCAGTAGTGAGTAGATTATCAAAAATTGTGCATTAGATTAGAGTATCAAATATCATTAAGTAGTGAGTAGATAATCAAAAATTGTGCATTAGAGTAGATTATCAAAAATTGTGCATAGACACGACAAATGTGCAATATTTAAGTAGTGAGTAGATTATCAAAACTTAGTGAGTAGATTATCAAAAATTGTGCATTAAAGTAGATTATCAAAAATCATTAAGTAGTGAGTGGATTATCAAAAATTGTGCATAGACATGACAAATGTAAATTTGCAATCTACTCTTATGCACAATATCTGATAATCTACTCACTACTTAATGTGCATAATATTTAAGTAGTGAGTATATTATCAAAAATTGTGCATAGACACGACAATGTGCATTGAGTAAATGTTGTAAATGTGATCTGTTCACTGTGCGCTTTCAATTAGCACCAAGTAAATGTTGTAAATGTGATCAAGCACCAAGTAAATGTTGTAAATGTGATCAAGCACCAAGTAAATGTTGTAAATATGTTGTAAATGTGATATGGGCACTGTGCTCTTTCAATTGTTTTAATTTCAATTGCAAGCCAATGTTGTAAATGTGATCTGTTTGTTTTAAATTCAATTGCAAGTGTGATCTGTTTGTTTTAATTTTCAATTGCAAGTGTGATCTGTTTGTTTTAATTTCAATTGTTTTAATTTCAATTGCAAGCCAATGTTGTAAATGTGATCTGTTTGTTTTAAATTCAATTGCAAGTGTGATCTGTTTGTTTTAATTTCAATTGGAAGCAAATGTGTGATATGTTCAGTTCACTGTGGGCTTTCAATTGTTTTATCTGTGTGATCTGTTTGTTTTAATTTCAATTGCAAGTGTGATTTGTTTGTCTTAATTTCAGTTGCAAGCAAATGTTGTAAATGTGATAAATGTGATATGTTCACTGTGGGCTTTCAATTACATGTACATGTGATTTGTTTGTTTTAATTTCAATTGCAAGCAAATGTTGTAAATGTGATATGTTCACTGTGGGCTTTCAATTACATCTGTTCACCGTGCACCCTCAATTGTTTTAATTGACTTCATTGAGCAAATGTTGAGCAAATGTTGTAGATGTGAAAATGTTAAAGAGTTATTATTCTTGTTATCCTACTTTTGAATTTATTCTTCTTATCTGTTGATTTCTTCCCATCCCTTTTGAGTTTTTATATTTCTTTTACGTTTATTCTTCTTATCTGACTCGATGGAAAATTCTTTTAAGTTTATTCTTCTTATTTTTTATACTTCTTATCTGACTCAGATGGAAAATTCTTTTAAGTTTATTCTTCTTATTTTTTATATTTCTTTTAAGTTTATTTTTCTTATCTGACTATGGAAAATTCTTTTAAGTTTATTCTTCCTTTCTGACTCGATGGAATAGTATATTAATTTTTTTTTTTAATTCTCCAGTAGATTGTTTCGAATTTATCCTTTTATCTGTGTTTCTTTCCTTTTATCTTCCTATATTTCTTTTGAGTTTATTCTTCTTATCTGTTTATTTCAACTCGATGGGAAAATGTATTAATTATTTTTAATTGTCCGGTAGATTGATTTACTATTGAGCAGTATATATACAAATCCACACATTAGTCGAATGGTCGGTGGAATTTTGAGAAATGAATGTTGGAAAATAAGAATCATAGATGCGCTTTTAAATATTTCTAAATACACTCTTTAATATCATACATTCTTTAATATCACACATTCTTTCAACAAACATCTAGAGTTATTCTAGAAAAACCTATATACATAGGTTTGGCCAATTAACTGGGCTAAGGATGTCTGCTTGGTTTGGTGAAAACCTTCTAGTCCAATTAAGTTTTGGAGCAAGCAGGCCCAAATTCATGACAAAAATCTTGCAACACACTAAAATCTAAAATGAACCATTGAAATCTACTGCTGGTGTTATCTTTAAATTAATCATTTAAATATAGTGTTGGTGTTATGGCTCTCTTCACAAGTAATAACTTGTCACATTTTTGCATCCAAAACTCCATTCCATGATCCATTTTAGTCGAATTGGTTGAGATGTTGTGAGGCTCATACACCATGTTTTCACTAATAAAGATATGAAAAAGAGTGTGAATTAGTTATATTAAGACTTGAAGGTATGGTTTTAGGATGGTCCCAAGTGGAAGGAGTTATTATGCTATGATGAGATGATGGTCCTTCTCCTATGCATGTATTTGATTCTGAGCACAGCAATTAGCTTATTGACTTTATCTGATTCTTGATGTGTAACAGCACTTGGGTACACTTTTGTCCTTTGTTTAAAAGGATGCTCAACTTTCAACTTCAAAACCTCTTCACATCCCTATAATATTTTTGGGAATCAGAATCCCTTATCCTGGAATTATTTCAGGCTTTTGTCTTCATCATTGCTTTAAAACATTCTCTTCACTTTGAATTTCAGGACAATTAAACCTTGGGATTTTTTTTTTAATTTTAGCAGAGTTTAAAGTTTTTTTAAAGCTTATATTTGAGAAGAGGTTAAAAGGGCCAAAGAAACAAATTGTCAAATCTTGGGAAATCATATATATGATATATGCAAAATATCCTTTTAGAGGGAAAAGTCTTATTCTCTGACAATGAATCAAGATAGTATGAATAGTTCTTTTGGTGATCAATCTGCTTTCTATCTGCTATACCTATTTTTACAGAGGGATAGAACTCTGCTGTTTTTCACCCTTTCATTTTCATTTTCTCCCACTTCTCAAGGAGGGGTGTAATCAAGTGATTCCCACCATGTTACCCTATTTATCCGCCTCACGCATATGAGATTCTTCTATTTTATTTTAAGTCTATTAATTTATTTACGTACTACTATGTAAGTTATTGAGTTTAATTTTTTTTAATTTAATTACTACATATCCCATGTTGTTAAAAAGGGAATTGAATTTTGATTTAATAGAGTTTTTATTGAATCCAATTTGAGCTCAAGCTCCAAGTTTTTCGGTCAAGTTAGAGATTGAAAGTAGATCGACTCCACTCCATTTGATCACACAACTAATCTATATAATGACTTTGATCAAATTAAATCAATAGGATATATTTGTATTCAAGAATGGATTTTTTTTTATGTGTGATTGTCAATCGCCCCTAGTAGACTTGTTCTATCTATATATGTAACTATGAAATGCAGTGTTTTTTTTTATTGATCTTTAACCGGTAATAATACATTCCTTACCTTATACAAGTTGTCCCCTTACTTCATAAAACTTGTTTCCATGTAGAAGAACACTGCTGCAGATTTTCACAATTGTTAGAGATATTGTATATGTTGATTCAAAAAAAGTGGTAAAACTTGTGTATTTTGTCTTTTATATAAGGGCAGCACTTATGTGTCCGGGGCACCGTGCCCCCAACATTATCCATACCTTTTTTTTTCTCTCTTCTTGTTGTGACCTTTTTTTTTTTTTCCTTTATTGTGTTGTTTTTCTTCTTTTGTTTTTTTCTCTTCCTTCTCAATTTCTTAAGAACATACAATTGATACCTAAAGAATATAGAAAGTGATACCTAAAGAGTATACAAATGATATTTTTCATTGAATGAACAACTAATACATTTAAAGTAAATATGCAATACCTTATACTATAAATATTAATACCTTAAAGGTAAATATGTAATACCTTAAATGTGCATATCTAATACCTTATACTATAAACATTAATATCTCCTTATACTATAAACATTAATATCTTAAAGGTAAATATGTAATACCTTAAAGGTGCATATCTAATACCTTATACTATAAGTATTAATACCTTAAAGGTAAGCATGTAATACCTTAAAAGGTGCATATATGATACCTTATACTATAAGCATTAATACATTAAAGCTAATATATAATACCTAAGAATATACAATTGATACCTTAAGAGTATACAATCGATATCTTAAGAACATACAATTGATACCTTAAGAGTTGTCTTATACTATAAGCACTAATGCCTTAAAAAGTAAATATGTAAATAAGAAGAATAAGAACAAGAAGATAGAGAAGAAGAAGAAGAGGAAGAATAACAAATTGATAAGAAAATAGATTAAGAAGAAAGAGAGAAAAAAAAAACAGCACTATTTCTGCACTAATATCTTAAGAGTAAATGTGTGATACTTTAATAGTAAACAACTGATATCTTAAAAGCATACAACTAATACCTTACTGAAAGTCTTAAGATTTCAAATGTTTCATCATCTTCTTCCTCAAAATTTTTGCAAATCATGATTTCATCATATTTTTCGTCAAATTTTCTACAAATCATGATTTCATATTGTTTGAAATAATTTATTTTCAATGTTTTAAAATTACTCATAAATAAGAAGGGAAAAAAACCTCAAAATGATTTCATGACAATTTGAAGAAGAATAAGAACAAGAAGATAGACAAGAAGAACAAGAAGAAGAATGTACTAAACAAATAAGAAGAATAACAAATCAATAAGAAAAGAGATTAAGAAGGAGAAGGAGAAAGAAGAAAAAAAAAAGAGGAAAAAGAAGAAAATAACACTGTTTCTGCATAATATCTTAAGAGTAGATATATGATATATGAAGAGTAAATATATTATACCTGAAGAGTAAATGTGTGATATCTTCACTGTATATAATCAGGTTCGTGCACGGCGCACTACAACTATAGTGTAGCCGTCCGTGGGGACACGTAGACGTGTTCACGTGCCGGATTGGATTGGGGGCACGAATCTAGGGGTATATAATTTTTTGCCTTTATATAATTAAGCCATATGGATATACATTAATATATTATTATACAAAATATGTACGATATGAAACATAAAATATAGGAAAGTAAAAGAATATTTATTAACTTAATCTGTAAATCAAATATCCATTAAAAACATGTTATTTCACATAAAGTAGGCATGATGATGATGAGATGATGACAAATTGCTTTAGTAAGCAAATCAAGGTAATTAATACTTAACTAATTAAGTTAAAAAGAGGAGTCCAAAAATGTTGGAAAAATAAAGGAAGAAATGAAGAAAAGGTGGGGCTATCTATGGTGAAATGTAGAGAGAGCTATATTACATTAGATGACATAAATCCCCACACAAAACAAAACAAAATGACCAAAAAGGATAATTGATCTTTGCGTGTTCCACATTATTTGCTCAGAAAGGACACCTCTCTGCCAAAGAAAGACCTTTCATAACGGTACCCCTCTCCCACACACACATGCACATACTCTCTCTCTCTCTCTCTCTCTTCATTTCATTCTACACCCCATGTATGTATATGTATAATGTATATATGTGTGTGATTGTGAATTTGATAGTGTGCAACATTTGCAAGACCCTTAATTAAATTTTCTATTGGCTAGGTTTGAAAATGAGATCAACTAAATCAAGCCCAATCGAATTGTTGTTTGTTTGAGGTTGACCCTTTTATGTAAACTATAAATTAAATTATTTATTATTATTTCATTAAAAATATGTTTATATATTCTTAAATTTTGAGTAAAAAGAGACATGTTTAGAGACATGTACAATATTTTGTAAGATATGAAATCTCACTTACACATCTTCATTTCTTCATGAAGTCCATAATTCAAAATTTGTTATTATTAATCACAAGTTAGTTTGACTTTTGAAACATAACTCCTTTTGAAATATTTTTCTAAAACAACCCTTTTTTTTGGTTAATTACGAAATGAGTATAATATATTCACTAAAAGTCTAAAACTCTAAAACTTTTTACATATAAATAAATTTATATATTTATCAGACATATAACTATAAATATTATAAATAAAATGTCACGAGTTAAAGCAAACCCCGTTAAACAATCTAGATCGAGCTTTGAATAGTGCATGAGTACATGATTTGAGCATTTTAGTGTTGATTGAATGCATATTGAAATAGTAGAGAGATGTTGGATGGGTGTGATTGCATGCTGTACAAATCAGGATCGCTCTCTGCTGCAATATCTCAACAAGGCAGAAATCAGAGGTGTATATGATTGGAGTTGGGTGGGTAAGATTGCATTAATATATCACTATAAATATTTATCATAACAGTTGTGCCAGAAATAAAGTTGTATTTGACAAATAAGGAAATCTTGAAGATGCCCACTAAAAAGAGACAGTAATTGTTTTCCCAGAGAGGAATTGCAAATCAAAACCTGAATCATGTACAGGATTTCTAACATGATTAAACAAACAAAAATTAATTAATCAAGGGTTGAAGACGAGGTTTCCACATTTGCATTTCCAGCTCATGGGCTTGTAGTTTGAGTTCTCATCGTCTTCTCGACCTTCAACAATGGCGGAAAATGATGCATTTGAGTTTCTTGTTTGAGGGTTTGTCGGCACCTGAATGGCTTCACAGTGGCCGCAGCCACCGCAGCGCCGCCGCTCGCACCGCGGCGGCTTTGAGCCGATTTGGACTCTCCACATTATCTTTTCTTCCTTCATTAATACCTGCAAATTTATATGAAATTAAACACTTTTAATTCAATAAAATGATGAACACACACACAGTATAAATTTACCTCGGAATTCTTGGGCGTTTGCTCTAGTTTTCTACCTGAAACATGCAAAAGATTGAAACTTTATTATGTAAAAACATATATAACCAGGTAATTTTCAAGAATTTGATGGCATATATACCTTCAGCATTGAATAATTTGACATGGGAAGTGGTGGAAATGACAAGGAAGAGAAAGGAGATGGCAAAATGGTGAAGTCTTGTGAAATTGTGAGAGCACACCATTGCTGAGAAGATTTGAAAAGTGGAGGGGGGAAATGGAGTTGAGTGGAAGAGAACATACAACTACACCTTTTTAGGGGAATTTGGAAATGTGTACTTTGAAAATTGTGTGGTGATTGAGATGTCAATGTGTGGAAAATAAAACTGTGTAATGCAAGATTTTGAAGTTATGTGAAATGAGAGAATGCAAGTAATTAATGGAAGCAAGAGATCATCAGGAGGGAAGAGAATGGAATAGTGAAATTAACAAGATAACAAGACATGATTTTTCTTCTTTTATTTTAAGTGTAACTAGGTGTAACCCTTGTACCGTACGAGTTTCTTTTCATTTTTATTTTTTGTTCAATACTTTTATCCATTTATTAAAAGATGGTGCACCAAAATATGTACAACTAGTGAAAAACTCGTATATCATACAAATATTTAATCTTAATTAAAAAAATGAAAATTAATATTCATAAATAAACTTAATGGATTTTCAATTTTAATAAATATTTATATCAATTAATATGATAAATAGTACATGATTAGTTTGAGAAATATTTTACTTTTAGTATGATTGTGATGCATTTATGCTGCTAAAATAAAGTATCATCAAAAGTGAGCAATTGAGAACATTGATAGGAATTTTTTTGATTTATTAAGTGAATTAATTGAAATTTAAAAATAAAATAATAAATTTGAGCAAGAAAATGGATTCATCTTAATGTGACATATGTCCCTTGATGGTTATTCTTTTAGTAAATCTGAAAGATTTGAATTATAGAACATTTAAAAAAAATGTCTATTTGTCAAAAATTTAAAGTTGTATAAAATTTTCAAAATCCACGCAAGAAGAAAAGAGGGAATCATATAAAACATAGGAAATAAAGAACAAGTTTAATCAAAAAAAAAAAAAAAGAAAGAACTAATGAATTTACACTGGAAGAAAGAATTTCATGAAATAATTTTCAGTGATGATGTAAAATTAATAGTTAATTTTTAAGAATGGTAAAATTACAATGGCATTGATATGGATTAAAGCACAAAAAAATTGGCAGTGTTTTGCTCTTGTGAGTTTAAATAATTGCAGCATATAGGGGTGGAAATAGACTATACTAGGTTGGGTTTTCTTGTGATCGGTTTAGGCCTAAATTTTAAATATTAGGCCTAAATCTAGCCTATTATATGTAATAAGTTTTTTTTTCCTGAGTCCGGCCTATTTTGTAGATAAGTTTGGCCTAAAGCCTATATAAAGTCTATAAAGAGCCTACTATAAATTTAGAAAATTACATTAAAAAACATGAAAATGAACAATTTTCTAATGCATTGTAGCATTTACTTAGTTCTTCCTATAGTGGTTCTAGTGAAACATTAATTTCCTGCTAACTAAAGCAAATGAGCTAAAGATCTGCAGAATACAAAGAATAGTTGTCAAACCATTGTTGAATTATTTTTTTAGTTTTGAATATGAATCATGGGCGTATAATATTATGACACAACTAAAAATTATCTATGTTGTATAAATACGTATTATATATTTCTATAATACACAGTAAAGAGGTCATCTGTTAGGCGTTTTAGCCTTTTTTTTTTTTAAGTTAGGGTTTGGTCTATTCTCATAAAAAAAACCTAATAAAAAAAAGTTAGGGTCTGGTCTATTCTCATAAAAAAAACCCAATAAAAAGATTTTGGCCTGGTTCATTCATTAAATAGGTCAAGCCGTAGACCCCTGTCGAGTAGTCTGATCTATTCCCACCCGTAGTTGCAAATATAATTGATCATAAATACCAAATATTTTTACATATATGTATAAAATTAATACTATATATATATTAATTTATATTTAATTAATATATAATCTTTAAAGACGGATTTGTAAATAACCATATATTGATAGGGTTAATAGATCCAGAAAAATATTTGGCAAATATCTGACATATACGCAATACGTATGTCAAGAACTAAATATTATATTTAAGTGCTAAAATAGATAATAGCACAGAACAAATTGGACTACAAATACATTTTTTCAGTATAAATAATTAACTTTTTGTTTATGAAGTTCATTTATAAATATTTTGAACCATGCATGTATTACATGAATCTTATCCTAATTGAATTGATATAAGGTGGTGCTACATAAGATCTGAAACCAAATTCTGCCAGCTAGTATGTTTATTTATTATGCGTTGATGAATTTATATGAACGGTACTTTTGTTACAGATGAATTATTTTCCAGCTGTGAATTTTTTTTTTCTTTTTTAATTTCATGGACTCGAGTTATATGTATTACCATATTTACCTTTAGTTACCTTGCTTAGAAGGTTCGATCTGGAACCATCTATAAACAAACTCCCAAACCAAACACCCCCTACATTCCAACCTTTTCTAAACACACAACAAGATTAAAATCTAGAAGTAAATATAATTGAAATGACCATAATCTAAAAAAACCTACCACAATGGAGCAAGAAGTTATATTTGCAACGAACAGTATAAGATTTTACATACCTTTTTATGGTTTCAGATAGCATATATTTCGTAAATAGTAGTGTTATACCAGAAAAATCAGTCGAATATCACACAGCGCATTTCACTACAAGTGTCATCCCCAGGAGCTTTTACATTTCCTCGAGTTGGGGGAACTACAGACCTCATTATCCAGTTGAACCGAACTTGGTAAGGTTCACAGGGACGGGAGCTCTTCTCAACTTCAAGAGTGCAAGAGGATCTCCAACGAGATCCTTTTACAAGTAGGCCACCCACCTCCGACCATTATGCCCCACCCAATTTGGTCGAACAATTTCCACACATCAGTTTCAAGTGTGGGATTGATAACTTGCATTAATACAAGCATTTTGGAGCTCGCTTTCATACCATTTTCTGCAATGAAGAATGCATGTGTGAGATTTTGCATAATTTTATTATGCTATAAACAGTGGAAAACCCAACTGAATTGGAGAATGGTTTAGCGGAAAATAAGAAGGTGAATATCATCAAACGTGCCCAAAAAAAAGGGGGGGAATGCACTTGCAAGATAGCCCAATAGCAAAGGACCAGGGTCAGGTCGAACTTACCAGAAGTCTGCAAGTTGCTGAGTATATGTGCATTATATAATTTTCCTACAATACATTGTTACAGAAAGCACAATCCTTCTACTTTTTTTCTATGATATTAGATCTTTAAATCTTAGCCGTGGATTCTAATCTGAATAGTAATGAGTCGTAGAAAGCATAATCTATTTGTTTTCTACAATAGCCATGACATTTTTAGATCCCAGCACTACAATTTAATCAGTATAGTACAATGATAGTTATAAAAAGTCGAATCTGTGTGCTTTTAATAATAACCGTTGGATTCTTATCATGTTTTAGGTGTCAAATCATATATATCTTTCCATACTTTTCTAATTCATTTTCTTATACCATATTCTCTTCTCTATAAAATGAAGACATTCTAAGAGCATCCACAAGAATGGTGTGTTTAAGAGGGGAGAATACGTATAAGAAAGAGTGTGGAAGAATATATGATGCGAAACCGATTTATAGAAAATGTCCAGACATAGTAAACATTGACAGACTGAAAGTTCTTTCTTCATTCTATGGGTGGTCATGCATGATTGTTGTTAGTTGGTGAGATCTCATTTGTTAACAGATTTAACCAAACAAGTCTCTCCACCAATTAAGAACAACTATGCACCAACACTCATAGAATCAAGAAAGAGCTCTTAATCTATCAATTTATTATGTCTGGACCTAGTGATTTTCACGTGAGACAAGCTGCCCCGATGGAAGATTGGGCTACCACTTGCACTTCCAACGGGACAAGCTGCCTCGACTAGAGACGGGTTGTGCTTGCTTCCCTAACGGGGTGATGGGATGGGAATGGGAGCACTTAATGCAAGGAGAACAAAAGATGTCGTTCTATACTATCATTTATGCAAACCCTAAATAAGATTGAAGTGAAAAAACAGAACAATTGGTTTTTTTTAGTTTAATCAGCAACATGGTAGCCAACAGCAACAAACTGGTTGGACAAGTCCATAAATTTTAGTTGAAACATTAATGGTGATTTGAATTGTTAAATAAAGTTAGCTTTGTAATTTACTTTGCTAATTCTGAAAGTTCATGTTGAGAGGCAATTTCTTGAAACTGTGTGTTTTATTTAGCAGTTTTTTATTAACCCAATAAAAAATGTAACAAATTTTACAGGTAGTGGCACTGATACCTCACATATCAACCACATCATGTAATAATTTTGCTTGGATTTAATAGGGAAGTGCACCTGATGTTTGAAGTTCGATTCTCATGGACATTTTGTTTAGAATGGGGAGCAGAAGACAGCATCTACTCGGACTAGCAAATCTGCTATGGAGATGGTTCATTTTTCTCTCCTCACCTTATAAATCTTATAACAGTTGCAGTGTTGCCCTACATAGATATCATTCAAATGTCTTGGGAAAATCTTTACATATAACGGAAAGAAATAAGAAAACTTCAGTCATTCCTCGATCAGTATGAGACCACTCTAAAATTCACCCCTATATATAGGAAGAACTTTTATTTATGGTGTAATGCAGAAAATTATTACTTGTCGGTGCTGATTTTGACTGCAATGGGATCTGAACAGTACGGGCAGCTTCCAAACAGAACATCAAATGACCTACAATTCAAATGCAAATTGACATGGATATTAATTCCAAAGCAAACTTAACAAGATATGATTAATAAAATGTTGTGCCAACAATCTCATATAAATTAGTTTAAATCAGCACAAACCACACTGTTAGCATTCTTCACCAGATAATTGAATACATTGGATCAAGGCAAGAGCATCTTATTTAACTGTAAAATGATGATTTCAGGCTAAGAAATTTGTTAAAGATTCCAAAACATTCTTCAATTAGCAACAAGAGACTATTTGTTATGCTTGGAACTGTTTTCATAAAAGAGTCCCTGATAATAGAACAGGAGGAAGCACTATCTTTTCTCGTCTCTTACACTTCTTTATTTAATTTTGGTTAAAAGGGATGGGACCATTGGTTTTGAAAGTGGTTGTAATGGTTAATAATCATGAACAAGCTAAACATTGTGTGAGATCAAAAGAGCAAGACATACTGTCTTGTTGTTGTAATTGAGCGGAGCCAATCACTAAGACAAACACTGTGGAACTCCTGATTGCAGTTTCGATTCTCGCATGTATAATCAGTTGCAGTTCCACTCTTAGCTCCAAGTTCATCATCTAGAATGAAAGCACAAATCTAATGAATATGCATGCCTTTTAAGAATTCTGATCTAAAAAAATTTCAGGTGGTCTAAGGCAGGTGCTGCTGCTAGCAAATAGTAAGAACGGACCATGTTAAAAGAATTACCAGACGGAAGATATTGGGCATAACAAATGCCACATTCAACCTGCTCCTCATTCTTTTGGACATGCGAAGGTTTGGACAATTGAGTGCCAAAAATATTGACAAGATTTTTGGGAAATGATTGGTCCTTTGTCCTATTTCCACAATAGAGAGTAACTATTAGATCATAAACAATAACACAGAGAAGAATCTTGAGTAAAAACAAAATTATCTATTTAGAGAAAGTAAATGAAAAAGAAATCAGCAACTTGTTAGCTTGTTCAGTTCAATGGTTGACAAGCTGGTTCACAATATGAAACCAAATGCGATTTAACATGCATGTTTGCCAATATGATGGAAAATGCCGTCAAGAAAATCCAAATTGCTCAAACGGTTATCACCTCAAACGACAAACAAGATTTCAACACAACCATCCAATTATTAGAGGATCATTTCAAGTTTGTTATAGTAAGTAATCATGCTTTCAAACAGCATAAACAAAGCGGTGTACAGAATGTGTGAAAAAATCTCAGCAACAAAAAGTTCGATATTTTAACTTTAGTGCCTCAATCAACATCAGAGATGTCTGACACTCTATTATGGAAATTTCAGTGGCATTGTGTAGTATTTACAACTTACACACTGTTGGACACACTCTATTAGATGTAAGCATAACTAAGAAAATAACGAAATTATCCATGATATCAAGACCAGAACCATAAACATAGACCTTATGCCAGACAACTCATTTACCTTCGAGATTTAGTACTCATAATGATATTTAAGATATAGCAAAGAGGTTTTCAGAAATACCATTTTATACGATTTCGCTTCCAAATATCCCTTAGAGCATTGACTTTGCTATCTGAACCCAGGAAGCGACACCTACCAAATTAAAAGTTCAATTAATATAAGAAACTAACAATTGAACTAAAGAGAAAACAATACACTGATTTTCATAGGATCCTACTCGGGCAGGGATCGCGGATCATTGACATTTATAGACAGTATGATACTGCAATCATTTCCTTGAAATTAACAAAAAAAAAAAACGATTATTAATGACAGGAGTAACAAACGAAGGAAGCAAAAGACAAATAATTTATCAAAATGTGTTTATTAAATACTACATTATTTTGATTTGGCGATATGACTTTGCATGATGTGTGTGTAGATTACAACAAGTTCTGAAGAAAATCTAACCAATTTTGATTTGGCGATATGACATTGCATGATGTGAATGTTTTGGATCAGTAACGCAAAGAGATTGATCAATGTCATCCAAAGTGGACCAAAAATCATGGAGCTTATCCACATGCTACACAAAGCAATGACCAAGAGAAATAATGCATCAAGACAGTGTGAAGGAAAATGAAATTGTGTTAAGAAGTAAGAACAGATTGAACTAAATTCAGAAATCTGCAAGAATACCCTCTGAAACTGCTGGACAACATCTCTTAATCTTGAGTTTGACGACCATTCCAGATTTGAATTATAAGGAACATCCTGGTGGTAAGATATAGAGAGATCAGTTTTTTCCCTGAGAAAAATCAAATAAGAAATAAGTGGTTGTGGATAAGACCAAACCGCCGATACTGAAGGTGGACATCTAGGATAGGTCTTATCCACTGTTAGCTCCAGAACATGCGTTCTTCCATTTCTATCCCTAGCCACCATAAACAACTACAAACATTAAGCCAAAACAATATGTTACCAAATCATGTTAACCTTGTACATATTGTTACAACAAGTTTTGGATATACCCAGAAATGTAAAGAATGCATCTAAACAGAGCACTCGTAAATATTCTAATTGCACATTTTATATCCAAATAATGATTTTCACCACACACTTTGACAATGAAAACATGTATGCTATAAAGATTCTAAACGCAAATAAACTTACATGATACGAAAGCTAAGAAACGTTAGATCTTCCCCCAATTTCACCAGGTTCTCCCATCCAACCTCTTCTACCTGTAAACATACACGGTTTTATCCGATTAACTTCAACATGAATAAAGAGCAAATAGATTCAGACATTTTATGACTAAATATCCATCGAGAAAGCCCTAATTTGAAGAACAATTACCTCCGAGTATATACTGAAACAGAAAGACGATGACATAGCCAGCTCACGATATCTGCTTCCATCAGTAAATTTCTACAATACAACTACATAGTTGAAATTCTCCACCAAAATACTTCAATCCTTTTCTCTAAATTGAAGAAAGGCATGAAATGTGTTCTTACCTTGTCCACTTCCATCTTCGCTTGCAAAAGAGAACTGAACTAGCGACTAATCTGTGGAAGAAAAAAGCGAGAAACTGAATTAAGGTCTTGCATACAGCATCCCAATCACTAAATGCACAAATCTTTTCAAAACTATGTCGAAGATTGAACAACTTACCGTCATCAAAGAGTATCATATTTCTGCTATTTTCCCGGCTTTCTGCTAAAGTTATTTCCCAATTATTCATTTTTTAGGTTTTCCTATGGACCTGATTGGGCCATTTATGAACCCAATTAATATACGAGCCCAGGCCCAATTAATAATTTAAACCCAATTGACCGTTATCCAATGAACACAATGACATGAAGTATTAAAAAGGCGTTTGGTCAAACTTTTTTACAAAATTCTTATGACAAAAACTTTTGTGGGTATACGGACCCTAAATCCGTACACTTGTGTAGACCCAATCTGTCATGCGTCTGCACGCACCATCAGACAAAATCCGTCCAAATATATTTCAGACCTTTATATTATGTTAACTATAATTTTTAGTAGTGTTAGCCATACATTTTGTAAGGCTAGCTCTATCTTAACATTTTTTTTAAACAAACATATTAACCTTTTATTCTTTTTAGTTATAACAGTCATATATTTTAATTATATTAGATATACCTTTTAGTTATGTTAGTTATACTTTTATATATTATATAAATGTATGACTATGTTGATATAAAAGTATAAGTAATATCACTTAAAGGTAAACATGTACAAATTGTGGCGAAATTAGAGTTTTTTTAAAGTTAAAAGTATTAAATAAATATATGATATATGGACATAAAGGTTTGATTGATATAATATAATTGTATGACTAATATAATACAAAATATATGACTACATAACATAGAAGTCAGGATCAAAAAAAAAAAAAAGTGCACAAATCCTAGTCAACCCGCATCCAGATCCGATCCGAGTGTATGTGTGCATCAGGTGAACAGGAGTGCTACTCAATTCCTATTAGTGCCAATGTGGAAAATGAGATTTTTTTAAAGTTTTATAAATTGTTAATTTAAAAAAAAAATTATATATATATATATATATATATATATATTTTATTGAATTTAAGATTGGAACTTCTATCTTTCAAACTATAATCATGATTAATGATGGGTGGTTGACTTTGATCTAATTTGAGAGTTGAAATTTATGTAAAAATACTAATAAGAAGATATGATGATTTCAATCCAATTTGAGAGTTGAAATTTATGTAAAAATACTAATAAAAAGATATTATGATTTCAATCCAATTTCGATATTTTGAACTTTTTTAAAGGGTTAAAAATTTGAAATCCTTATTTCATATTCAACGAGCAAAATGAGATGTCAAACTCGTGGTCCGAGGGTAAAATTTAAGCACGTAAATAGATATTTCTCAAATTTTTTGTTTGCATTGAGAGTTGGTAGGGCCGGACCTATTAATATTTTGGTTTGAGTTGAATTTTCAAAATAAGCTCCTAATATGTATTGTACAAATTGACTGTAAAGTATAAAAAATTGAAGCATTTAAAATATGTATATTATCCTTAAAAAAACACATAAACTCAATGTAAAAAAGAAAATTATTTGAAGCACTTATAATATTTAAAATAGTTATATTATCCAAAAAAAAAAAAGCAAGTTTAAAATAATTATTTGAATCCAACTTAATTTAGAAATATAAATTAAAATCAAAACTTAAAATAACAAACCATAAATTATTTTTAAAAATAAAAACATACATAGATCACATGTATATACATATACATATATATAAATATTTTTAGGCCTCCAAAAATTCGTATTTTTTCTGGGCCTGAGTTGATCAACTCATTCGCCTAACATTAGGTACGGCTCTGGAGTTGAGATAATTTGAGTTGCACATCCTGTAAATAAGGCTCTTATTTATTATTAGTCATTGCAGTTTAAATTCTTTGTTTCTTTATGTTTAAATGATGGATTTCAAATATACATCAATCTCAATTTATAAATGAATTTTGTTGGAATAAATTTCAAATCACTCCCTCAAAAGAATACATACGTCATATAAGATAACTTAATTCACGTGATATTAGTGGTATAAATCATTTTCAATCTTCTAGCTTAATTTTACTTCAAATGAATATTGATGCAACATAATGTGCTTGTTAAATGAATTTAAATAAACTTGTGAAATAAATTACTTCTCTAAAAGTTCATTTGGAGTGGCTTGTCAAATTCTTTTCTTGCACTTCAATCTAGTCGCTATATATTTCTACCAAAACACCTAAACATTACTGCTTTTCTCTAGTCTATTTAACTCACCATCTATAGTGAACCTTAATCAAGATGTGTCCAACTACTTTCTGATGTCCTATGTTAGAGTTTAACAACGAACCATCCCCAACCAAAAGCCTGTTAGACTATATTTATCAGCAACTCAACCAAACAAATAAATTATTCATTTATTTCTCATCCATGTACACAAAATTTACAACTCGATCCAACTCCAACTCTTATATACTTTATTACTAATACCAACCCAACCTTTAAAATCATTTTGTCTCATTATTTATTAATAACATATTAATTATAATTATTTTTATTTTATTTAAAAGTTTTAAGAAACAAATAAAAAAAATATTTGATATTATAAATCCATAATTATAATAAGAAAAAAATTACCATATACTTAGTGGTGCCCGATTCGGTTAAACCACTGGTTCCAGTTCCGAACCGGCGGTTCGGAAAACCGGGGAGGGTCTAACCGGAACCGAATCGGAGTATGTTCGGTTCCGGTTCCGGTTTGTAACCGCCGGTTTCGGTTCGAACCGGCCGGTTTTCCCATTTTTTTTTTTTTAGCAATGTATTTATGTTAAAAAATATACAACTTTGTATAAATATCCAAAATTTACAACTTACAAAGTATAAACACTAAGTTTGAATTTAAAAAAATCACAACTTACAAATAACGAATAATCAGTGATTGAATTAAAAAAAAATTACAACTTACAAACAACAAACTTCTAAGTTTGAATTTAAAAAAATTACAACTTACAAATTACAAATTGAAAGAGGAATAAAAAAAAAGAGCTTGAGTTTCATTCTAAGTTTGAAAGTGAATATCAAACTTAGAATAAAATTGTCTACGTATCCCTAAATTGAATTAGAGAATCAAAGCCCACATAGTTCTTAGTTCTTACTTCTCTTAATTGTAATGAGAAAAGAATGCTGTGTGGTAGACGATGTGTCTCAAAGAAAAGAGGACATAATAAGACGTGCATCTAAGACACATCTTATTATCTCCTCCTTTCTTTGAGAAACACATCTACCACACATCTCCTTTTCTCATTACAATTAAGAGAAGTAAAAAAAAAATGAAAGAGCTTGAGTTTCATTCTAAGTTTGAAAGTGAATATCAAACTTAGAATGAAATTACCTACGTATCCCTAAATTGAATTAGGGAATCAAAGCTCACGTAGTTCTCTTACCTCAAACTTACCCATTAGTTCCGGTGGAGGAGGATGTGTTGGAATCGTAGCCATACTCGTCGGGGCCATCGTCATTAAAGACAGATAAATCTAGATTTTGTTGACGTTTCTTGGCTAGAAGCCAATCTTCAAGTAGAGTAATGTTTTGAACATTCTCTACGGTCAATCTTGCCCTTTTTGGATTCAACATATGTCGTCCTTTGGAGAAGGCACACTCGACGGAAACGTTGGAGGCGGGACTTGCAAAAATCTCCTTTGCAATATGACTTAAAATAGGATAAGTGTTGATCCTTTTTTACTACCACTTCAAAAGATCCACAGAGTTTTCAAAAGAAATATATTCAAATGTACAACTTAAATATGTATCTAATTCTTGTGTGGGATTAGACCCCCTAGCTCGTTTTTGTGTTCGGTTATCATAAAAATCATAAAATGCACTAAGACCACTAACATTATATGGATTATGTGAAGAACTACTACTACCACCTACATTTTGAGCACCTAAATTATCCCCACAATCATCCCCTAATGAGGTTTTATATTCTTTAAATAATTCATACAAATATGTTTTAGCTCTAATTGCAACTTCTACATAATTTGGAACATAGTCAACTGCATCATAATCGGATAACAAAAAATGGGGGAACAAAACACTATAATACATGCGTAATAATTCCATTAGACCATCTTCTCTAATCCTAGAATCTAATAATTTAGCTATTAAAAATATATCGGGAAGTTCGTGAAAATATTTTAACCATTTTGCTTTAATTCCATCTATGTTTTACGTCCATCACAAATTTCTTAACTTCCATTCCATTATTTTTACAAAATCTTGCCCATTTTTTATGGTATTGCGTTGATTTAGCAATTTCATAAATTGCATCCGTAATAGGTTTAATTTTATCATGCAAAGCGGTTAAACCATCTTGTACACACAAATTCAAACAATGGGGTACACAACGAATATGAAAAAGTTTACCATTTATTGGAGGCCTACAAAATTCCTTTAATGTGGGTATACTAGTGGTGTTAGGAGCGGCATTATCATAACCAATCGAAAATATTTTTATCACTATATCATAATCATTAACAATTTTTATTATTTTTCTAGCAATTGCTACGGAACTATGTCTTTCATCAAATTCGACATAGACAATTAATCGTTTTTGCATGTTCCATGCATCATCTATCCAGTGGCACGTTACTCCTAAATAATCATGGTTTCCGTAAGGATCTTTCCACACATCACAGCAAATAGATACTTGTTGTGTTAAATTTTTTAATTCTTCAATTAAAGCATATTTATATTCACCTACAATTTTATCTATGTCACGTGTAACGGTATACCTAGATATTCTTCTACTAGCGGGTTGAAAAACTTGAGAAGTATATTCTTCATAATCATCGTCGGTTGGAAATTGAAAAGGAAGATGTTTTTTAGCAATTAATTCGGCTACTCCTCTCCTATGACTTAATTGACTAAATTTAAAAAGGAAGTTAGGGTCGTTACCTCCGGTTCCCAAAGTGGAACCGATATTTTATCGAGGAAGATGGGTTTGAGAGCGGTCATTCTCCATCTTATCCGGATGCTTCTTGATGATGTGGCTGTTGAACGTTCTGTAGCCCCCTCCGTGCTTGAATTTGTAGTTCTTTCCACAGTAGTTGCACGTCACCGCGAAGTCCACGTTTGAATTTGATACTTTCTCCTTTTTAAAATGTATGGAGAAAATATCACTTCGAAGTGTCGTAGTGGATCGGCTACGTGTGTCACTCTCTTGAGTTGGACGGTCCTCCGGCTGCTCCTCCTCCACTTCGGTTTCGGCAAAATCGGCGGCGGTTGAAGGTCCGAGAGCCTCCTCCAAATTGGCGTACTCCTCGCTCCAATGAGAGTGAGGAGTGTATTGATCGATAAGATCATCGACTTCAACATCTCGTGGTGGAGGCATCGGCACCTTTCCTCGGTGAGAAGAACCGGCAGAAGAAGAACCTCTTCAAGACATTTTCGATTGAATTGGAACTTGAGAATTGAAAAAAAAACTTGAGAATTGAAACTTTAGAATTGAAAATTGAATTGCAACTTGAGAATTGAGAAAAAAGTGTTGGAATGGTGTGAGGAAATGAATGGGGGGAGGGGATATTTATAGAAATTTTCAAAAAAAAAAAAATCGCCGGAACCGGCGGTTTGAACCGCCGGTTTACAACGGTTCTCAAATCTTGACCGTTGATCTCCAACGGTCGAGTGATCCTGGTGCGACACGTGTCCAACGATCAAATTTAAAAAAAAAATATAACGGGCCGGTTCGGCCCGGTTTCGAACCGCCGGTTCCGGCGACAATGACTTTTTTTCGCCGGACTCCGGCGACAACGGCTACTTTTCGCCGGAGCTCCGGTTGACACGTGGCACTACCTCATTCATCCATAAAAAAAAATTAAATAGCATGAACCGGCGGTTGAATTGCCGGTTCCCGAACCGTGGATACATAAACCGAAACTGAACCGGCTGAAATCGGTTTACGGTTCCGGTTTGGAACCGGAACCGGGTCAACGGTTCCCCGAACCGTTGACCGCCAGTTTCGAACCGGCCGGTTCCGATTTCTGGCGAATCGTGGGCACCACTACATATACTTATAAATAAGCAACTAACACAATAATTAAATTAAAATTAAAATAATTGAAATATGAAATCGAAAAGAAATAAATAAGACTACAAATAGATTCATAAAATACTAAATTACATACAAAGAAAATACAAATTATATTGAGAGTTAGGATTATCTTTGGAGCTCGAAAATATAGAAAGTTTAGATAATCTTGAGTGCTTGAATAATTTTGGGAATTTAAAAACTTATTTGGATTGTTTGGATCCAGTATAGAAAATAACAAAAATTAGGTGAGAAAAAAAAAGATTTTAATTGTGCTTTAAAATGTATCAAAATTTGACTCTATTTGCAAGAAAAAAAATAAGGATTTTGAGAATTGTTTTATTTTTTAATAATTTTTTTGTTAAATATCAACAATTTAAATTATATAAAAAAAATATCCACCACTCAAATTGTGACAAGTGTCACCATAAAAATTTTGAGTGAAAGGTTGCGACACCCAATTGACTAGCCAACCTCATGGCTTTTCTATAATTTTTTTTCTTTTTTTAATTATTGTTTGTCTTATTTGGTGACACCAAGGTTGATCTCACCAATGAACATAGTCTTAGACAAGATTTATTGGTGACATCGGGGTGATGTGTGAAAGGATTGGTGCCCCAAAATTACCTGCAAGACTTAAAAAAAATATGAACAGATTGATAATGTTGTTTCAAATGTCACAACATTTACCAACACATTCATACACTTAGTAAAAATCAGAATATGCAGCGGAATATAAAAACGAACAAGGACAGGAGATTTATCCACGAGTATTTAAAGATACTCGTGGAAACGCCAGCAGGGCAAAACTCTTTATTACTACAAGAGTAATTTACAAAAACAATCACAAAGAGATCTTTGAAAGAATCTCTTTGAAAACTCTCAAACACTCTAAGATTATCTCCCGACTCTCAAAGAATGTTAAAACCCTCTATAGGGTTTACAAAGCAACAAACCTAGAATCTAACAAAGGAAAGACTCTTTTAAACAGAATGTTGTCACAGATGTTCCAACAATCTGTTGCTTTGAAACTGTCCTTAAAACTCTCACACTACGCTCTTGTTTTAGCTCTTGGATTTCTCTGGAAAGTGCCCTCTGATATTCAGTCTGGATTGAGCTATTTATAGACTCCTTCAGATCGTGCTTCTTGTCCATGATCCATCCATAATCTTCATCCACCTTCAACACTCTCCATGACTCCATCTTCTCCACCTCTCCACTTCTCTTCTTCCTCTATCTTTTTGCACGTCTTCTCTCCTGATTTTGGCACGTCTCTGAGCAGCTTCTTTCTTGTCAAATTCCACGTGTTTAATTCCTGCAAAAGAGTAGTAGCCAAGCAAGAAACAAACTCCTATTTTGTAGGAGAAAACTTAACGTTAAAAGACTCTTTCAAATCTTTTAATTCCAAGAGTAAATATCCTATAAAATCTCAACAACCAAATCAAGCATATATACTAAGTATTTTAAAGTATAAATATACTATTAAAACACATTAATATATAAAATTAAATATGGTAATAAAAATATCCAAGAAAAGACAAAATTAAATTAGTGTTAAAATAACACTAACAATGTGAACACATAAAGACAAGTAACATTTTTATTAAAAGAAGTATAGAGAAGTCATGACACAGTTGGCTAGCCAACATATGTCACAACTTTACATGCAACACTTGTCACAATTTAATTGGTAGAAATAGATTTTTTTGGTATATAATTTAAATTATTGATGTTGAAGATAATTCTTAATAAAAAAACAATCAAAAATAGTATTTTTTTAATTTACAAATAGAGTCCAATATTGGTATATTTTAAAGCAAAGTCTAAAGGTTTCTCTTCTCTCACAATCTGGAATTCTTTTTTTTTTTTTTCAATATGTAATTCTCTCTTTCTCCCCTAATTTCTACCATTTCCTATTACAAATCCAAATTATATTTCAAACTCACAAAATTATCCAAACTTCCAAGACTATCAAAACTTTCAATTTTTTCCTTATTGTCATTACGGATTTAGAATATGAAATTATTTTTTATCTATTTCTTACACATTTTAAATATAATAAAAATTGATAATAAATAATATGCAATTAATAATTTTAATATGAAATACAAAAGCCAAAAAAGAAAAAAAAAGTTACATATAGATGCATGAAATACTAAATTACAAATATAAAAGGACGAGAGAATTTAAGATTATAAGAAAATAGAAAACTTCATATTGTGTTTCAAAATTATTCAATATTGAACTCTATTTGTAGAGATATTTTTTTTATGAATTGTTTAATTTTTATCTAATAAAAATTATTTTCAATATCCACAATTTAAATTATATTCAAAAAATTAACTATCACCAACTAATTTGTGACATGTGTCACAAATAGATAAAAAGTTAGTAAATGATAAAAGTTGTGCCACCGGTTACTAGCCAACCAATGTCATAACACTCTTGAATTTTTTATTTTATTTATTACAATAGTTATTTGTGTTCTCGCTATGACAGAAAATGTCATTGATAAAGGAAGCCATATAGTGACATGCTCCCAATGGCCAATGCCTATTAATGACATTCTCCGAATTCATAGTAAGAAGACAAAAAACTTTGGTAATAAAAAATTAAAAAATTGATGAGTGTCATAAAATTGATTATCAAGTGATTGGTGTCACAACCTTGCAAATCCACTCCCTTATCCATTTAATTGGTGATAATATATTTTTTTGGATATAATTTAAATTGTTGATATTGAATATAATTTTTATTAAAATATTATGATTATTCATAAACTTTTTTTCTAAAAATAGAGTCCAATATTGACATCTATTTTTAGTTTGATTTTTTTTTCAAATTTTTATTCCAATTATTGTAATTTTAATTTAGCTATTGTGTTGTTTTGTTATGTTAAGTGTACGATAAAAATATTTCATTATTATAATTGCGGAATTTAAATATAAAATATTTTTCATCTACTTCTTACATTTTTTAAATATAGTAAAAAAAACTTCCAAAATAACATACAATTATTAAATAATGAGAAAATATATTTGGTTGAGTTGGGAGTAGGTTATGTATGTAGATGAGATAGAAATGCATATTTTATTAAAATGTTGGGTTAGATTGTTGATAAAACTTGAAAAATATGGAGTTAAGTAACTTAAGTTGTACGTTTTGTATATGGATGAGAGAAATGAATATTTTATTAAAAGATTGGATTATGTCATGGATAAACGTAGTCTAATAAATTATAAATAAATTGGGATTGTATTGTGTTGTGTAGGTTTGGTAGGTGGATGAGAGAAAAATGAATATTTTATTAAGATGTTAGTTTGGGTTAGTGTCATTGATCGACATCCATGACCCAACCCACCCACAATTAAATATTTTTTTCTCTTTCATCCACATACACCACCTATACGCTACTTATTTCCCAACCCAGTATTTGTTTCTCATTATTTAATAATTACATATTATTTTGGGAATATTTTTTAATATATTTAGAAGATATAAAAAATAGATAAAAAAAATATTTGATATTTTAATTCTACAATTATAATCTTTGGAGTTTGTATAAATTTGGGAGATTGAAAAATAATTTAGATCCATAATAAAAAATAGAAATGATAGAAATTATGAGAAAATTTTAGATTGTAAAAAAAGAAAGAATTTGAGATTGAGAGAAAATAAAGAGCTTTAAATTGTGTTTCAAAATATATTAATATTGGACTCTATTTTTAAAGAAAAAAAATAAAAACTTTGATAATATTTTGAATTTTAATAAATAAAATTATGTCATTTATCAAAAATCTAAATTATATTTATAAAAAAATTTAATATAACCAATAAAAATGAGACAATGGTGTGGTATATAATAGCTTTAGGTTATGAGTAGGTTGACCAACCCAAACTCGTGCATTCAGAGCTTTTTTCGTCAATCTTTTGTCATTTTCCTACAACTCATTGACTTGGGTTGTTAATAAATAGCCGTTCGTTTGGATTGTAGTTAAAGGACAAAAGATTGATTTAAAAAAAAAAAGAATTAGTAGTAAATAGATGACCGAAGCATGAACTACCAACCCACTTACCATGTTCATTCACAACCCATGACCAAGGTAATGGGAAAAAGACAAAATTAAAGGAACAAAAAATAAAGAAAAAAGAATATAAAAGACACAACCCATAATTTAATGGGTGTGTCTAACAACCTAATTCACAACCTAAGTTATCCAATCCTCTTATGCCAAGTGTCAACACATCATTGGTTCATGTAAATATTTATGGATATAATTTAGATTGTTGATAAATGATATAATTTGTATTTAATTTTTTTTTAAATATCAAAATTCCTTTTTTTTTTTTTATCTATAAATAGAGTCTAATATTGACATATTTTGAATTATAAATTTGAAGTTTTCTATTTTCTCTCAATCTCAAATTTTATCTTTTTTTACATTTTTATATTCTCTCTTTTCTCACATAATTTCTATGTTTGTATCTTCTATAGTTCTATGTTTGTAATTTCATATTTCATGCATTTTTTCGGTTTTTTATTCCAACTATTGTGAATTTAATTTAGTTATTGAGTTTGTTGTTATTTTAAGTGTATGAGAAAAATATTTTCCTTATTATAAAAAAATTATATCAAAAAAGATTTTAATCTATGCAATTATTATATTTTTAAATATAATTAAAAAAATTCCAAAATCATATATTTTTAAATATTTTGGGTTTTTCGATTATTTAATCTATGAGAAAAAATCATTTTATGTTGTGTTTGTAGATGAAAGAGAAATAATATTTTATTAAAAAATTGGGTTGTATTAGGTTGTTGATAAAGTATAAAAAATTTGGAATTGGGTTGGGTTGTAGGTTGTATATGTGGATGAGAGAGAAATTAATATTTTATTGTGAGGTTGGGTCGTGGGAGGTTGTTGATGAAGATAGTCTAAATAGAGCACTCGTAAATATTCTAATTGCACATTTTATATCCAAATAATGATTTTCACCACACACTTTGACAATGAAAACATGTATGCTATAAAGATTCTAAACGCAAATAAAATTACATGATACGAAAGCTAAGAAATGTTAGATCTTCCCCCAATTTCACCAGGTTCTCCCATCCAACCTCTTCTACCTGTAAACATACACGGTTTTATCCAATTAACTTCAACATGAATAAAGAGCACATAGATTTAGACATTTTATGACTAAATATCCATTGAGAAAGCCCTAATTTGAAGAACAATTACCTCCGAGTATATCCTGAAACAGAAAGACGATGACATAGCCAGCTCACGATATCTGCTTCCATCAGTAAATTTCTACAATACAACTACATAGTTGAAATTCTCCTCCAAAATAATTCAATCCTTTTCTCTAAAGAAAGACATGAAATGTGTTCTTACCTTGTCCACTTCCATCTTCGCTTGCAAAATAGAACTGAACTAGAGACTAATCACTAAATGCACAAATCTTTTCAAAACTATGTCGAAGATTGAACAACTTACAGTCATCAAAGAGTATCATATTTCTGCTATTTTCCCGGCTTCTGAATTCTTTCACACTCCAGATAATGGCGATCGACGTCTGCTAAAGTTATTGCCCAATTCTTCATTTTTTAGGTTTTCCTATGGACCCTGATTGGGCCATTTATGAACCCAATTAATATACAAGCCCAGACCCAGTTTATAATTTAAACCCAATTAACCGTTATCCAATGAACACAATGACATGAAGTATTAAAAAGGCGTTTGGTCAAACTTTTTTACAAAATTCTTATGACAAAAACTTTTGTGGGTGTACGGACCCTAAATCCATACACTTGTGTAGACCCAATCTGTCACGCGTCCGCACACACTATCAAGTTGCAGACAAAATCCACCCAAACATATTTCTAGGTGTCAGACCTTTATGTTATGTTAACTATACTTTTTATTTGTGTTAGTCATACATTTTGTAAGACTAGCTCTATCTTAAAATTATTTCAGACAGACATATTAACCATTCATTCTTTTTAGTTATAATAGTCATATATTTTAATTATATTAGATATACATTTTAGTTATATTAGTTGTACCTATATATATTATATAAATGTATGACTATGTTGATATAAAATTATAAGTAATATCACATAAAGGTAAACATGTACAAATTGTGGCGAAATTAGAGTTTTTTTAGACTTAAAAATATTAAATAAAGGTATGATATATGGAAATAAAGGTTTGATTAATATAACATAATTGTATGACTAATATAATACAAAATATATGACTACATAACATAGAAGTCAGGACAAAAAAAAATGCACGAATCCGAGTCAACCCGCATCTGGATCCGACCCGAGTGCATGTGTGCCTCAGGTGCACAGGAGTGCTACTCAATTCTTATTAGTGTCCATGCGGAAAATGAGATTTTTTTAAAGTTTTATAAATTGTTAAATTTTTTAAAAATAATAATAATAATATTTTATTGAATTTAAGATTGAGACTTCTATCTTTCAAACTATAATCATGATTAATGATGGGTGGTTGACTTTGATCTTATTTGAGAGTTGAAATTTATGTAAAAATACTAATAAGAAGATATGATGATTTCAATCCAATTTGAGAGTTGAAATTTATGTAAAAATACTAATAAAAAGATATTATGATTTCAATCCAATTTCGATATTTTGAACTTTCTTAAGGTTAAAAATTTGAAATCCTTATTTCATATTAAACAAGCACAATGAGATGTCAAACTCGTGGTCCGAGGGTAAAATTTAAGCACGTAAATAGATACTTCTCAATTTTTTTGTTTGCATTGAGAGTTGAGTAGGGCCGGACCTATTAATATTTTGGTTTGCATTGAATTTTCATCTTAGTGACGGAAATTCTGTCCTATGTCATTAATTTTGTCGCTACTCAACCAGACAGTCAAAATGGTCACTACTCAACCATCAAAATGAGGACCAAATCTGCGGAAATTTTCATCTTAGTGACGGAAATTCTGTCAGAAATTAACCAGAAAGTCAAAATGAGGACCAAATCTGGTGACGGAAATTTTCATCTTAGTGACGGAAATTCTGTCCTATGTCATTAATTTTGTCACTACTCAACCAGAAAGTCAAAATGGTCACTACTCAACCATCAAAATGAGGACCAAATCTGGTGACGAAAATTTTCATCTTAGTGACGGAAATTCTGTCCTATGTCATTAATTTTGTCACTACTCAACCAGAAAGTCAAAATGAGGACCAAATCTGGTGATGGAAATTTTCATCTTAGTGATGGAAATTCTGTCAGAAATTAACCAGAAAGTCAAAATGAGGACCAAATCTGGTGATGGAAATTTTCATCTTAGTGACGGAAATTCTGTCAGAAATTTAGCGACAGAATAAAATCTGTCACTAAAATTTAGTGACAAAGCTCCTTCTGACAGAAATTTTCCGTTACTAATACATGTTAGTGACAGAATTTTTGGTTTTAGTGACGGATTTTTCCGTCACTGTCGGGCAGTTTTCTTGTAGTGTATGTTGATATAAAAGTATAACTAATATCACATAAAGATAAACATGTACAAATTGTGGCGAAATTAGAGTTTTTTTAGAGTTAAAAGTATTAAATAAATGTTTGATATATGGACATAAAGGTTTGATTAATATAACATAATTGTATGACTAATATAATACAAAATATATGACTACATAACATAGAGGTCAGGACCAAAAAAAAAAAGTGCACGAATCTGAGTCAACCCGTATCTGGATCAGACCCGAGTGCATGTGTGCATCAGATGCACATGAGTGCTACTCAATTCCTATCAGTGTCCATGTGAAAAATGAGATTTTTTGAAAGTTTTCTAAATTGTTAAATTTTTAAAAAATAATAATAATAATAATAATTTATTGAATTTAAGATTGGAACTTCTATTTTTCAAACTATAATCATGATTAATGATGGGTGGTTGACTTTGATCTAATTTGAGAGTTGAAATTTATGTAAAAATACTAATAAGATGATTTGATGATTTCAATCCAATTTGAGAGTTGAAATTTATGTAAAAATATTAATAAAAAGATATTATGATTTCAATCCAATTTTGATATTTTGAACTTTCTTAAAGGGTTAAAAATTTGAAATCCTTATTTTATATTCAACAAGTACAATGAGATATCAAACTCGTGGTCCGAGGGTAAAATTTAAGCACGTAAATAGATACTTCTCAAATTATTTTGTTTGCATTGAGAGTTGAGTAGGGCTGGACCTATTAAGATTTTGGCTTGAGTTGAATTTTTAAAATAAGCTCCTAATATGTATTGTACAACTTGAATGTAAAGTATAAAAAATTGAAGCATTTAATATATGTATATTATCCTTAAAAAAACACATAAACTCAATGTAAAAAAGAAAATTATTTGAAGCACTTATAATATTTAAAATAGTTATATTATCCAAAAAAAAAAAAGCAAGTTTAAAATAATTATTTGAATCCAACTTAATTTAGAAATATAAATTAAAATCAAAACTTAAAATAACAAACCATAAATTATTTTTAAAAATAAAAACATACATAGATCACATGTATATACATATACATATATATAAATATTTTTAGGTCTCCAAAAATTCGTATTTTTTCCGGGCCTGAGTCGATCAACTCATTCGCCTTAACATTAGGTACGACTCTGGAGTTGAGATAATTTAAGTTGCACATCCCAAAATAAGGCTCTTATTTATTATTAGCCGTTGCAGTTTAAATTCTTTGTTTATAACACCCTAAGTAAAATTAGTTAGGTTAATTAATTAGTCATTGTAATTCAAAGTTTAAGAGCAAATGTTGAGACACAAGAGGTGAGTCATGTTACGTTTATTATGCTTGTAACACATAATCCTGCGGATGTCCTCTCTCCTTGACACCTAGACCCTCAATTACCCCATGTGTCAACTTATCCAGTAGGCTAGTTTGCAACAGGAAAAGGAAAAATGAATAATTAAGGAATAGGATTTTGAAAAAAAAACAGAAGCAAGGAATTTGGAAAAAAAGTCAACACTCTCAATCACTCTATCTCTCTCCCACGTCTTTTTTCCCTTTTCCATTACAGTGTTGCTTTCTCTCCTTTCTATTAAGGAACATATATCAATTATATATGTATAGTATCCTTGTGTATCATTCTTGATATGTTTGTATCTCTTTTGATCATCTTACCATATCCTGTAACTTGTATATATAGAGCCTTTTGGTGTGGAATACAATTGGGATTTTACACTTCCTTATGGTATCACGAGTCTAACTCTCTTACGAGAATTCTGATCCTGCCGCCACCACCCTTCCCAAAACCCTAGCCGCCGACTTCTCTCATTCATTAGACTATGTTTATCATGACCATGGTCACCCACAACCAACTAATAAATAATTCATTTCTCTCTCCTCCACATACACATTCTACTCTACAACCAAATCTCATCTTTTTCATAGTTTATCCATGACCACCCACAACCACAATCAACCTTTAATAAATGATTTTTTTTATAATTTAACAATTATATCTATAATTAATTTTTATTGTATTTTAAATATTTAAGAAATATATACAATTATTTAATATTAAAAAAATCGTAATTATAATAAAAAAAATTGGGAATACAAGTTAAAATAAATTACAACATCCAATAAAAAAATTAAAATTACAAGAATTGAAATACAAAAGAAAATAAATAAATTGAGCTACAAATACATGCATAAATTACAATAAAGCAAAAGATGCAAATTACATATTTAATTAATAGTTCCGAATTTTTGTCATATATGCTCAATCAAGTCGTTCTTAAGAGCGACATGAGCTTCTCTATTGCGAAGTTGTTGTCTATTAGTCATATAAGTGGATAAACTCGCAATGCGTTCAGTAGAGTATCGAAATGACTGATCATCATCTACGGGACAATCCATTAAAAATTCGGTGGGATCATAATAATTTTGGTATGTGTCTCGTTCATCCTCCACTATCATATTGTGCATGATGATACAAGCCATCATAATTTTTCTCATCCTCTCTTTATCCCAGACAAGACATGGACGTTTAAGAAATGCGAAACGAGCCTGTAGAACTCCAAATGCTCGCTCAACATCTTTTCGTACAACCTCTTGGTGTTGAGCAAACAATTTGTGCTTTTGGGTTAGTGGAGAACTAATTGACTTAACAAATACAGCCCATGAAGGATATATGCCATCAGTTAGATAATAAGCTCTATTATTTTCCCGACCATTAATGACATAACTAACATTTGGAGCTCGACCTTCCAAGACATCTGTAAAAACTGGAGAGCGTTGGAGTACATTAATATCATTGCACGTACCTGGAGTTCCAAAGAAAACATGTCATATCCACAAGTCATATGATGCAACAGCTTCCAAGATGATGGTTGGTTTTCCACTTCTCCCTGCATATTGTCCAGCCCACGCAGCAGGACAATTTTTCCATTCCCAAAGCATACAGTCAATACTGCCTATCATACCCGGAAATCCACATTGTTCACCGACATAGAGTAGTCTTGCCAAATTTACGTCGGAAGGCTTTCTAAGGTACTCTTCACCGAAGCAGGAAATGATGGCTTCAACAAAATGATTGAGAGGTTTTCTTGTTACTGCTGCACTCATGCGTAAATATTCATCAACTGCATTAGTGGATGTCCCATAAGCCAACACCTTCATAGCACCAGTACATTTCTGTAATGGTGAAAGACTTAGTCGACCCGTGGCATCACGTGTTTGTTGAAAATATTCGTCATTGGCAGTGACGGCCTCCACTATACGAAGGAATACGGATTTTCTCATGCGAAATCTGCGTCGGAACATCTCGGGAGTATACGTTGGCCTATCGACAAAATAGTCATTCATCAAGCGTTCCTCACCTAGCTCGCGTTCCCTTTCACAATACCTTCTTGTAGCTCTAGGATTGGAATCTCCTCCGATCATATTAAGATTGCTTAAGACCATATCCTCGATCATGCGATCTATTTCACAATTTTGCCGAGCATTATGTTCTTGCCATTCATCAAGATCATTCAAATTTAATGAATCTGAACTTGAGTTTGAATCTGAATCTATCGAGATATTTTCATTGAGAAACATTTGTAAACTGGAATAGGTAAGACAAATGGGTAGTAATTATATTTGAGAAGAGTAAAGATAAGGATTTTGGTGTAAGTATGATGTTGTTTGAAGTATGATAACTTTAATACTGGAGGAAGATAGCTTTAATAATAAAGGGGTACAACTTGACATGTGGTTTGATTCCCACTTGGGATATGCATGTGATCAAAGATAGCTTTAATAATGGAGGGGTACAACTTGACATGTGGTTTGATTCTCACTTGGGATATGCATGTGATCAAATATAGCTTTAATAATGGAGGGGTACAACTTGACATGTGGTTTGATTCTCACTTGAGATATGCATGTGATCAAAGATAGCTGTTTTTCCTGGACCCCCAACTCGCTGACCGGTCAGCGAGACCCCCGACCAGCTCAGCGTAAGGGGAATTAAACCAAGTAGGAATTAAACCACATGACAAGTTGTAGCACGAGGACCGACATAATTAAAAACAACTAATTGAGATTACATGAAATAAAACAAAATCACACACATTAAAAAAAAACTTACAAGACAAAAAAAAAAGCACAAAGTAAAAGTACATGAAAATAAATGACATTGATTATTTGAACAATGCTAATAGATGGTCTTTCATCTCTTCTTCGGCTGGTGATAAGTGATCTTTCGCCATCAATTGGGTTAAAAGAGAAAGTTGCAGCTCCATTTTCTTCTCCGCTTTCTTCCTTTGCTCTCTTTCTCTCTGTAAATTGATTCGTTCTCTAACCACTTCAACTTCAGTTTCTCTAGTGATTCTCATTGCACGAATTTATTTAGCAAATTCATCTGACACCACCTTACCTTTTTTTTTTTCGCCTTATCTCTACCTATAGGACGTGAGATAGTTGAACTGTCGCTGCCTGGAGTTTCTGGATTAGTGGGGTTGGAATACTGCCCTTCTTCACTTGTTCTTGATCTCTTTGAGATACCGCCACTTTCTTCATTACCCTCTTCATCTTCAGCACGAGGACGAGTTGGAGCACGATCGAAATTTATTTGCCACTTCACATGTTTACTCAGAACTTCATTAAACACAACCAAGTCTGTAAACTTGTGTTTCTGTTCAACACAATAAATTTCATGAGCTTCTTTCTCAATATCCCCTTGGCTCATTCCGCTTCTATATCGTCTATGTGCTTCCTTGGATGCTTCCAACCACTTGTTGCAATTTTCATTAATTCGTCTAAAACGACTTTTCATCATTTCTATATTTCTTTCATTTATCTCATTCGGATTTTCTCTTCGAGCTTCTTCGTACATAACATGTACTCGTTCCCACACTTTTGAGATCTTTTGATTTTTGCCAACCGTGCTTTCTTCACTGATGAAACACCAAGACGACATTAATGCAACATCTTCTTTAACAGACCATCCTGTTTTTATCACCTTTTTCATTTTTTCTCCGAACAAATCGCAAGAGATATTTTCCGATCTTTGTTGGTGTTCAGAGATAGGAATTTGGTTCAAATTTAGAGAAAATTGAGAATTCTGATAATACTGAGAAAATTGGGAATCAATAGTATTAAAAAATGAATCAATATTTTGATCATTTTGAGAATTTGGATGGTTTGGGGAGTAGTGAGAATAATTGGGCTGATTTGGATCCATGTAGAAAATGAGAAAAATTTAGAGATTTGACACAAGTTAGAAGAGAAAAGAGATTTGACACAAATTAGAAGAGAAAAAAGAGTGTATGAGATTGTGATCCAAAATATATCAATATTGGTATCTATTTACAGAGAATTTTATTTTGTGAATTTTGGTGTATAATTTTTTTTTTTTAAGTGGATAAATCAAAATCTGAAATTATCTAAATAAAATACACTCGACGAATCATACGATGACACGTGTCATCACAATTGATTAAAAAAATCCTCATGACCATGGTCATCTCACGCCCTTGGTCATGGAATTTAGCCCCATTTTTCTTTTTTTTGTCATTTTGTTATGACCTGGGCGGTGCCCATGGCCGATAAACGTGGTCTTACCATGACACTCGATTCTGACAAACCCACCGAAACCAGTAGCTCTGCTGGCTCTCTCCCTCCTATCGTCAATGTTAATGACGGTCATCCCTTACCCATAAAACTCACAGCAAACAACTATCCCTCCTGGAGAGCCCAAATTTCGGCCATACTCAATGGCCACAAGTTAACAGGTTTTCTCGATGGCCGAACCACAGCACCTCCGCCTGATTCCGATCAACCTTCCGCCTTTTACGACAATTGGTTCTAGCAAGATCAGATGATCCTTGCTGCAATTCTGTGTTCCTTATCTGAAAACATCGTTCCCCTTGTCTCCACTGCCGCCACGTCGGCCGAAGCCTGGACCACTCTCACCAAGATGTTCGCGAGCCGTTATCGATCTCGCGTTATGCAATTGAAAGATGAATTGGCAAAAGCAACCATCGGAACACGAACTGTGGACGAGTTTCTCCAGTCTGTCAAAACAAAGGCTGATGAATTGGCCATCATTGACAAAGCTCTTTCGGATGATGTCACACTCTATGTCCTCAATGGTCTCGTCTCCAGGTATCATGAAATTGCTTCATCTATTCGTGCCAGAGAAAACCCCCTTTCTTTTGCAGAGTTGCGCGACGTCCTAGTCTCCCAAGAGTTATATCTCAATACCTTGGATGCTCAACAAGAGAAACTTGTTGCCACTGCCAATTCCGCTGATGCATCTGCTCCCCGCGGACGATCACGCCCTCAAGGTCGTGGCACCAATTCCTCTCGAGGATTTTATTCCAAGGGTCGTGGTTCCCGTTCTTACTCCACCAGAAGCCGCGGCCAGTACGGTCAGTACCAGTACCAGTACAACAACTCCAAAGATGAAGTCTACCGCCAGCTTTGCAATGGACCGAATCATACCACCTTACACTGTCGGAAATTCCCTATTCAGGCGAATAGTACCCAGTCTCCTGCCCGTCGTCAACCAAACGCTCATTGGCTCCTTGACTCCGGAGCTTCACACTCTATTACACTAGACCTCAGTAATCTGTCCATCCATTCTGAATATGATGGAACAGATTTCGTCCAGCTCCCCGACGGCTCGGATCTTCCTATAAGTCACACTGGTACATCTTCTATTCAGTTTTCTAATAGTTATCTTCGATTATCTAATGTCTTATGTGTTCCGGGTGCCAAAAAGAACCTTTTATCAGTGCATCATCCAATTAAAGATAACTCTGCTCTTATTGAATTTTATCCTGATTACTGTGTTGTTAAGGACAAGCGCACGAGGGCACTTCTGGCTCGAAGCAAATGCCATAATGACATCCACTACCTGCTTTCAATGATTTCTGTTTCTCCTCAAATAAATGCAGTGCAAATTGGTGAATGAGTTTCTCGACATCTGTGGCACTCTCATTTTGGGCATCCGTCTTTTCGCACTAGCAATCTTATTATCAAACAGTTCGGTCTTCCTGTTTTGACCACCAGTATTTATAATTCTTTAGATTGCCAGTCTTGCAGTTCTTGCAAGTCGCATAAACTTCCATTTTTTTAGACTACTTTTTTATCTATACAACATTTGCAGTATTTATATTGTGATGTATAGGGGCTAAATATTCCTGCTATGAATGGTTGTCGTTATTATTTGCTTCTTGTTGATCACTTCACTAAATATTGCTGGATATTCACATTGTCTGCTAAATCCGAAGTCTATGGCATTTTTACTCAGTTTAAATCTTTGGTTGAAAAGCAGTTCGGTTTCCCTAATAAAAATGTATACAGTGACAATGGAGGAGAGTTTGTGGCACTTAAACCGTTTCTCAACTCCAATGGAATTAGTTGGCTGAGTACTGCTCCTTATACACCTGAGCAAAACGGTACTGCTGAGCGACGATATCGTCATATTGTGGAAACTGGGCGTACACTTCTTCATTTTTCTGGACTTCCTCTCAGTTTTTGGTCTTTTGCACTTGAAACTGTTGTGTACTTAATAAACCGTCTGCCCACACCTGTGCTTCAAAATTGCAGTCCATTTGAAGTTCTGTTTCATCGCCGACCTAATTACTCTTACCTACGGGTCTTTGGTTGCTTATGTTATCTATTGCTTCGACATCACAACAACAACAAACTACAACCGACCTCTCGGGCATGTGTCTTTGTCGAATACTCCACTTCTCAGAGTGCTTACAAGTGTTTGGATCCTTCAAGCAACAAATTAATCACATCTCGACATGTACGGTTTCATGAAACCGAATTTCCATTAACACTTACCTCTTCACCATCAAGTCCGATGTTTTTCACTGACACAAATCAAAGTCATGTGTTATTCTCTCTACCTCCACATAGTTCCAATGCACCTTCTGGAGCAAACCCTCCACCTTCACCCGATCCCATGCCTTTATCCATGGTCAACACTTCGGAACCCCCTTCACCATCTCAAGAACCACCCCCTCCTAATCTCGAACCTGCTACTAGTGTCCGGACCCACAAAATGATCACTCGCAGTCAGCGAGGTATCTACAAGCCGAAAATTATCAACTCTGTCTCCCGTCCTCCGCTGCCTTCAGATGTTGAGCCCACATATGTATTTCAAGCCTTGAAAGATCCACAGTGGCATGACGCAATGTCTGATGAATTCACTGCACTAACCAAGCATGGTACCTGGGATTTGGTTTCTCCTCCTTCCAAAGCTAACATCATCGGGTGTAAATGGGTTTTCCGGATCAAATAAAAATCAGATGGTTCAGTTGATCGGTACAAGACATGACTTGTTGCCAAGGGATTCCACCAGCGTCCCGGTGTGGACTATGATGAAACATTCAGCCCAGTCATTAAGCCAGTCACCATTCGCGTTGTTCTCTCTGTTGCCTTATTACACAATTGGAGCCTACGTCAACTTGACATCAGTAACGCATTTCTTCACGGCTCTCTTCGTAAACCTGTCTATATGATGCAACCGCCTGGATTTGTTGACCTTCTTCATTCTGATAAGGTTTGCCGCCTACAAAAGTCACTTTATGGTTTTCGTCAAGCACCGCGCGAGTGGTATCTTGGACTTAGTTCTGTCTTAATTTCCTTCGGCTTCAAGCAGTCCAAAGTGGATACCCCCTTATTCACCTTACACCACGGCTCTGCATATGCTTATGTTCTTGTCTATGTTGATGACCTTATCCTGACTGGCTCCACCTCGGCATTACTCACTAAGATTATATCTCATCTTCAAAGACATTTTGCTGTTAAGGACTTAGGGTCTATCCTACTTTCTTGGTATGGAAGTTGCTGCTTGTTCCGACGGGTTATTCTTTTCTCAGCACAAATATACAGTTGATCTATTGCGCAGACATGACATGGATGAATGCAAACCCCTCACTACTACTATGGCTCAAAAGCCTTCGGCTCTTACGGTCGGCACAGTCGATCCTACTCTCTATCGTCAAGCCCTAGGAGGCCTGCAGTATCTTGGTTTAACTCGTCCTGATATCTCATTTGCTGTAAACAAGCTAACTCAGTCTATGTTTGCTCCGTTTGTCTCTGATTGGATTAGCGTCAAACGCATATTTCGGTACTTGAAAGGAACACTACACCATGGATTACTGTTGCGCCGCCCTCGCGGTCTTGATCTTACTACCTATTCTGACAGTGATTATGGTGGATCTTCCTCTGATGGGAAATCTACTTCTGTCTATCTCGTCTTCTTGGGTCCTAATCCCATTTCCTGGCGATCTCGCAAACAAGCTGGCGTTGCACGTTCCTCTACTGAAGCCGAATACAGATCTCTTGTCTCTGCCGCCTCAAAAGTCTGCTGGATTACACATCTTTTTTAAGACCTTGGTATTCGACTGTCTCGACCACCCAAGCTCTTATGTGATAATATCAGCACTACTCGCTTGGCTCTTCATCCTGTCTTGCACTCGTGATTGAAGCACATCACTATTTACATACACTTTGTCCGCGATCTCACAAGTAGAGGCATCCTGTCAGTATCTCATGTTTCCACCGAAGATCAGTTAGCTGACGTTTTCACCAAGCCTCTCTATCGTACTCGTTTTACCTTGCTTCGCTCCAAAATGTCCGTCATCGACGGAACTTCCATTTTGCGGGGCGTATTAAGGAATAGATATCAATTATATATGTATAGTATCCTTGTGTGTCATTCTTGATATGTTTGTATCTCTTTTGATCATCTTACCATATCCTGTAACTTGTATAAATAGAGCCTTTTGGCGTGGAATACAATTGACACAGATTTTACACTTTCTTACTTTCTTCCTCAAGAGTTATCACTGCCACCACCACCGGAGTTAATACCGACAGGTACATCGGCTCTCCCGATCGCCGTCACCGTTGGCACGACGATCTTTTCCTTTTCTTCTTACATTTCTCTTTTCTCTGCCCCTCCCGTCGCCCCTGCTGCTACTGTTTTTTTGGAATTGCCGGCACAAAGTTGCACCGGTGAGTGGAGTAAAGGTGTGCCGCCGCTGTGAGCGGCGGCAACTATGCAGAAACGACGCCGATGGGGCGCCGACAGTATGTGTGTGTTTATGGGTTTATGTATATAAGATGTGTATTGTTGGGTGCTTGTGTCTGTATTGATGGGAAAGAGGTATTTTGCCGGCGACGTGGGTCGCCGGCGGTGGCGAAAGAGCGGCGAGGGGGGCAACAATGACGGGTTTTTGGTGGAATTGGAGTTTTGGTATATCTTGTAAATTAGTTAAAGTTTAGGGCTTAAGTGTAAAGCCCATTAATTTGTCAAAATTCAAGTTTTATCCCAACAATTTGAAACAAAAGAAAATTTATACCCTAAACTCTTACAAAATTACAGTTTTGCCCCAGGATTTTTAAGAACTGTAAAATAGTCCCTAAAGTTCCAAGTAAATTCCTAAATAAAAGGGCCTTTTTCGGTCCATTTGATATCAAGTTGAGTATGAAACTTTAGTTTACAGTGGTTCGAGGCTACATAAGCCTAAAAGCAAACGTCGGGTTTCCTATACGCCAAATTTAAAGCTTCGTTTCTCCCACCCTAAACCAATCCTTTTTCGCCAACGCTCGTCTTTCCAAAATGAAACGAACCCTTTTTCCTTCGACTCTGTTAAGAGTATTCTCAATCAAGTTATTCGTACGAGTCATGAAAAGATTCTTTTAGTCACTAAGACGGGCATTTTTGTGTCTTGTAGGAAACAGGGGCGTAGGACCGAGTTAGTATTCCGAACGTGTAGCAGCCCTTCCAAGACAATAGCTTTTTGAGGTGGGGTAAATTCTTAAAAAATTTACGTGTTTGTGAAATATGTGTTCCTTTATGTGTGTTTACCATGTGATTTTTGATTTATTCATGAAAGTTTATATATGTGGCTTTCAAATGTATGAAAATGGCGGCTAAGTTCCACAAGATGTATTTGGCGGCAAGTTCGCAAGACGTAAAAATGGCGGCTAAGTTCCGCAAGACGTATTTGGCGGCAAGTCCGCAAGACGTAAAAATGGCGGCTAAGTTCCGCAAGACGTATTTGGCGGCAAGTCCGCAAGACGTAAAAATGGCGGCCAAGTTCCGTAAGACGTAAAAATGGCGGCCAAGTTCCGCAAGATGTGTTTTTTTTTTTAAAGGCGGTTCAAACCCATAGATATGTGCTAATGAATTATGTGCCTATGTTTTCCTCAAAGTGTTGATTGCTCACGAATCCCACCCCCACTGAGTGTTAAAAGCACTCACCCCCTTATGTGATTTCTCTTTACAGGTTGCAGCTGATCGGAAAGGAGTGAGGAGGGGTGATTTTGTTTTTGGTCCGTGTAACCAAGAAACGTTAGTGGGAGTATTTTTTTTTGGAAGCCTCGTTTGTAAGTTTATGTACGTTTAGAGGCGCAAATGAATATTTTTCCTCCGCTGTTTTAAAGGGTTACGCTTTGCAAATCAGGAAATCTTGAGACAGTTTGGTTTATGTTGTTTGAAATTTGAGTTTGTTACCTTAAAATCTATGTCTAAACAAAATCGCTGGACGCCCAAACGAAAGATTATTAATCTCTGATATTTCGAAGTAACGTAAGTTGGGGCGTGACATTGTTTCTTTAAATAGCTTTCCATATTTGGTTGTCTTTATTCGTTTATCCACAAACTTGAAAGCTTACCTACTTCATTAAAGTGTTCAGCTAACCAAGTCTAATTCAAATTTTTTAAATTAAGATTTCAAAACTGAACGATTTTTGAACTCATTAAAGTGAATGATTACATCTATGTTTGTCCGTATATAATGATTAATTGTTAAATGATTGTTGCTAATTGTTAATTGATTATTAATAGTTAATATTATGTATAGCTACTGATTTATTGATGTAACTATTTTATGGACTAAAAAATTAGGTTATGTTATATCTGATATACTTCCCAATCCTCCAGAAAGAAAAAAAAAAAAGGAGAGAAGTTTCGCGTCATTAAAAAAAAAAAATCAATTAAAGATTAACTAAAGTCCAAACCTAAAATATCTTGTCATACTGCCCTTAGTTTTTTCGGATAAAATCTTAATTTAATTTATCTCAAAATTTTGTTTCATTTGTAGGAGAATTATGATTTTAGAATGGTATAGCACTCAAAATATGTGGCAATGATCCAACGAAGAATATGAAATATTTGAAGAATATGAAATATAATTTTGAAATAGATCATCTTGTCAACTGGTAATTTTTTGATTTTCTACAAATATTTATTGGTGTATTTATTGAAGCATTATCTCTAGTAAAAACTTTATAAAAAAGATTTTCAATTTAAAGATACATAACTGAAATGATTTCTTTTGTAATTTAATATCGATGTTGATTTAATTTTCTGTTCTATGACTAATTTATATAGATAGCTATATAAAACTATCATTTTAAAATGCATATATATCAATTAGAACTTTGATACATGCCGATCGCAAGATTAATTGAGACAAAAAATCTCTTCATTTAAAAGTAAAATATATGTGAGTTCGATTTTGATATATATCCATTTTGTGTCTATTATGCTTGATAAGTGTCAATTATGCATATATTTGGAGCTTCATTTCATTATTATTTGATGCATTAATTTGCGGTTAGCGTTTTTTATTGAACGAGCCGTTTTCTTGCATTAAAAGATCCATTATTGGATAGTAAATTCTCATCAATTCTCAGATATAATCCCATGTTGGAAATCTATATATAGAGGTAGTCATGCATAGTTTTGAGACATTTCTACCACACAACTTGCAAAATCTACATAAGTTTTCTCATACATGCATCAAAGTTCGGTTTTCAAGCACTAAATTTCGTCGGAGCTCTCGAAGTTTGCGGTGCTGCTACCTTTGGAGACAAAGTAATTTTATCTTTGAGAGACGATATGCACGATTCAGTTAGCACTATCCTGACTGTATCTCGTCTTAAGGAAAAAAGATTTTCCTTAATTCGACTTGCTGTTGTTTCTCATTGTAACTTGTAATAGAGTAGGCTTTATATAAATCACGTGTTTTGTTGCTTTGTTTATTTGTTTTCGTTGTACACAGATTTCGGCCATTGATGAGTGTCTATTTCAAACAACTTCTCCACATATAACAAGATGCAATAATCAATTTTAAGAGAACTTTTACACCTTATTATACCATTATTATGAGAGCAAGACTCCTCATCAAGCACAAAGAGTATAAGGATATTCAGTCACATCATTCAAACGGCGATTGATCAAAATGATCTAAACTATATAGAATAACTTTTCCAAAACCAATTTTTGCAAAGACTTGATTTAATACATTGATGAATCTTAAAATAAAGATAATTTAAAAAGAGAGATGGAGCCGAGTGTCGAGTCAGCAGCTAGTATAAAAAGCATGAAAGATATGAGATGATGATAGGAGTTATTATCTTGATGACTTATTACAAGACACCTGTCGTCCAATTTCTTCTTTTCTCCATTTTCTTACTATGCATCATCTCTACATTCATCGATTGCCAATCGCCCCTTTGTTCCAATAAAAGGATTATTAACCACTATACACAATTTAATTATTAAATATTAATAAATTGGGGGGGTTGAAGTTATGAAATTTGAGAAGTGGCAATTATTTTGAAATTAAGGCAATACCATCTTGAGAATTTATTCGTAAACGTAAGTGTCAAGTCTATATAGAGTAGAGATGTATATAAGATAATACAACTTATGAGTTATTTTGGGATCGATTTCAAAAAAATCGAATTTTACTCGAAAAAATCGGATTATCTTAACTATGTCAATCAGATTATTTTAAGTTGAATCAGGTGAGGTCACTGTGGTTGGATTAGTACAAATATGTCAAAAAAGAAACTAAGCACCACTTAAAATAACCCATAAATCCATACCTTTTTTCTTTTTGTTGTTTTGTATGTAATTAATGTGAGTGGCCTTTGCTAATTAATGTAATTGTTTTGTTTCTCTTTGATTGGGGAAAATTAGATAAGTGTGATTGATCATGGGCAACACATATTAATTTAATCACAAATTCAACTAAGTTTTCTTTCTCTTGTGCAATTCTTTGATTGAGATATCACAAAGCAATTCATGAAATTCCATTCATCACAAGAATGTTGATATCAGAAGCAACCAAGTTTTGTCTAGAAAGAGTTGGAAAAGGATAGATATACGTCATCAATGACCCAAAAAAGCATTTAAAATAATAGTTTGTTTATTATGAAAATTATTATTATTTAGCTATTTTTAATTGATTTTTCTTCCGATCTCACCATTATATATAATGGATTGACAAACCTCTATTTTAGATGACTAAAATATTTTGATTTTGGTTCTTATATATTCCAAATACACTCTTTTTTCATTATATTTTAATCTTATATTTTATTTCATTGTTTCAGATTGCATGCATACGATAGTATATATTATTTAGTATATATATATAAAGTATGTGCTTGAAAAATAAGACATGAGATGGACTCAATTTTTAGGAAAAAAAAAAACACCACCACCAACAACCAATATAGTTGTTATATGGACTTTGAAGGTTTAAAGTGCAGGTAAAAACATTAAGCAAGGAAGAAACATTTAACAAACATGGTAGTAATTTTAATTTCTCGAATTGGTTGAAAGAGTAAAAAATATGATGTTGATTGTGATTAGTGACAACATCGATAATAATTAGGTTATCAAATTAAAACTTGTAGATTCACTGAAAGTCACCTGGTCATGATGATTCATTGGTTTAACTTTACCCACACCACCATTATCTATATTCAAATAAATCGTTTATATATAATAATCTAACATACAAAATGATTCAATCATTGTGTGAATTGGCAACAAGAGTATTAATTAAGCTTAAACGATCAAATTGGTTAATAATTCATTTCTTAATTTATAACATAGTTAATACATTTTGTAATTTTGAATACAAATACAATTAAACACAGATTTCAGCGATGATTGAATCTCTTAATCTCCTTGGACTATAATCATTAATAGAAGTGGTCTATAATCCTAAAAAAAAAAAAAAAGTCTTCTAAGATAAATCTGTTCAATAATAATGATTATGATGATTAGAGTTTGTACTTGAATTACACATTTTTTTTTTTGTTTTTATTGTCTTTCTTTCTCTTCCATTCGTCCTAACTTATTAAAAAAATTATTTGTAAAATAAAAAATGTTAACAATTAAAATTGCACTCACACATTCAACTTGTTTATTCTTATATGATTAATGAGTGAAGTTTTATTGAATTTAAATTTTAACAAACTTCTTTCTGCAGTCGTTCGGACGTTCATGATTTGATTTGATCGATTTTCACCAAATATTATTAGTCAAACCTATTATCATGTCCTAACTTTGACTCATATGGCTAAAAATATTAAAGAAAAAGGCTCAAAGAGAATGGTCTAATTAAATTCTAGATTTGAGACCAAGTCTTGAGTAACTTAACATCAAAATTCTCACACACATATTATTCAAAGAATTGGACCATAACAAAGAAATACAAGGAGGGGTGAAGGAATTTCGAGGAAGATACGATGTTGGTAGATAAACATCAAAGAGGTTAAGTGGGCTCAGTCCAAACCTAAGATCATGGTAGCGATGTTGTTCGTAATTTGGTTAGAGAGAGAAGGGATTGAGGTGGGGTAGGGTGACACGGGAACATCACGTGGGGCGTGACCCCGCGCCCATCACGCCAACCACCAATTATCCCAATCATTTCATGTTTTTATTATAAATCATGTTTTATTTTTCCTAATTAAGATATATCATTTTTTTATATTGTTAATATATGTTAGTTGTTATAATAAATTTTTTCAATGAGTCCGTGGGTTAATTTCAATTAGGTCATCAAGTCTGGTTAAAAAATAAAAATGCAATAAATTATAATTATTAAACAATTAATTATTTGTTTGATGAAAGAATGGCCTCATGACTCGTGAGTCTATCTTTTGACTTGATCTTTTTATTTTTATTATCTGTTATTCAATTGATTTTTTTTTTTTTAAAGACATTTGGTTCATGTATCAATCATCATGTACATGTATGATAATATTGTTATTTTCTATACAAACTATGTTAGATATAGCGTCATTTGTTATTATTAAGGAGTCAACAGCAGCCCAACCACATATTTCATATATTTTTTCTTTTATTTTAAGTTCTATGGATGAAATGTACTTTAATTGACATCACCCATATATGATAACGAGTGGTGTTTGTGTGCACCAAGTGCATAAGTTATGATCGATGTAATTGGGCGTGCGCGGGTCAGGTTGGGTTGGGTTATGTCATAATCTTTATGTTTACCGAATTTAATATTTATGTAAATATAACATAATCCTTAAGTGAATAACTTATACTTTTCAGCATAAAAATTCATGTAATATAGTTGAAACATTTATGTTATGATAATTTAACTTTTATGTTGTATTAATATAACCTTTATGTACAGATATCACAACTTTTATGTAAAATTACTTAGACTTTTTTCAGTATAAATAACATAATTAAAAGTTATGTAAGTAGAACTTTTATGTTAATTTAGTGTGACTTTTATGTACATATATCATAATCTTTAAGTAAAATTAATTAAACTTTTTTCAGTATAAATAACATAAAAGTTATGTAACTTTTATGTTGTATGAATATAACCTTTTATGTTATATTAATATAACTTTTATACATAGATTTCATAATTTTTAAGTAATATTACTTTGACTTTTTTTCAGTAGAAATAACATAAAAGGTTATGCGAACAGAACTAAAAGGTTAGATTCGTTAAATTATAAGGTTAAGTTCGCTAAACTAAAATGTTAAATCAATATAATTGCGAAACTAGGGTTTGAACGCGCGAACACGCGTGGGGCGCATGAAATGCATAACCGATTCAGATCGACCCAACTAGATCTGTGCACCTGGTGTACAGAAACATTTATGTATGATAATAGACTAATTATTATATGACAAATATGGACCTTTATCGATATTAATAAACTATAATATGAAATTGAAAGTAATAATTTTTTTTTTTTAAGTATTATTTGCGTTCCTTCGCTAAGGTACATCGTACACGCCTCTATCTCCTCGTTGCTTTCTGCATGATTGGTATTCTAACTCTCAATTCCCAAACACAATGAAGACTGTACACAGACAAATACACGTGAACCAACCCTCTTTGTGCCCTACACCCTACTCTACCATCACTAATATTATCTTTATATTTTATTATCTATATTACTTTCAATTAAATTAATACATATATAAGCTCATAAAATAATTTGAATTTACATGAAAACTTATATGAAATTATTTTATGACTTACCATGATACAAAATCATATTCTTAATAAATCGATATGTTTCTTTATTTGAAGATTTATGAATCAAAATTTCTTCACGCATTAATTTTCTCTTGTGCTCGAGAACATAATTGTTGTTAAATTTGAATCAAGCAAAATATAAGAGGTACTACAAACTAAGTAACTATTTCGATCTAAGTAATTGTATATTTCATCAATGACCAATGATGGACCAATAATTGAAACAAATCCATGCGACCAAAAGGCTAAACATAGAAAAGAAACATTAAACAATAATAATCCCTTCATAATATATCTTAATAAAATAATTATGATATACAACTATTACACACAAAGTAAGGTGCCCAAAAAAAAACATGATTAGTAATTTCCTAATTTCTATAATTAGATGAACTTATCTATTTTTCTACAAGCCCTTAACCGAATAAAAAAACAGGGTTGTGGGGATGGGTAGGTCCATTTTTAATATTTACTACCCTTTTTTTTTTTTTTTTTTTTTTGGCTAATTTAATTTAACAAGCCGCCGAGGGACTGGAGAAGGGATTGTAGAAGTGGGGCTTAGGAGCCATAGCGAAGGCGCTCTTAGCCGCGCTGTCAGGAACGGCGGCGGCGCCTGAGCCGATCCTTTCACAGGATGGGCACATGGTGAGGGTGGCGGCTGGAAGCTGCATGTACAACGGCTGAGCCAATTTAAGCGACTTCAGCTCAGCCAGCTCCTTTTGTAGCCGCCGGTTCTCGTCTGTTAGCGTCTCGCAGCATTTCTTTAAGAATTCACAGTCTACTTCTGTTTGCTTAAGCTTGGTCCTGTAAATATTGAAATTTAGAAATTTAGGACATCATTTTCGTGATTTTTGGACCATTTTTCATTTATGATCGAACGAAATAACTGTCGATTATCATTTAATAATTTTATTGGAAGAAAATAGGTGTCCACCTTTATTTATGGCTAGTATTAATAGCTATAAACTGCAGAAAGTATGAAATTAAATTAAAAAATATGAAAATGCAACGAAATGCAAATACTCTAGTTTTTTACTTAATCACAAATAAACAATAGATACCGATTTTTTGCACGTATAATTTATATTACAGATGAAGAATGAATACTACACTGAAATATAAAGATAGACTATGTACACTCGATCTCATGTTGAGAATTTTGAAAAAGAAAAGAAAAGAAAAATTGGAGGATCTTTAAAGAAAAAGTAAAATATCTCAGCTTTTCTTATGCTTTGTCAAAAAGATGGATGAAAAAGTCTGTGAATTATTATTGATGACATATTGACATGGTTATATTATTGATCAATTCCAAGACCTTGATCTGACCTGGCTCTTCGGTTTTGAAACCATACTTCAACTTGCCGAGGCCTAAGCTTCAATTCACGAGCCAAATCTTGCTTTTGTTTCTGATCATAAAACAAACAAGGAAAGGAAAAAAAAAAAGTCAGTAAGATCTATCAATAATTGTAAGACAAGGGTGCCTATTACGTGTATAAATTCCTTAAGAGAGATTAAAATTACAGGATTAAGAGTACTGTGTTGCTTGAAGCTTTCTTCCAAAAGAGCAGATTGAGCTTTGGTAAGCCTAAGTTTTTTCCTTCCATTGGATCCATCATCGTCTTCGTCACTGACTCTGGATGAGAGCCTCTCTATCTCTACCTCTTCACTGCCAATCTCTCTCTCCCTCTTCACACTAACGTTGGAGAAGGAGGAGGCGGCGCTGTCCTGTCTGTACAGCTCAGCAGATTGATGGTCGTTGAACCCACCTTTGTTGTTGTCGGAATCCCCCTTTTTCACGGCATGAATCAGATCGTAGGTTTCACCAGATAATCTCAGAGTCAATGAGGGCTCACAAGTTTTGCCCAGATAGTCAAGCTTCTGACCGGCGGCGGCGGAGGCCGGCTTCTTGGACTTGAGTTCTCCGGTGGATGATGAAAAGCCCAACCCTAAAACCAGGCCCGTATTGCATAAATCATCAAAACCCATTTATGTTTTCCAATTAGGAGGAGAAGAGTTGAGAGATTATTATTAGGGGATGTAGAGAGAGAAAGAATGGTGTGAGGAAATGAGGAATAAGAGGGGTGATTTGTAATGGGGGAATGGGATGGTGGATAGGTGGGTGGGTGGCTATTCCATGATTAATAATCAACAGAAAGAATAAGTATGGAAAGGAATTTGGGTGAGGAAATGATGAAAAGTCACTCTCTCTCTCTCTCACACACACACACACAGGTGGAAGTGTGTTCCTATCTCTCACACACAGTGGTTGACCATATGAAGGGCAGTGATTGTTATCCCGAATAATGATGAGGAAACAAAAAGACGCCCCCTACACACACATACACGCACTCATTTGACATAAGTCAAGAATCCATGTAAAGAAAAGAAAAGCATAGGTGCTGGATTCACATGGAAATAGGGAACACACCTTAACTGAATCATTCCTCTCCCCCATCCTCCCCCTGTTTTTTTAAATTAATTTTCGACGTTTCTAATATATGTCTCGTGTTGATCGGTGATATTATTTATAGACGTGGCATATGCTGTTTCTTTTGAAATATAAGATGATACATGAGTTGTCCAAAACATTTTAATCAAAATATCTTATTATATATAAAATTATGAATCAAATTGGTAACTTGGGTGGTTTGGAATTTGGTATATACGTATAGGTTGGGATCAATGATTAGGAAAATTAGTGCAAAAGTGAGTGTAAATGTGGTGAACGCTTTAATTCATGGGCTAAAATTTTGTCATACATGAAAGGAAAAGATGAGCAATTAACTATTAGGGAGCGTTTTAAATGATAAGATAGGATATTTATTAAGATTTATGGGGGCCTTAAATTGACAAAAAATGAGTGGAGGAAGGGAAAATATAGTTAATCACGAAAGTCAAATAAGAAATCACAAAAATCCTGTGTTTGGAAAGGTAGTTTGATAATATTAAAAAGCTAATACTGTATTAGGGCAGACCACATGACATGTCTCTTACACCATGTTTGGTTTAGTTTGTTGGAAATGGGATCTGATGTTACTTTTGCTGACTAACCCTTTTCCCCTTTTCTAATCAACAGGATTGTGGAGGATAGAATGTATTTGTTTGAATTTTAATCTGTGAGGAGGATGAGATAGAGATGCGCACTAAATAGTATGTATGAGTGATGAGAGAGAAAAGTAGGCCAAACAGGGCTTAAGAGGGTTTCATAATGGTTGATGGAATATGATTCATAAACACGAATCAGGATCTTTGCTTAACTAGAAAGTTGATAGGGAGTGTTTGGGGCCTACCAATCTCTGGGATTGCAAACACATTTAATAATTCAATGTCGGCTATGCTGATGAGAAGTTAGGCCACTCCTTAACCATGCTTACCACTCCTCTAATTACAATTATTATTTGCCTAATTCTTTTTTTTTTTTTTTAACATCATCATCCTTTTTCCACTTTTCATTTTATCTTGTAAATCATAGGTGAAATTATTGGAATATGATAGGATATAACTTTTAGACGTATTAACTACCATAATTGAGGTTATAATTTTTTTTATTATTTTAGGAATTCGCCGAGGTTATTTTTTTGTTATTAGTTAATCATTAATACAATATACAAGTATAATATGTTAAATTGCCCTTATGACATTACCAATGCACTCCTTCTTAGTACAAATGATAAAAACATTTTTTTTTTTTTTTACTTGTATCATTGGTGTCGTCTTTTTTTAAATATGTTTTTTTGGCTTTTTAGGTGGATGTGGGGTGCATTACACAAAGTACATGCTAAATTAAATTATATGGAGGGATGACTTATTGAACTATATTATTGGAAGGTGTGATGCACAACCATTTTCCACCACTTTTATGGGCTAACATTAGAGGCATGATCTTTCCCCTCTTTCCTTTTTTTTTTTCTTTTTCTTTTTTAATTAAATAGATACAATTAGAAAGAACAAAACAAACATTAGAGGCATGATCCTAGCGGCTCAAGTTGAAATTTTGTTGATTTTTCATTTGATTAATATGTAACATTTTGTGTTTCAGTATTAAATGGATCAATTATTTCAACAAAAAATTCATATGAAACTATCGAACGAATATATAATTTTATGAAATGAAATTCCACTATTCATAACTAATATTCATTTTCATAAATAAATCTTGATTTTGTAGTAGTTCAGATTGTAATTAACATGGATGCTCCATATTTGGACGCCCAAGCCTCAATACAAAAATTATTGATTCACTAAGCTTTAATTTTTTATGGCACCTCGAAATTTGTATTAATATTGTGCTTGTTTCAGTTTATTTTTGAAGTAAATATTATCACTCTCGGGATTACACATAAAAAAATGAAGCACAATCTTATAATAAAAATTCACAAAAAGTTATGTGAGAGTTTTCGTGAGACGGAGCCCTATCACCCACAAACAACATGTAAATTATAGGGTTTAAATGGTGGGTAATTGAATTATAGGAACATGTAAATTATAGGGTTTAAATGGTGGGTAATTGGATTATAAGTTGATCCGTCTCACGCAAGGTATTAAAATTTCATGAGACAGTCTCATAAGAGATTTACACATAAAAAATGAATTGATAGATATGAAGGAAATCCACAGATTTTTTTTTAAAATTCTTTTTATTATGATTTGAAATTAATCTCTCATTTGAGTTTTTTTTGAGTAAATTTAGTGGATAAAATATGAATCCATTGCAATAAACATGAGACAATGAGTCATTTAGAGTTCTCTATTCATTTCCCCCTAAATCAAATACATCCATCCAAATGCAACCTAACATTCTTTAGTTTGCTGGTTAAGTTATATATTCACAGGAAAAATCTCTCTCTCTCTCTACTATATTTGTAGGGGACATTGACAAGGTTTAAAATTGAAAAGATTGTCTAAAAAAATGAAATGGAATCCGATCTAAGTAGCACTTTATCGAGAAGGATTGGGAATTAATGAGTAGCTAGCAATCCTTAATGCTAATCATATTCTAATCCAATCAATCCTCAGATCTCATCTAATCATCAATAAAATACAATAAAGAGTTAGATATATAGTTACGTCACCTCTAGTCTTTTTGTCACTCGTGTGTAGAAAAGTCACAAACGCATTAAATAGTGTTTGATGCCCAATTGTAATATATATGAATTGTATTAGGAGAGGATAATGATGATATTATTTGGCTACAACTCTTCTTACACTAATAAATTCAATAATCTCAACCGATGTGCACTCACTAAACCAATAATATTATATGAGGAGACTACGTGAAGGTAATTAGATAGATCTACATTATATATATATATATATATATATATATATTTTTTTTTTTTTTGAGCATGAAAGAAAGACAATTAGTAATTAGTGATTAGTGATTAATATATATTGAAATTAGTAGAACATTAAAACTCTAATTGTAAGACCGTACAGTTTAATTCTACTAGGAAATTCATAAGATAAAGATGGACTTGCAAAATTATATACAAGTCCACGGTCTGAATAGATGACACCTTTTATATTATTTTATTAGTCTGGAACTAAAAATTTAACTAATTTACGGCCACATAATACATAGCTAATTTAATAATTTAAAAAAAATGTGGACGATGAAGCTTCATCGGATCAAATATCAAACTTTTATTCCTTTCATTTTATTTTAACTTCATTCTGAAATCCAGGAAGAACACTATAAATATATTTTTTTAATTATTTTTATCAAAATTAATTTTGAAATGTTTTTATGATTTTGAGATGTACATAGGACTTTGTTAAACTTATGTGGTTAATATACAGATTGAAAATTTGTCTTAATCATTCCATGCATCTTGAATGATTTCTAATTAAAAACTAAAAACTAAATTTCTGTAATACAATATAACTCAATTCACCAATAAGTACTTATTAATTAGATTATTAAATAAGAAGCAAGAGCTTCACAAAACTATTCATTTAACAAAAATTAACACAACCGCGTTTATTTTGCTTTTAATCATATAGGTAATTGTTTCCCTAAAAAAAACAAGTATTTGTTTATAGTGATGAGCTGCAAATCTTTTTATATTTATAATCGTTGTGGGGTTCAATTTCTCTCATCATTATATAATCACATCTGATTACCACACTCACAATATCAGAGTATCAAATAGTAATAAAATTAATATAATAATACAAAAAAAAACATATTAAACAAGACGTCTTTATATATTAATAATTATGAGATAGAATTTTCATTATTTACAAATATGTATTTACTCAATGAATAAATAAATAAATAAGGAATAGTATAGATGAAAAGGGGTAGGCGGCAATGATTTGGTATGATGGGAAGTTTGATAAGGTTGAGAGGAATGTGGAGCGTACAAGTTGGGAATGATATGAATGAGCAAATAGATAAGGTTTCTTCCCCTTTTTGCGCTCAGCCCCCCATTGTTGCCTTGTATTTGCCTACACACACTCGTTTTCACCTTTCTTATTTGCACATCTACTCACCCTCCTCTTTTTTTCTACATTCCACATTTTAAGCACCTTTTTTTTTTCACATATTTTATGCACATATAAATGTTGTTAAAGTCATGTAACATCAACCGAATGCAGTCCACGTCTGCATTTAAAATAACATCATCAATTTATATATGACGTATATGGATGAGAGATATACACCATCTGAAATAAAGGGAATTCATTTAAAATAACATCATCAATTTATATATAACGTATATGGATAAGAGATATACACCATCTGAAATAAAGGGAATTCAATTTATTTCTTTTGATATGTCCATGAAACTACATCTTTAAATACTCATTAATTGAAAGGAGTGAAGAAATTTCCTTTTATTGAAAGAAGAGATACCAACACTCAACAAATCAATTGAATTATCTACCATTTTTTATAACATTAAATGTTAGGGAGAATTGACTCGACCGATTTCATCAGTATATGTCATGTGTGTATATTACACACTAACAAAATAAAATATGAGATAGAAAATACTCAATTAGAAAAAAATAACAAGAGAATTAAATTATATATCTCTATTTTGATAAGTATCACTATATGTTATTAATTGTTGAAAGTAGCTAGCTATTCTAGATGAGTGGACTTAGGTAAGAAGCAGTTAAATATTAAATACATACATATTTAGTATGCAACTTTTTTAAGCAGAATATTAGTATGCAATATTTGGGTAGAAACAGAAACCAAATGATGGGCATGATTGAAGTTAAGAAGAGTGTTCACATGGGAAGCAACCTTATTTTGAACGAAGTGGGAGGGGCATAAATGTTGAATAATAGTGCAACTATAATTTTCCTCGTCTAACCAATCTTCTAATCTAAACTGGCCCAATATTTTAAAATAATATATACTGATCAACAACACTTTGTCTAGTTGTGTACGTGGTTGGTTGAAATTAATATCTAATCCAATGTAATGAAAATTCTTCGACGAAATTAAAAGAATGGAACTTTATTTTCCCTTTAAGTATTACAGGCTAACAAGACGAAGTTTCCTTTCAGCAATTTATTTTAAATAAATCACACAATGATTAGCACAGAAAAAATCAATGCCCGTACACAATGTTTTCTAATCTTGTGATTTATATATACCTTGTTTATTAATAGACTAATAATTTTGAATTATATACAAGTGAGTGACTACAGACTGCACGAGTAGGTACAGATGGACCAAGATGAAATATATCCAAAAAAAAAAAAAAAAACAAATTAAACTATATTCAATACTCAATCAGAGATTGACTGGCTCCTTAAAGTTCATTTGAGTTTGGTAAAAAAATAAATTTGATGTTATCTAGAATCCAAATTATATGAAAAAAGTTGACAAACACTTGTGTGTGTGTGTGTGTTTATATATATATATGACACTATCTCATGCAATGAATTCCATAGTACCAACTATAGTTTTTTCTTTACTATATATATAATTTTTTATTTAATTTTTATAGGGGGTGGGATTTTTAAATATATTTAGAATTTTAAAACCATATTTATCTATTTGTTTTGGACTTTGTCTCGTGGGCTTAACAGCCTTATAAGAGACCTATTCTTTAATATGTAATTTAAAGTTGAACTGAATTATAAAAATAAAAATCATGTTACTCGTTGGTTTAATTTCAATTTTAAGTTTGAGTCTAACACATTTTTCATTTTTAAATAATCAAGTATCCGTTTTTTAATTTTGATCCTATATATTTTAATATTTTCCAATTTTAGTTTAATTTTAATTGGAATTTTCAAAATTGTAGTGACGTGACGGTGGAAATTTGGGTACATCCAATTAACAAGTAGATAAGTTCAAACACCAATTTGAAAATTCAATATAATTCAAAAAGAAAAAAACTTAAATTATATTGTTGGATCTGATGAGCTCACAGGACTGATTTAGATCTTCAAAAATAGTATGATAGTACAACAATAGATAGAACAATAAAAGTAGGTAGAGAGCAGAGAAATTATGGGTGTAATGAATAATGAAAAGAAGTGAATATAGAGATGAATTATATGGGCAATAATTGATGCATAAAAATGATAATAATAATCAAGTTTGGAAGTTTTGAGTGAAGAGATAAAAGGGGCATATGATAGAGCACCGACTCCCATTAAAGCAAATGCTTTTAGGCTTTAGCATTGCCCCCACTCTCTCTCTCACTATCTTCTAAAATTTTATCATTCCATCATTTCTTTCCCAAGACTTTCTTCAAAGACTAGATAACATTTTGCATATGGAAACATCATTCTTTCGTTTAAAAGTGTTGAGACCCCCACTTTTGGTCTCATCATCTAGAAAGAGAAAAGGGCAAAAGAAAAGCAAAATGTATTATAGTGGTGTGAAATGGGGGAGGGCCCACTTGAGACAACTTGGTTAAGGATGTTTTTTTAGCAATCTTTTTTGAGTTGGCGGTTGGGTTTATAAGTGTGTGAGAGATATTTATGGTTGTGGGTTTTTTCCTCTGTGTAGTGCAAAGTTGTGGCAAATGGGGTCCCTCTCTATATGATATATTCATGTATGGATCTTGTTAATTATATGAATTTATTGTTTTCTTGATGATATTAAATTCTCTTTACTTTAACATGGAATTTTTGTTGGGGTTTTAACTACCTAGCTCAACTCAATCAAGTGAATTTATGAGCTCAATTAATTGGGATGAGAAATATATATGTTGCACTTGATGGCAGGATCTTTCATACTTGTTCACTTATTTATTTCGTCAATTAAATCTTTATGAATCCAAAATATAATTGAGTACACGATACAATGATATAAAGATTAAATCAAAAAATAAGTGAGTAAGTCAACATTGCAATTATTGGGTAAATTTTGGGACTTTTTTTTTACCCCAAAGTTTCTATTGTCTCTGAACTTGATTGCAGTGGGAGAAAGAATAAGATAGTTGTGGAGGTTAATAATATTCATTACTTAGTTTATCTAATTTTTTTGTAAGATGATTAATCAACATATAATCTATAATATATAGGTTGACTTATGGAAATATATTTTATCAGTAAAACAATTTCATATCAAATTTTATATGAGGTGGCAATTTAAAAATATTGTTTTTGTCAACATAAACGTTCATCTGTGTGATAATTTTAATAAAGCAGAATTATTTTTGCGTACCTAAAAATAGAATAAAGCCAAATTCATTCCTCTAAGTACACTATTTCGGAATATGTGCTTTTTGATGTTTTTATCGAATATTATTATTTTATATCTCTCTCTTGTTTTCTTCCTGAAAAGACAAAAAGCCGAAGATAAAAATTTGAAATAAAAAAGGTTTTATATTAAAGTAGAACAGAATGAGAATCATATTAAATCATGATTACGAAAGAATGATTGTTGTCCCTTGGGTTCGCATCACTTTGATCAGAGCAAGAATGATGAAAATATTGATTTAGATAATATTGCACACTAATATGTATGTTGTATCAATGATATCTCAAGATTATATAAATCATTCATCATAGTTCCATTGAATAATATCAAGATTAGATTAATCATTCATCATCTTATCATGTTTCATTAATTTGGGATAATTGTAAAATATATCTAAATAACCCGATTTTGAGATTGTTATTCATGATTAATTATCAAATATTGTATTGTCAAATAATGTGAAAGTCCTAATTAGGAGCACGCGATTATGTACAATTTGCAGTACAAAAAATGTCAATAATGATATGAGCTGATGTATAAACTGATGATGGCTTAATTAATTCAAGATTGTCAATTTGTAAATATCATTAATTTTTTTAAAAGTTATATACTTTCACAAAATAAATTGTCATGTTATATACTTTAACAAAATAAATTGTCATGTTATATACTTTAACAAAATAAATTGTCACTTAATACATATCATTTCTAACAATTACTACTAAATAATTTGTTTTTTCTTGCATTGAGAACAATAGTACGTTTTTTGTAGAAAAAAATTAGATGAGTATTGATTGCTGGAATTTTGTAATCTGCGAAAGGTATTTCGCTGATTTCAAACTGCCAACTCATAGAAGCCCACAAGTATTCCCACAAGTATTTGATTAGAAAATAAATTGTTGGTGCAAGTGGTCAGAATTTCAGGGGTGAATCGATTTTTGCATTTTTAAAACTTATGTTTGATGGGTTCCTAATTCTATAAAAAAGCAGTAACCTGACTCGACTCAGAAACCTGACAGTAAGCTGTCTACAAAAAAGCAGTAAGTATGATTTTTATGTAATCATTTTGACAGTATGCTTATGATAAATGCAGCAAGATAGATATATATATATATATATATATATATATAAAATGCAATGCAGCAAGTAATCAAAACAGTAAACACTTATGATTTATAGTGGTTCGAAAGTGGTGTAATCCTTCTATGTCCACTCTACTCCTTCACAAGGAGGAACTTCATTAGGTCAGTTTGTTTTACAAGACATTGTATTACAAACCTCTTCCAAACAAGTTAACCTACTAGAATCTAAGGATTCTTAGGCACTATCCCACACATGGTACAAAACTCACACAGAGTTATAAGCCTACAATGATCTAATTCTATCAACTAAGGACACCAAACTAAAGCAACCTAACACACAACAAATGATTAAAATTATATGATTTTTCTTCAACAGGTGCAACAAGAAAGTCAGCCTTGAACTTGAAAGCTCGAATGCTTGAATAGACTACTTCAGAAGGTTGAGTGACTGAACTTGGATAGCTTGATAATAGCTTGAAAATTAAGAGCTTAGAGAATGCTTGCAATTTTCAATAGTCTTCTCAATCCTCTTTACCTTCTATTTATATCCATAGGAAAATGTCCGCTGAAGAGTAGTCTTCTCAATCCTCTTTACCTTTTATTTATATCCATAGGAAAATGCCCGCTGAAGAGAGACAAGGTCCTTGTTGCAATTCAAATTGATCTTCAAATCTTCGCATTAAATGCATCTTAGAAGATTTGAGATTTAGAGCATGTCCTACTCTAATCCACACTAATGGCGCCAGCTACAGTACTTTTGCAGAGCCGCTGTCTAGGTGGCATCACCTCATTGGCTCGTTGCTAACTTCTATCTACTGGTAACTTTGACAGTAACCAAACTTCATACTGTCTCCAACATATTCCTCGTACTGCATTGAATAGGTTAGAAAGACTTACAACTTGCTGCTCAGGATGCAGTAGCCACTTTCTATTTTGCGCCAGGTTTCTGCTTCAGAACAGCTTCCTGTTATAGAAACCTGCAGTCAGCTTCCTGACCTGCGTCTCCTTTCTGATCTGCTTCAGCTTCCTGACTTTAAACAACTACCTATTCCAGAATCCTGCAGTCAGCTTCCTGTTCTGCATCTCCTTTCTGATCTGCTTCAGCATCCTGACTCTGAACAGCTACCTGTTCCAAAATCCTGCGGTCAGCTTCCTGATCTGCGTAAGCTTCCTGATTTGCATCTCCTTTCTGATCTACTTCAGCTTCCTGTTCCAGAGTCCTGTAGTTAGCTTCAGCTTACTGATCTTCCTTACTGAAAAACAGTCTATGTCTTCTTATGATCCAGAAACCTGTTATGATTAGTTTTCTCTATCTTTCTGATCTTTACAACTTATATATATATATATGACTTGGAAAGATAAACTTATCAAGCTATAATCCACTTATAAAAACGTGATTGATGGGTACTCTAAAGTCTCAATTAATATTACATTGTCTCATCAAAACCTAATCATAAATATCTCAACATAAATAACTTTTAGTACACAGTCAAAATTATTGGCCTTGACAAATAAGCCAATAATATCACTATTTATTTTTGAAAGGATCTTGTTTAATTGTTTGGAAATATGATGACTTAATAAATAAATGGATGTGGCCTGTCCAAGACAAGTATGAAAACCTAAAATGAATTGTAAATTAATATATGATTATGTACTGATAAAATTTTGAATATATGATCGTCTGATGGATCACATCTGATTAAGTAGATCAACTAACTTCACTCAATTCATTACATCTTATTAGTAAGTTAAAACTTAGAATTTTCTAAATAAGACTACATTTTTTGAATTATAGATCTTACAAATAAGTGTCTTTTAAACTATTGTATTATTAGTGATTTCAAATGCAAACTTGTCTTGTTATTATTATTATTTTTTTTTTATAGAGGATTGTTATCATCAAACATCAAAATTGAAGTCTAAGAACATCTTCAATCCCCCATTTCAAAAAATAAATAGGAAAATGTACTTGAATAGATTCATGTTATGAGTATAGCTTTTCCATTCATTAAGCATTATCCTTGTAGTGAAAAGTCGCTAAAAAGTGAGTGCGACTTACTTTAATTATAAAAACATATTCTAAGCTTATCATCACTTGGGAATGTCAACATATTCCTCTCACATTGTTGCTTTAGTACAACCTCACTCCCACAACACTAAAACCTTTTTCTTATCATTCAAACTATTTAATTTCCTATAATCTTTTCTGCAACCGTACTACCGTGACGTTTCCCAACTTGTCTTTCTTTTAGTTTTTATTCATTATTATGATTTTTTTTTAGAGAATAATTGGAGTATTCAACATGCTACAAGTGGATCAATAATTGGATGCAATAATTAAATTTCCATATAAACGATAATCTTTTTTCGAGCTAAAATATTATTTAGCTTTATATATAAAAGTTTGTATGAGATTGTCATATATATATATATATATAAATAACTATTTTATATGAGTTCAAAATATAGTAGGATTTTAAAAACTAATAGAGTTTGTTATAGATCATATGATTTAATGATATTAATTAATTAGGAATATTATCGACATGATTATGAGAACTCATTTAACCATTGTGAATAGTGATTGATGCGTAATATCAAAAGAGTAGGTCTTTTGTGAGACTGTCTCACGGATACCATTCCGTGAGACGGATAGGGTCGGATCGAAGTATTACATAATATATACAAAAGTATTACATGATGCACATAAAAATATTACTTCATATACATAAAAGTATTATATGATATTAAGTTATGTGATATTTTCAAAAAGTATTACATGATATACATAAAAGTATTACCTAATACACACAAAAATATTACATATTACACAATTCACGCACGAGGAAGAAGAGCTGGGCGCCTAGGATCCGCGCATTTTTTGTTGGCCCGACCCGACCCAATTCGGGTTATTATCCCATAATACAAAAGTATTACCTGATATACATAAAAGTATTACATATTTTTTTATAGTCTGACTCAACTCAAAACACATTCTATAATACAAAGTATTACCTAATATACATAAAAGTATTACATAACACATACAAAAATATTACATAATTTTTATGTTCGACCCGATCCTATCCGCCCCACGGAATGAAATTCGTGAGACGGTCTCACACAAGACTTTGTCATATCAAAAAGATGATTGTATATCATGTTAAAAGCTAATAGTGTGAAATTGGGTAATAAAAAAAATGGTTTAGAGAGAGAAAAAAAAAAGGGGGGGCAAATGGAGATTGAAATCTGCGGAGATTTTATTCTTAATCTGTCGTGTTTCTCTCTTGCTTTTATCTTTGAAGAAATAAAGTTTCTTTTTGAGAATTGTATATAAATTATAAAGTAAAAAAGTTGCGGCTAAAGTTGCTAGCATCATGTTTGATGGAAGATGATGCCTCTCGTAGGATTCGATAAGTGAAAAAAAGATGAAATCCAATCAAAGATTTCCTTGGAATTTGGAAACAATGTTGCTCAAAGTTCTATCACTTTAACCACTTATTTTATTGTAAATCTTATTAATAGGATCCTAATGGTTGGGGAGATGTTGAGATGACAATTATTGATACTCGTTTTATGGGTAGAAGATTGTTGGGAAAAAAGGGGTAGAGGTAGAGGAAGAGGGAGGAGGTAGAGAAATCTCTACCGAGAAAGGAGGAAGGGAGAAAAAAAAAAAAGAAGGGAGTGGAGAGTGAGGGTGCGGTCCGTGCCTTTTCTCTTTTTTTTTTTTAACTATTTATTTATTTACATGCAAAAAATTAATTGCATTGTATTATTCCATTTATTTATTTTATTTTATTATTGTATTATTTCATTTATTTATTTTCAATAAATTTAATAATATATTATCTAATTTTATTTTATATTTTATTAAATTAAATAAATTTTTAAAATTTAAAAATTAATTATATCAATTGAAATACTATAATTTTTTATTATAAAATAAAATAATAAATAGAGATGGTAAATTAATAAAGATTTACAAGATATATGAGTGATTTGATAGTGAGACCATGAATGATTGGTGAGGTATTTGTTTAAAAGTAAAAAAATAATTACTTTTGAGGTGACAGTGATGTGACACTAAAAAACCTGAAATTTGGGAATCATTAGAGATGCTCTAAACATGGTTTGAAATTATATTATATCTTTACTTTTATATCTAATAAGACCCAATCATATGTTTTAATTTGCTATTCAATCTAAGGTGTATAAAATTTCACACTAGATAAGACAATTCCATGAATTAAATTATGTGAGATGGATGTAGTCCAAACTCATTTAATTATATGTATTGCACCTAAAATACTTGTGTGATGTGTCTCTTCTCACAGTATATAATTGGGTGAAGTTTTCTTAATTTTCCACTCATATATAGATTAATAAAATATTTAAAAATTTTACCACCTTGCAACTATTTCATTAATTAGTTAATAAAATTGACCTACTTTTCTGACCATCAACTAATTCTCAATTGTATTGATATCTTCTTCATCAATGCCATATGCAATGCTATAATAATGCAACGTAATAATTTTTAATTAATTATTAGGTTGTCATATATTATGTTATGTAGCATTGCAATGGTGCTAGGCAATGATTAACTTTTAATTGATGGATTGTTTTGTGAAGCGAGTGGTTTTTCATTGCATTTTCGGCAATTATTTAATTGCCACATTCTATTGTTTAACGTTGCAAAAAATATGATCAACGTTGATTACAAATTAAGGTGTCATGCTACGTTGGGAGCTTTGCTATAGTGCAATGCTCTATATAATGCAACACAATGATTTGTTTTTTTTTTTTTGTTATTCTTTATTTCCCTATTATGTTATGGAGGATTGAAATGGTGCAATGGTAAAATGCAACACAATGATATTATACAATGGTATTTAAAATGTATAAATATTAAATTTTGGGTAGATTAATCATAATGCTATATTAATGCAACAATATGCATGTGTGGGATAATTGCAACAGTGTAATGCAACACAATGGTATGGTATAATAATATAACAAATTTGCAATATTTAATGCATATTGTAAAATTGCAACTATATGCATTAAATATTAAGGAAGGAGTCTTCTAAAATATTAATTTGACTAAAAGTCTAATGATAACACATACCATGAAATATGTCTACTCATCAGAACACAATTAATTTAATTAAAACTTATAGATACTTTAAGATCTCTATCATTTGTCTTCAAGAGTAATTTCCTTTTTCTATTAAGTGATTAAATACTTTCTAATTATAAATTAGCCAAATTTATTTATGGACCACTATGAAGTTTGAACTCAAAGATTCCTCTGCCGTTTCTTTTTGGACCCGTCCTGTAGAAAATAGTCTCAATCCGGTTTTGAATAAAATTGCATGGGCTAGTCTTCAGGCCCATATAGTTGCCCAATGCTGTCACTATGTCTTGATTTTGGATTTTGGTAAGGGAAGAAATCAAATAAATTTATAACATTGAAATATCAAAAAAAGATCTCATTTAAACTTTAAAGTGAAAATACAAAAATATGAGTTGGTCTTGTGTGCACTTGGTGTACATGCAATCCGGCTCGATCCAGTTTTGACCCGAATCTGCGTGTTTTTTAATTTAGTTTTTTTTTTTTTTTTTTTTTCAGGTTGTTACCTTTATGTTGTATTAGTATGACCTTTATGTTATAAATGTGTGACTTTTATGCACAACTATCATGACCTTTATGTACTATAACTTTAAAAAAAAATGAAGATTTTCAACATAATTTGAACTGTATACCTTTATATGATATCAATGTGACCTTTATATTATATCATGTCACCTTTATGTACAAATATTCTGACCTTTATGCACTTTTATATATTACATAAATGTCAGAATATTTGTACTTAAAGGTGACATAATATAACATAAAGGTCACATTGATATCACAAATATGTTGGGTATAAGATATAAAGTAATAAAAAGATGATTGATATTTGGAGGCTGAAATGGAGATAACTTTGATATCACAATATTTTTTCAAAAGCTCATGCAATAATGCTCTTGAGGTTACACTCCTCTCGTCTTCTATTCTTGATATCTTTCTCTTGTTGATTACAATTATTTATAGGCTAATCATAATTAATGGATAACTAATGTGGTCAAGGTTAGTGGACCATCTTACAATTAATTTCCTATGAATCGATTCATATGGCCATGAAGTTGAAAAGCCATACATGCACCAAATATTGATTACAAATTAACTTCTTCATCACTCCTCCTTAATTTGTAATCCGGAATTGATTTCGGAACTGCACTAGCATCTCAGAACTCACAACTTTAGTCAAACTATCAGCAAACTGATCTTTAGTGTTGACATACTTCAGCTGAATTTCTTGCTTATTCACAAGTTCTCTGATATAGTGATGATGAATTTCAATATGCTTTGATCTCGCATGAAACATCGGATTTTTCGTCATTATGATTGTTGACATATTGTCACAAAAAATTATTGTAGCATCCTCTTGTTTTTGTTGGACATCGTCTAGGATTTTCCTTAGCCAAACTGCTTCACAAGCGGCTTCATTTGCAGTAATATACTCCGTCTCGAATGACAAATGTGAAATTGTTGGTTGTTTCTTAGATGACCAAGAAATAATTTTTGATCCCAAACAAAAAATATAGCCAGACGTGCTTTTATGATCATCGAGCGACCCAGCCCAATCACTATCAGTAAAACCATTGAGTTTATTATCATCTTCCTTGACGTACTTGATACCATAATTTTGCGTACCTTTAAGATACCGTAAAATTCTCTTTGTTGCTGCAAGATGTAATTTGCTTGAATTATGCATAAATCTTGATACCAAGCTCACTGGATAAACAATATCAGGTCTTGTATTTGATAAATAGATCAAGGACCCAACTAAACTTCTAAACATTCTTGCATCAACCTTGTCAGCTCCATCATCCAACTTCAATTTTTCATTCACAGCAAGAGGAGTAAAGATAGGCTTGCAATTGTTCATCTGGAGTTTCTTCAGCAATTCTCCAAGATATTTCTCTTGAGAAATAAAAATTTCTCCTTTTGATTGCCGAACTTGAATTCCAAGAAATTTTTTCACTAAACCCAAATCTGTCATCTCGAACTGTCTCATCATATCTTCTTTGAAATCTTGCACCATAGTTGGATTATTTCCCATATAGATGAGATCATCTATAATAAAGACAAACAATGAGAAAATCATGTGCATCTTTCTTGATGTATAATGATGCTTCACTTGGACTTTGTTGAAAATCAATCTTTCGAAAATAGCCATCGATCTTGTTATCCCAACATGAGATGCCTGTTTCAATCCATATAACACTTTTCTCAGATGATAAACTTTGTCTTCCTTTCCTTCAATCATATATCCATCAGGTTGTTGGACATAAACCTCATCTTCCAAGTCACTATTAAGAAATGCTGACTTGACATCCAATTGATAAATTGGTAACTCCAATTGTGCTGCAAGGGCTAGAACAATTCGAATTGTTTCTATACGAACAACGGATGCAAATGTCTCGTTGAAATCAACCCCAGGTTGCTATGAGTATCCCTTTGCTACTAATCGAGCTTTGTGTTTTTGAATTGAGCCATCTTAATTCATTTTCAATTTGTACACCCATTTTACTCTGATCAAGTTTTTTCCTTCAACAAGATCCCATGTGTTATTCTTCTTGATACTAATCATTTCTTCATCCATCGCTTTTCTCCAAGTTTCTTCTTTTGCAACTTCTTCATAAAATTGTGGTTCGCCTACAAAAAAGGCTACATCACAAGATTCATAAATTTCCCTCAAACTTCACATCTTTGGGGCTGGACTTTCAGTGTCTGGAGAGGATTGGTCACGCTGCAGCAAAGAATCGGAGCTTGAACTTGTACTTGGTTGATCAGATGAACCTGATGGTATAGGTGCAGAAAAAAAAAGATTTTCAACACAATTTGTATTGTATACCTTTATGTGATATCAATGTGACCTTTATATTATATCATGTCACCTTTACGTACAAATATTCTGACCTTTATGTTCTTTTATATATTATATAAATGTCAAAATATTTGTACATAAAGACGACATGATATAACATAAAAGTCATATTGATATCATATAAAGGTATACAATACAAATTGTGCTGAAAATCTTCATTTTTTTTCTAAGTTACAGACATAAAAGTACAGATGTTTGTACATAAAGGTCACACATTTATAACATAAAGGTCAAGACAAAAATTTGGAAAAAAAAAATAAAAGAAAGAAATTTGCGGATCCGGGTCGGATTGACCCGGATTGCATTGATCTTAGATCCATGCATCTGGTGCACACGAGAGTTTTTGTGCAAAAATATAATATTTTCAAAGATTGAGATGGGTAACATTTTTTCCTTCTAATATGTAATTAGTTACAAATATACCTTATGTTGTATTTGAATGGAATGATTTAAAATTTAAGATTTAAAATGAATGTATTTCATCATAATATATTCAAAAATAATTCAAATTACTAAAAAATCAGTTCAAAATAAAAACAATTGATATCAAATTCATATTAATCAAAATGCACATAATATAATATGAGCTCCATTTAATATAATGAGAATCATCCAATCGAGTTCATATAAAAATCGTAAAAAATTATGTACCCCTGGTGCGTCCACACGCTCCCACGCACGGCCACACCATAGTTGTTCTATGTCATGCACAAACCTGATTATATACAGTGAATGTATCACACATTTACTCTTCAGATATCACACATTTACTTTTCAGGTATCACATATTTACCTTTAAGGTAATATGCAGAAACCGTGTTGTTTTTTTTTTTTTTTCTTCTTATTTCTCATTCTTCTTCTTAATCTATTTTCTTATCGATTTGTTATTCTTCTTATTTGTTTTGTACATTCTTCTTCTTATTCTTTGATAGGTAGAAAATAGGTGTATTTCATTGTGGATATATTTATGATTTTATAATCTTTTAGATAATTGAATACACCATTTTTGTACCTATATATGTTTTCGGTCCTCAATTACTTCATATATTATTTTCTAGATTATTTTAGAAGAATTGGAGAATTTTTGAGTCAAGAAAAATGAGCGCAATGAGACGTGGAGTTAATTGGGCTATTCTTGATTCAAGAAAACAACATGAAATTGAAGGAAATTAATAAGTGGGTCTGAGCCCATTTTATCAAGAAATTGGAGAAAAAGTACATATCTTATGTCCTTCTAATATGTAATTAGTTACAAAATACCTTAGTTACAAATATACCTTATGTATTTGAATGGAATGATTTGTATTAGAAAAAGTCCATATCTGTTGTATACTTTTAAGGTATCACACATTTACCTTTAAGAAAAAACCATGTTGATGGAATATAATTATTGAATGATTGTTGAAATTAATAATCAATCTTCATTATTGAGATTTTCATTGGATGCTACTTGCACTACTTTGAGAAAATTTTCATTGGATTTATCAATTGTGATGATTCTCATATCAATACAAAAGTTCAAGAAGATATATGTATATAGACTGCATAGGAAAATTATATCAATCATTTTTGTGAAAATTTGACTTGAAGAATTATGTTTTTACCTCCAAGGTACCACATATTTACCTATTTGGTATTACTTACATACATTATGATGTATTGCATACACACCTTTAAGGTATCAGTGTATACTCTTAATGTATCAGTTGTACACTCTTAAAGTTTCAATTGCTCATTTAATGAAGATATCAGTTGTATACTCTTAAAGTATTACATATTTACATTTAAGATATTAATGCTTATAGTATAATGTATTATATATTCACATTTTTAATGTATTAATGCTTATAGTATAATGTATTATATATGCGCACATGTTGGGAGATTTCTATGTAGGTTTTGATGAGACAATGTAACTTTGGATAGAAAGTTAGAGTACACATTCTCCACATTTTATAAGTGGGACATAGACCTATAAGCATATCTTTATGAATATAATAGTAGGTCTTTAGAAAGATAAAGAAAAATGTTTGGAACAGAACTTCAAGGAACACTTCATGTCCAAAGAAGAATCAAGCAATCAGAAGATCAAGAAGGTACATTGAAGACTGAACAGTTGATTGACAAAGAAAGCTAGTCGAGTCAGGAAGCTGACAATCAGATGTCAAGACAAGAAAGCTACTCTGTAACAGAAAGCTGTTTCACATCAAAAAACTGGCATCTAAGATATACAAAGCACTGAAGAACAAAACACCAAGCTGATAACTCCTGCTCGCTCATTTATCACTATATGAGGAATATACATTGAATGTTGTACGAGGAAAGTTGCTGACAAAGATCCGTTTGACTAAAGTAAAATGCCAGACCAATAATGAGATGCCACCTGGATGTGAGAGAAGAACTGCAACCAAGGAGTGACGCCATTAATGCAAATCAGACTAGGACAAACTTCTCCTCTCAGCTGTTCAGTCGCATTAATTGCAAAGATTTGGAAGATCAAATTTGAAATGGAACAAGGACAATGCCTTTCTTCAACGGATATTTTCCAAAGATCTATAAATAGAAGGATGAAGTGACCATGAAGACAACTGAAGCTTTGAAACATACATTGCAAAATCTCTCAAGTCTTTCATATTCAAACTCTTACTAAGCTCAGATACTCAACCTTCGAAGAAGTAGTCAATCTAACCAAGCATTCAAGCTATCAAGTTCAAGACTGACTTCATCACTACAGTTGAAGAAACCTTTATCTTTTAACCATTTGTGATATGATGCTAGGTTGTTTTAGGTGTACTTAGTTGAGAGGATAGTATCCTTGCTAAATGTGTAGTCTAAAAGTAGGCTACTTGTCCTTTGTGGGATTGCACCCTTTGTGGTTGTGGCCTTCGACTAGAATCTGGGATTCTAGTAGACGTAGCTTGTTAGGAAGAAGTTTGTAAAGCGAGGCTTGTAATTCGAACTGACCTAACGAAGTTCCTCCTTGTGAAAGAGTAGAGTGGACGTAGAAGGGTTATACCACCTTCGAACCACTATAAACCTTTGTGTGTTTATTACTTTGATATATCTGCTCCATTGCATACTATCTATATTTATCTTGCTGAGCATTTAATAAGCATCCTGCATAAAGTGTTTTGAAAAGAGCATACTTGCAAAGAAAACTGTTTTTCCAAAAGAAACCCTATCGTTGTTATTTAGCTGCATACTGAGAAAGCTGGGTCAGAAACCTGAATCAACATTCTGCCAGGTTTCTGATCAAGTCAGGTTGCTGTTTCTTTTAAAAATCAAGAACCTGTATCTCTGATTGTTTTTAAAGATCGAAAAATCAATAGAGGTTCATTCACCCCTCCTCTAAACCTCTGACCACTTGGGACCATCAACACATTTAATGTATTACATATTTACTTTTAAAGTATTAATGTTTATATTATAAGGTATTACATATGCATATTTAAGGTATTACATATTACCTTTAAGGTATTAATGCTTATAATATAATGTATTACATATTTACCTTATAAGGTATTAATGCTTATAATATAAAGTATTACATATGCACTTCTACTGTATTAATTGCTCATTCAGTGAAAGATATTAGTTGCAATTCTCTTAAGATATCCGTTGTATACTCTCAAGATATCAGTGTACTGTAGAGTGAGTTTCAGATTTTAAAATTTCAAATACACAAATTTTATTATCTTCTTCCCTAAAATTTCAGCAAATTATAGCAATATAATCTAGCAATATTAATAGTATTGGGATACACAAATTTGTGGTATAAAGATGAAAGCAACATCACAATTAACAACTCAAATTAAAGAGAGAGATGGCCTAGAATCTCTCTTATTTTCTAAACTTCCTTTTATATTTCCAACTAATTCAAAATCCACCCCAAAACTACATGTAAAGCTCTGACAACAAAATAGTATAGTAATTAGCCGCCATATCTTCGAGCTCCCACAACCCATTATCAACAAAAGCAAAAGGGAAAATTTCATCGGATTTTATCTCGACAATGTTGTAATTTGTGTTTTGAATTCTAAGCTCGTCATCGGAAGCTTCGAGAACATGTTTGATGACTGAGTTTACACCGTCGTCTTCTTCAGTGTGGTGGTGATGGGCCTGCTCCTGTCACGCCCCGTTTTCATACTAAAAAATATTAGAGTTTTTTTTATGAGCGTGCAGGAAGAAGGAAAAAAGAGACATACATTTTATAGGTTTTAGATATACCAAACGAATAAAGTTACGAAACAACGTTTGGAAATAGAAACTTTGGAAATAATGAAACATATACAATTTTACATGTTCGAATCATCGGTGTTTAGCCGAAATAAAACATTTGAAAAGCAAAACAACAGAAAAACATCAGAATCCAAAACATAGAAGAACAGTTTAACTTTTACAAACGATGTTTAAAGGGCAAAACCAGAAAGATAGAAAGGGAAAAAAGACATAGTTGATATGGTACCCCTCTCGCCATGCTTCTCATTTTTCATTGTTCCTTGTAGCGTGAATATACGTGGCAGTGAGTGCGTTGAATACACTCATGGGAGTAATTTCCGTATTTTGAAGTTATTAAGTAGTTAAACAAATTAAACATATATAAGTTCGGCAATTAGACGCAACACATATAATGCATAGCACATAAATGGTTCATTAACGGACATTCAATCCCATAGCGCTCATATCTGCAACGAGGGTGGGTACTCCCCGTTGACCCCAGGTGCGGGTACTCCCTGACTTATTTTATGGACCACTGTTATTCCGTAACATGTAAATAGACCTTCACCCCTTCAACATGAATGTGGACTTTCGTCTCTTCAGCATGAACATGGACCTTTGTCTTTTTACATAAATATGGACTTTCGTCTTTTCACAACATACTTATAATGCATACATGAGCACATTAATCACAACATATAATCACAACACGTAGGTTTCAATGATTTATTTAACATTAAGCTCACATGCATGCATTCGTTTATCATCATTCTACGTTAAATACAGAAACGTAAAGTTATTAGGGATTAGAAGTTACCCCCACCTTGTTCGGTGGTAATCCCTCGTGATACGTTGAATTCTAAGCTTTAAGATCTTTTCTTAACTCGAAAGCCTATACATGTAAATGAGGGTTTCTTAGATTCTCGTTATGATAAATACGTATACTTAAATAGAACTCTCTAGAAGAAGAAGCGTCGAAGGGAAGAATACGAAGAGAAAACTTGAAACTTGATCATAAGAATGAAGAAATAAGCTTGAAAGATTAAACATGCGATCATAAGGTGGAAGAAAAATGATTAGAATTTGAATAGAGGAAAAACGGGTTAAAACGAAAGAAAAACGAGCTTAAACGGAGTGTTTAAGGGTGCAAGAGTGTTTTCGTAAATTATGGAAAAATAATGACTTTGACCAGGGCATTTTTGTAAAATCAGAAGAGTCTTGGGACTTTTTTGATTATTCAAAACTTTTGGGGGTTAAAACAAAATTTTTGAAAGCTTGAGGGCTAAAACGGGATTTTAAAAAGCTGAGGGACCGAAACATAAATAAACTAAAAACCTGGGATTTGCAATTAGGTCCCTGAACCAATCAAATTTTCGGATGAAGTCCCTCCCCCAAACCCCTCAACCCCCATCGCCTATCTCCACCGCCAACCACACACACCGGTGACATCACGTCGCCGACAACCACCACAACACATACCGGCACATCCCGTGCCGGTCACCCACGCACACCACGACACACGGCGGCACTTTCAGCGCCGCCCCCTTCACACATACACAGGTCCCACCATCCCTTACGACGGCGGCTTCGACTCACCAGCGCCACCACTCACGGCGGTGCCTCTCACCTCTTCCACCCTCACCAACCCACCCAACATACACAAACCCATACACACACAGTCACACACGCATAAACACACACATCACAGAACACACACATGCAATAACCACCACGGCACCGCCCCCACCACCTTCAAACACATGACTCCGTACAACGAAGGCAGAGATCAGAGATAGAGAGAGTGAGAGAGAGCAGAGGTAGAGAGAGCGAGAGAGAGTAATAGAAGAGAGAGAAAAGAAGAGAGAGGAGAGAGAAAAGAGTTTGATTGGGTCTTCTCCAGCTGATTTCCGGTGGAGTCGGCATCGAATGAACGATCCGAGCCCGGATTCGTGATGGGCTCGGTGAGGGCTACGTTTCGACATAAAAATCGAACGAAATGGAGGAGGGAATGACGGCGGCGGCGACGGTCGGCCGGAAAGCGAGGAGAGAGAAGAGAGAGAGAAAAGAGAGAGAGAAAAGAGAGAAAAAATATCCACCTTTTTACTTTTCGATCGAAATATTACTTTTTCGTTTTGTTTCGTACTATATATACATATTTTCGATTTTTCGTATTCTTCGTGTTTTTGTCCACGAACCCTTAATGAGCCGTCCTTTAACGTTTTAACTTGCGGTTTCAACTACGATACCTTTGAGTTTCGTTTTACGATATCATTATTAAATTATAATCTATGCTTCTCGATTAATTAATTATGCATTATATCATTTTTCTGAAACACACATAATTAAATCAAACAATTAGGGGTTTAATTATTTAATTAGCCAATTATGCATCGTTTTATCTTAGGCGTTACAGCTCCTTCGCCATGGACGACAATGATTTAAAGTTGAGGGTGGTGGTGGAGGAGGAGAGTTCTTGCTGTTGAAGAAGAAGTGAAGAAGAGCAGAGTGATGGAGGAAGAGAAAAAAAAGAGAAGAAGAGGAGGAGAACAACAGAGAAGAAGAAGAAGAACGCAACGTGAAGAAGGAGAAAATTAGGGAGGAAAAAAAAATATAGATATATATATATATATAATAATTGAATGAGACGGGTCGGGTTGAGGACAAGAGATATATAAGTGTTACTTATAAAAATTTATCTAAAAGGAATATCGCATTACATTTCAAAGTAATTGTTTTCAAAACTATATTTTAGAGATAATTATTATATCGATTAATGTTTACTGTCCACATAGAAAGGAAATAAGTGTGGCAGAAATCACAACTAGTTTAGATTAGGAGTAGATTAAAGAAAAAAAAAGATGGTTAATTGAATGCGACGGTTTAAAGTCAAGATTACAAAAGAGGTTATTTATTAATCAGTGGAAAGTCCTATTTGATAAGGACAGCAAATATTAAGCGTAATCCAGACTGTATCTTATCTTATACCAATATAACTTAAATTTTAAAAAGTTTAGAATGTAATTAATGTGACATTATCAACGGCTCTTAACGTAATCACACCCCGATTACACCTCTCATTCTTAATCCCAATACGGCGTCGTAGCTTCAAAAAATACCACATAAGAAAAAGTAGAGAGAGAGAGAAACAGAGAATTAGTGGAGTCCACAAACTTTCTTCAGAAGTGAAGAAAAAAGAAGTGAAGTGGTCAATACTACCCCAACTCAAAAATCAATCGATTTGCAGTAGACATTCGAGTTAAAAGGAATTACTACTGAGGGATTAGGTTGCGATTTCATCAGTAATGGCGGCGTCGGCTTCTCGGTCGGAGAAATTTGCAGTATCTCCCAGTAGTGCTACAGCGATCGCACTATCCCCAAATTCAGGTTCAGCTAGGGTTTTGAAAACACCTTTAAGCGACGAAGCGATATGGAAGCGGCTGAAAGAGGCAGGGTTTGATGAAGAATCGATTAAACGCAGAGATAAGGCTGCGCTTATCGCTTATATTGGCAAACTTGAAGCAGAGGTCTTTTATCGGAACTTTTTTTTTTTTTTTAATAATTCAAATTAATTTGTTTTATGGCTTTAGGTGGACAGTTTTTGTGGTTCTGATGTTTTCTTGAATTCTCAGTTCGTACATTTATTATAACTTTTTTTTCCTTTGGTTGTCCTGTTGATCATTGTTGACGATGTTGTTGTCCTGTTGGTTGAGATGTAATTTTGAAGATATTGGGATTTAGGTTTGATGACATTATAATGTGATCTTAGTTAGAGTTTAAATTATTCATATCTTTCTTGTTCTGTTCTCAAACGATTAAGCACTGAGGTTTTTGTATTACAGCTTATTGTGTACTCATAAACTGATGTTTTATTTGAAAATGCTAATAGGCGGGAATTATTTCATTAATTTCTTTCTATATTGGCACTTTTCCTTAACTACGGATGAATATTAAGTGATCACTCTTTTTTGCGAATGAACGTGCAGGATGCTCTAATTTAATCCACAACACTTCCTACTTTTTTGCTTTCTTATGCTGTTGTCTATAATTTTCTTTGTTTTGATGTGGCTTGTGCTCTTATCGATTCAGATATATGACCACCAACATCACATGGGACTTCTCATTTTGGAAAGGAAGGAATGGCTGGCAAAGTATGATGAAGCCAAATCTGTGGCTGACTCTGCTGAGCTGAATATTAGGCGCCTGAGGGCTTCTCATCTCTCAGAATTGGCTGATGCCAAAAAACGAGAAGACTTTCTCAAGAAAGCTCTTGGCATTGAGAAAGAATGTGTTAAGAATGTAATGGCCTCCTTGTGTATACATTTCTGATCCTTTTCTTAGGTTATTGTGATGTGTGTGTAATTTGAATATTTGTGCAGATTGAGAAGACTTTGCATGAGATGCGTGCTGAACATGCAGAGGTGAAGGTCGCAGCCGATATTAAATTTGCTGAGGCAAAAAAGATGGTAGAAGATGCCCTCATGAAGTTGACAGAGGCTGAGGAGAAAATGCGTGCAGCAGAATCACTTGAAGCAGAGGCCACTAGATATCATCGAACTGCTGAAAGAAAGTTGCATGAAGTTGAAGAACGTGAAGATGACTTGAGGAGACGCGTAATGTCAACTAATTCTGAGTAAGTTCGAATTGATTATCTTACCTTTGTTTTGTCAAAATAGCTGGATGTCCATTGAATCCATTTTTACCTTCTTATGGGTGATAAGTTTTTCTGTTTTGTCTTATGTTAAGATTTTCCTCTAATATAGTAATATGAATGAGGGGTGCACAAGCCAGTGCTCTAGAAATGGATTAGTTCAACCAAGTATCCGGTTTTTATATGTATTTTCTGTAGCAAAGATTTTCTATTTTGTGGCTCTTTTTGATATCATTGAAAGCCCTACTTGTCTGAACTAACATAAAATAATAGTCTTGTCATTTTCCCTCTCTGTTCGGTTGGCCAAAGCTGGAGTTTTCTTCTGTTTTCTTTATATGCCTGTGTATGTTGACTTATTGCTGAAGTGATTGATAAAGTCTTATGTTTGTTAATATGTAGTTTTGAAGCTAAAGAGAGAGAAATTCAGCTTGAGAGACAATCATTGTCTGAAAGGCAAAGAGTTATGCAGCAGACACAAGAAAGGTTACTCGATGGGCAAGCTTTGCTGAATCAGAGAGAAGCGTACATTTTCAATAAAACACAAGAATTAAAGAGATTTGAGAAGGAGTTGGAGGACTTAAAGCTAAGTATGGATAAAGAACGTGTTGCCCTTAATGAAGAAAAAACTGTTCTAGAGCTAAAAGCAAGTTCTTTATCATCGAGAGAGGAGGTTAACTCAAAACTTCCTTTTACTTTTAGATGTTAATAAATTGATTTTTCATCATTATGTTGCATGTGCGATCTATTACTTGCTTTTATGTCTTGAACATAAGATCATTAATGCACTTCATTTTGTTTGGACACTTAGGCTGTTATTCAAAGAGAAAATGAATGCATCAAGAAGGAGAAAGAGGCACTTTTGTTGCAAGCTAAACTGAAGAACAAAGAATCTGTAAGTCTACTCTTGTAATGAACACAGTCAAAATGGTGTTTGGTTAAAATTATTGGAACTTGAAACTAAAGCCTAAAGCAGTCATAGTAAATATTGAGATTTTTGTATGTATATTTTCATCTGAAGTGTTGGTTGAATACTAGTATGAATGAGTGTTTTGTTTTGAATAACAAAAAAAAGAAACTTTGGGGTACAAGTTATATTATCATGTGAGCCAAAGAAATGCTGTGATTTACGATGTTATTGTCATTTTTTTTTTTTTGGGTGGGATATATTTACAGTCATGTTCTAGTATAATATCTGTTCAATTTTAATTATTTGATTTGTTTAATTTCAATTGATTTTATATGAAATAAAATCATATTTTGTATATTTTTAGATTATATTGCCTTGTGGTAACATTATATGTTTGCTTATACGTGCATATGCTTAATATTTGCATATATATACCGAAACATTTTTATAGGAGCATTGTTTATAGTACTGTAGCAGTACATAAATCAGTCATCTTAATTTAGATTGTCAACCATGTCATGCTATACTATTTGATGCCTCCAAGTGAACATTATAACCTCAAGGCTATCATTAAGTGACAAAGCTTACTTTGAAGCTTTCTATAATTGTAATTCAGGACCAGCCATTTTGATCAAGTTACCTCTTGATGCACTTGCAGGATAATGTTCAACAACTAATTTCTAATCATGAAGCTATTTTGGCAACGAAGAATAATGCCGTTGAGGTAGAACTAGAAATTAAGCGCAAATTGCTTGAAGATGAGAGTGATACCAAGAGGCGGGATTGGGAGTTAAGAGAATTAGACATAAAGCAACGAGAGGACTTCATCTCAGAAAAAGAACGTGAGTTGGATTCTGAATCAAGACGTCTTGAAGAAAAAGAGAAGGAATTGAATGACAGGTTAACTCTGGTTGAAGAGAAAGAAAAAAGTCTTTTGGCTGCAGAAGAAGACTTGAAATTGAAGAGAAGTTCTCTCAAACAAGAGAAAGAAGAGATCTCGAAAATGAAGCTTGACCTTCAAAAGTCTTTTAATTTGCTGGAACAGAAGACAGAGCACATCAATAATGCAGAAGAGAATGTTGATGCAATGAAGCGTGAAACAAATGATTTACTTGCACTTGAATTGAAACTGAAAGAAGAGATTGATATTGTTAGTGCTCAAAAACAGGAACTTGAGGCTGAGGCAGACCGATTGAAAGCAGAAAAGGAAAAATTTGAAGTTGAGTGGGAGTTGATTGATGAGAAAAGAGAAGAGCTGTTGAAAGAAGCAGCAAATATTGCTGAGGAGAGGTCATCCATCTCTAAGTTTGTAAAGGAGGAATATGAAAACTTGAGAACAGAAAAGAATAAAGCTAGGGACGACTATAAACGTGATCTGGAGTCACTCTCCCATGATAGAGAGACATTCCTCAAAGAAATTAAGCATGAAGAAACGAAGTTGCGCTGTATGATTGAGAAAGAACGTGCAGATATCTTGCTAGATATTGAGATGCAGAAGAAGGAGTTGGATAACTGTGTTGAGCAGAGACGTGACGAAATTGAGAATTACCTTGCAGAAAGAGAGAGGGAATTCGAGGAAGAAAAAAAGAAAGAACTTCAAAATATTAATTACCTCAAAAAAAGAGTAGGAGAGGAACTAGAACATGTAAGCTCTGAAATGAAGAGACTTGATGCTGAAAGAAGAGAGATAAATATGGATCGTGAAAGGAGGGACCAAGAATGGGCTGAGCTTGATAAGTGCATAGAAGAGCTTAAGGTGCAGAGAGAAAAATTGGAGAAACAAAGGGAATTACTAAGAGCTGATAGAGAGGAAATTCTTATTCAAATTGAAACTTTGAAGAAGTTAGAGGATTTAAAAGAAAGATTGGATTCTATTGCTGTTCATGAGATGCACAAATCCAACTTGCAGTCAAACAATCAGAAACCATCTGCTGAAAGATTCATGAATCATCAAAAAGAATTAGTTTTGGATCAGAATGGAGATGTTAACAATGGAGTTGGACACAAAGTGTCTAGTGGAAAAGAGTCTGATAAGTCTTCTCCTCTCTCTGCTCCTCTCTCGTGGCTCAAACGATGTGCTGATACACTTCTTGAGCAGAGACAGAGCAACAAAAAAAGGAGGAAAGAAAAAGATGTGAGGGACCATGAATCAGTGGATGCCAGCCCATGGTACCTTCCTTGAACTACTAAGTTCTTCATTGACTAACGTCTCATGGTGATGCTGTTGCACACGGTTTTTCCTTACAATTTCTTTTTCTTTTTTCCTTTTCTTTCTGCAGTTCACCTCAGAAGTCCTCGAGCATATCCAATATTCAAACTCCAGTTGGTGCACAGACCTCCGTATATATTAATAAAATCATCACGATTGAAGAAGTAACAACATTTGGTGCTGAAAGAGTCATGGGGGACAGTGAGGTATTTTCTGGTCATAATAATAATTATTTTAATGTGTAGTAGAAGTCTTTTTAGAGATGACTTGTTTCTAGCCTGCAATTTCTCAGAGTTTTATAGATATGATGCATGTGGAAAAAATGATTTCAACCTTATGGATATTATACTGTGTTTTAGTGTCTTTCATTTACACTTGATCATGTTCCTTCATTAGCACTAAAAGTAATTTTTCCTACTTTTCTGTTTCTTTTCGTCACACTGGTCCATATGTCTGAACTGCTGTTTTGTGATAAATTCTTTCTTACTTGAAGGTTTTGTCAAATCACATTATTTGTGCAGCCTTTTTTCCCTTCTGAGGTCTAGTAAGAACAAATAACTTATGTTTGATTAGTCCAATACCCTTGTAATTCACTGTTTAATCTCAGTTTTCATTCATATCACAGCTAAAGTATCCCTGGTGACTAATTTAATTATTAGATTGTGCATGTAGTCAGTGTAAATGTGTGATCCAAGAAAATGTTTGGTAGGATGATGATATTACACTTTCAAATTATTTCAAATATAAACATTGCAGACACCTTTTTTTTTTTTGTAGGCAGTGGAGTCTTGTTTGGCCGATGGGGTCATTGTAATCTGAATGCTGATGTGTTTGTCTTCTATAATCATCATATTTGCATGTTCCATACCATTTTAGAAGCTCAATTCTAGTTTATTATTGCAGGAAGCTGCATTGTTGCATGATAACAAAATCGAGAACAATGGTGATGTGGAATTGGAGGTTAATGGAAAGCTTTGATGCTATCACATGGATGTTATCTAATACTGCTTGTTTATCTCTGACATCTAGTTGACCTAGAATAGTTACTCTCTAAAAGTATGTACCTCTTCTCGCTCTTACTCTCGTGTCATTTATATGTTTTTATACTCATTAAAGTTTATCTTCAGGTGATGCATACCTTGGTTTGGATGATGATAAATGCTAACAGTGATTTATAGGTTTGGAAGGTGGCTTTTTCTCTTGTAGGCCCAAGTGTGTAAATGACCTTAGATAAGGTGGTATATAAATTTCTTTGTAAAATGCTTTTCTAATATGGTCATGTAGAGTGTGGTGGAGTTGTTATCTTTGTGGTTGGTTTTCATGTTGAGGAAACAGTATGTGTAAGGTGGTAGATTTGTCGTCACATCGTTTCTGGTTGTGTATTTTGAGTAAATATTGCTAGGTGGGTTGAAGATGGCTTATTTTGTGTGCTGCTTTTGATGTAAGAGAGATGATGATGTACCCTTGTGTTTTGTGTTTCCTTTGTGTATGATCATGTTTATTTTCTTGTGTTAGTGAATAGTAGGTGACATGATTTTTAGTTAAAAAACGGATGATAATAATAAGAGAAGAATAATCCCATCCCCTGAGTCATTGGCTTTATTGTAATTTAGCAATCTAAAAGTGAACATTGGAACTAATGATCAATGTACCTATCCGTCCTTTTCTTCCTTACCAAATATTGGATGTATTTTTGTTTTAAAGTGAGAATCATATGTGGTCTAAAGCATCCAAATCTGCAAGCATCATTGCAAAGCTTAGTGGCTTGGTGGAAATCTTTACTGCACTTTAATCTCTTATAGCTCAAAAACGTGTTTAAGCTGAGGCGTAAAGTGGTTGGTTGGTTTGTGAAAACTGAAAAGAATGTGTTTAGTGGCCGCTTTTCTAAGCCCATTGAAAATTGGAGATTTCGTCTATTTGTATATGAATCACTGTAACAACCGAGAAAATTGCAAAAAAAAAGAAAAAGATAATGTAAGGGTGTATGAATAATGAATCAGTTTTTGTAATTAGGCTGTATAGTTTTTTTTTTTTTTTTTGTAAATTTTGATTTTTTATCGGTGGCATTGTTAGAATTTTATGAAAATTTGCACAAATAGTCGCATAAGTATTGAGTTTTGACAATTTCAATCACATGGATCACTTTTTGCAATTAAACATATCGTCTATTTGAGGTCCACTTGCCACATAAAGACATTAAAATAATACCAGAAAATGAATTTTGGATACTCATATGAATGACATATGCAAAACCATCAATTTAGGATTAAAATTATAACATATTAAAAGTTTTGTTAATTCCCAAACTGATTCGTATAAAATTGCTAAAACTCTATAGTTTCAAGACCATATTTTCAATTTTCTCGTAACAAAACCAACAATTTAGGACTAAAATTGCAGAAGTTTAAAATTAGGGAACTTTATTACAAAATTGATTGATATATGACTGAAATTACAAAATCCCCGTAATCACTGGATCATTTTTGCAATTTCCCTGTAACAACCCAATTTTATATCCACTTACACTTTTCTTTGTGTACATAATGTACATAGTCAAAATTTTGGCCAATTACAATTTGCCACGAGTCAAAGTCCCGCAAATATTATCAAAATAAATAAATAAATTTAATTTGATAATTATCTCAAAGAAGTTGATGTATATCAAATTGTGAAGAATTCTAGAGCTATTAAAACTCTACTTCTACAAGTTATTAGAATCCTAAAGGTATCAGAACTCTACTTCCGGATAGGCATCAAATTATGATGGACCAATCAAATCGCTCCATTAGAATCCTAAACCTATCAGGATTCAACTTCTAATCCTATCAGGACTCTCCATCAACACCTATAAATAGGGGTCTGATTTTCATTATTCCACACATCAGAAGGCAACAAGAAGTGAAGGATTCAAGAGTTCTCCACCAGCAACGGCGGCGATCTTCGAGGCGATCTTCAAGCGGCGGCGATGATCTTCAAGCGGCGGCAGCGATCTTCGAAGCGATCTTCAAGCAACGACGACGATCTTCAAAGCGGCGACGGCAACGACAACGATCTTCAAGCAGCGACGAGGATCCTCAAAGCATATTTTTTTGGAAGCGTTTTGAAACTGCATTTGATTCAAATAAGGTGCTAAACCTTTGAATTCAAACAGTTTCTTTAGAAACTGTACCTGATTCGCATAAGGTGCTAAACCTTTGAATCAAACAGCTTTCTTTTCAAGTCAAGTTCAAGTCTCCAGCGGTCTTCGAGCGTTCTTCGACAACAACGAGGATCTCCACAACATTTTCGGAAGCATTTTTGAAACTGTATTTGATTCAAACAAGGTGCTAAACCTTTGAATTCAAACAGTTTCTTTAGAAATTGTACCTGATTCGTATAAGGTGCTAAACCTTTGAATCAAACAGCTTTCTTTACAAGTCAAGTCAACAAATCAAGGTGAAGGAAGTCAAGCGTGAAGAAGTCAAGGAAGTCAAAGCGCCAACAAGTCAAGGCCAAGAAGTCAAGTCAAGGAAGTTAACAAGTCAAGCGTGAAGAAGTCAAGGAAGTCAAAGCGCCAACAAGTCAAGGCCAAAAAGTCAAGTCAAGGAAGTCAACAAGTCAAGCGTGAAGAAGTCAACAAGTCAAGCGTGAAGAAGTCAAGGAAGTCAAGTCAACAAGTCAAGCGTGAAGAAGTCAAGGAAGTCAAGTCAACAAGTCAAGGTCAAGAAAGTCAAGCGTGAAGTCAAGTCAAGCTTTACGAAGTCAACTGTCAAGAAGTCTACTCAAAATATTGAAGAGAGGAATCAAGGGATCCAAGAGATTGAACCCAAACTTTATTTGATTCAAATCAATAAAAATAATTTGTGCAAATCTTTTGTGTTTATTTAAACGCAAAATTTGTTGTTACAAATTTTTGGCACGCCCAGTGGGACAATCTCTTCCTTTCATCTCTTCTCTCCACCAAGTTACTCACGATGTCTACACGCAAAACTTCATCAAAGTCTACTTCATCAACTTCTTCAAAAGACACAACCACGAGCTGCGGCGTCACCACAAGAAATATGTTGAAGCAATTGCAAGCAGCCCAAGAGATGGTTCCCACAAACCAAACAACTATTCCCGAAGAATCATTGACGCCCACTGATACAAATCAAGGTGAGGAAAATTCAAGTGATTCTACGTCGTCTACTCCCCGCTCGGCATCAAGTCAATCACACACAGCACCTGTAATGACTACAAATGCTACAACTTTGGAAGAGCAATTGGCTAGTATCATGAAAGCTATTGAGGGCCTTAGCAAACATGCTCAAGAACAAGATGCAAGAATATCTCTCCTAGTGAAGGACAAGGAAGGAGACGTAAGCATAGGACGAACAGTAGATGACCAAGTTGAAAAGCATAATGAAGTTGAGGCATCTGCGGGACAGCAAGTGAATGACAAAGGAAAATCACCAATCACCGAGGTACAAGTTTCATCTGATGGATTCATCCCGATGAGTCAACTAAGGGAGTTTGTCATGGGAACTATCCAAGATAGACTAGATGGGGGCTTTAAGTCATCAATGACTTATGCTAAACCATACACTGCAAAGATCGATAATTTAAGGATGCCATTGGGTTATCAACCTCCCAAATTTCAACAATTTGATGGAAAAGGCAATCCGAGACAACACGTGGCCCACTTCATAGAAACTTGTAATGATGCTGGGACTTATGGAGACCATATGGTAAAACAGTTTGTCCGTTCCTTAAAAGAAAATGCATTTGATTGGTACGTCGACTTAGAAGCAGATTCAATCGACAGTTGGGAGCAACTACAACAAATCTTTTTCAATCGCTTTTACAGTACCCGACGTACCGTGAGTATGTTGGAACTTACAAACTCACATCAATGGAAAGATGAACCTGTCATCGACTACATCAATCGTTGGATAAACTTAAGTTTAAATTGCAAAGATAAACTATCAGAGAGTTCAGCGATAGAGATGTGTATCCAAGGAATGGACTGGAGTCTACGATACATCCTTCAAGCAATTCAGCCTAAATCTTTTGAAGAGTTGGCTACCAAAGCTCATGACATGGAACTAAGCATCACTGCAAGGGGAGTCGAAGAGTCGCCAACCCAAGGATCCCGAAGATTCAAAGAAAAACAAGAAATGGGGCAAAAATTTTGTCAATCCGGAATCAATGGCAGTTAATGCAAGACCTATTAAGTTTCGAACTAAAACGACTAACAAAGTTGAGCCAAGAAAGAATGTAACCCAAGAGTGGGGGCAGAGAAAGCTGACTTTGAAAGAAATGCAGGCGAAACAATATCCTTTTCTTGACTCTGACGTCCAAGGGATCTTTGACGACTTGCTCAAATGTGATCTAATTGAACTGTCAGAAATGAAGCGACCAGAAGAAGCTGAACGAATTGATGATCCAAAATACTGTACATATCATCGATTGGTAGGACATACAATTCAGGATTGTTTTGTCTTCAAAGAAAAAGTGATGCAGTTGGCCCGAGAAGGAAAGATCACATTAGAAGAAGATAGCGCTACAACAAATCCTGTTTATGTTGCTGACATGCATGAAAAAACACTCTGCAATACAACGAGTGAATTAGATGATGATCTTCATAAAAATGAAGAAGATGACTATGCCACCGATGAGGATTGTGTCTCTGCAATAATTTTTACTGATGATGATTTGCAGCTTGGAAATAATTTCCACAACAGGCCATTGTTTATGACAGCATATACTCGCGAGCAAAGAGTAAACAAGATACTCATTGATGGAGGTTCTGCAGTCAACATCATGTCTTTGCGAACAATGAAGGAATTGGGGATTTCTGTAGAGGAACTCACAAACAACCGGCTGATGATCCAAGGATTCAACCAAGAAGGTCAAAGAGCTCTTGGAACAATCAGACTCGATTTATTGATGGGTGATATGGCTTCAACAACATTGTTCCATGTTATAGACTCTAGGACCTCATACAACATGCTCCTTGGCCGACCTTGGTTGCATGAAAATGGAGTGGTGCCTTCTACTTGACATCAATGTCTGAAATATCATAAAGATGGTGTTGTAAAAAATGGTTGTTGCTGATGATAAACCATTCACTGAAGCAGAGTCACATTTTGCTGATGCCAAGTATTACTTTGAGAGTGCGAAGACAGTCAAAGCCAAAGGAGAGCCAAAAAATGATCAAATCAAGATGAGTGAGTATGAGTCTTCAACAAAAATCGATAAGACTCTCTCAAATAATAAGTCATCTCCGGCCAGGGATGAGCCATTTGAAGGGCTAACATTGCCTCTGACTAAACTCGATGCAAAGAAGCCAACTTCACCACCCCTCAAAGGATTTGTTACCCCAAAGAAAGGAGCTAAAATAGAGCATGGAATGTTCTCAGGGCTTGAAATAGCTAAGTGTTACACTCCAAATGCTTTTAAACTCCTTGTTCGAGCTGGTTATGACCCGCGAGAGGACTCTACAAATGGAGAACTTCGCGCTCAAGTTATAAGCCAAGAAGGGCATGCGTTCAATGCTACCCGACAAATGTTGAAAGAGAGAGACCACACAGAACAAAAAACTAAAACTGGTTTGGGATACACATCACCAAGTCCTGTCCGCATAGCCATCAAAAGAGCTAGTGTTAATCACATTGTTGAAGGAGAAATGTCATCAACAGAAGATATATTTGCCAAAGATGGAAGAAAAGTCCAACGAGTATCTGTATTTGACAGACTTGGTACGACTAAGAAGATAGGTTACCAAAAGACGAACTTTGCTCGCAGGAAGAACAACAAATCGCAAGTGACTCAAAATTCGCGAAGCTTGATTCCATCTCGCATGAAAAGATGCACTAATTTGACTATATCATGCGGAAGAGTATTAAAGGCAAAGATGGAAACCATCATTTTTACAAAAATCCAGAATGATGAGGATGATAGAGAAAGTGTAGCTTCTTCTAACCACATCATCGGGGGCAATCACTATTTACAAGAGTGGGACATGGAATTAACACACCATATCGCTCTCAATGAAGATACCTCGATTGAAGATATTGGGATTGCTCCTCCTCAGCTCGAAGAAGGCGTAAAGGCCACGGTGGATGAATTAAAAGAAGTTAACTTGGGTGATGCTGACGAAACACGACCAATCTATATTAGTGCATCGCTGACCGATGAGGAAGAAAAGTCCTATATTGAAATGTTGCATGAATTCAAGGATGTGTTCGCATGGTCATACAAAGAAATGCCCGGAATAGATCCAAAGGAAGGTAGCTGTTCATCATCTAGCCATAAAGAAAGGAGCTCGTCCTGTAAAACAATCCCAACGTCGATTTCGGCCTGAGTTAATTCCCTTGATTGAAGCTGAAGTAAACAAGCTCATTGAAGTCGGATTCATCCGAGAAGTTAAGTACCCAACGTGGATATCTAGCATTGTTCCTGTGAGAAAGAAAAATGGGCAAATCAGAGTTTGTGTTGACTTTAGAGACTTGAACGTAGCATGCCCCAAAGATGATTTTCCACTACCAATCACTGAACTCATGATTGATGCCACCACAGGAAATGAAGCTTTGTCATTCATGGATGGATCATCCGGCTACAATCAAATACGTATGTCTCCGAAGGATGAAGAGTTGACGGCTTTCCGAACACCAAAAGGGATATACTGTTACAAGGTAATGCCTTTTGGGTTGAAGAATGCAGGTGCCACATATCAACGAGCAATGCAAAAGATTTTTGATGATATGCTCCATAAGAACGTTGAGTGCTATGTCGATGACTTGGTTGCGAAGTCCAAAAAGCGTCAAGATCACTTAAATGACTTGAGGAAGGTCTTCGAACGCCTTAGAAGATACCAATTAAGAATGAATCCTCTGAAGTGTGCATTTGGAGTAACATCGGGAAAATTTCTTGGATTCATAGTCCGTCACCAAGGAATAGAAATTGAACAAGCAAAGATTGATGCAATTCTAAAGATGCCTGAACCATGAAACATCCATGAACTCAAAAGTTTACAAGGAAGATTGGCGTATCTTCGAAGGTTCATTTCAAACCTAGCAGGACGATGTCAACCCTTTAGTAGACTTATGAAGAAAGACATGTTATTTGAATGGGATGAATCTTGTAGTAATGCTTTTAGAAGGATAAATGAGTACTTGATGAAACCCCCAGTGTTGGTCGCACCGATAGCTGGAAGACCTCTGATTCTCTACATCGCTGCTCAAGAGTGTTCTGTGGGAGCTCTGCTAGCTCAGGCAAATGATAATGACAAAGAGAACGCGTTATACTACCTCAGTAGAACAATGACGCCGAATGAGTTGAACTATTCGTCAATTGAGAAGATATGTTTAGCCCTCATCTTCGCAATTCATAAACTCAAGCACTACTTTCAAGCTCATACTGTCCACCTCGTCTCGAAAGCAAATCCATTGAAGTATGTCATGTCGAGACCTGTGCTTTCTGATAAACTTACAAGGTGGTACCTCCAGCTACAACAGTTTGAGATAATCTATGTCCCTCAAAAGGCGGTAAAATGACAAGTGTTAGCCGATTTCTTAGCCGACCACCCCATCCCAGCAGAGTGGGAATTATCTGATAACCTTCCCGATGAAGACGTCTTCGCTATCGAAGTATCTCCACCATGGAAGATGTATTTTGATGGAGCATCCCATAGAGAAGGGGCTGGTGCTGGAGTTGTATTCATAACACCTGATGGAGAAGTGTTTCCATACTCTTTCACTTTGACAGAAAATTGCTCTAACAATGTAGCAGAGTATCAGGCCCTTATTCTTGGATTGGAAATGACAATGGAAAATAAACGATTGCATCTCAAAGTTTACGGGGATTCCAAGTTAGTAATCAACCAACTTCTTGGAGAGTATGAAGTCAGGAAACCTGAATTACTCCCGTATGTCAGCTATGCACGAAGAATTATTGAATACCTTGGAGGCGTAGAGTTGGGACATGTACCAAGAAAAGATAATAAACAAGCTGACGCATTGGCTAAGCTCGCTTCAACAATAGCCATGCCTAAAAATGAAATACATATTCCAATATGTAAAAGTTGGGTCATACCGCCAATCTTTGAAGACGAAGCTGATATAGAAGAAGGAAACTACATTTTCGAAGTATTTGAAGTCGAGGAAGAGGATTGACGTCAATCTTTCATTGATTATTTGAGTCATGGGAAGTTGCCAGAAGATCCACGACAAAGAGTAGATGTTCGACGACGTGCTGGCCGTTTCATCTATTTCAAAGGCACACTCTATAGACGTTCTTTTGACGGAGTCTTCCTACGATGCTTAAATGATAAAGAAGCACGACAAGCTATGGAAGAGGCCCATTTTGGGATTTGTGGTGCTCATCAATCGGGCCCAAAATTACATTTTCGTATAAAGAGAATGGGCTACTACTGGCCGAGTATGATGAAAGACTGCATGGACTACGCACAAAGGTGTCGAGCTTGTCAGTTTCATGCTAATCTTATCCATCAACCGCCAGAGCCATTACACCCTACAGTTGCCTCCTGGCCATTTGATGCGTGGGGGCTAGATGTGGTTGGACCAATGACAAAGTCTTCCGGTGGTCACCTATACATTTTGGCTGCAACAGATTATTTCTCCAAGTGGGCTGAAGTCGTACCTCTCAAGGAGGTAAAGAAAGAAAATGTGGCTGATTTTATCCGCCTCAACATTATCTATCGCTATGGAGTCCCTCGATATATCATCACCGATAATGGGAAACCTTTTAGCAACAGTTTGATAGATAAATTATGTCAGAAGTTTGATTTCAAGCAAAGGAAGTCTTCAATGTACTACGCCGCTGCTAATGGCCTTGCTGAGGCATTCAACAAAATCCTTTGTAATTTGTTGAAAAAGGTGGTTGCGAAATCAAAACGTGACTGGCATGAGAGAATTGAAGAAGCTTTATGGGCATATAGGACTACCTACCGAACACCTACCCAAACAACTCCGTATTCATTGGTATATGGCGTGGAAGCCGTTCTACCTCTTGAGCAACAAATTCCGTCATTAAGGATAGCAATGCAAGAAGGACTCACTGAAGAAGAAAATGCACGATTACGCCTTGAGGAGTTAGAAGCTCTTGATGAAAAAAGATTAGAAGCGCAATAAAGACTTGAGTGCTATCAAGCTCGTATGTCAAAAGCATTCAACAAAAAGGTGCGAGCACGATCCTTCCAAGTAGGAGACTTGGTACTTGCCGTAAGAAGACCAATCATCACCACACACCGAACTGGAAATAAGTTTACATCAAAGTGGGATGGCCCGTATGTTGTGAAAGAAGTCTACACCAATGGCGCCTATAAGTTGATATCTGAAGATAGAGTACGAATTGGCCCGATCAATGGGAGGTTTCTGAAGCGCTATTATCCCTGGAAAAAAAAAAAAAACTCCTCGACGCACGAGCTTAAACTGTATGTTACTCCTGGCCCGCAAGAGTATAAACTGTGTACGACGCCCCTCCAAAAAGAAAACACTAAGTGTGAATTCGAACTACGTTATGACTTGATCCTCTTTACGGAGGTACATAGGCAGCTTAGATATTCTCTAAGTCCAGTTATAAAATGTGTTTTCACTTTTTCAATTGTTGAAAAAAAAAAAAGTTCCAAATTCAAATTGAAGAACTCCTTGACATGAGTATAAACTATCTATCAAATTCAAGTTCAAGCTAAATAGACTATTCATATGCTTCTCAAAGTTTCAAAAAAAGAGTTCGAGACTCGTCCACTCCAAAAAACGTCGCTGTGAACAAGTCTCGAGGGGGCATTTGTAGATAGTCAAAATTTTGGCCAATTACAATTTGCCATGTGTCAAAGTCCCGCAGATATTATCAAAATAAATAAATAAATTTAATTTGATAATTATCTCAAAGAAGTTGATGTATATCAAATTGTGAAGAATTCTAGAGCTATTAAAACTCTACTTCTACAAGTTATTAGAATCCTAAAGGTATCAGAACTCTACTTCCGGATAGGCATCAAATTATGATGGACCAATCAAATCGCTCCATTAGAATCCTAAACCTATCAGGATTCAACTTCTAATCCTATCAGGACTCTCCATCAACACCTATAAATAGGGGTCTGATTTTCATTATTCCACACATCAGAAGGCAACAAGAAGTGAAGGATTCAAGAGTTCTCCACCAGCAACGGCGGCGATCTTCGAGGCGATCTTCAAGCGGCGGCGACGATCTTCAAGCGGCGGCAGCGATCTTCGAAGCGATCTTCAAGCAACGACGATGATCTTCAAAGCGGCGACGGCAACGGCAGCGATCTTCAAGCAGCGACGAGGATCCTCAAAGCATATTTTTTTGGAAGCGTTTTGAAACTGCATTTGATTCAAATAAGGTGCTAAACCTTTGAATTCAAACAGTTTCTTTAGAAACTGTACCTGATTCGCATAAGGTGCTAAACCTTTGAATCAAGCAGCTTTCTTTTCAAGTCAAGTTCAAGTCTCCAGCGGTCTTCGAGCGTTCTTCGACAACAACGAGGATCTCCACAACATTTTCGGAAGCATTTTTGAAACTGTATTTGATTCAAACAAGGTGCTAAACCTTTGAATTCAAACAGTTTCTTTAGAAATTGTACCTGATTCGTATAAGGTGCTAAACCTTTGAATCAAACAGCTTTCTTTACAAGTCAAGTCAACAAGTCAAGGTGAAGGAAGTCAAGCGTGAAAAAGTCAAGGAAGTCAAAGCGCCAACAAGTCAAGACCAAGAAGTCAAGTCAAGGAAGTCAACAAGTCAAGCGTGAAGAAGTCAAGGAAGTCAAAGCGCCAACAAGTCAAGGCCAAAAAGTCAAGTCAAGGAAGTCAACAAGTCAAGCGTGAAGAAGTCAAGGAAGTCAAAGCGCCAACAAGTCAAGGCCAAAAAGTCAAGTCAAGGAAGTCAACAAGTCAAGCGTGAAGAAGTCAAGGAAGTCAAGTCAACAAGTCAAGCGTGAAGAAGTCAAGGAAGTCAAGTCAACAAGTCAAGGTCAAGGAAGTCAAGCGTGAAGTCAAGTCAAGTTTTACGAAGTCAACTGTCAAGAAGTCTACTCAAAATATTGAAGAGAGGAATCAAGGGATCCAAGAGATTGAACCCAAACTTTATTTGATTCAAATCAATAAAAATAATTTGTGCAAATCTTTTGTGTTTATTTAAACGCAAAATTTGTTGTTACACATAATTATTGTTAGGTTCATATTCTTCAACATTCACACTGACCAACTTTCCCCTAGAATAAAATAAAATAAAAATAGAGAACCATTCACGATAGTTTATTTTATTTATCTTAAAAAAGACTACACTTTGACAATCTTGGACTACCAAAATCAACAGTTATTGCTGTAAGAAAACTAAGTTAGGAGGCTTCAATTTCACTCTTATTGTCTGACTCAAAAATTATTCGAAGCCACCAATGGAGGTGAGTGCTGCTTCTAATTTGCATTACTGTGTGTGTGTCTATATATATATATATATATATATATATATCTTGTTTACAGTGTTACATTTTAATTAGTTTGTTGTCAGATATTATAATTGCAATATATTTAATTCTGATGTTACGTGAAATATTTAATCTCTTACCCTTATAAAGTAATAGAATATGGGGAATTGAAAATAAAAGGAGTTGAACATTTCTCATTTATATTATGCTTTCAACTAATGATTGCAAATTTTCGTGTTAAAATATGATCATTTGCACCTGTGCTTGATTGCTACAATGCTCTATATATATTAGACCATTTTAAGATATATCTCGATTTTCAGTGGATCAAAGTTTACTCTACCAATTTATTTCATAACTACATCTCCATATTAAAAGAGAGATACTCCTTTTCATAATGAAACCGTAAAATTCATCTTGTATTTATAATCGAATATTATCTTACCGTATATTATCATGAATTTTTTAATAAATATCACGACAACAATTAAGATTTCAAAAGGTACTCCACCTCAAAGCCCGTTTAAAAAATTTCCATGCTATCTCATGAGGTATTATAAGTCATAAAATGTGTATCTTATACATTTGAAAATGTCAATTATAGTTTTTCTTTTATTTTCATTTAATTAAAGATATATTATATATTTTGTGAGCCTACACAAGACTCCCAGATGAGTAAGATCAATACTAGTGAGTCAGCTAATTTTTAATTCAAAACCCTAATTTCAAGGTCTCGTATCGACCTAACTAGCCCAGTCCAATTTCAATCTCATGGGCCGATCTTTAGTTGGGTTAGAGTATGGGCCGTTCTTATGGACCGCTATCCTTTACGATAAAGATAAATCACGAAGAATTAAATTGAAATTAAAGTTATTGTTTTACAAAATAAAAGAAGATTTGTCGATTGGGGAAGACCCGAATATTAAAAAGAGAAAAAAGGATTAATAACTACGGAATCCAAAATTTGCTCTTGATATTTATTTTTATTTTACCAATTGCATCTTCTGAGATCTTTTTTTTTTTTTTTTAAATAAATATATACGCTTGTGAGTATCTATGGTACCTAAGATGAACTTATACTTCTAAAATATATTAGAATCTTTTTATAAATAAATCAAACCTAAAAAAATATTCCTTTTATAATATTGTAACAACAGTCAAATTTCAAATATACCCAGTTGATATTTAATATTTTTCATTAGTGCAATAAAAATTTGGGACCGAATAAATCTATGAATTAAAAGAAGTTTTAATTAATAGATAAATTAGTTTATAAATTCAAAGAGTAAATGTATGAAGTTTAATAAATACATTCAACTGAATATAAACTCTCAATGCTTTAAATTTACGCTATATTAACAGGAGATTTATTTTTATCACAAAATTAGTTTTATATTTATTCAATGAATTAGATTGTAACTCAGTAATATTCTGACTAAATGAAAGGTACATAAAATATGTATAAGCATGACTCTAAATAGGCCTTTCTCTGACAACGAGTTTAATTTTAACTATAACTGCAGGAATAATTTAGAGACGGAATTTATTTATTAGGGATCCAAGAAATTTATGATACAATAAAGATTACTATTAAATAATCAAATACATTTTTTTGTTGGTATGACCGTGACACATTAAAAACCTTGAAATATTAATCTTCTGTGCAAGCTTTTATTTATACTCCTTTTGACCTTTTGAGTAAATAATCAATGCATTTGCAAATAATAATGAGCTATTAGAACTTATGACCACATAATACATTAATGGATTCCAACTTATGGCCACTAATTTTAGAACCTCAATAGTCAATCCTACCACTTAAATAGACATGCGAACTGTTTCAAAAAAAATTAAAATTAAAATGCAATAAAAATAATAACAGTAAAAATATAAATTATTTCTTAAATTCTATTTTCTTAGTCCCATATATATGAGTTACTGAATTTTCATAAAGATTAAGAAAATCATAGAAAAAGACAATTATACAAATTAATTTCCTATTATGTTTATATAATGAGCATCATACTCTCCTATATTACTCCTATTTAATGATATATATGCAATATGGATGTATTAGAAATAATTTAAATGTTATTAGTTTTATTTTTCTAAATTTCTCCTTAATAAACCCAAATCCTGAGCCAATCCAAACCAAATATTGAATCGGATTTGATATATGAATAACAACGTACAATCGCATTTTTATGTTGCAAACTCATATATTTTAAAGACAAAGTCTTGGGTGAGTCTGTCTCACGGATCTCATTCTGTGAGACGGGTCGGGTCGGGTTGAACGTAAAAATTATGTAATATTTTTATATATATGAGGTAATACTTTTATGTGTATCATGTAATAATTTTTCAAAATATCACCACGTAATACTTTTATGTGTATTATGTGATACTTTTTGAAAGTATCACATGATATACATAAAAGTATTACATGGTACACTTAAAAGTATTACATTATGAAGTATCACATGATATACATAAAAGTATTACATGGTATACTTAAAAGTATTACATTATGAAGTATCACATGATATACATAAAAATATTACATGGTACACTTAAAAGTATTACATTATGAAGTATCACATGATATACATAAAAATATTACATTATGAAATATCACATGATATACATAAAAGTATTACATAGTACACATAAAAATATTATGTTATGAGAATAAAACATGATGTGGTACTTTTATGAATATCATGTAATACTTTTTGAAAATATCACCATCTAATACTTTTATGTATATCATATAATACTTTTTGAAAATATCACATAATAACTATAAAAGTATCATGTAATATTTTCATGTATATGAGGTAATACTTTTATGTGTATTATGTAATACTTTTAAGTTAACGGTATTGACCGACCATTGACTAACGTTGACCGTTGACCTTTAATCTTTGACCGTTGACTTTTTGACTTTGACCTTTGACCGGGTCGGATTGACCCGTCTCACGGACATTCCGTGAGACGGTCTCATACAAGACCCATTGTATTTTAAAATCCTTTTAGTGAGAAATATATATATATATATATATATATATATATATATATATATATATATATATACACACTCATTGTTTTTGGGAGACACTTGTCAAAGAAGAAGAACCGGCCACATACAGATATGGAGAGCGGCGCCGCCTTTGCTGGGCTACACTCCCACCACCACCACCACCTTCTTCCCGGCCCCGCCCGCTCCGCCATTAAACTTCTCTCTCCTCTTTCCACCGATTATAAACTTCTCTCTCCTCACTCCCTCTCTCTCCAGGTACTCGCTTTCTGCTACGCCATCCCCCGCATTCTCTGTAATGGGGGTTTGCCCCTTTTGCAATCTGTATTGGATTTCTTTCGATTTTAATTTTATCCTGTGATTTTGCCTTTGCATGTTTGTACGGATACTTGTTTGTTTGTGTTGCGTTGAATGTTAATTGTGTGTTTCTGCAGAAGCAATCGCGTTTTGGTAATCACAGCAATAGCAATGGTCATTCGCTTCGAGTGGCTTCGCCTGCTAGGTATCTTCTATTGATTACTTCACGAATATGACTGTTTGTTTTTACTTCATTTTGAATTTATGGATTTGGGTTTGTTTTATGTCTGATTTTGGCAGCAATGTGGCAGTAGAATTAGCGGATATTGATTGGGAGAATCTTGGTTTTGGGTTCATGCCCACTGATTATATGTATAGCATGAAGTGTTCCCAAGGGGAAACCTTTTCTAAAGGTGAGTTGCAGCGATTTGGGAACATTGAGTTGAGCCCATCTGCGGGTATTTTGAATTATGGCCAGGTTAGTTTTTTTGTGTTCGATTTTTTTTTTTTTAATTTTAGTATATTTGATGTAATATGCTCAGTTCTTGATTTGTGATTGTTCAGACAATGTGTAATTTTCTTGATTAATTTGCAGGGATTGTTTGAAGGCTTAAAAGCTTATAGAAAGCATGATGGTAGTATCTTACTATTTCGCCCTGAAGAAAATGCAACACGACTTAGGGAGGGTGCGGAACGCATGTGCATGCCTGCTCCAACTGTGGAGCAGTTTGTTGAGGCTGTAAAAGCCACTGTTTTAGCAAATAAAAAATGGGTAGTGTTTCATTTACTATTGTAGTTGGAGATTTTATAGTTGGCTTTTAGTTGTTTTGTTTATATTGTGATGTTGTTTTTCTATTTAATGCCAATTTCAGATTCCTCCACCAGGAAAAGGTTCTTTATATATAAGGCCACTGCTTATGGGCAGTGGAGCTGTTCTAGGTCTTGCACCAGCTCCTGAGTACACCTTTTTGATTTATGTTTCTCCAGTGGGCAACTATTTCAAGGTAGTGTTACTTACATTATCAACTTTATCAAATTATATGTCTCTTTTTTGTGCATTGAGGAATATGATTCTGAATGTGCTCTTTTCTTGTGTATGAGTTGTGACAATAAGATTTCAATAATAGTGCATAACTTTCCATTCATTAGGAATATTCACTGTCTTTTTTTACTTAGGCACACCTCTAAGTGAATATTCTGTATTTGGCTATGTACCCTTACTATTTAAGGCATATACTTTCATTTAGCTGATAGGTACACACTATTGAAGGATATTGTAGGTGCAAATATTTTGTCTATGTTTGTCAATATCATCTGCATATTCTAATATTATATATACACTCTCATATACATCTCATATACAACATTTGTTTCTCTGGCACTATCATGTATCTTGGAGCTGATTTTTTTTGTTTTTTTTCAAACACTCTACAGGAAGGTTTGGCTCCAATAAATTTAATAGTTGAGACAGAGATGCATCGAGCAACCCCTGGTGGTACTGGAGGAGTGAAGACCATTGGAAATTATGCTGCAGTATGTGATTTTTGTGTCATAATTTTGTTATATTGGTTGTTATTTATTTGTCTATTTGTTAAGTGCCTGAAATAAAGGATCCTCTAAAGTGACTTTCTGTCAGTTGTTATTCCAGTTAAGTTAGTCGGTTCTCTTTGAATACTTAATATACTAAATTAAGTTCCACTTTTGATGCTTTGTTATCCAATTCTAATACAAGGGTTCAGATAGGAAATCTTGCTTAGTCTCTTATTTATTTAGTTGGGTTTGTTTCTGCTTTCTGAGCACAGTTTAGATTATGGAATTGTGGTTAATAACGTGAATCTTCTTCTGAACTCTGATTTTTTATTCTAAATATTGTTTATGCTGTGAATCCTTGTATCTTTTAAACTATCACTAATAGGTCCTACGAGCGCAGAGTGCTGCAAAAGCAAAAGGCTTTTCTGATGTTCTCTATTTAGACAGTACTCACAAAAAATACTTGGAAGAAGTCTCCTCCTGTAATGTGTTTCTTGTAAAGGTATGGTATCTTCTAATTAGCAACATGAGTTCAATGCATTTTACCAATTTCCATACTTAGATACTTTTCATAATTTTAGTCGTGTTCCCAGTTCTTTGCTTTCACTTCTTTTTGTATTTTTCTCATTTCGTAATTGTTGGGAGTGTATCTGTTCATTTAATAATTGCATTTTCTCCTCAATAGTACAATGTTAAACATTTTACTGGGACATAACACATTTCTTTCTAAGTAAAAATGTCTTCTTTGAGGTCATACTTAACCTTATATGATCAATCTATGGTTTTGGAAGTTGAATAATGTTATTAAATTTCAGGCATTGACTGTAAATGCAAGTCTTTAGTATATTAACCCAATTTAACTCGTACAATTTCAGCACTTTTCAGATGCAAATAGTTCTGATAAGTGCTTATTGAGTTGCACATACTTGTCGTACACTAATTGTGTATAAACAGGATCATTTAGGAGTCTGCTGTATAACTTAGTGATCTCATCTATAAGGCTTTTTGCTCCCTTGTTTGTGATTCTTCACATTTTGCTTGTCTTTCAATTCATCCATATGTTAATTTTGTTCAATCATCAAAACTTGGAATCTAATCTTGAACTGAATCACTGAACACTCAGGGCAATGTGATATCAACTCCTGCAATAAAAGGGACCATCCTACCTGGCATCACGCGAAAGAGCATACTTGATGTTGCTCGTAGTCAAGGATTTCAGGTATGTTAGTAAGTTTTTTGAGTTTCAGAAGATCCTGAATATCTTTTGGGTTTTGCTCATATGCTTTAATTTACACTTGGAGACCCCTGTTAATGGTTTAATTCAGACGCCCATATTTGCTTTATGACTATGCTGATAATACACATTGGTCATTGGGCATCCATCAAATAACAATGCATATTAAAAGAAGGCATGCCAGGTCTTCTGTTTATGAATGTCATATTGGTGAATTTCTTCATTAAATAACTGCAACATCTTTGGTTTTTCATGGACGGCTATTTTGAGGTTGCATTATGCTTGAGACTTGTTTGGATGAGCTCAGATGTCATATGAGTTTGAGTCCGCTTTTATGTTCAATGGATGAGCAATTCTTTTTCTCTGCAAGACATATTATTAGTTTCAATAATCACACTTTCTTATAAGTGACATTACTAGTCATAAATTTTTTTATTTTTTATATTAGTATTATTATTTATTTATTTATTTTTGTGATGTTTAGATTGAGGAACGCTTGGTGACAGTGGATGATTTGCTTGATGCTGATGAAGTCTTTTGTACGGGAACTGCAGTCGTGGTTTCACCTGTTGGCAGTATAACCTATCTTGACAAAAGGTGATTTCTGTACCTGCAGTTAATTGTTATTCTGGTTTGAATTTGAATCCTGTTGACTTTCCAAAACTTTTTTCGTTTTTATCCTTGTGTTTCTCTTACTACCATTTATTTCGGGGATAGAGTGGGGTTCTAAGAGCTTATGCACGATATATTGTGATTGAACTTGGGAGTATGTTCATTAACATGTGGAAAACAATTTTTTACTAGTCGATCTATTACTGGGAACATCCTTTGTTTAAAATTATTCATTCTTCATCCATTTAATCATGTCCTTGGTGCATGGTCTATATGTGAAACACTTTTTACCAACTATACATAAAATTAGCATATTCTAATGAAGGAGATTAATAGCCTGAATTCCTAATCTCTCTAATTTATGAAATTGTCTTGTTTTGTGGATATTCCTTCATCTCATTTCTGATAATGGACAAGTCTAGTCTTAAAATTCTCTATTTTCCTTCGAGTGGTTGATGATTGCATCTAAGTATCCACAAAGATACTCGGTTGTTTGAAATGATGAAATGTGGATCGAAGCTTGTCTTTTATCTGAAAGGCCCCTATAAGATCCAACATATTTGTGGTCACCTCTTATGTTGATGAATGCAACGTGCTTTTATTACAGTGTTGTGATTGATACATATATTATTTTTGTTGCAGAGTAACTTATGGTGGAAATGATGGAGTTGGCTGCGTGTCAGAACAACTCTATTCCGCACTTACGAGCCTGCAAATGGGGTTAACTGAGGATAAAATGGGTTGGATAGTTGAGCTCAATTAAGCTTCATCATTAGTTGTTTTCATGTTTATGTTTTGAGTTTTGTGGAAATTTGACTTTATCAGGGAGAAAGCTCTGGTTGTAGGATTGATTGAAACGACATCGTGTTGTAATTTGCAGTCTTATTTATCTTGAATCTTATGGTTTGAACAACGTTTTTGCTGTATAATTTTCTGCTCTCTCCAACACTTTTGGATGTAGATCTATTTTTGTGTTAGGATTATCAAATAAAAATCATGTCGGTTGGACATGAGAAAGATTGTTGAAGTAAAATAATGGAATGCAAGATGAAACTTCAAATTGAAATAAATGATTTAATTTCTATTGGGAAGCCTAAAAACAAATCTGTTTGGGTTCAATATGAAGATTGGTGGCACAAAAATTACAACTTTCAAAATTATTAATTTTTATCTATTTAAGTCCAACAGATTATTTTAATTTTACTAACTACAAGAAAATGTCGTTAAATAGTTAAAATGTCCCAAAAAAAAAAAAAAATCTTGCTTGAAAAGAATATAACTTCAGTGGTCAAAATGAATTTCTTTTCTTTCCCATTAAAAAAAAGAATTTGCCATTAATCAAACTCATAAATTTATAATTAGGTTCTAAATGGGAGAATGAGGAGGTGTGAACCAGCAGAAATTATTAGGAAATCATTGATCTACTTTTGCAAAACCTTTTAGCCATAACTACTCTTTTACAATTACAATCTGATAATAATATATTCTAATCGCCAGTCCCTTTTTACCAATAATCAAGTGATGAAGAAAAATGCCTGGAGAAGAAAAGTTGCAGATTTTAATTATAAACAAATTGTTTTTTCAAAAGCCAGTGGGAGAAATTAGACAGAAATATTGCACTAGCAAAAAGGGGTATGAACAGCAGAAGAAAATTTCACTTTTGGCAGTTTTAGTTGAGATCAAAAGTTTTTCCTCTTAAGTCAATGGAGCTGGGTTTTAGTTTCCATAGCGTAGACTTCTCAACTTCAATCTCAAATTTTATTTAATTATTACATGATTGTGCATAGTAAAAAGATTAGTGATTACACAACTGCTCTTATTTTTTAATATTTAATAAAGATATTAAAGCTCTTATAAAAAATAGATGAAACATATAAGACTATTTGTACTTTTATAATAGTGTAGCTAAATATATACATTAATTTCCTCTTATAACAATGCACAATTAATATAATAATAATTTTAAAAAGGCACTAATTAAACAAAATATTAACTCATAATGTATATGCATCTAGATGCATGCATATCTAATCAATAGTTTTGACATAAAATCATACGCAATATCAGGACAATTTAGATTTTTTATAAAAATATACACCTGGCATTTTCAACATAACTATATTTAAAAAACATGTCTACAGAAAGTGTATATATGTGTGTGTATGTCGTGATTTCTATAGTCATATATTCTTACATCATCAGTTGAGAAGCAAAAATGGGAAGAGCTCCTTGCTGTGATAAAGCCAACGTGAAGAGAGGGCCTTGGTCCTCTGAAGAAGACACCAAGCTCAAATCACACATTCACAAACATGGCATTGGTGGCAATTGGATTTCTTTGCCTCAAAAAATAGGTATTTAATTCTTAAACAATTAATTAATTAGCTCTTTCTAAATTATCAACTGATTAAATATTATAAATGATTAGGTCTAAAGAGATGTGGAAAGAGTTGTCGTCTTAGATGGTTGAATTATCTAAGGCCAAACATCAAGCATGGAGGGTTTACTGAGGATGAAGATAACTTAATCTGCACCCTCTATATAACCATTGGAAGCAGGTACTTAATTGTACATTAATTAATATATATGTTTAGTAATAACGTTTTGATTAATCAATTTGTGATTGTGAAGATGGTCTATCATGGCAGCACAGTTACCTGGAAGAACAGACAATGACATAAAGAACTACTGGAATACAAAGCTCAAGAAGAAGCTTTTAGGGCAACAACAATCTTGCAAGAATTCAAGGACCATTCATCACAACTATTCATTCAATAACGACATCACTTTGCCTGTTCAAAATTGGTCGCACCAAGCATTAAATTTTGGTTGTGATCATACACTACCTGCAGATCACTTGAATTCTGATGTTTCTTGTGTTCAATTATATGATCAACAAATACGCAAGGATCAAGGGTTGGAAAACGATATCCAAATCGATGATCTTCCACCGTTGGATGAAATGTATGGTAGCATGCCACAGCCGTTGGATGGAGTCAATAGCAGCACCAATAGTTCATTTTCATTGGATAATATAAGCTGGGGAGATATCAGATATTATGGATACAAGTAATTGTATTGTTTATCCTGAGTCTGCTATGACTAATATGAAGTTTGTCATCAAGAAATACCACAATATTGTACATTTTTTGATGAGCCTAGGTTACTAGGTTATTCTTAATAACTCATTTTCTAGGCATGTCGGAAATTCAGTACTATTCCAAGTCTATTCCACAGGGAATTACTTTTGTTGTTTTACTATCACTTTGATTTCATTAATTATTAAGTGAAACTATTTCGTTATATCTCTTTTTAATAAGTATAGTTTTACAAGAAATTAAAAAAAGGAAATGTAGAGGATCCAAATCCGTTGAAATGGTCAATTTGTGGATATTTCTTTCCACAATTAAAGTTTTTTTTTTTTGGTGAAGTATCCATGAAAATGGATGAAATAAAGTAGAAAAAGACGCTTGCTTTTTAGAGGTATTTTGGGCAGAAGTTGTTAGGTGTTAGCAAGTTGAGCATCCAAAAATGGTGGTATGTTTATGTTTATATTGTTATGTATGGAATTAGTGTAAGAAAAAGTAAAAAGGGTATATATTGATTACTAGGGACAAGAATTGAGTACCTCATCATCCACTCTTAATATTAACTGCATATACGTTGTTTAACTTTTAGGATTCTTTGATTAGTGCAATGTTTTTCGCTTGTTTTCAATTGATTATGTGTTACCTTCAAATGTGGTAACCTCATCGCCTAAATTGACTGTGTTTAACTTTTGTTTTTTATTGTAATATTTTTTCCAGCTTCATTTTGGTTAATTGTACATTAGATACAAGTATGATAAAGACTAATCAAAATGAAACGACCTAGCTAATTCCATTACTACGAGATGTAGTAGTACGACCTGTGTTTTGGATATGGACTGATGTAAAATGACTCAATTCTATTGATATGAAATATGTGGTACGAAATAAAATGAAAAAAATGCCGATTTTGGCTAAAAGTGAATGAATTATGACTCGTAACCCTAGTTAAATTCCAAGTGTTGGCACTACAATTAACAGCTCCATAACATAAAGTACTTGTGCATTGAACACGAGATTGAAATACGATAGAGAATAGAGAATTCATAATCTCTGTTAATTTGGACAAGTTCTTGGAAAGTCATGAAAATAGAAAGGTTTGGATTGAAAAACGTAATTAAATGTTGGAAAAAATGATCTAATTTTTGTGTGTTTGTAATAAAAATGAGGTCTTGCCCAGTCAATTATGGGTCATCTTTGCAACAGAAAGAAAGAAATTAGAAATCAGAAAGTGAATTCTACGTACAAAAGGCATATCTTTTTTACTCAAGTTCAGATATTCTATTTGAATCATTCAAAGTTGTGCTGCAACGTTTCAAAGAATTTACTTTCTTATCCTAAATATTATAGTTTATTGTAGAATGTTCATCCCTATTAATTGACTATTCACTATCCAAGATGAAAAATGGCTTAATATCAAAAGTTCATTTGTGGCGTTTTTCTTTTATTTTTCTTTTCTTATGTTTCTTAAATTTTTATTGTGTGTTTGTGAAACATAATTTTCTCTAATAACTTTTAGGCCCTATTCTACTGTTTAAAATGGGTTCCTGAATTTGTAGAAAAGGGCTTCTAATTAATGTCAATATTAAGCACTAAGCTCATATAAAAATACACTCCTTTGAAAAAAAAAATTCAGGGAAGAGGGTTTGGTTTTCTTGGTAATTCAAACTATCTGATAGCACATATAAATTTATAAATAAATTCAATAGTAATTTTATGCCTTGGGATTTGAGTTTATTGACTCTTATATGAAAATGAAAATTTACATAGACGTGGCTCATATGGAATTATTTTATTGAAGTGAAAATCATTAATATACACTTTGAACAAGTTATCTTTACGCTAATGGAGGTGAGGTGTATTGTTGATTAACTCTTTACCCCATATGGGCCAATTTCAGTTGTATATCTAATCCAATCGATACAATCCATTGGGCCCTTAATTAGCCCAAACCTAAATTCCTCTTCCTTCCTGTTTCTTTAAAGCCCAATACATTTCTTTGCATCAAAATATATAGATTATTTATATAATTCATTTTAGCATATTATTTCGTCCAGTCATTTTTTTTTCTCAACTTCAAACTTGAAAATTAAAAGAAAAAGAATTTATCTAAAATATTAAACTAAATAGCTTCCCCTATATTTGATTTAATTAACACTTATAAACTCGATTTGATTGATTCACAGAAACTCACGCATGGTTTTTAGACTTCATTGATGAACATAGTCAAACTTAATATAGTGTTAAAATCGGGTTCAATTAATTTACACCCATACTATTATGTCAAGTAAAAAACAAAGAGCAGCGCACATAGGTTGAACGTGGGGAATCAAATGCCACCAAGATTCCAGACAAAGCTAAATCTATAATTCTTTCTCTTTAATAAATAAATTTGTAAAAGAAGTAGGGGAAAAATAAATAAGAAAATAAATGAAGAAGAAATATACTCCTTCAATCCCTTTTTAAGTGTTTTTAGATGATCGGAATATGATAAGGAATCCTGCATTTTCTTTTTTGGGAATTAACTTGATTTAAAAAAAAAAACTTTTTGATTAGTTAAATGTATTATAATCAAAATTTTATATTCTTTAATTTAGAAAAAAATTATAAATCGACACTTAAATAATGAGATTGAAGAAGTATTAGATAATGGCATAAAGCAAAGAATGATAAGAAAGTGAGATAGGCACATCTCCGAGAGATATTGCAAGCGGAATCCACGGGATCTCCTGACTACCATTCAAAAATGAAAAGAAGAATGATCTATATAAAATATTAATTAGTAGCATTTGAAACTGGATAGTTGGAATCTTAGATAAATATATTGATATCTAAAAGGCATGTTATGTTTGGTACTTTTGGTTTAACAAAATACTAGCATGGTCTAAAGTACTATTGGAAATTGAGTGGCTGAGTTTAAAGGTGAACATCGGGTTCGAAAAATCGGAACCGAATCATGGTCTACGGTTTAGAAAAAAATTGACCTTGAATGGCTGATTTAGAGGTGTCTATCCGATTCGAAATCGGAATCATAACCGTGATTATACGATTCGGCTTTGGTTCGGGATAATTTTAAACCAGGTAACTGGTGGTTCGAATCGGTGGTGTAACCATCGGTTTATCTGTTTTCTTTTAAAATAAAATTATATTTTATATAAATAATATTATGTATTTATGTTATTTTACTTTTTAATTTTTAGTTGTATTGATTATTATTATTAATTTATATTATAAGTTGTAATTCTTTAGGTTTATGGTTTGTATTTAGTTGTATTTAAGTTGTACTTTCTAATGATTTTGAATTTGTAACTTGTTGGTCTCAAGTGGTCAGGGTTTAGAGGGGGTGAATGAACCTCTATCAATTTTTCGTTTTAAAACTTTTTCTATAAGCAAATTACTGATTCTACAGAGAATGTAGTAACCTCTCGATTCAGTAAACTGGCAGTATGTTGTTTCAGGTTACTGACTCGGTTATCATAGTATGCAGCGGAATCATAAAGATAGAGTTTCACTTTGAAAAACAGTTTTCTTTTCACAAATATGATTTTGTCAGAATCCTTTGACCAGTATGCTTATGACAAATGTAGCAAGATAGATATAAAATAATGTAATGCAACAAGTAATCAAAAGCAGTAAACACACAAGGGTTTATAGTAGTTCGAAGTTGGTGTAATCCTTCTACGTCTATTCTACTCCTTCACACATGAGGAACTTTGTTAGGTCAGTTTACTTTACAAGACTCAGCTTTACAAACCTCTTCCTATCAAGTTTAACCTACTAGAATCACAAGATTCCTAGGCCACTTTCCACACAGGGTACAATATCTCACATAGAGAAAATAGTCTACACAAGACTAAATACTTAGCGAAGATCTAATCCTTCCAACTAAGGACACCAAACTAAAACAACCTAACACACATCAAATGGTAAAAAGTATATGTTGGTTCTTCAACTGGTGTAACTTTGAAGTCAGCCTTGAACTTGAAAGCTCGAATGCTTTGGTAGACTGCTTCAAAAGGTTAAGTGACTGAACTTAAAAAGCTTGAGAATAGCTTGAGAGTTTGATAGCTTAAGAAAATAATCAGTTATTCATTTGTCTTCACAGTCACTCCATCCTTCTATTTATATCATGAGAAAAATGTCTGTTGAAGAGAGACATTGTCCTTGTTGCAATTCATATTGATCTTCAAATTTTCGTAATAAATATGTTTGGAAAAATTGGGATGTAGAACATGTCCTACTCTGATCCGCATTAATGGCACCATACTTCGGTTACAGTACTTTTGCAGAGCCGCGGTCCAGGTGACATCACCTCATTGGCTCGGCACTAACTTCTATCTATTGGTAACTTAGACAGAAACCAAACCTCTTACTGCATTCAGCATATTCCTTGTACTGCAATGAATAAGATAAAAGAACTTACAGCTTGCTGCTCAGGTTGCAGTAGCTGTTTTCTGTTCTGCGCCAGCTTTCTGTTTCAGAACAACTTCTTATTCCCGAAACCTGCAGTCAGCATCCTGACTTACGTCTTCTTTCTGATCTGCGTCTGCTACCTGATTCTAAACAGCTTCCTGTTCCAGAGTCCTGCAGTCAGCTTCCTGACCTACGATAGCTTCCTGATTTTGAACAACATCCTATTCCAGAATCCTGCAGTCAGCTTCCAGTTTTCTCTTACATCCTTTTGTTTGCTGTTTACTGATCCAGCTTTCTGATCCTGGTTTCCACTTCAACTTATTGACTTTCCTTGCTGAAAATCAGTCTTTGAAACATTTTCATCTCCATAATCCTACTAACATCAGAATTCTATATATTTCTGATTTTTACATCTATACAAATCACAACTTAGAAAGATGAACTTATTAAGCTAAAATCCACTTATAAAACGTGGAAAATGGGTACTCTAACTTCCTATCCAAAGTTACATTGTCTCATCAAAACCTAACGGAAATATCCCAACAATAACTTGTAAGTTGTAATGTTGTATTGTTGAAAGTTGTAAAATGTAAGTTCTAATTTTTAATTTATATCAAATTATTAACTCAATTTTTTTTATTTTGCAATATATGAATAATTGTAATATTTATATGCAAATTTAATTTTAAAAAAATAAAAAATTTAGAAAAAAAAAGAAAACAAATCGCTCAAACATGAATCGAAACCGGAATCCCTACAATTCGGTTCCAGTTTGGCCCCCCACGGTTTCCTGAATGGGTGGTTTCGAACTGGAACTGACAGTTCAAATCATTTAGCACCTGTGAGATTTGGGCCATATTGGGTCGCACTCTTGGCAACCCAAGATAGAGTTACCAAGACTCATCGGCTCAAAGCCCAGCTCTATTTAAGTGGTTCATCAATCTAAACCTAACTCTTTCCATTCTCTCTCCTTGCGGCGCCTTTTCCTCTCTCTCCTGTCTCCGATTCGAACCCCAGTGATTTCGTCATGTCTTGTTCTCCTTTCCATGCTCTATCCGTGTTCTAGAGCTATTTAAAGGGGGAATCGGAGAGGGGTTACACAGTGGGAAAATCTGAGTGCTTATTTCTGTTCTGTCTCATATATCTTTTGTGGGTTTCCTGCGAGATTCGAAGGAGGTTAGAGTTTGTTTGAGCTTTCTCAGTCGAGGGTCTTGGACTGTATGTGACCTCTTGGTGCTACCGCCAGATTCTCGGTGTTTCTGTGTGTTTGAACAAAGGCTTTGTAGGAATTGAACCGAACAACACAGACCTATGTGTTGGCGCAGTGATCTCGATGATATCTGATCTTTTTTTAGTTTTTTTTTTTTTTTGTCTTTCTGTAATAGTTGATAGCTATGATGTATGAAGCTTTTGCTTTAATCTCTGGATCCTAGCCCTACAGTGGTATCAGAGCACTGTGTGGGGGCAATCCGAAGTTTGCTCGGTGCAATCAGGTATATTGGCTATCCCTATCTTTTTTCTTTTTTTGGTAAGATCCTGTGAGATCTCTTTATGAGTTTGTTGGGCTGTGTGCTGGTATAGGTCTAGGGTTTTCTGTGTATACCTTGACCTTGATCGATGTGCTTTCTCTTTCCGCTGTATATCTCTCTATCTGGTCCCCCGCCAAACTCACCTTGTCCGGTCTGTTTAGTGACTCTGGAATCTGGGCTGAGGGGGTTGACTGGGCTCTGTGTGCTCCTTATTTTTGGGGTCTCTGTGTCTTCTACTCTGTGTGTTTTTTCTGTGATCTGTGAAGATGAATGTTCTATTTGTTGCTCATTTTGATGGAAAATGTGATTTTGCTATTTGGCAATAAAAGATGAAGGGTGTTCTAGTCCAACAAAAGTGTTTTAAGGTTATATCACAGAACTATGATGATAAAACATCAAAAGAAACTAAACATGATCTTGATGAACTTGTTTATTCTCTTATAATTCTGAACTTTTCTGACTCTGTGATTAGAAAGCTAGGTAAGCATGATTCTGCTGAGTCTCTGTGGAACAAACTTGAGGAATTTTATACTGAAATTTCTCTGTCATCTAAAATGTTCTTGTTGGAAAAATTCTTCAGATTTAAGCTTGATCTTCATAAAGATATTGATGAGAACCTTGATGTGTTTACTAAATTGGTTCAAGATATTAAGTTAACTGGAGATAAGAACATTGATGATTACACCCCTATAGTGCTGCTTAATACTATACCTGATTCATATAGTGATGTAAAATCTGCTATAAAATATAGTAGAGATAAAGTGACATTGGATACAGTTATAAATGGCTTAAAGAGTAAGGAATTGAATCTTAAAAACAGTAGAGGTAATAGGTTTATGAGTGATGTTAATCATGTAAGAGGAAAACCTAGGACCAACCCTCAGAATAAGCAACTTCCTAATGCTTAGAATAAGCCTAATCAGAATCCTAACCCAAACCAGAACCAGAATCAAAATTGAAAAATGGATGGTTTCAAACCAAGACCTAATAACAAGAAGTGCTATAACTGTGGTAAACCAGAGGACATTATGCTAATAGATGCACTGAACCTAAAAAGAAAAGGCCTCATAATAATCAACCCAATCAAGCTAATAATGTTGCTGATAACTTGGGTGATGTTTTTATGATATCTGATGCTGATTCTGTGAACTCTGTGTTTGATGATCTAAGTGAAAAAATTTGGTTATTGGATTCTGTATGCACCAATCACATGACACCTCACATTCATATGTTTTCATCCTGTGTGGAATTGAAAAATGGAACTGTTACTATGGCTGATAGCAGCCAAAGACATGTGCTTGGTATTAGAACTGTGAATCTAAAGTTTGATGATGGCTATGTGCTAACCTTAAAAAATATGAGACATGTTCCTAAGTTATGCAGTAATTTAATGTCATGTGCTGCTCTGGAAGATTTTGGTTTTAAAGGAGAATGAGGAAATGGAAAAATAAATATATTAAAAAATGGATCAATGATGTTTAATGCTAAAAGATCCCATAACATGTATGTTGCATGTGTTGAACCTGTGTTGCATGTGAATTCTATTCAGAATAATATATCTAATCTTTGGCATAAAAGACTTCGACATATAAATAACAAAGGACTGGGAATATTACATAAGAATAATTACTTGTGTGGTGATTCTGTCACTAATGTGCCTATGTGTGATTCATGCATTATAGGTAAGCAACCCAAGTTAAAATTTCCTGAATCCCCCTCCCCTAGTTCCTCAAAATGTTCTGATATTCTTGAATATATTCATGCTGATGTTTGGGGTCCTACATCAGTTCCTACACCTAGTGAGAACAGATATTTCTTGTCTGTTATTAATGATTTCTCCAGAAAAGTGTTTGTTTTCTTGCTTAAACAAAAATCTGATGTGATTGATAAATTTAGAGCATGGAAAATCTTAATTGAAAATCAAACTAGAAAGAAAATAAAGATATTAAGAACAGACAATGGAACTGAGTTCTGTAACCATGAGTTTAATGCTTTGTGTGCTGAATCTGGTATTAAGAGACACAAAACTGTTGTGCATACACCTCAATAAAATGGCATTGCTGAAAGAATGAATAGAACTCTTCTAGATAAGGTAAGACCTATGTTGTGTACTTCTGGTCTGCCTAAAGTATTTTGGGATGAAGCTATCTTAACTGCTGCATATCTTGTTATTAGATGCCCCTCTGTGCCCCTAAATGGGGATTTACCTGAATCTGTGTAGTGTGGTAAACCTGTGGATCTGTCAAATTTGAGTGTTTGGTTGTACTGCTTTTGTACATAATAGTTCTGATAAATTGGAACCAAGATCTGTAAAAGGTGTGTTCCTGGGATATCCTGATGGTGTAAAAGGTTATAGATGCTGGATTAAAGATGAACATGGTTTTAAAACTTTAATTAACAAGAATGTTGTGTTTAATGAATCTGAATTTCCATGTCTACCTGCACTTACTCCTATTATTTCAAATTCTGCTCCAAATGAGGTGGAGCCATCTTATATTGGTCATAATGAATCTCCTGTGAAATCTCCTAAATATTATAGTGAACCTTCTATGTCTCAATCGGATAACCTAAGTGAATATCTGCTTGCAAGAGATAGAACTAGAAGGAACATTAGGAGACCTCAGCATCTTGATGATTTTGATCTTGCATCATTTGTGTTTAATGTGTTTGAAAGTCTGGATGGAAATGAACCTAAGACATATAACCAGGCTATACAATCTACTGAGTCTGCTAAATGGATCAATGATATGAATGATGAAATGAAATCTTTGCATGTTAACAATACTTGGTCTCTTGTGCCCAAACCTGCTAAGTGCTCTCTTGTTGACTGTAAATGGTTGTTTAAAATCAAGCATGAAACTGACTCAGTAAGATATAAGGCAAGATTAGTTGCTAAAGGTTTCACATAAAAAGAAGGTGTTGATTACAGTGATATATTTGCTCCTGTTGTTAAGTTTACTACTGTGAGAATCTTGCTTGTTTTGTCTGCTCATCATAACTGGGAATTGAAACAAATGGATGTTAAAACTGCTTTTTTACATGGTGATCTTGATAAGCAGATATTTATGAAACAACCTGAGGGTTTTGTTGATAAAAAGCATCCTGTTTATGTATGCCTGTTGAAGAAATCTCTGTATGGTCTCAAACAATCTCCCAGACAATGGAATAAGAAATTTGATGCTTGCATGATATCTCTCAGCTTTAAAAGAAGCTCTTATGATCCATGCTTATATTTTAAAGAAGATGTTCATAACCCTATGTTCTTAGTGATTTATGTTAATGATATACTCTTAGCCAGTCCTTCCTTAAATACTATTGATCATGTCTCTAAATGTCTAAGTGACAATTTTGATATGAAGTTTTTGGGTGATGTTAAACGAATTCTGGGTATGGACATTGTTAGAGATAGAAAAACTGGCTCCTTGTTTCTTAATCAGTACCTATATATGCAAAAGATCCTTGAAAAATTCTCTATGCTTGATGCTAAACTTGTATCTGTACCTCTTACTGCTTATTTCTTGTTAAGTAAAGATCAGTCTCCCAAGACTGATCTTGAAATATCTGATATGTCCTCTGTGTCTCATGCTAGTGCTATTGGATCTATTATGTATTTCATGGTGAGTACTAGACCTGATATTGCATATGCTATGAGTTGTTTGAGCAGATTTATGTCTAATCCAGGTTTGCCTCATTGGGAGACTGTAAAATGGCTTCTAAGGTATTTAAAAGGAACTGCAAAAACAGGAATTGAATTTGGAAAATCTGAAAAATGCATAAATCTATGTGGCTATGTGGATTCAAACTTTGTTAATGATAAGATAATAGAAAATCTACAACTTCTTATGTGTTTATTTTATATGGTGCATCCATAAGTTGGAAATCCCAACTGCAAAACATTGTTGCTCTCTCTACTACGGAATCTGAATACATTGCAGCTACTGAGACAATAAAACAAGCCATATGACTTAAAGGCTTGTTGTCTGAAATTGGCTTTCTAAATGAAAAAATTATTGTATACTCTGACAGCCAATCAGGTATTCAACTCTGTAAGAATCCTGTCTTCCATGACAGAACTAGGCACATTGATGTAAAGTACCACTTCATAAGGGATGTTGTGGAAAAAAGATGCATTGATTTGGAGAAAATCCCTTCTGAATTCAATCCTGCCGATATGGGAACTAAGTGTCTCCCTACTGAGAAGTTCAGATCCTGTATGAGGATTTTGAACTTGTCATCTGACCCTTGATATGTGTTTCCTTAGTTTGAGCAATCTGTGTGATTGTCTCTTTAAGCTCTGTGCTTCCTATGTGAATGTTTCTTCCTGCCCCTAAACTTGGTGTTGTTTTCTGTTGCAGGTAAGAAAAGATATCGGTGATGATGACCCCTAGCCCTTTTTTTATGTTCACTAGACACCCCAATCTGGTCCAATGTGGAGAGTGTGAGATTTGGGCCATATTGGGCCGTACTCTTAGCAGCTCAAGATAGAGTTACCAAGGTTCATGTCTTCTCGGCCCAAAGCCCAGCTCTATTTAAGTGGTTCATCAACCTAAACCTAACTTTTTCCCTTCTCTCTCCTTGCGGCGCCTCTCCCTCTCTCTCCTGTCTCCGATTCGAACCCTAGTGATTTCGCCATGTCTTGTTCTCCTTTCCATGCTCTATCCGTGTTCTGGAGCTATTTAAAGGGGGAATCGGAGAGGGGTTACACAGTGGGAAAATCTGAGTGTTTATTCCTGTTCTGTCTCATATATCCTACTTTGTGGGTTTCCTGCAAGATTCGAAGGAGGTTAGGGTTTGTTTGGGCTTTCTTAGTCGAGGGTCTTGGACTGTGTGTGTGATCTCTTGGTGCTACCGTTAGATTCTCGGTGTTTCTGTGTGTTTGAACAAAGGCTTTGTGGGGACTGAACCGAACAACACAGACCTGTGTGTTGGTGCAGTGATCTCGGTGATATCTAATCTTTTCTTCTTTGTTTTTCTTTCTTTTCTTTTGCCTTTCTGTAATAGTTGATAGCTATGATGTATGAAGCTTTTGCTTCAATCTCTGGATCCTAGCCCTACAGCACCTCTAGCTGAGTTAATGAGTTTGACAAAACTTTTCGATGCGAACAAAATGAATTGAGCCAACTATATATACTTCTTGCTCTACTGCTCCATTGGGAGTTACTCAACGCATTGTTTGACGTAGAATAAACGGTGGATTTGTTTCTATCTTTTGTTGTAAATAATCGAATGAATTAAGAATATGATTTTCTCCATACAAAAATACTATTTTAATATATGACAAGTTTTCAACATAATCGTATTGAGTAACAAATTAATTGAGAATTTGTTGAAATTTTTAGAGGAGATTCATGGCTTGTTGGGCAGTTGAGGGGTGGGGATCGGATTTTGATCACTGTATTATTGGATATGATTAGCACAACCATAATCAATTTAATTCTCGCATATTTGTCTGTGCAGTTTTGTTCAAGAATGTGTTACAAACAATCTAACGGTTGGATCTTGTTGAAATTTGGACACAACATTTTAAATACATGCATGTTTATTTTCAACAAGTAGAGATCATTTCCTGCTTTCTATCATCAATAAATGGCCACATTAAATCACAAGGAAAAACAAGACTTGGATCTTTTCATTTTAATTTCTTTTCTTCATTATTTTTTGGTTTAAGTGTCCTAATTAATTTACTGGGCTTCTAGATTTTTTTTTTGTTTAGAGTTTTAGTAGAATTCTACCCTTTGGTTTCGGTCGCAGTCCTACTATAGATAGGGGGTTATATTCAAGTACTAATTTTAGAAACTAAACACCCGATTTTTAGTTTTAATTATGTTTTTCTTCATCCTATATTTATCTTTAAAATTTATTTTACATTCGATAAATTTAGATAATAAGCATATGTAATTGGTATTTGATACTCTATTCGTAGTTGACACATATACAATTATTTCAGTACAAGAAAAAAATCAAACACTTGCAAATTCAAATAAGTAATAGAAAAACGTGAAATTAAAAGACTGACATATAAGAGAAGATTAATTTGTCATCCTTAGACCATCTCACATGGAATTTATTCAAAGTTAAAGAACGATGGTCCAAAGAGTTAGAAGAAATTGAAATTATCATGGGTATGGGGAGTGGGTCATGGTTATGTAATAGATAGAGAGACAAGACATAATGTTGATATGGCCATTGAAGCTAGCATACCAGGTTGTTTCTTCAATCCAACATGGGTGGGGTGTGAGACCCGACCCATTTACTGCTTCACACTAATTGGCACATTATCATTATTTATATTTTGCAGGTGTTCTATGTTCTCTTTACACCATGTGACTCATGTGAATCCCACATGAACTCCATACCCATTCTTTCTATACTGTCACTTCCTGCCTTCATCTCTTCATTTTTTCAATTTTTGATGTTAATACTATATAAGTCTTTTATTATGGGTTTTTACTAAATCTTATGTTTCACACGGCCTATCATATATTCTTTCTTGCTATATAAATTTGATTGTCTGAGTTTTAATTTTTATATTGTTATTGGACGGTACCGTTGGAAATATCAAATTTATAGAGTTTTCATGTGTCAAATTAAATATGTATAGTTGTTTTAAATAGGCTCAATTAAGTGATCTACTACATCTTAAATTATAGACTTATTTGAATATCAAAATATTCATAGGCTTTATATGTAGATACCATTTGATGATTTTCAATTCGTTGAGGGATCAAATTGAAAATAAAGAAAACTTATTGTTATAAGTTAGGGTTATAGTCCCTAAATATCAGTATTCTCATCTCATGTTGTATATTCTCTCTATGAAAGGGTGTAGAAGGGTGAAACTGATAGTTTGGTAAATTATACCATCTTTTTTGGTTAATCATCGTAGAATTTAGGATTTTGAATTTTTCATGCTGAAACATGTTTATATAATGTGATTAAAACATGTTATTTGGTTTAATTATTTCCTAACATATACTTCTTAAAATATGTAGTAAGATTTCAGAAGATTTATGAGATATAATAGAAGATGTCGTGTTTAGAATGTTTGACAAAACATACATAATTTATAAATATACTATAATTAAGGTTGTCTTACAGAGTGGGAGAGAGAGTGTAATTTAAAAAATCTTACACAATTTAGCGTCTCTGAAGATTGATCAACCCTTTTTTTTAATTTAGACATATCAATAGTAAAATCCATGAATATATTCATGATTATAAAGTTCCAAAATCAAATACATTGTACACTAAAACAATCTCCTATGATAAAAATGCAAATTTTCATTTTACAAATTAAAGTATATGAAATAAAGTCGTGCCTCATGTTCAGACAAACAACGGAATCAAGTCAAGCTGGTAAAGAAAAAAAAAACTCTCGGGAATATATATTCAATTAAACATCAAGTTTCATCTGTAGCTATATATATTTTAATAAGTTCAAAGTCTAAAGAAAATTGTTAAAATTTAGAGTTGTTGTCAACTAATCATGTGGAGATCTCGTCAACAAGCTAACTAACTAGCTTATGTTATATTCTAATCATATTAATTAATAATAAGCATATAAACCTTGTATCAACTGTATTTAATTTAATTTATTCGAATTAAGAAACAGTGGTTCATGATCATTATGTCCTATTTATTTAATTTGAAGTAACTCGTATCATTAAAATTCAAATTATATCACCCTTCCTTACTGATAAAACAAGATTTTTTTTAACTAGTTGTCAAGTTCGTATGACCTAGTCAAGAAGAGCATATTTGATAAAAACCGCTAAAAATTATAAAACTTAACTCATAACTCAAAAAACATTATATTTTCTACAATTAGCTGAATTTGTAGGTGTGATTATGAGTGGTCGCAAGTACATTAGCAAATATATTGATTTATCTTTTCTTATCACTATTTTTATTGTAACAAAAGTTTTATTTATTTAATTTTTTTTGGAGAGAGAGAATTAAAGAAAATTATGACCCGAATAAGGTGCATCAAAGATCTCTATTTAGAAAAGCACATGGATATGGTCAAATTATAACATGGGGCACGAGACAGAAATTCGAAGTTTATATTATAGTTGGATGGAGTTAAATTAGTTGAGGATACCAAATCCCTCATATCACATGCCACTGGATTAGGATATCAACCGCGTACCATGATAATAATTTATTTATGATTGCAAACTATCAATTATATAAATGATTGATGCTCATTATTTATATCCCGACTTGTAACGACCCGATACTTGAATTAGATTTTGGAGAGCAATTATTGTCAAATAATTCTGAAAATATTTTCTGTTGATTAGATTATATGCTTTGTATTTATATTATATATTTGTTATAGATCGGACTATACAATATAATTATTTAATTCAAATTATGTTGCAAAATTTGGTAGTAAAGATACGGAAAATTATTGGCTAAATTGAAAATCTCAGTACGTTGGATCTAGAAATTAAAAAAAAAAAAAAAAAATTAAGTTGAGGATTTATTAACCCTTCTCGTTAGGTAGGAGTAGGACATAACTGGAAATTCGGGAATGAGGATTATGTTAAGTTTCTTATCCTAAAAAAGATCAAAAAAATTTAGGAGCGGGGACGAAGCTAAATTTGAAATTACATTAATTATATTTAAATAATGAATATATATTATTTTGAAAATTATATGGAACTACAATTGAAATGCCAAACTTAGGTTCGTCTAAATCTATGATTTTTATTTTTTATATTTGGCTCGAGAAGGTTAATGGCCTAAATCCTCATATATTTGATTATATGAGGGCCTACAAGTAATTAAATATTATGTATGAGTGTACTTTTTGTAGAATTATTTTATATAGGCCCAAATAAACATTTATTAGTAGAAATTACAGTAGACTCATTAAATATGATATTAGAAATATAAATTTAATTTTTCTAATCTACTGAGTTTCACAATTTGAGTTCCTCTCTTCTAATTCTTTCAATTTGACAATCTATTTTGAATTTTACTTTTCTCTTATGCCTTCTTCTCAAATCTTTTATAAATTTTCATGCTTCATTATCTTTCCCTTATAAGTTTTTTTTCCCCCTAAAATTGGAGAACTATAAATCAACTACTTAATTTGCCCATTCATTTTTGTTTATCTAGGGCGCCAAGTATTTGGTTTTTCAAATTGTCAATACAATGTATAATTGTTTATTATTTTATTTTTATGTTTTTTATTAAGTTTTCTTAGAATTATATTTATATTGAATCCTTAGATTTTTTATCAGGTCCATTTTCTTATTTCGTCGTGATGAGCCTCTGAAATATTAGTATCAGCTTGTGAACTACAAAGAACTTTGTCATGTAACTTGTACATAAATTTAAATATTAAGTTAAAGTTTTAAGTTTAAATAATTTGACTTATTTGACTAACAACCTTATAGTATCTAAGTTATGTTGCAATTTTTTTTTTCAAATCCATTTAAGATGAACCAATTAGCCAAAACCAATTACAAATTGATACGAAATTCAGAAAGAGCTAAACTTATATTTTTGAAGATAACAACCCGTCCTGTTAAAATTGTTACGACTAGCTACTAGCTAGTATATAACGTACATGATTTGCAATAATCAACTTATCATCGACTTATATTGAATCAAAGTTATGCATTTATATTTAGGTAACACTTATGTGATTGTAAACGATGATTGAGAGTTGAATATGTGTTCGTACACGTCAAATTGAAGAATAACATGAGAAGAGAAATAAAAAGGAGAAAAAAAAAAGAATAAAGCTTAGTTTTTAGGAGATTATGTTCCCTTAAAAAGCAACGGAGATTCGGATCACATTTAGTGCAGTGGAGAAACCGCGTGGAGTTGAGCTTTATTTGCAGAATCAAGTGTTTTTAGTCGGCGTTCTTCTTTTCACAACATTAATACATCATTTCTTGCACCTAACTCAACTCCTTACCTACGTAATTACTGACGTTTCTGCCATAAATTTTATCCACCTTCATCTTCTACTTATATTTATATTCTATCATAATTATTACCTTGTCTTATATCTTCTACACGTTTTTTCTAAGTGAAAATGGGGTTGACAAAATAGCTTCTCTACTAGCTTTTGCTACCCCTCAAAGGGAATGAACTTTTGGGATGGATAGTGTGTTTCGGTACATTATATATAATAGAAAATAAAAAAATACACTAAAAACGTCATATGTTTTTTACTTAATCCAAATTTGAGATTAACAGCTTGCATAATTACCCTTTAACTTAAGTTGGTCGTTTATTTTATATCCAATCATAGATCACGAAATTCAAATATATCACAATTGTTAGATCACGATGGTTGGATCACAAAAATGGAATAGATAACATAGATTAGACCTCAGAGGTGAAATAGATAACATATGTTAGATCACGAAGATAACATAAATCACAAATTTAGATCATGATAATTAGATCATGATCATTATAATGCTCAAATAGATCATTATAATTAGATTACAAAGCTTAAATAGACCATGATAATTATATCATAAAGCTCAAAAGATAACCTAGGTTAGATCACGAAGCTAAAAGGGTAGTTAAGACATTTGAAAATAATTTAGATAGAAAACTTGTTTTTTTATGAACACTACAACAAAAAAGCTCATTAGCGACAACAAAATGTTGTCACAGAATCATGTTGCCACAACATTCTGTCACTAGTTATTATCTCAAAAACTTTCTCGCAAATAATATTTTCGTGACAACATGATGTTATTACAAATACTTTTTAATTATTTTTTTGTGACAATTTATTGTCTATTTATATTATTACAAAAAGTAGAATTTTCATGATAACTTTTATTGTCGCAAAAAATCTCATTGTAAATACTCATTTTGCTTGTAATAAAAATGAAGAGTGTTTTATTATAACTATTGATTAGAAAGACATTAACATCACTTTTTTTTTGTTTGTAAATCTATCATATTGAGATTGGAAAATTACATTTTTATCCAAATTAATTAAAATTATTTTCATATTTTATTATTATTAATTTTTGTTATGTGACAATAATTTACTCCTTCAAATTTGTTAATTTACACTTGGCAATCTCAGAACCCCTAGCCACAAATTTTAGTCAAGTATAATGACAAAAGGTTCAGAAATTACACTCTGCAACTTTTTTTTTTTTTGGCCTTTTCCCACTACACTTTTTTTGTATTGCACTTTATTCTTTACAATCTCAAGCTGCCACAAAATTCAGTACGAGTGTGTTCGTTAGAGATAGGTTTTGGGTTGTCTTCTAATTAACAAAATGTAATCAATGTAAAATTAAACAGTAAAGTGCAACCAAAAAAATTTAATGAGTATATAACCAAAAAAAAAAAAAAACAAGGGAAGTTTAATTGACATATTATATTGGTAATTTTCTCAATTAACTTTGCATGATAATAGATGTGAGGTAATTGACTAATTGAGTATCATCTACTATGTTTGAAAATAATACTACAAATGTATTTAAAAAGAAATTATGTTATGTGATTGAAATCCCACATAAATGTTGACTGAAGTAAGATAAATAGTAAATGGTCGGTTATATTGACAAGCAATTTTAAATTACGTTTGGAAAAACATGCCGACGTCTAACGTCGGCGGCCCTCCCACATCCACTTTGCCGTTAATATCGCCGTTATCTTGCTAGTTATCATTGACTAATCCACCCTATTAATTATTTCTTAATTAATTTATTTATAATTAAATCTTTTTTCTACTTCTACTCCATTTGTCAGCAAATCAAATTATTTTAACATAAAGAAATGAGAAACAAAACAAGCTCGAAGACATTCCATTATCGTCATATATGATATATATGATATCATATAATAAATAATCGTTACAAATTAGAAGAAGATTTAATACAAAGTTTACAAAGTAATTAATGAAGCACAATTCACTTCACGTCCACATGGACAGAGTGCACTCTCTCTACATGAAAAAATAAAAGTTGTCTAAAAAAGAATACCAACTCAATATTCTGTAATAAGATATTGAGTAAAAAATAAAAAGGAAATCACCAATTAATGGGTACCCAGATTTCACCCAACTATCGTTCACGCTCACGATCGTTGAACGATAGTCGAAAAACCCATTTGCTGAATGACTTCCTTCTCGAGTTCTTGCTTGAATTTCTCGAAAAACCATTGCCGTTTTTACTCGCTGACGTGGCATCAACGAAGGTTTTGATTCGTTGGATCGCTAGGTCTAGAGTGTCTTCCGACATGTTGGCGAAACAAACCCGGAACCAACCCGGTTCAACGCAATGGCAGGATGAACCTGGCGAGATGTTCAACCCGACTTCGTAAACAATCTTCTTCCACAGCTCCATTTCTGCTTCGAATGTTTTGGAGGTTAAGAGATGTCTCATGTCCACCCAGCAGAACAGGCCGGCGTTGCTTTCCAGGCAGGAAATTCCGATGCTTTTCAGGCCACGAACGAGCATTTGATGCCGGTTTTTGAGCCGCTTCTGATTCTCAACGATGTATGATTTGGCAAACTTCTGGTCTGAAAGCATGGCGGAGAGAAGGTACTGAGTCTGCGAGGAGACCAGTCCGAAGCTCGACATTTTGGTCGCGGCGGCGACGACCCGTTCGTCGTTGGAGTATATCGCCCCGACCCGGAAACCCGGGAGGCCCAGGTCTTTGGACAGGCTGTAAACAATGTGGACCCGGTTCGCGACTTCTGTGTTCATCAGATTCCGGTTCACGAGGAGCTCCATGATGCTGACGAAGGAGGGCGAGTCGAACACCGTGCCGGAGTAAATTTCGTCGGAGATGAGATGAATGCCTTTGGCGTCGATGAAATTGAGGAGGAGGTTGAGCTCGTGGCGGGTGAGGGTTATGCCAAGTGGATTGGAAGGATTAGTGACTAATACTCCCTTGACTTTGAGATTACGTTTTTGGGCGAGCTGATAAGCCTCTTCAAGAGCCGGTTGAGTGATTCTGAAGCCGTTGGAGCTGGTGCACTGAATCGGGACGATCTCGACTTCGGTTCGCCATTTCAGGTCCCGGTCGAAGCCGGGGTAGTACGGGATGGGGAGGAGGAAGGCCTCGCCCGGCTCGGCCAGGCAGAATATGAGGCTCTCATTGGCTGACGTGGCGCCGGCGGTGAGGACGAGCTTGCGTGGATCGAACTTGACTTTGTTTCCTCGGATTTCCGACATGAACTGTACCATTGCCTGCATATATATAACATTCATGGTAAGAAACTGGTTGAATGTAAGAAAGGTGCCACGTCAGCAGGGTGATGTTGCATGCTTTACTTACATTCTTGAAAGCAGGAAGGCCATGGTAGTCTTGGAAGAGAGCAAGCTCTCTGAATATGGATTCGCCGTTTCTCTTGAACCCTGAAGCATCTGGGTTTTCTGCTAACCATGATTCCAGTAGATCGAAAGATAGCTGTAGAGATTAATGTAGACAAGAATTTAGTACGAATTTTTGGAAAATAAAGTAATATATGTAAAAAAATTTACTTATATGTATACCTGATTCTCTGCAAGACCCATCTGAATAATTCCCTTGGGATTTCGGAGCTCATCGTAGGGGTTCTTCTCGTACTCTTCCCATCCGAGGAAGTAGGAAGAATCTTGGCCGTGTGAATTACAGGTGGCTTTCTTCGATAGCGTCATTATTCTTTTTATTATTCTTTTTTACAAGTGATGTAATAAGAGGTATTGGGAAGAGTGGGTTTGATTCTTGGAAAAATGTGGTAAAAGGTTTTAGAGAGAGAGAGAGAGAGAGAGAGATGTTTGAAGAATGGAGAGAAGGTATGTTGCTATGTGGGCATATGGAGAGGGTATATATAGGAATTTTGGCTGTAAAGAGATCGCCACTTCTGGTGTCCCAATATGTTTATCCTCTTGACTGGATTAGATTTTGACGCCAATTATTTCAATAATTAAGTTTTTAGATTATTTCAGCCATTCATATATTCATTTAATAATTCATGGCTTCAATAAAGACTTTCCATTTATTTTATATATTTTTCTGCAAACATAGAGTTCGATTATTGGAATGTTGGAATTCGGAATATTGCACCGTATTTTATAATTCGTGTATTATCAAGGTAAAAATTTTAATTGCCTTTTACAACGCTGAAAACTCTTTTACTATATGAAATATATTTTTCACTACTATAATTATTAATTACCAAGTTGAATGTTCAAGTGGAACAAGTAAGTTATTTTTTTCTAAAAAATGTAATCAACATAATTAAATTGAACTGCATTTTCTGTAGGAATATGCTCGTTTTTTCAACTAAGACAAATCTTGAAAATTATATGTTTTTTATGATTTATTTCCTATTTTATTACATTAGTATGTATGTATTATTATATAGACTTATAAGAATATTATTATACAATTTGCTTGTACCAGTAAAATAATTAGAACGAAGTACAATATAAATTAATTAATGAAACAATACACAATAAATTAAATTATAGGAGAGTTCGTGTAAATTTCGTTGTTTCCTTTCCTGAAAAAGTTAAAAAGGGTGTATCAAAATGAGACAAAAGATGTTAGAAAGGCGAAGAAGCAGAAATGTTTTATTGAAAAAGTAGAAATAATAGAAAAAATTAAATATAGTTTAAGTAGAGTTTGTCGACAAAGAAAATCCTTCAAGTGAAGACATAATAGCAAAAGAGAAACAAAGGCCATGTAAAAACTAGACCTGCAACCGTGCTTTGGTCCGTATCTTCCCCGGCTAATTGGGCCCATCTCTTACTTTCATGTTCTCCAGTCTCTCTCTCTCATTAAATTTTTTTTATTAATTTTTTCTAAATTTTTTTAGTATAATTAAATTTGTTTCATGATGCTAACAACCTAACAACCTTTTTATCTTGAAGTCAACCTCTTCTAATATTCCCATTCCCCACAACAAATTTAAATATGTATTGAAGTTGAATTCAAATCAATTACGTATCAAGTGAATCTACATTTATAATACAATATACGTATACTATAAACAAAATCTGAAAATTATTTTGCAGTTGTGATTGGTAAACTCAAAAATCTGAAAATCATGTTGCAGTTGTGATTGGAAATTATAACATTCAAATTAAATAATATTCATAGAGATTACAAATATTTGTATGTTTTAAGCAATTTCAATCATATGTTGCAAACCTACTAATACATACCGCATATATAAAAAAATTAGAATTGACATTTAACAAATATAAAATCAATGAAAAAATGAATAGATTTAATTATTTTATGTTAAATTCTTGATCCTCGATTACATATAATATTGCTTCAACTCATATTAATTAATAATATCATTGATTTTTTTTAATGAGTTAGGAGAGAGTGGAAGGAAGAGAGACAATAAAGATTAGAATTTTTTTATGGTTTAGGTTTAAACCCTGGTTAACACAATATACAAGGTGAGGTACCACTTAAACTTAAGAATTATACGTGGTTAATAATATCATTGATTAAACATAGAGTGAGACTCTTGTGAGACCGTCTCACGGATCTTATTCCGTGAGATGGGTCAATCCACACAATCCACAACCCACATTTTACATGGATTTGTGAAAATTGAATTGGTTGATAGGTAATGAGGCTCCGTCTCACGGAAGATATCCGCGAAACCATCTTATATAAGTTTTTGTGTTAAACATATCATATATTGATTATTACAAATTATAAGAACATCATTTATAAACAAAAATCTAATGTGATGCCTTAAGTCTAATTACATTCACATTCTATTTTATGACATACAAACTTGTTGAACACACCTACCCACTTTCCTTAATAAAGGAAACATTTAATCAGATTATTTTGCTACGTTTGGATAAATGGGATCCAGCAATTGCCAAGATATATATGTACCAAGGGTTTCTCGAGTATAAATGTAGGGGAAAACAAAAAAGGCCTGGGATTTAAGAACTGTCAAATAAGGAAATGAACCACCAGTCATAATCACATAAAAATAACACAAAAAATTATATAAAATTGTCTCCGATATAATTTTGTGAAACAGAGCTCAATATTCACAATTTAAACTCATTTTCACTAATCAATCTTTATTTTGTGGGTTATAAATTATGAATATACTAACCTTACAAAATTAAATATGTGAGACGGGCTCAAAATAGTTGTAATCAAAAAAAGAAAAAAAGAAATCCCTAAAAAACAGCAAAACAATGAGTTCCGCCCTTAGTATTAGCCACTTGATTAGATTAGTGTCATAATCAAATGAGTTATATTGTAAGTAGGTAAACCTTAAATAAACTATACGAAAGCCCATTTTGAGTAAAAAGGTTATCATAATAAAAAAATGAACTAATAATTAAATTACTTTTCTGAAGAATAATAAATAGAAAAGTTGGTGACAATGTGGCCGCTGATTTGGAGTCCTGCTGCTTATTTTGTTTTCTGAATTCGCTAATTAAAATGTGAATTCAAAAAGTTAGGGACAGATCATCATGGCATTGTAGCAATGTCTCTTTTGCCTCATTTTCAACTTATATGAGGATTTTGTCGAGATCTGCAATTTTGTTTCTTATTTCATTTTATTATTGCATGTTATACATAATTTTGATGTTATATAAAGTTTAGTTAAGAAGATTTCAACATTTTTGTTATGTTGGCTAGTTTTTTTTTTTAACTTAATTATTTGATTAATTGAGTGTTATCTTGGTTCACTTATAGGAATAAAATTTTAGCATGTTTGTACATTGACATGAAAGACACATATGATCTGAGTAAACATCAAAATTGTATTTTTAATTCAGACACAATTTAATAAATGTTACACTCAATAAAATATATAGGATGCTCAATATCTTCCATAGCATGAAAGACACATATCATCTAAAACTAACTTATATATTTAGACACAATCTTGTGTTCATACTTGGTAAAATACAAAAGGTATGGTATATCTACCATCCGAACGGACATATCTTGACAAATTGACTAAAAATGATACTCAATTAGTCAAATCATAGTTAAATTATATATTTTTAAAGAAATCATCAAAATAGTAAAACTTCGTAAATTTTTTAAAATTTGTTTAGCTATCATGTCATATAATAATATAAACGCGTAATATATACTAATATAGTGATTCATTAAAATTAAGATATAACCCTAACACCCCAACCCCCCTCCCCCCTCCCCCCCCCCCCCCCCAAAAAAAGATCCTGGGCGGAAAATTACACATCGTGAGTTGAACAAAAAGAAATTAAGTATACGTTCAAGCAAAGAAGCACAAAAGGGTTTTGCTTAATTTGGGGGGAACAGCGATCTTTGACGGATGATTAGGAAATCTATGTTTGCTCTTATTTGAACATATGCTCAGTTTGACTGGGGTTTTATTTGATTATTTTGAGTAATATTGTTTTTCTTTTCCTTGGTTTTAGAAGAAAATAATTTAATATAACAAAATTTATATATATTTCGATATAGAAAACGAGAACTGAGACTTTCTAGTAGTGCCACATAGGTATTTGTGACTTTTTAAAGTAGACATGTGTCACCATTAATTATTATTTTTAAAATTTAAAAATAAATGTTATTTTAGTAAGAAGTAATTGTCTCAAAATAAGTGTACGTTATATATGATTTCAAGAAATTAATATTCTTCTAAAATTTTCCTTATACACTACTGTCATATTAAATGATATGTGAAGTGATTATTGAAATTTACCTATAATTATTGTATTTGAATAAGGTAGATTAGTGTTTTTATTTTTTATTTTTTATTTATCATACTTCTTAATCTGTTCAAAATCATAAAACGACATTTATTTTGAAATAGGTGGAGTAGTCTATATTTTAGAGAGTATATGCCATATGTCAATTATTTAGTCTTAATTTCAATAGAGTGTATTTATTAAATCTATATTTTGATAGTATATTTATGTTAATATCAACAATTAAAAATTAAAGTCTTTAGAATTTTATTTTATGTGAATGAATAGATATTATGACTATAGCACTTTTAAAAGTGTTATTAAAATCACAGTAAATATCATGAGATTAATTCGTTTATGATTTTTTCTCAATCATAAAATTGCTGGAAATATTCTTAAATATTTAAAATTAAAACAAGCTATCAAAATCTTGGTAAATGAAATTAGTTTATTATATTTAAAGCCCGTACGCTGCACAAGATTCTCATTTAGTTATATAGTAATGAACATGAATTTGTCTGTCTTTTACATTTATATGCTATTAATAATGATATTAAGGATTTAAAAGTTGCGGTCGTTAACTTAACTAGCAATAGTCAGAGTTCTATATAATTTCTGGGTTAAAGGTCAATAAAATAAGTTAATATATACAAATTGTTATTTGTTACGACTTTTATTGTTCTTGTGTTATGTAGTATCGAATAACAGAAGTAATATCATTAACAAAGTTATAGCTTTTGATGCAATTGCAATCTAATAATGTCGTGTGATTAGCAAGATTGTTTTGTAGATGCCACCATGATTACATATATTATATATGTAATTGTGATTTCGGTGACTCAAGCAAGTTGAGAGGTCTTAGGGTTTCTGTTAGGGTTAGGAAATTGAAATCGTGTAAATTAAGCGATGAATCTTATCCGATTCTTAAATAGATCTTAGGGTTTTTCTTTGTAAGTGTGAGACAATCTTAATCGCCAAGTTTCACTTCAAATAGATTAGAATCCAGTTAGATATAGAATTAGGATTCTGATAGGATTATGTTCTAAACCTATATTCTTTCCTTCTCCTGTGGACGTAGGTCAAGTTCTTTTGGCCGAACCACGTTAAATCTTGGTGTTTTCGTCGTTGATTAGTTGATTAATTTCTCTTACACATAACTAGGGTTTGTGGTTCAAGTTGGTGATTATTTGGAAGGTTTTGGTTTTGATTGAATCTAATCAATTCCATTTCCAGGGTGTTTAAATTAACAATTGGTCCCGTCTGTGGGAAGGAACTACAAGATGATGGGATCCATGAAACTTAATGTAGAGAAATTCAATGGATCAAATGATTACAACCTGTGGAAAGTGAAGGTCATGGCTATGCTCACTCAACATGGCCTAGATGAAGTGTTGGAGGGTGATGCTAAGAAGAAGAAGAAGAAGGAGATGGATAAGAAAGCTCGTTCAACTATAATCCTCTGTTTGACAGATAAGGTGCTAAGGAAGTGTGCAAGAAAACCTCTGCAAAAGGGCTGATGGCCAAGCTGGACTCCTTGTATCAAATGAAGACCTTGGCCAATAGATTGTTTCTCAAGCACAAGTTGTATGCCTTCAAGATGACTGATGAGAAGAAGATCTCTGAAAAGATAGATGAATTCAACAAGATCATTGATGATCTGGACAATATAGGGGTGGAGATGGAAGATAAAGATAAGGCTTTCATGCTCTTGCATTCTCTACCTAGATCTTTAGAGAACTTCAATGATTCTCTTGTGTATGGAAGACAGGATAAAACATTGTCATTGGATGATGTTCAAGTGGCATTGAGAACTAAGATTTTACAGATGCCAACTGAGACAGAGAATCAACAATCTGTTGAAGTCTTGAATGTAAAATTCAAGGGCCAGAAGAAGAATCGGGGAAGTTTCAAGGAAGCCAACAACACTAGTGATCAAGTTAGATCACAGAGACAAGATGAAGAATAAAGAGAGACCAGGAAGTGCTTTCATTGTCAAAGAGTTGGACACTTGAAAAAGAATTGCCCTGATAAAAGAGCAGGAAAACCACCAAAGCAAGGTCAAGCTGATGTTGTAGAAGAAGGGTATGACAGTGCAGAGATGCTGTGTGTTTCAGAGACTCAAAGCTCGAGTGAATGGGTGTTGGATCCAAGATACTCATTCCACATGTGTCCAACAGAATCCTATTTTGTTGAACTCAAGAAAGAAGAAGGTGGAATGATACTATTAGGCAATGATCAAACCTGTAAAGTGCAAGGGATTGGAACTGTGAAGTTGAAATTGCATGATGGAAAGATCAAGAAGTTGTCTAATGTGAGGTACATTCCAATCCTTAGAAGAAACCTTATCTCACTTGGCTCTCTCTATAGTGCAGGTTATAACTTTAACACTGACAAATGGGCTATAATGAATATCACACAGGATGAAAAAACAATGATGAAATGGAAGAAAACCAATGGATTGTTCACACTCATAGGGTCTACTGTGATTGGTGACAATTTGGTGACTTTTTCCAAAAAAGAAACTAACATGTGGCATAAGAGGTTGGGGCATATAGGAGAGAAAGGATTGCTAGAGCTAGCAAAGAAGAAGGTGTTTGGAGATAACACCTTGACCAAACTGAAATTCTGTGAGCAGTGTGTGTTGGGCAAGGCAAAGAAGCTCCAGTATCCATCTGGAACACACAACACACAAGCTATCATGGATTATGCACACTCAGATGTAGTGTTCAATAAGCAAGTGATGGTTTATCAGGAAAGTAAAATCAACACTAGACCTCAAAGTGAAGATACAACTGAGAATGATATTCAAACGTGAGGTGGAGCTGGAAAATCCACAAACTGTGAATGAAGAAGTAGAGGGTCAGGATCCAGAAGCTGATGGTACTAATCAACATGGGAGTGATGGTGAAATGATGAGTTGATTGAGTACAGATTGGCAAGGGATAGACAAATGAGAGCAATACATCCACCAAATCGATTTGGACATGTAGATGTGGTCTCTTATGCATTTATAGTGGCAGAAGACATAGTGGCAGAAGACATAGAGTATGAAGAGTCTGATTCATACAAGGCTGCTCTCAGATCAGTTGACAAAGAAAGGTGGATTCAAGCTATGTATGAAGAGATTGAATCCTTGGAAAAGAACCACACATGGATTCTTGTGGACAGACTAAGAAATCAGAAGATTGTAGGAAGCAAGTGGATATTTAAGAAGAAGGTTGAAGTAGCTGGGACAGAACAAATCAGATTCAAAGTAAGACATGCTGCAAATGGATTCACACAAAGAGAATGGATTGATTTCAATGAAGTTTTCTCTTCAGTGGTGAAACACTGTTCTATTAGGTTATTGTTAGCTCTTGTGGCACAGTGGGACTTAGAACTTCAACAACTTGATGTTAAAACTACCTTCTTACATGGAACATTGGATGAAGTGATCTACATGAATTAGTCGGAGGGTTTCATTCTACCTGGGAATGAGAACAAGGTATGCAGGTTACATAGATCTTTATATGGTCTGAAGCAAAGTCCAAGGCAATGGTATAAGAGGTTCAATGAGTTCATGATCAAAATTGATCCAAGACAGTGGTATAAGAGGTTAAATGAGTTCATGATCAAAATTGGACTCACTAGGTGCAATTCTAAATTCCTTCATTGCATGAACTTAATCCAAATTCGTGCATGGGATTAACAGGTTTCAAAACCTGTTAAATTGGAGGAAGACAAGTTTCTTATCTTCTATGAGTCAAGGTGGAGAATTGTGATTTCGGTGACTCAAGCAAGCGAGAGGTCCTAGGGTTTCTGTTAGGGTTAGAAAATTGAAATCGCGTAAATTAAGCGATGAATCTTATCCGATTCTTAAATAGATATTAAGGTTTTTCTTCGTAAGTGTGAGACAATCTTAATCGCCAAGTTTCACTCCGGATCGATTAGAATCCAGTTAAATATATAATTATGGTTCTGATAGGATTAGGGTTCTAAACCTATATATAACCCTAATCTGCAGTTTAGCTAAAGAGATCTGTATTTGTTTGATTTCTTAGTGGATTAGTTCTTTCATTCTCCCATGGACGTAAGTCAAGTTCTTTTGGCCGAACCATGTTAAATCTTGGTGTTTTTATCGTTGATTATTTGATTAATTTCTCTTACACATAACTAGAGTTTGTGGTTCAAGTTGGTGATTATTTTGCAGGGTTTAGTTTTGATTGAATCTGATAATTTCAGGATGTTTAAACTAAGAGTAATTATCTTCAAATTAATGAGGACCTATAAATATTTGGTTACATTAGTACACATAATAGATAACTTCGGCTCATGAAATTATTTATAGAATGATCTTATGTAAGTTTTTGTAAAAATAATATCATTGAAAAGTTGAGAGCCCACAAGGATACATAGTTCACCATTCATGGAAATTCCACCTGTCATTATTTTTTTTCGGAGTAATAAATAAGATTAGTATAAAAGGAAATTTGTGGGTAAAATTTGTTTTCCAAATATATTATTAAATTATGTTTTTTTAATTATTTTGAAAATGAAATTGGACTATTTTTATGAGATGGCACGGATGAATATATTATTTTTATCTTGTACATGTGACATCTCTGTATTAGGGCATTAATTAGATTAATGAGCTTGACATACTCGGCTGAAGATAAGACAATTTCATGTAATTTTGTAGGCCCCGAATTCAACGTCATAAGCCTTTATATTAACCTCAGGTCTTCATATATATCAATGATCTGCCCAACATTTGTCGGTTTTATTTATTTATTTTTGTCTCATATAGTAAATTAAGGGCAGGTCCATCCCCAGAAAATGGATCATTTCAATTTCCCCCTGCTATTCACGTTTAATCATATTATTTCGTTACAATTTTATAAAACGATCAAATGAACTCCAAAACAATTGTATCTTTTATATGAGTTAACTTTTCTACTCAAATTATGTCATTTTTTATTTTTAAATTGCAAGGCTATTCAATTCTCAAGTGTCGTTTTGGGTGCGTTTGATTTCCAAATGTTTCATAAATTATTATTCGGAAAAAGAGGAAAAATTATGCTTTTAAAAAATGATCATCAGTTATTGCAAGTTGTATACGTTTTGATCGACCATGTTGCATTATTTTCTTAGTGTTTTTTTCAAAAAAAGAATAAAAAATGACTAGCTTTTTCATCTCTGACAACCAATTAAAATCTTGTTTCAAAATTTTATTTGGTCTTCCAAATCTCTTTCAACCGCGACTACGACACTCTTGTGAATTCAAGGTTTTTGAGGTTGTTATCCGCTCGAGCACTAATTACTTTGACTTTTTAAATGTTAAGAAAATATTGAAATTGTTAGCAGAACCTTTTTTTTATAATAAATAGCATATATAATATTGTTTAATGTCGCAACGGATACATATTGCATTTGAGTATGTTTCATGATCGAGTATTGATGCGACTTAGAAAATCTCATCAATATTTCTTTTGAAAACTACTTTTGCCTTATCCCAAACTTCATGAAGGTTCAGCTCTGGGAGATTTCATCCTAACTCTATGAAGTGTATATTAACACCAGTGAAAGTGCAACTTATATATATATTAATTTTAAAATTTTTAATAATTAGACATTTTTTTTCTTTTTTTTCCAAATTGATAGATGTTATATATATAACATGGATGTTGTATTTCTATAAGGCTCGATTCTTCTTTTAACATTCTTTGTTTCTATTAAATTACATATTCTATATTTTGGGGAAAAACTGTGACTGTTGCTTTTAATCCACATAAAATATTTCTTTATGAAAATGCCAAGATTAAAATAACAGGGCGTCATTCATAACCTATTAAAAAGATGAATTGTTTTCTTTCAGCCACTAATTTAAAAATAAAAAAAATAAAAAAAAATAATAATAATAATAATAATTGTTTTGTTTTTGTTAAGGTACGATGATTGATTGATGGTCGCAGGGACGGACCTATGTACATGGGGAGGGTGGCCTTGGCCCCCCCCATTTTTTAAAAATTATCTTTTTACCCCTTAAATATTTTTTTCTTTACTCTTCAATATATAATTTTTACATTCATCAAATTTTTTTATTATAATTGGCCCCCCTGGATGGTCGGATAATATTTGAGTTCAGGCATATGCATGACGGTTGCTAATGACTTTGATTAATTCTTTTACAACAATTTATAAATTATTCTCTATTTTATAAATAATGAGTTAATTTATTTCACAAAATTAGATTTACAAGACGTGTCATAAGAGTCCTAATCAAATTCTTAATCTGGTCATCAAGATGTCTAATTCCACCCAACCAAAGAGCAGAATTGGCCTATGAAATGGTAAACACTAGATTGATTGATTCAACTCTGTCTTATTTAATTAAGCTTAATTAAGAGACAGGAAATGACATCTCAGACAATCGTAGTTAAATTGTTGGGAAAAATAAAAACAAATATTGATATTTGACTTTTGTAATTTGTTCCACCAGTAAAAATCAATTCTTTCTAACACAAGTGTTTGAAACACTTGTACATTTCGACAGAAAAATCTTTGGACATCGTCATACATAGTTTTTTAATCCAATCGTCATATATAGTGTTTTATTACCAAATAATTATCATGGATATTTACCAAAAACTGTTTTATTACCAAATAATTATCATGGATATTTACCAAAAACTGTTTTATTACCAACTTATTTCACACCTTATTCATAAAATGTTACATATGTCAACATCTTTAAAACATACACTATTGAAATATTTTGTTAAAATATTAGCTTCGTGATGTGATATATTTTTAAGATGTTAGGAATGTCCATTGTTTTATTATACATTAGGTGAAATGTAATATAAAGAAATACATTGAAATAATAAACAAAGAAAAACCAAAGATCTCATTATAAATTAATAAAATTTTAGATCATATTATAGGTTATTATTTAAATTCTGTAGAAATCTTTTAACATATAATGAACTCTCAGATATCTTGTAAATTAATAGCACTACCTTAATAATGAAATCATGATTGTTTTAATACAAAAAAAAAAAAAAAAACAATTTGACTTTGGTGGTGTGGACCATATAATATTAAAATTTCCATTTAATTAAAAAATAATTTGAGCATTGAATTCTATTCACATGTAGAGTCCTAACAACAGCACATGCAAGTTCCTTGTCAAGCAACCAATATTTTAAAATCCTCAAACTACACTTATAATCCTACACCCTTTTTTATTTATTTATTTAGAAAGCATTCATATTTCCCATGATTCATATTTGAATTTAATAGTTTATAATCACTATATGTATAGCATACTAAATGCTACAACTATAAACCTAATTTAGATTAAACGAATAGAAAATATGGTATAGAATGGCTATTTAGAAAGATAGAGAAAACAAATTTATAAGAGAGATTAATAGTGAAGAGGAATTAGATTAATATAATAGGTATATTAAGAGTATGGAAGAAATGAAATGATTGAGAGGGGGCCACGTGGTTTGTTGTGGGAGGAGGGTGATTTGGGCATGTGAAAATGCACCCCACCCCACCCCACCCCACCCCCCTTGAAGATTGCACAGTGGATCAATGGACCAATAGAGAGAGGTTCCTTATGCTGACAACTAACATGTATCGCACATTAACTCCATCCCTCACCAATACTTCATATCAACTATCAAACACTACTATGTCCCATTTGTCCCCTCTTTTTTTATTACAACTTACTACCTTCTTTAACTATACATTACTATTATACTAGCTATATACAACAAAATTAAAGATAAATAATTCTATATAAGTAATCAATCGAGTCTAATTGAGCCAAGTTCTAAAGATTAAGCTCGATTGAGTTCGGATTAGGTTTCAAACTTGTATTTTTAATAATCAAGTGTTGTGTTTGATATTTTCATAAAGATATTGAATTCAGATATTTATAATAAGACAATAAAAACATGTATACTAATTAATTGATCGATCAATATTCTATTTTTGCAAGTATTATTATTGTTTTAGTTTGTTTTGTCTAAGAAAGTCGCAATGCCAAAATAAAGTTGAGGGAAGTTTTGTTATATATGTTGATCAAAATTTCATATCGATTACATGTAAATGTGATATTAAGTCTATAAATTTGGATAATAATCAAATGGAATGAATTATTTTGAGATGAGTCTATAAACTAACAACATTTACGAGCTAGGGAGTGGATTCTAAATGGATAAACCATTGTGCAAAATTGATTTGATGTGTTCATGGAACCCGATAATGCCACAAACAAAATATTGTGTAATTATTTAACCATAAATAAAATATTACAATGACATCTACATTCTTGTATGAATTAAAAAACTATTAGTAATACCATCCACAAACATAACTCATTTTTATTAATAAATAAATGAAGAAATGTATTTAATTTTCTTTGCAATTCCTAGTATGCCCTCATTTAATGTTGTTAATTAAAATGATGGTAAATATAGGTAAATTCTAAAAATTTAACTAGGGCAATATAAAAAAAAACACTTGATGTACGTTTATAATACAAATGAGCTATAATTTCAGGATTAAAGAAGATATGAACTACTTTTAGTTATTCTATATATAATACTAGTATTGAATAAATTGATTATTAGAGAAATAAAGTTTTAGAAGTATGTGTTGCGTAGTAGATAATATAATATAAATAAACTTGCTTTATGGTCTGCATAAAAGCCAAAGTAGAAGGGTCAATGAAAGTAACACGTACCAACTTGTAGAGACACAACACGTAAATGCATGGAAATTCGAGTTATATATACTCATGCACTCATGCTCATCAACTTAATTAATTAATTATAATTTATACAAATATTACTTGCCGTTGACTTTATGTAAAAAAAGTCGTGACCAATTCCATCTTTTAATCAATGTTCTATTCATTTTCGTTAAAATAAAAAAATAAAAAAAGTGTCCCTGAATATATAATTAATGTTTGAAAAATTCAATAGAAAGTTGTGTTTAGTCTTCAATAATATTAATGTCCTCAATTTATACTGTTTTTTTTTTTTCTTATTTTATGATATTTTGTATTTTTTAAGTATGTGCAATTATATTATACTTACAAATTTATAATGTACTTATACGCTTAGTACGACAGTAGATGTGTATATATCTTAATTCGAATAATGTTTCAAGTTCAAATCATCCATTTCTAATTGTAATAAATAAAAGGTGTTTGTAGTATTAAAAATTAATTATTACTCCCTTTACTCCCTTTACTCCCAAAAAAAAAAAAACAATAGTTAACTTTAAATTTCATTTTTATCTCAAAGAAAAGGTTAGGTTTCCGAAATAAAATTTTAAATTGAAAGTTTTATAACATCCTTTTAACAAACTCTTTTTTTTTTTTTAATAAAACTTAAGAAAGGTGGATTTTTAATAAATGAATGGAGAGGTATATGTGAGACTTGATAGCTTCTAAAATTGTGCATCAGCTTCATTCAACCAACGAAATAATAAAAATGTGTTCTTTAAACAACGGCATATATTTTATATTTTTTAGAATGGAATGAGTAATTAATAGTGACATGTTAATCATTTAATTTATATGCAATTTTTATAGCATCATTAACTATGGTTGAATGAAAGGAGTAGTGGATGAATCTTAACTAGTCTTACACTTTGACAATTGAAGTCAATCTTGATGAGGTTTTGCAAGAGGGAAGAGCTAGGGTGAAAACTTTACTTGAATGTTTACTATAATATTATAAATGGCCCCTAGACAAAATGTTGAACTAATATTACTGTTGCGTTACCTCAAGGGCCAAGCACAGGGATGGATCCAAATTTTTTTAATGGGGCATAAAATAATTAAAATATAAAATACGTGAAAAAAGTTTTTAATACATAACAATCCAAGTTTATTACAATTGAAACCTACGAGTTTTCATTGACTGAAATATTTGCATTATTGACTCATTATCAACACTATCAAAAATCTCTTTTTCAATATATACAATCAAACTATCATTCATCCATTGATCTCTCATCTGGTTGCGTAGAGGATTCTTTAATAATAAATTGTATATTTATATATTGTATTGGGTCACACCCACAGGTCATTCTCTATTAAATTATGGTGGGTCATGGTCAGATGGCCCAGATGGCCTTATGTTTTCATTCTAGTTGAGGTAATTACATGAAATTCATACATACATATATAGTAGTAAAAAAATTCCAACAAAATGTGGGGGCACGTGCCCCGGGTATATGAATTCGTCCCTGACTAAGCATGCAATATTATATATCTTATCAAAAGATATTACAATTAACACAAAAACTTATGTGAGACGGTCTCACCGATAGTTTCCGTGAGACGGAGCCCCATCACCCGCAAAAAACAAATGAATTGTAGGGTTTGGGTGGTGGGTAACTGGGTTGTGGGTTGACCCGTCTCATGCAATGCATTAAAATTTCGTGAGACGGTCTCACGAGAGACTTACTCTACAATTAATTAAATTGATAGGAATTGGTGCATAAAAAGTTCAACATTTTTAAATTAAGGTGAGATCTGACGCGATTCAATTAGTTGTACTGGAATTTAACAGTCTTTCGAGCCAAATGGTTGAGCCAATTGAATCAAATGTTGACCACTAGTCAAATTGATATCAGATTTTAAATTTTGTTGAGTATATATTTTTGTTTATTATATATGTTTTGTCTTACATTTAAAGTTTATTAATAATAGTTAATTGATCTAATATATTATTATTTTATATAATACAATTAATTTGTTTTGCTATTTCTATTAAATTTGTAGGAGTGGATCAAGTCCTAGGACCCTCTAATGTGCACATTAAGGCCCATTTGGTTGAATGGTTGAGATTAGATTAGGCGTGTTAATCCAACAAAATTGGTCACTTGGTTTACATATATATGGGTTTGGTTGCCCGGTTTTAAATTGATGATAATTTTCTGGTTAAATAAATTATATCTAAAATTAAAAGATTTAGTTATCATGTCACAAAACCAACAGTAAGAAGTATGTGAAGTGTGAACCACCTCATTTATATATCTCTGTCATGTACAAATATCTAATGAAATTAATGCCATGCATGCTGGTCAAAGTTAGCCTCCTATATATATATTATATCATTCCATTTTCCACCTTTTTTGTCCTACATATACTTGCAGCCTGGATTCGAAGCTGGGTAAAACTTTACATCATCCTCATTTTATTTTAACAAATCCACAATAAGATTTGTCTATGATATTTAGGAAATTAAAAGATGGGCATTGTCCCGTACACAAGATTTTTATGGACTTGAAATCCGCTATGTGTGAAGTTATTAGAAATTATTTCCTCAAACAAAAACAAAAAAGATCATTTTTCTCTTTGTCCGAAAAAAAAACGCAATATATTTTGAAAATTTCAATGGAAAAAAGACTGATCATATCAAATATAATATATATATCCAATAGAATGCAAAAAATGGTTTTTGAGTTATATAGAACTATTTTGGGGCAAAAAATGAATTTTTGCTCATTTCCTCGTATCAAATTGAAACACAATCTTTTTGTGTTTGAAGTCTGTACGTAATATAAATGTTAGAAGGCATCCCTCAAATTGAATAAGGATAAGCTAGAATATGATACGATTTGTACCTTGGAGAAATTCAATTTCTTAAATAAGGGATAGGCTAGAATATGACACAATTTGTACGTTGAAGATTAAATTAAAATTCCTTACATAATATTGTAGCTGTAATTTTGAATATTTCTTGAACAAGTTTGGCACGAATCACTTTCAAGTTTGTAGAGGAGGACAGCTGATTCTTGTTCCTCCATTTTTAGACAAATCACATCTTCGACCGCTGTACATCACCCTGAACTCCAACCCCACATTTCTATATTTATCAATTAATTAATAATCAGATTAGAATGTCAAAAGTGTTGGCCTTAACGGTTTCGTATTAATCTTAACAAATTTCGAGTTAAACATGTCAATTTAAACAGACCTCTAATATTCTAAACTTAATTCTAACTTTATGCGACTCTGCTGACCAAATTGGCAATTATCGGGTTACCGGAAAAATTTGAATCAAAATATATATTAGCATTCAAACTTATAAATCTAAAAGATTCATAATAAGAAAATTATATATAATTTATACTTTATAGTTTCATTGCAATGACAAATATCAAGGTTCTAAATTTTAAAAAATAACCATATGTACAACATGACTATTTAACGCATTTTAGTCTAACATTCCTAGTAAAACACACAAATAATTAGTTACAGATATTGAGATTTGAAAATGTGATTTATTGATGATTTGAGGTCCCATGTAAGGAAGTCATAGTGTTGCATGTTGCTTTCAGAATACCAAAGAAATTGTGGATACATATGTAAATTGGTTGTCAGAGAGGTAGCAATCAAGCATGTAGTGTAGAAAACTCTAGCCTCAAAGGATGTTACATTGTTAGTATGTAGCTTATTTGGTCCACCTCAACTATACAGTCCCAACTCACTGTCTCATCTCATATATATTAGATGGGACTATTACAGCTTTGCTTGATAGTGAGAGAAGAAGTCATCTAATTTGTTTGTAAAATCCGTAACGCCTAATTGAATTATATAGAGTACAATTCCATAAATATGTGTTCGTACAAATAAGCAAAAATAACATGGACCAATATTTGAAGAATTGGTGAGGTAATAGGGGTCATCTTGTCTGAAGAAATAGCATGATATATTGTCTACATGGGAACAATGGTGTATAGAAGAAAAGGAGCATCAAGGATTTGATAAATGATTAAGTGGTGGTGGTGTTTTATATATATGCCACATTTGTTTTCTTATCTTTCTCCATATAACATTCTTGCATGAAGAATAATGTGACAATTTATTAACATCATTTCTGCTTTCTTGCTTCCAAAGACCTTATAAACATAGCATGAGGACGAATGAGCACTCAATCATGTTGGAGTGTTTTGAGAGAAGAAATTATTGAAAATGTTTTATTGGAAAACAACATGTATATATTAGAGAGAAATAAAGCATTGTTTCACCCAAACTCTACTTCCTTTTAGTATTCTATGAAGTATATATGTATGTATGTTTATGCTGCCACTTTGGAAGCTAATTGCCACTTGAGATAGTGGTAATAGAGCTGAAAACATGAGAAATAATATAGGCTCATAAAAGCCAAAAATGATCCATTTCTTTCCCCACCATGTTATCCATGCCTCCTTAGATTGATAAATCATCAAACTTGCAGGCCCTTCAAGTCCCCTATTTGGTCAACTTGCAAGTATTTAAGTTTTAGTTTGAAGAGTAATTACAATAAATCTTTTAAATTATGCAAGTTTTTGCAAAAAAAAAAAAGGACTCAATATTTTTTTGATGCACATTCCCCACCAAACTATGTAAACTGATATACATTGTCTTTTCAACTTTCTCAAAATCCCTTAAAATGTATTTGACCTAAAAAAATTAATATTAAAATTGTAAAAAAATTGTTAAAAGTTTAATTCTATTCAAATTAACAAAATTAGAATTATTAAAGTATTTTATTCTATGTATTAAAATAAAATTTACAGAAAAGAATTTAAACAATTTTTTATTTTATTCAAAACATTAGAATTAAATAATAAAAAATATTTTTTTAAAAAAATTCTATTTTATTCCTTATATTAGACTTAAAATTATCAAGAATATTCTTAAAAGTCCGATATTTATGGCTCCCGGAATTATCGGGAACCTTTACTCAATACTTATTTTACATATTTCTATAAAATATATTTTTTATTTTTTAATATCATTTTAAACATTTTATTTTTAATATTTTGAATAAGAAGTACGTTTTTGTAGGGATATTTTGGAAATTTTGAATTTAAAGTCATAATGATGCAATAATTTACGTAATTTAAAAGTTTGTGTGCAAAAAAAAAAAATATTTGGTGAATAAAGAGCAAAAACATGAATAGTTAGAGGGTTTGGAATAATTTACATAATTACCTCCTAGTTTTTACTAGGGGCATTATTTGTTTACAAAAATAGATAAATTCTCGGATTGTCTATCATGAGTACATTTCCTATTGTAAATATATAAAAATCACAGTTCCTTATATCATGTGATGTGAAATAATAATTATATTAAATATATTATACATTAGTAAGTGGCACATTAGGGTGACTAGAGATTGCGAGGCCCAATGAGATTGCACCTTATTTTTGGAAGACTAAAATTGGGCTTAAATTTTTGGGCTTGGGTTTAAATAAGAATATCATTTGAGACCCAAACATAGTTGCTCTTGGTTTTAACATATCAAACAATCAACTTGAGAATAAAGATTCATTTTTAAAATTTTGTGCTGATAAGTCAAACATAATAAAAATTATTGATTAAAATATTTAGTTCGACTCATAACAAAGATTAAGTTGATAATCAAACAAGTTTTATTAGTTCACGAAAAATTCAAACAAATTTGATTGTAATATATTAGTTCGATATAACTCATTAATTAATAATTATAACACCATTTTAATAGATAGGGAAATTGCGAGCACAAGTTCATATTTGCTATTATGCCCCTAACAAATTTCCGCGAAATTTTGAAAAGATGCATTGACCAAAGGGATCTGGCAACGGGCAAATGCTTGCACGCACTATACATCAAATGTTTCATCCCACAAATTACCTATATTTCCAACCACTTCACTCTCCTCTACTCCAAATGCGGCCGTCTACGCGCCGCCGGCAACGCCTTTTACGCCACCGCAGATCCCAATGTCTTCTCCTTCAACGTCATGATCGATGCCTATGCTAAAGAATCACTGCCCCATCTTGCACACCAGCTGTTTGACAAAATTCCCGAACCGGACCTCATTTCTTACAACACCCTCATTGCCGCCTATGCGGAATGTGGCAAATGTTTACCTGCGCTGAGACTCTTTTTGGCTATGCGGGATTCTGATATGGGCATGGATGGGTTCACTTTTTCTGCTGTCATTACCGCGTGTGTTGATGACATTGGGTTGATCAAACAATTTCATGGTTTGGCTCTTTCGGGTGGCTTCGACTGTTATGCTTCGGTGAACAATGCTTTGATTTCTGGGTATAGTAAAAATGGATCCTTTCACGAGGCTGAGATGGCATTTTACGGAATGGGTGGGGTTAAAGATGAGGTGTCGTGGAATTCAATGATTGTAGCCTACGCACAGCAGAGAGAAGGGTTAAAAGCGCTTGGATTGTATCAAGAAATGGTTCGTAATGAATTATATGTTGACAGGTCTTCATTGGCCAGTGTGTTGAATGCATTTACGAGCATGGAGGATTTACTTGGTGGGATGCAGTTTCATGGGCTGTTGATCAAGCTCGGCTTTCATCTGTATAAACACGTTGGAAGTGGCTTAATCGATTTATACTCAAAATGTGGTGGTCATATGTTGGATTGCAGAAAGGTGTTTCAAGAAATGCATGATCCTGATTTGGTTCTTTGGAATACCATGATTTCTGGATATTCGATGTATGATGAGTTCTCTGAAGAGGCCCTGAATTGCTTCAACCAGATGCAACGAGCAGGTCACGTCCCCGATGACTGTACCTTTGTTTGTGTAACAACTGCATGTTCTAAAACGTTGTCACCTTCACAAGGGAGACAAATACACTCTTTGATCATCAAATGTGATATCCAAACAAACAGGATTTCAATAAACAACGCTCTGGTCTCAATGTATTCCAAGTGTGGAAACTTGGAAGATGCAAGGATGGTGTTTGATAGAATGCCGGAGCATAATGGCGTCTCGTTGAATTCAATGATTGCAGGCTATGCTCAGCATGGTCTCGGGGCTGAATCATTGTCACTCTTTGAACAGATACTTGAGAAAGAGTTGGCCCCCACGAGCATAACCTTTGTATCTGTTCTTTCTGCTTGTGCACACACTGGAAGAGTCGAGGATGGACGGAGATACTTCTGTATGATGACTGAAAAATTCAAGATCGAACCAGAGGCAGAACACTATGCGTGTATGGTTGACCTTTTAGGTCGAGTAGGGAAACTAGACGAAGCAGAGAGGCTTATAGAGACAATGCCACATAACCCTAGCATCATGGCGTGGGGATCATTGCTTAGGGCAAGTAGAACATATGGTGACATGGAGCTAGCAGAGAAGGCTTCTAGCCGATGCCTTGAGCTGGACCCCACAAATCCGGCCCCGTATATTATGCTTGCTCACATGTATGCCAATGCCAGTGGATGGGAGGATGTTGCAAGAGTTAAAAGGCATATACGAGATAGGACTGTGAAGAGAAAGCCGGGTTGTAGTTGGATTGAGATTGATCATAGGGTCCATTTATTTGTTGCAGAAGATCATTCCCACCCTATGATGAAGAAGATTTATGCGTTCTGGGAAGAGATGTCGAAGAAGATTAAACAGGCTGGCTATGTGCCTGATGTGAGATGGAGTTCAGTTAGAGAAGATGAAGTGAATGAAGAAGAGAGAGAGGCGATTGTACGACATCATAGCGAGAAGCTAGCAGTCGCGTTCGGGCTGTTGTCGACGAAGGAGGGTGTTCCTTTGCTTGTGATGAAGAACTTGAGAATATGTGGGGATTGTCATAATGCTATTAAGATTATATCTGCCATCACTGCAAGGGAAATAACTGTTAGGGATTGTCACAGATTTCATCACTTTAAACAAGGTCAATGTTCCTGTCTGGATTTCTGGTAAATTAACGAGTTTATATTAACTAACCTAAAGTATAATTGTTTTTCAATTTCAACATAAACTTTATTCTCTTTTCCACTTGCACCCCAAAGTTCATGATTTTTTTAGACTACAATCAAATATCATATTTAAGTCATTTTTCCAGCCAAAAGTCAAAATTGATGTCCCAATTTTTTAACCAAAATAAAACACGCCACAATTCAAACCAAACAAAAGCCTCGAGTTAATTCTCTTATTTCCATTAAATTCAAGCTCAGTTTGAGCAAAAATCGAACAAAAATTTCGATGTTGGCGAAAAGTATGGCATAAATATTAGATTATGTTGCAATCCGAAAAAATTGTGAACTTTTGAGTACAATTGAAAGAAAAGTTTATGTTGCAAACTGAAAAACGATCGTACTATATCGTACAAAGAGGATCATAATCATCAAAACCAACTATGAAGCTGCAAAAATCAAGTTCTTTGAAGCTACTCTATCGTTCAATTGCTATCTCATTATCTTCGACATGCGGTGGCCTCCACTTCCGATGAAAGATATTCGTTTCTTCCATTTTACAGGGTGTTAACTTTTCATCAATTAGCGCTAGCAATTCTTGTAAACCAACTCCCGATACAGCAGATGTTTTAACGTACCCTGCAGGTTCCGGTAGAGATTCCCCCAACGACTCATCTGGTTTGCCATTCACAGTATCACATCCGATCGAGCAATCATCATAGCTAACCAAAGAGTCTCGTTCATCCTCATCAGAGTAATCAGCTTGTTCGTAATAAACGACATCTTCAAGATCCGCCAAGGGCTCAGCTTCTGTATCTTGATTATCATCATCTTCTTCGACAGAGTAATCTCCATCATCAACTTCACCTATTTCAGACCTCTGTTCCAGAAGATCAACCTGAAAGGAATTTTGGGGAAAAAGTGAACTTTTACATGTTTGTGTCTGATTTACATTCACCTAGACAATTTGAGGGGTTGAACTTATACCTTATTCCATACTTCGATCATGTTTTGGAGCTTCTCCTCGGGTACACGTATCTTCCTAAGAACTTGCATTACAGATTCTCGGTGTTCATCAAGATTTGGAGCACTCGAGTCAAGTACATGCTGTGAAATTTCTGAAACTTCTAAAATATGCTAAAAAAAACTAGTTGCTAAATTGACATTACAATTACACTAGGTTCATACCACAAGGAGATCGGCTTCAATGACCTCCTCCAAGGTAGCATGAAATGCTTCAACTAGCTGCAAAATGGAACATTGGTGATCACAAAGAACGGTTTTAATAGAAAAATATGTCCTTGCCAAGATCACTACCTGAACAGGCAAATCAGAGATGAATCCAACTGTGTCACTAAGGAGCACTTTCCTCCTAAATGTGATGGATTCAGATAACAATTGGACAAGAAAATTTAGTGACAGATATTAATACTATGATATGACACAAATATCATATAGCCAAATAGATAAGAGTATTACCCTGATGGAAGCACAACGCTGCTCAACTTTGGATCAACAGTTGCAAATAATCTGAGATCAACAAAAGTTTCGGATAAGAGATCAACAGCACATAAATGTCACTCACTTGAGGAAGGATTTGAAACCCATGGTAGTAAATCTATTGGTGATGTTTGGATTAAGATGGATTTGGAATCCATTGCTTCAATTTGAACTAATTTTTGAGCAATGTAGGTGGATTTTGAATCCACTCTAATTTGAGTGGATTTAAAATTCATTAATTTCAAATCTTGTATTTGAAATCCCTCAATCCAAACACAACCTAAATGAGGTTTTCATGAAATAATCACAATGTAAAGCACTATTGAGAAATGGGACAAGGAACTGTATGTGTATTCCTTGGAAAACCTTTGCCTTACCGATCATCACAGTAAAGATAGTGGTTTGAGAGTGCACTCACTAATGTTGATTTTCCCTGGAAGAATTTAGGAAAATCAATATTGGATATTGCACAAATGCAGAATAATGACGTTAGTATGAGCCACCTACAGCATTTGTATAGCCAACTACAGCAACAGTCGGAATTTCTTGTCCTGAAGACCCTCCCTCCCTTTTTCGAGAAATGCGCTGCACTGCCCGAGTTCTTCTAACTTCTTGGATTTCAGACAACAATTTCTTCCTCCGATCCAAGATTCTGAAGAAAACAAAAACTATGCACCGTAAAATGTATTTGCGGACCACCAACAAGTGTTTCATGCAAAAAACACGTATACAATAGTGAACAAGTCAGGAAGCTTCAAGATAAAATATTTAGCAGACCTTCGACGTTGAAGCTCAATTTCAGTTTCTCCAGCACCACTGATAAATCCACGCCCCCCGCTTCCTCTCCTGCAAATCACTAATATGTAAATAATAAATATAAAAATGAGGTGATTTGAACTCAACTATATAATCCATTTGCAGAACCAATAATCAGACACATTTCTGGAAAATGCAAGAGATATTGATCTCTATACACTAACATGGTCTCCTATAAAAGCGTAACCAGCTAACTGATATCATGATTGGAATTTCAGATCAGTAAACTCACCCTCTGGCACTAACAACTTCTGTTTCGCCAGTCCCACCAAATGTATAACGACCATCAGGACCTCGAACTCGAACAAGCCTACTTCTTTTGTACATCAAAGCTGCCAACTCAGCCTGTAAATTGATAAAGAACTTATAGCTAAACATTGAACTACATTTGTTCAGAAAAATAGAAAGAATGCAGAGAAATTCAGGATTACCTGTAGTTTAGCTTCCTTTGTCTGAGCATGAGCATTAAAAATCTCTATAATAAGCCCAACTCGATCCAGAACAGGTTTGCCCCAGATTCGCTGCAAAAGTAAAGCATAATGAGTAAACTCACAGTTATCAAGAAAATTATATTACACAGATAGGCTGCCAAGATAAGTAAACACAGTAAACTTGCCTCAAGATTCCGCTGCTGAACACCACTAAGATTAGCATTTACAAATATCGCATCGATCACATCCTGTCAATAAGGTAACAATCACCGTAAATTGTTTAACAGTTTAGCGCATAATTTTCAGAGAAATAATCATCAAGTTCAAACACAAATTGGCTACCTTGGATTCTAAATCATACAAGTGGCACTTGACAGTTTCCACTGTCCCACCTCCAAAATATGTGTCTGTCACAAGATAACAAGATGAGTTTCTACAATTCACTGATAAGATAACAATGCACAAGTCACGGCACTAAATTTCAGTCATAGAAACAGCCAATACATTGACTTATTTCTAATCAGGCACCAATTGCTCCCACTTCTCAATTAAACTCACTTCATCAAAATGACAAATCAACAACTTTAATACAAAGATTTCTATGTTCAGATAGATTTCTCAAGCTATGAACTCATTCAACTACCAATAAAACAATAAAGGACATAACTTGAACCTGAGACTAAACAAATTTCTAATAAGAGCAGTGATCAATCTCATACAAACAAAACTAATTCGGTAAATTAATCCACAATAAAATAACAACACTGAAAAGGGAAATCGAAGATGGAAATAATAACCGGCCCGAGGTGATTTGGCGGCGGGGTTCTGGACAACGAGATGAGGTGGCATTTCCTTGTCCGAAAACTCGGTTGCATAAAACCCATCACGCTGTTGCTCCAGAGAATTGGCAAGATTCAACGCCTCCTCAAGCTTCGTCTTTAAGCGGGGCTCGGGTCGCATCCTTGGCTGTAAAACGAAGAGCCGGGGCGGGTCATCGTGGAGTCCATCGTCGGTCTGATTTTGCTGTTTTCTTTGAAGAAGTGGTGAGTTGGAAAAATAGCGAGAAAAGGGTGAAAATAGCAATTGTAATTCGGTGGGGTTTGATGATGATGATGATGATGATGAAGGGTTTATCAGAGGAGTTAAGATGGAGTTGAGGGACAGTGACGAACGCAGGTTGAATCTGCTTCTCATAAGCATTTTATTGTTTCTCTCACTTTTTGTCTTTGAATTTGAGTTTGCAGATGAACTTAATAGGTTTGGAGATTTGTACCTTTTTATTAATTTAAAAAATATGATTCATTTAGAATAGCAAATAAAGCAGTAGATCTTCGAGACTTTTATCTTCTGTAGCACGAGATCACATTTAGCGGATGAAAATATTCATATTGCATTTCTGCATTTCATATCGTAACCTTAATTTTACGGATATATCGATTCAATTTCGATATAGACCTTAGAAAAAAGGTGTACTACAATACCGCCGCACAGGCAACCAAAGGTGTGTCGAATGAATTGACATAAACTGTCATGATAAACCTTTCTTACAATACGACATTATTTCGCTTTCATAGGACATTTGAGGGAGTTGATAATTAAATATGTTTTGAGTACTTGAATCAAACTGTAAACTCCCGTATTTTACTTCCATTGGACATTTGAGGGAGTGGATAATTAAATATGTTTTGAATATGTTTTGAGTACTCCAATCAAACTGTGAACTCCCGTATGTGTCATGGTCCATGGGTATATGATTCTTGAGACATATATATGTCATGGCCCATGGGTATATAATTCTTGAGACATATCATTTTGGTTGGTGTCATACCCATTGAGTCAAAGCTCATTGAGAGTGATTGATCTATATCAACATTTGAGTTTTCATCTTCATGTCAAACATGTCTCCTTGTATAATCATTTACAATTGCACCTATACCCGAATCTCCTCCTTCTCTTGATCCATGATTTGTGTCTTGTGTTGCATGAGTGAACTCATCCTCACCTGTGAATGGACTCAATGGTCTTTGATTTGAAAATTAATCTTTTTGGTTTGATCCGCCATTACCACCATCACTGTTTCCACCATTTCCTCCATCATCAGTTGAGCTATTTGTTTTGGTTGTTGCAACACTTAATTCACATCAACACCACTCTCACGAACCTACTTTTGGATTCGGATTTCCTTCGTTGAAAAATTTTGCAATATTTTGGATATATCCCGATATTTTACAATATATCCGCGATATTTCCCAATATTTTTCCAATTTTACACTGAGATTGACGGATATGGATATTTGCGATATATTACCCCCATATCCATATCGGAACCTTTAAAATACGGATATATCGTGGATATATCACACTATCGGGATATTTTCACCCTTGCATTTAGCTTTATGATATTAATTAAAAAATGTATTTCATTAACATATGTAAAAATATAATTTTGGTTGGGTTGATTTATATTGGTTTTTCTCTGCGAAACAGTGAACCGAACCAAAACTTTGATTTACCAATGTTTTAGATTGGAACCAACTCAACAAAAGTGTAACCAACCTTTTTGGTTCGTTTTGATTGATACGGTTGGTTCGGTCGGGTTAAAAACAAATTGTATAGCCCTAGTAAAAAAGGGGGTGATTCAATATGGAAATGAAAGCAGTGGAAAATGCAACTCCAGATTTAATTATTAGATTTGTCAGTCTAACGAATAATTCTCAAAGAAGAGTGAATGCTGCATCCATCATGCATATTGTAATCTACAATTCACCAAAATTTCATCTGTTCAATAATGAAAGATCTCATACAATGGTTCATATAACAGATTCTTCAAAATCTACTGCATTGGATCCTCCTCTGGAGATCCTAATAATTAAAGAATAGATTACTGCATATAATCCCATATTCTTTTGGATGTGTGATTTTCCAGGCTGAAAAACTTGCATAGATACTCGGAGGAAGCAGGACTTTCGACACTCGAGAAATAAATTAAACTCACTACGAATGCTTCTACTCTCCTCAAGAAAATCGCATACCACCTCAATCTGATTAGGAAAGATGTGTCGCTGTAACTTCCCGAAACTAGCCTACTGATCCTGAGAAGTACATAAACAGATGTTTTCTATCAGTGATAAGAAAATAAAAGCAAACATGGATCTTTCCACCCAAGCATGTTTACTAGTTACTGTTATTTTGATGATTTCAGAAAAATATTGTACCTCAGAATAAATTAGATCCACTTTCTGGATTAGGCGACACTGTATTCTGGTGTTAAGTGGCCTTAATCCTTGTTTTTGCCTTTCCTCTTCATTCCAGCTTTATGTCCCCGCTTTGGCCCCTGAACCAAGACGACTTTGATCATAATCATGTATACTTGAAAAATATCACATAGCATGTAGCTGAATTCTGTGGTAGCTCTTGCTCTAAAAACTTGCACAGGATTTATTACAACAAAAAACAAACCTAACTTAGAACCTGAAGAACTTTTATCCTATTTACAGAAAATGAAATGCGAGAACAAACAATCAGGCAGTGAGGAAAATAATTTAAATGTGGAAATGGAGGGAGGAGAGCTACAGGTGTTCTATTTCACTTTGACTTGCTATACATTTCAAAATATTATATTCGATAAGAACAATTCACACTAGTAATGCCTGAGTTCCTTATCAGGCAACAAGCAAAAGTTGAGGGCGGACCAAAGTCACAAACACAACAGCAGATAACATATTTACCTCAGCAGAGAATGTTTTCAAGGGATCTCTACTTCTTTTAAATTTTCCCTTAAATACTTTACGACGATTGGACCCGGTATTTCCCATGGCAGCTCTAGCAAGCTTTACAATCTTGCTAGCTTCTTTTGTTGTTGGGTCCAATAAGTACTCGGGCACATCCCGCAGGTGGGCCGCAGGTTCCTTTTTGCTCAGAACTTTATCATGTTTCAACAGATCTGTTCAAAGTTGAGCAGCAGTAGTTATAACAGTCATTAACTATCTGAAGAGTTGCATTACAATAACTATTTTTATAATCCTAGTGCGCTCTTACCTAAATCTCTTGGGTTATCTTGGAAATGAGCCTTCAACCTGCATAATTCAGAAATTTTCAAACACCCTATCAGGAAATTAGAACAAGGTAACCTAAACGTGCGAACTTGGACAAAATAATTGTTCCTAATTGATGATCTGATATAAGACATCCATGCAACTTCTATCACCACTTTGATATTAACAAAAATAAATACAAGAAGCTGAGTATGAGGGTCACTCAACAATGAGAATTAGGTCTTTAACTTTATAACAAGTACCCAGTCCATGGTAAAATCTAATACAGCAAAGACCATTTTCAGGGCCTTGCTCCAAATGAAAACCATTTTCACTAATGTTACATGCAATTTTTATTTTCTTGGTCAATTACACAAGAAAATACACAAAGGATCTGAGTTGTGCAGTGAGAAATATAAACACTAGATGACAAGTTTTCTACTAAAACAATAATACCAGTAGAAGTTATGTACTCAGAGGACTACTCTCAGAGATGAACAGTCCGATAACCATCTGATTTAGCAAATTGAGGTATTTAGGATTGGCTGTGCTATGCTTAACTTGGGAGAAAATTACTCACTTCTCAGAATTGAGAATTTCATTTCTTAAATCCTGCGCGCGTGATTCCCTCACAGCAATTTTTGTCACACTCCTTGCAACATCCTGAAAAAATAGTACTTGATATCATGACCTCTTCACCAGTAATAAAGAATAAGCTTGGACACTACATGTTTGACCAAAACATAAGGCACATGATGCAATTTTTAGTGAATTTAGGCTATTTAGCAGTATCTTTCTATACAACCAAGGGAATGTTTGTGTGAAAACAGCAGGTGGTATTCATTCACATGAATATGAGACACTTATCTTTGGCAACACTTCAACAACATAGGTTCACTGTAAAAGGGGGATCCTGGGTACAAAATATATAAATCATCCTTCAAGAGCAAAGTACATAATTTTGATTTCTCAGAGCAACAAAAAAACTATTTTCATTGACAAGATACGGGACCCCAATACAGAGAAATCAAATGAAGTCTTTTGCCGGGGTTGGCGAGTGGAGAAGTGTAAGTTCATGGTTGTTTGAAACAATTAATACAAAATGAATCAAAGACAAAATTTAGAGTCGGGATTGGAAAGAAAAGTGTTTCAGAAGCTTGTAAACAAACATATCTTCAATTATTCTACAAGTACTAATTTACACCACAGAGGATTCTGAAGAAACTGATGTACCAAAGAAGGATCCACAAGGTAAAGTTCATATTCTTGGAAGTGATAACTAGAAACATACAACAAAGTGGTGAAGGAGTTCTTCCACTTGTGCATGGAACTAAGATGAAAAAAAAAAAAGTATTTACCTCGGCTCTGTACCGTAAGGACTCCACAGCATTCTTACTAAGCAATGGGAATGGAGCGATAAATTTTGAATCCTCGCTCTCTTTTTCACCCAAAAGAGATTTGATCTCTTCAAAAATTTCCATCTCTTCAGGAGAGACCTATCCCAACATCAGCAAGATACCAAAGCAAATCAAAATCTATAGCCATGATGAAGTGGAGAAAAATTCCAGGATATTATAATGTATTATGCAATTATATAATAATACAAATTACTTTAGTCAAGACTTCTGTAAGAAAGCAGTTACTATGTTCCTTTGAAAGTCACGATTTTATGTAATGGTTTCAAATTACTCTTGAAGAATATTACCAAAGAGACAGATGCACCAGTATTATATGCTCTTCCAGTGCGCCCAACCCGATGCACATACCCTGCCGCAGTTTGAGGCATCTCATAGTTGACCACCTAATGAGTAAAATGGTTCATACTTGGGGTATCAATTTATACTTCTAAAAATTACCAATAAAAATATAAATAGATGAAGTGTGTCAATGAAACTTTCGTGTCCCAAAATCATCAATAAAAAGAAGAAAAGCATAAGTACTCCATTTAAAACTAACATTTGATAACTTATTCAAAGAATATCACCCACTTCTTTATAAATATGGACTCATACCAATTTTTTCCCCAAAACTATCCTACATCAATTCACTGATATCTCTCTAAAGAAATTCCAACTAACAATGACAAGGTCCAAATTCCCATAATATAATGAGTAATGAGTGATTAAAAGGTCATACTTCAACTTCACCCGTAAACTGCTTCCTAGTCAATCTAGGGGAACATATGCAGATTAATGAAGTGACTAGGTAGCAAAATTGAAAGGGACCATTTTAATCCATTTCAAACACAAATTCTGCATAACTGAGAGATGAGTATTCTATCTTCAGAGGCCCTAACTAAGTTAACATCACCAAACCAGCAGACTAGTCATGTAAGGAGTACAAGCTAACGAATCAATTGCTCACCGTATACACATTTTTGAAGTCTATTCCTCTTACTACACCAAATTCTGCATCCAATTTTTGCTTGGGGTGTTTTTTAGATTTTTTTCGAGGAGCACGAAGTTCCTTATCATTTTGCTCTTCTGCTGATTGACTGTCATCAGTTGCAATAAGGTAATCAAAAAGGCCAGCATTGAATTCCTGCAACAAAAATATAAAAGTTGAAAAATAAGGAAACCTAAACAAGTCAGCACATTGAACAATAGCTCAGACTGGATAAAATTAGTAAACTGGAACACCTCAAAAAATACCTCAAGAATGTGTAGACGAGAATTCAGGGGCAGCTCAGCATTTAAAACTGCAGACTTGATTCCAAACTGCCAGAGTGAAACTTAATCAGCCTTGTAATTCCAAGAACAGAAAACATAAATTACCAAGAAGTTGACTCCCGGTGATACTATGATACTATATCATTAGAGGACAGCATTACCAGATCCAAACCACATAAGCAATTATTGTACAACAATAAGGAAACCAATTACTTGCCAATTACTTTATATGAAAATTTATTGACTTATGAATCTTGCCTGCTTGAAATTGGAATCAGTTTGTCATTAATTTATTAACATAACTAGTCTAACCATTTCCTATTTCATTAAATAAAAAAACTGAAAAAAGAAAGATCCTGAAATTGTTTGAAATTGTACAAGCACAACAGATATTATTATGTTTTCATAAATATATACACATAGGAAAAACTTTGGAATATTATAAGAAAGCTATTCTTTTATTTTTCTCCTACAACTGTTTACTTTCATATGTATTTGTGTATATCTATATATTTATGTGTGTATGTTCATTCGATTTGCATGATAATAGCTTCCTTACACTGATTGGAAATGCTTCTTTACAAACATCCAGAATTGACAAACTGCATTAGGCAATGAATAGCACTGCTCTAACACATTACACTTGTAGCTCGTTTTGATTCCCAAATGATTTAAAAAGCATACGGTGAGATAGTGATGTCATTTTTTAACTTATCAACTCTTTCATAAGTTTTACGAAAAGACATGAGAGCTGTTCATAGGCTGGACACATTGCAATACGACCTATCCTACTCATGACCAGCCAACTACCCTAAACTAAGAAAATTTAGATTTCATAGTTTCATTTACACAGCCTCATAATATTGCATAAATCAATGCAACCACATGGTGAACCATCCTACCTGTTCAAGAAACAGCTTCAGTCTAAAACTCATATCAATTGAATTGGCAAAAATCAGCACTTTCTTTTGAATCAGCTCCAATTTTAAGAGAGCAAGGATATGAAGAAGCTTGTCACGGGCACTGCATGAAATCTTCACAAGCAATAACATTATTAAAAAAGAAAAAACCATAGAACACAGTGAGGTAGCAAATAAAAATAAAATTCTGCTAGAGGCGCTTAGATGGTAAAAGAGACATCTGGTGGAGAACAACATAATTCTCAGTCTCGTGGTGGTAGAAGGCTCACAGGTCGTGAACTTCATTTCCAGAGAAGCAATGACTCATTTTAAAATTCAAGTCAAATTAGGCATATTTTTTATGGGTTTGTTTGGTATGTTATTTAAAATACTCGCATATGAAATGAATAACCGATTGATGACAAACCAAGGATAGAAGATTTACTATGAAAATTGAGATCAGACTAAAGGAGCGCTTACATAAAATTGCTGAACATTTCTGGGGACAATGTCATCCTTTACATCCCCTACTTCAGGTAAAGTTAAAATGTAGGGATTATGTAGAATAAGCTTTTTCAGCTTTTCAACATCAGCACTGAAAAATATCCATGTAAAAAATTTGGGCATTAGAACTGGTCATTTATTAGTAACATTTAGAGAAGAATTTATGAACAGGTTTTGCTTGAGTTCAAACAAGTTATCTAAAACTTAGAAGGTGAAAATAATAAGATTAAGTTATATGATTTTACAAGCGCCAAGATGTTTAAGCCATCATGAAATAGAGTAATCTCACAGAAGAAATGGTTGGAAAGATGCAAATGTCAATAAATTTATATAAGAATAGCAGCACTTTTTATGAGATATAGTTTAGGGATGAATACCATCGCATCACAAATTATAACTAAATATGGCACACAGATTGCAGGTAACTTTCTAGCACTAAAATTAAAACCAAAAGCCAAACATAAGTTTATTTATTATTTTTACCCACAAAAACACATATATATGTATATTTTTTTGTATGTGTATGGTATATATGGAGACAACAAAAGATGTTCTGATCTTATTCTTATAAATATCACCACAACAATGATCTAGTAATTGTGGCAACATTATTTCAAGAACAAACCTCGAAGTAGCAGACATGAGAAGGCATTGGCAACGCTTAGGAACATGAGCTGTAAGTGCTTTTAAATCATCCCCATATCCATAAGACAATAGAAGATCTGCCTGAAATGTTAGATTATATTATTAATACATTGGTAAAATCACATCAATTGTTATATCTAGTAAGAACATTTTAGAACTGTTCATCTATAGTACCCTAAAACCACTAATAATTACAAAACTGATGCAAGTGCATATACTCTGAACTTACTGAATCTGGATTACAATAGGAAAAAATTCAACTTTTCATATCTAATAGAACCCCTGTAGCTTCTAAAACATTTTGAGTCTATATTACGTAAGTGATAACTAAATCTTGAAAATTAGTAACTTATCAAAACCATATTATTATATCACAATTAAGACTAGCATTATACTGCGAATGACATTCAAAATATCTAATAATTAATAAAGGTAATTTTATAATATTTGCACCTGATACAAACAATATACATATAAGCAAATAATAGGCATATAGTGTATGTGTTTATTGTTGAATTATCCATTGCTGTATCCCTGTACGTCTTTTTTCCAAATTTTATGGCTTTTAAGCACAAATAGTAACTAGATTTCCAGTACACATGTCTACAAGCCAATTCAACTTCAGTGGAGTTTAAATTATAAACAGTTATTCAGAAAGGATAGAATTTGAAATGCATACCTCATCAAGTACAAGAACTGTAAGTGATTCTTGAAGAGCTTTAGATTGAAGCATGCCATTTTTCAAGCATGTATGTATACACGCAGGAGTCGATACAACAATATCTGGAAACCCTGCCAAAGACATTTTCTTTGGAAAAAGAGTAACAAATGTCATCCACCTCAAGTTCACATCAATTTTCAAACAGGCAGAACAAGCTAAATCCCAAAATAATTAAATTATGGTGAACTAAATTACCAAGTCAGAAGCAGCCATCATGCTCCTCAATTGAACAACTTTTAATTGCACTCTGCATAATTCAATCAGCGAAGTCACCTCCGAATGAACCTGGACAAATTAAAAACGATATCACATTTGATAACAAAAACAGAAATCCAAGAAGACCAAATTTTTTTCGTATTGCAATAGAATTTGAAGGCTCTTACTTGTTGACACAATTCTCGAGTTGGAACAAGAATCAAGGCGGCAGGGGCGACATTCTTTTTCGAAGGAGAATCAGCAAAGAGTTTCTGAAGCAATGGAAGCAAATAAGCTAACGTTTTTCCAGAGCCGGTTTTTGCTCGGGCAACCACATCTTTACCTTCCTGTAAACACAGAAAATATAAATTAAGCAAAAAATCTAACCAGAAAAATAACAAATGCAAATTGAGCAGAAAGATTAAGAAGTCTATGTACAAGAATGAGAGGGATGGCGACGCGTTGGATTGGAGTAGGCTTTTCGATTGATTTTTTTGATAAAGCGCGAATGAGGCGAGCATCAAGCCCCAATTCCTCGAAATTCTGCTCTTCTCCATCATCTTGTTCTTCTTCCCCTGCCACAACTGGTTTTAGTTCTGCGTTATCTTGAGCTTCGTTTTGTTCTTTTATCTCTTCTGCGTTGTCATTCTGAGGATTGTGCTTTCTTTTCGCCATTGAAGGTTTGGGATTATTGGAAGTATGACGACGACGACAACGACGAGGATTGAATATGAGGGCAATGAATTAGGGTTTATACAGGGGTTTTTGTTTCAGACCGGGGCGTGGAAGTTGGAACCGGGTGAGCTCCGGTTTACTTATTTATTTATTTTTAAATTGTTTTTGGTTTTTATTCTTTTTTTTTTTCTATTATTAATTTTATTGGAAAAATGCATTTTTACCCTATGCACTTTAGATTTTTTTTTTTTTTTAAACTTCAGCAATTTTGGTTAGATAACTTGGTTATGTCCGTCTTAGAATCATAAAATTTATTTAAAGTGGTGTGTAAAGTTTCAATGTTTTATCATTTTGATTTGCTTTATAGTCAAAAAAATCGATAACTCATCATTAATTATTGGAGCGATCCATGGACATATGACATTTCAAATTGGAGCTCAACTTTTGATGGGATTGGAAAATTAGTTCACATAGTCCAAAATAAAATATACTATTTTCAATTGCTCTCTTCATCCTCCATCATAGGAATATGGGGAAGTGTTTTCATTTGATTTCTTATTATTTTCATCACTTTTGATCATGAGAGAATCAGAGATGAAGTTCTTTGAGAAGGGAGAAAGAGCTCATTGTTTGGTTAGGTTGATAAATTTGTCAGTATTTTCTATAGTATGCATTTTGTTTAGATCTAATATTAGATGAGGAGTATAATTTTCTTCATCAAATCTTGTGGATATATTTTTCCTTGCCTTCCTACTCAGTTTCCATATTGCCATTGCGTTGCGAAGGTTGTATTTTCTATAGTTATTAATATTTTGTTTCCGGTTTTTTTTTTTTTTTTTTTTGACAAATTCTTATACAAGTTGGTGTTACAGATCCAAATTTGTGGATATAACCTCATATTGCACTTGAATGGTTCAGCCAACACTGACAAATATCAATCATACTTATTTATTCATCATTGACAATCAACAACGTATCAACTATTGATGTGTGATATATCTAGCATATTTAATAATTTCTCATTTATTGCAGTAGATATAAAAAGAGACAATTGAGTATGAAAACATAATCAATGAGTAGTAGCAAATTGGATCAATATAAAGACAGTGAGTCCTATTGTAAATCTAAAAAAAGAAGCATTGCATCAAGGCCCCAGACAGGCCCCCATTTCATGATGATCAAACATGCCATTCATGACATTAAAGTTATTCCACTCTTTTGACTACTCTATTTAATTACTAACTTTGGCTGAACTTTAACACCAATTACTAATTTATTACAACTAATCACTGTTTCACTTATTTTAACATGGGTTTCATTTAATATTTTGAAAGATCTACATATATCATGAGTATAAATGATTTTACCAACTAAAATATAATGTGTATCAAAAACAACCAAATAAATGATAGAACAATTAAAATGTAACAGAGGATTCAATTCGGAGTATTTGTAATAGAGTTTTCACAACCTCTCCCAAGTCCCAACCCCTAAATTTATAAAGTCCATGTTTCATTTTCGTTATTTCCAAGTATATAATTTGCTTTTACATTTGATAGTATACTAGTATAAGTCCTGTGCGATGCACGGACATATTAATTTCATTATTTATATATTTTAATATGAAAATGTTGAACACGAAAAATAATAATTTTTGAAGAATTTCAATCTGATTTATTACTTGTGTGACTCACGACCATAAAATCTAAATATTTTGAGTTTGATATGAAAATTTTAATTTACAAAAAAAAAAAAAATAATTAAGTTCTCATAATATTTCAATCTTATTTGGTATATCCATGTTCGTGTGATGTATGGACAAATAAATTTGAAGTGTTAGTAATTTTTGATGTAAAAATGTTGTTTATGAAAAATAATATAGTTTTTCAAAGTTATTTCAATTTAATCTACTACCCATATAATTTACAAATTTAAAGACTTTTTATTTTCGTCATACATTGTCGTTACTATTGGTCTAAAACAAACTTATGCAAATTTATGTTTAATAATTTATTCATAATGAGTGTAAAATAGTGTTATTATTGTGCATTATAATCAAGTTTTGATAAAATTTCAACCTCATTTGGTATTCGTGTGATGTAGTGAATAAATTTCACGTGCTAGTAATTTTTTGATATAAAAATGATGATCATGAAAAATCATATAGCTCTTCAAAATTATTTCAATTTAATCTACTACTCATATAATTCATCTAAATATTAATTATTTTCATCATATGGTGTTTGACTATTTTACTAATTGTATTTGTCACAATTGGTTTGGAAAATACTTGTATAAATATATGTTCAATAACTTATTTATAATGAGCTTAAAATATTGATATTATTGTATATTACTCCAAATAAAATTTCTAAATTTAACATACCATCAAAAAATCTGTTTAATTAACTTTTCCAAATGCCTTAAAATCAAAATTTATCTATTGTAAAACCATGAAACTATATTACAACATAAACTAAAGATATTTTATCACTGTTCTGTGAACTTCATGCTACCATGATATTGAAATTTCAGATTTGTATTTACTTTTTAATCAAGGAGAAAATATTATTTATTCTTACAACAAAAAAAATGATAAATTTTTTCACTAAATTTTTCGTCGATATATAAAATGATTTAGATTAAGTACAATTTTTATTCGCAACTTTTCATGACATAATATTATTACCTTATATACACAAATCATACTAACTTTATAGCATATCAAATACGATCATATTTTTTTCCTCAATTTTCGTATATATACAAAATGATTTTCATACCATGAATATACATAAATTATGAAAAACTAAATATTTACAATTTATAAATTTATAAAATAATAAATATTTGTATTTCTACTTTAAAAAGTAGAAATGAGATTAGTTGGTTTTTATATAGATGACAATGAAATTTCATAATAAAAAATTCAAAATATTTAAAATATATATGTAAAAATTCTTCATCTACGTATTATCACTCTTATAAATAGCATCGACTATCTATTCTTCAATATTAATAATGAAGATATATTTATATTATTCAAGCATTATGAAATAGAAAATATTTTTTATTAATTTTTATAAGTATAAATATAAATGATATATTTTTATATCATTTTTTATAAATGATATTGTTTATACTTAATTTGTAGATTTTAATAAAAAGTATATAAATTTATAAATTTTATAATTTCTAAATATTATTGTATGCAATAATATATCATATGTCTATTTCTTTATTATATTCAAGATACATTACAAATCTTTATGATTTTTAATAAGAATTAATATAGCATAATAAAATAAAATTATGTAAACACCATGTTATATTATTACATTGTTACATAGAAGATATATAAAATTGGAGTATTGTATACGACATACTTGTCAAACAAAATTGTGTGGTTTTTATTATAATTTTACAATACATATTTTGAATATAGTAAATAGAAATAGTTAATTTACGTTGTGTTATATATATTGATTAGCTTAATTAATAACTCACTTCTTGGTCTTCGACCCCCTCAGTCACTATGAACACCCTCGATCAATGCAATGTTATATATTTATTGAGGTGGTATATACGTGTGTGGGGTACAATATTAGAGATAAAAAAAAAATTACTTTGATGATCTATAGTTCTTGAAATCCATCATTATGTTATTTTAATTTATTTAACAAACATATCTTTAATCTTGATTATATCAATAATTAAAAAGTTATTAGATGAGATCATATTAACATACATATATCATATATTGATAATAATTTCCAAGATTTTGTCAATATTATAAATGATATTATTATCATATATATAAATCATGTTTAATACAATAATATTAATAATTTATAATTTATAAATTATGAAATAATATGTATTTCTATTTTTGGGAGGTGGAAATGGGTGGCAAAATTTTAACATTTCTATTTTGAGGGGTAATTATTATTATTATTATTATTATTATTATTATTATTATTAGTATTATTATTATTATTATTATTATTATTATATATAGATATAGATATAGATTTTAGCCCTTTCACATATATAGCACAATTTTGATGTGCATGATTTTATTAAATTCATATAATGAGATTTTCAACTTACTGAATATGAGTGTATTCAAAAATTTGCTTGTATAATTTGTTTCCCTGATAACATTATTAATCCGTGTGAAAAAAAATGGTATATATTAATAAAATGGTCGCATTATTTGGTAAGTTAGTCTGATCAAATCATCAAATGCCTTTCATCAAACCTCTTAATTTTAGATACAAATAAATATATTTGTGCTTTCATTCACAAATAATATAAATCCAATAGTATAACTTTCAATAAATCAAATGTAGAAAATTGTCTTGACGTCTAACGTATACAATCAAAATTACAATAAAATGACATGCCACTGGATGATAGTTTCCTATCGACCATGCAATATGTTGATAGGTGCAAACACATGGACCCAAGCAAAATTCATGAATTTTCCTTTTTAATTATGGCATCGATAGTCTCCATTCTCAATATCAGTTTTTTAATTTTTATATTATTTTAATATCTTGTACTACATGTTAATGTCTTAATATACATATAATGTGTTAATATCAAGTGAAATAAATAATATGAGAAGTAAAATATGGATTTTATCTGTTATTGTATTTAATTATTATATGATAGCCACTAGGATTTTGGGAATATGAAAATAGATACAAGTAGTAATCGCTTTATTTTAATAGAGGACCATAATTATTGAAGGCGTCCGATCAATTATTTTTTTAATGAGGTGATTGGTTATAAAATATTTACTTAGTTTAAGTTTTTCATATTAAATATAAATTTGATTCTTTTTTGTTGTGTCACGCCCCATTTCTAAAACATATTTTTATCAGAGTTGCATAATGGGCATGCAGAGAAAGAGAACAAGAGCATACGTTTTATATAGAAAGAAGACGATAGAAGACGGTAGAAAAATTTACATATACAATATATCGGCACTAGCCGAAAAAAAACGTTTGAAACCTTGAGGAGCAGAAAAATACTCATACAAGATCCATAAAAAAGAAATACAAAATGATGTAGCTTTACAAACGAGAAACATTAAAAACATTGTTTCGACATCAAGTTTTAAAAAGCAAAAGAGGAAACTTGATACGGCACCACCCTCTCTACACATCTTGATTCTCGTCATTTCCTGTAATGTGAATACACATGGGGTGAGTGCGTTGAATACACTCGTGGGGATAATTTCCATGTTTTTAACATTTATTAAACAGTTAAACAAATCAAATATATATAAGTTCGGCAATTAGACACAATACATAGAATGCATGACACATAATTGTAAATAGATGCGGGTATTTCCCGTCTTACCCTACATAACGGTTTTTATACCGTTGGTGTTTTTTACGGACCACCAGTCCCTCCGTAGCGTTTTTTACAGACCATTAGTCCTTCCGTAGCATGAATGTGGATCTTAGTCCTTTCACATTATAAAAGTATGAACACAGTATTCACAACATATAATCACGGCACATAGGGTTCAACAATTCATATATCAAATACGGAAAACATAAACATATAGAGATTAGAAGTTACCTCCACCTTGTTCGGTGGTAAACCTCGTGTAAGTCAAAATATCAAATTCTAAAATGTTTGTTCTGTTTGAGAGCCTACACATGTAAAGAGGTTTCTTAGTTTCATTATTATGATAATTACGCATAATTAATTATATAAACTCTCTCTTGAAGAAGAAGCGATAGGAAAAACGAAACAAAACGAAAGCTTTACAGATCAAGAATGAAGAAACGATCTTGGAAGGTTAAACATGCATTCATAGGGTGTAAAGGAATTGATTAGAGTTTGAACGGAAGAAAAACGGGCTTAAATGGAGGAAAAACGAGCTTAAACGGAGCGTTTAAAAGGTGCAGGGACGTTTTCGTAAATTTTGGTAAAGAGTTGACTTTGACTAGGGGTATTTTGGTAAAGTCAGAAAAGTTTAGGGGTCTTTTTGAAATATTCAAAATCTTTGGGGTTAAAGTGAAATATCTAGAAGCTATAGGGGTTAAAACATAAAACTCATAAGCTTTTGGGGGTGAAAATATAAAACTTAGAAACTTTATGGATCAAAATGAGATATTAAAGAACTCAGGGACTAACATGTAATAAAACTAAAATATAGGGTTTGCAAATAGGTCCCCCAACTTATTAAATTTACGGGAAAAGTCCCTGTCCCCAAACCCCCATCCCCGTCGCCCTGCTCAGTCACCCCATTGCCTTCGCGCCACGGCCGGCGACTCCATGTCACCGGCGACCTCCCACACACCCACACACATGCCGGTGCACCCCGCGTCGGCCACAAGCACACACGCAGACAAGGCGACGATGGAGGAGCAGGTCCCGCGAGCACCTGGAGAGAGAGAGAGCGGGAGAAGAGAGAAGCATAAGAGAGAGAAAGGAAGAAGAGGAGATGAGAGAAACAGAAGAGAGAGAAAGGAAGAGAAGGAGATGAGAGAGAAATACTTTGACCGCGCCTTTGCAGGCCGATTTCCGGCGGCGGCGGCTCGGCGATCCGAGCCCGGATCTAGAATGGGCTCGGCGAGGGCTACGTTTCGACGTAAAAACCGAACGAAATGGAGGAGGGGAGAGGCGGCGCAGCGACCACCGGCCGGAAAACAAGAGAGAGAGAGAAAAAAATATCTTACTTTTTACTTTCTGATCGAAATATCTTTTTTTTTTACGATTCGTTTTGTGTTATATATAGATATTTTTTGATTTTTTCGTATTCTTCGTGTTTTTGTCCACGAACCCTTAATGAGTCGTCCTTTAACGTTTTAACTTTCAGTTTTCGACTACGATACATTTTAATTAAATATAACCTATGTTTTTCGATTAAAATATACACCCGATAAATTAATCATGTATTATTTCATTTTTTTGAAACACACGTAATTAAATAAAACAATTATGGGTTTAATTATTTAATTAATCAATTATACATCGTTTTGTCTTAGATGTTACGGTTGGGTGATAACTGATCCAAGTTTCAAAACTCATATTATATTTTGTAGGAGATTTTCACCTAATCAATTAACACCTCTTATAACGTGGTCCAATTTGCAAATGTGTGTTTAATTGATAGTCGATAATTTAGTGAAGGGTGGTCGTACGAGGAAATTGAAACAAACATAATTTTTAGAGTCATACTCAAAATCATTATTAATTTATTATAAAACATTTTTAAAAGCGGAATATCAAATTTAGTTTAATACATTGTACAACGTGTAATGATGTGCTTTGTGCTTAAAATCAAATGTTTGATAGCTTGTTTTGGCCCTTTTCTATTTTCCTAGTATTTATTAATTTCCGTTTATTTTGTTTCCTTTTCATATCAAGATGTAGACCTTTAAATATGTCTTTCTTTCATTGTAATCACACTTTTAGATATTTTAGTTTTGCTTAGTGTGAATTTTCTTGTCATACGATAAATGTTTGTCTTCCACGATTATTTAGTTATGTGTCAACTTACAAAGAACGAACAAGATCCTCTATTCTAAAATTCCATTAATTTAAAAAAAAAATCAAGATTAATTTATAATATTCTTTCATTCAATTTTATATTCAATATTTAAATATAAATAACTATATCTTTATGAAAATAGGTGGGAGAACGAAGAATATAGTTATATATGGCTCCGAGAGACGTCTCCATTAAATATACTTCTAAAAATAGTTTTATTCAGAAAAAAGAACAAATATATTTTATACACACTTTTGAGGGAAAATGAAAACATGTGGTTTGGTTACAAAACCACATGTGATTCTATTACATTTATGTAACATGAGATTCCAGTAAATATTCTTATAATCTCAAAAAGAATGTTCCTTTATCAGTAAATGCTATTTCTTCAAAAAATAATTATTGTAAACAATCACTGAATATAATGAAATTATTTTAGTAGAAAAAAGTCCTTGTAAATAGAACAAAAGGTGAAGAGATGTGCTAATTAGTTTAAGGAAACATGAAATAATTTAATTTCGGGATAGTTACAAATTTCCAATCAAACTATCATGTTTCTAAATTAAAATATATAAATGTGTTTTTATTTTTTCAGATCACCGGCTAAATACTTTGCAAAAAATCCAATTCATCTACTAAGGGTAAAGGGATCATTCTGTCAAGATTTATGTTCACCTAAAGTTTGTTTCACTTTTTAAGTCAAACTAACATTAATTTTGCACTTTGTCACCTTATTGTTATTTTAAAAAAAATTATACTTAATAAAAATTTATTGTTTTACATTACTGCATTGCAAAAATAAAGTTTAATTACTACTGGTTATGGTACTAACGTTAATTTTTTATAATAAATATATATTCAATAAAAAAATTAAATTGAATTAAATCCACCAATTTAAAAACTAGTTTTAATTTTTAAAAAAATATTTTTTTTATAAAATTCAAAATTATAATTATTTGTTACTATCACCTCTAGCCTGGTTTCAACGGTTCAACCAAAAACATAAGTTGTTGTTACTTTTTTATTACTATCACATGTTACTATCTACTTCTTCTTCTTCTTTTTTATTACTATCAGTGTATGGTTTTTATATATGGTGCTTCGTGGGAGTTATATGGTACTGTAGACTGTAGTGTGTTCATTAACTAACTTGAAATTTCATTTTAAAATGTAATTTTCCTATCCTTTTGCAAAATTGTTTGGCTGTTTTAAATTATTTTAATAATTTCTGAATTTTAATTTGTTATTTTATATTATTTAAATGATATTCATATTTTAACTATAATTAAAAGGATTAAAACTTTGAAATTTTTATTTTCTGATCAAGATTTTATTTTGTTATATTTAAATTATTTTTAAATTTAATCATAATTTGCAGACTAATAAAATTAGTTTAAATACATTGAATTGAAAAAAAAAATTAGATTTTACTACAAAAATTTTAGATTTCGTTAGATAACTTTTAAACAAAATATTAGGTTACAATTTGAAAATTTTAACTAATTTATGAAAATTTTATATTTATATATTTAATTAATATATAAAATTTTAGTTTTTCTTTTGGACCAGTGGACTTAATTTAATTAATTAAATTTCATATTTTATTGATGATATAGTTATCACAAAAAGAGTAATTTTAGTATCATAATAAGTAGTAGTTATAATATATTTTTCAAAATGGATTATCTAATAGAAGGATTTTATTAAGTGTATGTATGTTATATATATATATATATATATATATATATATATATATATATATATATATATATATATATATATAGTAAGGTGCAAAAATAATGTTAGTTTGGCTGTAAGACATAACAAACTTAGAATGAATAAAAATGTTGAGGGAATGTTCGATTGTTGGTGTGCCTTAGAGGGTGAAAGAAAACTTTCACAAAATTCGTTTGATGATCGGTAATAAAAATAGTTGACACAATTTCTAATTTTCCCTTTAGTTTCACATGACAACATTTTTTATGTTTGGGAAATTAGTAGTTATTATGTAAGGTACCAAAGGTACTAAATGAAGGACCACAAATAGTAGCATAGAAACATGTCGATCAAGTCTTGTGAAGCATAGTACCAATAATTTAAGTCAACTTATAACATTTTGTTTGCTAAAAATCATGAGGATGAAAGATGCCAACAAGCACACCACACTATAATGTGAATCCACTCATCCACCAACTTCAATCATCATCACTTAATACCTTTCTTCTTTACTACCAATGCTTCACTATTTCAAATCACCTTCCATTCCAGTTTGCAAATTATTTGGATCAAGTTTAAAGAAAACAAAAAAATCGAGTAGAGTTTGTGTGAATTTAATACTCTTTGAGATGATATTGACTGGTTTATAAATTCATTAACTCATATTCTGAAGAAAGACTATCAAATTGTATGATTAATTTTACATGTTGGATGTCATATTTTTTTAAACTTTGAGACATTATCACTTCCATTATGTACAAAGTTAGTCGAGGATGTTGATTCAAATTTCAAAACTATCGTAAATTTGTATTTTATTTTGTTAAATTTAAAACGTGGCACTACAAGAAAAAAAGATTTTTAGTGATGAAAATCTAATGATGCTTAGTGAAACTGTCTGAAATTGTCGTTAAAAATAAATGTTTAATGACTTTTTCTAAGTGTATATTTAATGAATGGAAATTTGAGATAATTGTGTTGGTATATTTGTCAATTTTATGGCCCTTTTTAAGAAAAACGCCAATCAAATTCATAAAATTGGTGTTGTTGTTGTTTTTTTATTTTATTTTATTATTTATTTATTTTTTTTGTAAAATTGCATATGTAACAAAATTTCAGTTTAATAAAAGTTTGCAAGTTTTTTTTTTTTTTTTTTAATTAAGCCAAAAGAAAATACGTATACTATTTATATAATAAGTAATTAAATGGAGTTTTTATAATGGAACGGAGTTTGACTCCGAGTGCAACAAGTCAGTGGTCTTTAATTATACCGCGTCAATGAATTTTCTCTGGTTTGAGCTTCTTTTAAATTAGATTTTAATTTAGTTTTCCATATTATTACCATACAAAACATAGTGCAATAAACGTGGACAAATGAAATGACACGAGAATGGAAATGGAATTACTATGGAATTGGACGACGCCATCTGCTCTTTGCTTTCAATTTTAAAACTAACTAAGATGATCAAATTTCCAAGTGTTCATTACTAAACAATTCTAACTAATGTGGCTTTGCTTTCAAATTCAAATTTTTCCAAGTATGATTTCTATTTGACTATTTCACAAATTTAATTTACAATCTACAATTCATGCAAAAAAATAATAATAATAAATCAAAATAAATTTGAAAATATGGGTCATGGAACTTTGTATGGGACGTAAATTTGTAATTGTATTTGTGAGATTTTTCATATAAGTTTTTGTGGAATTTTCCCAACCGAACCAACCTTATTCATCTATGCCAAAAATATTATTAGATTAATGCTTGAGCCATTCATACATATACAGATGAACCCAGTTCAAATATTATTTAATTCTTAAAACAAAAGAAACAGATAAGTTGCAAAAATATCTGAATGAAACAAGATAACGTATAAGAGCTGATGAATGTCTCCCCAACAAAATTGGCTTCAAAATCAGATGTTGGATTCAATATTATAAATACCCCCACCCCCTCCAACCAAAAATAAAATTCAATTAAAATACAACATTAGAAAATGAAATATATTTCTTTAAGATACAATATTTATAAACCATCCATTCTTAATCTTAAGCACGCCCTCCATTTTTTTTTTTTTGTTGGACTAGTTTACTCAATAACTCGCAAACAGAATAATTAAAATTTAACATTAATTAAATTTGTTTTTGAAAACATACAATTTTTTTGACATAAAATGAAAATAGATAATAAAAGAAAATAAATTAGCAAAAGAAGTAGACATTATAATGTCATGCTGATGATTAGGCAGGGGTGTCCTGGCGCCTCCACCCCACCAGCTGTGGGTGCCTTCTTACCATAAATCATGGACTCCACTTTTCTCCTATATTTACCTATTTCCACATTAATCTCTACTTGCATTTATTTTATTTATTTATTTTAATTAATACATATGCTGATCATGTGTATTTGCCACACACACACAAACAAATTTCCTTCTTTAACTGCCTCATCACAAGGGGAGAGAGAGAGAGAAGGGAAAATTCCATAACATAACAATGAGTTGAAATCAATTCTTTACACATTTGTACTAAGTGATTATACTGTCAAGAAAATTACTAACATATAAAAAACCTTAAACATACGAAAAGAATCACAAGATCCAAGGAAAATAAAAGTTCTCATAAATACCAAAATGACAATTAAAAAAAAAGGAAAAAAGGAAAAAAAAAAAAAAAAAAAAAAGGATTCACCCAACCCAGAAACATACCTGCAAAATTAATCAATCTCTCTCACGATTTGATCTGCGAAATGTAATAAATAATTAATAATCGGGCATGAGTTGGCTAATCTTGCCTTCATCATTCGCCAATTTCTGCTCAGTAATTCTCAGCCAAACACAGACTGCGGTGAAGCTGAGAATCAGGCTGACGAGCCCGCTGCCAAGCCCGATTCCCACAATTGCCAGAACGGAAAGCCCTTTACTCTTCATCGGCGCCAATGGGTATCCGTACAGGCCCTTATTCCCTTCGTAAGAACTAGCATTGAACCGGGGCAGGTTCCCGCTCCGGTTCCCCAGCGAAGCGGGTATCGGGCCGGAAAGCCTGTTGTTCGACACATCGAAAACCGAGAGCCTGACCAAAAGCCCGAGCTGCTGCGGGATGGGGCCCGAGAGCTGGTTATCGTGGAGATCGATGACGTTTAGGTAAGCGCAGAGGGCCAATTGCTGCGGAATCGGGCCGGAGAGGTGGTTGGCGGAGAGATTGAGGACGGCGAGATTGACCAGGTACTGTAGGTCGGGTGGAATAGGGCCGGAGAGCTGATTGGAGGAGATGTCGAGGGCCTGTAAATTGGTGCAGTTGGAGAGGAAAGGAGAGATGGAGCCCTTGAGAGAGAGATTAGAGAGAGAGAGCTTGTAGATGCGGCCATTGTTGCAGGTTGCGCCTTGGAGGAAGGAGGTGAAGCCCTGGCAGGGGTTGGCGAAGGTTTCTTTAGTCCAGTTCTGCAAGTTCTTCAGAGGGTCTTCCAAGGACTCACTCAAATGGGACAGGCACCGCTCGTCGTTGGGATCCGCCGCGGCGGAGGAGGACAAAACCAGCAGGGCCACCGCCACGGCCCAAATACCCATCTAGCACATATGATACAAAATGCACACCAACTGTTTGTTAATTTTCCTGAGAGAGGTAATTAGGATAATGGAGGGGTAATAACTAATAATCAACTAATTAACACTACTTTTTTTTTTTTTTTTAAATCTTTTCCTGGTTGCTTAAGATAATGTTGAGGTTTATGAATCCATGGAGAAAATGAGAAATGCTTGTTTTTTCAATTATATAATTTTCTTGAAAAGGGTATTATATATATAGGTCACGAGCGAGGGAGAAGGTTGTGCCAACGGGTAAAGATGGTGACACCACTGACTCTAGCTCTCAGGGGTAGTCTTGTCATTTCACATGCACTACTAATTCTTTTTGACTTTTTAAATGTTCCTACTTAATTGAATTTCACGTGGCCATGGTGTCATAGGTTTTTGGGATTGGTGTGTATAAAAGCAACTGCGATGCACATAAAGTACACATTGGCTATTCATTATTGATTGTATGTATGATGCGGCTAATTTCCAGTGGAATCGCATGTGATGTTTCAAACACCTACAAAAATACTAATTTGATGATGCTAATGTCATTTGTATCATGTTTTCAATAGTAGAATCACACCATATTGTTGATATTCTAGACAATTTTGGAGCCAAAATTCTCATGAGAACCTTGCTACGATGAAGTCATAGTGGGATAGTTGTGTGTGGGGAGGTATAACGAATCTAATAGGGAAAAACGTGACAAATCATTGATTAAAATTTGTGATTTATATGAATAAGCAATTTTGACCTGTGAGGTTGAATGTGTGATGTGAATAAATTGTGATTGATTGTGGATAGTGGAATGGTTGTACATTGATGGTCGTTCGTTATTATCTAATGATGATGTAGTTATATTTTGTTTCTAAATGTCGTCTTTTGAGTATGTGTTTTGGTTTCAAATTTTTTTTTTTATCTTGTCACATATAAATAAATAATGAATTTACTTGATACATATTAGATTTTACAATTACATATTAAATATGCATCAGTAACATTTATTAATTACGTTGCACATTAGATGTCCTGATAAAATAAAACACTAGACCAATATTAAAATATACCAAAAGAGCAAACTACGATCAATCCCTAATACATATTTTAATGTTACATCTTATGTGTATTGATTGTTTGAATTTTTTTGACTACTTTAAAAAATGCACTAATAAATCAAAAATATGAGATTGATGGATGGAAGTTGAAACTAGCCAAATCGCACATAAAATCTTATATTACACTACACACTATTCATTTCAAAATAATCATCACACATCGTATGTATCAAATGACATCAATAATTAATACGTGACACGTGTTAAATGCAATGAAATATGAGATATAACACAAAGTGTATAAATGACTTGAACCACTAAGACAATAATCTACGATTTTACCAAATAATGTCTCTCTCACATATAAAATAGCTGTGTTTTTTTATAAAGTTTAACATTTTATCTTTTGGTCAATTAAATAAAAATACAATCTTTTATAACCTATGAAATCCCACTAATCCTTTCATTTATTCACCAAATCCATCACATATATATTTCTACAACAAATAATAAATTTGCCATGGAGTATTATATAAATGTTAATTAAAAATTATCTTTTGCCGATCATACATGACTCATACTTTTGTGATCAAAAACTTTTTTTGAAACAATACTTTTTTTTCTTTTTTTTCGGATGAAGTATTGATTTTTTATCGTTACATATTATGTGTGCATGAATAGGTACATAATTTCTTTTATACTTTACAAAAATTAATCAAAAGACCATTTTGCCCTTTTACATACTAGAAATACTTAGAAGATCTAGGATCGCACGCCCAAACTTCAATTTCGGGTCAAATTTGATGTACTCATGTAAATCAATAAACGCATGATCACGTTGGTTCAAAAAGGAAGTTAGACGTGGCAAACTATTTTGGTGGCTTTTTTTATTTTTTTAAACTAGTATGATAAATAAATTACAATAATAATCATTCAAATCCTAACCTCAATGTTCCATACCTCCTCCTTTGCCTTTAAGACAATGACTCAACAATTCAATTGACGAATAATATATATCACTTTTATAATAATGTAGATCATAATAATCAGTGATGAATTTAGAACACATGTGTTTTTAAATCTAAATCATGCAAGTTTTTTAATTTATATTATCTTCCTTCCACTACCCTTAACTTATAAAAAAATGATTAAATTGAAACGATAAGAATAAAAAGTCTCTTCCTATCTCTCTCAAGAAAAAAAATAATAATAATAATGAAATCTCAAATGGTGTTAAATAACAATAACCTATCGCGGTTGGTTGAGTATGAACATATCTGGGCTGCATAAAAATGTAGGTTTAAATGGTGTGGCCCAATAAAAGTTAGCCACAAGGTTGGGTGTGTGACTAAAGAATAGAAACAAGGGAAACCACTTCTTAAGAAAGACCAAAAGAAAAGGTATGAGACAATTAATTAATTTGTTGGTTTTATTATGATAATAAAGTTGAGCATGCGTGAAAAGAGAGGAGGCTGTGATCATAACTTATCTATCAATTATCATACCATCGATTTTTATATCATATTATTCACCTCTATAGACATTAGCTTCTGTTTAGATTCAAGAATGATAATCCTTTATTAAAAACTTTTAAATGTTACTGTATTTTATAAAATAGCCAATATTTTTATATAAACACATTTTATCTTATATCATTTATGAGACCTTTTTATATTATTAATTCTCTAATATTTCTACGAACACACAAAATAAAAGGTAAAAATAAAATCATGCCAAATAACAAAACTTCATTGACAAACTGAGATTAGATAGGAAAATGCAAGCTTTCCTTTTCTGAGAACTTTTCTCTTTCTATATATAGATACAACTTTATCATGTATAAATTTACAATAATATATTATTAAAAGAGAGCAATTACATTCAAGCAGAAAGATAAGAGTTGCAAACAGATAGAATGTTTGAGTAAAAGATAAATATTACACGATATAAATAAATAATTGATATTTCAGAACTCTTTTAACCATAAAATTGCAATGTGTGTATTTGGAGTTGAAATATATTTAGATAGCAGGATTAATAGATATTATAATTTTTCAATGATATGCCTTTTATATTGTATACGATTTTTTTTTTTTTTTAAAACATACTAACATAGTAACACTTGCTTGATTTAGCCAGCTATTAATATTTTCATGATCACATATATGCTCCTAATTTACAATCATTTGAATTTTTAGTCAGTGATAGACGGTTATAATGATATATATAGTTCAAGATTTAAAGCATTGCCTACATTGTAACAACTTAATGAGTTATATAAGAAAAATATTGATTTATAGTAGTCGAACACATGAGTTTTGAGTGAATAGTGTCACATGGCAAAATATTTTTACGTCAAAAATTCAATTAAATTCAGAAAAATACGAACTTCGACTTTTTTACGCACTAAGAAACCTATTAAGAGCACATAGATCAACAATTAGCAATTCTAAAGGCGTACAAAGGCACATTTGTCATTCCAAGACCACACAATGCAATCATGGAATCATATTTCATACTTGATAAATGATAGCACACACAATAGCCAGCCCAAAAAAACAAAAGAACTAACAAAACATAAGGGATAATAAAAGCTTAAAGAGTCATGGTCCATTCTGCCCTCCATGTAGTTTTCTTATTCATCAGACACCATCAAATGGTCCAAAGTGTTGGAATCTAAAAATCAAGAAACCACAAGAAGCAAAAAGTTAAACAAAAAAAATATCCAAAAATCTGATGTTGACCATTCAAAAATGCTACAAATAAACCACATAAAGCATCAAACCAACATGCTGTTGGGAAGTTAATCCCAAAATGGCTCTTTTATCATCTGGGCCAAATGAAAGTGATGAATATTATATAATCTTCATATCTTGAAATGGGCCCGGCCCCCTTCTAAGTCTTTTCTAGTTCATATATCTTAAAAAAAATTCCCCACCCTATTTTAGTTACCAAAGTGTGTGTATAATTCCAACTGGTCCCTCAGACAACATTATACCAAGTTATTGGTCCCTAGAAAGAATCTCACACCAAACAATTGTCATTTGAACACAATACTTTTGAGTAATGTGGGAATATGCTAGACATAAAATTGTTGTGAGAGTGAAGTAGATTTGAGTAAGACATATATGTGTCTTTTGGTCTTCCTCACTAGGAACATCTCTCCCAATTTAACATCAATACTACTTGCACCCTGCAATTGTTCAATAAATATTGCATTCTTTAGATCATTAATTAGATTAAACATAATCTTTCTTGCAAGAAATGCCAAAGAGATTGTATCATCCTAAACAATAGATTCTATGATATGTCGAGTTATGATGGCCGAAGGATCGTGAATCTTTAAATGGCATCAATGCATTTGGTTCCTTGAATGAATCGGGTTATTTTTGGTTTAGTAACCTTCATATGCTATTCCACTTCTACATGATTATTACTATTACATAAAATTATCATCACATTACCCTTCAACATAATTTCGGAAGAATTCAAGAATCGAAATTCTTGATTTCAACATTTACAAAGAGAATAATGAAATCAATGGCAATATAGAGTAGTTAGAACTTGAAACTAAATTCAGACACAAAATACAGCTTGTCCCAATGATCATCATAACTGGCATTTCTAACCACCATAAGTCACATACTCACATTTATGGTTGGCATCAAACTAAAACTTAAGGGGAACCCCACAAAATTCCAAGAATCTGAAGATGTGGTGGTATTGATAATGAAAAACCTTTTTAGAAGATAAACTTATAATAAATTCAGTTGTGTATTGATTAAATGAATTTTAGATCCAATCTAATAATTATTGAAAAAGACTAAAAATGAAAACAAGGAAATTCAAATCTATATCATAGCAAGATATCACAAGCTCCTTGACCCAAAACCAAATTAATACAAATGGTTTTATTTAATAATGAAATGGAAAAAACTTTACAAAATTCTCATGACAAGATTTTGGACTTTAAAATTCTAATATATGTTTGTTTTCATATTTAAATTCGCATCACAAATTCTGTTCACAATCATTAATACGTACGCTACAATCATCAAATTATTACCTATACATTTTTTCATACTAAAATATCACATCATCCCACATTTTTACAATAAGATATTATATTAACCCATATTTTTCAGACATCTAGAATATAGTCCCGACCTACTAAATCATCAGACAAACATACATTTTCAAAATTTAGGATTTCAATATTAGGATTTTCCCAACCCCATGAAAACCCCCTCCAAACATACCCGATGGGTTTGGTTTTCCGAGGTGCAAGAGTAACCACACGGCAAATAGAGAGAACACATAAATAAAAGAAGAAAATGAATTTTATATATATATATATATATATATATATATATATATATATATATATATATATATATAGACACACACAGCTGGAGAAGTAGATTTGGGAAATCAGAAAGTGGATAGAGAGTGGAGAGATGTTAATTGCACATCAAAATCCGACCCACATTGGTCTGATGGTCTCTATGTTTATAATCACTCTATATGTGAAAGACAGTCATTTGCTTGCGACACTCCACAAATATGTTGCGACATAATTTTTGTTTTCTTTCAACGGTTAAAAACGGGGCCCAAAATGCTTCAAATCATGATTTAGTATATACTACCTACTACTACAACTGCCCAGATATGTTATAAAATTTACAATATTTTTCTTGTTGATAAAATATAATAACACATCAGGGAACAATCTTACATTTTACACATGTGAGTGCAAGAATTCTTAAGATTTTTAGCTCAAATTATAGTAAAAAAATAACAAATTATATGTTGAGATATAGGGCAATTTTGAATTTTGTAGAGTAAACAAAAAATCTCCAATATTTAATTTCTTGTATTCTAAAATGATTAGGTTTGCACGATTGAGTATCTACACTTTTATTTGCATTAAGATTGTTTCACAAGTTTTTTGACATAAGAATTGAATTTTAATGCAAGTAAAAATGCAAAACTCAAGCATCATAAATAAAAGACCACATGTATTTTTCTTTTTTTTTTTTTTTTTTTTTTGGTTTTATCATCGCATCTCGAAGATGCAAAACACTATATATAATATATAATAAAATATGAAATCAAAACAATATAATAATCAGAACTATTAGTTTGGCCATTCAATAAAAGTGAGCAGCTGGCGAAGCAACCGTATGACCGTATCTCTTCAAATTAAATAGTGTGAATTAATTATTCTTTTATATTATTATTTAATTTTTACCTAAATCTTTTATTATACAGTAAGACATATGAAAACATAAATATTGGAAAGATGGAATCCAAACTGTTCGTATAGGGTAGTCTGGGCCAGCCCGCCGAACTTAAAGCTATCAGGCCCATATCTAAAACATTCAGCCCAAATTGGAATTTGAGACAGCGAGGCCCAATATCAGGATCCTTTATGGCATTCTTATTTTATTCAGCACGTACGCCTGAAACACGCTCTCAAATAAATATAAAACTTTTTCCACCAAAAAAAGAAAAAAAAAAAACATAGTATAATCTCATTTGATAGTTTATGCTTTTCCATAAAAAAATATATATATACACAAACATAATTTCAGTTTTTATACGAAAACCAATATAAACCCAATATCTTGTTTTTAAAAAAAAAAAAAAAATTCCATTAGAAACAAATCCTAACAAGTATCAAATAATATCAGTAACTACCTAAACTTTAGGCTTTTATGATTTAAGAAATTTAGTTGTCCTACATGGTCATGTATTAATATGACTAACGCTAATATATAGAAATCACATTTTTTTAAATTATGTGATGTGATATAAAAAAAGATTAATTATCGGTAAAATCAACCTTTAATTAAATTGATATTTTAACCAAATTTTTTACAATTAGTAAAAATAACAACACCTAAATAACAATTGATATTTATATATGTAGTAGTCATTTTGACCTCGGTCAATTTTGCATATGCTTTTGCTGATATGTCGTGTTACCCACACACATCATATGCCGGCTTCGATTTTTTTAAAACAAAATCACCATTTTTATAATTGTTAAGAAAATCACCGTATAACTTTAATTGAAATTTGAACCAAACCTTGAAATTATTGCAAAGAAAATATGCATATTTGAAATAATAAAATTTTGTTTAAAATATTAAATAAATCTATATAATTCTAACAACATCACATACATTGTAATTACAACTCAATTTATCAAAAAAAAAAAATAATAATAATAATTAAAGGGAAGATTTCCAATAAACTAGGACAATTATGGTAAATTGAAAACGCTAACCTACCTAAGATGGACACATATTGAAATGTTGACATATCAATAGTGGACACATGAACACATACCCATTAAGAAAATTAATAATGTGTCCACAATGAGTAAGGTAACAGAACTGTAGTCTATCATTATTTTAGCATGGTAAACATTTATACATATTACACACACATACTAAATCCCATCATGAATTTGTCGACGGAGGAGAGTATTGAAGTAATTTCGAAGGCCTTGTCATCCATACTACCCAAATTCATATAAATATATCCTTTTCTACCACTTATTATAAATTTGGGTCCAAACTACCACAAATTCTAAAACAAAATAAAAAATTATATCCCATTTTATTCCCATTGATTACACTTTAATTGACTATTTAAAGGGGCATTTATGGCTTACACGAAAATTTTACAAAATTAGATCTTATACGAAAATTTATTGAAAGTTATGGTTATACGAAAATTTAGAAAATTAGGGTTTACACAAAAATTTTGCAAATTTAAAGCTTACACAAAAATTTCTTCAAATTGGGACTTACACAAAATCAGTTCTGCAAAATTAAGGTTTAAACGAAAAAATTTCAAAATTAGGGCTTACACGAAAATTTCATGTAAAATTCATTCATGTATGTCATGTGATCCTGACATGTCAAACATTAGTCACTTACAATCCACTGTTCAATGTGACATCCAAGGATAATTTTGATTTTTAACAGTTTTGTGATAGAAAGAATAAAAGAGTAAATGGTCAAGACTACCACAAAAGATATAATGTAAATATTTTTATACCACTTGATATAAATTGTAGTTCTTTTCTACCATTTTTATACTTTAAAGTCAAAAAAGTCACATGTCACTAGATGTGAAGTGACGACTGCATGAATTTTGTCAGTCAGAATTGATGGTTGACTCACTAACAACACAATTTTCGTGTAAGTTAATGTTTCATAGGGTTTCATGTAAGAAATAAAAAAAAAGTTTAAATTTTTTTGGGTTACACAAAAATTAAATTAATTTTCGTGTAACCTTATGAAACCATAAAACATAAGATTACACGAAAATTAATTTAATTTTCATGTAACCCCCAATAAATTAAAATTTTTATTTTATATTTTACATGCAAATTTTGTATGTCAGTGAGCGCATCGCTATTTTTTATTGAACGTGGGGTAGGTGGCCACATAAATGTCTCATCAATTGAAATAAAATTATGATATTTTTTACTTTAACTACAAATTATGGTATTTTAGACATTTTCTTATATTGAGTAGTAAAAATAAAAATTGAGCACTTTATATCAATTGTGATATCTTCATTGAGGCGAAGAATAAAACTATATATTTTGTAGGACCATTTACTCTAAAATTAATTCGAAGAGAGCCCAGCCCATTCTATCCCTAATAGTATAATATAATCTCCTAATACCCCTCAATATAAAATAATGCCTATAATAGCCCAAAATATAAGAATTGATCCCAAAATACCCCAATAATCTGTCAGCCTGTTTGATATTAATTACCCTAACTGCCACCTTTCACATCATTGACATCCATGATATAGAAGTAGGGTTACGCGAAATTATTTGAAGAATGGATTACACGAACATTATTCAAACACGGTTAAACGAACAAATGTAACATTAAATGAGAATTGAAAATTTAAAGTTACACGAACATTATTTGAATGTTAAACGAACATTAATTTTTTTTCAATGTTACACGAAAATTAATTAAAAAACGAACATTTCGACATCAGTTATAGGGTTACACGAACATTAATGAATAAACATTACACGAACATTTCGACATCAATTATAGGGTTACACGAACATTAATGAATAAACGTTACACGAACATTTCAAATTTTATTCCTTAAACGAAAATTATGCTTTCAATGTTACCCGAACATTATGGAATTCAATGTTACACGAAAATTAAAATGTTAAATGTTCAGGTAACATAAAAAACTTTTATGAATGAAATTAATGTTCGTGTAACGTTTCAGGAAATATGAAAATAGAGAATTACACGAGAATAAAATTTTCTGACCACTTTAATAAATAATCGTGTAACATTGCATGCAAATTTCCCATCATCATGCAAAAATCAAGTCAACAAAATACATGCAAATGTCTATTCATACCATTGTTCAAAATCACTGTTCACGCTGACCAGTCAAAAAAAAGAAAGAAAAAGATCACTCCTTATATTGAAGGTTACAAACGGTATTTGCTTATATGTTTGGGGGTATATTTGGCTATCCCCTCTTAATTCGAATGAGAACGTGGAAAGTTAGTGAGAGATGATGCAAAGGTAGCAAATTGACAAGTTAGTGATTGACATAAAAATGTGACCATCAAATCTAATAAATAATCTGAGTGACATTAATTAGTGGTACTCTTTACCGTGTATCCTATCAGCATTTGGGCCAAATATTAACCTCAAAGTCACATCTTCATCTGTTTTTGTCCTGTCCTCCAAGATCTTCAAGATTTGATATTCCATACTTGTGCTTTTATTCACAATACCCTCTTTACTTCCCTCCATCATTAATGTCTTAAATACATCATCATCTAATACTAGTTTTCTATACATAATTCTTCTATAGGTTTCGTCCAGGATCGAATCTCTTCTATCATTCTACGACTGTCCTATATTTTATGGACTATTTTATAGCAAATAGTGTTTGTTTCTGGATTCCTATATTACATACATAATAAATGTGATGCCGTTTAATCAATTTGTATTGAACTCTAATTAGGCCATCAGAATAATATACTTTTATTTATAATTATAAATACATTATAAAATAATTTTAAATCCAAGTTATTATTTCATGTTGATATTTTCATAAACACAAACATTAATATGAGACAGTCTAACGAATAGTTATCGTAAGATTTATCCTTATCATCCTCAAACAAAACTTATTTCCATAAATTTATATGTGAATTGTGAGGTGTGGGTTGTGGATTGATCTGTCTAACTTATTTCCATAAATTTATATGTGAATTGTGAGGTGTAGGTTGTGGATTGATCTGTCTTACATAATTAGATCTGTGAGACAGTCTCACATAAGACCTATTTATACTTCGATAAAATACTTATACTTCGATAAAATATCATGATGCAAATTTGTGTTTAAGTTATTTACTAGGAGTTCTCTCGTGTGTTGCATTATTTATCACATAATATGTAATAAATTTTAATTTTTAATAAGATAATATAAATGCTTAGACAAAACAAAAGTATATAAAATATTAAATTATTAAAAAAATCTGAATTTACATGACTCCATATATACTTGTATTTTATAATAATAAGTACATGATAAATATGTGATTAATAGCAATAATTTGGTAATAAAATATAATTAATTATATGCACACCGAACATATAGAATATTCAATTTTTAGAAAAATAAAAACTAACATAATTATATTTTAAATATTTGTTTTAGGACGAACAATAAACCGTTTACTTCTAATCGACCATGAATGGTGGAAGTTGGAAACTTGGAAGTAATAGAACCATCGGTTGTTGAAGAGATTCAACCAAGATCTCATATTTTAGGGTAAAAAAAACAATCAATTAAACATTTTCTAATATCCGATTGGGCAATACCGAGGAGTGACTCGATCCATCATATGTCACGCAAGTTGAAAAAAAAAAAAAAAAAAAAAACCATTTAAAAGAAAATCGAAATTGCTTATTATGCATCGCCTTTAAAAAATAGGATCCCATCGGTCTGTCCGAGTAGTTTGGGGATAAGAGAATCTGCCAAATCGCTCCAAAGTTTGAAATTGGATCTTCTGGGGCCAAAAATCCAGGGTTAAAAATCTAGTACTTCATGCTGAGCAAATCAGATCATCTGTACCATACATCTATGCACCACGCGTGTACCACATTCCAAAACACGTTATATTGATTTTCAAATTAAAAGCGGTTACAAATCTTTACAAATTAAAAGAAAAAGAAAAAAAACAGTGGAAAAAAAAAAGGAAAACGAAAATAAAAAGAAAAAATAACAAAACGACCCCAGCATGAAGTGCTGAGTTTATTAAATATATTATGCATTATTTTATATATATTAGTTATTTGATTAATATATATTGCATTATATGAATTCTCAAAATTATTCATTATAAATATTTTAATTTATTATTTAATTGTTAATTTCTTCTATGAAATAGTATTATTATAATAACATTAATTAATAATAAATTTCTATCAAATTTGTAGTAGATCCAATATAATACTATAGAAAAATGAATTATATGATACATATAAATTTATATATAGTTATTACTTGAAATCGGTAAGAGTTCGATTTTAAATTCGGTTTGTTATAAAAAAAAATATTGTAACAGTTCGGTTTGGATAAAGTTAAATAGTCAATTCTTTGGAGGTGTTTTGATATAGGATTCTCTACGGTTCCATTATCTTTGGGATCCATGTTCACCCCTAATGAATAAGGAATAAACTCGAATATGCTATTGAATCTTTAGAAAATAGGATTCATCGGTCAAACCATGTGATTTATTTTCTTGAGTCAATTGGAGGACCAAAAAATAAATCTTTTGCACCCATTGCACAACAACGTCTCCCATGACTTCCATTATTTTCCTTATTTTGGCCATTCACCTTCTTTCCCGACTTCCACCATTTTCCTTACCTTGGGAATTTTGTTGCCTTGAATTCCACCATTTTCCTTATCTTTCCAAAGGTAGAGATAAAGTTTTATTTGGTGAACTTATATTCTTTAATCTAAAAATTAAATATAATAAAACTCAAAAACAATGTTAAATGCTGTAAAACATTGATACAATATTTTAATTTTCCTTTCAATTATCAAAATATTAATTTAGTGTTGGAAAGAAAAGAACATAAGATATTATAAGAAATTTTTTAAAGTATATTGGAAAATATATTGAGGGGTGGTTGATTACAAGCAAATCATATTTCACCTATATATACTAGACTCCTCTTCCTCATGGTGGAGATCTATTTGATCCAAGGGTTGAGAGAAGATAAGTAGAATTCTCCCACAAATTCCTAGTTTCTAACGATTTTCTATATTAGTTCTAAACGATCACATATACTTATCAAAAAACTCTATCTACAAAGTCCTATAACTTTTTAGAAAATTCTATGTACAAGAGGATTATTGTATGGACTAAGTACATAGGCTAAGGATTGTATGTTTAGATATGGATCAATCTCCTAACCCAATTAACATATGCAAAATTCGCCCCACGTATTTTAATGTGTGACACATTAAGGGAGTGAGTTGAATATAATTCACAAAATTTAAAAGGATAGAGATATAATGAGAATATTAATGCAAAATAGTTGAGTTGGGACATTTGATTTAACTTTAATCATGAGTACACAAAATGAAGATAAAAGATGAATATAACTTTGGAGAGACAAGTGGAAGTATATATATATATATATATATATATATATATATATATATATATATGGAATGATGATGAAAGTTTTGTTATGCAACTGAGAATGTATAATGCAATCATTTCCACCTGTCCCAAAACCTTTGTAATGATGGGCCAATGAATGAGAACTCAAACCAACCCTCTTCTAATAATAATGTAATATTGGCCGGCAAATCTTGCAGATCCCAAATATCATAACATGCATCTTTCTCAATCTACTCTTCACTTCTCTCTTCCAAATATGGCTGCTCACTATCTCCATTCTCACTTCTGTTTCCCTTAAACCAAACATTATTTAATGACAATTTGCCACATTTTTTAGTTTCTTGATGGTAATTAATCATCATTTGAGGTGAGCACAACTTTTTGGCATCGAAAAGGTAAAACTTGATTACCTTGTAAGAAATTGTCTAAACTTAAATGCCAAAACAAGATCTCACGGAAAAGGAAAAGATTACGAATTTGCTCTGCTGGGAAAGCTTCACCATGACCATTTTAAGTAATAATTATGGCCAAGTCAACAAGAATTTAGGAATAATTATTGAGGCTAAATCCGGAATGTGAAATTGGTCCACAACCCATAAAAAGCATCACTTAATCACGAAATCAAGTCAAAAATCATTTCATAAAACATAAATAATTAGATCATGACAAAATGTTTTTCCTTAGCCCCATCAAAACAAATCAACCCATGATTTGTTGCCTTTAATTAAAAAAAAAAAAACCGTTCCAACCATTTGTACATCCCAAACACAACATCATTGAATCGAATCTCTCTTGCACAAATACGTGGCAATCATGATGCATCAGTCCATGCAGAAAACAGTGGCACTTGAGGCCTCATCGGTCCCCCCGACGGGATCCAAGATGAGGCATCCCCCGTGGGCCCGGGAAAGAACTTCGACGCTAGGGTTTCGTTCTCTCGATACAGTGCAAATTGTATCGGGAGAACATTGTTCCTATCCGGACTTCCCTCTCTAGAACTGCTCAAGCTCGTCACCAACGAAGAAGTCGTAGCAGTTGACAAATGGTTTCCAATCTTGCCCGGGTCGACTAACTCTTGCTGACTCACTGAGTTCAACGCATCGATTCCAACAATCCCATTAGCAGCCTTAAAATCTTCCACAGATGGCTTATCATGATAAAGTGCCATTCTCCATTCAGACACACTGCTGATGCTCTCTTTGGAGGCAACCGGTTCGACATTGTCATTACACGACACGATGTCTTTGCTACGCCTCGCCATGTCACTGGATAGAAGGCCGTTGCTCTCCATGATCCGTTCAACATCATAACGGGATATGTCAAAGTTGGTGACGGCGTTTACGCCCCTGAATTTGATGGCAGCTACATCGTACGCCTCTGCAGCATCTTCTTGAGTGCCTGAGATCACATCATACAGAATCATAAGTACAAAGGTTTGTAATTAAGACAAGATCTTAATATATATACTCACTGAATGTGCCAAGGTAGAGATCTTTGTTTCCAGCCACACGGCCAATCCGAGCTTGCCAACGTCCATGTTGATGATGTCTGCTAAAGAACAATATATAAACTCAGATTTCAACAAAATTGAAGACTATGATTTTATAAAAGCATTTAGTATATCAAGACCTTGTCACTCCTCTATAGATTGAAGCCCCCCTTGAGAAGCCACTGCTTTTCCTGCAATGTTTGATTATAACAACGTAAGAATAAAGAAATAAAAAAATTAATCAAGAAATGAGAAGCTAAAAACTAAATGTACCTTCTCAAGTGAGCAACATACTCTTGCCTACTCATATTTTTCATATCTTCAAGTTCTTGTTGATAATTCTCCAACTGCATTTGCCAAGATGTTTAATTTCTTGTTTTCTAGTCAAGTAAAAATGGTAACTAAAATAAAGAGAAAATAAAAATGCACCGGAAAATTGATATGGGTTGAAGGCCCCCAGTATTTAAGTGCTGCTAAATCATAAGCCCTAGCAGCCTTTTCTTCCATATCATATCCCCCTAAATAAAATTCATATATATCAGTTTGTGCACAAATTTAGACGAAGTAGTATCCTAATTGTTCCAGGAGTCAAAAAGTGTTGTAATACAAAAAAGCAGAATGTGAAAGTTTTTTACCTAGGTAAACTGGAAAGGAGAAGTTCATATGTCATCCAACATGAGCCAAGATTTAGGGAAAAAGGAAGAGAAAATGTCAGTAACAAAAAAAAAAAAAAAAAAGTTGAATAATTTAATTAATTAGTGCCACACTAACCTTGTCTTCCCTTTCTGCTTTGCCCTTCTTTCTTACAACTATTGTCCCATAGATGTGCTTCATATCTTCCTGTCCATCTATGCCTGAATACAGAGATCCATAGAGAGAGAAAGAGTTTAATAATGACTTAAAAAAATAAAAAATATGGTAATAAAAATATGAACCTTGTAACGCCTCTGTACTGGGAAGTTCGTTGTCCGAAAGTATCAATGGACTTCCGATGAACGGTCTGCTTCTGGTCAACCTTTTCCGAGCCTCTTTTCTTGTTGTCCAAGGCAATGCAGTCAGCCATGGCAGCTGTATTCATGTGGTGCGAGCCAGTGACGCAGCTGGACTGGGACCCAGGGCTCATCGACAGGCTGAGAGAGTGCAAGTCGCCGTAGCCCACCGGCGCCGACTCGGCGGCGTTCTCCTCTATTCTGGCCACCATGTTCTTCATGGCCGACATTTCCTCGTCCGCCATTGTTGGCACCTCTGAGAAGTGGGTCTCTTTGGGCAATGCCTGGTAAATCTCCTGGCCGCGAAACGCAGAGTAGTTAGGGTAGTCTTGAAGGTGGAGGTGCTCGGGGTTGGAGCTCTCTTGATGATTGGTTGGAAAGTCATGGCCATTGTAGACGCTGTCTAAGCTCAGAGCCATTCCTCCTCTGTCATAGTGATGGGCCCCCATTGTTGCTCCACCAAAGAAATCTTCAAGTTTGGGCGCTGTTTTGTTTTAACCACAGTAAAAAATCAAGACATGCCACAGTAAAAAAGGTAAGGTAAAAAGTGAAAAGTAAAGAGTGAAACCTTGTGGCTGGGACCTGTTGATGGCTTCCATAAGGCACAAAGAGCCATCTGATTTGAGAGGCATGACAGTTAGATGAGAGTAAAAAGCAGGGTTATGATCAGGTTCGACCCCATAGTAAATCCCGGGGTAGGTAAAAGTGGGTGAAAAATTAATGGGAACAGTGTTGGAAACAGAGTTGGAGGTTTGATGGTGGTGATCTGTAGAGGGCTCCATTGTAGGAGCAGAGAGAGAGAAACCCAACCAGTTGTTGCTATTACTTTGGTTACTCATATTTATCTTCTTCAAAATTACAACTCTCACTTGAACTTGACAATGTTAGAAGTGGGAAGAAAGGAAGTCAATCATTGGAAACAAATAAACTAATGATGTGGGAAATAAAAAAGAAGTGGGTTAGTTTGTTTGTTTTGTTGTGTATCTACAGATTCATTTAAGTAGAGAATGAAATCTAAACAAAAATCTAGCCAAAGAGCAATTCTTCTGCTTTATCTCTTTCTTTCTTTTTTCTCTCTGAAAAGAGAACAAAGCAAGACCCTTTAAACTAAACAAAAAGAATGAATTCCAGCAAGCAATGCTGGGTATCCTTGCAGCATTCCATAGGGATCTGTGCTTGAGAAAGACTTTCTTTTGCTTTTCCCTCTTCACTCTCAAACCCCTTTTCCTTTTTACCCCTTTTCCATTACCATTATATAATCTCTCCATTTTCTCAATCTTGAAATATTAAATCAATATTTTCCACAATAAATGATGGATGATACCATATTGGGGTGAATAATCCAGAGAAGGGTGGCCAAAAATTAATAGCATATGACAAGTCCCATTACACACATACACATATATGTATGTATATGACAGGGCTAGTACATAGGTATCTAGCAGTGCTATATGGGTTTTGTTGACAAGGCTAAACGATAGAATTAGAAAGAGTGGGAATTTAGACATGAAAATTTTAAGGAAAAAGAAAAGTAGTTTGACTGGGAGCATGCTTGTGGTGCTTTATTTGAAATTTTATGGGAGGACAGAGTTTTGTACCTTTGTAAAGAGGTTGAGCTAATCTTTGAATCTCACACTATCCAAATCTGGCTACTTCCCCACTTCCCAAATCTTCTTAATAACTTTTCTACATTATCTTTCATGCCTTTCCACTGTTCCCATTTATTCCTCTTCTTTAATCAACCTTGCTGCTATTTTCTTTTCTTTCTAAGCCTAATACTTCCAAATCTTGTCTTAATTTTATTCACATGGATTCTAAAACTATTTACAACTTTTAGACTCTGTGTTTGGCTCAAAATTTGGAGAACCGCTTGAGCGAACCGGATAAATGATAGTCAACAGTTTGAAAATCCTATTTCAAAGAAATTACAACATATTTTATAAAAGATACCATTACAAATCTCATGGAGGAACAAATGATAAGAAGATAATTGAAAGAGAGAGAATCAAAACTAGAGGTGTCCCGTCGGTTCGGAAAATTATTGATCCCAATTATGATTTTGATTTGTATTATTTTCAAACCAGGAACCGACGGTTTAATCAGTAATTCCAATCGGTTTATCTATTTTTCAAAAAATATTATATTATATCAAAATAATACTATATTCTATTATTTAATTTTAAGTTGTATTGATTATTATTTTTAATTTGTATTTTAATTATTGTAATGTTGTAACTTGTAAATATAAGTTCTAATTTTTAATTTATATCAAATTATTAACTGAAATAAATTGGTATATTGTAATATATAAATAGTTGTAATATTTATATACAAATTTAATTAAAAATATAAAAAAGAAATATATATATATATATATATATATATATAACCACCCAAGCCTGCGGTTCAAACTAAAACCGAAATTTTCATGGTTTGGTTCCGATAACCGTCTGGGCACTAGGTTGAACTAGAGGAAACAGAGTTGATCTAGCTTCTGGTTAATATCATTGTATTTTTGAAAAAAAAAAAAAAAAAGAGGTTCAATGAAGTTTTTATCACGCCCCACTTTTATACTTAGAATATCAGAGTTTTCCTTTTTGGGCGTGCAGCAAAGGAGAGAAAAGAAACATATATTTTAAAACTTACAAACATATCCAGCAATTAAAGGTTTAGGATGAAAAAGATTTAAAACAATATTTGAAACAAAAGCTTCGAAAACAGGTAAAGATACGATTTTACATGTTTAAAATTCTCTACGTCCAGCCGGAAGAAACCATTGAAAACATAGCAGCAGAACTCTTACAGGATCCATAACGAAAAGAAGAACAGTTTAACTTTTACAAACGATCAACATTGTTTAAAAAGGCAAAATCGAAAAACAAAAAAGGAAAAAGATCACAGCTAATATGGCACCCCTCTCTCTATGCTTCTCTGCTTTCCTTGTTACCTGTAGCGTGAATACACGCGGGGTGAATGCGTTGAATACACTCGTGGGGATAATTTTCGTATTTTATCGTTTATTAAACAGTTAAACTAATCAAACATGTAAAAGTACAACAATTAAACACAACACGTAGAATGCATGACACATAACATCATAACGCTCATATCTATAGAAAGGTGCGAGTACTCTCCGTTAACCCTAGGTACGGGTACTCCCCAACTTACTTTACGGACCATTGGTCCCTCCGTAGCGTGAATGTGGATTTTCGTCTTTTCAGCATGAATATGTAGTTTCGTCCCTTCAGCATGAATGTGGACTTTCATCCCTTCACAACATAATCATAATGCATGCTTGAACACACTAATCACAGCACGTAGGGTTCAACAATTCATTTAACATTAAACTCATATGCATGTGTTCGTTCATTATGCATGCGTTCGTTCATCATCATTATACCTTGTTCGGTGGTTACCCTCGTGATACGTTGAAATCCTAAATCTTACGGTCTTTCCTTAATGTGAAAGTCTACACATGCAAACAAGGGTTTTCTTAGATTCTTATTACGTTAAAAATGTATACTTTAACATAGAACTCTCTCGAAAAAGAAGCGTCGGAGGAAAGAAAACGAAACGAAGGCTTGAAACTTGATCATAGGGTGTAAAGGGATTGATTAGAGTTTCAACGGAGGAAAAATGAGCATAAATAGAGGAAAAACGAGCTTGAACAGAGCTTTTAAAGGTGCAGGGGCATTTTCGTAAAATATAGAAAAGAGCTGACTTTGACCAGGGGTATTTTTGTAAAATTAAAAAAGATTTGAGGCCTTTTTGATATATTTAAAATCTTTGGGCTAAAAATGTAACTTTCAGAATATTTGGGGTCAAAGTCAAAAGCTTAATTTGGGGGTTAAAACATAGTTTTTGAAAGTTTGAGGGCTAAAACGATATTTTAGAAGTTTCAGGGACCAAAACATAAAATCACAAAAAATCTGGAGTTTGCAAATCAGTCCCCAAACTCTTCAAATATTTTGAGGAAGTCTCTGCCACCCAAACCCCACCCCCTATTGCCCTTCTGCCCGGAAACCACCGCCAAACACACGTCGTCGACACCACGTCGCCAGCCACAACCACACACGCCGGTGCATCCCGCGCCGGCCACACACACCGATGTACGACGGCGCTACCCAATGCCGCCCCCACATACACACACTGTACACATAGTGCACACACACGCACATCACGGCGATGCTGCCAAGCGTCGTGTTACGCCCAATTTCTAAAATATATTTTTATCAGAGTTGCATAATAGACGTATAGAGAAAGAGAACAAGAGAAGTCGTTTTATATAAAAAGAAGATGATAGAAGACGAAATGAAGATTTACATATACAATAAATCAGCACTAGCCGAAATAAAACGTTTGAAATCTGGAGCAGCGGAAAAATCTCAAACGGGATCCATCAAAAGAAAATCAGAAACTTTACAAACGTGAAATATTAAAAACATTATTTCGACATTAAGTTTTGGAAAGCAAAAGGAGAAATCTTGATACGGCACCACCCTCTCTATACATCTTGACTCTCTTCATCTCCTGTAATGTGAATACACATGGGGGGTGCGTTGAATACACTCTTGGGATAATTTCCATGCTTTTAATATTTGTTTAACAGTTAATCAAATCACACATATATGAGTTCACAACACGTAAAATGCATAGCACATAATTACTAATAGGTGCGGGTATTTTTCGTCTTACCCTACACACGGTTTTTATACTGTTGGTGCTTTTTACGGACAACCAGTCCCTCTGAAGCGTTTTTACGGATCATTAGTTCCTCCAAGGGCATGAATGTGGACCTTAGTCATTTCACAGTATAATAATATGAACACAGTATTCACAGCATATAATCACAGTACATAGGGTTCAACAATTCATATATCAAATATGTAAAACATAAACATACGGATATTAGAAGCTACCCCCACCTTATTCGGTGGTTATCCGCGTGTAAATCAAAATATCAAATTTTAAAATATTTGTTCTGTTTGAGAGCCTACACATGTAAAGAGGTTTCTTAGTTTCGTTATTACGATAATTACGCATAATTAAAAGAACTCTCTCGAGGAAAGATGTTGAAAGAAAGGAAAATGAAACGAAGGTTCGAAACTTGATCATAAGAATGAAGGAACGAGCGTGGAAAGTTAAACATGTGATTATAGGGTGAAAGGGAAACGATTAAAGTTTGAACGAAGGAAAAACAAGTCAAAATAAAGAAAAAACGAGCTTAAACGGAGCGTTTAAAGGTGCAGGGACGTTTTCGTAAATACAGGAAAAATGTTAACTTTGACCAGGGGTACTTTTGTAAATTTAGAAAAGTTTTGGGATCTTTATGAAATATTCAAAATCTTTGAGGTCAAAGTGCGATTTTCAAAAGTTTTGGGGGTCAAAATATAAAGCTTGAAAATCTTCGGGGGTTAAAATATAATTTTCGAAAGTTTGAGGACTAAAACGATATATTAAAAAGCTTAGGGACTAAAACGTAAATGAACTAAAAATCTGGGATTTTGCAACTAGGTCCCTAGACCAAACAAAATTGCAACCAAGCCCTCTCTCCCAAAAACCCCTTGTCTCTCCCCCACCGCCGGCGACACCACGTCGCCGGCCACCACGGTGATGCTTCCAGCCCCACCTCCTTACACACACCCACACAAAAATGCACACACACAACTCATGCACACACTATGCACGGCACCCCAACACACCCACACCACACACACGCAGACGAGGCGACGGTGGAGGAGCAGTTTCGGTGAGCACCGGGAGAGAGAGAGAGAGAGTAACAGAAGAGAGAGAAAGAAAAAAAGATGAGAGAGAAATAGTTAACCGCGCCTTTGCTTGCTGATTTCCGGCTGAGGCGGCGGCGGCTCGGTGATCCGAGCTCGTATCCGACATGGGCTCGACGAGGGCTATGTTTCGACGTAAAAATTGAACGAAATGGAGGAGGGAGTGGCGGCGGCGGTGGCACGACAGTCGTCGGCCGGAAAAAGAGGAGAGAGAATAAAGAGACTTTTTCGATCGAATTATGACTTTGACGACTAGTTTCGCACTATATATACATATATGTTGATTTTTCGTATTATTCGTGTTTTTTGTCCACGAACCCTTAACAAACAGTCCTTTAATGTTTTAACTTACGGTTTTTCGACTATGATACTCTTGGGTTTCGTTTTACAATATTGTTATTCAATTATAACATATGTTTCTCGATTTAATTATACAACCGATTAATTAATTATGTATTATATCATTTTTCTGAAACGCACGTAATTAAATCAAACAATTAGGGGTTTAGTTATTTAATTATCCAATTATGTATCATTTTGTCCTAAGCGCTACACATCGCCCCCGATAGAAACACCCACATGACCCGAGCAGCAGCGACGAAGGACGAGAACCGACTAGAGGAGAAGAGAACGGGGAGAGAGAGAAGAAATGAGAGAAGATAGATAAAATGAGAGAGATGGGAGATAAAGAAGCAGCCGGAACTTCTTCGGCCAATTCCCAGCGGAGCCGACGTCGGTTGGACGATTCGAGCTCGGATTTGGAATGGGCTCGGCGAGAGCTACGTTTCGACATAAAAATCAAGAGAAACGGAGGAGTGAAGAGGGCACCGTTGTGGCCACCAGCCAGAAAGGTAGAGAGAGAGAAAGAAAAATCTTACTTTTTTACTTTTGATTCGATTTTTCTTTTTACACTTCGTTTCCTACTATATATATACATCTGTGTTTCGATTTTATTTTCTTCGTGATTTGGGCCACACACCCTTAACGAGTCGCCCTTTAACGTTTTAACTTTCGGTTTTCGACTACGATACCTTTTAATAAAATATAATCTATGTTTTTCGATTAAAATATACACTTATTGAGAATTTTCCCAGCATCCTGCCTTGGGTCGGAGCTTAAATTGGCACGAGGTGCGGCTCTGCCAGGTTCGAATTCGTGAGCGCAAAGCTACATAAGTATAAGAAATTAAAGTTGCGTCCTATGCCCACTGGATATCCTTTTGGTGTTGCGGTAAGCGCTTGATGGTCCCAACACGTGGTATCAGAGCAAGTCACGGGTTCGAATCCCCTTGGGAGCACTTTGCAGTGGGAGCTGCCAGGGCCTTGGAACTAAGGATGCTAACGCGCAGTACAGGTTGCTAGGGTGGACGAGACCTGAGAAAGGTGAACGGACCTGGAACAGAAAGATGCTGGCGTAGCAGAGGATGGCACGGAGGCGTGATAACGCCGAGTCATGGTGGTGGCGCAAGGAGTAATGACGCCGAGTCACGGTGGCATCAAGGTATAGCGAAAAGGCACGACGATGCCGAGTCTTGGAGATGTCGGGCTACAGTAGCTGAGTTCAGGGTTATATGGGTTATAGTTTTTCATCCCGATACATAGGTTATAGTTTTGTTATTAATTATTAATATTAATAATTTGGGCATCCAAAACTTAATTTTTTTTTTTAATTGAGAGAACACTAATTTTTTTAAATCATAAACTTGCATTCTTTGTCTAACATGCCTAAATTAATATTAATAAATAAAAAAAATTATTTTTTATCCCAATACGTGAGTTAAAGTTTTGCTATTAATTATTAATATTAATAATTTGGGCATCCCGAACTTACATTTTTTTTAATTGAAAGAACACTAATTTTTTTAAATCATAAATTTATATCTTTGTCTAGCATGCCTAAATTAATATTAATAAATAAATGAATTTATTTTTCATCCCAATATGTGAATTAGAGTTTTATTATTAATTATTAATATTAATAATTTGGACATCCCGAATTTAGATATATTAATAAAAAATAATTTTTTTAATTATTAATAGTAATTTATTATTCTCTCAATAAAAAAAATTGGTGTTAAAAGATAAATTTTAATTAAAAAATAAAAAGTTATTTGTTTTAGCAGGTAAGAGAATTAAAAAATGATAATTCTTAAATATAGAGGATTAAAAATTAAAAGGTGAAAGATAAATAATGAAAAATCCATTTACGCAAATTTAGAGGAACAAAAAAAACTATGTTTCCCTTATACTTAATACCTATTGAATATATTATACTATCAGATTACAAATTATTTTCACACTCTTTTTCGGGCCTAAATTATTGTAATACTTTTGAAATCTATTCTGAGCATAAGAATTCTTCTACAAAATAATGTTTAAGTAAACTAATTTGAGATGGACTTTTGGGAAATTCATATTCTTAGAAGTCCAATAACGAGAGGTGAGATTTTGTGATTTATTCTCTTTACTATAAATAAAGCTCTAGAGATTTGAAATTGGTCAAAACGGTGTCTCTAAATGCAATCTTCTTCTTTCTTTCAATTACAAACAAGGTGTGAAAAAACCTTTCTTAAGTTGAAAAATGTGTTTGTGGTTAGATTAATCTTATGAGTACAATGCAATCTCTATCTAGATAATGCTACTTATTTAGAAGAAACTGGTGTATTTTCATGTACTTATTTGTACTTTTTGATCCTTATAGCTAGAAAATTAATCAATCATATAACATGGTTTAACATGTATAGGCCATATAACCAAATTTACAACTCGTTCTACGATGATTAACCGAGTTAATGAGTAACAATAATTTTAAAAGTGAACACACCTAAATTTATAAATCAATTCATGCGTGATTTGGTATGATTTCCAAACAGTCAGTTTTTCTCTTATTCACTTGTACATAAAGAGAATATGGAACATGGAGATTAGACAATCGATAATTGGGATTATAATCTCAACTCATAAGATCAGTGAGACTCGTAGTAGTCCATTTCATGAATCTAATTTCATGAGATCAAGATGAGTCAATCCACAATTTATAAATTTTATAAATTATAAAATAAGAATTAACTTGTGAAAATTGTTTTGATAGTGGATAAAGAGGCTCGTCTCACAAGATTATATCCTTAAGACCGTCTCATTAAGTTGTTGTAATTAACAATAATAATAAAAAAATAATAATAAATTTTCTTTATTTTCAATTTCATCTCTCAACAAATTGAAAATCATATCTACACATATAAACTACATAATTATTTTGATATCCTTATAAGCCAGCAATTTAAATTTAGTACATCTTAAGATATAGTTATACACATTTAATTAGTTTCATAAATTGAATGTCTCCAACACTTATATTTTTATACGGTGACATTTTTGTGGTTTCTCATTGATAGTTTTGAGTGTTTTTACATTTTTTTTTCTTCAAATTATTTATTGCAATTCTACTATTTCCAAGGAAAATAAAAAAAGTTGACTCCAACTCTCGTTTATTTGAAATTTATTGGTAAATATATATTAAATAATTGTTTAGTAAACAAAACAAAAATAATATCGAGAGGATCTTTAGTGCACTAGATTCTTTATAAGATTTAAAAAAAAAAAATTACTATATAAATACTATAAAAGTTCATGTTAAACTATTTCAACTATCAATTTTACATTAGATCTAATAAGTTCACGCTAATTTATCTCGATCGCTAATCTTGGATTGGATCTAACGCATGTCAGCACCTACGTGATAATTGTTATAAAAAAACAATATAAAAACTGCAGTATTTTTTTTATGTGCAGTTGGAGATGTCCTGTGAATTTGCTATCCTTAATTTAGAGATTATGAGTTGGAAAAGTGTTCATTTCTCCGTAAATTTTATCACAATGCCATTCCAAAAATGTAAGAACAAAGTTAGAATATTCCCAGTTTATCCTTTCTCTATCTTTGGAATTTCGAATGTCACTTCCCTTCTTCCCAAATAATAATAATAATAATTTGCGATGAGCATCGTTATTGCACAGTAATAGCGTTTGGAGTTAGCAAATAATTTAATGGGTAAACAGTTGCTACGATATGTATAGCTACTCCAATTAATACCGCAGGCCTTAGTGGTCAAAAAAAGATACCGTCTTTATTGGCTAAATCCATCCTACATGTGATGGTATTACCATCACATGTTAGGATGACCATCCTAACATGTGATGGTAATACCATCACATGGGATGAAATTTGTCGTCTTTATTGTTGGGGTGAACAAAAAATCACATCCATTTTCCATTTATCTTTTCTATTTCATGATTAAACATTATTATTTACATTAATATGATTATCAATACACATGTAACTTATATCAAAATAGAATATGATAAACTTTATTTCACGCGAAAATAAATAAATTTACTACGGAAGAAATAGAGAAATGCATATTTTATCTTTGAACTTTCATTTATTTATTTTTGACCCACACTTTTATCTTCTTCTTTTTTTAACTCATGCTTTCTTTCTTTTTGTTAAATTCCACCTTCTCCACTTTACATTCAATTGTTTGGTCCTTTGTACGATCGTACTTTTTTAAATTAATTTAACGTGTCTACTTGTTCACAAAGTAAGGGGAAAATTATAGGGGAAAACAAGGTTAGAAGATAGTAACCGGGAAAAAAAAATTAATGGATATGGCAAAACATTAAAAAAAGATTATAAAAATAAAGGATAAAAAGAAGGATAAACTGAAGACAATAGCTAATTGTGTGCATCAAAGGCAGGTATTTTAGCTTCTTGACTTCTGCAATTGTGTGCCTTAAATTATGGATGAACTTCTAAATATACTTGTAGGAATATCAATTATTTCCATATTTACTTGACTTGATTGATTATTGATGATTTCACGGTGTAGCTAAAGATATTACCTAAAAATATTGACAAAACATTTCCTAAATTAAAATATTTTAACTTTGATTGTCATGAATAACAGAATAAAGATTTGAACTCTTAGCAAGAACCTGAATAGCCCGTAAATAAATAAATATATATATCGAAAATTCAGTTATATATCTATCTATTTACTTTAGGAAATGTAAACAGAAGAATTAATTGTGACGTCGTTTTATTGGGCACGAATTCTATGCGTCTACAAGGATGGAGATTGGAGTGAGTGTGTATGTTAGTCTAAAGAGTAAAGATCCAAATAAATATTATAATATGATGAGTGTATTGTCTCATTCAAGGATTAAAAATGTCGCTATCACAAATAATATTATAATATTAATTTTCCGAATATATTGATGGATATATTGATATATCAATATCGTAAAAATTTGAAAATTTAACAAAAATGTATTAAAATTTTGAAATTTAACAGAAATTTTAGTAAGTGTTATAACATATTATTATGCATATATTTCATTCAAAATCACAATAAATGATATGTTTAAAACAAACATATAAATAAAATAAAATATATAAATATTGTAATGATGTAAAATTACTGACAATATAATGCGTAATATAATATAAAATGACTAAAATTAAAAATATATGAGCGAATATATTATTGCAAGCTGCAACTTTCAACCCAACGACATCCATTACAAATAAGAATATATATGTAGATACGTAAAATCATAAATTAAAAAAATAGCGATTTGTACAATTGAATTATCGATATCCATATTGCAGATATATCAACTATAAACAAAAAGAAATATTGCACTCAATATTCATATCACAAAATAAAAAAATTGTGATATATGATATTTTTATAATTGTTTTATTTGTTCACATGTTATGTGATTTAAAGTGCTTAGAGTATTAACGAACGCTCACATTATGGACTGATCATTGGTTTTTGTTGGAGTTGGTGTTTCTGTTTAACTCAAAAGAACCCCACATTTGGATGTTATAATTAGTTGACCTCACTTAGGATGTTGGAATTGAGACGTGGAACTTACCTTTCGTTTCCTCTCATGATTAATGAAGATACTTTAGATAACAACAATGATGATGATGAAGAATATATGCTTTTTAAGGAAAAAAAATCACAACTAAATTTCATATTTTTGTTGGTTCTCAATTGTAGATATTAAATTTGAGATTTCTACATTTAGGATTCGATTTAATCTTAATTTTGAATTTGAGGTTTTAATTTTTTTTGAAATTATCTCATTTATTAGTTGGTTTTCAATCATTTACCTAAATTTTGAAATTTGAAGTCAAATCGACCTTATTTCACAATTTGAGGTTTTAAATTAATTATTATTATCAATATAAACTTAAAAATGGACGACATTAACGAAAACTGGAATTTAATTTTCAACTTTTCATGCTCTTAAAATTAAATATAGAAAAAAACTCAATCTCTCTATTTTCTTCACTTGAGAGAAGAAAAATATCTCTCTCATCAACTACTCTGCATAAAATCCTGGTTTTATTGTTCAAATTTCTTCTTCTTGAAAAAAATGGACTTGGAAAAACATAGGTTGAAATAATTAAATTTTTCGTTTTGACATGTGAAAAAAAAAAACTGGAACTTAATTACCATTTTGTATGCTTGAATTGAAAACTCATTTAAATTTAAAGTCTCAAATTCAGAAATAAAATTCAATTGGACCCTGAATTGAAAAATCTCAAAATTTGAGTTTAAAATTGAAAACCAACAATTAAAATGAAGTCTTATTGTGAATTTTTTTCTTTTATGATTTGATATGCCCAAAAATACCAATTTAAAATCAATAGAATACTAACCTAAACAATAAATGTTTAAACCCAATCACCACTAACTAAAATTCAACTATGGGCCCTAATTAAAACTTAATCATTATTAAGCCCACTCAAGAAGAATTGGATGAGGAGTATTACTGCCCCGTTCTAACCCCACTTAACAAGGTAGCACGGGACACGGGTAGAATCAACTTTGTGTCGCGCGGTTTTATAGACATTTCTTTTGTTTAAATGATTACTAAATTATTTTTATTTGTTTATAACAACATAATTGACTTTATTTCACACCTAAAAGATGTCATTTAATTATACATACAATAGTCCTTATATAACATTTTAGTGGGTTTTATATTAATTTGTTGTCGTTACTCACAAGTCTAACATTTTTTATGAACTTTAACAACACTTTATATGAATGTTATGTTAGAACATCAACTATAACACTTTATATAGTAGCATTTTAAAAATGTTGCATATAATCCTATGAGACTAACCCCTCCATAATTAACCCTATTAAACCAAACTAGAATTCTTATTTATATTTCAATATTTATTTTATAATATATATATATATGTGTGTGTGGATTAATGATATATTTTATTATTATACAATAAGAAATATATTTATATAAGATAACAAAATTATTTTAATGAAGTATGAATTTAGTTTAAAAAAATCAGTTTTAAGATATAAATCAAAAAATATATATTATTATATTTCTATATATATATTATATTAAAATATTTATAATGTAATATAATATGATAACCTATTTTACATGATAAAAAGTTAGTGTAAAGTTTAAATTTTTTTCATTCAGAAGCAGAATTTATATGGTTTTATACGAGAAAAAACTATTATTAAATTTCCATAAAAAGAATCAAAATAAATAAATATTGTGACTCCTAGGATAAAACGATGCATAATTGGCTAATTAAATAATTTAACCCCTAATTATTTGATTTAATTACGTGTGTTTTAGAAAATCGAAATAATGCATGTTTTATTTAATCGAATGTATGATTAATTTATCGAAAGCATAATTAAATCGAAAGCACATGTTATAATTAAATAGAAGTATCGTAGTCGAAAAACCGAAAAAAATGAAAAGACGGATCGTTAAAAAGGCAAACCATTTAGGGCTCATGGCCCAATCAAGAGATGGGGTTAAAAAGATATATACAAGGGTGGTAAAATTTTACCACACTTTGACAAAAATTTCAAGAGGTAAACTTCTCTCTCTGCTCCGGCCGACCGCCGCCGCTGGAGCCGCATCCTCCCTCTCCCCTCCAGCCGAATCTTATCTCTTTGGAAAGCTCTCGCCGAGCCCATCACGGATCCGGGCTCGGATCATCCAACCGATGACGGCTTCGCCGGAAATCGGTCGGAGAAGATTCGGTCTCTCTCTTTCTCTCTCTTCTCTCTTTTCTTCTCTCTTCTTTCCCGTTTCTCTCTTTCTCACCTGTCCTTTCCCGCTGCCGTCGTCGTCGCTGTCGTGTTGTTGTGGTTGTGGGAGTGTTGGGGCAACGCCGTGCGTGTGTGTGGCCGGCGCAAGGGGCGTCGTCGTTATGTGTGTGTGTTTGTGGGTGTGTGTGAGTGTGAGGTAGGCGGCGCTAGACGTACCGCCGTGCGTCGGAGGAGTGGGGGTGGTTGGCGCGGGGTGCGCCGACGTGTCGGGGGTGTGTTGGGGTGGTCACACGGCGGGGGAAAGGACAGTGGGGTTTGAAGAGGTAGGGGTCTCCCTGCAATTTTCGGATAGTTTAGGGACCTGGGTGCAAACCCTAGGTTTTTGGTATATTTATGTTTTGGTCCCTGAACTTCCTCAAAATTTCGTTTGAACCCTCGAACTTTCAAAAATTATGTTTTGACCCCCAAAAATTTTCAAACTTTAGACTTTGATCCCCAAAACTTTTGAAAATTATTTTTCAACCCCAAAGGTTTTTGAAAATATCAAAGTGACCCCAAAACTTCTCTGATTTTACAAAAAAACCCTTGGTCAAAGTCAACCCTGATCCATAATTTATGAAAATGCCCCTGCATCTTTAAAAGCTCCGTTTTAACTCTTTTCTCGTTCGTTTTAGCTCGTTCTTTCGCCTATCGAACCCTTATCAATCCCTCTTCGACCACATGACCTCTAAAGTTTTTTTTTGATCCCTTTTCTTTGATGTTTCTCTTCGAGAGAGTTTATGTTAACTTAAAGTTTAAACGAACATAAGAAAGACACTAAGTTAAGTTGTTTGCATGTGTAGGCTCACGTTCGGAACCAACGAATTAGGATCTAGCTCTCGTACCACGTGGAAAAACACCACTGAACAAGGTGGGGGTAAAACCCTATACTTTACGTTATGTTATATTTATATGAGTAGAATTAATGATAAACTTATATTTGATTATGAGCCTCGGCATGATAAAGCGAACTATGTATGCTATATTATACGAACACATGATAATGATATGATCTTCAGATGTAATGTCTTGTGAACTATATGTTGTGTTTAATTGTCGTGATTACATGTACTTGTTGCATAATTCTGGTATGATGGGTTTGGACTGGGTCGTCCGTAAAGGTACCGATATTTGTTTAAGGACTGGGTCCTCCGTATAGGTACCGATGGGAGAAAATCCCGTATTGAAGGGGTAAGATGGGCCGTACCCGCACCTTCCGGACTAGATCGTCCGTTAATGCACCAATTTACATGTTGTGCATTATATGTGCTATGTTTAACTGTTGTTCTGTTCTATGATTGATTAATCTGATTGTTAAATAAATTTTATGAACTTAAATTATACGAATTTATCGCCACGATGCATATCAAGTTTCTCTTTTGCTTTATTTAAAACTTGATGTTTCAAACGATATTTTAATATTTTACGTTTGTAAAGTTATACTATCTTTATTTGATGGATCCTGTTTAAATTCCGCTGCTATGTTTAAAATATTCTCTACGGCGATATGCCGATGGATTTGATTATGTAAAGTCGTATGTTTTAACTGATCTCCGCAATTTTTGATTTGTATGTCGATTTAAATCTTTACTTGTCTATTTTACCCGCAAGTTTTAAAATGTATGTTTTTTTCCCTCTTTTCCTGCACGCCCACAAGAAAACTCTGATATTTTAAAGTATGAAAACGGGATTTGACAAATATACAAATAAGAGATGAGGGTAAAGAGACTAAGTATGAATAGCCTACTGGTAAAAGACATATGCTATGTAAGTATAGGTTCTAGTTCTGGTTCGAGTCATCATTGACAATAAATGTAAAGTCTGTTGATTCTTCTCTAAAAAAGAAAAAAGAAAAAAAAAGTAACGAGGGCAAAGAATAATAATCGACGTTTGTTACAAACTAACAAATTACCGTACCCCCAGCCCCATGGGTGCCCCTCTTCAATCCTCGTAATAAATGGTCATCTATAGCAATGGTCATGACTCATCACTATCTTAACATAATAATAACGTGTAGTTGCGACTCATGAATAATATTATTACATTATGCAGCCTTATATACACACGCGCATATCCTTATATACACACACACAAGTTTAGTCATGGTATTTCTTTAAGAGGTGTTTGTACTGTTATGTGTCCATTCGGATTTAGGATCATTAAAATCTTAATCATATTTATCATGAGATTTGTAGAATTCTATAATTTTACTCTATTTTAATTTCTATTTTATCTATTTTTCTACAATTTCAAATTAAATCATTTGTCTTTTCAAAATAAAATAATACAACATCATCTAATTTTTCTACAATTTTTAATATGATATGACATTTCAACTATAATCATACCCTATAAAATTTTAACGAGAGAAGATTGACGCAGGATAGAGACCCATGGAGACAGATCGTCACCAGCTTTACTTAAGTAGGTATAATACTTTTAAATGTTATATTTTTCAGGTAATTAAAGTCAGTCTTGAGTTGATTGTGTCAAACCACATTAACCCAAAGTAGCTAATGCAATAAGAACTTTTATTTCATATCAGATTAAAATCCGTGAACCGATCTCATATAGAGCAAGACACGTGATATAAATTAGGTGATAAATGGGAATAGTAAAAGAAATGTAGAAAAGAAGTTGATGCAATGGAAGTGCAGAAAATCCAAACAAGATCTAATAAGATCAGAGCAATGGGCAACACTACACTAGACGAGTCAACTGTTGAAAAAGTAGGTTACAGAAAGCAACCTAACTGAGAATGACAACAGAAGTCTGCTCTTTATTTTCTAGTGAGAGAAACCTCGCCTTATTATTCACCCTGCATTAAACTTCTCTTTTTTCTTTTTTGAAAACTCTCATGCCAATTTAGTACTATTAATTCTCTCTCTCCTTTCTCTCTCTGAAACGTCTTAGTCCAAAGCATGAGTGTCATGTCATATTCACAAATTAATTCTCATTTTGCACTTTAATATATCCAAACTAGATATTGGTATTGCTTGTTCCGTCCTCTTTATTTTAATTAAACAAATACACTGGTGACCTCATGTATTTCTCAAATTTGTCATTCACCTCTTCATGTGTCAAGCTTCAAAACCCTAGAACCATTAACCCTCCTTAAAATGCATATCTTATCTAAAAGTTTTCACTAACAAAATTATCTTGATTAAAATTTACAAGTACTCCACGTACATTATTTTAGCCAATTTAGATAAGTTACCTATTTTACCTTATTTCTTTTAATTGGTCCATTTGACTAATAAAATAATGTAATGTCTCTCGTGGTATAGTTGGATGGTAAATGTGGTCGTTGCAACTCGTATTGGAGGTTAGAATGTGGATTCGAATCTTATAAGATGGAGTAAATTAAAATTTTGGTTCTTTTTCTTGAATATATATCAAGAATTTGGTAGTGATAAAGATTATGAAAATGATTTTTTTTTTTTGTTTTATAAAAAGAATAATATATAGTTGCATGGGGAAGTTAAGTAGTTAGGGTGGGGTAGTGAGGAGGGTATAGAGAATAAAAAACACAGAGACACACATCAGAAACAGAGGAAAGCAGAAGTAGAGAAAGCAGGCCTACAAAACATGCTTTTAAGGCATCCCAACACAATCCTACCCTTCTTCTTAGCCCTGTGTAAGAAAGTCGAGACTAATATAAAGAAGAAACTAATATCAAATTTTACAGGAAAAAAAAAATAAATTCATTTAATTCAACTGCAAATACTAGCTGCTAGGGTTTTACTTTGAGACAAATATCCAAATGGTTATGAAGGGTGTGCCTTTCAACACTGCTAATCTTTTGGACCTTCACATGAGTTGAGTTTGATTTGCCACATTTACTTTTGTTCCTAAAACAAGGAACATGACTACAATTAATTTCATAATAAATATATATTTATTTTGAATAATTATTGTCAAAGATATATGGTATGAACAAGTTTAATCATATCACAATGTATTGAGAATGACAGTTACCATCTTCTTTCTTTTTATTTATTTATAATGAGCTTAATAAATACTATATATTTAAATGATTTAAGTTCAACTCTAGATAATTCAATCTATATTTTAATAAGGTGGGATATAATTTTAGCCTGTGAACATGGACAAGCGTGTAACAAATTTAGCTCAGTTCATAATTATTGAGGAGTAAGTATCTTGTGAGACCGTCTCATGAATTTTTATTGTATTGTGTGAGACGGGTCATTCTACAATTCCATCATCCACAATCCAAACCCTACAATTCACATGTTATTTGTAGATGATGGGCTCCGTCTCATAGTAACTATCCGTGAGACTGTCTCACATGAGTTTTTGTGATTATTGGGACATCCTATATACCAATTATTTCACCGTTCCCTTCTCTCTCTTTTTTTTTTTTTTTTAATTCTTTGCTCTATATTCTGAATTTACTTTTACAGAAATCTGACATTCAACTATAAATGTTCAATTGTTCACTATTTCAAGGCATGCCATTACCTTTATTTTTAAATCACTCATGATTCAATTATTTGATCATACTTTTCTCTCGAACTAATTGGAACATAATTAGGTTCTGGACCTTCTGGTCGGAACAGTAATTTGTATCATCATTATTATGTAACCTATTTTATAATTACTAGTTTGTATAATCATATTATGTTATTTTAATGTTAAATTAGGTGATACGTATTATACAAAATCATAAATTTATTTTCATATGTCATATGTAAACAATATTTAATTTTTTTTCTAATTTAGCTAAGTATAATTTGATTTTTTAAAATTTCTTGTATAACTATGACCTTAAATACTAGCTAGTTATACATATAAATAAACCCAATTCATCCATACTTGAGTTTCCATTTGATTTGCGTAACATTGTCTTGCGAATCTCAATTTGTAAGATGAATCGGCTTGACCCGGTCAACATTTGGTCATAAGAGTAATACTTTTATGTGAATAATATAATGCTTTTGAGAAATATTATAATTTGACAAGTAACATTATGTAATACTTTTGTGTTTATTATGTGATGTATTTGTTTCCAAGACTCTAAATCAATAATTTATTTGAGAAACTGTAACTTTATAAATTAAAGTATTACTTGTTATATTAATTAATTTAGATCTATGTTGATCAATGGTTAATCGATGTTGATCAGGTTAGGTCTAACTGTTTCACAAATTCGTAAAACACAAAATCTATTCTCATTTGAAAGCGTAGACAACACCGTGGGTATACAAATTGAAATTTATTAGAAAGAAAAAAAAAATCTCCCACAACGGTCCTAATCTGGAATGAGGTATTAAATGGGTCATTATGGGTGTTTGGTTTAAACTTACAAGTTCAAAAGTCAAAATTTTTGGTAAAGTCTTTGGTAAGATTTAAAGAATAAAACCTTAATTATTACTCGATAAAATAATAGTCTTTGGTATGATTTAAAGAATAAAATCTTAACGATTACTCAAGAAATAAAAGTTAGCAGCTTATAAGTTGTTTAGAAAATTAAGAAAATATCGTCTTATTCTAATATAAGTTTTATTTTCACAAACTCAATGAATACAATTATTTTAATTAACAAAATTTGTAATTGCGTACGTATGAATATTTAAAAGTTTCATCATCTTATTTTATCCAAACAATTAAACATGTTTTTTTTTTTCAATGTGAAATATAACATTTTATGAATTTTAATAACATCTTATTATTTATTAATGAGTTGATAAGTAGTAAAAAAAATTATAATTTATATTATTTAAATTCATAAATCATGAATATATTCATTAAATTAAATTAAAGACTGGACCATCCGATTATATATAAGTCAATTTCAAACCATTGATAACGGGATTAAAATGCATTAAATTACATGCATTTTATTTTGGGCGGTGCATTGTAAAGTATTTAGTATGAGAAATAATCAATCAGCTCTACGAAAAATTAAATATATCTCATTACACTATTTGCGCATCTATTTTATCAAGCCTTTTTTCTTATAAAATGAGAACAGTATGCCACTTTTTGAGAAATTTATATCAAATAAGATGAGAAAATCATAATCGTTTTAAATGGACAAAATCGAATTGAGAAAATAAAATGTTCGTCTTCAAACAACGGAAGAGAAAATAACAATAGCCCAGTTGTACAAAAGTCAGTATTGGGCTATTTAATTACTTTCAGAATTCTCAACTTGGGTCGTGGTAAAGCTTAGGTCTATTTAGCCCATTTACGAGCCCAACTCAATATATGAAATTCTATTTTAGAGAGATTGTTTGAAGTTCAAAAAAATTGACTTCTATTTTTCATCTGCAAACATTTCTAAAATTTTAAACAAACTTTAGAACTTGATCCCTTTTTTTTTTTTTTTTTTGCGTGAGGATTTAATGTTTTTTTTCTTTTAATGAATGCACTCTTCTATTATATACTATATCATTATTGGATAAACACATACATTCTACAAACTAGTAAAATTGTATAGGCAATTATAACGAATTAATAATATTTACTCCAATATAATTGTACATTGAAATATAGCAGAAACATCAGCCAGAACATATATATATATATATATGAAGCAATAGAAACTCTTACTGCTCTTTATGACCATCCATTTTCTCCAATCAGATACATATTTTCAATTTTCAAGTGGGGATTGAAATTCATGTAATTATCAAAGTAATCGGGCTCTTTGCTCTTTTCTATTGAGATCGATTAAAATTGTACCTAATCATTCTTTGCACGGTTTGAAGATTTGAAAGTCTTCCATTTCGAATTAGATCTAAAAAAAAATTAAAATTAGATCTTTGAAACCAAACCAAAATACTAAAATATATGTTACCCAGCCATCTTAAAATTTAAAGTCCATCTAGTCTTAAATTTGGGTTCTATTGGTTTGAAAATTCAAAACGGTGAATTGGAAGTTCCGGAAATTTTCAAAATTTTAAACGAAAATGCATTAAAATTATTAAATAAATAAATTAGTGTTAATATTAATTTCTGTGAAATTAACTATATAGATCATATGTTCATCAAGTTAGAAAATTGATTTGTTTGACATTTAGTAAAATTTAAAATATGAATATATTGTTAGTTTGTTACTTAATCCAAAATAAGAATAAATATATTTTCTTGATAAGTGCTCATAAAATATAATTTATTTTATTAATGATCATTAATTATAAAACTTGTGAAATTTTAAAGTATTTGTAGCATTATATATTATTAAACATAAATTAAATATGTAATCATTTCAATATTAATATATAAATAAAAATGATTGACATATAAATATGCATATTTTAAATAAATATTTAAATAATCCATTTTAGTTATCGATGAGAATAATTTAAAAATCTCAAGAACAATATCAAAATTATTTTTCGACTCAAATTGGCTTGAGGAATGTCAAATAGTTTATAGATATTTTCGGTTCAAAACTTTTTAATTGGATTTCAATTATTTTCAAGACTCGTATACAACCCGCACATAACTTTTAATTTGGTGGTAATAAATATATTATGAGAAGGAGATAAATGAATCTTTCATATATACCACCCTAAGGCATATGTCATTTATTTCCAAAATGAAATGTTACACTGTTGCAAAATAACTTGCACTTGAAAAATCACCTAAAATCAACTAACTAATAATAACTTCATCTTTCCACAAAATGTCAGTTCTTCATAGACTTCATTTATTAGTACAAAGAGTTATATATCAATATGACTAAACAATTTTATTTTAGGGATGGTAACATTAGGGGTAAAAAACGATTTCCCATCCCAACTATGCCCGATTTTACACTTTCTGGTAAAAACTTTAAAATGTGGCACCGTACTGACCGAACTTTGCGCGATTTACAATCTACGGTATGCCGATCATTTTTTCCAGCCAACACACACGTGTCAGCACATGATTTCATTAAGGACATTTATCTCGTTTTTAAAGTTTATACCAGAAAGTGTAAAATCGGGCATAGTTCGGATGAGAAATCGTTTTTTACCCTTTTATTTATTATACATTTTATATTAATTTTTTTTGAATTAGGTTAAATATATGTAATGTGTACTACATGATTTATTTGAAAAGGGAAGAAATGAATTAATATACTAATATATGATATTCATAACGATATTCTGGCTTGTAAAAACTATAAAAATGTAATATATTTGGGCCCAAATCTTAACTCGCAAGTTTGGTTTCCCAATTCTGAGCTCACATTGGGTGGCCTAACTAGTGTTCGATGAGTTTTCTAATGTTGATCCATCTTATAAAATTATATTCAATCAGCGATTCAATTCATTTATTTTGTCCAAATTCATCCCATATTCTATGAATTCATATTGAATATAATAAGTCTGAAATAAACACAAAATACAAATAATAAACAAAAAAATACATATTATATGAATTCATAGTGATCAATATAATAAGTTTGAAATAAACACAAAATACAAACAATAAACAAAAAAATACATGTTGTTTGTATTTTGTATTTATTGTTTATTGTTTTGTTTATTTCAAACTTATTATTGTTTGTATTTTTTTGTATTTCAAACAAATAATAATACAAACAATAAACAAAAAAATACGTGTTGTTTGTATTTTGTGTTTACTGTTTATTGTTTATTGTTTTGTTTATTTCAAACTTATTATTGTTTGTATTTTTTTGTATTTCAAACAAATAATAATACAAACAATAAACAAAAAAATACAAACAATAATAAGTTTGAAATAAACAAAACAATATACAATAAACAATAAATACAAAATACAAACAACACGTATTTTTTTGTTTATTGTTTGTATTTTGTGTTTATTTCAAACTTATTATAATGATCACTATGAATTCATATAATATGTATTTTTTTGTTTATTATTTATATTTTGTGTTTATTTCAGACTTATTATATTCAATATGAATTCATAGAATATGGGATGAATTTGGACAAAATAAATGAATTGAATCGTTGATTGAATATAATTTTATAAGATGGATCAACATTAGAAAACTCATCGAACACTAGTTAGGCCACCCAATGTGAGCTCAGAATTGGGAAACCAAACTTGCGAGTTAAGATTTGGGCCCAAATATATTACATTTTTATAGTTTTTACAAGCCAGAATATCGTTATGAATATCATATATATTAGTATATTAATTCATTTCTTCCCTTTTCAAATAAATCATGTAGTACACATTACATATATTTAACCTAATTCAAAAAAAATTTAATATAAAATGTATAATAAATAAAAGGGTAAAAAATGATTTTCCATCCGAACTATGCCCGATTTTACACTTTCTGGTATAAACTTTAAAAACGGGATAGATGTCCTTAATGAAATCATGTGCTGACACGTGTGTGTTGGCCGGAAAAAATGATCGGAATACCATAGATGGTAAATCGCGCAAAGTTCAGTCAGTACGGTGCCACATTTTAAAGTTTTTACCAGAAAATGTAAAATCGGACATAGTTGGGATGGAAAATCATTTTTTACCCTAATATTAGACTCATTAATGTATGTATCTGTTCATGTCTTGATCCGACGTGCTCACGGTTCCGGAACCGCCAATTCCCGATTCCGAACTGGTAGTTCGATGAACCGTGGAACCTCAAACTGGAACCAAACCGTGGGTTGTTCGGTTTCGGTTCCGATTTCGAACAGTCGGTTAAATCGGAACCGGCGGTTCAGTTTTTCCTTTTTTTTTTTTTGATTTTTCTTATTTTTTGTTGGCATGAAATGTGTAATATTTCATAATTTTAGTCTTTAATTTTTTATATAAAGTTTTGAAGACTTTTAACAAAGAAAAATGAATGAAAATTAATAAAATACAGTCAATTAAAAAGTTACAATAAAACATTAGAAATTTAGAAATACAAGTACAATATATGTTCAAAATCATATATTACAACTCAATATATTACAATCATGATTTATTGAATCATACTACAATATTGAAAACTTGAATTTAAAATATTACAACTTTTCATCTTTGTATAAAATAAATTGAAGAAGATGAAAAAGAAAATTGAAAGAGCTTTAGTTTCATTCTAAGATTGAAAGTGTAATTTCCAAACTGTTGGTCCCAAGTGATCAGAGGTTCAGAGAGGGGTGAATGAACCTCTATCAAATTTTGCGTTTTAAAACTTTTTTGTAAGCAGGTTACTGATTCTACGGAGAATGCAGCAACCTCTCGATTCAGTAAGCTGGCAGAATGCTGATTCAGCTTACTGTCTCAGTATCAAAGTATGCAGCGGAAATTCAAAGATAGAGTTTCTTTTGAAAAAAGTTTTCTTTTCACAAGTATAACCTTGTCAAAATCCTTTTAGCAGTATGCTTATGATAAATACAACAAGATAGATATATATATAAGAGATATGCAGCAAGTAAACAAAAACGATAAACACACAAGGGTTTATAGTGGTTCGAAGGTGGTGTAATCCTTCTACGTCCACTCTATTCCTTCTTAAAAAAGGAACTTTGTTAGGTCAGTTTGTTTTTGTTGGTCTCAAATGTCCCAAGTGGTTAGAGGTTCAGAAGGGGTGAATGAACTTCTATCGATTTTTCAATTTTAAAACAATCTTAGATGCAGGTTCCTGATTCTTAGGAGAAGCAACAACTTGACTTGATCAGAAACCTGGCAGTATGCTGATTCAGGTTTCTGATCAGCTTTCTTAGTACGCAACGGATAAAACACGATAGGTTTTCTCTTTGGAAAAACAACTTTCTTTTATAAGTATGCTCTTTTATAAACTTCTTTTATGCAGTATGCTTATGATATGCGATCAGTAAGATATAGCAAGATAAGTACAATGCAGTAAGTAAATGAAAGCAATAAACACTTATGGTTTATAGTGGTTTGAAGGTGGTGTAAGCCTTCTATGTCCACTCTACTCCTTCCAAAGGAGGAACTTCGTTAGGTCAGTTCAAATTACAAGCCTCGCTTTACAAACCTCTTCCTAACAAGCTACGCCTACTAGAATCCCAAACTCTAGTCGAAGGCCACAACCCACACAGGGTACAATCCCACAAAGGGTAAGTAGTCTATTTCTAGACTACCAAACTTAGCAAGGATACTATCCTCTCAACTAAGTACACCTAAAACAACCTAGTGCACACAACACAAATGGTTAAAAGATAAAAAGGATTTTCTTCAACTGTTGCGAACATGGATCAGCCTTGAACATGAAAGCTCTATAGCTGAGGTAGACTGATCCTAGAAGGTTGAGTGGCTGAACATGGTTTCTCTGAATATTCTCTTGACTCTGTGTAGCATGTCCAACATCTTCTTCAGTCAGCCACACCTTCTATTTATAGATCTTGAGAATGTATCCGTTGAATGAAGTATCCGTTGAAGGTAGACGCTTCACCATTTTGAATTCAAGCAAAGATCTCAAGATCTTTCTCTGTGGCCGCATTAAATGCTTCTGAGTTGATCCTGACATATGCATTTAATGCGCCCAACATTTGCTTCTGAACCTTTCTGACATTCCTGCTAAGTTGTCAAGTCGATATGGGTCCAGAGCTGAAGTCCATGCAACGGTAACTTCTTCAGTTGGTTTTGTTGTTTCATGGTCTTCACAATACTGCTTCCAGCTTGCTGTTATTCATAGCTTGCTGCACTTTGCTTGTTGTCCACTGCTGGCAGCTTCCTGCTTCCAACTTCCTTCTTCCTTCTGTGCAGCTTCCTTCTTTTCTTAATGCAGTCTTCTGCCTTTAGCTTCCTATCTACTCTTATGCAAATCCTTCATTTAGCTTGTTGTTTCCTACAACTTCTAACTCTTAGAAGATGTCATTTGTCTTCTAAAGTTAAGTTTTCCTTACTACTTTAAAAACTTCTAACATAATCTTTTATCTTAAGATTATATTAGTTAGTATGGAAACTTAATTGCTAACAACTTAAGCAACCTGTTTTGTCTTTAGCAAACTGTTTTTGTCTCTAGCAAACTGTTTTTATCTCATTGATATAACTACTGAAATATCCCAACAGTTTTACAAGACTCAACTTTACAAATCTTTTCCTATCAAGTTAACCTATTAGAATCAACAGATTCCAAGGCCAAATCCCACAAGGGTACAATAACTCACACAGAGTAAATAGCCTACACAAGACTCAACACTTAGCGAGGATCTAATCCTTCCAACTAATGACACCAAACTATAACAACCTAGCACACAACAAATGGTTAAAAATATATAAGTGTTCTTCAACTGTTGCAACTTGAAGTCAGCCTTTGGAACTCGAAAGCTCGAATGCTTAGCTCGACTGCTTCTAAATGTTAAGTGACTGAACTTACTTTAGATAGTTTGAGAGAGAGAGAGCTTAGAAATATCAGATGCTCAGTAGTTCAGTAATCTCCTCGGTCACACCAACCTTCTATATATAGTGTATGGAAAATGCCCGTTGAAGAGAGACATTGTCCTTTGAAGAAATTCAAATTAATCTTCACAATCTTTGCAATAAATGCGTTTGGAAAAAACTGGGTTACAGGGCATAACCTATTTTGATCCGCATTAATGGCACCATACTTCGGCTACAGTGCTTTTATAGAGGCACAGTGTAACGCCCCGTTTCCCTTTATTGAAAATAGGTCGTCACCCTTTACATACTTAAGAAATAAAGAAATTATAACGACTTTATAACATACATCGGAAGACTTAAAAGTGAAGACACGAGAGTTTTAAAATTTTTACTTTTTAAAACATAACATATATATAATTTAATATCGACTATTAATCAAGTCTAGTCGTGTCTTACCCACATTTCTAAGTAATATGTTTGAACCAAAGACTTGCATGAATTTACACAACAAAACTTATATATAACATAAGATAAGTCTAGGCCCATCGTTTTAACATACTATACACGTTTTAACAACATATTGCTTTTTAAAGAAAAAGAAACATGGTTCTAGCATATCTATTTTAATGTGACAGAGAGAAGTCAGCCCAGCCTGCTACACGTCCACGTCCACGTCCCGAGCCTGAAAATTATAAAAAGTAACATCATGAGACACCTCCGGAGAGGGATCCCAGTGGGATAACTTTACTGTCTAATACATTGAAGTAATTAAATCATTAAGCAAGTACTACATGTGGTTCTTATCCACCCTGAGATACATTTGTGGTTCTTAGCCACACCTGAGAAATATTTTTGTGGTTCTTAGCCACACCTGAGAGACATTTGTGGTTCTTGGCCACACCTGAGAAACATTTTTGTGGTTCTTAACCACACCTGAGAGACATTTGTGGTTCTTAGCCACACCTGAGAAACATTTTTGTGATTCTTAGCCACACCTGAGAAACATTTTGTGGTTCTTAGCCACACCTGAGAGACATTTTTGTGGTTCTTAGCCACACCTGAAAACATTTTTGTGGTTCTTAGCCACACCTGAGAAACATTTTGTGGTTCTTAGCCACACCTGAGAGACATTTTTGTGGTTCTTAGCCACACCTGAAAATATTTTTGTGGTTCTTAGCCACACCTGAGAAATATTTTTGTGGTTCTTAGCCACACCTGAAAACATTTTGTGGTTCTTAGCCACACCTGAAAACATTTTTGTGGTTCTTAGCCACACCTGAGAAACATAGACCAGACATTTTATTGCCCTTAAGGTCGTCGCCCAATATGAAAGTTACATACTGGTTATAACTACGGCTTTAACCGTAGATCTTCATACCTAACTTATCAATTCAATTAACAACATATAGTAGAGAGTAGAAGTTACCCACTTGTACGTTGATAGTGCAAAGATTGCCTCCGGATTCACCGATCGTCTCGACTGCGCTCGACACACTTAACTGATTAGCCTCTTATATCGTATAACATAATCTTTCATATTTTATATTAGGTTACTTTAACCTAAAGCATAATCATTAATAACCCTATTCAAATAATCACTCCAAAGACATGTACTAATAAGATTTTATACTCATTCGTTATACTTCATTCAATACATGCTTGATCCTTATGTTAAATTCTAAATATGATCATATCATACACAAATCATTTAGGTGAGATTTAGAATATAGAATACATCATCATACTTATTATATAATTGTTAAGCACTAACAATTTTGAAGGATAAGAATGACACATAAAGTCGCAACAATTTTAATAAATCATAGATAATTTCTAAAATCACATACTTATTCATATAACCACATAAATTCTTTTAGTATAACATATAAAAATATCAAGCGAAAACAAGGTGCACATAATCAGTTATGAATTTCCTAAGTTGGCCGAAAACTGGACAGTGTGTATGCTGAAAACAGACCTTATGGTAAAACTTATCATAAATCGTACAAGACTCTAAAAATGACATAGTAAATTTCTACATACTCCTAAGAACGTTTGCTACAACATAGTAAAATATGGCTTATAAATTCTATCCCAATAATTAGTTATGAATTTTAGAACAAAACTGAAAACAGGACATCGTCTACGCGAAAAACAGGTTTTGTTGTAAAATTCGGCATAAATCGTACAAATCTCAAACAAATACATACTAAATTCCTACACATACCTAAGAACAGGTTCTAAAACATAGTAAAAGATCATGCATAAATTCGAAGTAAACTGTTCCAGAAAAATACATGAATCAGACCCGAAAAACTGTCTCCGAACAGCTTATCTTAGAAAAATCATATAAAATCGAATTCAACTCCAAATCTTCTGAAATTTTACAGAAATACTCTTGACTTCCTATATTTCAATCTAGCAAAAGGATTCATCTTAATTCAATTTCTAAGATTTTCGAACATAACCAAAACAGTAGCAAAACAAAGCATATCTTTAAACCTATTCTTAAAACAACTTATTTCTTCATTCTAACAACATATAATCCCAAGCAAATTGCCAAAGAACATCTTTGGACTTCTAATCTAAGGTATAAAGCTTAAATCATAAGATTTAATGAAGATATAAGAGAGTTAAGCCATAATACCTCTAGGGTTTGAAGTAGAACTTGATGTATATTTGACCTTTGTCTTCTTTTTCCTCTTATGTTATTTGTCTAAGGCTTTGGTTCCTTATGTAGAGATTGAGAGAGAGAACGAGAGAGAGAGAGAGAGAGAGAGAGTTGCATGTTGCAAGTTGGAGATATTTGCATGTTGCAATTAGATTAGTGAGGTGGCTAGTCTAGATTACTTAGTCATAGGTAGCAAACTTATCTTGGAAGATTTGGATTAAAAATAAAGGTTAATCTAATTATTTATCTTGATATTTTGATATTCATATAACATATATGTATAAATACATGCATACCTTATTGTAAAGACTAGAAATAGTAGCATAATGTATAAATCACACAAATGTGGAAATAGATAAGCATAAAATTAAATATTAAATTTTCCATATATATACTTAAATTAATAATAATATTAAGCATTTCGGTTATTTCAATAATTACCTATAATGCATGCTCGTTCAAGTAAGACGTCTTATTTCATAAATATACATATAAGATCATAAGTAAAACTTTCTAAAAAGAAAGCATATAAACCTAAATCATTTTATTCAATTAATTTAATTAACATCTTATCTTTTACTTCCGTTCATGTGTGTCAAGTGAGTGGAAATCGAGCTCGGTTTCTTCCGTGAGGAATCCTGCAAAACCCTTAAAATCTCGAAAGAAAATCATATCATAAAATCTTTAAAATAAACAAGCACAACGAAACATAACCTCATAAATCATAACTTAATGTCATATAATATCTCACACTTAACTCATTCTTAAATGAACATTAAAAGTAATTTTAATAAATATGCATATGCAGGTTTTCTTGAAATGGGGTGTTACACACAGTCCAGATGTCATCACCTCATAGACGGGGTGCTAACTTCTATTTACCGGTTACTTTGACAAGATAAAAATCTCGTACTGCATTTAACATATTCCTCATACTGCATTGAATAAGATAGAAAGACTTACAGCTTGCCGCTCAGGTTGCAGTACCTGCTTTCTGTTCTGCGCCAGCTTTCTGTTTCAGAACAGCTTCCTGTTCCTGAAACCTTCAGTCAGCTTCTTGATTTGCGATAGCTTTCTGATCTGCGTCTGCTTCCTGATTCTGAACAGTTTCCTGTTCCAGAATCCTATAGTCAGCTTCCTGACCTACGATAGCTTGCTAATTCTGACCAGCTTCCTGTTCCAGAATCCTGTAGTCAGCTTCCAGTTTCCCTTACTGCTTTCTGTTTTGCTGCTTACTGATCCAGCTTGCTGATTCTGTTTTCTCCTTCAGCTTACTGACTTTCCTTGCTGAGAATCAGTTTTTGAAACATCTTCATCTCCAGAATCCTGCTAATATCAGTATTCTCTATCTTTCTGATATGTACATCTTTACAAAACAAAACTTAGAAAGATAACCTTATCAAGCTAAAATCCACTTAAACAATGTGGAAAATGGGAACTCTAACTTTCTATCTAAAGTTATATTGTCTCATCAAAACCTAACAGAAATCTCCCAACGCAAACTTAGAATGAAATTGCCTACGTATCCTTGTCAAAATGAAGGAATCAAAGCTCATGTAGTTCTCTAACTCACCGAAACTTTCCTTTATTCATTGGAGGGGGATGTGTTTGAATCGTATCCGTAGAGATCATCTCCATCGGAGTCTAAGTTCGAGAGATCGAGATCTTGTTGACGGTTGCTTGCTCTCACCCAATCTTCAAGGAGAGTAATGTTTTGTACATTCTCTTTCGTCAACTTCGATCTTCTTGGATTTAACATGTGTCCTCTTTTGGAAAAATAATGTTCGACCGCAACGGTTGAGGCGGGACTTGCAAAAACTTCTTTAGCAATAGTGGTTAGTATAAGATAAGTGGTGGTCATTCTTGACCATCATTTCAATAAATCCATAGGACTTTCAAATACGGTTTGTTCAAATGTGCAACCTAAATAAGTATCTAATTCATGATAAGGGTTACTACCTCTAGGTCGTTTTTGTGTTCTAACATCATAAAAATTATAAAATTTACTAAGTGTCGGAGCCGGTTGAAAACTAGATGATTGTGTCGAATATTGACTACTACCTCCTACATTTTGATCACTTATATCATTACTATAATCACCTAACAATTGTTTATATTCTTTAAACAAATTGTATAAATTTTTCTTAGTTCTACTTACAACTTCACTAGGGATAGAAATATAATCACATAAATCATAATCATTTACTATCATATTTGGAAATAATGCATTATAATATATAGTTAGCAATTCTTCTAATCCATCTTCTCTAATCCTAGATTCTAATAACTTAGCATATAAAAAAATATCGGGTATTTCATGAAAATATTTTAACCATTTTGTTTTCATTACTAAGCATGTTTCACCTAAAATTTCACATGTTGAATACAAATTTAAAATTAGAGCAATTTTAACACAATAATCTATAGCTATAGGAGAAGTATTATAATAACAACCACTTAATTCTCTAGTGGCCTCTTCAAATATTTTTAAAAGTTGAATTAGATTAAAACATGCATCCCATGAAGTTTCAAATAAAATAACTCTATCATGTGGATTTTCTAAATAAAATTCACATAGCATTTGTCTATATTCATACGAATCTTGAAGCATATAAAAAGTAGAATTCCAACGATGTTTAACATCGACTATAAATTTTTTAATTTCAACACCATTTCTCTTACAAAATCTTGCCCATTTTTTATGATATACCATAGAGTTAGCAATTTCATAAATTGCAACTTTAATAGGTTTAATATATTTATCTAATGATTCTAATCCATCTTGAACACATAAATTTAAGCAATAACACATACAAGAGATCGACAAAATTCAATCAAGTAAGGTAAAACCGCCGTATTATTACTAGCATTATCAAATCTTATCGAAAATACTTTTCTTAAAATACCATAATCATTTAAAACATGTCGCATTTTTTATGCAACGTGTTGTGCCGAATGTGTTTCATCAAAATCTATATATGCAATTAAACGGTTTTTAACATTCCATGCATCATCTATCCAATGACAAGTAATACCCATATAATTATGGATTTTATAAGGATCCTTTCAACAATCACTACATATAGAAACCTTTTGTTTTAAATTTTTTAAGTCTTCAATTAATTTATATTTATATTCTCCTACGGTTTTTTCTATATCCCTAGTAACGGTGTTTTTAGATATTTTTCTACTTGCCGGTTGTAAAAATTTACTAGTGAATTTTTCATAAACATCATCGGTTGGAAAATTAAATGGAAGATATTTTTCGGCTATGAATTCAACTACGTCTCTTCTAGTATTTAATTGACTAAATTTAAAAGTTATTTCATCCATACCTCCATCTTGAGAAGATCCGGTAAATCCCCAGAGTTGCGTTTGCCCTCGATCGAGCCCCACCTTGTCGGGATGTTTTTTGATCACATGGTTGGAGAATGTCCCGTAGCCTCCTCCATGCTTGAACTTGTACATCTTTGAACACTGGTTGCATGTCATAATGTAGTCGGTGGCGCTATTCGTCACTTTCTCCTTCTTAAAATGAAAGGAGAAAATGTCACATCGAAGGGTAGAAAGTTGTCGAGAAGTAGTGGTTTGTGTTGTGTTGCCACTTTCTTGCGTTTATCTCGGCACCCTTCTTCTTCGGCAAAGGTGGCGATGGTGTTAGGGCCCAACATCACCTCCGTATCTTCATGATTACATTGATACGAGTCAATATAATCACGATCATCATCATCGTGGAAAGATTGTGGTGACGGCATCAGACTCTTTCCCTTCCCACAAGATGAACTGACGGATGAAAAACCTCTTCGAGACATTTTTTTTTTAAAGAGAGATTGAAAAATAAATTGAAGAACAACAAAAAAATCAAGTGAGCTAGAAATTGATCAAAGATGGTGTTTGTGAGCTTGAGAGAGTAGAATTGAGAGAGACATTGAATCAAGATTGGTGTGAAAAATACAAATGGAATGGAGGTATTTATAGATCACATTGAAAATTTAAAAAAAAAAAAAAACAAATTGGATCGGCCGGTTCCGGTTTGATTGAACCAGCAGTTCGGGCCATCTCCACCGTTGATCATCAATGATCGTGTGATCACGACCGTTGATTTTGAAAATCATCATGAACCGTCGGTTCGGTTCCAACGGTTATTTGATGATCAACAGCTAGTTAATCTCAGTCGTTGATGATCAACGGCTGGTTCATCCGGGGCCGTCCACGTGGCAAGCATCATTTAATTAAAAATATAGGGAAACTGGCGGTTTGGAAAAAGGGAAATCGGAATCGAATCGGGGATCCCCGGTTCCGGTTCGAACCGGAACTGGGTCCACGGTTCGCGGAACCGTTGACCGTCCGATTTTACAAACCGGTTGATCACGTCATCCGAGCTCTATAGAGTGGGTCTAATTATAGAATGGTGTGGACCGGGCCCAACCGTGGACGGGTCTGGACCTTTACGCCCCGTCCAATTTGCATTTTGTGTTATATTTATAATTTAGTTATAATCATTTAGTTTTATTATGTTTTGAAATATTAACTATGATTTAGGATGTGATTGTGTTATAACAAAAAATATTTAATTCACTGAGTTATTTGAATTGTTTTATTTCATTTTAGATATGAACATATTATCTTAATTATAGTTTTAATTATTGATATTACTGTATGAAGTTTTAAAGATACAACAATCTTCTAAACATTTTGACTTAAAAATTTGTATTATGCATATATCAATTCACATTGCTAATTAGTAACACCAATCTTTAAGTATGTATTAGTTAGTGTATCTTATTAATTGTCAATAATGATTGTTAAATATATTTCACAATCTAATATTATAAAATCGGCTATGATAAATAGGAATTTTCAAGTTATTAAATATCTTTTTGATGCTTATAGGTTTTTTTTTAATCTTTCAAGAAATTGATGTAATAATATGCCTAGTATGGTCCCAAAATTAAGGATTTCATAAAGAGTTGCATTAAATATTTTTAAGATATGTTTTATTTAAGACGTTCTAATAAATATATGAGAATCATAATTTTTTTTTTTTTTGCTGAAAACCATACAAGCTATTGATTAATTAGTAGAAGGAACTTACACGTTGGAAGTTGGAATGGAGATAAAATCATATAAAAATTATAATGTCCAAAAAATCAAAGATGAAAAAGCAAAATTTAGAACAAGATTCTTATAAAGTCGTCTCAAATTTTATTTCATTAAACGGTTCATTCACAATTTATAGAAGCTTGTGGAAATAAATTTGATTATAAATAACTGGATTGCATCATATAAATTAAAATTCATGAAATCGTCTCATATAAATCTGTCTAAAATTAGAGTTAATGATACTCTGACATTGGGAGTTTTGACTAGGGATGTTAAACAAGTCATGGTCCAACGGGTCAGTCCATTTAAATTGAAAAAAAATAGGGTTAGAACCTAATATTTCTAATCCGTTTAAATTTATCTGTTTAACCCGAAGTCCATTTAGCCCAAAATCCGTTAGGGCCAGCCCGATAATTAACCGGTTGGCCCATTAGCCCGTATTTTTTTAATTTTTTTAAAATTAAATTATTTTTTTTTGGTTTTAAGTATATAAAATTTAATACAAATGTCCAATTATGTGTATTATCCTAATTTTAATGTATTCAAATTTGATTTATAAGAATTAACTATATGAAATAAATTAAATAATAACAATATAACACCTATATACTATATAATATCAATCACTTAGCCAATAAATGAGCACAGATAACAAATTTACTCATATTTTATTGCAATTTGTAGTCATTTTTTTAATGGTTTCATCTAAGTATAAACTCTCAACGACAATCTAACTTAATAAAGTAAGTCTCTTGTGAGACCGTCTTACGGAATTTTATTACATTGCGTGAGACGGGTCAATCTACAATCCAATCACCCACAACCCAAACCCTATAATTCATATATTGTTTGTGGGTGATGTAGCTCCGTCTCACGGTAACTATCCGTAAGAGCGTCTTACATGATTTTTTGCCAACTTAATAATGTTTTTACAATTTATAGCATTTAATTTTATATGTGAATTTCAAATGTTATATATATTTGAACTCAAAATATTATATTTAATATATAAATACTTTTTTTTTATTAATAGCTCGATAATAACCCGTTTAGCCCAAAATCCATTAGGATTAAAATTATGTCCTAATATTGAGGTCCGTTTAAATTAATTTGTTTAACCCAAAATTCATTTAATCCGAAACTCCCTAGAGTTAGTCCGTAACCGTTAAGCCAACCCGTTTAACATCTCTAGTTTTGACAGAGGGTAAGTGAGATTTAAAGGAAAACAAAATAGACATTTAGATAAAATAAAAATATCATAGCTATTGGAATTTTGATAAGATTAGGTCACGTGGGTCTGAGCTGGACCCCTCCGACAAAAAAGATATACTTCAAAAATTTAGATGAAACTTGAAAGAAAGCCATGCTCGTGCAAGTCAAAATTACTTTAATGACCCCCAAATCCAATCCATCTAGATGGACTTCTTTGCTCTACTTGAAAAAGCATTTCTTACGACACGATACAAAATTTGTACCTAAGCAACTTACAATGTCCAAAAAGTGAATTGAGTAAAACCAAAGTTTTATATGTTTTACAATTCAATCTATCTAAATTGCAAGTTGCAACATTTTATCATTTAATATAAATGAAATTAATTATTTATCAATTATGTAACATATTTCGTATAAATATTCGAAAAGTATGCTAAAAAATCATCATATTGGATTATTACAATTGTCAATCTAAAAATCCAATTTCACATCAATTTAGATTTGTGAGTTCCAACTTAAAATTTGTAAGAGTTTGTGCTTAAGTTAGACAATAATCATAGAGAATAATGAATATAATTAAAAAACTAATTTTAAAGTAAAATAAGTAATGTACTTTTAGTTGATCAACTTCTAACTTGATTATAATACATATTAATTGATCCTAATGAAGGACAACAATGAGATTACCTTTACAACGAAAAATTTCTAATTATCAGAATTTTTATGTAGTTGAAATTATAAAATGTCTTATTGTTGTTCATACTTTTATGTCTGGATGGAAATCACAAGGAAATCCATCATGTATCACAATCAAAATGTCAATATTAGTGTATAAGAGAAGTGATGTGTATCAAGGTTCTATGCAAAAAAATGTATTCTGACATCAACGTTCTGCAAAATTCTTACACTGCAAAATTGCAGTTGTCAAATGAGTGCGAGAGGTCGGTTGATAAGTGTGGGGAGCTATCCAAAAACTCTCATATATAGGGTTGTGCATTGGTCGGTACCCAAGTCAAACCGAATTCAAAATAATCGAAAACCAAAATACATTTTTTTTTAAAACCGAACCGAATTGAATAGAGGTATAAAACCGAACTTCAACCAAATTGAACTATTATTTTGTTCGATTCGGTTTTAACCGAATTATTTTTTGTCTATTATTTATTTCAAAAAATTGACTCTTGAGGAGGGCGGCAGGGTCGGGGTCTAACAGAGAGCTGTAGAGACTCTTGATTGAGGTCGTGCGTTGCAGAGCCAAGGTACTATAGATGTTGTTTAGAGGCTTATTGGTGGCTTTCTGGGTTTCATTTGGGGTTTATAGCTTATTAACAAACAAAGAATCGAAAGAATTACCAAGAAGGTTGATGGAGTTGTTGACTAGGTGAAAATGGAGGTTTGGAAGAAATACCAGAGAGACAAAGTAATGATTGCAAAAGAGTATAGAGAGAGGGGGAGGTGAATTTTTTGAAAAGTTGAAAAAATTGCAGAGATATGTTTCGGGGATATGAACTATGTTTTAAATCGTTCGGTTATTTTGGTTTTTTTCCCCTCAAAATCGAACCGAACCGAAATAACCGAAATTGATGAAATTCATAATCGAAACCGAATCGAATTTTTTAAAACCGAACCGAAATTCTTTTTTCGGTTCGGTTTGATTCGATTTTAACCAAATAATGCTCACCCCTACTCATATACATTGATCTTATTTACACTTTAACCTCTATACTTATAATATATTATGTATGGAATATGATCAACCCACATGAACGATCCATTGACCCGGTCCATTGACTCAAGTTCAGTATATATATTCCAACAGAACCCAATACATCAATTAAACTTTAATATATTTGTTGGGATATTTCTGATAGGTTTTGATGAGACAATGTAACTTTGGTTAGAAAGTTAGAGTACCCATTTTCCACATTGTATAAGTGGAATTCTGGTTGTTTAAGATAGACTTGCTAAGTCTTGTTTTGAAAGTTGTATATACCAAAAAGTAGCATATACTGAGTTTAGCAGGATCCTGGACTTGAAGAGGTTTTTAGTCTTAGCTGTATAAGGAAGTAGGATCAAGGAGCTGGACCAGTAAGCAGCATAACAAGAAGCTGACTGCAGGATTCTGGAACATGAAACTGTTCAGAATCAGGAAGCTATCGCAGACAGGAAGCTGACTGCAGGTTTCAAGAACAGGTAGCTGTTCTGAAATAGGAAGCTGACGCAGATCAAGAAGTAGGCACAAAACTTTTAACAACCACTGCAACCCGATTGATAACAAGAAGTAAGTTCCTTTATCTTCTCTGATATACGAGGTTTATTCTGATGATGTACAAGGATTAGTTCCTGCTCAAAGTTACCAGTAGATAGAAGTCAGTGCCAAGCTAATCAAGTTGTGACACCTGGACCCGCGGCTCTGCCAAAGTATTGTAGCTGAGGAGTGACGCCATTAATGCGGAACAGTGAAGGACGAGGTCCTGTACTCGGTTTTTCCAGGCGCATTAATTACAAAGATTTGAAGATCAATTCAAATTTCAACAAGGATAATGTCTCTCTTCAACGGACATTTTCCTATTGATATAAATAGAAGGAGTGAGTGACCTTTGAGACTACTGAAGCTTTATCTAAACTTCTTGTAAATCTTCTCGAGCCGTCAATCTTTCAAGCATCTCAAGCTCAGTCACTCAATCTTCTGAAGCAGTCAATCATTTCTTAGAGCTTTCAAGTTCAAGACTGTTTCAAGCTTGCACCAGTTGAAGAACTCATATACTTTTTAACCATTTGCTGTGTGCTAGGTTGTTTAAGTTTGGTGTCCTTAGCTGGAAGGAGTAGATCCTCGCTAAGTGTTAGCCTTGTGTAGGCTTTGTAACTCTGTGTGAGTTTTGTACCCTGTGTGGGATAGAGCCTAGGAATCTGTTGATTCTAGTAGGTAAACTTGTGTTAGGAAGAAGTTTGTAAAGCTGAGGCTTGTAAATCGAACTGACTTAACGAAGTTCCTCCTTAGAGAAAAAGTAGAGTGGACGTAGAAGGATTACACCACCTTCGAACCATTATAAGCCATAAGTGTTTACTGCTTTTATCTACCTGCTGCATTGCATTGATACATCCTGCTACATACATCATTAGCATTCTACTAAAGGTTTCTGTTAAAAGCATTCTTGTGAAAGGAAACTTTTTTTCAAAGGAAACTTTATCTTAAGTTTATTCCGCTGCATACTGTGATAACCAGATCAGGAACCTGAAACAGCTTACTGCCAGGTTTCTGAATCAAGTCAGGTTACTGCTTCTCCATAGAATCAGGAACCTATTTCACTAAAAGTTTTAATAAAACGCAAAATCTATAAAGGTTCATTCACCCCATCTGAACCTCTGACCACTTGAGACCAACAATATTTTTTTTTATCTTAATCATAGCTCATTTTATTCATCAATCAATAAATTAACTGATCGAAAAAATTGTCATTGTTCAAGCAATGAACTCACTATCCCCTTACATCCTTATGGATTATTCGATACATTAGATTGAATCTTATTGACACTACATGAAAACATCCCTCACTCTTCATTATCTTTGACATTCCAAATCTATAATGATCATCTTATTGTAATTTACTTAAGTAACTATTCCTTTTGTTTTGATGATTCGAGACTTTTTAAGTGTTTCCATTAATGATTTTTTAGATGCAAAAGTTTTACATGCAAAAAGATAACTATAGATGAATCACAAAATGGCCAATGTTCCATTCTGTCCTTGACAATCCTAATTGATATCCCAACCACTTCTCTTGGCTTATTCTAAGTGGGGTTAATTGGGTCCTCATTTTTTACGAACAACTTTTCAAATATTGAGTAAGAAAGGTCGTAAACATTTGAATGCACATTTATTGTGTTTGGACTCAATCGATGGGACATTACTAAGGAAACATGGTTTGGATGTTTTAACCCAATATATATACTCCTCTTTTTCGTTAATTGTTAGGATGCAGGTTGTACTTTTAAGTTTTTTGAAGTCGAGTATATATATTTTTAATATCAAGTCACTTTACTAGATAATAAATTGTGGTTTGAAACGAGTCATTGTACATTCATTTGTAAAATTGATGTCTTGTATCTTTCAAATGTTTGAATTAGTCGATTGAACTTTCAATTTGTTTTAAATTAGGTTAATGTACTTTCAAAATGATGTGTTATTAATTCTGGAGCACAGTTCATCTGCTCATTATTTTCTGTCATTTGTCTTTTTTTTTTTCTTCTCAAATCTAACTAAGACTTAATTCGAGAATATTTAAATCAATGTGAGATGTATTTTAGAATATATATTCTTCGTCCATTTTAAAATAAAAATCAGGTTAACTTTTATATTAAAATAAAGAGATTTCAGTTTAAGTTTTAATGTATAATGATAGTTAATTTTGCTTTATGTTTTGTAAATATCGTGATAGAAGGTTATAGAGTGAACATCTATAGTTGATTATTGTATATGTAATCAAAGTATTGTACCTTTCACAATATTTCGTCCTTCATCCATTGATTTGAGTAAAAGAATATATCCTTCCATTTATGTCATGAACCATTAGATTTTACATTGAATTATGTTCAAATATTTTATTAGTTCTTTTATCTGTACTTTTTTGTTGTGTATTAATGTGTATAAGGTATTATTCGTAGAATGTAATTCACGATGATTTAATTGATCGATGCTTTTCTAACTAATTGTTTAATTTATCGATTCATATTTAATTTGAATGTCGTTTAGATGACATTTGATTGAGTTTATAAACTTTTTAAAATATCTTGTTAAATTAATAAGATTTTATTTTATTCTAAATTAAGATGTAATTAGTTAATAAATTGTTTTTTAAAAGTAAGCAAATCCATCTTGTTTCTAAAATAAAATCTTATATTTGACAAACTCCTTTAAACATCATCATTTACATCATACAATTTTCATTATTAAAGACGAAATCTTATTTATCAAAAGATTTCAACAACTTATTTCTTTAAATAAGATAAAGATTTCATATACTCTAAAATCATCTTATAATTAATAATTGTTTTTTTTTTTATAAATAAACTCGGCAAACATGCATTTAATTTATGAATCTCGGGTCCAAAATTCGAACCTGAGAAATTAGTTATGTGAACTTTTTTTGTGAAAAAAGATTTAATAACTGCTCAAAAGATCAAAATAGATTTTAAGATCAAATGTTTAACCTGACAATTTCTTATGTTTGACCTTAGTATTCTGTTGGATCACAAATGAATTTAATATATTAAAATATACCTCAATGCTTGGAAAATAGTGTAGATGAACCTTGAGCTCACAAAGGCCTTTTGCCTTATCTTGTACCTATATATTTAATACTATATTTCCATTATTCACTTCCATTATTCACTTTTATTATGTTGTAAACCGACCTCTCAAACTAATTGAAAATTGAATGAAAGAATTACTCATTTTTTGTTTGCCTAAGAAATCTTGATTTACCATTTATATATTGAACTCATTTTTTATATTTTGTCAAATAAGATAAAAACTCAAATCAAAGATAAAGTGAATAGTAAACAAACATTTATTATTATAATGTGTTCAAGTGTGAAGCATCAAAATCAACACGCTTTTCATTTTTGGGTGTAATGGTTAGTTTTCCTAAATTCATAATCCCTCCACACAAATTATGAATTTCCATTTTTGATGCCCACCTCCTTTATTTACTACACTAATTTTCAACATTTTCATTCCATCATTAGGGAGATTTTAGTAATTTAATCTTACCCTTTACTACATAAATTTGGCCTAAACATGGTATTGTACGAGAAGATCAGATTGTGTTTTCCTTCAAACAAATCATCTCTCCCTCCCTCTCTTCTCTCTCACACACACACACACTTTTAAGGTAGAATTAAGTAGTTTTGAATTTCTTTTCTCCAAGTATCTATCTTGCTTCTCCTCAGATACATACAAAAGAACTGAAAAAAAAAATAAAAAAAAAATCGGTGAACTCATCCTTAAGCAGACCGTTCTCTCTCCCTCTCCTCTCTCTCTCTTCTCTCTTTCTCTCTCTACACTTTTTTAACTTTTCAAGGAAGTTGCTTAGGATGAACTCATGCTTTTGTGTGGGGATAGTGCTGTAAACTTGTTAGCTTTTGATGAGCAATGGATTTCGGGGTGGCGAGCCTCAAGCAAACCTCTCCTTATCTGGGTTCATCAGCTGAGCCCAGAGACGATGACCGCCATGGATCTATGAATCTCAAGCACCAGAGATCTGCCCTTTCTGATAACACCTGGAAATCCCCCAAAATGCCCAAGCCTGGTGAACCTGATTTCTCTTCCCAAAAGGCTAATGACATTTTCACCGCCTTTGAGAGATCCAATCTCTGGCCGCCGTCAACGGCGGACGACGGCCAGAAGATGCTCTCGTTTTCCTCTTCTCAGCCTCTCGCCGGTGGAGGCTCTAGCAGGAGTATTGCATTTTCTATTTGTCAGGATGATAATAGTACCAGAAATGAAGGTATTTTGTTGATTTGTTTTCTTTTATGTTTTCATTTGTTCTTGGCTGAAGATGGGATTTTTGTTGCAATTTATTAATGGGTTTTTGTTAAAGATTTCGTGTTAGAAGTTGATTTGTCCCGCATCTTCGTTAAGCTAGTTCTATGTTAAGTGTTTTTTGCTAATTACTATTACTTTGAGATTTGGATGTGGAGTGTGATGGCGATGGCGATGCTTATTTGTATAACTTTAAAGACAGGGATTGATTGTCGGAGCTGATTAAGGTTTCTTCTTTTTCTTGGATTTTGTAATAAGGGAATCTTGTCCAGAAAAATATTAGGTGACCATGTTTTTGGTGGAGCTACTGTGAACAGATAAAATAACTAATAATTAGGTGTTTTGGTTTTCAATGTATCTAAACATCTATGCATATATACTCCCAATCTTTATCTTGTCTGATGCTCAGGGGAGTTTATGTATCAAGAAAAGAATCCAACTTTTGTGTTTGTTTCTTGGTTGTTTTTGCTATTGGTTTAGGTGGAGGGCTAATTGGAGGCGTACGTGGGACTTTTACGAGATTGAAAGGGCCCTTTACTCCCTCCCAATGGATGGAACTCGAACACCAGGCTTTGATCTATAAACACATTGTGGCCAATGTCCCTGTTCCTTCCAACTTACTCGCGCCTATCAAGAGAGCCCTCTACTCATACGGATCAACCGCATCTTATGCCTCCAATTTTTGTATGCTTCTTTTACTCCCTTGATTATGATCTTGCTGCCATTAGTTTTGTTAATCCTGTTTTATTGCTCTGCATGATATTCTTAAGAAACAATGTTTAATGCTACATGGGAAGTACAACTGAAGTTTAACAATTGAGGGTTATACATAGCTGTCATTTCCTATTAATTTTCTGAAATATCCTGCACAAATTATCACATTCTTTAAGGCTTGGAGTGATTAGGTGAATTTTGTGGTGTGTAGTGGGGTGGGGTCCTTTCCATCTAGGTTTATCTGGAAGCAATGATCCAGAGCCCGGTAGGTGTAGGAGAACAGATGGAAAGAAATGGCGTTGCTCAAGAGATGCCGTTCCTGATCAGAAGTACTGTGAAAGGCATATAAACAGGGGTCGTCACCGTTCAAGAAAGCCTGTGGAAGGCCACACTGGCCATGCTCTCTCTGGATCCACTCCTTCTAAGGTCGTCGCACCGATTGCTTCTTCTTCACCAACATCTGTGATGTCTACCACCCCTGCCTCCAACACCCTTGCTGCCATGCCCCATCTATTCTCTTCCTTGCACTCTAATACTCCCACCGACCATCTTGTTGCCAGGTGTTTGATCTAATTCATATCTCATTTTCCCTTAGGTTGTGTTTGGACTCTTTCTTGTGCTTCTGGTTGTGTAAAATGATGATGAGATTGTTTGGCAGATCGCAAGGCTTTCAAGGCCTGTCCTTGATACCTCCAACACTTGGTCTAAAGTCTAAAGATGCTTCATTTTCGATTCAAAAGCAACATGTTTCTTCGTTCAACGAATCATCTCAGTCGGAGTTCGGGATCGTCTCCTCAGACTCCCTTCTCAATCCTTCTGAAAGAATATCCTACATGAACACTAGCAACTCAGATTCTCTCTTGCGATTTGATGCCAAAGGAGCAACCAACCAGCAACTGGTTCACCATTTCATCGATGATTGGCCAAAAGATCAGTCGGACCGTGGCTCGGTGTCCTGGCCAGAAGAACTGAAATCTGATTGGACCCAGCTTTCAATGTCCATCCCCATGGCTCCAGATTTCTCATCTTCCTCCACCTCTCCTGCACAAGAAAAATCTACCATTTCAACTTTAAAACTCTCCAACGTGCTCGACCCAACTCATATGAGCCTTGGTGTGAGCCACTATCTTGGCGAGCAAATCGAGAAGCAAACATGGTCTCCGGTTATATGGGGGAACTCAATGGGCGGACCATTAGGCGAGGTCTTGACCAGCTCGACTAGCAGTGCAGGAATGGACCCACATCTCTCTTCAACGAAAGCCTGGAAAACGAGCCCTCAGCTCGGATCCTCTCCAACTGGCGTTTTGCAGAATTCAACTTTTGCTTCACTTTCTAACAGCAGTTCTGGAAGTAGTGCCGATAACAAGAAAGCACCCGAAAATGTAGGTCTTTGCAACGATCTACTTGGTTCGGCCATTGTGAGTTCTGCAGCTATTCCATCTCTGTAGTGAAGTTCAGAGTCAGACAGCAATGGGGTGTTTCAACAAAGGCTAATAATGTTGTAACAACAGATCAATGATGTTTTTTTTTTTTTTTTGCATGTTTGTGGGCTTGATTATTGAGTTGGTGTTTTTATTTTATTTATGTTTCCTTTGCCTTACGAGTGTTGAAAACTAATTCTGCTTTCTAACTTGCTTTAATGTAAGATTTCTGGTGTCATGTAACCTTATAACTTTATTAACTTCCAAATTAGGTTGATGATATATATATGTTTGGAGTTTATTATCAGCTATTTCGGTTGGATTTATAAAAATATTTGGAAAAATGTATTTTATGAGGATTGATAAATGTGTGGGAATGAAGATGCATCTGAAAGGAGCTTGATAAATATTTGTGCTCTACTTTCATGATATTTGAGTTGGTGTTGTGTGTGACCGTCTCATGGTTCACATATGAATTTGTTTAAATGATTTATGATTTTAAATAATAAAGTTTCATCTCTCATGGTTCACATATGAATTTGTTTAAATGATTTATGATTTTAAATAATAAAGTTTCATCTCATGATAACTATTCGTAAAAACATCTTATATAAATTTTTGTGTATATATATATATATATATATATATATATATTATATATATTTTTTGGTTGAGACGTGTATGCCTTTTTTTGTTACAAGTCCTGCTAATTTATTAGTTGCATTAATTTTTCAACATCTTATTATTTCGTTAACTTAATTGTTTGAGTAAGTCTCTTGTGAGACCGTCTTATAAAATTTTAATGTATTACGTGAAACGGGTCAACCCACAACCCAATTACCCACCATCCAAACCCTACAATTCACATATTATTTGTAGGTGATGGGGCTCCGTCTCACGTAAACTATCCATGAGACTGTCTCACATGAGTTTTTGTGTAATTGTTTTTACAGTAATATAATTTTTAGATAATAATGTGTTTTTTTGCAATTTGATCTATATTGATACACAATGTTGAGAAAATTATTGTTTACACCATTTTGTATAGTGATTTATCTTTTCTAGTCACTTACAAATTTAGGGGTGGAAATAGACTAGGTTAGGCTGGATTTTTTTTGTGATCGGCCCAGGCCTGAATTTTAAATGTTAGGTCTAAGCCTAGCCAATTATATGTAATAGACTTTTTTTTTTTTTACCTGAGCCCAACCTATTTTATAGATTAGTCTGGCCTAAAGCCTACAATAAATTTAGAAAGTTATATTAAAACATGAAAATGAACAATTCTCTAATATATTGTAGCCTATAGTGGCTCTAGTGAAACATTAACTTCCTACTAACTAAAGCAAGTAAAGTAAAGATTTGCAGAACACAAAGAATAATTGTCCAACCTTAGTTGAATTATTTTTTTGTTTTGAATGAATCATGGACTTGTAATATTAGGATACAACTAAAAATTATGTATGTTATATAAATAGATATTATATATTTCTATAATACACTATAAAGAGGCCGGCCTGTTAGGTCCTTTAGGCTTTTTTTAAAGTCCGGGTCTGACCTATTCTCATAAAAAGGCCTAATAAAAGGTTTTGACCTGACTCATTTATTAAATAGGCCGAGTCGAGCTGGGCTAATACTAGGTTGAGCCGAGCTAATACTAGGCTGAGCCGCAGGTCCCTGTCGAGTAGCCCTAGTCCCCCCCTACTTACAATATAAAAGACTTTTTATCTATTTTTTAATCTAAAAATCTAAATATCATTAGAAAGCGATTTAATTTTTTTTTTTTAATTCTAATTGGAAGGATATTCATATAAAAAAAAAGTAGAAAATGATTAAAGATGTTTCCTTATATGGTGAGTAAACAATGTTGCAGTTCCGAAGGTGTATTATTCAGTTACATATATACTAAAACTTAAAGTTAAAATAGTTTTTAATAATTGGCATGCTTATTTAAATGTATGGTTTTTTTCTATGGATTTACAACAATATAAAAGAAAAAAAATGTAGAGTTTTTTCTGATTCAAAATCAGAAAGAGTTGAATGCAAATATTATTTATTTCTTTTATTAAAAAATTATAAGCTAAATATTTAAAATAAACTGTTTGACTCTACTTGAAAGCGAGAATTGTACTAAAAAGTTGAATTATGGAATCTTCACTTCCACTATAAATCGTAAGTACTGCAATTCAAGTTCCTTTCTTTTTTACAATATGCTAAAATATAACAAAAACTTGCGTGAAACGATTGAGACAGATCATTTTTGTCCATAATCCTAATCTATTTTCATTTTTCATTAACTTACATAATGTAGTGTGAGTTATGAGTTGAGATGGATCTTTTTTATCCACAATCCTAACTCATTTTCATTACATGTTAATTATGTAGTGTAGGTTGACCCGTCTCACGTAAGACTTACTTCTAAAATATATATCATGTAGCATTTAATAACATATTTTTTTAACTCTGATTTAAAACAAATACAAGAACTTGTCCTAAAATTGTCTTCCTCTCATTTCATGTGAAATTGTTATGATTTTTTTTTTTTTTTTTTAAGTTATCAAAACAATAACTTGACCCAACACAAGCAACAATTCGGTTTGAAATTTCGAAAAAAACCCATCAGACTTGGCCATAATTACCCACACAAGGTACGGCTTAATATATTCACATTTTTATTTTTATTAGATTATTTATATTCAGTTCATTTTTATAATTTAGTATATGTTTCTGTTATATTTAAAATATACGAAATAACATATTCCTAATAAAAAATAAAAAACTTAGAAAATCACGGAAAACTAATATTTCAAATAAATCACAAGAGGGAAACGATCATTCATACCTTCTCAATATAAAAACAGAAAAGACTTGTATAAGCCCGTTTCAAATTAAGTCCGTGAGAGACGTACCCATAAAACAAAAATTTAAATAAAAACGCTATAAAGAATATACATGATTAAGCTCATAATACAGTATACTCAACACAGATATTAAAACACTATGAAGAATCTAAGACTTGCAGAGTTTCTCTCTTTTGTAACTCATAAATCTTATTACAGAAAAACAAAAAAACAAGAATAATTAAAGATTAAGCTGAAAATGCTGGGGATTTGCTCAGATTCTATGGGTGTATTAAGAGTCTGTCATGCTATTAGCATTCAGTACGAGGAATTATTATTATAATCATCGCAAATCCTCCATTTCTCAAATATCCAAAACCAACAAAACATAAAAAAAAAAAAAAAAAAAAAAATTTAGACAGAATGAAACATAAATTTAGGAGGGGGCTCAGACACGCATAAATAAAGTCAGCACAAATAAACCAATGTCCATATCTCAGTATCGAGAAATGATTTCTTTCTTCATTGCCTCTTATGAATTTCCACAAATATCTATATATAGTATATATGGGTAGGGAGATTGAAAAAAAAAAGGACGAAAAATGAAATCTTCGCAATATAAACTGTACTGCTAAAAATAAAAATAAAAATAAAAATAAAAATAATAATAATAATAATAATAATAATAATAATAATAATAATAATAAAAATAAAAATAAAAATAAAAATAATAATAATAATAAAAATAAAAATAATAATAATAATAAATAAATAAATAAATAAAAACGGAAAAAACTATGAAAAAAACAAATGAAATCACAAGTTAAAAATCAAAAGATGTGTGATATATTTTGAATCGAAATATAAAAATCTAATAATTTTAGTAAGTATAGTAAACGCGAGCCAATAGCGCACCGCGGTCGAGATCGTCGATGATGCCGGGCCGGGCCCAGGCGGTGGTGGGTATGGGATTTGAACATGGACCAATTACGGAATTACCCTTACGCAGTGCTCGGATTACACGGCCATTTAGGGAGGAGAAGGACGGAGAGGAGAGTGAGAGTGAGATTGTGATGGCGGGGGATTAGGGTTTTAGGGACTTTTTATGAGTTTTTATTTGCGTTAGGGCTTCTTTGCTTTATGTCAAATGCACCTAAGCCCAAATGTATTTTAATGGACCAAACTCATTTTAAAATGGACCCATTTGTATATAATTCTGTGGTTTGAATAATGGCATTTGAAATTTAATATTTTGTTTGAATCATATATGCATATGGTGGCTTATATTTTAATGTATATTTAATGTTCCTTTTGTAATGATATATATATTTTTTATTTTTTAAAATTTTGTGTTTTACTTTATCACTTGAGAAAAAAAAAAAAACTATTGATCAATTGATTTGGTAGTCAAAAAAGATTAAATAATGCTAGGAGAAAAACGCAAAAGCTCATGTATCTCACAGATAGTTACCGTGAGACGAAGCTCAATCACCTACGAACAATATATGAATTGTAATATATGGGTTGTAGGTGATTGGGTTGTGGGTCGACACGATCTCATGCAATGCAATAAAAATTCAAGAGATTGAATTGTAAGATATGGGTTATAGGTGATTGGGTTGTGGGTCGACACATCATGAGACGGTCTAAATTTATCTCATTGGATTTTACATCATTTTTCTTTCATGTTGAGGTGCAAATTTACACCTATCCCTTTTTTTTTTTAGCAAATTTACACAAAAGTTATCTTTTTTGGAGCATTTAACCACTAAATGGATATATTTGCTCATTAATTAAGGGTTGTTATGAACAATCTTGTTTTAAATAGATATTTTTTATTTTTAGATTGCTAATTATGATTATTCTATTTTTTATTGTCAAATAATTTTTAATTAAAAAAATTTACATTAAATTAAATTAAAAATTAAGTTCATAACAAATTTTGTTAACAGATTCTATGATAAAATTTGAATCACACATAAAATTTAGGTTACCCTCTCCAAAAATAAAATTAAATTTTACAAAATTTCTCCACATTCAAATTATTGTTTAATATTAATTAAGTGAATGAACCATAAATCCAACAAAATTCTAAATATATAAAAAAATCAAAAACTTTTTTTTTCCAAAACAGTATTAACTAAGTTCATCTCCGTGATACAATACTTGCATTAATACAAGGAAAAGAAAATCATAATTTTTATCACAAAATAGCCGTCATTGATGTAAAAGAAATTGTGGAAAGAGGTAGAAAAAACAACAGTTGTTTTCAACTACTTTTGATTTTTTTTTTAATATTTAGAATTTTGTTGGACTTATGATTCATTCACTTAATCAAATATTAAACAATGATTTGAATGCATAGGAATTTTGTAAATTTTTTTATTTTTTATTTTTGGAGAGGAAACCTAAATTTTATGTGTGATTCAAATTATATCATAGAATCTGTTAACAAAATTTGTTATGTGTTTAATTTTTAATTTAATTAATATAATTGAATGCAATTTTTTTAATTAAAAATTATTTGACAACAAAAAAATAGAATAATCATAACTAGCAACCTAAAAAAAAGAATTATCTATCTAAAACAAGATTTTTCATAAAAACCATTAGTTAATGAGCAAATCTATCCAATTGTTGTAAAATACTCCAAAAAAGATGAATTTTGTGTATATTTGCTCCCAAAAAAAGGATAGGTGTAAATTTGCACCTTAACCAAAATGTTAGGTGCATTTAGTCCTCCATATTTAAAAATCATCATTTTTAGTCCTCTTACCTACTACAATAGGTAACTTTTAGTCCTTTAACCTGCTATAACAGATAGCTTTTTTTTTTTTATTAATACCATTTTTTTTATTGAGAGAACATTAATTATTTTTTAAATCACAAATTTATAATCTTCATCTAATATGCCTAAATTAATATTAATAAATAATAAATGAGTTTTCATCCCGATATGTTGGTTAGAGTTTTGTTATTAGTTATTAGTATTAATAATTTTGGCATCCCGAACTTACATATTTTTTTAAATTAAGAGAATACTAATTTTTTTTAAATCACAAATTTGCATCTAACATGCCTAAATTAATATTAATAAATAAAAAAAATTATTTTTCATCCAAATACGTGGGCTATAGTTTTGTTATTAATTATTAATAATAACAATTCGGGCATCCCGAACATACATTATTTTTTAAGTGAGAGAACACTATTTTTTTAAACCACAAATTTGTATTCTTCATCTAATATGCCTAAATTAAAAAATAAAAAACTTTATTTTTCATTTCAATACGTGGGTTAAAGTTTTTTTTATTAATTATCAATATTAATAATTTTGGTTAAAAAAATATATATTAATAATTTGGATATCCCAGACATATTAATAAAAAAAATAAAAAAAATTATTTTTTAATTATTAATATTAATTTAGTGTTCTCTCAATTAAGAAAATAAATTTTTGGTGTTAAAGATGAATTTTAATTAAAAAAAATAAAAAGTTACCTATTGTAGTAGGTAAGAGGACTAAAAAATGGTGATTTTTAAACATAGAGGACTAAAAACCAAAATGTGAAAGATAAATGATTTAAAATCCAGTGAGATAAATTTAGAGGACCAAAAAATTCATTTTCCCAAAAATATATAAAGGAAAAAAGAGGAAGAAAATCTATGATAAAAAAAGGATATTCTGGCGAAAGTAAATAAAAATGATTTTTTTAATGCATGATATATCAAATTTATTATTTTTAAATGATTTTTAATTTTTTAATTTATGTTGCATATATAAAAACAATATATCACATCTAAAATAGGTAATTTGGTGCATTTGGCATTTATAGCAGTTTTGGTTATAATATTAAACTAACATGTGGGAGTTAAAAAATATGTATTCTAAAATAAAAATTATACTTAACGAAATTACAAAATAAAAATCGCAATAAACAAAATTACCAGATAAGTCGTATCTAAGGTATAGAAACCACTCAACCAGCCAATCCCAGCAGATTACACAAGATAAGAATTAAGACATTACAAATGCATTATCATAACTTAAAAGACATGTCTTTTCAAGAATAAACATTTTCTTGTCTTTTAATCAAACACCAACAACTCGTGGCAATAGATTTTGGTGATGTTTCATCAAATAATGTGAAAACATGAGATTAATTAGCCTAAAGCATATTGTTGGTAATGATATTATAGGACTGTACTCTTGACCAAGTGTGTGCCTTTTCATGTTTCATCACTCATCAACATTCCTTTCTTAAATAACAATCCAAAATCTGGTTGTAATTTCATTGTCTTTCTCTTTTCATACTGGAATTTTGTTGTAATTTCAAGTATATTTTGGAATTTATATAATATAAGTTTAGATACTACTTGAACCGACTTGATGTACAACCCATGGCACGTATAAAGAATTGCAATAAAATCTTGATTGATGTAGAAAAAATAAAAAAATTCTTGTTGTTTATTAAATGAGTAATCATTATTGTTTTAGGTTTTTAATATTCTGTTATTTGTTCATTAGTTATTTATATATATTTGTTTTGCTATATGATGTGCATCCACGACCCCAGAATGGAATATACGGTGTTAACTAAAATAACATATTTCGGGATATTCAATCATAATTGAGCTTTTTTCTTTGTATATTAATAAACTCCCACATGCTCAGAAATATAATCTATTATTCAAATGACATTCCGTGTCAACCATAACAATTTTTTTGTTGTTGTTATTACTTGATTAGAATACTGGTCAATTAAAAGGTTGGTGGGATAATTATTTAAATCCTAACTAGATAAGTGAAATTTTAGGATCTATTAAAAATGAGAATGGTAATAAAGTTGAAAACGCTGTCTATTCTCTTATAACAAATATGATTGAACATTTTACAGGTAGGTACACTGATAATAGTGATAATTCGTACCCTTCTTAGTAATCTAAAATGTAAAACTTTTACTGAGCTCAGATGGTATAAAGATACTTTCTTATCAAGAATTTTTGAATTACCAGAATGTAATTCTAGTCATTGGAAAGCTAAATTTATTGATGGCCTTCCAAGTCTCTTTGCTGAAAGAGTTAGAAAATTTCTTAGAAAAGTTGATCTATTTATTTTTTATGATACTTATACTTATGGTAATCTTATCAGTATATGTATACAAGAAGGTTTATCTCTTTGTAATGATTTAAAATTAAATAATCAAATAAAAACCCAAAATCATCTTGAAAGAAGACAACTAGGTCAATTTTGTAACCAATTTGGTATGGATACACCTAAAGACAAAAAACACTCTTTTTATAAAAGAGAAAAGAATAATAAAGATAAACATATATCTTATAGAAAAAGGAAAAGATATAAAGATAAAGATAAAGATAAAGATAGATTTAAAGAAAGGGAAATAGATTTTTTTAAAAAGAATAAATATAAAAAGAGAAATTCTCCTATTATATGCCGTGGAAAACCAGGTCATTATGCTAATCAATGTTGGGCCAAAGAAAATAGCAAAAATCTTGATATTAATGATGATATGAAAGAAATTATTTATAATATATTTTTAAAAATACAGAATCTGATTCTGACAATCCTACTGAAACAGATTATAATTCTGAATTTTCTGATCAGTCTAATAACAAGATTAAGATCATAGAAAATGATTCTATTTTCTCAGAAGAAGAATGTGAAACTGTAAACAAAGAAATCCTTGTATAAATCATATTAGTAATACTGATGAAAAAAATGATGAGTTTTATAAACTTATGTCACAATTTAAAGATTTAAATATTAATGTTCTTACTAATAATAATATTTTAAAATTTCTTAAAAGAATAAAAGATCCTAATTTAAGAACACATATTATTGATCAAATGGAAGATATACCTTCTACTTCTAAAGAAACAGAAGAAGTCAATATTTCCTCTAATCAGTCTTATTCTATGGTAGAAGTTAATAAACTTCTAAAAAATAAATATGATAATCAAAATCCTGTTACAATACATGATCTACTTTATTAGATTAATAATCTCAAAAATGATATTAAAATTCTTTAAAAAGATAATTTTATACTTGATCATCGTATCTCTAATATTGAAAAAAGGGAAAAGTATTTTTGCTGAAGAACATTTTGAGAAAATATCCTTAGAAAAAATTTATCTTTCTACTATTACCATGATTATATCTAAAAAATGGTATATCAGAATTACTCTTCTTATAGAAAATTCATATAAAAAATAATTTATTGCTATGATTGATAGTGGTGTTGATCTAAATGTTATACAAGAAGGTCTTGTACCTACTAAGTATTTTCATAAGACTTCTCATTCTCTTTCACATGTTGGAGGTAAACCTCTCAACATTAATTATAAGCTTCCTAAAGTTTATAGTTGTAAAAATAAAAATTGTATTTCTACTAGCTTTCTTTTAGCTAAAGATATTTCTAGCCAATTGATTATTGGCCTTCCCTTTTTGCATCAAATTTATCCTTTGACCTCTGTTGATACAAAAAGTCTTACTAGTACTTTTGATGAAAGACCTATAACTTTTGAATTTATTACAAAATCCATCCATCGAGTTCTAAATGAACTACAAGAGCAAATTGATAGAAAAATATTTCATATCAATTCTTTAAAAGAAGAAGTTAATTTCTTATCTATTGATGAAAAACTTAAAAATTCTAAAGTACAGGATAAAATTAAGATCATTCATACTAAATTTTCTATAGAAATATGCAATGATTTTCCTAATATTTTTTGGGATAGAAAGAAACACATTGTTTCCATTCCTTAAGAGGAAGACTTTAAAGAAGAAAATATTCCTACCAAGGCAAGACCCTGTCAAATGAATTCTGAATATTTAGAATTATGTAAAAAGAAAATTTAATCTCTTTTAGATAAAAGACTCATTTCTCCTTCCAAATCTTCTTGGTCTTGTACAACTTTTTATGTTAATAAGCACTCTGAACAAGAACGTGGTATACCTAAACTTGTTATAAATTATAAACCCCTTAATAAGGTTCAAAAATGGATTACACATCCTATTCCTAATAAGAAAGATCTTCTTGACAGACTTATACATGCTTTAATATTTTCAAAATTCGATCTAAAATCAGGATTTTGGCAAATTCAGATTAATAAATCTGATAGATATAAAACTGATTTTAATGTTCCTATTGGACATTATGAGTGGAATGTTATGTCTTTCGGGTTAAAAAATGCTCCTTCAGAATTTCAACAAATAATGAATGACATTTATACCTCTTATAGTGATTTTATTATTGTTTATATTTTGATGATATTCTTATCTTTTCTAAAGATATTGAAAATCATTTTAAACACTTAGATCTTTTCAAAAGAATTGTTATACAAAATGGTCTTGTCATATCTAAACCAAAAATGATTTTGTTCCAAACAAATATCAGATTTCTTGGACATAATATTGAAAAAGGAAATATTATTCCAATCCAAAGAAGCATTCCCTGATATTATTACTGATAAAACTCAGCTCCAAAATTTTTTTTGGGAGTCTTAATTATATTTCTCCCTATATTGAAAATCTTAATAAAGATTCTTCTATTCTTTATGATATACTCAAGAAAAATCATTTATCTTGGTCAGATAAACATACTGAAGCAGTCAAAAGGATTAAAGAAAAGATTGAAAATCTTCCATGTTTAATGCTGGCTAATCCCCAATGAGAAAAAATTATTGAAACTGATGCCTCAGATATTGGTTTTGGAGGAATTCTTAAACAGATTAATCCTCAAACTAAACAAGAATATCTTGTTAGATTTTATTCTGGAAAATGGAATAATGCACAAAGAAATTATTCTACTATTGCTAAAGAGATTTTGGCTATTGTCGGATGCGTTATTAAATTCCAAAATGATTTATATAATCAAAAGTTTGTTATAAAGATTGATTGTCAATCTGCAAAATTTATATTTATCAAAGATTTTAAACATGATGTTTCAAAACAGATGTTTGTCAGATAGCAAGCTCATTTAGCTCTCTTTGATTTTAATATTATATATAAAAAGGGTGAAGATAATCATCTATCAGACTTTTTAACTTGTGAATATTTAACATGTTTAAATTCTCAGGAATAAGTGCTCCGGATCGAGGTAACTATTCCTCTTATAGAGGAAGAGAAGGAAGGGATAAACCCCCAAATTTGAATTATGGTGGAAGAAGTAATACTTCTAATACCATCATCCAACAGGGAAAAAAGAAGCTTATAGCTCAAAATATCTCTGGAAGTAATACTTCAAATGATCCTCTTCATGAAGAGTTTCAAGAGTTTTTGAAATAAAACAGCAAAAAGAGGGACATATCCCAGAATCAAGCTCTCAAGCATCATATGTTAATGGTGCAAAAGATGATGATGACTCACATCTTTATATCGAAAATAATCAAAGAGAAATCATTCTTCTCATAGAAGAAAAAGACTCCCAATGGGCAAACAATCCATGGAATATCATGGAAAGGTATTTGAGTCATAACTCATCTCCTCATGGTTCGTATAAACAAAGAGGATTTTATGAAAATCTTCTTATTCATATGAAGAGTGTGGAAATCAACCACTTTTTCTTAGGAAATATCCAGGATAAGGGAAATTATAGTTTCTCAAAAATTATTATCAAAAAGATTATATCTTTTGAAGAATGGGAAATCTCTCAATTAAATGAAAGAGTTATTCTCTCAAGGTCATAATATGAATTTCAAATTCAATTATTATGATTATATTGAAAGTTTTTATAAAACTTTCTATTTTGAAAACAAAAAATAGAGACATTCTTGATTCATAAAAATTTGTGAAAACATTTTTCACAAACCAATTCCCACTTGGTTTTTTACCTGGTGGAGAACCTTTGGGCCTTCTACAAAGATTTTGCCCAAAAACTTTAGTAGCCTTATGGAAGAATGGGTTATTGTCTCTCCTATTGTTCAAAACAAAACCAATGAAGCATACATTGAAGGAAAATCCTCTTGTATGTTCTTTATTGAATTCGGTATTCCATAGATTTGGAAATGGAAATCAGTTTTTGGTTATACCAACTATGGTGTTCCATGCTTATGGAGAATCAGCCTTTATAAGTTCTAGGAAAAGCTCATATGCACAGATCCAGAAACAGGAGAAATCTTTGGCTTTGAAACCATTGAGAAGCTTAAAGAAAAGATCAAAGTTTATAGACATGATCATGAAAAAATGGTAGAAGATGAAAATGCTAGCCCTTTCAAACTATTTGCTCAGAAATACTCTGAGATTTATCCAAAAGAAACAATTATTGATATCTTTTTGGAACAAATGAAGAAGGACATATCCAAACAAATCAAGAGTTCAGAATCAAATATAGATACTTCAATGAACTCTGAATCGAGCATCACTCAATTTCACTACTTAATGCAAGATGCTCAAAATTCTGACGATGATATTGAGGATTTTTTCCATTGATAATGCCTTTGAAAAGATTAAAGATTCTCTTAAAGAGGATAATCCTTCTCATCAATGATGAATTCCTCAGGGATTCTTATGGATCGTACAAATTTCCATAACCAGAAGCACATGGAAGATTATTCAAGATGCTTTTGTTATATCCAATGAAGGATTAACAAACAGAAGATTATTTCTAAAGGACGCAATAAATTATTGCGTATCTTTCTGGAAGAAAAAAATTCCAGAAGAAGACAAAAGAAATATCTACAAAACTCTCAAAATTAGAAAGAAGTTCAAGAATTTCTGGAAGAAAAAAATTCCAGAAGAAGACAAAAGAAATATCTACAGAATTCTCAAAATCAGAAAGGAGTTCAAAAAAAAAATAAAACTCCATGATCAGAAATTCAAAAGATGTATGGATAAATGCATGCCAATAGAAAGATGCTTAAAGCAAAATGACATATTTGACAACATCTTTGAAGAAATCTAAGGACAAAAATTCTAGAAGAAGACAAAAGAAATATCTACAGAACTCTCAAAATCAAAAAAGAGTTCAAGAAAAGAATAAAACTCCATGATCAGAAACTCAAAAGATGTATGGTTAAATACATACCAATAGAAAGATGTTTAAAGCAAAACGACATATTTGACAACATCTTTGAAGAAATCTAAGGACAAAATGAAAGTGACATATCACCATTTTAGAAAGTGACATATCACAATTTTAGTGACATTTCACTGTTTAATTTTTTGTGTAATATCACTATTTGTAATGTTTATCTTTCGAAATCCGGGATTTCAGGTTTGATTTTCTCTATAAATAGGTTCTTTATGTTTTAGTCTAGTACGCTTGAGTTTGCTCGCATCTCTCTTCTATTTCCCCCATAACTTTGTAATATTAATAAAAGTTTGAAGGTTTGAAGTTCATTTTGTAAGTACTTGTGTTATTTACTTTTCTGTCTTTTAATTTATATATACAACTGTTGCCGCCTACATGGTCGGCTAGATCTTATGTGCTAGATCATGACTTGACTTTACATTTATCTACTAACATGGTTAAGAAATTGTTTTAATCATGAATCAAAAAATATTTAAGATGTTTTAAGGTTAAAGCTATAAGGATTGAAACTATCAGTATGTTTAAACTTGCTTCGTGCCCTTTGCCCTTTGAGCCGAAATGTCCAAGTGTGACGCAGGCATGTTGGGGTTTTCTGGATTTTTCTTGTAAGTTTAAACAAGCTGATCTGTTTCTCCTTACTTTGTAAAAGAGCCTGTTTGAGCATCTTAAATAGTTTTTGCATTTGGGTTAGAAATGGTATCAGAGTCATGAGAGTAGTATAATGTTTAGAATATAGTTTATGATCTAACACATATCTCTAAATATTCTATGAATATTTTTGGTATGAAAAATACTATTAAAAACAGTATGATTGAAGACTATGATATTCTAAAAAACCTGGATCTTCTTAATAAATGGACAATTTCTAAAATTGAACCAAAATTGGTTTATAAATTAGGAATTTTTTAAAATATGGGTCTTAGACAAATTGTCAAAACTTCTGAATCTTCTGTTCCTTTTCATGATGAAGAGATGGTTATTCACTTACTTAATAAAAGTGATTTAATACCTTTTAAATTTCAAAAATTTCTTCATATTGGATATGTTCAAATTGCCTTCAGACCTTTAACTCTGGAAGAAATTTTAATTGAAAACAATCTCTTATGGGAATAATTCAATCAAGTCTGGCCCATGGTCCAGTCTATTTTGATGTTTATCCAAATCTTTCTTTATCTCTTTCGGATGTAAACATTCTTGATGCCTTAACTTTAAATGTTAAGACACATGGTTATAATCATATTTCAGGAAAAATCACAACTCGAAGATCTATTAAATGGAAAGAAATTATTTTTCCTGAAAATTGGATTATTGAACATGTTGTTCCTAGAAATTCTAATATAAATGATAGATTTCAAAATATTATTCAAACAAATGAAGGATCTGTTCATATACAATTTGAAAATCAACAGAAAAAATATTTATCTTCTTTACATAGATCTAATTCTAGTCATTCTTTTATTTCGTCTCTTGATTATAATGTGGAAATTCCACAAACCTCAAGAGCTTCTACTTCTTATTATAGAGAAGACACAAGATCTCAATCTTCTAGAAAAGAAGATCCTATTGATGAAATAATAATAAATAGGAACAATATTGTTCATAATATTAAAGAAACTGATATATTATCATAAATGAATTTTACAATTTAATTTATGGATATAAAAACTAAAATTGACTTTTCCAAAGGATCCAGTACAAGAGCACAGATCAATAAATAATTCTATGATCCCAAATGGGATATGTTTAGAAATTGGTATTTTAAAAATTTCTATAAAGAAGAATTTGAATATTTTGTCAAAAGTTTTTATGAATTCTGTGAAAAGCATGATAAAAGTATATATTTTGTTCCCCGATTCTTTAATACATTTGTTAAAGACTATATCTCTGTAATTGAAAGAGATTATAAACTCTCATCGGGACAAATACAAAAATCTGTATTTCCTCTTCAATCGGCTTTTTAGATTGAGAAAAATAAGAAATAATTTAACTTTACTGTTTTTTTAAAAACCTTTGAAAATGACATGCTCCAGGTTACTACCAAGCATATAAACCAACTTTTTGAAAAATAAAATTTTACAAATCTTTATCTAACCATTCTTGGTGAAGAGATAATATCTCTTAAAGATAGAGTAGAAAAGATTATTTCTACTATTAATCAAATTAAACCAGATGTTCATATACAGTCTGAAGAGAAACTGATATTATTTATATTGCTTCTTCATCTATTCAAACCCCTCTTGAAATAAAAAAATTTAAATTTAAAACTTCTGCTTCTCAATTAGAAACTTTTATTGAAGAAAAATTTAAAGCATTTTAATATTTCCACATTAGATGATGAATTTCATGATTTTAAAAAAGATAATGAAGAAATAAATAAGATGAAATGGGCTGATAGACCCACTCATAATAAATATTATTACAATAGACCAACTCCGATGGATGTTCTTCATGAAGAACAAGAATATATTATTTCTAATAGTTATAATGAAAAAAGTATTTATGAATGGAATATATATTTATATGGTTATATTTATCCATTTTCAACTTTTTCTATCAACTCACATTTTCTCCAAATATTAGTCCCAGTTTTGACTCTGACGTATTAACACATCTCAACGTAAATTTCTCATACATAATCATTAAATTTCCTTTCCCTTTTAGGACAACATCATGTTTACAAAACACCCATAACATATTTCCAACCAAAACCAAAACAAATTCCCACACACACATTTCCATCTTCCTCTCTTCACAGCTATATCCTAACTTCATTATTTGCTCAAGTAGCAGCATACATTGGCAATGAATCACAGAAAGATTCATTCTCAAGGATACATACCATTTGCCTGGGAAGAAAAGCCCGGGATTTCGAAATTCAATCACCAAAAGTCGTCTTCAGACATCGGACCAACTGATCTCAAAACACTGTCCGATAATTTCAACAGCTCCAATGTGAAGAGCAATATCATAGCACCAATTCCTCCTCCATGCAGTAGGGTTCAACCTCCAAGAAAAAGTTACTCGCGAAAGAGCCTTCGATGGCAAGATGATCCCTTCCTTGCAGCCCTAAAAGCTTGTACGACAAGTGTCTCGAATCACAGAGGGTACGAGGACTTGAGGCAGAAGAACGATGTCGTGTCCAAGGAAAAGAGTTCTAGCAAGACTAGTTGTTTCTCATGCAAGCACTCTTGCAATGTTGAGAATGATAACTTGGTCAAGTTTTCTAAGCTTCCTCCTATTCCTAAAGAGAGGTACAATGCTAAATCCTTTGTTAGAAACTAACACTAAGTTCCGTATGATTGTGTAATGTAAATGTTGTAAAGTTTGCCTGTCAATGATTCTGGATCACCTATGTGTATTAACCATGTAGAAAATCAACTGAAATAACTCAATTCAATCTTTAACTACTAATTGTAAGTAGGTTTTATGCAATTTGATTTTCTGTTATGATTTTGTATTTCATTTACTATTATTTGAGTATGAAGGTGAACAAAAGTTTTGTTAACATATTGATAGGTCAAAGATATTGATTGTAAGAAAAAATTGTAGAATTCATTCAGTTTCACAAGGGTACATGCATGTATCTAATGTAGTATAAAGTTCAGCTGGGCCTCCATCAAAAGGAGTGTTTGTAATACAAAAAATCTTGCAATACATAAGAGCTATTAAACACAAGTCAAAACAGCTAAATTATGTTATACATGTGTGCTATCATGTACCTAGTGTCACAAGTTAAGCAGGAATTTGCAACTTCTGATAATCAGTCAGCTAGCTTTATCAGCAGGCTGAGAATTAGGGTTTTCTTGCTCGACCGGATTGCCAGGTTTCTCCTGCTGAGCTGGCACGCTCGTCTGTTCTTGTTGCACAGGCACACATGGTCGCCAAACAGTTTCCTTCCCCAAATCCATCAATGCAATTCCCTTGGCAGCAAGATCACTCCTGATCTCATCACTTTTAGAGAACTCTTTGTTTTTACGGGCTTGCACTCTTTCATCGATAGAATGCAAAACATCATCTTCAGTCAACCCCGCTCTTTTCAAAGCCTTTTCTTTCAGTTGCACCAAAACCTGAACAACAAAAATATCCCATAAACAAATTTTGTAACACATCAGTAATGTTGTTGTTGGACTAATCTGGAGAGGTTTATTGTATGGTACCTCAGCATAAGTTGAACTGGAGAGCAATCCGAGTACTTCCAAGACTCGTTTGATCTCTTTCTCTAGATCAATGAGGGACTTAACAGCGGATAATTGTTGTTGCTTCTGCTGCTTTTTCTGAAAAATCGAAAGGACAAAAAAATAGTCAGAATCAGATAAACATGTGGGCACAGAAAAAGTGGAGAATTGGGAGAGGACTATTGATGACAAATCCCTGCCTTCAGCATGTTCACACTGGTGTTGATATATCTGAAAGCTTCTGGAAGAGCAGCGTTTAAGATGAACGGCGTGTGCAAATCATCAGCTAATCTTGACTCAAAGTCATTATGCAGCTTACTGATGCATTCTTGGGCAGCAGGGCTGATACGGACTTTTTTGTCATTCGTTTCGGTTTCTTCTCTCAATGGCAATAATGCATCTTCACAATCTTGTAAAGTCTGACAATAATTGAAATGACCCATAAAAATTGCACACTAACAACATTCAATTTACATGTATACACTCTCAAAGATATTCCATGGATAGAAACTGACGAGCTTTTCACCTGATATATATAGAAAACAGCTTCTGAAGCAATTTCGATTTGTGATATCGAATAGTTGACTGGAGAACGATAGTGAGTTCCCAACAGGAAGTGCCTCAGTGCAAGTGGATGATACAATTTAGTAACCTGCAAAAGAATAATTTATTGAATCACCAATGATCCTCGTAGCAAAAGCAGAGAAATTAAAAATTATGAAGTAAAAAGAATTATAACACCCATATTTACCTCACGAATCGTGAAGAAGTTACCAACAGATTTAGACATTTTCTCATCATTTGCTGTAATAAAACCATTATGTATCCAATAATTAACATTGCTCTCTGAGCAAGCAGCACAACTCTGAGCAATCTCATTTTCATGATGAGGAAATATTAAATCCATCCCGCCACCATGAATATCAAATCTGTGCGTCAAGTATTGAGCACTCATGGCACTGCACTCTATGTGCCATCCTGGCCTTCCGGGACCCCAGGGGCTGTCCCATTGTGGCTCGCCTGGTTTTGCAGCCTGCAACAAGAATACAGATATTCTATTGAGGTACACACAAGAGTTAAGCATTTCAATGAAATTCATTTCATAAAGAATAAAATCTTCACCTTCCATAGAGCAAAATCAGCAGGATTCTGCTTCCTCTCATCAACAGCAACTCGTTCTCCAGCTCTATTATCTTCTAGCTTCCGTCCAGACAATTTACCATAATTTGGGAAATTATCAACAGAGAAGTAAACATCTCCATCTACAGCATAAGCACAACTATTGCTGATTATCTGCAAAAATGAAACCGTAAGTGACTAAATAATAATTAATAGTGAATTCGAAAAGAAAAGCAGAAACATCTTCCATAGTTCTCAAAAGCATGAATTTTTTTGTGCTGGTTTCCAAGACCAAAGAGATCAAGAAGAAAAGAAATGATTTGAAAATCTGAATGCTATCCTTGATAATTTTCAAGCGTACAAATTATAAAATCTTTGAGCTTAAATCCAGATTCCAAATAGAAAAGTAAAACAAATAAGCACAAAACATAACCTAAATATAATTAGTAATTGAAGATTAGACAGGCATCTTAAGGATTAATAAATGTTTGTATTGAGGACTAGAAAAGATCATGATACCTATCAAAATAAAAGAGGAAGGAAAAAAATGAAAAGAAAAGGCCACTGACCTTAGCTATCATGTCCTTGATTTGCTCCATATGATCAGTAACACGTGGCTGGTGGGTAGGAACGAGGCACTGGAGATCAGCCATGTCACTAAGAAACTCTTGGCAAAACCGCCAACTTAATACTCTTGGATCCTCTCCAATTTCATTTGCTCGACGAATAATCTGCACAGTTAAGCCTTTAGGGATCATTGCATTGATTAATCCGGGTAACATTTAACACACACAGTCACCAAACACATAATAAGAATACAGAAGCTTCACCATTAATCTTTTAATGAATACCAATATATAAGACCATGATTTTAGATTTGGGCATATTAAGATTTTTGTTTTCCATTGGAGTTCCATATTCATAAATAAATTTAGCATCAGTGAAGATATTTGACCTGAAAGTGTAAATACCTTAATTCCCACCCTGTCTTCAATTTGCAGTATTCATGTTCCATCTACTCAACAATCACTAATAAGTAGTTTCCATATATCAATTAATGCATATCTTAATTAACACAATCATTTCCTTCCATCCATGTATTATTATATTTGGCAGTCAAAAATATCTCTTCTTTTGCATTGAAATTTGAAATTTGATTTTTGACATTGCACTCGGCAGTTCAAGTTATATTAAAATGTGAGCCTTATCATATAAATTGGAAAAAAACATGACAAAAGACATCTCACCTTGTCATCAACATCAGTGAAATTCCGTACATAAACAACCTCATAGCCCAAATATCTCAGATATCTACAAGAATCCAATTTCAAAAAATAAAGAGATGGAATTCATAATTGGGATAACATCAAAGCAACACTAGGTTATAGCACAAATATTTGACAACGTTGGAAAACTATATATCTATGTCGAAGAAAGAAGATATCTTTCCAGGATACCTGTTCTGTTAGATAACTAACAACAATAAGTTACCATGTAGCAATAATGGTCACATCAAGAAACAATTAAGTCACTCAATTATTCAAACTTCACATATACGTACCATGAAATCAACTATAAAATGTAAGAAAACAGGAATACTGTCTTCACGAGTCTAGGATCAAATGACTTGTAGAACAAAACACTCTTAAACTCCACATCAAATTAATCAACCACATACATAGGCAAATTCCATTTTGCATGTATCAGTGATATTTCTACCAAGGCATGAAACAAATTAATCACCGATTGAAGGAGATAAAACTTCATTATATTCCAAATCAAAATATATCGACATTTCATTTTCAATACCATGAGCTCACCATTTATGCTCTGCACTTCAGAATATTTAGCATCCACTAAAGTAGCCAAACATCCTGACTTACAAGATCATTATTAATGAAATCTATTACTAAACAGTTGCCTCAAATAACACCTCAACATTCAAAACAAATCTACCAGAACAAAAATGTTTTTTCAAATACACATTCAATATAAAATAATAAAATGAATTCTAATACAACAGTCAACAATACTAACCAAATTCTGCCAAAACATTCAGTAATTTATGCCCAATAACAAACAAGAAAATAAGAATTCTGATCAATTTACAAAATTAAGCTCATTCAACTCATAAATACATCTAAAGTGTGAACCTGTAGAGGACATCAAATGCAACGTAGGCACGCGCATGGCCAATATGGCTGAGATCGTAAGAAGTGACGCCGCAAACATACATTCCGACTTTGCCATCAACTATGGGCTTAAAAACCTGCTTCTCCCTTGCCATACTGTTATATAGTTGGAATTCTGGCTTTTTCTCTGCCATTTCCTTCGCAATTAGCAGAAAGTTAAAAGGGGGAAAAGTTCTTGATAGAATGGGATGATAAAATTCAGAATGTTTTGCATTTGCTTTGCTGCAATCAAAGAGTCTGGAAATGAAACCCTAATTGTGGCAACACAAAGGTAATTCTATTTTATATATTTCCATTATATTTTCAGACGTTCATTGTTCAAGTGTGCACATGAGATAGGGAGGACTGAAAATATTGAAAAATCTTGAAAATTATGCCTCATTTTAAAGATCAAATCTTGAATATCTGGACCTATATTTTCAACACAAGATCTTTAATCGTCCTAAAAGGTACTCCCTATAATGCTATGCATCCCAAAAAAAAATCATGTTCCACTATAGAGTATAGACAATCTTTTGTTTAGCCAACTAATTAGAAGTACAACTCTTGGTATGGCATGAGTCTTATTATCACCCCTTTATTTAATCATCAAGTCTATCATTCAAAATTCGTTGTAACTAATCACAAGTTAGCTACAATAGTATTAAAATTTCAATAAAAACTGACTTGCACTTTAGAAACATGTCTTTTATGGGGACAAAAATAGTTTTCGAAGAGGATTTTTTTTTTTTTTTTTTTTGGGAGGGAATATATGCTCATGATGAAGAACTTGTAAAATCTCATTACTAAATTCGGAAATTATTTTCTTTTACATTTTGCATAGATCTCCTTCAAATATATCATGACTTAGCTTAAATTTTCAAGGATAGTTAGAGCTCTCTTGCACTTTACATCAAATATTTTCAAGATATAAGAAGTTATGAGCAAAGGAAATTTAACGAAATATGAACTGTTGGTTTTTTGCTATACCCAATAATTTGATACTAGATATAATATTAAAAACAAATGCCGTACATCAGTACACATTGATTTCCATGTCTCGACATTATAGCAGAAGTAAGGTTGAAGCCCATGGACTGATAAAGTTATATAAATACAATGACCATTATTAATAAGCAGTTATGCACTTGCACTGTGTAACTCTTTTTGATTAAAAAGCATTCAATGTACTACTCTTTGTGACTCTTTTGGGGAAGAAATACTTCCCATCTAAAATCAACTGATAACAAAAAAACGAAATGGGGATATGAAGAAAAAGAAATTGCAACTTCATATAAAACATGAGGTAAAAATACATTTCAACTACCGTTGGATTCATGCCCTTGTCTTCTGCAGCAGCATGTTTCTTGCCCAGTGGCTTTGGCTTAGTAGAGGCCTGCAATATGATTTAACACCATACGAAACTACCATCATAATCATTGAGAGAGACACATACGACATAATAGCTAATTGAGTTAACAAATGGACAGAAATCCAAATCACCAAAATCACTTCATTCTCTACCAAATATACATTAGTTGTACAAAAGCAGTAGCAAGAATAAGTAGTGTCCAAAAAGAGCAACCAAAATGCAATGTCTTTATAATCAACTTCTTGTGATATCACCATCCCAAAACACATGTACCATTTACCCAATCCAACAACATTTTCCTCGCCACTTTCCCTAAGAAAAACGTTTTGAAAAAGACAATACTTGTTAAAAAGGTATTACCTTTGCAAAACACAGCTCAGGGTCCAGAAAGCCAAAAAAGAGCAATCACATATAAAAATTCGGGATCGCATAATCAAATTAAAGACAAAAATAGTTGGCATTTCTTCATAATTATGTCTGCACTAATCTCATACTTGTTCAATATACTTATAAATCCGATCCTCACAAATTGGCACTCTACCTTAAATAGTCAAAAACTAACATTAAACCATCAAAAAACATAAAATCTAAACAGAGATTCTTAGCTTAAACACCCAAAACACATATACAAATTGATTAACTCCCTAAAAAGTATATCCATAGCACTATAATAATTACAAGAAAAATGGAAATAAAATATCGGCAAATCAACTCGAAGACGCACAGATAGAATTGGTGCACTCGCAGAAAAAAGGGAATTACCATTTCGAAATTCGAAGCTCTGGAAGAATTCAGATGATCTGTTGATGAACAAGTGCAGCCACAACTCAAACTAAATTTCTTCCTTTTTCCACTTGGTTGAACCCTAGGGACTTAATTTTGACTGACGCTATACATAAATGCATGTAATTAACATTTGGGCTTAAATTTCTCTTTTTCATGGGCTTTCAGCACATTTTGGGTCATACATTTGATGGGCTTTGAGTATGGGTTATATGCCTACGAAGTTATCTGGGCCTAAGAGAGTATATATAATGAACTTTATTTTTACCCTTATTGCATTCACATATTTTAACTAACCAAATGGGCTTTAGCTAATATACCCCCCTAACGCACTCTTAAATAATGTCATTTTTGCAAACATTCTACTTGATTTGTAGGGATGGCAACGGGGCGGGGATTCCCCGTTCCCCGCGGGGATCCGCCCCGAACGGGACGGGAAATCCCCGAAATGCATCCCCGTGGGGACGGGGACGGGGCAAAAAATTTCCCCGATTGGCGGGGTGGGGCGGGGACGGGGATTGTATTCCCCGCCCTGTTCCCCGCGGGGCCCCGAAAATATTATATATATATATATATTATTTATTAATATATAATATGATATAATTAATTATTATAAAAAATAAATTTTATTTTAATTATATATATATATAAACTATATATTAATATATTTTTTAAATAATATAATTAAATGAATATAAAAAATTAATTATATAGAGATTGAAATGTTGGGTGCATTGAAGTATTGAACAATGATGGAAATTAATGAAAATGTATTAAGATAATTTATCTTTGTGTTTTAACTAATTTTATTAAATTATGCTTTCATCTTTTATTTGGATTTTGAGTCTTTTTTTTTTTTTTAATATTTGAATTATATGTAGTTGTATGAATTATTTTTGTAAATTAAAAAAATTAAAAAAAAAAAAAGAAGAGGCGGGGAATTCCCGCGGGGGCGGGGCGCGTGGGGGAAATTTTCCCCGATTCGTTGGCGGGGACGGGGACGGGGATTCCCCGCGAACGGATTTCATTTAAATATCATTTTAGAGATTTAATCTTATTTTCAATTATTTGTCTATTCGTTAATACACACCGGTTATTATATGTTCTCTTTCGTTTAATAACAATTGTTTATAACAACAACAATAATTTTTAACTGATGTTGTTAAAGTACTCATAGGTTTACCCTAACCTTATACATCTCTCACCTTGAGCGAGGCATTAGATTCAAATCCCTCACCCTAATTGTAAGTAAAAAAAAATTATGTTGTTAATTATTGTTGTATTTGTTGTATTAATTAAATGCAGTGGATAAAATTCATTGTCATTTCCTGTGCATAGGCCATGGCTTTTTTGCGCCTAGGAGCAAAAAAACTCAGTAGTCCGACCTAAATCACTAAAACATATTTTGTCTAATTATAAGTATCTCGTTCATGTTAATTCCATTTGCTCCTATTGTTAATATTGTTTTCTCTTTGAATTTAATGTTGCTTAAACATCGAAAACCAAGGCTTTCCCTAGGAAAATTATATGCATCTCAACTTAACACCACCACATGCTCACCACTAAAGAAAAAACACACAACAATTATATATAGAGTGATTCTTCTATGTCCCTTGGATCCGTGTCCCCAACCTGTCCCGGCGACCCGTGTATATATATATATATATATATATATATATATTCCCTCAGCTGTGCGTTTTCCCTTAGGGATTTTTTTTTAGGTATTACATATTTGTCCTATAGGTATTACAAATATGAATTAAAAGGTATTACAGATTTGTGATATAGGTATTACAAACATGAACTAAAGATATTACATAATTACATGCTTTAATGATATGTAAGTTATGAAAAATAATTTTGAGGTATTACAGATTTGTTTTATAGGTGTTACATACATGAACTACATGTATTACATAATTATGTGCTTAATGATATGTAATACTTGAAAGAAATATGTGTGATATTTAAAAGATACTTGTGTAATACCTTAAGGGTATATATGTGATACCTGAAGAGTAAATGTGTGATACCTAAAGAGAAAATGTGTGATACCTGAAGAGTATATGTGTGATACCTGAAGAGCAAATGTGTGATACCTGAACATAATACATTATATATAGGTTATGCGATACCTGAAGAGTATATATGTGATACCTTTAGAGCAAATGTGTGATATTTGTCAGGTGCGCGCGTGGCATGGGCCCGCGGTGGGGACGCGTGGGAGCGGCCCACATGCCGGGTCGGATTAGGGACACGAATCTAAGATCCGTGTCCCCGGGACATATAAGTTTTTGTGTGTTATATATGCATATGCATACACAAATTGTTGTAACATATTTGGTCAAACCTATTTGAAAGAGTTTATAAGCTCTGACATCTTATAAGATATTTTTAGAGTTTATAAAATGTTTAATTTTATTTTATAAGTAAGTTGTTGAGTGTTTGACAATAAATAAAATGGTGGAACTTATAAAATGTTAGTAGTGTCAATTGTGTAATTTAAATGATCAAATTTGAAGATGTTTTATAAAAAATAATGTCTTATTTTAAGAATAAGTTGTGATTCTCTTACTTTTAAAAAATGAGCTTACATTACATCTTATTTTTTGATGAAATAAGATTTTATTTTTAAAACTTTGCTAAACACTTTTGAGAGTTTATAAGCTCTTAAATATCTTATAAGTTGTTTTAAGGAGCTTATAAGCTCACCCAAACACCCTCTTAATCAGTTCACATCAATCTCATATTCAACGTATTTATTGATATCATATTTCAATATTTAAGAGAATGAGATATTTCCACATAAACAGTGACATATTTTAAATTAAAATACGTATAATCTTTATATATATATATATATATAAGTAAGACCAAGATTGTCATGTGTCAATCATACAGTGCTTGGACATTAATTTCTATTATTAAGTGTTTTTTTTAGATAATCTATCATTATACATCTTTATATATATATATATATATAAGTAAGATTAAGATTGTCATGTGTCAATCATACAATGCTTGGACATTAATTTCTATTATTAATGTTTTTTTTAGATAATCTATCATTATACATCTTTATATATATATATATATAAGTAAGATCAAGATTATCACGTGTCAATCATTAATTGCTTGGACATTAATTTCCATTATTAAGTTTTTTTTTAGATAATCTATCATTATACATGTAAATTTTTTTCTTTATTACAAATATATAGTATTGAAAGAATATACTTTTAATTTTTTTTTTTGAGCCAATACTTTTAATAATTAGAATCATGATTTTTAATAACCACAATATTATCTAAAAAATATCATGTATAACACTTTAAAAATATCATGTATAAATAAATGCTACTATTTATATTTTAAAATCTAATTTAAGTTTATAATACAATCTTAAATTTTGCACATTAAGTTCTCTTATTAAGTGTTTTTTTCTTCTTTTTTTCTTTTTAGATAATCTATCATTATACATTTAAATTTTTTTCTTGATTACAAATATATAATATTGAAAAAATATACTTTTAATAATTAGAATCATGATTTTTAATAACCACAATATTATCTAAAAAATATCATGTATAAATTAAAACTTTAAAAATATATTTATATATATAAGTAAGACCAAAATTGTCACGTGTCAAATCATACAATGCTTGGGACATTAATTTCTATTATTAAGTGTTTTTTTTAGATACTTGTTGGTCCCAAGTGGTGTCCGAGGTTCAGGGGAGGTGAATGAACCTTAGTCGATTTTGAAAATCTGATTAAAACTTACTGTTCTGCAAGTTACTTGAACTTGCAGCGCCAGTCAGTTACTGCTTACAACACTAGGATGCAGTGCTTCACGCTGTAACTTAGAGTTTTATACGCAACGGAAAAAAAAGGTTTTAAGACACAAGATTGGTTTTCTCAAATATGATCCTTATCAAAACGTTTTATGCTATATGACAGAGATAGATAAAAAAAGATAAAACACAGATAAGAAAGCAATAAAACACTTATGGCTTATAGTGGTTCGAAGGTGGTGTAAACCTTCTACGTCCACTCTACTACTACCTCGAGCAGGAACTTTGTTAAGCAAGATTGATTTACAGGACACTCCTAACAATCTATCAACTTACAAAACTAAACACCTACTAGAGTCCAACGTGCACACAACAACTGCAAACTCTAAAGGCAAACCCATACAGGGTTTCAAACTCCCACACAGGGAAGCTGTCTATATATTAGACAACTATACAAACAGCAAGGATCTCTCCTATCAACTATTCAATACCTAAAACAATCTAAGCACATAACAACAAGGTTAAAAAGTATATAGATTTGTTTTTCAACTGGTGCGGTGAAGTGAGCTTCTGAATCCTTCAAAGGATCTTTCAACTTTGAATTTGCTTCACTTCACAGAGGTTGAGTGACTGAAACTGAGAGTAGACTCGAAAGAGTATAACTTGAAAGCTTGAGAGTTTTTGTGCAAATGTTTCAGTAGTCAGCTTCAGGGTTGTTCATCCTCTATTTATACTTGTAGATAAGATATCCATTGAAGGAGATATCTCCTATTTTGAATTTAAGTGTACTTGGTCAAAGGCATGGCTTGCATTTAATGCGTCTTGACTTTTCTTTCTGGAGCATTTAATGCGGTGGTTGCGGCTCGCAGCTTTCTGCAGCGCGTCAGTCCACGTGGCATCTCAGCATTGGCTCCGTGTCTGCAACTTTGATCTTCTCTAGAACGACACTATTTATTCTTGCTTGGATCTTCGTTCCTCGTACTGCATTTACCCTTCCTCAGATTACAGGATACTTATTTTGTTTGTCATTGGCATTGTTGACTGTTTGAGTAGTAAGCTTCGCGTTGTATCCTAGGTCTGCTTGCAGCTGTTTGTCCTTTACAGCGCTGCTGTAACTTAGACCTTCTTGCAGTATCTCCGTACAGTACTGCTGTATCTTTTCTTGCAGTATTCCTGTAACTTATTCTTGCAGCGATGCTGCATGCCGTTCTTACTTACTTTGCTACAATGCTGTAACTGCCTTTTTGCAGTGTTGATGTATCTGCTTTCTTGCAGCAGCTTCGTTCTAAAATCTTCGATGCAGCATTGTATGCATGTGTACCTCCATCTTTCAGCTTTTATAACTAGACTCAATCCTAGTCTATGTTTTCACTTAAACATTGTGAAAAATGGGGTACTCAAACTTCCTATTACATTCTTGGTTTGTCTCATCAAAATCTAAACACTGAAATCCCAACAATAATCTATCATTATACATGTAAGTTTTTTTCTTTATTACAAATATATAGTATTGAAAGAATATACTTTTAATAAAAAATTTTGAGCAAATACTTTTAATAATTAGAATCATGATTGTTAATAACTACAATATTATCTAAAAAATATCATTGTATAAAACTTTAAAAATATCATGTATAAATAAATGCTACTATTTATATTTTAAAATTTAATTCAAGTTTATAATACAATCTTAAATTTTGCACATTAAGTTCTCTTACTAAGTGTGTTTTTTCTTTTTTTCTTTTTAGATAATCTATCATTATACATTTAAGTTTTTTTCTTTATTACAAATATATGATATTAAAAAAATATACTTTTAATAATTAGAATCATGATTTTTAATAACCGCAATATTATCTGAAAAATATCATGTATAAATTAAAACTTAAAAAATATCATGTATAAATAAATCTTTATATATATATATATATATATAAGTAAGACCAAGATTGTCATGTGTCAATCATACAATGCTTGGACATTAATTGCTTGGACATTAATTTCTATTATTAAGTGTTTTTTTTATATAATCTATCATTATACATCTTTATATATATATATATATATATAAGTAAGATTAAGATTGTCACGTGTCAATCATACAATACTTGGACATTAATTGCTTGGACATTAATTTCTGTTATTAAGTTTCTTTTTAGATAATCTATCATTATACATGTAAGTTTTTTTTGTTATTACAAATATATAGTATTGAAAGAATATACTTTTAATTTTTTTTTTTGAGTCAATACTTTTAATAATTAGAATCATGATTTTTAATAACCACAATATTATCTGAAAAATATCATGTATAACACTTTAAAAATATCATGTATAAATAAATGCTACTATATATATTTTAAAATCTAATTTAAGTTTATAATACAATCTTAAATTTTGCACATTAAGTTCTCTTATTAAGTGTTTTTTTATTATTTTTTTCTTTTTAGATAATCTATCATTATACATTTAAGTTTTTTTTCTTGATTACAAATATATAATATTGAAAAAATATACTTTTAAAAATTAGAATCATGATTTTTAATAACCACAATATTATTTGAAAAATATCATGTATAAATTAAAACTTTAAAAATATCTTTATATATATAAATGATGGTCCCAAGTGGTCAGAGGTTCAGGGGGGAATGAACCTCTATCGATTTTTCAAACTTTTTAAAACATTTAACTGATTAACAGGTTTCTGTCTCACTTAAGAGGATATTATCCTGTCTCGAATCAGTAACCTGGCCCTATGAAAAATCAGGTTACTATCCCGGTATCAAAATGCAACGCAGCGGAATAAACTTGATAAAATTTCTGATGAAAACTAGTTTTCTTTTTCCAAATATGAATTTACAACACACGTTTATCAGAATGCTTATGATAGATATAGCAAAATAGATATGCAGTCAATGCAATGCAGCAAATAAGATAAGCAATAAACACTTATGGCTTATAGTGGTTCGAAGGTGGTGTAATCCTTCTACGTCTAACTCTACTCCTTCACCGAAGAGGAACTTTGTTATGGTTAGTTTACTTTACAAGACCTGTCTTTACAAACCTCTTCCAAAACAAGTTAAACCTACTAGAATCCTAGATTCCTATGTCTAATCCTACACAGAGTTTACAAACTCCCACATAGGGAAACTCTCCCACACAGAGAACACACTCCCACACAGGGACAGATAGCCTACACAAGACTAACAAACTTAGTAAGGATAAAATCCTATCAACTAAGTACACCAAACTTATAACAACCTAGCACACACAGCACAATGGTTAAAAATATGTGATTCTTCAACTGGTGAGAAGCAGTCTTGATCTCTGAAAGCTCTTTTGCTGTTGTAGACTGCTCCTAGAAGGTTGAGTGACTGAACATGTAAAAGCTTGAGAAGCTTTGGGAAGTATATAAGTTTCCTCTCGACTCTGTTCAACAATCTCTTCAATCAGCCACACCTTCTATTTATAGATCTTGAGAATTTAACCGTTGGGAAGTATCCGTTGAAGAGGGATGCTTCTCCTATTTGAGTTTAGACTTTGATCTCAAAGATCTTCGTTGTAGTCGCATTAAATGCATCTGGGTTGCTCCTGACATGAGCATTTAATGCACCCACTATTTACTTCTGGACCTCTCTGACATTCCTGTTGACTTGTCTAGTTGGTATGGGTCCATGACCGAAGTTCATGCAACGACTACTTGATATCAGGTAGTTTTGCTTCTCTTTACGCCGCATGCTCTTCCTGATACTACATGAAGGAGAGTAGCACTTATCTTTCAGAAGATCCGTTGGCTACTTCATACTTTCTCTGTGGATAGTAGTAGGTCCTTCTTGCTTGCTGCTCAAGATGTGGTTCCATGTTGTTATCTGTTTCGTACTAGGATTCTGTTTCAGAACAACTTCCTATTCCTGAAACCTGCAGCTATCTTCCTGTCTGTTTGCTTTCTACTCCGCGTCAGCTTCCTGATACTTATCAGCTTCCTATTCCTGCATCCTATTTTTAACTGCTTGCAGCTTTCTGTTTAATTTATTGCTCTTTCAACATGTTGTCCTTTACAGTCTGCTGACTACTTCTTGCAGTATCCTATCTGCTTTATATGCAAATACTTCCTTCAGCTTGCTGTTCCCTACAGCTTGTTGATCCTTAGAAGTATTCTTATCTCTTCTAAGGTTGGTTTTCCTCATAACTTGGAAAACCATTACATGATCTTTTCATCAAAGAAAAATAAGTTTATGATCATGTACAGTATGGAAACTAGGTATTGATACCTAAGCAAACTGTTCTTTTCTTATTGTGCATTCAGTTTTGTCTTATCAAGATAACTACTGAAATATCCCAACAATAAGTAAGACCAAAATTACCACGTGTCAAATCATACAATGCTTGGGACATTAATTTCTATTATTAAGTGTTTTTTTTAGATAATCTATCACTATACATGTAAGTTTTTTTCTTTATTACAAATATATAGTATTGAAAGAATATACTTTTAATTTTTTTTTTAGCAAATACTTTTAATAATTAGAATCATGATTGTTAATAACCACAATATTATCTAAAAATTATCATTGTATAAAACTTTAAAAATATCATGTATAAATAAATGCTACTATTTATATTTTAAAATTTAATTCAAGTTTATAATACAATCTTAAATTTTGCACATTAAGTTCTCTTACTAAGTGTGTTTTTTCTTTTTTTCTTTTTAGATAATCTATCATTATACATTTAAGTTTTTTTCTTTATTACAAATATATGATATTGAAAAAATATACTTTTAATAATTAGAATCATGATTTTTAATAACCGCAATATTATCTGAAAAATATTATGTATAAATTAAAACTTTAAAAATATCATGTATAAATAAATGCTACTATTTATACAGTAAAATCTAATTTAAGTTTATGATACAATCTCAAATTTATAAGAGATATAAAATAAACATTATTATTTATGTTTTAATATCTTATATTTAACGTTTAAGATAATATACTTTTTAAATGTTATACATGATATTTTGGTTTATATTTATACTTTTAAAATCTTACGTAATAAATTTATTTTGAATATAAAAGATAATATACTTTTTATATCTTAATTTAAGATAATATACTAAATTTTCATATGTTCCGAAGAAGGCAATTATTTAGATAGAAAATTTAGATTTAATAACATGAGTCCTGCCAAAATCTATGTAAGACTTAATGTGATTTGATAATTAAGTTTTATAATAAAAAATTTCGTTACTCTTCAATATAATTTAATTTTATAAGCCGTTACTTTTAACAAATCGAAGTTACACTATAATCATGCAAAACTATGATTTAATGTATACATGATATTTGAGTTACACTAGAAACATGTAAATTAAAACTAGAATTATGCAAAACTAGAATCATACAAATTGCAGTTACTTTTAGATATGATTTATTTAGAAACTTAAAATTTATTTGTCACTATAAAATTCAACCTCAAGTATTATATCATTGCATTCTTACTTGCTTATTTCGTACAACATCCCCAACTAATCCCTCTCAGTTGTTCAATTGTATATTTCAAAATTGAACATTGTAATTTTCTTTACATAATATTTTAATCTAATCACTTTTGATGCAGTTTTAAGTGGATATGGAATATCTTGCAATAACTGACATTAATCCATCCAAGGAAACATGTGCAATAAGAATTTGAGTTATCATATCATGGTTTGTATCTCAAAATAATTCCACCGGAAAATAGCCTCATGGAGATGGTTTTGATGGATGATAAGGTATTTTAAGAACACATCATGTTATTACATAAAATTGGTATATATTTTTCAATGATGAGTTTTTTAATGTTTTTTATAATCTTACAATATGTTTACAATTCAAATTTATTTAATTCTAACTTTTTTTCCCTCATGATTCATTTTCAGTTTACAAGGATTCAGACTACTATTGCACGAAGTCAAATTAATAGATGCAAAAACATGCTAAAAGAGGGAGTAATTTTTTCATTGAAAAACTTTCATAAATTGTAAATGTATTATGAAAATATCATAAATTAAGATAAATATCATTCAAACTTAAAATTTTAAATAATATAGATGAATAGTAAACTTTATTTATCATAAAAAATAACTCGTGTATTACACGGGTCTTACACCAGTAAGAGCATATATGAGCATTTTCTTAATAATAAATACGGCTTCAAAACAAAATAAGTTACTGTTATACATGTACCTTAAATTTATTTGAAAAAAAACATTATTGATAGTGACACCAATAGGATGATCGCACATATATGAGAGGAATATCCGTCGCACCTGCAATTTAATACCTATTCTTAGTTACCCACTTACTCATAAGTTGGATTTCAGCCCTACTAATCACTTAATGCTAATACTTTAGTTAATCAAAGTCATTATACAAGGACGTGACATAATCATGTGCAAAAGCTTTATATTATGGGGTTAATTGCTCTACGTCATCATGGGCCTCTAATTATTTTATTTAAAAAATTATAAAGTCATGCATCAGATGTTATTATTTTAGATTAAAGCTACAATCTTATCTATCTATAGTTGATCCAAAATTAATCAAGTTTAGTGAATGTAATTTAAATTTATAAGAGGTGGGTATTGATACTTGGATATTTGTGGACTTGCTTGTCAACAGAAAGTATCATATTCGCCGTCTCTCATTGATTCTTTGTCCAACATTATATATGGATTTTCCAACTTTTGGTTTGTTTCTATTGGGATGTGGACTAAGATTATTGCAATTAAAACTAAATAATTTATTAAGAATGTTTTATATCATAGTGGGAACTTAATTAATTTAAACAATATATGTCAGCATATTAACTGTATATATACCATATTTCATATAAAAGATTATTTTACTACCATAAAGTATAATTTTATTACTTTTCCACTTCCAAATTAGGAAAATAGACAAAATTATCATTATGCTAAAAGTCAAAAATTCAGTTTTTTGTCAGATTTTACATGATAAGTTCATACCATTTAATCTCTAGTTGTGAACATATTATGTAAACTTCAACAATTAGCTGATTTTTTTTTACTTTTATCCAAAGAACAATTTTGTCAATTTTTTTGATTCAGGGTAGAGAAATAATAAAACTATCATCCGTAAAAAAAAAAGTTTCACTATTTAGTTTTGTGGTATTTGAAATTATTTATATATGAGGTTTGCTGTTTTTTTTTTTTTTTTCCTCCCGAAAAACGTTTTCTTTTCTCATATTCATATGTTGTTTTGAAATATTATATATTTAGTGATCCAAAGACCTTTCAATCAATTTCTCTAATCTAAACTATTCTAATGAGAAGGACGTTAGACCTACCAGGCCGCCATCATCAAAAAATTGTCCAATTGTCGTGAATCGTGAATTCGTGATCATAGTAGTTGCCGTGTTTAAGTGGAGTGCTTCTGTTAACCTATTTGCTTTTGCAACACCAACTAAAAAATGTGGTTTTGCTTTTTTTTTTTTCATACCATAATAGCTGCTTTAATTATTAATTAATTAATTATTAATATTTAACACCAACCACTCTACTAATAGTATGAAGACTGATCAAGTGTGGGTGCATGGTTGCTTTTGTTGTCTGCTTCACTTGCCTTAATTTGAACGTACGTGATATTTAAAAGTCGCAAAAAAATGGAAAATAAAAGAAATGTTTGGTCGAAAGTCGCAAGAAATTAAATATTTACACGAAATATATATAATATATATATCGGAAAAAAAAAAGGCAAACTCTAAAGACTCTTTAATTACAAAATAATTAATTTACTCTGTTTTAAGTGGTCCCGAAATCCATACCTAATTCTCTACTTCTAGTAGCTTCAAATTCATGCATGTTTTCAATTACTTAAAAAATTATTCAATTTTATTAATGCATGCCCATGGACATGGCCGTGGGATTCAATAGCTGCTGAAGCTGCCGTACAACCAGTACTTGTCGTATGTCCCAGAGTCTTTGTCGGAGTATCACCGCCTCCGCCCTGAGCTGTTCGTTTTCTCGCCAGAATATTTGGGTCTGGTGGACCACCATGCGCAGCCGGTTCATTTGTTCCCGGTTCCCGTTCTTAAGCCGGTTCGCTTGGTTCCTCATGTTCTCCAAGTGGCTTTGTTTCCGCATTCGCGACCGCCGGGCCGACTCTCGATTCGATATCATACGCCTACGCTTTCGCTCCTCTACGTCACAACCGCGTTTATTTTTTAAATTATTCCGGTTCGGCTCGTCCGAACCGGAGGTTAATGTTTTAGACTCGTTCCGGTTCGACTCATCCGAACCGGTGCTCGGTGATGGGTTCTGCGTCTCCGAACCGGAGTTGGAGCTGACCGGTTCAACGGGGAATTGTGGGGGGAAGAGGGACGCCGGTTCGTGGAATTCCCAAGACGGAAAACCGGGTTCGAAAAGGGGGAAGGGGTTTCCGATGAAGGAGTCGGCGGAGAACGTCGCCGGAAAGGTGGACAACATGGCCGGAAAACTGTTTAAGGAAGGAGAGAGGAGAGAAGGGGAAAAGGGAAGAAACGTAGGATTGGAGAGCGGTATTTATGGGCAAAGCCGTGGGCAGTTGGGGGTGGCCCACATGGGGGTATTTTGGTAATTGAATAGGAAGCTTTTGAGTCAGCCGGCACTAGCGGTGGTGGGTGGGGTACCCCATTGGCTTTTAAAAAGGGGTCATAGGCTTACATCAGCACGTGGGTCCCGGTTAAGCTTAGACATGAAGAAACGACTCAGATGGAATTCAGTTGACACGTGTTGATCTGATGAGCCAACGTGGTCTTACTGAGAGAGTGAGAGTGAAAATATATCCTGTTTACATTCTTACGTCAGCCAGGTCTTACCCACAGATGCCATATCCAATTATTAATATTAATTATTAAGAAAATCGCTGTTCTATGATTGAATCAATTACGTGATAAATAAATAATATAAGAAAACAAAAATTAATTGGTAACGTCATCCGGAAAAAAAAAAAAAAAAAAAAAAAAAAAAGTAAGAGAGGCTGGTCGGATCCATATACACTTGGATCAACATTGTAAAATCGTTGATAATTTAAGTGAGGGAAAATAAATGAGGTGCTGTAGTTCAATTTTTAAACTTATTTATTTTATTTTACATTTCTCATCCATCATAGTTTTTGATACTTTCATTTAACTCAAATCAAATTGAATATTTTAATTGATTTAGTTTGGAGTGATTTTTCGAGATTGCTAACATGTTTTGATCTTGTAGAAGGAAAAATACTCATCAAGTTTTCTACAAATACCTACATTCTATGTAACGCCCCATTTCTTTTGTATAAAAGAAATTTTTGACTAAGGCGTTACGTACAAAATTCACCATTTTAAGAACTATAAATATAAACAAAATTAAGAATAATTATGAATTACATTTCTCTTAAAACACATAAAATAAAACACTGTAATTAAAACTCTTTTGTAATCTTTAGAACATCGGCTATCAGCATCCACCGCTCGCGCACCTCTCTCAAACATTCCTCAAGCTGAAAATATTTTTGACATAAAAGGGGTGAGTGCATAAAGACACTCAATAGGGTGGGTTTCAGGAAATAGAAATAACATAATAACAGACAAACATACGAAATCTTAAACACATATATATGGTTCATTAGCCACTTTAATGCGATTCATTAGCCGTTTTTGATGTGGTTCGTTAGCCGCTTTGATGCGGTTCGTTAGCTGCTTTGATGTGGTTCGTTAGCCACTTTGACAAACACTTCATTCACATCACGTAGTAAGACACACATTCATTCACTTTGTAAGTAATACACATTCGTTTGCACCTCGTGGTAAAGCATATAATGCAGCCTTCATAGAATATTCACGTACGTTTCACGTAGGCATTTAATTTCACTTCAGTAACTACATAAGCACATTTCTTCATATCATATTCATTTCGAAATTTAAATGCGGAAAACAAGACACACCGTGTTGCTCAGAAACATATATTTCAAAAGACTTAGATTTGCACTTTAAATCGTAAAAGACGCATAAGAGAAAACGTGGAAGTTACCCCCACCTCTGGTGATTCATGTCTCGGAAAGGTTGTTATGAGTTTAGGGGACTAGTAGGGTCCTTGGTTGGCGTCTCTTTTTTACGTCGTTCATAAACGGCGGTGGTGGCACCGAAGGCCTAACCGAGCCCGTACCCGTGACGGTCTCATCGAAAGCTACGATTTGCATCTGTTACTTGTCGAAAATGGGCGACAACGACCGAGCTTCTCCGACGATAAAGATGGCCGGCGGTGGAGCTTGAATTGAGAGAGAGAAAATACGGAGAGAAAATGAAATAAATGTTTGTGCTTATTTTTTGTTTGTCTTTCTTCCAACTCGTTTGCACATTAATGTTGACCATTTCCTATTTTGTCAAATTGAGTCATAATGTAGCCTAGGTTGCATGGCATCTTGTCATGGAGAGAGAAAATTAAACACTTGAGGTGTCAACAATATGGAAAGAGAAAGAAATGAGTTGGCAATATACAAATTAATTTTGGATTAAGAAATCTTAATACACTACCGTGATTTATTTTGAATGTTACATTCTATATATATATATATATATATATATTTCATGATATCAAATCTCATTTAGTTGATAACAAATTCTTAAATTTTAGGGATATGAGTTTATTGTTTGTTATTTTTGGTGCAGATTGAACACAAGATTTTGGAAGATTGAAAATGTGTAAATCCACATGAATATCATGAACATACTTAGCATAACAACATTATATTTCACTGTATTCACAAAAATTCCTGTGCACCAGGTGCACGGATCTTAGATCCGTGCAATCCGGGTCAATCCGATCAGGCACGGTCATCCACTCGCCAAAACAGTCATTCATGGCCCGGCACGTGCCCCACGCGCCGGGAAGGAGACGCAACACACTTAGTTTATTTTCTGCATTTTTCTGAAAAATATGTATACCTTTTAGTTATAACTTTCATACTTTTATGTTATGACTTTCATACTTTTATGTACAAACATCCGTACCTTTATACTATAACTTAGAAAAAAAAATGAAGATTTTCAACACAATTTGTATTGTATACCTTTATGTGATATCAATGTGACCTTTATGTTATATTATGTCACATTTATGTACAAATATTCTGACATTTATGTAATATATAAAAGTGCATAAAGGTCAGAATATTTGTACATAAATGTGACATGATATAACATAAAGGTCGCATTGATATCACATAAAGGTATACAATTCAAATTATATTGAAAATCTTCATTTTTTTCTAAGTTACAGTATATAAAGGTCATGATAGTTGTAAATAAAAGTCACACATTTATAACATAAATGTCACACATTTACAACATAAAGGTCACAACCTGAAGCAAAAAAAAAAAAGCAAAATTCAAAAACACATGGATTCGGGTCAAAAACTGGGTCGACTCGAATTGCATGTACACCAAGTGCATACAAGACCAACTCCACTGTATTTTGTATAATGTTGTACAATTTTGAACCACATTATACACTCTAATTGTTTTGGTGCAAGTTTATGCCCACCAAAACTATCATGAAGGTTGCAGAAAAACAAAACCATACTGGGGAAATAAATAAGAGAAATAGAGAGAGGAGTTAATACTAAATCAAACAAATATTTTACAAAAAAAGATGGCGCGGGATGAGATAGGGCGATATAACTATAAAAGAGTACTAGTGTTTGTGCCATATTATTTGAATTAAATAAAAGTTATATCTCACAAGTCACAAATTTTTCTTTTTCATGGATCCCAAGAAACTATTCCTGTATTGTAATATCAAAAGAGCCTAAGAATTTAAATTTTATTAAAATTTGAAATAAAACAATTTTTTTTCTTTTTGAGTTATAGATATTCAATTTTGAAAAATTACTGACTATAATCAGGTTTAGCCTATCATATATACGAAATAATTTCATTTAACAATTGTTGAATAGTATACATATAACTAATATTCTAAAAAGTACATTAAAATTTAAAAATAAAAATAAAAAAACAACTTGGCGGAGGGGTAGGATCAATAATATAAAAAAATTGTTGTTTGAAATTGATAATACACCAAGGACTTAATTGAAAAACTATATCACAGATTTTCACAAAAATTGTAATGTATGAAATTTTGCAAATTAAATTACAAACTCAATGTAGTATGAAAATCGGAATCACCATTCTTTTTTGACGAAAGATTACCAATATCTCCATCTAACTTTTGCTTGTTTATGCCGAGCTGTACCGGAAAAGAAAAATAAAAATGATTCTAACATGTAAAAACTAATCGGATACATTATCGGTATTTTACTCGAAAATAGATGATATTATGATTACCAAAACGAAGTTAAATTCATGGTTTGTCTAACTAATTTGAAATGTCATGTTAAGATACATTTTGTGAAAGTTCGTAATGTTTTTTTTTTTTTTTAATTGCCTCTAAGCTAAATAAATACGGTTGTCAATATACTTAAATTTGAGTTTATAATTGAGTAAAAGAAAAGGCAAGGAATGAAAAAGGTATCTAAATTGGTAGATATATGGCACATGATTTTTAATGTTCTACTACCATGTCTAATTAGTTTAATATATATAATCATCTAAATTAAGCTGCAACTGATCATCACAATATATAAAGTAAGACAATGCATGCTCTTTTATATATATAAATATATATATATATATATATATTCTTATCCACACATAAGAAAAACAGCTATGCACTGCAAGTTTAGTTCAAACATATATACATTAGTGGTAAGAATCAGGTCAGGTTTTGGATTGGCGGGTTGGATTGAGACACAACAATAATAACTTCGATACGAACTGCATTCCAAATATATTTTTATTTTGTGTTAAAAATCCTGATCTGAACATTAATCGAAACTTCGCAGGTCGATACGACTAGGGCTGCAAATGAACACATTGTTCGTGAACTACTCATGAACGAGCTCGATAAGGGCTTGTTTGTGTTTGATTCATTTATTAAACGATCAATAAATGAGTCAAATTTCATGTTTGTTTATTAAATGAACTGAGCACAAACAATGTTGTGCTCGACTCATTTATGTTCACGAACAAGCTCGTTTACTGTTCATGAACAAGCTCTTTATATACTCGTTTATAACTCGTTCATTTGATCATTAATATTTTTAATTATTTTTTAATAATTATATAAAAAATATTTTTATATATATAAAAGAACAACCAATTGACACGTGTCATCCTCCCTTAAAAAAATTTCTACCCAAAATATATTATTAATAATTATATTATCTAATTAAGGCAAGTGTGTTACTTTTTTTATTTAAATTTTAATAATTATGTTATCTAATGCTTAAAACATTCACAAACCAATTAACATGTGCACTTTTTATATTATTAAAGCAAACAATATTAATTATAGCCAATATTATAAATAGTTTATTTTGATAAATAACAAAATTAGAGAAAAAATAACTCAAATAAAAGTGTTTTGATTTAAAATATTAGTGAAACATTTAAACTTATTAATTTATGAAAGTTAAATAATTAGTGCATTAAATCATAGAAACTATTAATAAATTTTGATTTGAGTTATTTATAATATAATTGAAATGAAATTTAAGGATCTCTATAATCTTTAATATTTAAAATTTACAAAAAAAACATAATAAAAAAATCTAGAATATTGGTGGTAGAGATGAATAGTATGATAGATATAACAACATATATAATAAATATAAATTTTTTATCAACAAAGTTTGTTTAGTATTCGCGAACAAACTCATTTAAATTTTTGAGCTTGTTCGTGAATAAAGTTTGTTTAGTGTTTGTGAACAAGTTCATCTAAGTCATATTCAAACTTGTTCGTGAACAAAGTTAATTTGTTTAATATTCGCGAATAAAATCATTTAAGTTATTCAAGCTTGTTCACGAACATTAAATAAACGAACTTGAACATTAACAAACGAACAAGTTCAAACACAAAAACATAATTCTAAACAAGCTCGAGCCAAGCTTGAACAACCCAATAATTAAATAAACGAACAACGAACAAGTCAAGCTCGACTCGGCTCGACTCATTTGCAGCCCTATATACGACATGACCCATCTCACACCAAAAATAAAAAATAATTTTTTTTATATTTTTAAAATGTAAGAACATCTTAAATTAAGAGATCTTTCCAAATTAATAACGAAACAGAGGTGACAAGTTCAAAAATTCACAATTCACAAACTAATAATTCTCAAACAATTACCATTATTTAATCAATTGAATGCTTAATGTACAAATATAACCTTAAACATTTATACTTTTTTTTTTCTTTTAACTAAATAGGTTAGCAGGTGACTCATGGGTCAACTTGAACCCGAACACATTAGTTTTCATGTTAGACAGATCAAATCAGATTCTAATCCAAACCCCTGTGAAAAACCAACCACAACTAGGGATGTCAGTTACCCGCGTAGATACAAGTACCCGACCTGCTCAAAATTCTAATAGGGCGGTTACGAGTAGTTTTAAATGGGAATGAGACGGGTTGAAATTTTTTTTTGAAATCCCATTAGGGTACGAGTATGGTTTGGGTAGAGGCCCTCTACCAGCGGGTATCCAGTACCCACCAACTCAAATAATATATATGTATGGTATGTGTTATGTAATAATTGATCCATGCACTTTTCATTAAAAAAAATATTTACCACTAAACTAGCTAGCATTTTATGAAAAAATATTCACTAAAAATGTATATAAATGTATTAAATATACAAATTAAAAATATAAACAGAAAATACTCATTCAAAATACTTAATTAGATTCAAAATAGTTGGGTATTGGGTGGGTATAGGTACCCGACGGACGACAGATAATGGTAATCGGGAACGAGACAGGTACAAGTAGTTCTTAACAGAAACGAGATGAGTTTGAAATTTTCTAAACGGTAGGATATCTAACCCGTTGTCATCCCTAACCACAACCCACTATTTTTATATATTAGGTTCGTATTGGATTGTCATGTCATGTCGAAAATTGTCACCCCTAGTATTCAATTTGAATAATGGATATAAGCATTTGTTAATAGAGGATTATGTGGATTTTGGCAAATAAATAAAAGAAAGAAAATAGGTATAGTGAATCTCCAAAAAGGGTATAAATGTGAAACCGACTTTATAGCCGCCCATCTAAATTGAACCATCCAGTCCAGACCAGACCCTCTCAATTCTATTCAGTTTAACAAAATAAAGACATGCTATATATATTCATCCCTGTCTTTTTCTTATAGATATCCTTTTTGTGTAAGAATCTTTAGGTTGAACAATTGGAAGATGCCATAGAGCTTAATTAAGCAGAAAATACTTTATGATTGTCTAATTCTATATGGTATTCACGAGGCCGACAACCCAGAAAAATCCACTCTATTCTGCTCTCTTCTTTTTTCCTTTTCCCATTACTTTTTTTTTTATTCTTTCAAAATAAAGAACAAGAAAATTAACTGTTCTTCCCAGGTGATGGGGATAAGATATAAACCAAGTTTTCGACCTTATTTGTTGATTAATTCTGGAAACTATGATTAATTAACACCTACTTTGTCGTGATAAGATTCCATTGTCAGACCATTCGTCCATGATGATATATGTATGTTGAACTCTAGAATATTCTTAAACCTAACTCACCTTTTTCTTTTGGTAATTAGTAATTAATTTATTATTCATCGGACAAAATTAAACTGGCAAGTGTAAAATAAAGCATCTTACCACATTTGTGTTACTCTGTAGACTGCAATGCCTATCTTCTGATCTTACCGTCATTAGTACATATTATTATCATCTTAATTATTTTTTTATTTTAGTCTATTCAATTTTAATTGGTGGACATTATGATTCTTTACTATGGGAATGAATTTTTATGGACTTTGAGCAGAATTGAACTTAAAACTTGATTTTTGGGTAATTATTGAAGAAAACATCAATTAGCTTTAGAAGAGTTGCTGTAGAAGAAAAGTTCAAGAAGAATATAATCCAAATTAAAATCTAGCTTATAAATAATAAAATTTCTAATTAATCACCGATAGTTACATAATATATATTCTCTATATAAGTATAAATGATATTTATGATCTTAATATATATATATATATAATACATGTATATAAGATGATAAATTAATATATTTTTATCATGATATGAAATATGGTCGTAGAACATCATTTACAAAATATCTATTTTTTTAAACATTTGAGGATGAATAAAAATGTTATAATTAACAACAATTTTATTAGTGATTATTTGAGGACTGAAGTACTCACGCGAATTTGAAATCAATCACTCCTCTAAAAAAAAAAAAAATTCACTGAATTTAAGCCATTCGAATCTGGCAACTGGCATGTGTGGACTGAAAATTCATTAAACTTAAATCTCTTAATTCAAAATGACTCACTCTCAGGAGGAGACATCTCACTGCCAAAACGAGATTTTAATTTCTACATGACATGATTGATGGAATACTCAATATGCATAGTCATTGTGCATACATACACACGTGGCAAAAATTGTTAAGAGTATGCATACATGGCATAGATTGTTAGGATGGTTAGAAAAGAAGTTAGCACTTCAAGCTAGTATATGATAGGATATAAATACATGTATTCAATACAATTGTATCAGATTTTTTAGAATAAAATAAAGATACTTTCTCTGCTTGCTTTCTTCTATTTTGCTGATCTTATGATCTTAGCTATGGCTTGATTTCTATCATGGTGTCAATGATTGATCATATAATCAAGACGTTAATAATAAACTCTTTGAAGCTAACAATCACCTAAAGAATTAATTATTCTCATCTCATCGAGAATAATAAATAGTAGACAAGAATAGAATCCAATACCTTATGATTTGAGAAATCCAATTAAAGTTTTAATAAAAAAGATTTCTCCCCCCAAACAAACTGTTATTTTATTTTATTTTATTAATATCAATCATTCAAATCATTAAGTTATAAGATTTAACGGTAACAAAAAAAAAATCTCAAACAAGCTAAAAGAAGAAAGAAAAAAAATTACAAAACGAGTACTTAAAAGAAAAAAATTATCGTAAATATTATATTTATATTATCTAAATATGTGTTATTGAAAGAGAAAGGAATAATAACTTTAAAAACCTAGAGAATAAACAAAAGAAAGAGTTATCAAAACTGTAAACTTTATAAATATAAAAGACTTTTACAAGTTAGGCAGATATCAGTCAAATTTGGACATAATCGAATCAAAAATTGGAAAAAGCAAAAATGTTGAATAGGAAATTACCGACATGGGCGGCACAACCAAATATCTTTATCCGGACGACATTTCCCACGTGGATAACTAAAACGTGATCAACTCCTGTGTGTGTCTGCTGACCCAGTCAATGCCTTTTCTCCTTTGCAATGTTATCCATCCCTTTTTAATTCTTCAAATTAAATTAAATCAATTAGAATCATCTTTCTTTTCCATTTTCCTTCCTTTTTTCAAAATAATATTTTATCTCGAAATTCTATCATGTCATATGAATTGAATAACATGTAAAAGAATTCAAATTGATTAAAGAAAATGTATTTAAACCCAAGTGTCGATGAACTATTTAGATTGTATTAAATTTTACGACTGAGTATGGATCAATGTCTTGAATTGTTGGATAATATTATTTATATATATATATTTATATTTTTAATTTACATCATTAATTTAAATCTTAAATCCGTCTCTGATTATATTCAAGATTCTACTTGGTAAATATACAGGTAATATGTTTGGTGGGAAAGAAAGTGATGGACACCAGCCATGCATTGATTAGGAATAATGAGTTAATGGATCGATGGGATTAGTTCCCTAGTATATGTTTTTCAAGGATTTAGCCATATGAACTGAATCTGGCTACATAAATTTAAAAAAAAATAATCCAATTATAATTGTTTATGGTTCACAATTGCAGAATCCAGAAACTAGACATTTTTTCTTGTAAGTTAGTTCAATATAAATAATAAATTACAACAATATTATATATGTAGATAGCAACCTCAACAATGGAGTTATGAAATACATAAATTAAGATTTCATTCTAAGAACATCATTTTTCCTTTAATTCTTTTGTCCAAATCAAATGAACGACATTCTTATAATAAGGATGAGTGCGATATTAATTAATTATTAGTGTTGTTATTATTAATAATTATATTAAATAGTTATTACCTAGTTTAAGTTTGGAGGTGCAGCATGAATGACATCCTTATTACCATCAACCATATCATCATGCTCATCCTCCCCACCCTTTGCCGGATATATGACGTCACCAAGGATCAAGGGCAAGCTACCGCCATCATCCACGTCATCTTTGGTGGCGATGTTAATGCAAGAACACCGTTCCAACGAGGCAAAGAAGACGGCTGTAACGCCGCTCATCAGCCGTGTCGCCGCCCCGTCGAGCTTCTTGTGCACCACCGCGCAACTTGTGGCCGGTCTGACAGAAGAACCGGCCGGTTCAATCGAACGGTCTTTGCAATAGAAGAAGTTCATGCTGCACATTGAACTATTTCTTGCATTTTTTGCCATCTGTTGAATAAAAGAACTTTGGAGAAATTAAGATTGAATTAATTTCTCCTAGAGAAATACGTCGGGTTTTGTTTTTTCTTATTTGTTGGCTTCTTATAATTATCGTATTCTTGAATTCTCATTATTGTTGGCATGCTATATATTGGTAATTATAATTATTAATATTACCTGTGGGATGCTAATAATTTTTCTTAGGAAATAAGCATGATTAATTATGTCCATATGCATGCTTGATTCTTGATCACGACTTTTATGTTATCATTAGATCACAACTTTGGCTTGCCCTAATTTCAAGTAATTTGATAGATTATGAACACAAGACATTAGCTCAGAAATTGAATATAATTCAACTATTTGAAAGTTTACAACGACTACATGCCAAATACACCGACTTAATATCAATCTTTCTTATAATATTCCCACTTTGGGGTATGTGTAAATGGGTCGAATAAGACTCAGTCTTATCGAATTTGAACTCGATTACAAAATTCGAAGCTCGAATTTGACTTAAATATTTAAATAATATTTATAAAATAACTTAATCTTGAAAACATACTTAAAAAATGAAAATTTTACAATTGTTAAAACTTTTAAAAGTAGGTAATAAAATAAATTTAACATATGCTCTATTAAATTTTTGAATATCTCAAATTGAATATTAATACACTAAAGCTCGACTTAATTAACTTCAAACTCAACTTGATTATTAGTTTTTTTCTTTCATGTTAATGCGGAATATATCATGAGCTCACTTACAAGTTACACCCCACCCGTGGACCGTGGTTCCCGTTGGTTCTTTACTATTTCTGCAAACCTTGTACTTCTTACAAAATTGTATGTATTTAGAAAAATATTAAAATCACTATGTCATGAGATGATCAGGAAGGGAAATTATTCATTTAAATAGAAAATTGCCAATGAAGATTAAATAATGTAATTATTCCTAAAAAGGTATTATTGTAATTAATGAAATGTCAATGCATTAATTAAATGCACTTAATTAATGCTTGGCAAAATAGCAAAGAAAGGTAGAAAATTTTATTGAGAATAAACTGCGGAATATTGAAAATAAAGTAATAGATTCAAACTCTAGCATTAGGTAGTCCATCAATGGAATTGAAGTAATCCCTTACCTGAAAATTAATTAACGAATAATGGTTTTCTTAATGATGCTTATCACAATTTCGGATATATCAAAATTATAATTATCGATCTGAGCATGCTTAATTATTCATTGCTTACGTAATTATTGGAAATATTAAAGAGTTGGTCTTGTGTGCACTTGGTGCACATGCAATCCGGGTCGACCCAGTTTTTGACCCGGATCCGCCTGTTTTTGAATTTTGTCTTTTTTTTTTTTGCTTCAGGCTATGACCTTTATGTTGTAAATATGTGACCTTTATGTACAACTATCATGACCTTTATGTACTGTAACTTAGAAAAAAATGAAGATTTTCAATATAATTTGAATTGTACTCCTTTATGTGAAGATTATGCAACTTTTATGTTATATTATGTCACCTTTATGTACAAATATTCTGACCTTTATATAATATATAAAGATGTATAAAGGTCAGAATATTTGTACATAAAGGTGACATAATATAACATAAAGGTCACATTAATATCACATAAAGGTACATAGTACAAATTGTGTTAAAAATCTTCATTTTTTTCCTAAGTTACAGTGCATAAAGGTAGAGATAGTAGTACATAAATGTCACACATTTATAACGTAAATGTCATACATTTATAATATAAAGGTCAGGACAAAAATGTGGAAAAAAAAATTAAAAACTCGCGGATCCGGGTCGGATGGACCCAGTTTTTGACCTGGATCCGCGTGTTTTTGAATTTTGCTTTTTTTTTTTTTTTTTTTTGCTGCTTCAGGTTGTGACTTTTATGTTGTAAATGTGTGACATTTATGTTATAAATGTGTGACCTTTATGTACAACTATCATGACCTTTATGTACTGTAACTTAGAAAAAAATGAAGATTTTTCCTAAGTTACAGTGCATAAAGGTAGAAATAGTTGTACATAATGGTCACACATTTATAACGTAAAGATCATACATTTATAACATAAAGGTCATGACAAAAATTTGGAAAAAAAAAAAATTAAAAATTCGCGGATCCGGGTCGGATCGACCCGGATTGCATGGATCTTAGATCCGTGCACCTGGTGCACAGGAGTTTTTGTGATTATTAAAATATTTGATCATTTAACTGCCGACTTCATATTATCACTATTAGATAGGAATTAATTGCATTTTATTATTTCTAGCTAGGCATTATGAGAATTTGAACTCTCCAGTTAACAAATTAAAGCAATCAGTCAACAGATACATTAACTGTACGAACTCCAACTTATTTGTATCCAAAATCCAATTAAAAAGTAGCCAATTAACGAACACATACAAATGTTATTTTAATTAATTAGATAAAAAAAACATTTTGATTCTTAATCGATTTGTTTTTTGAGTCACAATCAAATAATTTAGATATATATGTTCACTTAATACATTTTTCCGGCTAGAGTCGAAATATACGTTCAATTTTTGTGTAAATTTAGCTTGAATTGAATAGAAATTAGAAAATTGATTTGAGCTTTTGTTTGGTTTGCAATATGGAATGTTTAGGCGTATATTATGTGTATTTTGATTAAAAAAAATCAAGACATCAATTTTGACTTTAACCAGAAAAAATGATCTATATTACATTGGGATACAATCTGAAAAAAATGTGAATTTTAGGGTGCAATCGAAAAAAAATTACAAAACGGTCATACTTCAAGTTGGTCTTTTTATAATAGTTCTATTATTTAATATTTATCAACTTAAATTAGCCTATTTATTTTATAATGTAGCTCCTTTCAGTTACTTGAGTTTCTATATAAAACAAGAATATATAAAACTTATGATCTCACCCCAATTGTACCACTTAATCAAGACTAATTCAAATTAGGCTAAAATCAGAATTAGTTAATCATTGAATGCATGCGACTAAAATAAAATTAAAATTTATTTTAGTTAGTATGCCAGCATTTTCATAGAATAGCTATTTTGATGATTAAATTTAACACAGCTTAAAAAATATGAAGGCAAAAGAAAATAAATGTTAAAAGAAAGATGTAAATTGATAAATTGGTAGACAATACTTAATAACAGTCATTAAGATGTAAAGAAGTGAAATGGAAAAAAAAAAAAAAGAAAGAAAGAAATTATAAATTGGGAAAAGGAAGAAAGGAAGGAAAGATAAATTGGGAAACTGCTAATTTATAAATGAAAAGCTAAAATAATAATAATAATAATAATAATAATAATAATAATAATAATCTTAAAAAAAAGTAAAGAAAAGAGCAGGAGAAATGGAGGAGCTAAGATTAAACGGTAAATAATAGGGGAGAGATCGTTATAATAAAATCTCAAGCCCAATAGTGCTGGATAATATAGTTTAACAAAACTGGTTTCCTTAATTATCATGTACAGTTACTGTACTTTACATACTTTTTTAAAGCCCACTTTTTTCTCAAAGAACAGCGTTTAATGAAAATTCAGTCCAAATTAAACAGATGAAATGCCCACGAAAACAACGAGCCAAGTGAACAGCTCTTTCATGTGATGTAAATGTTTTTTCACAAAAATTCACGTGAGACGAATTTCCATCACCCATAAATAATATGCGAATTGTTGGGTTTGGATTGTAACACCTAGGTTTTTCTTGACATAATTTAATTAGGTTAATTAATCAATCTTTAATTTGCTTGATTTTAATTCTTATCTTGCTTGTTTAAATTAATTACGTGTGATGTGATGATAAATTGATTAAATGTGAGTTGATATGATGTGCAATTGATCCATGTGACAGGCCCATGACATAGGTTTTGACCCATGGACTTGAAGCCCATTGCTTTAGGGTACAAAGAGTGGTATAAAGAGTGAAAAATGAAACAATCTATGTCAATTTGGATCCCTTTGGAGAGATGTCTTCTCTTTAGACATGTTAAAACGGACTAGCGGGGCGGGCTGTAACCCACCATTTGGCAGGAAGGGCTGGAAAAACCCCAACCCAGCCCAATTCATCGGCCGGCTGCGGGCTAGGCGAGCAAGCCCACTTGAATTTTTTTTTTAAATTTTTAAATTTTTAATTTTTTTTTCTAAAAGAAAAAAAATAATATTTATAATATTTTTTAACTCTTTACTCAATCTTAGGTGTATTGAATTATATGTAAAATACAAAAAAAATTATTAAAAAAAGATTTTTTTTTTAAATTCTTTTATTAATATAAATAAGTGACCAAATTTATTATATTAAACATCATTACTTCCATTAGATAGTAATTTGTGCAATTATTATACATATTTCATACATATGTAAAATAAAAATAATAATTTTTTTTAAAGACAGCCCAACCCACTTGGCCCATGGACTAGCCCGCCAAAAGCCCGCCTCACCTTTTGGCGGGCTCCTAATTGCTTAGCCCAATCCTCCATTTTGGTGGTGCGGGACGGGCTGAGGGTTGGCAAAATGGAGGTGCGGGACGGGCTGAAGGTTGGCCCAACGAGTTCAGCCCATTTTGACGGCTCTACTTCTCTCTCTCTTGCTTATGCCATCAATGCCACCATAGTACACCTTTGTACCATAACTAATGTAATCAATACCACCATATTACACCTCCGTACCATAATAATGTAGCGCATACTATCATAATACACCCATGTACTATCATTAATGTAGATCGCACCATCATATCACACCACAAATGTTATAAGAGTATAAATAGGCAAAATCATTTTTCTTGGATAAAAAGGAACAAAATCTAGGCAAAATCATTTTTCTTGGCTAAAAAAGAATAAAATTTAATAATTTGCCAAACAAGAAGGTTTATTAGTAAAGATAGTTAAGAATAGGGGTTCCCACCATAATATTTTTATGTGTATCATGTAATATTTTTTAAAGTATCTCATGATACACAATGATATTACATGATGCACATAAAAATATTGCTTCATATTAGTTGACTTTGTATCCTAGTTGATCGATCGTAGATCGGTGTTAACTAACTAGTCAACGTTATTGATCAGATTCTACTTTATGAAATTGATTCTACTTTATGAAATTGAATTCGTGAGACAGTTTTATACAAAATCTATTTAAAAATAGTTTAATATCCACATTTTTTCTTAATTCATCATCATATACAAAAAATATACAAATGGTATACAATTATCTGACGATATGGTAAATTAAAATTGGAAAAAAAAAATCATAAAAAATGGAATGTTTAGTTGTGGGTAAATTTAATGAATTTGAGACAAATTAACAAAGCATAAATACACACACTATATTGCAACATAGAAATCATATACATCCAATTAAATTGACCCAAAAAGTAAAAGACTTATCTAGATTTGGGTGAACATTCAATTGACATCACATCTTGAAAAACAATAAAATTTGGTGCAATCACTAATGACGCACAAATGCTGATAAAGAGAAAAAGAAAAAAACAAAACAAAAAGGTCAAATTTTAAAAGAGTCAGCTTACATAATTCAAACCTTTAATTTACATACTTTTAAACATGAGTTCATGGTGGTGGGACACGTGGACGATATAATTTAATGCAAATCCATATTGTAGACCCCATAATACATTCTAATCTCATAAGTTCATTTCATAGGTTTTTATCGGAATATTAGTTTTAGGTAAAAGTTAGAAGAGATTATATTTGAAAGATAGAAATCCAATAGGCAAAAAATTGTATGCCCCAAGGGCACCCCCAACCAGACCCAGCGTGTGGGTTGGTTCCACGCGTGTCCACGCGTCCTTGTCGTGCGTCCACACCGCGCGCACCTGTTGGTATCATACATTTACTCTAAAGATATCATACATATACTCTTCAGGTATCACATACCTTTAGTTCATGTGTAATACCTATAGGACAAATTTGTAATACCTCAAAACCGCGTGCTCACGTTGCGCGTACCTGATAGGTCTAAAGGTATCATACATATACTCTTCAAATATCACATACCTTTAGTTCATGTTTGTAATACCTATATGACAAATCTTTAATACCTCAAAAATCGCGCGTCCACGTTGCGCACCCACGCCCTGCGCGCACCTGACAGGTCTAAAAGTATCACACATATACTCTTCAGGTATCACATACCTTTAGTTCATGTTTGTAATACCTATATGATAAATTTGTAATACCTCAAGAATATATGCATGAAAAAAAAAAAATATATATATATATATATATGGGCGGGTCGGTCGGGGCAGGGCGGGGCACACAAGTGTATCCAATATCGCTTGTTTGTTTATAAAACAAGTCTCAATGATGATTTCGAATGAATTATAATTTAACTAAGAGTGTACCCTCTTATATAATAAAATCCAATAATTTTAAAATTTTAATAACATTATGGATTGATTATTTATCTTAAAATAAATATACAGTGTTTTTAATATTTATATTAATAAAAAATCTAAATATTTTAATTTTAAATTTTGTGTCATTCTAAATAATTTGGACCTAACCTGACATTCAATAAACAAAACTATAAATGAATTTGATATATCATACCATAAGAACGGATTTTTCAAAAAGTTATATAATCTGAAATTATGATTTTTAAAAAAGCAAAAAAAATCCCCCCTCCCAACCCTTACGATACCACCTCCATCAAAATTATAAATGCGCAAGAAAAAAAAAAAAAAAAAGAGAGAGACAACAAACAAAATTTCAAATAAGAAGGATAAATATTATAATACATATGCATTAAAAATGATTTGAAATGAAGTTGTCTAATTTGCAATTATATTTAAATTATCATTTCTTTATAAATTAAATGTTATTTGATTTGATTTTATATATGTAATCTATTAATACATTTCCATTTGTAATTTTTTATATTTCTATATATTTTAATTTTAATTTAGGATAAATTACTCAAAACACTTGTCATTTATCATATAAACGTTTAAATAAAAAACCATTAAAATTTGATATATTATATACTAAAAATTGATTTAAATAAAAATAGATATTGCAATTTAAGATATTTGATGAAAAATATAAACTCACCATGCTTATTCCCATCCCATCGCTTTTCCCCAATCCCTTGTTTCTCTTATTTATTTGTTTATTTTATTTTGTTTTGAGTTTCTACACAATAAATACAAAATGAAATGTCATAAATTTCTATAGAATAAATGAAAAATGAAATGTTATAAATAGGATTTCTTGAAATAGAAACTCTAAATAACAAATTTGTCATTTTTAACAGATTACTTTTGCTTTATATATATATATATATCGTAGTGTTGGAGATGCCCTTAGGTTGTGTTTGGATGGAGAGCTTTGGTGAGTGATATTTTGAAACTTATAGTAACATTATCAATGGTGTTTGGTTGATACAAATTTGAAATCCATCATTTTTATTTTGAATTAATTTTTTTTTAACTGTATGAGTGGATTTTGAAATCTACTCTTACTTGAGTAGATTTGAAATCCATTTATTTGAAATCTTGTATTTCAAAATTTTGATCCAAACACAACCTAAATATTTGTTATTCTGAAAAAAACTATCAGTATTATTATTACAAAGAAGAATTGTTGTTAGACGTATAGCACTTAGCGACTAATTATGACCCGTAATCTTGGACGTGGAACTAGTGCAAAATTCTGGTTTCAATCAATCAATCAATATTTACAGTTTGTTCCCACTAAAGATTCAACGTTATCATAAATCTAAATATTGTACATTGATTCAGTCTTCAGTGGTTTCAATCATAACTCCTTCATCAATATTCCATGTTCTCTAATTAATGAGATTATTGTTTCAGTCTTCGGAGCCAGCCATTGCAACCTTTCGCTCTCTCTTATTCACAATATTTTTTGAGGTGTTTAAACTACCTCCAATCGCTTCAAAATAATAATAATAATAGTAATAGTAATAATAATAATAATAATAATAATAATAATAATAATAATAATAATAATAATAATAATAATAATAATAATAATACAAACCCAATTATTGATTTGTACATCCAACAGACTAACACTGTTACCATCCATTTTAAAACTCACTTTTTTATTTTGTGCTTGATGTATTGTATTTGTCATAACCCCAATTTGACTTCATAGAAAATCGAATATTAGTTCTACATCATCACTATAATTAATTTATATTAGTTATAATTTTAATATGTAAAAATTGCATTATATATATAACAAAATGGACAGAAAAATGACAAGGTTGCAAAGGGGGTGGGAGTGAGTGACAATCCTGTGTAAATAAGTTATCAGATCATATTCATGTTTATTTTTCAAGTCGATTTTGGACTGTACATACGTTAAAATTAAGTTAGTCATACTTGTTTGGAGCTGGAATCAAATTTTCCTCATGAATAACTTTAGGTTGAATTTGTATCAAATAATCATGCATGTGATCAAGTTAGAGATTGTAACCCAATCCAATCGAATCTGGCCAATTCAAGTTATTACACAACACAACTTGGGTCAAAAACCTACTTTGAGGTTCGAACGTAATTTACTTATCAACCTAACCTAAATTCAGAATTTAGCTAAATCAACAACCATTGCCTAATAAAATATTGAACCTAACATCAAATCCACCCAAAATTCAAATAAAAATTCGTCCGTGTCGTCTTGGTAACTTATTTCCAAAAATTCCAAGTATAAAAAACTACTAAATGTCTGAAAAAAATAAAAGGCCCTAGGTACGGGTAAAGTGTATGGAATTCTCCATCTTAATCATACATTAAAAAATGTTGTTGAATTGAGAAAAGTATATTAAATAGGGGGTGATAATTCATGAGAATATTAAGTGTGTTCCCACAGAAAAAGATAGAATTTTGGTGGGAATGTGGAAATATCTGCCAAAATTAAGGCTTGTTTTTCCAATCTCTTCTATAAAGATTGATTGCAAAATTATGTAGCTAGTGACCTTTATCATTACATGGCGATCACCAAGTCAAATAATCTGAAATAAGACACCAGAAATTCTAGATTATTTGGACTCAGATTTCCGAATGCAGACATGCATATTTTCAGGATATTTGGATTTTTAGGATCCAAACAAATCACTGCTAGACAAATAATCCCACCAAAAGAATTTATGTTTGAAGCGTCTTAATTTTTAATTGGAGTTGATGATGTTAATTTTTTTGGGAAAGTATTTACTAAATAGAATGTATTTTATCGTAATATATATAATTCGTTTTTTTTAATAAATTGAAGAATAGCTTAATTTAGGGATTTTATCGATTTAGACCTGAAAGATACCTATAGTTCTGTCAACGTAGGATTGGAAAGATGAAAAAAGATCATTTGAAACTATCAAATAAAGATTTTCTGATCTAACGTTCTCTTTTAGAGGCGAGCTGACGTGATTGTCAAATGACGTTAATGTTCAAATAAAAAAAAAAGAATTAAAATGAAATTGTAAAACTTCAAATTATTATTTTGTTAGCTATAAGATGTCTTCTACTGTGGTGCCTCCTTGTTTTTTCCAATATCTGTTCATCTTGTATTATTTAGTTCATTAACAGTATTTCTTAAAGAAGAGACAAAACCGGCCAAAAGAAAATTGAGAATATAACAAAATATTCATATTGATTTGATATCGAATGTATCGCACATCAACGTTATTTGAGAGCCATGATAGTTGTTGTGAGAGAGAATGATAATGCTCATTTATAAGAGAATGGGAACACCTGAGAGAAGGTTAACCACATTATATTTGAAAAATCTTAATTTGATTCAAATCTTTTCAAACTTGAATTGATAAATTTCATCTTTAGACCCCACATTGATAATTGTCATATTTTGTCTGATCGATAAATCCCTTAAATTTATAGATTATATTTATTAAGTTCAAAATAAGTTTTACTAAAAAAAAATAAAAAAAATAAAACAGTTATGCAAGCTTGCAAATCTTGAATATATTTATTAATTGGATGAGTCTCTTGTGAGACCGTCTCACCGGATTTTTATTGCATTGCGTGAGATGGGTCAACCCACAACTCAGTCACCCACAATCCAAACCCTATAATTCATACGTTATTTGTGGGTGGTGGGACTCTGTCACACAGTAACTATCCGTGTGACCATCTCACATGAGTTTTTGTATTATAAACTTACGTACGGGCTCAGACTTTTAAGATAAGTCAAACTCAAGCTATTAAAAGCTTATCATGACTCAAATGGATTCAATCACACTCATAGCGTGTATTATTAAATTAAAATGTCGAATTGGTCAATAAATGCATTAAGAATATATATATGATCTGGCCTTCAAAAGAATCTATTTGTAAAGAATTGTTTTGTAAATATGACATTCACCAGACACACTTTTCAACAATTACTCTATAAACGGAATTAGATTATTTCATTACTAAGAGCGGACTTATTTTTTTGTCATACAGACCAAATCTGATGATATCAAAAAAGTTGGTTCTTTTAATTTAAAAAAAAAAACACGTGTTTTTTTTGTTTTTTGTTTTTTGCAAATTTACACTTTAGATTCTTACAAGCCGAAAGGATTCTGAGATGATCTTTGCTTTTGACTCCAAGCAAATCCAATTACTTTTTGACTACATTAAATTTGTTCGTATTTTTTTTATATAATCCTTTACATTAAATTACTTTTTGACTACATTTTAATTTTTTAATTAGCAATAGGTCATATTTCTCAATGTTGTTTTTTAATTTCTTATGTAGAAGTATTTTTATAATACCCGATTTGATTGTTTTTTTTTTTTTGTATAATCTTTTGAATGTGAAAGCGTTCAGTAGTTAAACATGTCTAATTCTTCCTAATTAACTACACTGTTCCTTGGTCTTTTGGATTTTAGTCAATCATAAGTAATAATTAGTCAAATTTGCAACTATATTAATAAATCGCTGTTCATTGTATGTGTGCCATTCTTCCACACGAGAAGTTTCCCGTGTGGTTTTTTTCACGTTTTTTATCCTTTTTTTTTTTTAATAATTTTCTCATATTTTTTGTATAGATTTGTTTGTTGTACGTAACTTGTGAGTCATTTTATATATGCCGACGCTTTTTAGGTACGTACAAGTACGCGGTGCATGTTTACTCTGGTTCTAATAATTATTACACGAATTATAATTAAATATTGATATTTATAGTCAGAGAATCTAGATTGGATCTTTGAATGTTTTACTTAATTCATGCAGTTGCCTACTTTCCGTTAACAATGAAATATTCTATTATTAATAATAATAATAATCAGAAGTCAAGTTAATAATAATAGTGGTATCTACATAATAACTTTATTACAAAATTATTAACTGTTATATTTATGAATGTTAGTAATAGAGGTTCTAAAAAAAAGTAGTAAAACTTATGTTGTTTAATGATAATGATATAAGTGTGTGCATGATCACTATCTAATTAGTTAGCTAGTATTGATTAATAGACATGGTTTTTAATATTTTATATATATAATTCTATAAAATTTATTATTATAAAATAGAAGAAATCTAATATATATCATTTATCAGAGTCTTGACATTGTCATTCAATATTTAATTTCTTAACATTATTTTTCTCCTAGTAGAACAAGGGGACCTTACTAGCTGGCCTAATTGTTTTGACATATATATGACTTCAATTCGATGGATGGAATATTGACAATAAAAAAGATCTGAATTAGCTAGATATAGTAATTGCTCGATATATATATATATATACATATAATTTTTCATGGTCTAATTGTTTATTATGTGTGTATATTCTTTTAATTACTATCTACTAATTAAAGTATTAAATTATAAAAAAAATTAGTATGTAACTTATCAAGTGTATAAATCTCTCCTATAGTAAAACGTACATTAATTCTTTTTCTTAATTCGAATTTAATTAATAGCATTATATTGACACCAAAATGAAAGTCGAAGTACACTTTTGATCGTGAGGCATTGAAAAGAAGAGTGATGATTTGAGTTTTTCTAATTAATTATTGGCAGACTTTAGAGATATGGGCTTATAAAGTACAATATATATCAAGAAGACTAAAAAATATATATTTCCTAAGAGGAATCTATAGGCTAAAAACTAACATACTTAATTTATATATAACCAACAAACGTTGTATATTCTTAGTTGTCATATTCTTAATATGTTATCATGAAATATTAGTCAAACTCAACTTGTTACATGAATATTCTCAATTAAAAAAAGAAAAGAAATAGAGCGATACAATTAGTAAAGTATGAGGTAAAATTATAAAGTTGCTTAATGTTGAAGGATAAGTGTGTGACTCAAAAACATTTGACCATTGAACATTCCTTTAATATGTATCCAACTCCAAAAGTCAACATTTTCTTCAATTTAAACGGCTATCTGTATCCATTCGCGACTGCATATATCTATCTCATTAATACTCATACTTAAACATTCTATTACCATATCATATCATATCATCCTCTATAAATAAATATGATTATACAATATCCAACAATTGTGTAACTAATTTAACTTCTAGCTCCTTCTAGAATGCCATGCCTTCTAAATAGTTATATGCATAAACTAAAACACATGGGGTTATGTACATTTTACTTTAGTTTAGTTGAACATATGTATATATATATCTACTCTATCCATTTCAATTTATATTGTCATTTTTTATTATCAAGAAAAAATAATGATGCTTTTACAATTTCGTTCATATCTTATGTCAATTAATGCGGGTAATATGTATGATCATTTTTTTACAGATAATTATAACCCATAAATGTTTTCTTAATTTTATAAAATAAGTATAAACCATGGATATTTTGAGATTGGTGGAGTTTATAATATAGTAATGATATGAAGATACCAAATAAAATAAAGGGAAACAAGAGATTTGATTGGATTGAGAATAAGGTGCTCTCCCACTAAAAAGTAGGAAACTTTGAACATGAAGTGTTATAGTGCTCTGTGACTGTTCATATATATAAAGTGAATGCTAACCCAATTTTTGGGCTTCAACTTCAAAGTGATGGGTCTTTAATTCGAATTAAAATCAAATTGAAAAACTTTAATATAGGAAAATTTCTTTTCTGGGCCCATTTTTTTAATGATGAAAAGGAATTTATTTTTCACTCGTCAACGCTTTTTTTTTCTTTTTTTTTTTCCCGCTGAGATGACCCCTTCCACCTTTTTTGTTGCCAAAAGAAAATTGAATATAAAAAGTAGTCACCAAGTATTTTAAATTTAAATAAATAAAAAAAAAGGGCAAACTGCATTTTCCCTTGTAAAGCACAATCATTAATTTAGGGATATACTCGTCATTTTATATAAGAGTGACACCTAAGCACATGGATTTCAGTTAAAAAGATGTGGATACAATAACCCCCTCAGATCACAAAGCATGAAATGCGACAATGATATGTTAATTTAGATGGCTAAATTTGTCATGTATATATCTATTTATCATGGTATAAAATAGTTTAAAGGATTCAATCAAGTGTTAGTCTTGGGTATTAGATCTTACCCTCCAGCAGTGCCGAAAATGAATGATACTAAATTATCTCAACTGTTATATTTGGTTAACTGTATTAAATCACTTTTTTTTCTTTTTCATTTTTTTATAATAATAAAAAATATTATGAAATATTTCTTTTAAATGCAAAAAAGTAAGTGGCGGAGATGAATAACATTTATTATATTAAAATAATAAAAAATTGTAGTATTTTTTTTGTATATTATTAGAAAGAAAACTTCACCTAGTCATTGAAGATAAATATGTTGACAACTGATATATCATTATTGATTTTTTTACAATCATTTATATAATTTAAAATTAATAATTATGTTACGTATACAACATAATAGACTCTCGTTGATAAGTGAACAGAACCCAGCTTTAATTCCACACCACTTCTTCTTCTTTCATCATTTTCTTTCCATAAATTCTCAAATTTAATTAAAACATTAATAAATTCTCCCGACTTATGCATTTAAATATAAAAGTCTCCCATTTGCTCTCCTGAGTTCACACGGGCACATTTTACAATTCCTCTGCCTTATCATCTCTATATAAGTTTACACAATTCCTCAACCTCCTCTCCATCTCAGTCTCAAGTACAACCACGAAACCAAACAGACCTTTAAATTAAAATGTCTAAAGCCACCACTTTTTTCATCGCAACCCTCCTCCTCTTCTCTCTATGCTCTGCTATTCGCACCGGCCCAACTCTTCTCGCCGACCTGGAAGCCAAAAACGAGGTCTGTCATTAGCAAAATATCTCTTTTCTGTATAGTTCTTGAAAACCCTGTTTGGATTAAGATTTTAACTTTTTTATTTTTTGTTTATTTAAATAGGTTAAGGCAGAAGGATCCGAGGTGGAAGATAGCTGCAATGGAATTAATGAAGATGAATGCTTGATGAGAAGGACTCTTGTTGCCCATACTGATTATATTTATACTCAGAATCATAAGCCATAAATAATTATTAGCAGAAAATATATTTGATTTGTTTTTCTGATTAAACATAATTTCGTGAGCTGTAAGCTCGTGGCATGTTTATTTCATGGAAGCTGTATTAGGACTTTATCAAAACATCCTAGTATTTTATTTCTTTTAAGTTTTTGAATTATCATCATATGTGAATCTAGAATTTAAAACACGGGTGCTATGTTGATTATTTTGATTGGTTCTAGCTTCTTCCTTGTAATTTTTGGTGTTATCTATTTTTGTGCTTGAAAACTTAGTTGCAGAGAAATTGAATGCAGAATAAGGGGTTCAATGAAATCAATGAGTTGACTGTTAGTTCTGGATTTCTCCAAGTGGTCCATTGCAGTAATGGTCTAGTCTTCGTATAATTTCTTGCTGTTATTTTTCAATCGCATATTTGAATGATTTTATTATTGAATATGAGTTTGTATAATTATAAAGTAATATAAGGTTGTGTTTGGTGGAGGAATTTGAAATCCATGACTCCAAAAGATTCATTAAAGGTATGTTTGGATCCGGATGTGTCCATCCAGATTTGGGATGAACAAAATCCCAACCCTGGTTTGTTATGGGATGTTGGAGGATTTGTAAATCCTTATCTATATCCTATTTTTTTACTAACTCTCGTTACAAAATATTTATTTTTTCTACAATTCCAAAAAAAAAAAACATCTAATTTTTCTAAAATTTCCAATGTGATGAAGACATCTTCTATAATTCTAATCTATATAATCCCAAAATAAATACACAACTTTCAAAATCCATCTTCTTACAAAATCTACTCAAATCCCAAATCTGAACTTGTAAAATCCACCTCCGTCCCAGTCCAAACACGCTATAGGGGTGTTTGAATATTTGTAAATTTGAATTGAAATCCAATCATTTTAAATCTTGAATTTTAAATTTTTTTATCCAAGCACAACCTAAGAGATCGGAATATAATCTTATACTATATTGTGGTTCAAATATCTCCAACTTTCTGGTCAGTGTTCAATTATTGGTATGCATGGTACGTGGATATTGATTCTTTCAGTCTTCGATGCGTCAAATAACATGGGAAGATTAAAATTAATTTTTGTATTATGAATCAATTAATCAAGATTAATTAAAATTAAAAAATATACATCAAAAAGAGATGCTTCATGATCAAAGTTCTAGGACTGAAAATAGAGAATTCGAAATACTAATGATGATTTTATTTTTCTTTCTCTGAAACCACTTATTGATGATTAAGGGCATTTTTGTTGGTGAAAATATAGCATGATCGCATTGATTACAAGCATAAAATTTTGCCTTATCTTTGGTGACGTGACGAATCAGGAGCCAATGAAATAAAATAAAAAATTATATGTATAGATATATTACTTTGTGTTTGGCTAAATTTATTTTATAGATATATTACATTTTATAACATGTTTTTAGATCTTATAAGATCTATTATCTTATTTAAGTAAATAAATTGATGGAGCTTATAAGATATTAATGATAATAATTAGTTAGGTAATTAAATTTGAAGTAGTTTGATCTCATTTTAAAAATAAGTCTGATCTCCTTATAAATTCATAACATCAAATATTACTTTAAATATATAAACTTAACCATCAATTAGATGTTGGTGAATTAAGTTGAGAAAAGGAGACAAATAAATTCACAGGTAGATTTTGATGAGGGTAGTTGAGAGTTGAGGTTTCATTAATATTTGTTGTGATAAATAGATGTATGTATTAATACCTTTCGCCTTGTCAACACCTATTGCCATTCCTGCATTTTCGGCCACATCAATTTTTTCACCTTAATATATATATATATATTAGTTTTGATCGACATGCATCTTGAGAATGTTCACTCTGCCTACTTTTTTGATAAAAATGAAAAAATGATTCATATGAATGAAAAACCATACACGCAAAAAAGAAAAAAAAAAAAAAGATAAATATTAAAAACGTAGGTTACTTATTTTAGGGGTGCGTGTGTATGTGTGTATATATGTACATACATGATTAGTCTCATATTTGATATGTTTTATCATTTGATGTACATTCAAAATAAGATATTGGCTTTTCCGCAATTTAAGAAAAAAATGGATATATGTGTCTATAGAATAATTATAATGTATATAACTAATTGAACTTCATACAACGTTATTGGAATTATAAGTGTTATAAAATAACTAATTAAGAATACTATTACAAACATTTGAACATTTTTATACAAAATTGATCACTATGATGTGCACAGTTTGATACATGTGTCAAACTAAATAAATTAAATTTATTATTGTGAGGTAATTCTATCCATGAAGTTCTTACATATCTTAATTAACTACCACCACTTTATAGTATAATTTTTTTTAACCAATTTCATCAAAGTGGGGATTAGACAAATCCTCAATCTGTATATAACTTATATCAATAGAAATTTACAAATGAATGTTCAAGGTATTTATAAAGAAACAACCTATTACAAACAACCAACCAAAAAAAAAAAAGCATTACAAACATAAGAGAACTCAACCCCAAACAACAAATTAAAATTTCAAATAAGGAAGCCCAAAATTATTAACAATAATAACTTTTATTAAGGCTTTTACACGCATTTAACGACTGAAAAAACAATACTGATTCAAATTAATTTAAATGATCATCAGTTTTGTTTCCTTCTCTACAGGTGAGTTATATGTAAATTGATTCTCCTCTAATTTTCACAAATTTGACAAGCATTTTTTGTGTTTCCAGACTCCCCAATGATACACCACCATTTTATTAAAAAAGAATTTAACTCCTAGCTTCAAGCACACTGAATATGTTAGTGTCTATGCATGAATAATGGCAACTTTAGTCTACAATTGACAATTATTTAATTACTTCCTGCATAAAATTCAAGCACATCAGATTAAGTAGAATCTCAATTTCCACATGAATGATTGAAACTTTAAGAAAAGTTAGACCAAACTACAAGATAAGTGAATATCTTTCAACTCGTGACAATGTCAACATCATCAATGTGATTCACAATCCCTCAATATATATACATACACATACACACCTCCAAAAAGAAAAAGGAAATAAAGCACAATTCAGGATCACATGTGATTTTTTTTTTTATATATAATTTTGTGGAGAATCCATAATCTATAAAATAAAAATTAATTTATAAAAATGAGTTTGAATTGTTGACAGTGAAATTCGTAATTTATAAAATAAAAATTAATTTATAAAAATGAGTTTGAATGGTTGATAATGAAATTAATTTCGTGTAAAATTTTGTGATGAAATTATATATAAAATTAGATAATGATAAAAAATAATAATAATTGGGAATGGTCAATGGAGACAAAGAGCAGACCTCGTAGGGAAAAGTCTTCCACCTACCAAATCTATTTTAAGGTGGTGTTGTAACTTAATTATACTAAATTGTTAAATAAAATTCATTGTATTGGTGGAGTTGAAATGGGTCAAAACACGTATCATATTTTCTTCAATTCTGTTTTATTTGTCGTTTCGTGCTCTATGGTATACTTAGGACTTTGTGAATAGACGTGTTTGTTAATTTGTCACCGAATCATTGTCATCATGCTTTGAATTTTCGGACAATTTATGGATTCATGTTTTATTTTATTTCATATTTAGGAATGTTTCTGCACAAGACTTTATGAACTTAAATTACTCATTCAAATTTAAAAGGGTTGTTGACGTCATAATTATTTTCCCACACAAATTATAAATTTCTATAACTATCTGCCGGCCAGTCCATCTGTTCGTCAATAAAAATACAAATATACTACAAAACGTAAGCAACAACGAAGGTTCCTAATTCCTGTATGTTCTCTTTGCTTTTCTAATCAGATTAGTGATAAAATTATTAAATAATTATATTTGTAATAACACCACACAATTGATGATATAAGAATTGGAAATATAATTTATTAATAGTTTATGTTATAGACTGCACGTTTTATATTCGTGCACTTATAAAATTTTAATTTATTTGGCATCCGATATCTGCATAAGATAATAATCATAATTTTGCTGTTTCAAAATATATATGTCAAGTTGTTTCACAAAAATTAAGAAAACATTTCATAGGTATAATTATATTTATAAAATAGCTATATTACCTAACATTTAATATGTATAGTTTATGTATAAAATTAAATAAACGTCTTATGTAAAAAACAAGATAGGATGAAGTTAGAAAATATCATTACCTCTTCTTAGTTTTTAGTAATAAATAAAAGACATAAATGAAACAAAATTTATTTTCTTAAGTAACAATTATTTTGAATAAATCATATAAAAAAGCTTAACTCATCATACAAAACTTTGAGACTACTTTCAGTGATTTCGATATGATTTGTTGAGCTTAAAAACACGAAAATAGTGCAACTCTTATAAGATTTATGAAAAAGAGTTTGCTATTTGCTATAAATGGACCTAAAGTAAATTTATTAAAAGGGATCTAGCTTGGCCTTTTTCATTTTCTAGTGTGAATAATTCAACAATAGGGCCCAATAACTTGTTATTATGAGGCCCAAAACACCTCAGCCCACCACCAAAAACGGGTTAAGAAGAAAAGAAAAATTCTGAAATAGCTGCAGTTGAGAAGAAGAAGCAAGTATAAGGTATAAACATCAAAATCAAAATCAAATTTTCAGTGCTGCCACAAGGTTCTCAGTTTTGCAAATCGATCAAAGCCTAAGAAATGTTTAGTCGAAGAAGATTTCTGTCACTGCCTCTGGTCATTGGAGCTGTTGTGTAAGCCTCTCTCTCTCTCTCTCTCTCTCTCTGCAATTCAATGTTGTTGTACACCTCATCATATGCTGAAGTAGTTGATTTTATATTTCGATTGCTTTTCTGTTTGGCTTCATTCTAGTTTGAGGTTGACACAAATGGAGGTAGGTTAAGTTTGTTACTTTCCCTCGCCCCTATGTTATGCGAATCATACACGAGTTGCTGGGTTTTGAAACTATGGAGTTCGTCGATAATATCCTCTTTTTTGATTTACATTTAAAAAGGATGTATTTTAAATTCACACAAATTAGGGTGCTTTCAAAAGCCACATGAATTAGTTCAAAATGAAATGAATGTGATGAATTTTGAATCTTTGTCAATTCAAACATAACAAATGGATTTGCCAATATGAATTTCAAGTTCTTTGTGAAGTCCTTCAATCCCTCACAACCTTGAATTGTAATCTCATTCGAAAATTTTCCAATACACGATCATAGAGCCCAACAAATTTAAGTGCACATTGGTGGACACAGCATAAAGGAAAATGAGATCTAGGGTTTCTGTTGTGAAATTTCGTAGCCGAAGCTAGAAGCAGATATATCATGTTGAAGGCCTAATATCAGTGTTTGAAATATTGCTTTAGTTATTATTATGTTGCGTCCATCATTTGTAAATATGTAAGATTTCACATATTAACCCTATTTCTGACTTGTTATCTGGTTGTTTTCATAGCAATTTGCTAGAGTTTATCATGTTATGTTTGCATAAAATTTCCTTAAATTGCAGTTACAATGTTTTGATCAACCTACGAGACATCCATGGTTTTGAAGAACTATAGAAATTTGATGATGCCAAGGCTTGTATTGCCTATAAGTATTCGATATTCTCCCAAATTTTCTGTTCTTGTATGCTTATAATCGTTGTCAATGAGCAATTCTAGGATTCCAGCTCACATTACACCCTGCATATTCTGAGTAGAGTTTTGCAAGAAAGCGAACACAAATGCCACAAGGAATGTCTTTTTTCCATATGCTTCTTTCTTTATTTGTAACTATGTCTTTGTTGGCTATGAAACAGGAACTAGTTTGTTAAAGCTTGTAGATGTTTGGATATGTCATTATAAGATAGTGCAAAAATCTGGGGAGATGTTCGAGAGTTCATTGTTGATTTTAGAAATATATTACCTGTTTTTCTTACAAGTTTGTATAGAGATAGTCATTACACCATCCTGTTACTGGGAGATTTCCTCAGGTTTATTGCTTGTTGATGAAAGACTTTCATTCGGTTAGAAGCGTGATCTTGTTGCATTTTGCAGGATAGGAGTGGTGTCTGGAAAATCCATATTTGGGCCCCCTCTTGATGAGTACTGGAAAAAAAAGCTTGAACAAGAAGCAGCTGCGAAAGAGAATGATGCTAGCTCTGCTTAAATGGTTCTAAACTTCTTAGGAGATAAGAAAAGGCTACGACAAAAAGAATTGTTATTTTTAATACTCAGCCTTGCTATCCCCTCCATTTCAGGTGCCTGTCATACTGCACTGAAAAGCATAATCTCTATATTTTGTTTCATCCAAAGAAAACCTTGGTCTTTATGGTTTTCATTCTTGGAGTTGAACAAATTCATTACAGGGAATGTTTATTATTTGTTCAGAGCTAATGCTGGAATTAAACATTCATCAAGTGTATATACTGGTTTCCAAATTATTCAAGTGAATGCAGTCAATTGGAATGTTATTCGACAGGTATACGTTGAACCACTTTTTACAATCAATTGAAACACTGTACATTGTATCAATACTGATGAAAATGTCATCACCATATCTGATCAAATTTTGATTTCTACATGAAATTCAAAGCCCTAATCTGAATATAAACATAGTTGCGTTTATCTGATGGGGACTCGAACTTGATACTGTTTCAAGGCGTGTTCAGACGAACATAGGATGACTATCAATAGGTGCCAAAATCCAAGGGCTATTAAGTATGTTCAAACACAGAGTGAGACACAGAGTTGTAACTGCAGAGGATTTACCACTCGCATATCTGATCGTTTCAGACCCCCTATCGACCATTTTCTGATGAACAACATCCACACTTGGCTTCATACATTCCAACAGCTTCTCAAGAACAAATTCCAGAAAAGATCGGACTGTCTTGAACGCGACAATCCCTGTCATATCAACGACGAATTTCCTATTGCTTGGCACTGCCAATGTAGAACACATCTTTCTCATCAATCCACGCTCACAACTCTTCTCCACTGCTGTCTTCCCTTGTGACATCAATGGACTTAACTTCTTCGAGTAAGTAGAACCCGTCTTTGAATTCATAGTCCAGACATTATAGGATGTTTGGATACAGGTTTCCACTGCACCATTACTGAGAGATGCTAAAGTGTCTCTCACTCTAGCTTCGTGCTTAGGATTGGTCAAGCCATGGAAGAATTCATCCAAGGCATTGATGTTCATCGTTTTGTCAAGATAAACAGTCAGAGCTGTGCTCACAAAGACTTGAATAAATTCTCCGATCATCTCTCTGCACTTATCATCACAAGCAACCTCAACCAATCTCAGAACAGATTGATCAGATTGCTGCCATTCTGTGCATAAAGCCATGACCATGTTTCTAGCAAAACTTCCGACAACAACGGAAGCAAAACCCGAACCTGCATCGGAAAACAGCTTACTGAAAACCCTGTCGGAGAAACCACTGTCACCGTTTATCGACTCATGTTGGTAGCCATGCAGGATTCCAACAGCCAAAGCCCGAGCAATGGTGGTCAATGAGTCGGAAAATTCATGGGATTTAGCGATTTTAGAAAGCTGTTTGAAGCTTTGAGGAATTTGATCAGAATCTGATCGGAGAAATTGTTTCATATCTTTGGAAAGAATCCCAATTGCATCAGCTGAATCAGAGACCGTTTCGGCCACAGAGACAAATGCTGTGAAAAGCTTGGAAAAGCGTTGTCTTTTGTTAACAACACAAGGCAAGGTGTAAACCCTGTATGCAGTGTAACATGTGAACCCCAATGCTCCTAACACAATACCCCACTTTCTCTTCTTCTTTCCATACTCCAACACTTGTAAATCCATGACGTGATGCTAATTCATAATATAATCTTCAAAAATATAATTCACTCTGTTCATGAATAGATGCTGAATACGCAACAATGGGTGTAGAGAGAGAGAGAGAGAGAGAGGAAGTTGAGTTGAAGGCAATCCAGTTGAAATCTTGAAGATTGATAGATAAGATGAACTGAAATGATGAAAATTGAAGTGTGGAAATTGAATAGATAAGTTGTATGATAGTTGTGATAGGGATGAAAATTGTGGAATTAATAATATGATGGACCATTGAATGCCTCTTTCGAAACTTCTTGAATTGACAGGTCATACCTTTGAATTCAACTTTTCTCCCTTCGTAATTGCAACTTATTTTCTATTTTATAATATTGTATTTTATATTAATAAATATTTATATCATATGACATTTATGAGATGAAATATGTGATTAAAACATGGTTGATGGTACATTAATCAAGAATTGATATAATTACAAACATGAGGAGAATGTTGAAAAATTAATCCAACAATTCCATGAATTGCTAATTCATCTGATTAGCAATCTACCTCCTTCGACAACTATAATCTAACATGAATTGCTTCGACAATGTTTCGACTACTATTCGAAATTTAAGAGTGACATTCAAAATATCAAACCCTATTTTTTAATAAGAGATCAATCTTCACGAACTCACAGTTTACCTCTATAAAATATAATAAATTCAATATCACTCACTTTTCAAATATGATTTGATATACCTAATTTATACATCATTATTTATTTTTATTTATTATTTAAAAAGCATAACTAAATATAAATGTAATAACACTCACTTTTCAAACATCATACTCACAATAAAAAATACACAATCTTACTTTTACAATCATATGTACTAAGAGCAAGCCCAACAACTCGCTAGAATGGAGCTGGATGCCACTTTTATCCCCTCAACAAGGCGCCTCTCTCGGCGCTACTGTGGAGTTATCAACAGTGTAGTGCTACATGTGGCACCAAATTGTTTATGCGCTACTTTCCCTTTTTTTTTTCTGATTTTTTTTAGTTTAACTAAATATTTAATTTGTAATGATAATTTTGTAATTTTGTTGACTAGCTTTTGTATAATAAAAATTTGAGATAACGTTAATTTTTCGATGATAGGTAGTATAAAAAAAGTTTAAATTAACACGGGTGATAACTATTTGAACAACGTAGATGATAATAACATTCACAACATTTAAAATTAATAATACAATAAAAATAATAAACAATTACAACAAATTACTAAATAAATTAAATTACATGTAAGTAAAAGATAAAATTATTAAAAATTGATTAAAATACACGAAAATAAAACATAAAATTATTGAAAATTGATTAAAATATATGAAAATAAAAGATAAAATTACTAAAAATAACAATAAAAACTAATAATGGAGAGATCAGATCCAAATCCTCCAAAATTTGGAAATTGTCTAAACATATCAAACATATTAGTTATTGTTTATTTTTATTTTTTTCATTTTACATTAAGTTTCATTTAATTAGTCTTATGATTTTTTATTTATTACATTTAAAATATAAGGAATAAAAACCATATTAAATAATGTTTAGTTTGTAAATATGTTAATCAATTATAACAAGAGTTTTAAAATATGATTAAATAAATTAATGATTAGAAATATTATAGAATATTCATTTTGTATGTAAAATGTAGTGCAAACTGCTGAAGATGAAATACTATTTTTGCACTACTTTAGTGCAGATTTTGGACAAAATAGTGCAAATTGTTGTGGATGATCTAATAATGACAAATCAATGTATCCAATCATTGCCAATTTGAACAGCTAACTTGTAATAACTTTTTTTCTTTTTCAGTATAAGAGGAAAATAAATTAAAAGGAACAAAAAATATAGTGTAAAAGGTAAATGAAAACGAAAATTAGTGAAACAGTAATTAATGATTTCTTAAAAAAAAAAAAAGAGATGAATGATAAAAAAAAGGAAAAAGAAAATTGTCTCAAATTCAGAGATAGTTCGTTCATCTTTTATTTTTTTGACAGTCTCAAAATAACAGTCAACTTTCCTTGTACAGATGTGTACTAATTTTGTTTCCTAATGTACCCTTTAATGTTCATTAGTATATGACTTCATTTGTTTTAATTTATTGTTTAAAATTGTTTCTGCATATTAAGGAATCAATTAATAGCTACAATTGTGTGTGTACGTAAATGACCACAATATCTTTTTTGAAGTATTACAAGATCGGGATTAAACTCAAGATATGTATATTTAAAATAAATCAAGACATCACAACAAACAAGACAACAACAAAATTGGAAGGAAAAATAATAATTTTATTTTAATAAATAAAAGCAACACATAAATTGAGACAAATTCTATTTTATAAAACAACAAGATTTTGAAATGGAGGGAAATATCATATTTCAATTAATAACAGTAATTAAGAGTGTAATGGAAATTTCTAGGTACAGTAAATAAATTTCTAAATCATTGTACAAAATAAAAGTTAGACTATTTTTACATGATAAAGGAAGTAATGTGCAAAATGAAATTAAGTAAAATAAAAATAAATGACCACAAACTAATAAGAATAATAATAATAACGACTAAAAAGAAGTGCAAAATAAGGTGAGTAAGATTATCAATATGCCATTAGTAAAACATTCTAATTAGCGTCTTCAATGAGATTGAAATATGGAAATGAACTTCAAAATAATTCATAATATTTTTCTCACGCTACCACTTCACATACGAAATTATTATCTCACACATAGATCTAATCCATCATCAACATATATAATTTGCATCCCACATAACATAGATCTTCTTCCCAATTTTCATCACACCATGAAAATTTGATTATTATCAAAAGTCATTTGTTAAAAATTACAAAATATGAATTGATTAACAAATATGATCAATCATCGATCAATCCTCAATAAATCCTTAAGATCAATTAGCCCACAATTAAAGAAAAGAACGAAAATTATTTAATTAGTCAATTCTCAAGAAAAATCCTAATCAACGTTTAAAAAATCCTCAAAATAAATAATAAAAATTGAAAGAGTAAGTCTCCTGTGTCCCGATCCGTGTCCCCAGCCCATCCCGTGGGCCCCACATTAATTTTTAATTTTTTTTTCGCTCAGTTTTTTTGTTCATGTATACAAAAAAGGTATTACATGTATACTTTCAAGGTATCAATGAGATATTTTGAAGGTATCACACCTATTTCAAATGAAGGTGCGCGCGGCTTGTGAGGGATGGGCGCATGAGCGCACGCAGGTATCCATGGCGTGGGCGCATGCTATCCACAAGGATACCTTCAAGATATCCATTGAATATCTTTCAGGTATCACATCTATAACTTGATGGTATCCATGAAATACCTTTTTTCAAAGGTCACATGTATCCACATGTATATGGGCGCACGGTTTGTTAGGTGCGCGCGGCGTGGGTGTAGAGCGTGAAGTGCGCGCGCAGCGTGGGTGCATGGGCGCGCGGTGCGCGTGCGGCATGTGGAAGTACGCACAGGTATTGAAGATATCCATGTGATACCTTGAAGGTATACCTGTGGATATCTTGACCATAGATACCTTGAAGGTGCGCGCGACAGGGGATACCTTGAAGGTGCGCGCGTTCAAGGCGCATGGGGTGCACGTGCGCGCGTGGGGAGTGCGTGGACCCGTTTTCTGAACCAACCGGGTCGGATCAGGTTGGGGACACGGATCTAAGATCCGTGCCTTGAGGCACAAAGTTTTGGCGAAATTGAAATATGAATTAAGTAACAAGAGAATAAATTCTCAACAAATTCTTAAAATCGACAAATTATATCCTCAAACTCAATCAACCTCAACAAATCATATCCTCCAACTCAATAATCAATTTTCAAGAACTCTCAAATCAATCCTCAAAATCCCCAAGTCTCTTTAATTACTTATATTTTTCCTCCAACTCAATCATCAATTTTCAAGAACTCTCCAATCAATCCTCAAAATCCCCAAGTCTCTTTAATTACTTGTATTTTGTGTCTTCAAATATAATGGATCTACACGTGAATTTTTTTTAAAACAAATCAGTACCATAATTTTTTTAATGTAAAAACTTTTAGAAAAGATAAGAAAATATTATACCAATATAAGGATGTGGTATAATTTCTCCTGTCATGTCCATTAATGTCACAACCACGACAAACTCTTGCTTTTGAATTTTTTTTTTCCTTTGATGATTTATACAAGAAAGTATGTGAAGATAAAAAATTATTTTTTCCTTTGATGATTTATACACGAAAGTATGTGAAGATATTGATGAGGGGTTATGTTTATGTGTGAGATGAGAATTCCGTATGTGAAGTGGTAGAGTGAAAACAAAATATTATGTGTATAATAATATAAAATATTAAAAATTACATTGATTATGATTTAGAAAATTATGTGTATAATAATATAAAATATTAAAAAGTACATTGATTATGAGAATTGGGAAGAAGATCTATGTTGATATGTGAGATGCAAATTATATATGTTGATGATGGGTTAGGTCTGTATGTGAGATGAAAATTTTGTATGTGAAGTGGTAGCGTGAGAAAAAAAAAATGAAATATTAAAAATTAAAAAAAAAAAAAATCTTAAAGAAGTGACGGTGCGCATTCTTCAGGTGCGTGTCTGATCAATTTTATATATATATATATATATATATTCCTTTAAAAACAAAATAATAAAAGCTTTATCAATAAATTAGCGTCCAAATAATAGTAATAGCAAATTAAATTTTTTAGACCGGTGTTTTTCGTTAAATAGAAATAATTAATAAATTAAATAAGACAAGTGGTAAAATAATTAATAAAAATAGTAGAACAATGTGCGGAGGATATTAGTCGCTAAAAAGCTGCAACCCATAATTATTGCGAGCCATTAAAATATTAATTATATTACTCAAAAAACAGCGACGTGTGAGCCGCCGCAAGTTCGAGCCGCCGCAATTGTAATTAGCAGATCCATGCGCCACGTCATCCACCGCTCTCTATGTGGCACCTTCCAGCTGTGCGTTGACTATTCAACTCCCTATTTAAAACCAAATCATTCCACGTATAATCTCATATATACGTATACTACTAGTACCCATACGTACAAACAACTGATTCTCTCTCTCTCTCTCTCTCTCTCTCCCCCCCCCCCCTAAAAACACACACACACACACAGACTTATAAGCCGGAAAACTTGTAGGTTATTAGTTCCAAATTTCCACCCAGATAGAAGCTAAGTTTTCTCCATAGGTAAATTCATGGCTATTTACATTTCTTCATCACTGAATACTTTCTCTTTAATGTACGGAATCTCGGGTCAATATTTCGACAATGCTTATCCCTCCCATATTAATTATCTTTTGCCAACCTGGTTTTTATCTTATATTTCTTGCAACCAATTCTTTTACGTTTTCTTGGCGATTTGATTCTGATGTCACCACCGTTTTGATTTCTTGAGTTTAAAGAATTTTGCCAGCACTCTTTCGTAAATCTGGGATTCTATCTTTTTTCCGGATAAACCCAAATCTTGGTTTTCGGAATATTCAATTGGAAAATTCAAGAGGGTTTTCTTCACATTCACGAAACCTAAACTCCATCCATGATTTTAGAAGTGTACGAGGAGATGTTTCTCTTGCTTTCTTCAATAACAGACGTGATAAACATGGACTTCACCGTTTTCTCTTATCTTCCTATATACATATATACTTACACACATGTGTATGTATATATTGCATTTCAATTTAGAATTTTCCACGCGTCATATTTCTTTATTTATACCACGTTGTGCTGATCAAACATCTACGAGTTCGTTGCTTTGGGACATATGATTGTTATTCTTCTTGAAATTAATTAATTTAATTTGTGCAGTTTGAAGTGTATAAGAAGATGGATATTACATACAGGCCTTACATCGATCCAGAATTTGAAGTACTTATCGAAAGAATCCATCCTCCTAGGTTTGTTTGTAGCTCTAACGAATGAGTTCTTGGTATATTTGAACTGAACTAATATAATTGAAGTTAATATTGTTACATTTTTGGGGTTTTCAGGGTTTGTATTGACAATGACACCTATCCAGATTGCACTCTCGTGAAGGTAATTAATATATATGTGGTAGATTCAACTTGAGCATCATAAATTTTGTCTTCATGCATCTTTTACTAATTCCTTTTTAATAATATTAGTGATTAGTGATTTTGTATTTATATATCTAATTACTCGTTCATGTATAGAAAGAATAGGCTAATCCTCTCCATTAGATTCTACTTGGAGGTGCAAATAAGCTTTATATATACACAACATTAATATGTTGTTTATTTTCTGAAAAAATTTAAATTCTTTGAATTAATGTATGCAAAGGTATATGAAAAGCCAGCTAGTATTTTTATGGGGGGACCAATTTCAGTAGTGAAATCAACTTCTCTTGCATAAGGAACAAAGTTTGTAGTTCCAATGTAGAGATAGTGAACCAGTGTTTAAGGTGATTGGAAGTGAGAAAATGACATGATCTTAACCATGAAAGAAACATTTACATTTTGTAATTACTTAAACATGTTTCATTTGTTTGTCACAGATTGATAGTGCTAATAAGCATGGAATGCTACTTGAGATGGTCCAAGTTCTTACTGATCTTGACCTCGTCATTTCCAAATCTTACATCTCCTCTGATGGTGGTTGGTTGATGGATGGTGAGTTTCATTAATTTATTCATTTATGTACACATTTCATAACAAATCAAGATTACTATTCGATTCGCAAACAAGAAAATTAATCCTCTGATTCATATCCAAGTCAGCACCATCACTTATTTATTTGTATTCATGTGGGGTTGTTTTGTTTTGATTGTCTGGTTTCCAGTCTTCCACGTGACGGACCAGCATCGCAACAAACTCACTGACAATAGCCTCATTGATTACATCCAAGAGGTTGGTCTCTTTTTTTCATTGGATTTTAATTGTATATTTTTTGGCTATCATTTGATTTGGTGATCAAGAATGATGATTTTATAGGCCATTTGTGTAAGTAGGAATGCTACTACACCAAGTACTAGTAAAGTAGCAAGGTCATTGAGGCATTTGTCGAAAGAACACGTGGCACTTGAGATGACGGGGATGGATAGGCCCGGCCTAATGTCCGAGATGTCAGCCGTGCTTGCTGAGATGGGCTGCCACGTGGCATCTGCCGTGGCATGGACCCACAGAGGCCGGGCCGCCTCCATATTCTACGTTGAAGATAGTGCTAAAGGTGGGGCGAAAATGGACCCGAGTAAAGTGGCCCAAGTTCATGCTCAGCTTGAAAATGTGGTTGAGGCCCATCACCAGAAGGATGAAAGGCGTAGCGTGAGGGTGGCGGGCCCGGTCCCCGGTCAGACCCACATGGAGAGGCGGCTCCACCAGCTGATGGCGGCAGATGGGGACTACGAGGAATGCTGTTGTAGTTGTGGTGGTGGTAATGGTTGTGATGATGACTTGAATTTGAATAGGGGATGTGACAGAGTAGAGAAGAAGAGATGCAATGGGACACATGTCAAGATTGAGAAGTGCAAGGAAAACGGCTACTCGATTATTACGGTGAGGAGTCGAGATAGGACGAAGTTGTTGTTCGACACGGTGTGTGCTTTGACAGACCTGCAGTATGAAGTTCATCATGCTGCCATTGGATCTCAGGGGACTACTGCATTCCAAGTAATATATATGATATAAACTCATTTTCAATCTCAGATTATTTCAATTGAGAGTTTTCTTTGATGTCTAAATCTTGATTTCTCATAGGAGTATTATGTAAAGCACAAGGATGGATACATTTTGGATTCTGAAACAGGGAAAAGAAGGGTTATTAAATGTTTGATTGCTGCAACAGAAAGAAGAGCTTCTCATGTATGTGTTTACTCAAAAGAGTTAACTTTTCAAACTCGTTTAAATTAGTGGTTTCATTGCTTTTAATATTTTGTGTAGGGGTTGAGACTAGATATATGTATTAGAGACCGAATGGGGCTGCTATCGGATGTCACGCGAGTTCTTCGAGAAAACGGGCTAACAATAAGCAGGGTGGACATTGGAATTTGTGGAGAAAATGCCGTTGGGACATTTTATGTGAAGGATACGACAGGGCAAAAAGTGAGTCGAGAAACGATTGAGATGGTGAGGCAAGACATCAGAGGCGATATTGTTGTGGAATATATATCTTCGGGTATGCCTCCCGAAGGTATGCCTTTGAGGATAAGTGGCGGTGAAGAGGAAAACCGGCCTAGGTTTTCGCTCGGAAACTTGCTTTGGACGCATCTAGAGCGACTTTCGGGTAATTTTCGACCTATAAAATCTTGAAAATCTTGCAATCATCTTTTGCAAAAGGGTATATGTTCCTTTGGGAAATGGTAGTTGTTAGCATCTTCTTATTCTAGTTCATCCATTGTAAATAATTTGACATCTTGTAACTCTACTAGCTAGGTGCATTGAAAAAGATCATCAGTTTCATTTTGTGTTTCATGACATTCTGTCTACTAACATGTGTATATTTTATAACAAAAATATTGCACTTGAGTATAATAAAATGTGAATTGAATAATGCATGCAAAATGATGTATATAGGCCTTTTTATTTCTCTTAATTGATCTTTCCACACGGGGAACATGAATAGATTAAATTTAAGAGTTTATCACGTCTGACAATTCCGGTCATTAACTTTTCGAACTGACAAATTTATTCTTTAATTTTTAAAAATTCAAAAAGTTAGGTCAATTTCAACTCGAAAGGTCAAATTGGGCTCAAATCGCTAATTTCGGGCTATTCAGCCTAATTTAATGATTTTATTAAATAACCGTAAAAGTAATACAAGAGTATTAAAAAATTAAAAAAAAATAGATTAAAAGTTTAAGGATAAAATTGTCAGCCCGAAATCAACAAATTGGGTTGAATAACCCAAAATTAAGCCTTGATTTCCTAATTTGAGCCCAATTTGACATTACAGGTTAAAATTGGCCTAAATTTCCAAAATCAACAAATTGGGTTGAATAACCCAAAATTAAGCTTTGATTTCCTAATTTGAGCCCAAATTGACTTTACAGGTTGAAATTGGCCTAAATTTCCGAAATCAACAAATTGAATAACCCAAAATTAAGCCTTGATTTCCTAATTTGAGCCCAAATTGACTTTACAGGTTGAAATTGACATAAATTTTCAAAGGGTAATTCTATTTATATTCATATTATTTCTCTCCACAACCATTATATATATAAATTCTCTATTTTGATCTTTTAAGTTAACTTTGATTTTTTTTCTTTTTTACTGCCACCCAAATCTAATTTTTTAAAAGTATTAAAAATTATCTCTTCACTCATTTAATTCCTCAACATTTTTTTAATATCCCAAAATATTTAACTTAAATAATTAATATTATAAGATATCTCCTTAAAAATATTTGGAAAATTGTTTCAACATTGAACTTGTTTTTTCTTTTTTACAGCCATCAAAACCTAACTTTTTAAAATTATTAAATATTATACCTTCTCTCATTTAATTCCTCAATATTTTATTAATATCTCGAAATATTTTACTTAAATAATTAACATTATAACAAATCTCCTTAAAAAAATCAAGAAAATTATTTTCACATTGAAGTTTTTCTTTTTCTTTTTTACAGTCACCCAAATCTAATTTCTTTTTATTATTAAAAATTATCTCTTCACTCATATCATTTCTCAACGTTTTTTTAATATCTCGAAATATTTCACTAAAATAATTAACACTATAAGATACATCGTTAAAAAAATCAAAAATATTATTTCCACATTGAGGAACATAGGACAATACTTAAATTTTTTTATATTGATACAATACAAATTAATCAAAGTACCAAATGTAGAAAAAGACAGTATCGTGGTTGTAGAGGGATATAATATTTTGGAAAAAAATTAAATCTATAAATAATTACTTCAAATAAAAATGTATGGATATTGATAAAAAAAAATTATACATTTAAATCTAAATATTGCATAGTTTATGGGAAAATTGAGACTGAAATGAATGGTGTTTTGGTTTGGAATAAAAGAAGGTAGTTCATGGGAAAATGAAGACTGAAATGAATTGTGTTTTGATTTGGAGAAAAAGAAGGTAGACGGTTGAGATGATGACAAGATGGTGGATCAGTTGTGAAAAAAATAAAAATCTTAAGGATAAAATAGAGAAATTAAATGAATTGTGGTTGTAAAGAGAAATATTGGTGGCTGTGAATAGAATCACCAATTTTCAAATTTTCAAAATTAAAAGATAAAATTGTCATTTTGAAAAGTTAATGGTTGGAATTGTGACGCCTAGGATAAAACGACGCATAATTGGCTAATTAAATAATTTAATCTTTAATTGTTTGATTTAATTACGTGCGTTTCAGAAAAAAAAAACAAAATAATGTACGATTTATCTAATCGAATGAATGATTAAAATTGTCGAAAGCATAATTGAATTGAAAACATATATTATAATTTAATAGAAGATTTCATAGACGAAAAAGCAAAAGAAACAGAAAGATGGATCGTTAAAAGGGCAACCCGTTTAGGCCTAAGGCACAAAACAAAGGATGAGATGACAAATATATACACAAGGGTTCAAAGAAATTACCACACTTTACAAAAAAACTTACCAAGGGTAAAATCCTTTCTCTCTCTCTAGCTTTTCGACCGGTTGACCAGAGTGTCGTCGTGCCGCTGGTGCCGCCCACCCATCCTCCGTTCCACTCGATTTTACACAGAATCGAAGCTCTCGCCAAGCCCATCACGGATCCAGGCTTGGATCACCGAGCCATCATCGTCTCCGCTGGAAATCGGTCGACAAAGATGCGGCAAAACCTCTTCTCTCTCTTCTCTCTCCCTCATTTCTTCCTCTCTTTCTCCTCGTTTCTCTCTCTATCTCTCGCTGGAGTCCTCTCTTTCTCTCCCCTCCATCGCCGCCATGGTCGTGTGTGTGTGGTGTGGTGGTCGGAGGTGGCGCTCAGCAGCGCCGCCGTGTAGTGTTTGTGTGTGCACAGTGTGTGTGTGTTCGAGTGCGGATGTGTGCGTGTGTGATGGGCGGCGCCGCAACGCCGTCGTGTGGTATCGGGCGGCGCTCGGAGCAAAGTCGTCGTGTGTGCAGGTGGGTGTATGTAGTATGTCGGCGATGTGGTAGTCGCCGGTTATGGCTGTGTGTGTGCAGGAGTGGGCGGCACTTCCAGCGCCGCCATGCGTCGTGGTGGTTGGTGCAAGGTGCGCCGGCGTGTCGTGGTGGTGTTGTGGTGGCTGCCGGTGACGTGGCATCGCCAGTGTACGTGTATAGCGGTGACAAGGGGTGGGTTGGGGAGGCAGGGGCCTCCCTGCAATATTTGGATAGTTCAGCGACCTGGGTGCAAACCTTAGGTTTTTGGTGTATTTACGATTTGGTCCCTAAACTTCCTCAAAATTTCATTTTAGCCCTCGAACTTTCAAAAAATCATGTTTTGACCCCCAAAAGTTTTCAAATTTTTGACTTTGACCCCCAAAACTTTTGAAAATTATTTTTCGATCCCAAAGGTTTTGAAAATACCAAAGAGACCCCAAAACTTCTCTGATTTTACAAAAAAACCCCTGGTCAAAGTCAACCCTTATCCAAAATTTACGAAAATACCTCTGCATCTTTTAAAGCTCAGTTTTAACTCATTTCTCGTCCGTTTTAACTCGTTCTTTCTCCTATTGAACCCTTATCGATCCCTTTTCGACCTCATGATCTCTAAAGCTTTTTTTCGATCATTTTTCTCTAACGTTCCGCTTCGAAAGAGTTTATGTTAACTTAAAGTTTAAACGAACATAAAAAAGACACTAAGTTAAGTTGTTTGCATGTGTAGGCTCACGTTCGGAACCAACGAATTAGGACCTAGCTCTTATGCCTCGTGGAAAAACACCACCGAACGAGGTGGGGGTAAACTTTATACTTTACGTTTATGTTATATTTATATGAGTAGAATTAATGATAAACGAATATTTGATTATGAGCCTCGGCATGATGAAGCGAACTATGTATACTATATTATACGAACACATCATAATGATATGACCTTCAGATGTAATGTCTTGTGAACTATATGTTGTGTTTAATTGACGTGATTATATGTACTCGTTGCATAATTCTGGTATGTTGGGTTTGGACTGGGTCGTCCTTAAAGGTACTGAAATTTGTTCAAGGATTGAGTCGTCCGTATAGGTATCGGTGAGAGAAAATCCCATATTGAAGGGGTAAGATGGGTTATTCCCACATCTTCCGGACTGGGTCATCCGTTAATGCACTGATTTACATGTTATGCATTATATGTACCGTGCTTAACTGTTGTTCTGCTTTATGATTGATTAATCTGATTGTGAATTAATTAATGAACTTAAATATACGAATTTATCCCCACGAGTGTATTCAACGCACTTACCTCTATCTGTATTCGCACTATAGGAAATGATGAGAATTAAGATATGCAGAAAGGGAGGTATCATATCAAGTTTCTCTTTTGTTTTTCAAAACTTGATCTCCGTAGTTTCTGATTTCTATGTTGTTTTAAATCTTTACTCGTCTGTTTTACCTGAAAGTTTTAAAATGTATGTTTTTTTTCCTTCTTTTCTTGCACGCCCACAAGAAAACTCTAGTATTTTAAAGTATGAAAATGGAACATGACAGTTTTGTTATCAGAGCAAGATCCTACCCTTTGTAGGGCCCTGCTCAAGCTCGTTTTTCTTTTCAAACCTGTTTATCGACAAAATCTTTTAGAAAAATGATGGATAAACACCTCTCCCTATGCACCTCTCTCTAATCACGGAACTTAATAAAAAAAATATTTATATATTATATGTCTATCTATATCATATCTATTTATTTCTCGTTTATCTTGTTGTTGCATTTGTATATTGTTGGGTGTGTGGGGTAGTTCAGGTAGTCATGCTCTTTATCAGTACAGATGCCGATGATATGTTTAACAACACGGAAGAGTTCGGTTGGGAAGATCTTTCCAGCGGACTAGGCGCGGACTTTTCTTGCGACCCGTTGTATGGTGGTGAGTCCATAGAAGAGTTCATGACTCGACTGCTCGCTTTATCGAGGAGGACGGAAGGCTATATATCACACGATTAGGCATACCAGTACGTCGTGGAGGTGTTGCCCGACCACTGGTTGACCTTTGCCTACAGGACATACCGTACAGAGGTGGTGTACACTATCTACAACGGTTTGCCGATCATTTCTTTCATACATTTTATGGGCATCCTCCTCGATGTGTGGGTACGAGTGGGACAGCCCACGATGCCGGAGTTGGGACCCTTCGACCCTTCGAGTAGTGATGGGGATTCTGAGGAGGATCTGGAGGAGGACCCGGAGCCTCCCCGCCGTAGGCACAGGGGACTGCCACCACCGCCGCCAGCCGCTGGAGCAGCTACAGTAGTGGTGTAGGCGTAGTTAGATATGTTGTGTTTTAGGCCCTTAGGGCCGTAGGAACGATGTAGAATGAGTTGTATGACGATGTTTTGATTGAACTTATGTTCTTTTATGGTTTTATGTTTATGTTTATCTTCTTCTCCCCTCTCGGTTCTACGATGTGTTTATCTTCTCCTCTCTCCCATTTCTACGTTGTGCCCAGTCTTTTTTGTGAATCATTGTTTGGGATCTTATCATAGTATCTTTTTATGACGCGTGTATCGTGGTTTCTAGAAGGTTATGTCATGTGGTCGACCACGAAAAAACTAACCACCAATGGACAACCAACCTGAACATGTTATCGATGCCACGATGGGAGACCTGGTGACTGTGTTGAGGGGCCTGGCCCGACATTTTGAGATAACACAACCCGCACCACTAGCCTCTTCGAGAAGCGATATGAATCTGATGATTGAACAATTCCGGCGGTTCAATCCGCCAACTTTCAATGGAAAGGGGGACCCGATCGAGGCTGAAGAGTGATTGAAAAAGTTGGATCGACTTTTTAAACATCTGATATACACCGAAAAACAAAAAATCTCGTGTCATTTTCCAACTGATTGAGGAAACAAGCTATTGGTGGGAATTGTACGCGAGGACCATGTCTCCGGAATAGAAAAATGCTATAAACTCCTTCAAAGAAGCGGTTACGTAGAACTTTGTACCGCAATCATACTGCGATAAGAAGGAGACAAAGTTCCTGCACCTACGACAAGGGGCCACTACCGTGGATGAGTATGAAAAAAATTCAACTAGCTAAGCCGATATGCACCCCATCTGGTGGACACGGATGCTAAGAAGGTTAGACGCTTCGAAAGGGGTCTTCGCTCGGAGATCAGCTCCATCCTGGTTGGCCAGGGTGCAATGTCTTATACTGCAGTCGTGGAGAGAGCTCAAGAGGTCGTTTTTTGTCTTCGCTTGGACGTGGCGCCGCCTAAGAAAGTGGATGTGGTGACAAAGAATAGGAAATGGACTGGTCCTAGTTGAAATTTCAACCAGAACAAGTTCCCACTAGCCAACAATATCTCACTTCTCCTAACTCCCAGGCCAGGGAACTCATGTACCAAGTGCAGGAAGATGCACGTGGAACCTTGCCTCTAAAGAATCCAAAACTGCTATAGATGTGGATAACCTGGACACATAGCATGCGTTGCCAGAAGTTTAGGAATCCGATGGCTGCAGCACCGAGACCAAGGCTAGGAGCAGGCCAAGCTTGAGCGTTCACCCTTACTTGCTCAGAGGCTGTCGAGGGATCAGAGACCATTGCAGGTATGTTAACAGTTTGTGATATCCCTGTTCTCATCTTGTTTGATATCGGGGCAACCCACTCTTTCGTCTCTGTTGGATTTTGTGATTTGTTGAAACATGAAGACAGTAGGGTAGTTGCTGAAACCCTAGAAGTTAGTATCCCATCGGGAAAGACAGTAAGAATAAAATATCTCTGTCGAGGTCTGAGAGTCGCGCTCGGGAATAGAACTCTTTCAGCCGATCTGCATGTACTAGAGATGAAAGATTTCGACGTAATATTGGGAATAGACTGGCTTAAGGCGAATCATGCAGGCGAATCATGCAGTAATCAAGTGCCATGAGAGAGATCACTTTTTAGATACCTGGAGACGAGGAGTTCACGTTTCATGAGACGTGAATTGGAGTCAACCCAAGGGTAGTGTTGGTTATGAAGACAACCAAAATGCTCAGTAAATGAGATTGCTAGGCTTGGTTGGTAAACATAATGGACTTCAAACAAGAAACGAGTCATGCTGAGGAGGTGTCTATCGTAAGAGAGTATGTGGATGTTTATCCGGAAGACCTACCCGGTCCTCCACCTAATCGACAGATTGCTTTTGAGATTGATCTCATCCTAAGATCGACACCAATATCGAAAACACCATATCGGATGGCACCGAATGAGCTATAAGAATTAAATGTCCAACTACAAGAGCTTCTGGACAAAGGATTTATTCGTCCAAGTGTATCGCCTTGGGGAGCTCTAGTGCTCTTTGTAAAAGAGAATGATGGAAGCTTTCGGATGTGCATTGATTATCGGGAGCTGAATAAACGAACCATCAAACATAAGTATCCTTTATCTCGGATCTATTCGATCAGTTAAGAGGAGCATGTGTGTTTTTGAAAATCAACTTGAGGTCTGGATACCATCAAACGAAGGTTAAGGATGCGGATATACCAAAGACAGCCTTTAGGATAAGGTACGACCACTACGAGTTTGTAGTGATGCCGTTTGGACTCAGCAACACACCAACTGTCTTTATGGATTTGATGAATCGAGTTTTCCACCCGTACCTCGATCGCTTCATCATAGTGTTTATTGACAACATCCTAGTCTACTCATGTGATAAGGCACACCACGAACAATATCTCAGGGTCACGTTGGAGACTCTGCGAAAGGAGAAACTTTTTACAAAATTTAAGAAATATGAGTTCTGGCTCGACAAGGTAGCTAATCTCGGACACAATGTATCTTCGAAGGGAATTGAAGTGGACCCTGGCAAAGTAGAAGCTGTCAGCAATTGGAAAACTCCAAAGAATGTTAATGAATTGAGTTTCCTTGGATTAGCTGGATACTACAGGAGGTTCATTGAAGGGTTTTCAAAGATTGCCACTCCCATGACCCGTCTGACCCGGAAGGATGTGAAGTTTCAAAGGTCTGAGTAGTGTGAACGTAGCTTCCAAGAGCTGAAGAAGAGATTGACAGAGGCTCCAGTCCTAACAATGTGGATGTAACGAAAGAGTTCGTGATCTACACTGGCGCATCTAAACTAGGCTTAGGGTGCGTCCTGATGCAATAAGGGAAAGTGGTGGCCTACGCATCAAGACAACTGAAGACTCACAAGCAGAATTACCCAACACATGATCTAAAGTTGGCCACGGTTGTACACACTCTCAAGATTTGAAGACACTATCTCTATGGCGGAAAGTGCGAGATCTACACCCATCATAAGAGTTTGAAGTACTTCTTCGAACAAAAGGAGCTCAACATGAGATAGAGGAGATGGTTGGAATTTATGAAGGACTACGATTGCATGATCCTCTATCACCCAGGAAAAGCAAACGTGGTTGTTGACGCTCTTAGTAGAAAGGGAAAAGGGACCGCGACGTACATGATCACAGACCAGAACCAATTGATGGAAGAGATGCCGAAGTTGAACTTAAAGGTAGTTTTACCTTCGAGCAATATCAAGGCTAGGGTGATAGATTTATTCGTAAAGCCCACTCTCTGTGATCGTATAATCGAGGCACAAGGAATAGACAAGTTTCTGACGAAGATGAGGGCTCATATGGAAAAAAAGGAAAGTTGAAGGGTTCGCGTTATCGACAGATGAAACCCTAATCTTCAGGAAAAGATTGTGTGTACCAAAAGATAAAGAGTTGAGAAAAGAAATTCTAGAAGAAGCATATTGATCGTCGTTATCGGCATACCCTGGTGGTACGAAGATGTATAAGGACCTGAACAAGAGTTTCTGGTGGAGGAACATGAAATGAAGCATTGAACTCTTTATAAAAAAATGTCTGATCTGCCAACAGGTGAAGGCCGAACACCAAAGACCAACTGAGATGTTAACTCCGTTGGAGATATTAGAGTGGAAATGGAAACACATTGCCATGGATTTCGTTGTGGGATTGCCGAGGACCAAGCGAGGAAATCATGCCATATAGGTGATTGTTGACAGATTGACTAAATCTGTCCATTTCTTACAAATCAAGATGATCTACGGTTTAGATAAGTTAGCTCGAATCTATCTAGAGGAGATTGCCAGATTACACGGAGTATCGATTTCCATCGTATCAGATAGAGATCCGTATTTCACATCCAGATTCTGGCAGAGCTTACAGAAGGAACTAAGGACCAAATTGGCTTTCAGCACCGCTTTCCAACCCCAAACAGATGGATAGTCAGAAAGAACAATTTAGATTTTGGAAGACATGCTGAGGGCATGCGTCTTAGACCTCTATGAAAGCTGGGAAGATCACGTATGCCTGGTGGAGTTCGCTTATAACAACAGTTACCAGTCAACGATCGGAATGGTGCCATACAAGGCCTTTTATGGAAGGAAGTGTAGTTCACCTCTATGTTGGGATAAGGTGGGTGAGAAGAAAATTTTGGGACCCGACTTGGTCGAGCAAACAGTAGGAGTGATAAAGAAGATCCGAGAAAGGATCAGAGTGGCTCAGGACAGACAGAAATCATATGCGGATAAGAAATGCAGAGAGCTAAAATTCAAAGTGGGAGACAAAGTCTTTCTAAAGGTGTCATCCACTAAAGGAGTTTATCGTTTCAGAAGAAGAGGAAAATTGAGGTCGAGGTACGTGGGACCGTTCGAGATCTTGGATCGAGTTGGGGAGGTCGCGTACCGTTTAGCTTTACCGCCAGACTTCATAGGAATACACAACGTTTTCCATGTATCTATGTTGCGGAGGTACATCTTCGATCTGAGCCACATAATCAACCAAGAAGACATCGAGATTGAGAAAGATCTAACCTATGAAGAAGTCCCAGTGGCCATTTTAGACAGAAAGACAAGCTAGCTTACGAATTGAGAGATAGCCCTAGTGAAAGTCCAATGGAGCCGCCATGGAAGAGAATAAGCGACATGGGAACAAGAAGATGAAATCCTAGCGAAGTATCCAGACTTGCCGTTTCTAGGTATGCTGCCAAATTTCGAGGATGAAATTTTTTCTAAGAGGGAATGGATGTGACGCCTAGGATAAAATGACGCATAATTGGCTAATTAAATAATTTAACCCTAATTGTTTGATTTAATTACGTACATTTCAGAAAGAAAAAAAATGAAATAATGTATGATTTATCTAATCGAATGTATGATTAAAATTATCGAAAACATAATTGAATTGAAAACATATGTTATAATTTAATAGAAGATTTCGTATAGATGAAAAACCGAAAGAAACAGAAAGACGGATCATTAAACGGGCAGCCCGTTTAAGCCCAAGGCCCAAAATAAAAGATAAGACGAAAAATATATACACAAGGGTTGAAAGAAATTACCACACTTTGTAAAAAACTTACCAAGGGTAAAATCCCTCCTCTCTCTAGATTTCCGGTCGAAACGTCGCCGTGCCGGCGGCGGCACCGCCCACCTCTCCTCCATTCCACTTGATTTTTAACCGAATCGAAGCTCTCACCGAGCCCATTATGGATCCGGGCTCGGATCACCGAGCCGCCTCCGCTGGAAATCGGCCGGCAAAGGCACGTCAAACCCTTTTCTCTCTCCTCTTCCTCCCTCATTTCTTCCCCTCTCTCTCCCCGTTTCTCTCTCTATCTCTCACCGAAGTTCTCTTTTTCTCTCCCCTCCATCGCCGCTGTGGTCATGTGTGTGGTGTGGTGTATTTACGATTTGGTCCCTAAACTTCCTCAAAATTTCATTTTAGCCCTCGAACTTTCAAAAAAATCATGTTTTCAAATTTTTGACTTTGACCCACAAACTTTTGAAAATTACTTTTCAACCCAAAGGTTTTGAAAATACCAAAGAGACCCCAAAACTTCTCTGATTTTACAAAAAAGCCCCTGGTCAAAGTCAATCTTTATCTAGAATTTATGAAAATGCCCATGCATCTTTAAAAGCTCAGTTTTAACTCGTTTCTCATCCGTTTTAGCTCGTTCTTTCTTTTATCAAACCCTTATCGATCCCTTTTCGACCTCATGATCTCTAAAGCTTCTTTTCGATCCCTTTTCTCCAATGTTCCACTTTGAGAGAGTTAACTTAAAGTTTAAACGAACATAAGAAAGACACTAAGTTAAGTTGTTTGCATGTGTAGGCTCACGTTCGGAACAAATGAATTAGGACCTAGCTCTTGTGCCACGTGGAAAAACACCACCGAACGAGGTGGGGGTAAACTCTATATTTTACGTTTATGTTATATTTATATGATTATAATTAATGATAAACGAATATTTGATTATGAGCCTCGGCATGATGAAACGAACTATGTATGCTATATCATATGAACACATGATAATGATATGACCTTCAGATGTAATGTCTTGTCAACTTTATGTTGTGTTTAATTGTCATGATTACATGTACTTGTTGCATAATTCTGGTATGTTGAGTTTGGACTGGGTCGTCCGTAAAGGTACCGATATTTGTTCAAGGACTGGGTTGTCCGTATAGGTACTAGTGGGAGAAAATCCCGTATTGAAGGGGTAAGATGGGCTGTTCCCGCACTTTCCGGACTGGGTCATCCGTTAATGCACCGATTTACATGTTGTGCATTATATGTGACGTGTTTAACTGTTGTTCTACTTTATAATTGATTAATCTGATTGTTAACTAATTAATGAACATAAATATACGAATTTATCCCCACGAGTGTATTCAAAGCACTCACCCCTATCTGTATTCGCACTATAGGAAATGATGAGAATTAAGATATGCAGAGAGGGAGGTGCCATATCAAGTTTCTCTTTTACTTTTCAAAACTTGATGCTGAAACGATATTTTTATATTTCATATTTGTAAAACTATACTATCTTTATTTGATGGATCCTGTTTGAATTCTGCTGCTAACTTTAAAATATTTTTCTTCCGGCGATATGCCGATGGATTTGAATATGTAAAAATCGTATGTTTTAACTGATCTCCGTAGTTTCTGATTTCTATGTTGTTTTAAATCTTTACTCGTCTGTTTACCTGCAAGTTTTAAAATATATGTTTCTTTTCCTTCTTTTCCTGTACACCCACAAATTTATTTTGATATTTTAAAGTATGAAAATAGGGCGTGATAGGAATTGTTAGGCGTGATCAATTATTGGGTAAAAAGAATAATAAACTCTAAATTTAATTTGCAAGGACAAACTGTTGGGCTTAATTTGCATACCACTAATGGAGGAGGAAAATTTTAATATCAAGAGTGATGACAAAAGCTAATTTGAATAATATTCTTCACAACTATCATCAATAGGGAAAATGGATTAGCTTTTTTTTGTTACAATTATCATAAGTAGACTTGCATAAAAGATCGATCTAGTTACTGTTTATTTGTGATAACAAACTTCTAGTCACATTTTTCCATTTGTATTTTGCTATTCATTGTTACACCTCTTGGAAGAAAAGGGTTTGTAACTAAATATTATGAAGATATAGACTCAATTATTTCTGAATTACTTGATTTGTGTTTGAGACTTATAGAAGATTATAATCTTCTATGATTCGAGGGGTTTCTAACTTCAATAACTTTAACTCTTTTTCTTAATTAGTAATAGTCCTCAAACAAATTTGGATTTCAACAAATTAGCATTAGAAGAAGGGCCTTGTCGTTGAACAATCATCTAATTCCATTTTAGATATTTTAGACCACATTACATGATTTCACTTTTTTTCTTTTTTGGGATTTTAGACCACATTACATGACGAAGACTCAAAAGAGATTTGCAAAGCCCATTTCATCATGGGCATTATTGTCACTTTGGTTAAAAAGAATATATTCTTATCTTTTAAATATAAAATACATTTTCTTATAAAAAATGATTACTTAAAATTTGAGCCATATATTAACTTATTAAGATCATTTCATTATTAAAATGAAATAACTTAAAAACAAATATTTAATTGTTACAAGTTAGACAAATACAAAACACTTCATAACTGAAGAAAAATGGCATACATAGGCAAACTTACGTACACCACGACAGTACTATATAAATGCTATATTTTTATTTATAAATATTTATGCTTAATTAAAATTCTTTTGTTATTATCGAACATCACTTATCTAAAATAAAATATTTATTACTTCCAATATAATACACTGTACACATATATATCGTAGGGGACGAGATAATATTTTTTATGTTGTTGACTGGATCTTTTGTTTTTCTCGACACAAAGAAATTTGTAATCTTGTTCTACTTCTACCACATAATATTTTTTAGTATTATATTATATACTTTTTATAGTAAAATATATAATTAGATGATGGGAATTTTTTTTTTTTTATTGTTCAAAAAGTTTGAATAAGATTGATGCGCGGGTCCATACCGTGAGTTTGTCAATTACAATCATTCTTCTTATTACAAGTTTACAACTTGTATTTTAATAAAGAACCAAGCAGGCTGGGGCTATAAAACATGAGGTTTTTTTTTTCTTTTTAATTGTATGAAATTTGATAAACGTGTCATTTGGTGATTGCAGTAAAAAAACGTGAGTTTAATATAACTGTTGTCTAATGATTAAGATATTGTTATTGTAAGTAATATCGTAATTTTATGAATATATCGATACATCGTAAAAAAATTTAAAAAATGATGAAAATATTATTTAAATTTTAGAAATTTAATATAAAATGTTAAGATTATCATAACATATTATTATACATTTATTTCATTTAAAATTACAATAAAAATAAATGACCCCAATATCGATATCACAATAACCATATTTACAATAAATCCACGAAGACCACAATATCTCACAATATTTTCATTCTTATTGTTATCAATGTTATTTCCTTTTTCATTTATTCCTTCTGACCAAACACCTCCTTAATGGAGTAGGTGTAATATTCTACTACAATTGGTCTTTTATCTTGAATCTTAAGATACTAGCTCCTTACTCATCATTTATATTAAATGATATTTATTAATTAGTATGTGATATGTATTAATAACATAAAATAAAAGTTTTTGTGAACTCGTTGATATCCTTAATTCAAGTTATATTGTCGGATACAAAATGGGTTTTAAGAAAATATTTTCTACAAATTTAATTTTATATTTTGAATAAAATAAATTTTAAATGTATTTCCGGAAATTATAAAGCTATTAAAGCAAAGTATATGAATTTACATTCTCATGTAAACACTTAGTTTAACTTTTCAAGTGTTATTATTTTTATATATGATTACTACATTCTCGTCCATAATATATTTAATAGTATATTAAATAGCATAATGTAAACTTAATATTATGGATTTTAAACAAACTTATATTATTGTAAATATATTTATTAACCACAAATGAAATTGTCAACTTATTTGATTTGTAGAATATTGTGGTTTAATTCAAACCAATTGAATAATTTATATTTAAATTCCGAGTTAGGTTCTTTAAAAAAGAAGAAGCATATTAAGTAGTCTAATTGAATTACTGTAATTATTAGTGAGACTGTTAATTAAGTAGGTAAAGAATATAAATCAACATATGTTAGCCAATAATATATCATACAATGAAAAAAGGATCCCAAATCGGTAAATATCATATAAAAAGTGGACATTTGAACAAAATAACTAGTAATTAAGATAATAAATAATATTGAATAACAATAATTGTTGACGTCGGATTTTGTAGAGCACAAAATCCTAGCCTAACACCAAAAAATACCGATCCGACTCAAAGAAATCGAACCAAATTAAAATATAGAAATCGAATAAAATAAGAGAAAGACGGTGCCCGGTGCCTACTCGGGCAAATTTGCTAAGCTTGTTCTGGCTGGTTAAAGGCAAATTTGCTAGGCTTGTTCTGGCCGGTCAATTTTGGCCGGACATAATGATTTTTATATAAGAATAAGAGAATAAGATTAAGAGTAAAAAGCTTTCTAATGATTTCGGATCTAGAATTCAATCATTTTGAATGATAATTGAGGCGGCTAAAACTAAGATACATTACTTGAATAATAAGAAATAAAACCCTTGATTTTAGGGTACAAATAAGAAAAAGGAATAGACTAAATCTTATCTGAATCGGATTTGATTTGATTGTAGATTTGTTTTCTTATTTAAAGGCTCCTTGAAATACTCCAACTCTTTCCTGCTCATTCGAATCCGGACTCCTGAACCCTCTGGTCGGCTCTTTCTTTTCTGGTTGGGTCTGCTATTATGGTCGGTCCCGACCACTAGGTGGAATGATCCTGGTCCGGTTCAATCCTCGATTCGGATGAGCAGGGGATCAACAATAATGATTAAAAATATGAGTAGCAGTTTAATGCACTCATGGTTGTTACTTTATGAGGACTTGAATGTTTGATTTGTGCTTAACATGAAAAAAGATAAAAGACCAAACAAAGCTGGCATTCATTTTCAATAACGATTCAATAATTCATTAAAATTCTCTCTCTCCACTATTGCATACTGGAGATAAATGGCCAAATTTTGGAAAATGTGGAGTTAAACGTGAATAGCTGAAACCTAAGGGTGCTTTAGTGCAATTTCCATAGTGCTTGTGAGGGAAAATAACAGACTAATCTTTTCTGCAGAGTCCACTCTGTAATATTCACCCATTCCCACGGAAGATAGATCGCCGGCGACCCGACTTGAAAACCCGAACCCGATTTATTTCCATCCAAATCAAAATGGCATGGTTTGCCCGATCCATCGCAAACTCTCTCAAGTTCGATGACGACGAAGATGATGTCGATCCTGCTAAAAAGCCCGAATCCAAACTGCCTGAAAACCCTGAATCCGAACACGACGAAGTATCATCACCGACATCTCCATCTCGCGGAGTCAAAGAAGACCTATCGGAGCTCAGTAAAACCCTAACCCGACAGTTATGGGGCGTGGCTTCATTCTTAGCTCCTCCACCACAACCGGACCAGAGATCCGACTCTCATGTATCAGAACCCGATCAGGATCCGATTTCCGGGATTCGAGGTGACTTTGCGGAGATTGGGGGGAAGTTCAGGAGCGGGATTTCTCGGCTGTCGAATAACATCAACGTTTCTGAAATTACTAAATTGGCATCGAATTTCCTGCAACTGGAATCGGATGATGAGAATGAGGAGGCGGAGAAGAAGATCGGAGTCGATTCGTTGGGGAGAGGAGTGGTCGGTGTGACGGAGGAAGTGGTGGCTTTCGCACGTGATGTTGCTATGCATCCAGAGACTTGGTTGGATTTCCCATTACCGGAGAATGTTGAAGATGATGATGGTATGTTGAAGCTTACTTTTCCCCCCTTCCTTTTAGCGCCATGTTTTACTTCCACTTCTGTTTTTACCAAATAGATTGTCGGTTGCTCTTTGTTTTTGGCAACCAATGGTAGTCTGTGATTGAGTGGTAGTGCCTCTTCAGGAATTCTAATGTAGCTATGCATAGACAATCCATGTGAAATCTCAGTACAAATGTTCAGAAGTTCAGTTTTTCTTTAATGAAATGGGCACTATGAAAATTTTATGTTGTCTGATCAACATATCTAAGCGAGTAGAATAGTACCTGATAGCCATAGATTCAAACTCAGCTAATTGTTTTTGTTTGGATCAGCTCAAACTCTGAAATGTATATATTTCTAATGTATATACCATAATCCCTAAATTGAAACGACGTATCTGAACTTTTTTCTTATATATAAATAATAGAAGTGAGATGAAATAGAAGTACGAAAGTAGTTGCCTCAATCTCTTCTATGAGAATTTACACTAATGCATGTACTCATCATCTTGGTAAGCTTGTAGCAAGTGCCGCATGTAGATCTTACTGTAACTAGGTTCTCGAATCTATTGGTTAGTTGACAATGAATTACTGTATAAATATTTAAAAATATGATAATTTATTGAAAGTCAGACCTTTTCTAGAACCTAGAAAGTCTCAAGTTTGGCTCTCAAATCATTGAGCTCACATTTTATTACAATTGACCCAAAAGTAAGTAAGACAGAGCAATCTCATATCATGCAGAGCTATCTTCTAGTTGCATATTTATCATGTTTTCATTCATTTAAGCTAATTCATTGCTGTATAAACTGCAACCACATTAGTATGTATTGTAATAATGTCTGTCCTTGGCATATTAGAATCTATATCACTTTCCATTATAATATTTTGGTCAGTGAAATTTGCGTGGCAGAGATTTCAGTGGTTATTCTTTGTAATTGCCAGATTTCGATATGTCAGATGCCCAACAAGAGCATGCCTTAGCAGTTGAGCGACTTGCCCCAAGATTAGCTGCATTAAGGATTGAGCTTTGCCCTGGATACATGAGTGAAAGCAGCTTCTGGAAGATCTATTTTGTACTTCTTCACCCTAGGCTGGATAAAGAGGATGCTGTACTACTGTCAACACCACAGGTTCTTCTTTTTCATAACTACGGTCATCTTCTCTTTTCTTTCTTCTCCTTCTTACCTTTTGTTTTGCATAATTTGAAATTGAAGAAAAGGAAATCTGATAGAACTGAAAATAACTTGAGATGGATGTAAAATAACTTTAGTTATCATTGAAACCGGATGGGATTTTCTATGATTGTTGGGTGTACAGCTGGAAGCATGTCCTCAAACAGAACTTTTATTTTCTTTGCTGAAAACTATTCTTTGTTTCTATTTGGCTTAATGTATTGTACACTCGTAAAAGTGGTCGAAATTCGCCCAGTAAAGAAAGAAATCTATAAATCAGTGGATCATGCCAAAGTTATAGTTCGATATCCTTATTAGTCGTCCCTCATAACCACACACATGTTTAACATGCTAATAAGTATTTTTATCCATAGTGTTAGTAATGCTTCCTGTAAAGGAGATTCTTGTAGTTTTATAATGACTTTTTTGGACTTGGATGTCCTGCCTCTGCCACTAATTTAGTTTTCTTTTACTTCTCACCTCAATTTTTGTCTGATATCTAGTGTGTTTGCATATGTAACTTACCTTTCATATTGTGAGAGATAGAAGTTGTGTTGTCCAGTATGTTTTGCTTGTCAAATTTTGGATTTCTCATCCCTTTGTATTTATTCCTTTTTCAATAGTTTCTTTTGAGTTCCTTAACTAAAAAAAAAAGTTTGCACATGCATCTGAGAAGGAACATGTGGTGGGGATGGGAGGAGCAGTTGGAGTTAGTGTAATTTCTTCTTATGATAAATCACAAAAAGTCGAGTTCGGAGTTTCATCAGAACTGACTGTATTTTTCTGCTGATTATCATTAGAGATCTTATATGCAGATGCACTTGAAAATATAAAAATTGGTTTAGAACAGCTTAAAATTTTAAAGGAAGAATAATAGAATATATAGCCTATTTTCTAAGTGTATCATATCTATTCTTCATACCATTTGCTGCCATTGGACTCAAATGAGTGAGAAAATGTTCATACCAATTTCTAGCTAAAATGTCCTCGTTCAAAGCATATATTAGATATTGATTGCTTGTCCTCGTTCAAAGCATATATTAGATATTGATTGCTTGTCCTCGTTCAAAGCATATATTAGATATTGATTGCTTGTCACTGTTGAACTTATGGAGCTTGAGTGCACTATACATTCATTTTGTACTAGTTCGAGAGTCTTTGTTGCTGAACTTTGTGGTTAACTTGTTATAAAATCTGTCTTTGCTAGTCATGCTTTTCTGGTGAAGATTTGAGCTTCTTTCTTTTCGTTCATATTATTCCTATAGTAATTCCAAGGTGCCACACTTTCTTGCACTTTGTCCCACTTCATTAAATTTATGTGTGTGTGCAGATTCAAGAGTGTGCATTCATCTTAAAATGAGAAAAGTTTTCTTGCTTTTTCAATTTTTAAAATTGTTTTCTTTATGTTTATAATGCATGCCTTTTTCACCCTTTCCCATTCAGTACTCTCATCGTTGCATTTGTTTGTATGTGCTTAGTCCTTCAAGTTAAATTAGATTTCTGGGGGAAACTTAGATTTCTTTGGAAGTTATTTTAGCTCTCTGGAACTGAATTTGGTACGAGTGTTGTTTCTACATCCATGCTATAGTTTGATATCCAGGGCCTCAGAAATTCAACGGATGATCGATAACCTTTTTGTCATCTTTTCTTGTGTACTATGTTGTACTCCCTCCGTCCCACAACACTTTGCACACTTTCAGTGTAATTTACACTGAAAGTGTGCAAAGTGTTGTGGGACGGAGGGAGTATTACTTATTGGCTCAATGCATAATGTAAACCATATGTGCAAATTTCCTTTCCCTTAAGTTTATTCATCTCCAGAAATGCCTCCATGCAGATAATGGAAGCCAGGGCCTTACTGACTCATGAATTGAAGAAAGAAAATAAGACTAACCTGGAAAATTTGTCTGGAAGCAAATCTTTTGAGGCAGAGGAAAATGCTATTTCTCACCATGAAGAGCCCCTTTCCGTGCCATCACCTCTTCATTCTGAAACTGAGTCAAACAAGGCATCTGTTCTAACTATTGGGACATCAACGGCCCCAATTACTTCTGAAATAGTTCAGTCCACTGTTGACAAAAATGAAATCCAAGTTGTTGAGAAGCCTGTGATTGAAGAGAAGATTGTTGGTCAGGTTGAAGATCAAAATTTGAAATCTGTTCCTTTGAATACTGGTGGAGTGAAAGACGAAGAAGATGATGACACAGATGATTGGTTAAAGGAAGAAGAAGAAACTTCAGAAATTGGTGGGGATATCGGTAAAACCATTCCTATTGAGAATGAAGATGACGTGTCATTTAGTGATCTTGAAGACGATGATGGAGATGTCCCTACAAGTCTTAGAAAATCAAATTACAGCTCGGATAAAGATTCACGAGATTGGGTTCGATTGGGAAAAAGCTCATCGGACTCATCCAAGGATATCGATGTGAAGCACTCTGTTAAGGATGATCAAGAAACAAAGGAGACAAATGACTGGCTCGATGTTGATGACATTGTTGTCACTTGATTAATCTTGTAAGCCTCATATGTGTTGTTATTGTTGTGCTGTGAATAGATTCATATTCATGTCTTTTTCCGCAAATGATAATGCTTGTATATAATGTTCTTATAAATACAACTTGGATGCTGATTTATGGAGGATTTTTATCAAAATGCTTCGTTGAATTTTGAGTTTTTACCATATAGTTTATGTTGCATTCGAAATCAATTTTTTTTTTCAGGACTAGGGTGCTCGGTTATTTGCGTCTACTTAAGTTCTTGTACTTTTGAAACCATGAAAAACTATTGAAATATTATTTTTTCACACCCTTTCTGTTTTTTAAAGTGAATTTGTGTTTTAATTTTTTTCTTGTTAAATGGCTTAATTGCAAACAAAAATAAATAAATAAATAAAAATCACAATCTCCCAAAAATTGCAATTTACTTCTAATTTTTTAATTTAATAAAAAAAAAAAGAATACATTTTCAAAATCTGCAACTTAATCCTAACATTTTGATTTTAGTTGAAAAATCAATGTTTTAACGCAAAATTGCAATTCAAATAATAATTGTGTTTTCTATGACATAGTCATGTTAGATACCACTATAAGTAACAAATTAGTTTTTTTGAAACAAATTAATTTATTTCAAAACGACATAGTTTTACGTGAATTTAAATTAACATATTTTTCTTTTAATTTAAATTCATCTAAATTTAATGGAGGTTAAACTTTTAATTTAGTTCTCAAAATTATATAGCTTATGATGTGGTGTCCGACGTGGCTATTGTGCACAACACATGGACTCGGACCATGACAAAATACAGTTACAATCTGAATTCTATTTGGAAGGGGGAGTAGCAAATTCTCCAAACTTAAAAGTATAAATTCAGTTAGGCCTTCTTCGACCCAGCGCTAGGTGCTATTCTAGCGCAGAATTTTCTTCTCCAACCATTTGCTATCCGTTTTGCTAAGGTAGCTCAGAACCGTCATGTAATCTGTTGTGCATTACTAAAAGTGCAGAGTTAATCCAGCGCTACTCTCTCTCTTTTTTTTTTTTTTTTTTTTTCAAATTTTATATAGATTTAGGCTTGGGCTTTTCATTATGCTTGGGCTTTCCCTATTTTTCCTCCTTTTGTTCAATTTTTTATGGATTGGGCTGGGGTTTTAATTAAATTTATTGTATTATAAATTTAATTAATTCAATTAATTAATTAAATTCAATTTAAATTGTATTAATGTGTTAATTAATTCAATTAATTAAAATTTAATTAAGTTAAATTTATTCAATGAAAATTTAAATTAATTGAATAATGAAAAATATAATAAACATAGAGTAATATTGAAGAATAATGAAAAATACATAAAGTTACATAAAACATAAAATTACATTAATGAAAAACATAGAAATACATAAAAGCAATAAAACAAAATATAAATCCTAATAATCTGAAAGACCACCTTCGGACTCTGACCCTCCGATATCTGTAAAATATTCTCCAAACATATTAAAATTAGGTGGTGTCGATTTATCCTCGTCTGTCCTCTTCTGCATAATTCTTTGTTGTTCTAATCGTATGAACTCACGTTGTTGAAGATTCTCGATGCTGGACAAATTGACTGTTAATGTTTTCCTTTGCTCGTAGAATATCCTGTTGCAGTTGAAGTTCACGAGCTCTCAACTCGTGACCATCCGATAATATCTGAAGTTCACGAGCTTTCATCTCGTGACTATTCTTTAATATTTGACTCAAGTGTTCATTTTGGTCATATATAGCTTGAAACTTACTATGGTCGGCATCGTTTTGTTTCTTTTTCATTTTAGATTTTTTCACTCCCATGTGTCTTCTTGATATAGTACCACTGTTACCATTACTGCTACCAGCCCCGCTACGGTTGTTTTCACTATCTAAATTGATAGAAAATGAAGACAAAGAAGGTTCAGGAGAAAGAAGTGGTTCATTTGATTTAGCCAACATTTCGGCTTGTAGAGTCGGTTGTATGGCAGACCACACATGATCAAAGTTGAATCCACCCTCATATCCCCGCTCTCCTTTCATCAATTCTTCTGCATATTTTAAATAATATTGTTAAAATCAATATTTAAAATTTCAAAAAACAAAGTTTTCTTAAAACTTACAATTGTTTCCAAATTTGCACCATTTGGATTTGTCATTTCTATTTGGTGCACACATCCGTTGAATTTTCTACAAAACTTGAGAATGTTTTTCCATCGACAATATAGCGATCTTGAATTACGATCTGGCATCCTGGAGCTTGGTTTCTCTGCGTTGTATTTTGTAACAATACGGTCCCAAAAAGTTAATTGAGATTGATTGATACTCACAATTGGATCTTGTGAAATTTCAAGATAAACACTCACAAGGTGTAAATCTTCAGTAGGGGTGTAATTAGTTGTGCGCTTAGGAGGCATTTTCAAAGGAAATATATAGGCGGATTTATAGAAAATGAGGATTTATCGTAGAAGTGTGTGAAATTAGTGATATGTAAGCAAAAAAGGATTTATAGAAAATGAGGATTTATCGTAGAAGTGTGTGAAATTAGTGAAGCAAGGAGTCATATATTTATAGTAGATTTGAAGGCTCAGATTGAAAGTTGCTATCAATGGCTCATATTGAAAGCACTCGGATTGTGCTTTCTTCAGCTTTACACGTGTAAGACTCAGATTGAAAGTTGTTATCAACGGCTCAAATTAAAAGCATAAGGATTATGTTTTTCTAACATCCTATATAATGAGTACATGTTCCAACCATATCTTCACATCAATCAACCTTTCACATATTACATTTTGATATCTCTTTTTCAACACCCACAAGCTCACATGTCAGCTTCTCCTGTTTCTTCTGGTTTTTCAAGTTTATTTGAAGATGAACTTCAAAAATTATTACGCAGCGGTACTCTCGATCCAAAAGACCAAGCTGTTGTGTCTCAATTGTATGCTAACAATTGCTGGATGGTTGAATATTTTAGGCGTCAAAATGATGAACCCACCCATGGAGGCTCAGTTTTGGGTCATCGTACAATATTTCATGATCGAGCCACAGGAGCTGCAAATCTTTTCAGAGACTATTTTTCTGAAAATCCAACCTTTAATGAAGATCAATTTCGTCGGCGTTATCGAATATCCTGAAGTTTATTTCTTCGTATTGTTGATGCTGTACAAAATCATGATTCATACTTTCATCAGAGTCGAGATGCAACTGGGAAACTTGGATTGTCTACATTACAAAAAATCACTGCTGTATTTCGGATACTGGCGTATGCAATGCCCACAGATGCAACTGATGAGTATATTAGAATTGGAGAATCTACTGCAATTGAGTGTGTCAAAAGATTCGGTCGTGCTATTGTGGAGATATTTTAGGAAGAATATCTAAGAACACCAAATGCCAACGATGTAGCAAGATTACTTCATATTGGTGAGCAACGTGGCTTTCCAGGGATGTTGGGAAGTTTGGATTGCATGCATTGGAAGTGGAAAAATTGTCCTACCGGATGGGCAGGACGATATGCTGGTCGAAGTAGATCTCCAACAATAATTCTTGAAGCTGTGACTGATTATGATTTGTGGATATGACATGCTTATTTTGGGATGCCAGGATCAAACAATGATATTAATGTGTTAGAAATGTCTCCCCTTTTCTCTAACCTTGCTAAAGGTATTGCCCTTCCGGCAAATTATTTCATTCAAGGAACAGAGTTTAACATGGAGTATTATTTGGCTGACAGTATATACCCCAAATGGTAAACTCTTGTGCAATCGATTCATGCACCAAGTGGTCCAAAAAAGAAATATTTTTCAATGAAACAAGCGTGTAGGAATGATGTAGAATGTGCATTTGGAGTCTTACAAAGTCGATTTGCAATTGTGGCAAATCCAGTACGTCTATGGAATAAACATCATTTGAAAGATATTATGACTGCGTGCATAATAATGCATAACATGATAGTTGAGGATGAACGAGAACTGGATGCTCCAATTCAAGATGTAAGAGAAGTGCAGCCTCCAGATGTCGAATTAGCTAAAAATAAAAATGCATGTTTTCAAAATTTTATGGCTCGATTTAGGCAAATTCGATCTTCAGAAAGCCATTTCACACTACGAAATGCACTAATTGAGCATTTGTGGGCAAAGTATTCTAATTCGGGCGACTAATCATGTTTATTTATTTTTATTGCACTTTTATTAATCATGTAATATGTATTTTTATTGCACTTTTATTTAATGTAATATGTATTTTAATTACATTTTTAGTATTAATAAATTTAAAAAATGATATTAAAAATAAAGTAGTGTTGAGATTAGTGCGAGCTGTTTGGAGAAAAGATGCTGATTCTGCACTAGAGTAGTGCAAAACCTACACTACTCTAGTGCAAGCTATTGGAGATGGCCTTAGAGGGTTAATTCATTTATTTGACATTTGAGAAGGCAATAATAACAAAGTACCCAAGATATAATAATTTACTAACTTCATTACAATAATTCAAAAGTTTGGAACTTTTTAAGACAAGAAGATGAGATGACTATAATTGCTAGAATGTTAATAATACAAGTTGTAGTGAAGTGAATGAAATGATAGAATGTGAAGTCTATTTATAGAAGTTGAAGAGGTGTAATATCTTTCCATAAGAGATACCTTTTAATTTGAAAAAATGTCTTTTCATAATTAGACACATTTTGATTTGAATTGAAGTCTTTCCATAATTAAACACCTTTTAGAATGAAATAGTGTGTCTCACAATGTTTCAGATTAGATGTATCCATTTAATTTGGGTTACATTAATTCAATTCAAACTCACACATTTTCACAATTTCACATCTCTTCAAACATTCATCTCTTCAAACATTCACACATTTTCAATTTAAGTTGCCATCTTTAAACATTAATTTCTCATTCATCCGAAATTGGATTTGAGAAAATAAATACTCTAAATTTATCTACTTTAAATGTAGATTTGAAATCTACAACTTATTTTCGTTTTTAACAAACGAAATGTCACATAAAAATTGGTCAAAGATTGGTCAGCACCAATTTTTCTAAACCAATTTCCAACAGCAATAACATAGTGTTACCTACTCTGAACGAAATAAAACAGATGATTAAGAGTAATGGATGATCAAGAACAAAGGGAGATTGGTTTAAAAGGCATATTTAACTCAAACCTTCATTAAAAATTCTTTGTTTAGAGAAAGTCTCTTCCTTTAAAATGGGGTTTTCCTGAAATAATACTAGATTTGAAGGTCTTTATTTGAAAAAGATAAAATAAGGACCTTATTTGATACTCTCTCCGTTCCTTTTTAAGTGTCCCATTTTATCCAATATGACGTTCCTTTTTAATTGTCACTATGTCATTATTGATACTCTTTTACCTTCTTTTTTTCATCAATTACCCTAATAAATGAACATGGTGGAATACTACAATTCTTGTGATTATAAACTCATTAATTCATTATCTTGACTACATTTATAAACTTTTTTATTTTCAAGACTAAAATTAAGACTAGTCTTATATGTAAATGTTGTTCAAATGAATATTGGCGGAATCATTTTGGTGGAGGATGATATTTGAATTTAGAAGATGAATAAGTTTTCCATGAAAAAAAAAATAAAGAAAGAAAGAAACATGAAGAGACGTAATGAAAAATGAAGGATACGTATCAGTAATTAGTTTGATAAAATCAAGAAAATCCTATAATTATGGAAGCAGTTATATAAAGAGGGTAATTAATGGAAAAATTAGTAAATCAAGGGAGTAGAAGAAAAAGAGAAGTAATTAATGAAAAAAATAATTTGTGTGAATGGATAAAATGAGATATTTAAAAAGGAACGGAGGGAGTATAAGAATAATTTAAATGTCTTGTTTAACATAAATAACCTACTCTTCTCATCAAAACGACATCAATGTAGTTTTATTCAATATGTAGACACTCATGTTGTTAAAACATCATCAGCATTATATATAATATATAACAACACTGATCAAGTCACTATTCGGTCATAAGAACATGAGTGTTGTTATGTATAATAAATAACGAAGATCATATCATTATTCAATTTGTATGACTGCTGGAATTCATAAATCTCTCTAAATATGTTAATTATAATATGGCTCCAACGGTGCGCCAAAACAATTTGATATTGTGAATTCTCTTCTTCAAGAATGCTGTAAATTTTTGCTCTTACTCCTCTCAACTGCTACTTCTACGCCAAATTTACACATGCCAACGCCTGCACCATCTTTTTTTTTTCTCTTTCCTTTTCATTTTATTTTATTTTTAATAATAAAGAATATTATGAAATATTTTCTTTTAGTGCAAAATATGGCGCATATCTTTGAAGATCAGTGACAATTTTCACATTAAAATAGTGCAAAATTAACATTAAAAAGGTGTGTGCATAGTTGGAGATGGTCACTACTCACTAGGCTAATAGTGAATTAATAGTTGTTACGATTATCACGACACAAATTCCGTTGAACACTAGCTAATTTCACTATAAAGAAAAATGAGTATTTACGATAAGATTTTTTGTGACTACAAAAGTAGTCGCAAAAAGTCTAGTTACTGCGACAACAAATTGTCGCAAAAAATATTAATATAAATTGACAATATGTTATCACAAAAAGCAATGTAAAAAAGTTGTTTTGCGTCAACATTGTTGTGGCTAATACATTAGCGACAACAATGTTGCAAAAAAAAACACTATTTATGATAAGGCTTTTACGATAATAATTTAGCGACAATTTTTGTCGCAAATTTTTTTTGCGACAATTATCAATGTTTTTGCGACAACATTTTGTTGTCGTAAATACTCGTTTTTCTTGTAGTGCTTGAGTAACTTCCCCTTATTATTTCTTTATTTGTATTATTATATTTATTAATTTTATAAGGATGATACTGATATTTAATTTTGATTTCATATTTATTTTGGTATGCTTACCATTTATTTGAAAAACGTTTCTGTTTATTTGACCGTGCAGTGTATTTTAATTTGCAACTTTTAATGTCGGATAAGAAAATCATTTCAAATATTATTATATAATACTAAAACATAATATTGATTTACTATATATCCATTAAGAAAATCATTAATACAAAAAATAAAAAATTATATGCATATATTTATATATACTAAAGAAAAACTATCTAAGGAAAATTATATGCATATATTTATATATTTATGAATTTTCTGGTGATTTTTTGCTTTTGCTCGTAATTTTGGATTTTCTTTCCAACGAAACTTTCAAATTGCAATTCTGAGATTTTTTTATTTTTTGTGAAATTATCGGGGTAGAAGAATCTTGGCTTTCCTGATGATTTTGAAGCAGAATTTTCTCGTAATTTTTTGCTTTTCCTCAAAATATTGTATTTCCTTTCCAATAAAACTTTCAGAACGCAGTTGTGAGATTTTTTTATTTTTCGTGAAACTATCGGAGCAGAAGAATCTTTGCTTTTGTGATGATTTTGGAACTGAATTTTCAGGTAATTTTTTGCATTTCCTCATTTTTTATATTTTTTTAATAATTAAATATCAGTTTTTCAATTTTGGTCTTTCATGTTTTAATTATTTTCAATTTCAATCCAATTTTGGTTGGAATTATCAAAAGCACTGACGTGGCCGCAGGAATTTGGCAACCATGCAAGAATTTTGGATGGCCACGCCAGAGATTTTGAAAATGGATACTTAATTGTCAAAAAATAAAAAGTGATTTAAATACATTACCAAAATTGAAATTAATCTTAATATATGTAAATTAACTCATAACGATTTTATGTGTTAACCAATATTAAAAAACAAATAAAAAGTTAATGGGCCTAAGTCAAAGAATTGTTCGACTCATGATTTAAGGAGCAACCCTAAATTTGTGACAGAAGTCTAACTAATTCTACCATATCTATATAGGTAATACCCTAATACCACAAAATTATTAATGAATGTTTTTTAAAATTTGATTAATGAATGTTTTTTAAAATTTTCAAACTATGTCAAATGTCATTAAATTAGAGTAGTACCCTTATGCGTAGGGTGAACAAAGCCACCATTAGTCCCATATGCTAATTAATAATGTATGGTGTACCCCGAACCCGAACTAGCTAGAATAGACCACAATGGGTGATAGGGTTTGTCCCCAACCGATGGCTGACCAGGAAATGACCAACCTAACCAATCACAACAGGTACCGAGGCTCGTCCAGATAGGGTCGGATGTCGGGGCTCGCCCCCGACCAATGGCCGACCTAGTCACGATAGGAGTCGGGGTTTACCCTAGACCGAGACTGACCAGGAAATGATCGACCTAATCAAGCACGACGGGTGCCAAGAGGCTCGCCCCTAGCTGATAGCCGACTAGGCCATGAATGGTGCCGGGACTCACCCCGACAGATGGCTAACCAGGAAACGACCAACTTGACCAGGCAAGGTGAGTGTCGGGGCACCTCCAACCAATAGCCATCCAAACCGGGTTGAGTGTAGGGGGCAGGCCGATATAGGCCGCCTAGATCAGGTAGCACCCGACCAATGGCCGATCAGGCCAGTCGGATGTCGAGGCTCGCTCCCAGCCAATAGCCGACCAGAACAAGATGGGAGTTGGGGCTCGTACCCGATCAATGACCGACCTCATCAGGAGATCCTCTCAGCCACTCCTACCTAACTTCATTGTGTCAATCACATAAGGATCCAATCAAAATCTAAAGTAGAAATTAGCACCACCAAAATCAAGGAAAATTAGATTTTAACAAAAACTTGCTTGAAATAATCTCACGGATGGTTTCCGTGATACGAATCATTTTTACCCACAAATTGAACTCATTTCCACAAATTTGTATGGGAATTGTGAAGTGTTGTTTGTGGGTTGACCCGTCTCACGTAAGATGATCCGAGACGATTTTACGTAAAACTCACTCTTGGATTTTTTTATCTCTCATCGTACTGCCATAAATAGAATCTTATTTGTAAAGAAAAGAGGTGAAAAAAATAAAGGTAAGAAAATACTCTCAAGAAGCTCCCGCGAAAATACTTACCTCCCTCCTGATCTGAGCTATTTTGGCCAGCTAGGGCTAGCTGTGCTTGATATAATATAAGCAAAGGCCCCGAGCAACATTACTTAATATTAGCATCTTCATCTCTCACCTTTACCTCATTAATATCTTAATTAATCTTAGCTGTTTGACAAATTCCATTCATATATATTAATATTATACGTCTAACAATGTAGATAGTAAAAGTGTTTGCAACATCATTACTAATAACTACATATATAAGAAATCAAATATCAAGTTCCATAATATCAACATTCTTTATATAGTTAACCAATATATTATGATACACACAAACAAAAGGGTTATGAAATAATGAAATTATATACCAAAAACCTAATTATACAAGAGGGAAAAACAAAAGTAAAATAGAAATATTAATCGTCCATGCACTAAATAATTACTATTTCCAAGGAATGTTGAACCAAAACAAATAAAACTGAATTGGAAGTACATACATAATTAAACAACCTATATATTAATTTCTGGCATTATAATTTTTTTAGTTATACAATAATTTCACCTGTTGGAATCCATTGGTCTGGCATTCCCCACTTCCCTTTAATTTATTTCAATCTCAAAAAAATAAAAATAATAGAGTTCTAAAGGACAGCATTTTGCTCAAAAGAGGAAAGGGTTTTAGGGCTCAAAAGCATGGATGAACACCATGCAAGCGATGAAGGCGACAACGAAAACCCTAGTGGGCTCATCAATGCTGATCCTGAGTTGCTCATCTGATCATAAGATGATTTCACCGCCGCTGGCGGAGAGAGGCTGAGCGGCGGCGGAGCCACCTCCTGCAACCGTCTGCGTTGGAACTCCGGCGCCGCCGTGAGCCTCTGAACAACATCCCTGAAATCGACGGGGTCCACCTTGTAGATTTTTGGCGGAACCGGAGGCATAGGCGCTATGGGCTTTTTGGTAATTACGCTCTTCCCCGGAATCCGGCGAACCGAGTGGAGCACCGAGTAGTAACCCGGATTGGATGAATTGGAGTGAGAAGAAGATGAAGAAGAAGTAGTAGAGTTTGAGTATGTATAAGGAATATCCATTTTTATCTCTTAATTTCTTTCTGTGTGTTTTTGCTTTATATGTTGTTGTGGGGATGCAAGAAGTAAATAATATAAAAGCACAAGTTGGAATGAAGAAATGAGGAATATAGGGGTTGGTTTAAGATAAGGTGTATATATAATAAAATAATTTAAAGAATTTTTCATTTTATTGAATTCAACGAAAAAGAGAAAATGAAAGGATTGAGATTGCAAATAAAAAAAAGTTTGTCGTGAGCGTCGGCGAGGGAGAAGGGATACATCATGGGTGCTCAACTTTGACTATATTAAATTATTGCCACCATTATTGCCTTATTAATACTTCCATCCTGGTCTTGTTGAAAACTTCTGATTCTTGCAATTCTTTAATAATTATACTATTTAAAAAAAAATGAAGAGAAAATTGTAAAGATATTTATTAATTGTGAAAACCGTAAAACATAGAGTGGTGGGGGCGTTTTCGGACAACCAGCCGCCAGGGATATTATTTTCTTGAGTTTTTTTTTGTTAGATTTAGGGAAACAATTATGCTATTATTGCATAAAACAAATGAATTGATTGAGTGAAATAACTGTTTGGTTTTGTTTTTAATCGTTGTGTACATAAAAACTTGGGCTTAAATTTAGGTGGATAGTCAAAAAAGTAACATAAGGTTACACACACTATATATCTATGAGAAAATTAAGATGTTGTGTTCATGCTTGCAAAAAACATGTTTTAAGCATATACATATATATATAAATTAAAAAAACTGAAGTGTCCTTAATGACTTATCTCCCACTCACTGGGAAGCCATAGGTCTCTGGGTCTAAAAGCTCCAAACATTAAATGTATCTCATTTTGTATAAGTGTCAAAGTGAATATAAATTATGTTTTAATTTTAACAAGTGGTTATAATAAAACCTTTTTTTTTTCCTAAACAAGCATGATTCTAATTCAAGTGTGTTGATTGTAGAATGAAAGCCCTCATCAATTTTATATGTGTGTTTTAAATTATAAGGATTGACATAAGTATCTCTGTTAGGCTTACCTAGCTATTATGATATCTTCAGAGTTCTATCTTCATGGCCTTGGGGAGCCCAATAGTATGTGAGTTACATTTGTGTATAAAACTTTTATGCATGTATCCATTTTTTATTTAGATTAAAGATATATTAATTAAAACCTAAATGTCTAAAATTGACTTTTCACGTGCAATTTTCCGAATTGATATGATCTTGAATGATGTCAGGTGTGGGGAATTGATGCATAAATGAATAAATATCAGTAATTGCTTGATAGAGATACAACTATGATTTATTGTTATAATATTGAGTCATAAATTAAAATTAGGTCATAGGTGGCATTAATTTCGCGACTGGTAATTGTTTGTTGATGAATATTTAAATAGATGGCGGCTCTACGCTACGACTCCCTTCGCTTTGGCAAGTTGCCTCAAACCGTTGAATATAATAATTAATTATATCAATAATTTTTGCTTTATTCTAAAGGATGAACTAAGTGAAGTAATTATTACATGCAGCGTCCTCTTTTAATCCCCCATTATGGCCTCATTCTGCTAACCAAATCATTACCAGAAAAGGGTTTCTCATTTTTTTTTTATAGATAAAGCATAATATATATAATCTAATTATAGAAAGATATGTAGAACTTAAATTGGAGCTAAATAAAAAAAAGTTTTTTCTTTCAAATGACTGAAAATGAATTTTCTCTATATTTGTAACATTACAATCTTGTTTATTTTCATACATGTGTTGCACATTGTGTGTTTTTTGTGTGCATGTAGATATATACAGCCTAGGTAACTGCATCCAGATGCTTTGGTTTGAATCATAATTATCTATGTTGATGATTGGATCACTAATCAAGCTCACAATACACGCTCCCTTTTGATCAAGACCAACTCCCAGAACTTCGAGCAAGAACACGTAGATAAGTTGCAGATTATCTAACCAAGAATGCAAGATGAAATACGTGAACAAGAACACAAGAGATTTACGTGGTTCGATTCTATCCACTTGAGTCTACTTCCACGGCACGAATCAAAATTGCTTTATTCACAGAATCAAAGAAAAAAATACAGAGTATGAAACTTGCGTAGATTAGGGTTTTCAGCAAAGAACCCTAATTTATAGAACTCTTAATCCTAACGTCGAAACTAACTGAAACTACAATCATTTATATATGAGTGTGTGCCGATCAAAACCCCTCTGTCAATTTTAACAGATCTCAAACGGATCTTCACAACTTTAACGAATTGTAACTGAAGTTGCGCTAGAAACCCTAGACTCCGTTTCTTGGTGTAAACTGCTTCTGTAACTGATTCAGCTTGATCCTTTTTGTTTCAATATTTTACACTCCTAGATGATATGTACTCTTGTTTAGCTAGCTTCCCACGTCATCATGCAACCGTTTCCACGTCAGCATTGCAAGTTTCTACTCTTCAATCTACTTATGCTCTGTTTACTTTGGCAAATGGAGATAGGTTAATTATCTAGGTCAGTCAGATAACTTCATAGGATAAGATATAAATTGTTATTTATTTCTAATGTTTACTCTAACATATAATATTTGGATAAGAATATTAACTATCCTTATCCATTGTTTACTATGTAATATATGAAAGTTAGGATAAGAGTGATATTACCTAAATGTCCCTTTTATGTAAATGTTTAATGTTTACTAGGGATAGAAATGTAATTTATTTATGTTATCTCAAGTTTTGGGTGAACTATCCTAGGGGGTGGCCTAGATTATTATCCAAGTTATTATCCGGATTTTGACATTTTATCTCGGATCGGAAGGAAAAGCCTCATTTTTATTTCCATTAAAGTAAACACTAGATAAAGATAGATAAAATGTCACTACCCTAATTCATCCCCCAAAGTAAACGGAGCCTTAATGGAGATGGGTTTTTCTAAGGATATTTTTTTTCATCTTATACAACCTTGTTATCCTATCCATCATTGGCATGTTAAGATGAGACCACTGCTGACGTGTCAAAAATTTAATATACCTATTAATTTCACTTTTCATATAATGAGGGAATGAAATCATTACACGTCATCGGTGGACATATTAAGAGTTGCCCACAATGGTCATTTTATCATTTTCTTCATCCTTATAAGTTGAGTTTTGTCAACTTTTTTTACTATCAATTAATTTTTACGTATTTCAAGTTTGCTTCTCTAATTATCACTATCTTTTAATTTTAACTCAATTTTCTTCGAACTTTTGATTTTACCCACGTGGATCTAGGAAATACTTACGTGAATTTTTCAATCTGAAAGTTCATATAAGCATGAATTGACATTAATATGAGCAAAATTTGATTAAAATTGAACAAATTGATAGTAGATCAAAATCAAAATTCATAAAATTTGTGATAAAATGATAAAAAAGTGGTCCAAGTCCTGAACTAATTGACAGTTGAGATCTTCCTTAGTTATTATCTATACTTATATAAAAGCAAGAAAGTTGGTAATATTTACAATTTTGTCATTTTCTCTCCTAAAAATGTCACATCAATTTTTTTTTTTTATATTTTACATTTTAATTATTTTCACATGTACTAAATTTATTAAGATTCTTTCTTCATAATCCACAATGGATAATTTTAGGAAAATCATTATGTAAGATGATTTTGGGTTTTATAAAAAAATTAAGATTATTTTAAACTCATGTTATGAAGATTCTTTCTTCATCTTACAAATCATTTTGGGGTCTGAGTTTTATAAATATTAATAATATGTTTTTTTGTAAGATGATTCATATACCATGACTATCAAATGTAATAGGCTTTTTCATAAATGAATTAATTGTATTAGGAATTGTAATATTGCATAGATTTTTCAATTTATATAATTGGTCCATTTGATTTAATATTACAATTATTTTATTAGTTCATTTATAGTTTCTTGGTCTTAATTAAATTAATTTTTATTGAATATAATTTTATAAATCTCAATAATAGATATTGTTCAAAAATAAACTTAATAACAAATATTAATTTATTTAGGGATATCTAATATCATATTTAATATAAATAAATAAATGTAACATTATTAAAGAAATTTATATGTGTGTGTAGTATGGAATTATATGTCATTCTAAATATTTTTTTAGATTAATATTTGTAATACCATCAACATTTATTGTTTGGATAATATTAATATCCTTTACCGATATATTTTAATGATGAAAATATTATTAAGTATTCAAGTATAAAACACATGATTTGGTTATTTGTCATTTTCAATGTTAAGTGATATTAAAAATGTCATTTTTTTTAATTCAATTTATTTTAAAATGAAGGTTGAAAATACATGACTGACATTGTTTGCATCAGGTTCTTAAGTAAATTTTTCATTTTTTGTGTATTGTTTCTAATATATATAAGATATATATATATATATATCTTTTAATTTAAGTAATTGAGTTTAATTTAAAATTCATAATTGATACTTTTAGTGTTATTAGTTACAGATTGTCCAATTGAATATATAATAAACAAGATTATTATGGATTAGATAGATATTTAATATATATATATATATAGAGAGAGAGAGAGTTAAGTAAATTCATATATTTTTTTAATTGTTAAATATTTTATATCTTCAAAATGCTTATAATTAGTTAAACTGTATTATGAAATAGTTGATATTTACTACATATTATATAACAAACCGTGCAACGCACGGGGACAACTACTAGTTTACTTAATGAGGTAACCAACTAATATAATAATTGTGGAATCTTCAAAGTGTTTGACACTATAATTGGCTTGATTATATATATATATATATATATATATATATATATATATATATATATATATATATATATCTCTATTACCTATATAAAAGTATGGATGTTTCTTACAAAATATGGATTGTCTAATTGTTGGTCCCAAGTGGTGTCCGAGGTTCAGAGGGGGTGAATGAACCTTGATCGATTTTTAAAAACAGATTTAAAACACATTGTTCTGCAAGTTACTTGAACTTGCAGCGCCAGTCAGTTACTGCTTACAACACTAGGATGCAGTGCTACACGCTGTAACTTAGAGTTTTATACGCAGCGGAAAAAAAAGGTTTTAAGACACAAGGCTGGTTTTCTCAAATATGATCCTTTTCAAAAAGTTTTATGCTTTATGATAGAGATAGATATAAAAGATAAAGCACAGATAAGAAAACAATAAAACACTTATGGTTTATAGTGGTTCGAAGGTGGTGTAATCCTTTTACGTCCACTCTACTGCTACCTCGAGCAGGAACTTTGTTAAGCAAGATTGATTTACAGGACACTCCTAACAATCTATCAACTTACAAAGCTAAACACCTACTAGAGTCCAGTGTACACACATCAACTGCAAACTCTAAAGGCAAACCCACACAGGGTTTCAAACTCCCACACAGGGAAGCTGTCTATATCTTAGACAACTATACAAACAGCAAGGATCTCTCCTATCAACTGTTCGACACCTAAAACAACCTAAGCATACAACAAAAAGGTTAAAAAGTATATAGATATGTTCTTCAACTGGTGCGACGAAGTGAGCTTCTGAATCCTTTGAACTTGCTTCACTTCACAGAGGTTGAGTGACTGAAACTGAGAGTAGACTCGAAAGAGTATAGCTTGAATGCTTGAGAGTTTTTGTGCAAATGTTTTGAGTTTAGTAGATCAGTTGTTCAGTAGTCAGTTTCAGGGTTGCTCATCCTCTATTTATACTTGTAGAGAAGATATCCGTTGAAGGAAATATCTTCCATTTTGAATTTAAGTGTACTTGATCAAAGGTATGACTTGCATTTAATGCGTCTTGACTTTTCTTTCTGGAGCATTTAATGCGGTGGTTATGGCTCGTAGCTTTCTGCGGCGCGTCAGTCCACGTGGCGTCTTGGCATTGGCTCCGTGTCTGCAACTTTGATCTTCTCTAGAACGGCTCTTTTATTCTTGCTTGGAACTTCGTTCCTCGTACTGCATTTATCCTTCCTCTGATTTTAGGATACTTATCCTGTTTGTTATTGGCGCTGTTGACAGATTGAGTAGTAAGCTTTGCGCTGTATCCTAGGTCTGCTTGCAGCTGTTTGTACTTTACAGTGCTGCTGTAAATTGGACCTTCTTGCAGTATCTTCATACAGTACTGCTTTATCTTTTCTTGTAGTATTCCTGTAACTTTTCTTGCAGCGATGTTGCATGCCGTTCTTACTTACTTTGCTGCAATGTTGTAACTGTCTTCTTGCAGTGTTGCTGTATCTGCTTTCTTGCAGTGTTGTTGTATCTGCTTTCTTGCAGCAACTTCGTCTTGAAATCTTCAATGCAGCATTGTATGCATGTGTACCTCCATCTTTCAGCTTTCATAACTAGACTCAATCCTAGTCTATGTTTTCACTTAAACATTGTGAAAAATGGGGTACTCAAACTTCCTATTACATACTTGATTTGTTTCATCAAAATCTAAACACTGAAATCCTAACACTAATATATCCTTAGTAAAGATTATTATTTAAGGTTATAATAGTAATTTAAGATTTTCATATTTAAATAATTTTATATAGAAATTGTAATCCAAAATCATATATAATTCTATTATGAGTAGGACTCTATTATATTTGGACTCTAATTTAATATAGATCATATATCCTTATTAAAGATTATTATTTAAGATCATGATAATAATTTAATATTTTTTATTTGAATAATTTTATATTAGAATTCTAATATAAATTAATAATTTTATTTTCACTTTATAATTTAATTACTTCATATTAAAATTCTATTTATTATTTTTGTATTTAAAAATCTAATATTAGAATATATCATAATTGTTATTATTTAAGGTCATAAATGTAATTTAGAATTTTCATATTGGAATAATTTTATATTAGAATTTTATTTAATATTTTAATATTTAATAATAATTTTATATTAGAATTTTATTTAATATTTTAATATTTAATAATTTTATAGCAGAATATTTCATGACTCTGTTTATAAGGCAACTAATTATTTGCACATATAATATTAGAGTGACTCTCTTGTGCCCCAACCCCACCTGCGCCCCATATATATATCTTTTTTTTTTCCTTTCTTTTCTTCCTACGCTACTTCACCCTTTTTTTTTCCTTCACAGCTTCACTGTTGTTCTTTTTTTTTTCCCTTTTTTTTTTCCTCTCTTCCTTCTCAATTTCTTCATATGATTGCTACAAATTTAGGGTTCTTATTTTTCTCAAATTATTTTCTTCCTAATTTGTATAAAAATTTAGGGTTTTTATTTTTCAATAACTTGAAATTTTTTATATCTTGCTCCAATTCATAGCAATATATTATATAATTGATGCAACAGACACCATAGTTGGTTATTGATTGAGTAATATGAATTTGCATAAATTTGGGAAAGAAGATGATAAAAATCTTATATTTGAAAAATTTAAGATATGAGGTATTACAGATTTGTTCTGTAGGTATTACAAACATGAACTACAGGTATTACATAATTACATGTTTGAATGATATGTAAGTTATGAAAAATATTTTTGAGGTATTACAGATTTGTTCCATAGGTATTACAAATATGAACTACTGGTATTACATAATTATATGCTTGAATGATATGTAAGTTATGAAAAATAGTTTTGAGGTATTACAGATTTGTTCTATAGGTATTACATACATGAACTACAAGTATTACATAATTACATGCTTGAATGTGTGATATCTGAACATAATACATTATGTGATACCTGAAGAGTATATGTGTGATACCTAAAAAATAAATGTGTGATACTTGAACATAATACATTATATATAGGCTATGTGATACTTATAGAGTATATGTGTGATACTGAAGAGTAAATGTGTGATACCTGAACATAATACATTATATATAGGCTATGTGATACCTGAAGAATATATGTGTGATACCTTTAGAACAAATACGTGATACCTGAATATCATACATTATATATAGGTAGGTGTGCGCGTCGTGAGCTTGAGGCGTGGGCGCGCGTGGGAGCTGCCCACACGCCGGGACGAGTCGGGGGCATTGGTCTTAGATCCGTGCCCTTGGGGCATATAAGTTTTAGTGATAATATTATAATAATTTAGTTATGTTTCTCCTGTTTCTTACGGCTTCATTTCTTTTTTTCTTTCTTCATTTGTTTTTTATATTTTTATTTTTAATAAAAGGAACCATTTACTCTCCAATTTTGAAGGATTAATTTAGTAATTTTATATTAAAATTTTAATCCTAATTCTAATAGAATTCTAATAATCCAAACTTTTACATGTAATTTAATATTTGTAATTGCATTATAAGAAGTACTCTTTCAAATACACCTGTCACCAAATTATATTATTTAATGTTATGATAGTAATTTAATATTATTTTATTTGAATAACTTTAATCATTGATTTTGAACATATGTACGGTTAGGATTTGTCTGATACCGTAAAATGATTCAAATTTAAAGTTCATACGACAAAGAAAAATATGTTAAATTTTCTACAAAAATTCACATATAGTTTAGATGGGAAAATGTTTTTAACCTTTTTTTTTTATAATAGGAAAACCATTTACTCTTCAATTTCTAAGGACTAATTTAGTATTTTTATATTAGAATTTTAATCCTAATTCTTATAGAATTCTAAAAATCCTAGATTTTACCATGTAATTTAATATTTTTAATTGCATTATAAGGAGTAGTCATCCAAATCCACCTTTACCAAATTATATTAGGCTCCATTTGGATGCAAGAATTTGAAGAGGATGTGAAATTCCCCACAACAAATTCATTGGTGGTGTTTGTATAAATATGGATTTGAAATCAATTAATTTCATTTTGAACTATTTTTTGATCAAAATGAGTGGATTTCACATTGACCCCACCTGAGGTTTATCAATTTATGAATCTATTTCTAAAATACAAAATAAAAAGGAAGTGTTTGAATGCATTCATTAAGCAGCTTTGAGATTTGAGTACGAACCACCTACGGTTTACTGTAATAATGAAAAAATTAAGTTCACAAAACTATTGAGGATCCAATTGATGTATTGGATATGTTTACTTTTGAGTCTGAAGAGACGTTTGAATTTTAAAAAATATTTGTTCATACAATTATTGGGCATACTCTTTATGATAAGAAACATAAAATAATGTATTACTATGGATGTTATGACTCATTGCAATATCAACTTTGATATCAAGGGGTGAAACAACTTGACATCAAAATATCATAAAACTTAAACCACATGAATCCAATAGAATTCAACGAAAAACTTTGAACAAGAACAAAGTACATCTTTCTATTATTATTATTATTTTCTTACATTTGGTTGTTTTCATCTTATTTCTTATTCTCACTTACGTACAAACATATAAAGATTATTTAAACTTTTAAATTTTTTTATTAAAATTTTATTTGATTTCAATTAACATTCAAAGTGTTATTGATATCTCGACAATATCAAAAATAAATTTTGGTAGAAGACATGATTTCTCAAGAACAACACAGTATGAATGTTAAATGAATATATTTATTTAAATACAGCACCTAAGAATTTTAAGAACTAATTATTGTTGTTTTAATTTGTCAGTTGTTGAGAAAGAAAGTGAAAAAAAAATCTCATGTAGAGAAATTGTTGCTACAAACTTCAAATTAGAAATTCATACCAATCAATACTTTTACGTATCGAACTGTTGCAACAATATGTAGTAGACAACTATATAAAATTGGAGACAACAAGATTATATTATTTTCGACGCCACCAAATCAATAAGCAAGCTGAGTTATATCAAAGAATCATGGATAATGTCTTCAAAGGAGAAATTAGAGGTGGTGAAATAAAAAAAAATGTTCTTCCATCAACATTTATTAGTGGACCAAGATTACAAAGATATCTTGATTCTTTAGTATTAGTACATAGATTTGGAAAATAAAGTCTCTTATGATGATGACTTACAATCCACAGTTGAATGAAATAAAAGAAAAAATGTACAATGTTCAAACACCTACCCAAAAAAAATGATAAGGATCCGATTGATGAAATCAAACAATTCGAAGATGCTCTGTGGATGTCTATTCAAGAACCAATGTGGAGAATTTTTTAATTCAATTTATATGAAATATCTCTTTCAGTTATCAACTTACAACTACATCTACCCAACCAACAAAGCTTAACTTATTGGGCAAATCAAAATTTAAAAAATATGTTGACATATGATCATGCCTCTAAAACAATGATCACTTTGTATTTCACAATGTTTCATATAAGTGAAGAAATATAGAGAATTTCCTGAGCATTTCCTGAGCACTACGTATAAAATATACAAAGAAAATGCTGGAAGAATAAAAAGAAAGGGGGTGTAATTGGATGTATAAGTCTCACAAATCCAGTAGAAGAAGAAACATATTATCTCAGGTTATTCATAATCATATAAAAGGACCAACATCGTTTGAATATTTGTTGATGATGTTTGATAGACAATGTACTGCTTTCAAAGACATACAGAAAAGAGGTTTGTTGGAAGTTGATCAAAATATTACAAAATGTTTGAATGAAGTTCTGTTTTTCAAATGTCATATGAATTGTGAAGATTGTTTGCTGTAATTTTAGTGTATTGTGCACCAAAACATGTGAAAGTTTTATCGAATACATTCTTTGATGTATTGTCTATTGATTTCAAAAGAGAACCTGACATGTTACAAGTTTCGAGTATTTTGAAAAGCTCAATTTATTTCTTGAACAACATGGGAAAAGACACAAGTTCATATGATCTTGCGAATGTTCCTAATTATTACTAAAGCTTACGTAAAAAATGATTTACCTAGAAAGATAGTTGATATGTAATGTGAATTGAGATACCTAAACAAGATCAAGAAGCTATACATAACCTAAATATCGAACAACATAAAACTTTTTCAATGATCATAGATTGCGTAAATTAAGGAAATGGAGGATTTTTTTTCATCGATGTGTCGGACAGATATATGTACTAACAAGGGTAAATGAAAGTATAATTGTTCAAACTTCAAAAGGAGGACCAAAGATTTGTAAGGAAAATCATGATCATAATTGAAGAGTAAGTCATTTATCTTCTATAAAAATGAATGAGAAAAAAATATAAATTTAATCCAAAAAAAAAAAAAAGAGTAAGAGTAAGACACAAAAGACAATCAAGAAAGAAAATATATATAATTAGGAGTCAATACACAAACTTATTATCTTTCATTTCAGAATTTCAAAACTTATTATTATTATTATTATTTTTACTATTTGATTTTTTTCTAGATTTTGATTTTTTAGGAATAGAAGAACCCGATTTTATTAATCTAATGCAATAATATTTTTTCTACATTTTTAACGAATCTCAAATTGATGTTCTTGGTTTTTAATTATTTGGGTTTTACATGCTATATATTACACTTAACTTTAATATGCTTCAATGAAAATTAAAGACCAATTACATTAACTTTAATACACTTGAAAAAAAGACTAAAGATCATTAAATGATGGAAAAAAAAACCACAAGATCAAAGAAACAAATGCATAATAATAATAATAATAATAATAATAATAATAATAATAATAATAATAATAATAATAATACCAACAATAAAATTTGTCCTCCACGTACGTGCAAAGCACGTGTTGTCTACTAGTAGATATATATATATATATATATATATATATATGACATGAAATTACAGACTCGAGGTGATCATATAGAATCATAGTTTCAAGTAAAAAGTTTTTAGTTCCTAATATTTGTTTGCATGTATATATGTGTCGTGTGTATGTGTGATACATGGAGACCCAATATTCAGTCTTGCAGCAACAACACAATATTGTTTAGCTTTAAAATCTAATTTCTCAATATGCACGCGTACGACATTATTTTGGGCTCTTCTCAAAAGTGTTGGTTTATAGTGTACCAAACAATGTTAGTTACAATGGGAAAATAGAAAATAAAACTATTACAGAACACAAGTGTTATCGAAAATGTTGTAACATTGGACACAACAGATTTTGGAAACGGATGTTGCCGATGATGTTGTAACACTGCAGACAACACGGCGACAATAGATTCTTGCAGAGACTTCGAACGCCTTCAAACCTTCAAATTCCAGTAGGATCTTTGAGCTTTGACAACGTACAAGATCCAAAGAACAACATCTTCTCTACAACAAAGAAGAGCTTTGGAATGCACTGGCAATGCAAATTGGAAAGTTGAGTCAAGGAGACCTTTCCCCTAAAAAACGAACACGTCCCGGCTAGTTCTCACAGTACGACGTGACGTTCCCAAAGATAAAACGAATTATGTCTTCTAATTAGTAGCACCACAAAACTAGAAGCACCAACAAACTAAAATGGTGGAAGGATTAGATCGCACTCTATATGTTTAAAGATGCAAGTTTGATTTTCCAAAGATGCTATGAGATTTATGATGGTTGTAAAGATAATTTCGTGCTTCCAATCATATGCAAAGCTATGAAAAACATGTCCTATTTATAGGCACTCCCACATAGTGAAGGGACTCATCACATTAATGTGTATTTAAGGCATTTAAGCCCACTAAGTAAGTGGAATTCTCCACTACCTTACACTATCAGTTACTGAGGATTGGAAGACCATTAGCCACAAGGGCTTCGAAATGGGCCTCCCCAAACGGGCTACCCAATGGACTTTTATGTTTTGGGCTTCGCAGACGAGCAATGTTGTCCGTAATGTTGCCACATCGGACCCAACATTTGGCCACCAGATAGGTTTAGGCCACCAACTTTGTGCATTAATTTCCACTCACCGAAAATCAATTTTGAGAGCGGAAATGCACTTCGATCATCTACTCAAGACATAAAACGACCTTTTACCCTTTACGTTCACATTTGCCCAACTTTGACACCTCAAAATAATGGTCAAACACGTGTGGTCAAGACTTCCTTCAAAAGTCAACAATTGACCTACACTTTATAATTGGATTAAAACAAATTTTCAAAAAAAAATTCTCATATAAACGAAAATATTAACCATACTTTATAAACTAACTAAAAATCACCTAAAAAAATGTTGAATTTTAGTTGCACTTGGAGACCATAAATATAAAAATTATAAATAAGTTTAAAAAATCGAGCAATTGAATTGAAGCTGAAAAATAATTATCCAATTCAAGTTGGTTTCAGATGAAGAGGGATCAAAGCATCTAGTCTGAAATATGTCAGCAGCCACATAAAACATAATTTGTGGGGCTAATTAAGAATCTCATCATCAAATTTGTTGTACATTCATATCCCCACGGATGAGTATATATTAAGCAGTCAAATTTAGTGTGAAATGATTCGACAGTTATTATTTATTTCTAATAATTAAATTGAAGTACATAGTATTTCATAGAATAAAATTATTCTTTTTGGTCCCATAATTTTCGTCTTAACTGCTTTTTAACGATTAATTTTATGAATTTATAAATTGGCCCTCTAATTTAAAATTTTCAACTTTAGTTGGATTTTACTCGAAATTTGATTTATGCATGCATTATTGCTGGAACTGTTGGCTTGAATTCCAAATTGAATGTCCCAATAAACAGAGGACTAACAGTCTAACTGAGCTGATTAATCAAATTTTTGTGTCACGTCATGAAAATATTAATAAACAAAATCGAGCATTTATTGGAAAGACGGGGTATTGTCCATATTTACTGAAAATTTCTTGTATGTGAAATAATATTTTCAATTACATATTCACGCATGAATTCATTAAAATCCCAATTGGTAATTTGGTATTAAAAAATAATCAGACAACTCTAAGGTCATTGTTTCTCAGGTGTTTTCCTGCAATAATGTGCAGTTTTGCACAATTCACAAAGCCCTTAAGAGCAAATACAGAAAATTTGCATTCTGCTCCTCGCCCTCTCTGGAAATACGTTTATGGTCCTTCCGCTTTACATAAATTTGAGATTAGCACTAATAATTTTAACAGGAATTGTAAAGCATTTCGAAAAATCAGTCCACGTGGTATCAGTAAAAGTATCAGTCCACAATTCAGAAAATAGAAGATATATGTAAATTGAGCAAACACATCAAAAGTTTCCGAAAATTTAATTAAAGCTAAATGAAAGATTACATGAAGGATTAGAATGCAATTTCGAGTATTGAAAACATTAAATAAAGAATAAATTGATATTATATGAGTCACGGAATTAAGTGCCAGTTGTAAAAGTGGTAGACCAAGTTCAGATTGAATTCAAGAGTGAAAACAAATTCAAGGATTGCTTACGTATTGAGTGAGTCAGATGAGACGGGTGGTTATAGCGATTTATGGTTTAAAACTTGAATTTCGATTTCTATAATATAGGTGTCAATTCTTAGTATAACAAAGAAGTTTCTTCTTCAAAAATATAATAATAAATAAAATAAAGTTTGACGAAGGTCGGTTAGTCCAGTTTCAAATATTGCACGCGTGCGGTTGTCTTGAAATGACTTTTTTGCACTCGTGGAATGGGGTGGCCGGGTGGGGGCCTTCTACCTCATGACGTCACCTATATAACCATGGTTGAACCTTTCTTAACCCTGGATTGGGTTTTTGTAGGATTATTTACAGTTACTAGTATTTCGCCCACTCATTCGATGTGTGATATATTATTTATTATGATAATATATACAATTGATATTAAAATAATTAAATTATATATATATATATATATATATATATTTGATTTGGTCAAATTTTATCCATATTTGGACAATTGGACACGTTAACAAATTTTTTTTTTTCAGAAATTATCGAAATTATAAGGTTGTGTTATTTTAATCAATGGTGAAAAGTTTGATTAATATGATAATCGAATAAAAATTGTGATTTTTTCAACAATTAATTCTTATTTAAAGTGTGTGTGCATGAAAGATAAATAATAATACTGCCGCAAGCCTGCACCCAATGTATCTAATGTGTGCAGCAATTACAATGCGGGTTTGGATTAGGAGTAAGGGAGTCCACAAATTTCAGATCATAATCTGAAATTATTTATTTGTTATTTCTTGGGACGTATGTATTATGGCACCTGCATTAGTAGTTTATAGAGGGGTTTTTACTTATTTTTTTGAATATTTTAATATTAAATCAGGTTGCAGTGTTTTAGTAGTAGTGACACTATTCTTATTGATAAATGTTTTAAGAAAATGCTTCAGAGGAGAGAGAAAAAATGTGGAAAGCAATCAGCAGAAGCCACGTATTTTAAATGGAGGAGAGAGTGTCAGTTGCTTTTCTTTTTATTTATTTTTTTTTATTTTTTTTATTATATTAATATCACTCCTCTATTGATGCATGAGTCAGCTGTTAATTCTAGAACCAGAATAATGCAATTAACTCAACCTAATAATATGCATATATAATAAGCCTCAATATATTGATGGGCTTACTCAAATAAATCCAAGACTTAATGGGCTGACATACGCTTTTACAAAAACAACCCCTCCCAAAGTAGAACCTTCAAGCTTTTTGGTCATTTTAACTTTTAAACTCTAGATTAAGTTTTCTCAATAAAAAAAAATCTGGAATTAGATTTTTATAATAAAATTTTAACAAGAATTATCCTCCAAAAATTAGATGTCTTCAGGATACATGGAATTAAAAGACCAAAGGGTTACTTTACAAGACATTTATACTCTTAGGAATTTACTGAGCATATAAAGCCTTGATGTTTATAAATTCTCCTTCAACCCACAAACGCCTGAACGCCTTTCTGGCTTGAATGGCTAAAGGGTGAACATTAGGAACTTATAACCATCTTAGTCGTAAAACTCAAACCTGAGTGTCTTAACCTTTCATTAATTCACATGTTTCCATAGGAATTAGTACGTGGCTTTGTTGCACATTTCAGACCACTGTTTTTGAGACAGTATTGGCACGAGGAAAGTATTACAGCCTATATACTTATTCCATAAAAACATAGTCATGTTCAAAACCAGTAGCTATGATCTAACACATATAGATCTAGCCCACCATAGTTGGGTCTTATAAGATAAAATAAAATAAAATAAAATAAAAGTGCAGAAAATTAAATTCTTACAAGATATGAAGAACACTAAGAACACAAATATTTATTTAAACACTAAGGGGTTTACAAGGGTTGAGAGTGTGGAGAGAGAAGAGAAAGACGAGTACTTTACTCAAGCATGCCCTCTACAAATGAAAAACTATGCCTATAAATAGAAGAAAAACTAAACTATTACATGATTGTTTTATAAAAGCAAATAGTAAAGATTCTTTTAATATTGGACTTATTGTCCACCATCTATTACAAGCAGGAATTTTTTCCATAATTGTCAAAAAGTCAAGTCCCATCTTGTCTGCCACTTCTTTCTGAAATGTTTTCCATTGTCTTGATTATGCTGCAAGGATAGAACTTTGAATCTCAAAGTATTTCAATGATTCTTGAAGTTTAAACAGTTCTATCAGTCGTCTGATATTATTTTCTCTTGATCTCATATATGGATCATCAACAATTAGTTCTTTGATTTGACTTATACATCTTCGTATAATCTTGATCTTCTCTTTGATAGTAAGAACTCTGTTATTGCTTCCATATCCTTCTAAAATAATAGGATTAAAATATGGTTTCCATAAGCATGATGGGTAATTTTCCTGAATAGAATGGAAAATCATGATCAATCTTTAAACTTCTCTATTAGAGATTCTTTCAAAATTTCGAAAGAAACACAAAGATTTGGATTGTCTTCTTCTGGATCTTGGGCTTCTTGATCTGAGAGTATATTCTTTGTTTCTTCCCTATTGCTGGAACCAGAAACCATGGATGTATCAGATTTTGAACCTGTGTTATCAAGATTCTTGAAAAGATCACTTTTTATTTCTTCAATATATAACTCTATCATTTTCTTTTTAGAAAATGTTCCAAAATATCTTTGAGAAATTCTTTTAAAAGGACTAATTGAATCCTTATCTTCTTCTTCTTTGTTTTGTTTTTGTAACTTATAAAGCCTGATCTTTTCATTAAGATCATCAATTGTAGATTGGGAATATAATTCCCCAGTACTTGGGTCCACCCTAGTCATTTTATCCCACATCTTGGTATGACTAATTCTCCAAATGCAAGAAGTACCATCTTCAGTATAACCAAATTCTGGTGTCTATTTCCATATCCATGGAATACTTGATTCCATGAAGAATTGGCAAGGAGTTTGTCCCTTGATAGAATTTCTTTGAACAGAGGGAGAGACTAGTGTCCATTCTTCCATAAGATTTTTGAAATTCTCTGGTAGAATATCTACTGTGGTGCCAAATGTTTTCCACCAATTAAAAAACCAGTTATTAACTGTATGATGTGAACAATTTCCACATATTTTAATAAGCCAAGTATGTTTGCGTTTTTAATTTTCATAAAAAAGGGTTTTATAAAAACCTTCAACATAGTCCCAAAAATTAAATTTGAAAGTATGTTTTTAAGTTGGATGTAAAGCTTCCTTCTCAATAAGTGGAGATATTCCCTATTCTTCAAGAGAAATAATCTTCTTGATAGTAAACTTTGAGTAAGCGTACTCATTTTGCTGGGTATTTCTAGTAGAAAAATGTTCAATATCAACACTTTCTAGTGCTATAAGCACTTGTTCATAAAATCCTCTTGGTTTGTATGATCTGTTTGCAAATGTTGCATTTGGAATATATCTTTCCAAAATGATCCGTGGATTATCTTTCCTTTGTAAATCTCTTTCCTCTATAAGAAGAATTAAATCTCTAAAATTATTTTTCTTGAAAAGAATATTATTCTTTTCTTCTGTAGTAATATTCGCATATGAAGATTCTTGCGATTCAGGAGTATAATCCTGGGATTTCTTTTTAAGAAATTCTTGAAAATCTCCATATAATGGATGATTTTTATCAGGGATATTTCCTGATGTGATTCCAGAAATATTCTGGGAAATCAGTTTTTGCTTGTCTTGCTGAGCAATAACATGGGGAGTTCTTCCCCTTATTCTTCCCCTATTTGGGAAATAGGATCCTCAACCTGATGGATTCATATCTGCAATCATGAGAAAAATTCTCTAGTTAAATAATCAGGCAAATTATTGTCTTTCCTTGTTTATAAACAATTTCAATATCAAAGGGAGCTAAATAAGTCTGCCATCTTGCAAACATTTGTTTAGAAATATCATGTTTAAAATCATTTTTAAATATTCCTTTTGCTGCTTGGCAATCAGTTTTTATAATAAACTTTTGATTGTATAAATCATCTTGAAATTTTATAACACATTTTACTATAGCAAGTATTTCTTTGGCTACAGTTGCATAATGCAGGATTCCATTTTCCTAAATAAAATCTTACAAGAATTTCTTGTTTGTCTTTTGGATTTATTTGTTTTAAAATACCTCCAAAACCTATATCTGAGGCATCTGTTTCAATATTTTTTTCCCATTGAGGATTAGCAAGCATAAGACAAAGAATATTTTTTACATTTTCTTTTATAATCCTAACAGTCTTGGTATGTTCATTAGTCCAAGGGGAAGGATTCTTTTTAAGTCTATCATATAAAATAGCAGATATTTTTGAAATATTTTCAACAAAAGAGGAAACATAATTAAGACTTCCAAGAAATCTTTGTAATTGTGTTTTATCAGTAATTATATCTGGAAATTTATTTCCAAATTCCATACTTCTTTGTATAGGAATAATTTTTCCATTATTAATATTATGTCCTAAAAATCTGACATTTGTTTGGAATAAATTCATTTTTGGTTTTGATATAACAAGACCATTTTGAATAATCAATTTCCTAAATATCTCTAAATGTTTGAATTGAGTTTCAATATCTTTAGAGAAAACAAGAATATCATCAATATAAATAATTATAAAATTACTAAAAGGGATAAATATATCACTCATAATTTGTTGAAATTCTGATGGAGCATTTTTTAACCCAAAGGGTAAAACTGTCCATTCATAATGTCCTATCGAAACATTAAAAGTTGTTTTATATCTATCAGATTCTTTTATTTGAATCTGTCAATATCCTGATTTTAAATCGAATTTTGAAAATATTAGTGCTCCAAAAAGTCTATCTATAAGATCTTTTTTATTAGGAATAGGATGTCTTATCTATTTTAAAACCTTATTAAGAGGTTTATAGTTTATGACAAGTCTAGGTACCCCTCTTTCTTATTCTGAATGTTTATTAACATAAAAAGTTGTACAAAACCATGAAAACTTGGAAGGAGTTATTAAACCGTTATTTAAAAGAGATTTTATCTCTTGTTTACAAAGCTCTAGATATTCAGCATTCATCTGACAAGGTCTAGCCTTTGTAGGTATTTTTTTTTTTTTAAAATCTTCCTCATAAGGAAGAGAAATAATATGTTTCTTTCTATCCCAAAAAGCATTTGGGTGATCATCATATATTTCTGCAGAAAATTTATTATGAATAAGTTGAATTTATTCTGTAATTTTATATTTTTTAATTTTTCTTCAACAGTGAGAGAATTAATTTCTTCTTTTAAAGAATTAATATGAAATAATTTTCTATCCATTTTTTCTCTTATTTCATTGAGAACCTTTTGAATATGTTTATTAATAAATTGAAAAATAATTGGTTTATTATTAAAAATACCAATTATACCATTTTCATCAACACGGGTTAAAGGATATATACTATGAATAAAAGGTAAGCCAAGAATAAGTTGGCTAGAAATATCTTTAGCAAGAAGAAAGCTAGTAGGAATACAGCTTCCATTTTTACAAATTAGAGTTTCTGGTAGTTTATAACTAATATCCAGAGAACCTCCTCCTGCATGTGAGAGAGAATGTGTTGTTTTATAAAAACAACCTTGAAGGAATTAATCCTTCTTGAATAACATTCAAATCTGCACCACTATCAATCATAGCAATAAATTCTTTTTGATAATTTTTATCAATTAAAAGAGTTATTTTAGTATACCATTTTTGTGATGTAAAATTATTCATTATTTGAATAATCTCTTTTGAAGATTTATTTTTATTTATTAAGGACAAGAAATTTTCTTGTTTTTCGTCTGTTTCTTCTATATCTTCATTTTTTATAGAATTATTATTTTCTATAATAGAGATTCTATTATGAAGATTAATATTATAATTATGAAGATTTTTTACTTTATTTTTCAGATTATCAATTTCTTTTATTAAATCTTCAATAGTTGTAGGATTTTTATTTCCATATTTTTATTCTAAAAGTTTATGAACTTCTTTCATAGAATATGTTTGATTCTAACTAGGAATATTAATTTCTTCCTTTTTAGTATTACTTGTTGATGGTAAATTTTCAATTTGATCAATAATTTTTGATCTTAAATCAGGATCTTTAATATTCTTAAGTAATTCTATAAAAGAATTATTATCTAAGACATTAATATTTAAATCCTGAAATTGAGATAAAAGTTTATAAAATTCATCTCATTTTTCATCAGTATTACTGATATGATTTATACAAGGTTGTCCTTGTATACAAGCATCACATTCTTCATTTTCTGAAGTGAGATTTTCATTATCTAGATCTCTTATTTCTTCAGAATAATAAGATGATTATTCTTCAGATCTATTAACAGAATTTTCTGAATCAGATTTAATCATAATATGTAATAAAGCTTGTTTGATATCATCATCAATCTTTAATTCATTAATTTTTGTTTTTGTCCAGCATTCATTTGCATAATGACCTGGTTTATGACATTTATTACATATAATGTGTTTTTTATCTGGTTTTCCTTTATTAATATTAAAGGTTTCTTTTCGTCTTTTCTTTTTTTCTTTATATTTTTCAGAATAATGACGTCTCTTTTTATAATATTTTTCATTTTTATCTCTAGAATGTTTTTTACTTTTAGAATATTTTTTATCTTTACTTTTATCAGGTGTATCCATGCCAAATTGGTCACAGAAATGTCCTAATTGTTTCTTTCAATTAGACTTTGATTTTTGATTTGCTTATTAAGCTTTAATTCATTACAGAGGGCTAAGCCTTCTTGAACACAACTGCTAATTAAATTTCCATATGTATAATTATCATAGGGAATATTAAGATTGTCTTTTATTAGAATAATTTTAATTCTTTCAGCAAAAAGACCTGGGAGGCCATCTATAAATTTAGCCTTCCAATAACTAGCATTATAGTCATGGAGTTCAAAGACTCTTGAAAGAAAAGTATCTTTATACCAATGAAAATCCGTTAGTGTTCTACATCTTAGATTACTAAGAAGTGTACGAATATTTTCACTATTATCTGTAAATTTTTCAGTAAAATGTTCAATTATAGTCATAATTAAAATATAAACAACATTTTCTGATTGAACATTATTTTCAATTTTAATAGAATTTAAAATTACATTTTTCGCCGTTTGAGATAAATAATTATCCCACCAACCTTTAAGTTGTCTAGTAAATCCTGCTATAATCATTTTAGCAATATTACTATCACTATTTCCTGTTGTTGTACAAACAGTGCTATACATAAGCATTTTATGAGCTAAATTATAAATGTGTTTATCAACACATCTATCTAAATTCCATTCATATATACTTTTCCCATTATAACTTCTTTCAGAGAAAAAGTCTTGTTCTTCATGAAGAACATCCATAGGAGTTGGTCTACTATAATAATATTTTTGTTGAGTAGGTCTATCAGCCCATTTCATTTTATTTATAATATCTTTAGAAGGTTTAGAGGGTCCTGCTTCATTACTTAAAGTAGAAATATTTTGACCCTTAAATTTTTCAGTTAATTCTGTAATTAATTCTTCTAAATTATTTTTTGATGATTTTAATTTAAAATCTTTTATTTCTGGAGGTGGTTGTATAGATGAAGATGCAATTGAAACTATATTTGTTTCTTTCTTAACATCTATATGAACATCTGGTTTAATTTGTTTAATAGTAGAAATTATTGTTTCTATTTTGTTATGTAAAGAAATCAATTCTTCTCCTATAACATTAATGGTATGATTGGTATGATGGAATGAGGTGGGAATGGAATCATCATTCTTACCTTCATTCATATTCCTTTGATTGGTATGTTTTATAGGTGAGAATGGTGATTCCCGCATGAATTGGTATTAGCATGGATAAAGGAATGACCATTCCTTCCTACCCCCATGGTATTACGTATTTCTGTCGTGACGAAAATGAACATTTTTTTATTAATTTTGACAATTATCATATTTATTTTATGTTTTTACAAATTAACTTTCTAAAGTCGAATTATTATATAAAATTTCGTAAATAATATTAAATTATTTATAAAAAATTATAAAATAATAACTAATAATTTAAAATAAATATAAAATATAAATATAAAAAATAGCAAAAAAAAATTAAATACATAAATAGTATAAAAATAATTAATAAATATAAAATCTTAAAAATATAATAAAATAATATGAATATAATTTTAATAATACAAATAATTTTTGTTCTGATATTGATTTATCTATATATATTTGTAAGATAAATGAATATTAGTATAGATAATAAATTATTTAAAAAAATATAAATAAATTATAACTAAAATATTTTTTTAGAAATATAAAATAAGATATTAAGATTTTAATAATATAAAATCATATAGAATAATTAATAAAAAAATATGAAAAATATATTATTATTTAAGTACTTTAAGAATATGTAAATAATACAAAAATAGTAAACTAATAATAAGATTAAAAAATAAAATTAAAAAATATAATATATTTTAATATTAGTACAATGATTAATTTTTTGTAAAAAGAATTATTTTTAAATTTAAATATGACAAATATTTTAAATTTGAGTGATATATTGAATATGAATATTAAATAAAATTATAGTGGAAGGTAATTTGATCAAATAAAGATTGATTTAATATTATATATTTTATTTATAGTTATCAATTATAAAATATAATTATAATAATTATTTCATTCATTCATATTTCTTTGTCATACCAATCACAGGAATCAGTATTTTTATACCATTCTTTTCCCATCACCATTCCATTCTTGAGTTCATTTCATTCTCATCTAATTTCATTCCATCATACCAATCATGCCGTAAGATATAAATTAGTACAATTTTATTTTTCCATTAAAATATTTATGTGTTTTACTGTAACTTGTAAAGTATCATTTTCAATTAATTTTGAAAAAGCTGTAAAATTCATTACTTTACTATTTTTCTCCATTTGAAATGAAGTACTAGGAGGATACAAAGATTTTTGTTCCGATCCTGTTGTTAATTTATATGTTCTTTCTAAAACCGAAATATAGTCTATAATATATGTTTTTATGAACCAAGGAACAAAAAACATTATCATATTCTTTTCTTTACAACATTTATAAAATTCTTCTTGAATTTGTTCAAGATTTTCAAAGAAATTTTCAAAAAATCATTTTCTGAAAAGTATCCATTCTTGATTTTTAAATTCTTTATTAATTACCTGTCTAGCAGGTGATCCTTTTCTAAAATCAATTTCTTTTGTATTAATCATTAAAGACTAAATGGGGCGTCTGACATAGTGTCACTTTCTTTATAGATATTTCCACATTTCAAATCTCTAACAATGTTATTTCCATCTATAAATACTTCCTCATTAGGATTTCTTTTATTTCTCTCTGATTCTAATTCTTCTATAATCTGAGAAGTAGATGCTCTAGAAGTTTGTGGTAAATCTACCCAATAATCTAGAGGTGAAATATAAGAATCTGTTGTTCTAGTTTTAAACATAGAATTTGTTCTGGATAAATTAGATGAAGGTAATAATTTTCTCTGTTCATTTGTAAATTGTATTTGAACAGTTCCTTCATCTGTTTGGATTATATTCCTTAAATCATTATTTATTAAAGGTTCTATATAAACCGTCTGTTCTATAATCCATTCTTTTGGAAAGTTTATTTCTTCCCATTTAATAGCTTTTCTAGTAGTGATATTGGATCTATTGAAATTTGTTTCAATTAAAATAGTTTCATTAATCATTTTATCCATTAATCTACATCTAGGATTCATAGTATACAAAGGTTTATAATATATTCTGTAACATATACATATTATTTAAGAACCTAAAATATAATCATATCCATGAGTTTTAACATTTAATGTTAAAGCACTTAATATATTATTATCAGTAAGAGATAAACATAGATCAGGATAAACATCAAAATATATTGGTCCATGTGCAAGACCAGATTGAATTATTCCCATAAGGGATTTATTCCATGTTTTATTTCTTCCATCTCTTAAAGCTGCTATAAAGCTTTCTGGTAACTCTTTTAAAGTTAAAGGTCTAAATGCAATTTGTACTAATCCTATATGTAAATATTTATGTCTTTATAAAAGGTAAAATATCTTTTTTATCAAGTAAATTTAAAATTATTTCTTGATTATCAAGTGGAACAGAAGATTCAGTGGTTTTCACCACCTGTTTAAATCTCATTTTTTCAAATGTTCCTATATGATAAATAGTTTTAGGTTGTACCTTAGGAATAGTCCATTTATTTAACAAATCTAGATTTTGAGGAATATCATACTCCTCTGTCATACTATTTTTAACAGTATCTTTCACTCTGAATGGATTCATTAGAATCAAGATTATATGTTAGATCATTACTACTTTCTTTTTAAACATGGCTCTGATACCATTTCAAACCCAGAATACATGAAATTAAAGACCAAAGGGTTATATTTTTGGTATCAGAACCAGGATATCATGAGGTCTTCATGACCTCCAAAAATTAGAGGTCTTCATGAGTTGGATAAAATGGTTTGTACAATAAATAAATAAATAAATATATATATATATATATATTTATTAGTAATTGAAACTTTTAGTTACGAGTTGGTTTGGTTAGACTAAAATCAATCTCGTCTTATTTGGGACCTTTTTTTTATTGAATATTAATATTTTCAACATTATAAGCATAAAAAATGGGGAAAATTTACTTTTGATCCTGTTCTAGGATGTGTCTGATTTTTGTTCCTATTTATTTCATATTTTCAATTTTAGAGCTGTAAGTAATTGCAAATTTGTTTAATTTTAATTTTTTTTGTCAAAATTTGCAATTTTTAATGATTTTAGGGCAATTTGTATCCCCAATTTACAATTTCCGACCAATCCTTATGACTTGGCAACTCTGTGATTATGCGTCATTTGTTTTTACATTTATATTTGCCTAAAAATACTGAACACTCTCTTCTTATGGAAACTAATTCATTCTTAACCATCTTTACTTATAAACATTCATTTTCCGTCAAGTGATTAAATTTTGTTCTTTTTTAGTCAAGAGAAATGATTTTTGTCCTACTATACCCTTCTAATATTTGGAATGTAATATGATGATATGAACTATATTAATGATGGTACAATAGTGTAATATGATGGTACGAGTTACGATGATGTAATGTGGTTGTACGAACTACTTTAATTATGGTACGGGGGTGTACTATGATGGTACGGGCTAGTATGAGGTACGGGTTTAATTTCATTAAGGATATAATAATCCAAAAAAATATTATTTTGGCTAAGAAAAAGGCACAAACTTATACCCCCGGTGTACGTACCCCCAAAGGTATTATTATTATTTTGGTATTAATTATATATTCATAAGATATTAGTTGTATATTCATAAGATATTAGTTGCATATTCAAAGTATTACTTGTATAACTGAAATATATGTTTTAGTGAAATATATTAATTGTTTGCATATTCATAAGGTATTAGTAGTATATTCATAAAATATTAGTTGTTTACTCATAAGTTATTTATTTGTATAACTGAAATATATGGTTTAGTAAAAGATATTACTTAAGGTATTACTTGTTACATGTAAAAATATTAATCGTATTATTTAAAGATATTGGAGTTGGAATTTGGGACACACCATTCCCCATGGACACACAAATTCTACTCCAAAAAGAATAGTTTCAAACTATTGGTTAAAAAATAATGATTCTCTATAATGGACTACTTATAATTTCATATATACTAAAACAATAACAATTAGAGTACACGTCACTTTTTCACTGGTTTCTGTCTCAAACCACAATTAAATTATTAATTATCGATTAATATATATTCAAAACTAACTTACTTTCTTTACGTTGAAATAGAAAAAGAAATACTATTTATTATTTTATTCCATTAATATTGTTTGATTTATTACATATGTAGATAAAATTAAAATATATTTAAAATAAATCAAATTAGAGAAGATCAAAATTTAAGTACACTTTTACGATTTTATCTTATCTTAAGTGCAAAATTAAAATTATTTTAAATGCATACAATAAAATTCTATGTATATAATCATTAAAAATTGAAAAAATATATATTTCATACATATCATGAATAATAAAATTATGTATATAATTAATTGACAATACAAATATTTTAATATATAAAATAAAATACTAATAAAAAATGTTATGTTAGTTTACAGTAATATATATTTATATAAAAAAAACTCTAAATATATTGTATTTTATGTCTTGTTATTATAGTATAAATTTTGATTTGAATTCAATTTAAATATAACATATAGCTATAATATATATATAACTTTGCACAAAAATATCATAAAATCATTAATAAAATATTATTCGATAAAAAAATATTTTTGATTATCATATTCTCTATATTTTTTTATTCAAAATGTATTACATTTTTATATTAGCTTTTTACTCAATCGTGTGTATACTACTATTTTCTATCTTACCACGTCATTTCCTTTAAAAAAAGAAAGATCAAAATATAAAAATTAAAAAATTAAATACATAATAAAAATTTGTTTTCCGTTGTTGATGCGCAATAAGCCTCATTTCAACCTAATTAAACCCTTATTCCTCTTTCTACATTTCTCTTTCTAGATCTGAATTCCGATATACAGATCCCTGGAAGATGAGGATGAAGTCCAGTCTCACACTTATCTTAATTAACGATATTTGGAGCTAATCTCAAGCACTAAGATGTCGCCGACATGTTTGCAGGAAAAAGGAAGAATCTGGCAAAAAAAAAAGTGGATGTTGAAGTTGAAAAGCTTTCTCTTATGGTTGCGAAATTCAAAAGAAAGAAGAAAAGCATTTGGGTGCTGATAAAGATTGGGGAGATTTTCATTTCTTAATTATTTCTTTTTACCCAACAGCCATGTGGCAAGTTATTTGACAATTTTTTATCAAAATAAATTTTGTCGAAACGATTTTAATGAAGATTGGAACCATAAAATATTTGATATACATTGATTTCCGAGATCACCTACATTGGGGTTGAGGAAGATGACAACGTGAACTTGACTATGTACAAATCAAATCAAATCAAATCTCGTAGCAGTATTTTTCTTTGTGTTTTTTTTTTTTCAAGTTAAATTCGTTGTTTAGTATAGAAGAGAAAGAAAAAGATTACATACAAAATAAGAAAATAGTATCTCTCTGAAACCCATTTCCAATTCCTTCATCGAAAATGACGTTAATGGTATTATTCCATGTTACACGAAATGTGCTGTTTATTACTTAAATATATATTCCTTAATACTCACTTCAATTGCTGCCATTAATTTCTCATTAACTTGTAAACTTGATGAGCCATGGCTGAACCTTTTCTTCGGACCAAACTACCCAGTTTATTAATTGCAGCTGCGATCGCATTGATTCTGATTTCATTTTGGGACTTTTCAGACCCACCACCATCTTCTTCTTCTTTCTCACACGAGTCAACATTCTACGATGACCCTGAAGTTGGCTACACCATTGATAAGCCCATGAAGAAGTGGGATGAGAAGAGAAGAGATTGGCTCAACAAAAACCCTAATTTGGCATCCAAGAATCGTGTGCTGGTGGTGACTGGCTCGCAGCCATTGCCATGCAAGGCTGCTTCTGGAGATCATTTGCTGCTTAGGTTTTTCAAGAACAAGGTTGACTATTGCAGGATCCATGGGTACCAGATATTTTACAACAACGCGTATTTGGAGCCCGTGATGCAGTTCTACTGGGCCAAAGCTCCCATACTGAGAGCTGCCATGGTGGCCCACCCCGAGGTGGAGTGGCTCTTCTGGGTCGACTCGGATGCCATCTTCACAGACATGGAGTTTAAAATTCCGTTGGAGAGGTACGAGGATCACAACCTGGTGGTCCAGGGCTGGCCAAAGGAGATCTTCGAGACCAAGAGCTGGGTGTCTCTAAATGCCGGGGTTTTCCTGCTACGTAACTGCCAGTGGTCGATGGATTTCCTGGACGCGTGGGCCCGAATGGGCCCGAGGAGCCCGGATCACGCGGAGTGGGGCCGGGTCTTCATGTCGAAGCTCAAGGGCATGAGGTGGGCCATGGCAGATGACCAATCTGCCCTCGTCTATATGCTGGCCGTTGAAGGGGACAGCAAGTGGCGAGATTTGACCTACGTCGAAACCAAGTACCATTTGAGCGGCTACTGGCTCCTCATCGTTGATAAATATGAGGAGAAATCGGAGGGGGATCGGAAGCGGCGCCACGCGGCGGCGGACTGGGAGGAGTTCGCCGCGGCGGGGGACAGGCGGCCGCCGTTCGTGACGCACTTCATGGGGTGTGCGCCGTGCAGCGGGGAGGCCAACCCGGCGTTCAAGGAGGGCACGTGTAGGGTGGGGATTGAGAGAGCTCTGAATTATGCAGATAATCAGGTGCTACGCAGTTATGGATTCGTGCACCCGCATATAGGGATCAATGGCTCCAGGGGCGGAGCTAAACCCATATTTTTTGGGGGCTAAAGAGAAAAAAACAAAATGACGTAGATATATATGCTTAATATTAAAAAATGCAATAATCTCTCACACAAAATTCTTTGAAAGAGGAGAGAGAAATTTATTAAAAATAACAAATAACAATAATAATGTGGATAGATTGAGACCACTTATATATAATATAATAATAAATCTTACTTGTGGTTGTCTCTTTATTATAAATAAATTATTTTGGGGGCTTAATTGATATAAAATTAATTTTAATTAATAAATATATATAATATTTAATTTTTTTTAAAAAGTTAGGGGGGCTAAAGCCCCCTCTCATTACATGAGGATCCGCCCCTGAATGGCTCCCATGTTAAGCCTTTACCCTTGTGAGAGAGATTGATCTCGCCACCTCCTTTGAGACTACACAAATTATAGAGGTAATCTTATACTTTTTTGTTATCCTAATAAATTTTACAATTTAATATACTTTGTTATTTTGGTCTACTCTAGATTGGCCTAAACATGCTGCTTACATGTGATTTTAAAGATGTTTTTAATGTCTCCAATAATTTAGATAGAAGAAAGAAAACATGCATTTGGATAGTCTGTGGGGGCTGGCATGCTCACGAAGCAACCAAATAATAAAGTATAATCAATTGTTAAAAAGTGTAACAAAAAAAAAAAAAAAATTTTAAACTCGGTAACATAGATGAGTAATGACATTGAAATAGAAAATTTTGGAAAGCTAATTTTGATGGTTTACAAAATAAATAGCATTACTTCAATTATTTATAATTTATAACTCTTTCGTCCTAAGAATATATTCTTATGGTTTTACAAAACGGTTACCCTACCCATCCTACCACTGTCGATGTGTTAAAAATCCAACATAATCATTAAATTTAAGTCATAATATTTAGAGGGATGTGAAATTTTAAGGTATGTCCAGAGTGAGTAGGGGACCACTATTTTATGTTTTATAAAGTATAATTTTGTATTGATTTGTTATATAGGTACAATGTTTTTTAAGTCATCGATCCATCTTCATTCACGTCCTCAACTTATTTGTTGGTTCATTTATCATACAATCACATTTAACTCTTAAACATTTTTTTGTCATAAAAACATAATAGAAACTTCAGTTAAAAACTTTATTTGAGGTAGATTAAAAACTTATTTTGAACTTATAAAAGATCACTTTTTTGTAAGAGTAAAAAGGTATTAAAAGCATAGCTAACTGCTAAGGACCGCTTGTACAAAAGCGGGTCTGGGCCCATATTTCAGAATCTGGACCCTTGGTAGTCATTTAGTGAAACGGGCCTTGTAGGCTGAGTTAATGGGCTTCCAGTTTCTTCTTGGTATGTTTATATTATGGGTAATTCTGTTCATAGTCATATTATTTCTCTCTACAGCCATTATACATGTGAATTTTCTATTTCGATTTTTTAAGTTAAATTTTTATTTTTTTTCTTTTTCACAGCCTCCAACCACTACTTTTCAGTTCTTCTTATACGTACAGCAAGAAAAAGATTTTATGCATTCCAAACTTTAAATCTAATTTTTTTAAATTATTCAAAAATTATTTCTTTACTCATTTAATTCCTTAACAATTTTTTAATATCTCAAAATATTTCATTAAAATAATTAAAACTATAAGAAAGTTGAGTTTGTGAGGTAATAAATGTCTTCTTAAAATAAATCAAAAAAATCGTTCGCACGTTGAGAAACACAGGACAATACATAATTTTTTCTGTATTTATACAGTGCAAATTAATCGAAGTACCAAATGTAGAAAAAGAGAGAATCATGGTTGCAGAGGGATGGAAATTTTTTTAAAAAAATTCTAAATCCAAAATAACTTAAAATAAAATGTATGAATACTAATAAAAAAATTAATTATTCATTTCAATTTAAATATTTTGAGGCAAATCATTGAAATTTATAGTTTATGGAACAATTGAGACTGAAACGAATGATGTTATGGTTTGGAGAAAGAGAGAGTTGATAGTTGAGATAATAAAAGTGATGAAAATATGGTGATTGTGAAAAGAATAAAAAATATTAAAGATAAAATAGAGGAATTAAATATATTGTGATTGTGGAAAGAAATATTGGTGGCTATGAATAGAATTACCCTTATATTATTTAATCACTAGCTTTCCAACTTACTACTAGGTTTACAATTCTTATTTCCTATCCAATATATTATTTATAGTGGGCTTCCAACTTACTATTAGGCTTACAATTCATATTTCCTATACAATATATTCTTTCTATGGTATATTTAAAACATTGTATCTTCATGGGCTTTTGATGGTTTAATTCAATTGATAAGATGGCCAATATTATTTTATAATTATAAATTGATATTTATTTTATTTGTAGGTTAATGTTCTAATTTATGTAATTAATTTGAATATAACATAGTAAGTTTTAAGCTTCTATAGAGAGATGTTAAAATAACTAGAATGGGGAACCCTTCCCCCATTATGTCAAATGGATTGGAATGGAAGCCCCCTCCTCTGTATACATATATAAATTAATTAAACAGGCAATTTATTTCAATGTTTAAGGAAGAATTAAGGAGATAAGTTGATTCACTACAAATATGCGTTGATTTACTAACAGACTTTACCGATGGATCATTTTCTTCGGTAATTATCGATGGTTTTCCAACAAACAACCATCTTGTTACTATATTAATAGCACAATTATATAATTTTATTATTTACGTCATTCAAACGATCAAGTTTATATATTTATTTCCTCTTTTCGAACATGTATATATATCACCGACCTGTTTAACAAGTTCATTGTGTTATATTGAATTGAATTCATTTATAAAAATGAATTCTTCATTTAATATTGTACATAGAACTCAAAATATGTTATTGGAACAAGGTTCGGAAATATCTATCAGTAATTCAAGAGATTTTTGTAGTGATTGTTGTAATAGATAACGTGTCTAAAATATTAGTGAGTTTGTTATTCTTGTACTCTTGATATTGAGTTGTCATATATCTTAACCGGTGTATGAACCTATTTCTTGAGATAATCGTCGGCCACATGATTCATTTGCTAGTTTAAAGTTGGTGAGTATGAGAAGATTATATTATAAGGATTCAAACCTCACTAGAAGATTTGTCTGGTACTGGTACCGCCTGAACGTAGAACATTAACTCAAATTAATATTATGTTACTCCAAAGGTATATTTATAATCAGATTTGTTCCCAGTATTGAAGTGAAACAACATCGGGTTAGACTTATGATTTTAACAACATAAAATTTGATAATTTGACAGTTTTCTCCACTCTAAAGGTTTGATCATTTATCCTCTTCAATAGAAAATAACACTTTGTAGTTTAGGCTGGGGCTATCCACACCCCAAAAATACTTATCCACGCCTCAAAAAATACTAAACACGCCCTCAAAAATATAATTTAATACCTTTATATTTTAAAAAATTAAAGTGTTTAATATCAAACGGTTGTATATAGTCTCGCCCTTAAGTTTAACTAAGTTTAGGCCTTAAGGTCTCCCCTATTTGGGGGAAAAAAAGGTCATCTCCGCCATTATGAAAAAGTTCAAATTGCAAACAAAATAAAAAAAAATGTTTTTTTCTTGCGCGTTAAATATGGTAGATGAGACCAAATATATAACAAATTATATATCTTATACTGTTGTAATATTTTATTTTATAAATAATATCTTATCTCATATTTTATTATAAAGATTTGGGTTAAATGCAAAAAACAATCTAAACTATTGGTTTTTTTCATTTTTGCAACCTAAACTTTCTTTTTTATTAGATTCCAACCTAAATTACTAAAATTTATTAAATTGCAACTTTTGAACCATTTTTCGGCAAAAACGTGCACATGTGACGCGCATGTTGACTTCAAATAAGGGTCACCTTAAATTACAAGATTACAATGATAGCCTTATGTTTTCAACTTGCGGGTTACGTGTTCATGTTTTTGCCGAAAAATGGTTCAAAAGTTGCAATTTGATAAATTTTAGTAGTTTAAGTTAATTTAATTTGTTTTTTGCATTTAACCCTTATATTAAAATATTTTAAAATCAATAGTAAATGATGTCATATTATTTTATTTAAAAAAAATAAATATTTTCATTGAGAATTGTAAAAAGACTAGATAAAGTAGAAAAAATAAAGTAGTTATAGGATTTTGCAAATCTCATAACAAACATGACTTAGATTTCATTCATCCCAAATCCGGATGGACACGACCCAGTCCAAACACGCCTCATGTGAGAGCCCACAATCTAACTGAATTCCAAATATATTTACCTTTTAGTTCTTTATCTTCATTCAAGTGTTGGAAATTTGCTACAAGCCTCATTGAGTATTATTAAAGCCCACAATCTAACTGAATTCCAAATATATTTACCTTTTAGTTCTTTATCTTCATTCAAGTGTTGGAATTTTGCTACAAGCCTCATTGAGTATTATTAAAGTAACATCACTGTACACATTAATTACACAGATAGAGAAAATGTTATTATACTATCTATATAATTCAAATAACTTGTATATCTTATGAATGGAACCCACAATAAAAATTTAAGCGAGAGACATATTACTAATCCACCTAAAAGTTGAACTTGATAGTGTTGATAAAATCACACTGATTCATCAGTATTTACCAAGATTTTTTAATCAAGAGGACAGCTTAAGTTGGCCACCTAAGTTCAAGCTATATAAGCTTGCTTGTTAGAAAATTGATTAGGTAATGGTGCACTTGATTGGCGCCTAGGGTTATGTTAAATAGACACTAAAGATAAATTACTAATTCTACCTCTTTTCTTTATTTTCTTATCTCTTTACTATATTTTCTGAACTCTAATTTTGCATAATTTTATATTTATAAATGTCGGAAACAAAAATAAAAATTTAATATTTCATTTGTATTACATTATGTATGACATTTCGATGATTACATGATATTTTATATTTATATGGGAAAATATCATTTTTCGTCTTGTAAATTAGACTTATTCCAATATTTATATTTCTCAATTTTTTCGAATCGATATCTTTATCTAAATAATAATTATATAATATAATCCTACAATACAATTAACATGATTTCATTATGCTTACAAGTGGAAAACGGGTCACCGGCCCACCTAGTCTTACTTAGGGTTATCGGGTCAAAATTGGTGCGATAAGGTGTAGCCCTAAATTTGAAACGATCGCATAAATTGATATATAAAATATTATTTGTAAAACAAATGGTAAATTAAATAATGCTTAATTACGTATAACTCTTGCTCGTTTATTTCTTATTGATGGCAATCAGTATCAGTGTGTCAATTTAATGACATAATTAACCTTGCTATTTAGAATTAATCAAAATGAAATCGTCGATAAAGTTGACTACACATTCAATTCTAACAATGAAGACATCATATTCATAAGACTCGTAACATAAGTTGAATCAATATAACTTGTCTCATCTTTGAGTCATAATTAGTTGACATTGTCCGAATTATAACTCTACGAATTAATTGACGGTATATATCCGTCACATTCACTTCATTTTCACTTATTCGTCACCCCAAAGTTTACTTGCCTATACAAATTGTACTATTAAAACTTGTCTTTTAGATAGGAAAATCAATGCAATCTAATAGGCTTAAATTAATCCACTCACTTCTATCTCTATGTCACACTTCTACATAAAAACAAACTCACATAAGATAATAAAAATACGTACACATACATTCGTATATGTACGAAATATGTATAATTATGTTTTTAATATTTGTGTATTTATAGATAGTGAATTCATGGCCGGCTTGAAGTGAGAAATATTGTTTGGACCATTTTATCTCGTATATACTGGTTTATTAATTTGCAAATACATTCTTAGATATAATCTATTCATACTGAACCAATTTATGAATAGATTTAATTATATCCATATTAATTGATGAATCGATTTAAAAATATGATTTTATATTCATTAAACGTTGTATGTAAAAAAATTCCTATTCCGATCCATCATATATTATTTGTGGCGAATGCTACACTCAATAGTACACCATAAAACGTGCATAGACGAAAGCATGGCGATTTATTATAAAAGTAAAAATTTAAAAATTCAAGAATGGATATATGTATAAAGGAAGATCCCTCAAAATCCTCTTAGCAAATCTTGTGGATATGGTTTATTTTGTACAGAATATTTGTTGTAATATTTTTTGATACACTCCTTGTGCACTTGTATATATAGGGCTTTAGTCCCACAATAGTGAATTGGAAAACTCTCATATCCTATATTCTATATGGTATCAGCCACCGATCCAACACCTACGCTTCTTTCTGCTTCGCCAACCCCTAATTCATGACTGAAGAAAATTCATCTTCCTCTCAGCAGATCACCAGTGATCAGTCAATCTCTCAGCCTCCAGTGACTGTCATCACAACCCCCTTCCCTAACTCTCATAAACTTAGCCGCCAGAACTTTCCTTAATGGAGATCTCTTGTCACGGCCATCTTGAACGGCCACGATCTCCTAGGCTACGTGGATGGCTCTATTCCCCGACCATCGACTGCTAGTGCGGATTACAAAATCTGGTTCCGGCAGGACTAGCTTGTGTTCGTTTTTCTCCAAGGTTCATTAACTGATGAGGTTTCTCCGTTCGTTACCTCCTGTACTACGTCCCACGATGCGTGGAACGGCCTTCATGCGATTTTCACCAGTAAATCGCAATCCTGTGTGATGCAATTAAAAGCCGACCTCCAACATTCCAAGATGGGCAACACATCTGTTGCTGAATATATGCATCAACTAAAGACTAAAGCTAATGAACTAGCGATAATCGATGTTCTGGTCTCTGACGATGACTTAACACTTTATGTATTGGGTGGCCTCAACCCTAAATTCTGAGATATTTCGGCCTCAATTCGTGCGCAGACCTCTGTTGTTTCTTTCCCTCAGCTACTTGATCTCCTGGTTGCCTAGGAACGCTACTTGGAAGGTCTTGAGGACCCTTCATCTGATCTTGCTGTTTCGGTGAATAATAATCAGGATCATTCATCAAAACCTCAACGTGGAGGATCATCAAATAGGGGCCGTGGTAATTACAATGGCCATGGACGATCCAATCGTCCCCAATCTCAGTCTCCTATGCCATCGGGTAACAACCAACAGTCTCAACCTAGAATTGTGTGTCAGTGGTGCTCGGTGCCCGATCACTCCGCCCGTAATTGTTGGCGTCTCCCAACAACCGCCTCAGTTAATTTGGTACGGTCTCCGACTAATAATTCTAGTTCTAATACTTGGTTGATGGATTCAGGTGCCTCGCATAATATTACCAATGACCTTGGTAATTTGTCTCTTCATTCGGAATATGACGGCACTGATGAAGTGCACCTTACTGATGGATCTTCTGTGCCTATCTCACATACTGGTATATCTCATATTCGATATCCATCACGCACATTCACTTTATCTAATGTCTTATATGTTCCAAGTACACAGCAGAACTTATTATCTGTCCATCGGTTTACTAAAGCTAATAATGTCTCGGTTGAATTTTTTCCCACTTGGTTTGTTGTGAAGGATCGTCTCACGGGGGCGCACATAGCTTGAGGTCAGTGTGAGCAAGGTCTCTATCAACTCAAGCCACCTAGTTTTATTTCTGTTTTTTCTAGTAGTCTTGGTCTGCGAACCACTGTTGATGTTTGGCATTCCCGATTGGGCCATCCCTCTCGGCGTATAAACAATTTTATCATCTCTCAAAATAATTTACCTGTTTCAAAGTCCGGTGTGTCGAATTCATGCACTTCTTGTTTGAGCTGTAAAACTTACAAATTGCCATTTTTTGATAATTCTCTGGTTGCTAACTATGCACTTCAATACTTGTATGCGGATGTTTGGGGACCAACAACTATCTCTTTGGATGGCTATAAATATTATTTGCTTGTGGTTGATGGTTTTACACGTTATTGTTGGTTGTTCCCTCTTCACATGAAATCACAGGTTCGTGGGGTAATTGAACAGTTGATTCCACTTCTTGAAAAGTAATTCGGTGTAATGGCTGAAAACTTTTATAGTGATAATGGTGGGGAATTCTTAGCACTCCGACAATATTTCTCGAATCATGGCATTCAATAGCTCACAACAGCTCCTCACACCCCCGAACAAAATGGCATTGTTGAACGCCGACACCGACATATCGTTGAGACTGGCAAAACGTTGTTGCATCCTTCGAAACTTCCACCTACTTTCTGGTCTTTTGCATTCCAGATAGTTGTATATCTGATCAATCGGATGCCAACTCCGATTCTTGGTGATGTCATCCCTTTTGAACAATTGTTTTCTGCCGGCCAAACTACTCGAGGTTGCGGAGTTTCGGTTGCATTTGTTATCCCTGGCTCCGGCCGTATACTTCAGGGAAACTTGAACCAGCATCTCGCCCATGCATCTTTATAGGTTATTCCCCTACACAGTGCCTATAAATGTTTGGACACGGTCTCCAAGCGTATATACATCTTGAGGCATGTGCATTTTGCAGAAGACCAAGTTGTCGAGTTTACAGTCTCTACACCGCCACTGAACAATGATGACTCCAATTTACAGCTCTCAATCCTTGGTAAACCTCCTAGAGCCTCTCACCTAAACACATCATCACCACCTGCAGCTCCTAATCATGCGCCGATTGCTTCTATTGGTGCACCGACAGTAACCACTCTACCCACTTCTCCAGTTGATAATGTACTACCACGGTGAAGCACCAGAACTCGTCAAACATCCACATGCTTACAAGGCTTCTCTGCAGACCTTTCGTCATCACTTAATCCGCCAATAGCTAATGTCACAACAAAATATCCTCTTCCACCAGAATTCATGCCCAAGTCCGTATCCCAAGCCATCAAAATACCGGAATGGCACAAGGCCATGGATGAGGAGGTAACTGTTCTTGCTAAACATAGCACGTGGGATCTCGTGCCACCACCGCCGAATTGCAATATCGTTAGCTGCTATTGGGTGTTTACGATTAAGCGTAAACCTGATGGGGTAATAGAGCAATATAAGGCTCGTCTTGTGGCCAAAGATTTTCACCAACGACCTGGGTTAGACTACAATAAAACTTTTAGTCCGGTTGTAAAATCGGTAACTATCCGTATTATTCTCGTATTGGCTTTATTTCATAATTGGGAGCTTTGTCAGTTGGATATTAGTAACGCATTTTTACATAGTTCTCTCTCAAAACCAGTATACATGCAACAACCACCCGGCTTTGTTGACAAGAATAATCCTTCCCATGTTTGTCGGTTGAGAAAATCCTTGTACGGGCTTCGACAAGCGCCTCGCGCTTAGTATTACACTCTAAGTGCAGTTCTTACTCAATTTGGATTTCAACAGTCCCAAGCTGATCACAATTTGTTTATTCTACGAAGACCATCTATCTAGTTGTTTGCCCTTGTGTATGTGGAAGATATCGTCCTAATTGGTTCTGATCTTCAATTACTTCGGTCTATTGTTCAGCATCTCCAGCGATCCTTTGTTGTGAAGGATTTGGGACATTTATCTTATTTCCTTGAGGTGGAGGTATCTCGCTGCCGTGAAGGTTTATTTTTATCACAACATAAATATACTACGGAACTCTTGCATCGTCTTGATATGGCTGGAACCAAGCCGGTTGGAACACCAATGGCCACGTCCAAAGCCCTTTTGTGTCCGGCATTGTGGATCAAACATTGTACCGAAGTGCAATCAGAGGATTACAATACTTAACTCTTACGCGACCTGATATATCTTTTTCTGTGAACAAGCTTGCACAAACAATGACAAATCCGACTTTTGATGATTGGTGTGGGGTTAAAAGAATACTTCGTTACTTGAAGGGAACTCTTCACCATGGCTTACTATTGCGTAAACCATCGGTTCTATCCCTAACAGCCTATTCAGATTCAGATTTTGGAGGGATATGGCTGATGGTAGGGGTGAGCAAAAAAATCAAAAAACCCGAAACGAAACCGAAAACCCGAAAAAACCGGGCCGAAAAAAAAATGAACCGAAATCGAAAAACCGATACGGTTTGCTATTTTTAAAAAATTGATTTGTTTGGTACGTGTTTGGTTTCTTGGCTACATACCGTGCCGAAAAAACCGAACCGAATTATATTATATATATATTTATTTATTTTATTTAATTGAGATAAATTATATTATATATATATTTTAAAAAAATAAGTTATGTTTCTAACTATCTAACATTTTGATATATATATATATATATTATTTTGATATTTTCCCAATTCCCAATTCCCAATTCCCATTTCTCACCCAAGTTTTTCCCAATTCCCACCCAATTTCTAACCTAACGTGGGAGACTGAGAAGGAGCCCATTTTGTCTCTACTCTCTAACCTAAACATGAGACCTTGAAGATGGTGTGATTGAAGACGGTGTGATTGAAGGTGATTGAAGACGGCGGCAGCGGCGGTGCGATTGAAGACAGTGAAATTTTCTGTTATTTTGTTTTGATTTTCTGTCAATTTTTTTATACATCAACTTAATTTCTGTCAAAACTGTTTCCACTTCATGTAAATGCTAAGTTTTGGGGATATTTGAATGATAAAAGTTTAAAATCCTCATGCCCATTTTGACAGGCCTACTGTTTCATTTGAAATTGATGATGGAGCACGTGGTAGATGGTGATGAGATTCAAGTCGGAGAAAACTCTGTGGCTGAGCAACAAAGTCAAAATGTCTCAGATGAGGTTAGTCAATCAAGAAGCTTAAGATCTTGGGTATGGCAACATTTTCCACCTCCAGAAAAAGATGCAGTTGACCCCCAAACAAAGTGCAAATATTGTAAGCGTGTGATGAAATGTCATACTACTGTAAATGGTACCGGAGGCCTAAGTAATCACTTGAAGTTTCATTGTCCTACTGCTCCTACATATTTGGGAAAGAGGGGAATGAAAGTATTAGATAAAAAGAAACAATCAGTGTTAGCTTTTAAGACTACTGGGAAAGGGGAGAATGTGAGTAGTGAACTATTAGCTAATTCATTTAGTCAAGAAAAATGTAGATTGTCACTTGCTCAAATGTGCATAAAAGATAATCGAACATTTAGTATAGTTGATAATGAAGGATATAGAGAACATGTTTTTGAATTAAATCATTTGTTCAAAATCCCATCTCGATGGACAGTGATTAGAGACTGTTTAACGATCTATAAAGAAGAGGCAATCAATTTGAAAAAACTCTTAAAAGGTCAAACAATCTCTCTAACCACTGATACGTGGTCATCAGTCCCAAATATAAATTATATGTGTCTCACCGCCCATTAGATTGATGATGGTTGGGTAATGAGAAAGAAAATATTGAACTTTTGTCCTATAGCCAATCATAAGGGAGTGACAATTGGGAAAATAGTTCATGCTTGTTTGAAGAAGTGGGGTATTGATCGGGTTTTTACTGTTACGGTTGATAATGCTTCTTCAAATGATGGTGCAATAAGACATTTAAAAATGGTGCTTAAAGGTCGTGATGCAATACTTGACTGTAAGTTTATGCATTTGAGATGTTGTGCCCATATTGTTAATCTTGTGGTGTGGGATGGGTTGGAGGAACAACATGATTCAATTGCAAGAATTAGAAATGCAGTGTGGTATGTTAGGTCCTCTCCTGCTAGAGAAGCGAGCTTTAGAGAATGTGTTGATAGTGCCAAGATAGATTGTCAAAAGAAGGTTTGTTTACATGTTGAAACAAGGTGGAACTCCACCTATTTGATGTTGGAGACCGCGGAGAAGTATGTTGAAGCTTTTGAAAGGCTTCAAGATATAGATTACAATTTTAGAGTATACTTTGGTGGTGATGATGATGAATCCGAGCTAAATACAAGGAAAAGAAAGAGGAAATATAAAGTTGTGGGACCTCCCGGGGAGAGTGATTGGTTGAAAGCGAAGCATTTCATGGAGTTCTTGAGGCTTTTCTATAATGTCACTAACTTTATTTCGGGGTCGAAGTATGTGACATCTAATTTGTTTTTTAATGAACTTGTGGTAATGCATGCAAGTATCTCAAAGATGTGTGATAGTTTGGATAATGAAGAGAGGGAAATAGCTTTTTCTATGAAAGAAAAATATGAGAAGTATTGGGACAATCTTGATAATATGAACCTTTTGTTGTATGTGGCCGTAGTCTTAGATCCACGGTACAAGATGACCTTTCTTGTATTTTGTTTGGGAAAAACTTATGGGGTAGGTGCTCAAAAAACGAAGGAGATTAGTGATAGAGTTCTTGCTACTTTGAATAAATTGTTTGATCACTACAAAATGAAAGCGGACAAAAATGCTTGTAAAGAGTCTTCTACTTCATATTCGGATATTGGTGTCTCTTACTTTGGTGTTAAGAGTGGGGATATAATAAAAGATATGAAATCAAATTTTTTGAAATACTTGGAGGAGCAAGGAAATATCACCAATAAATCCGAACTTGAAACATACTTGTCTGATGGAATGGAAAAGATGGATGATAATTTTGATATATTGGGTTGGTGGAAAATAAATTCTTTGAAATTCCCAATTCTCTAGCAAATTGCTAGACATGTGTTAGGAATGCCTATTTCCACCGTCTCATCCGAATCGGCATTTAGCATTGGGGGTAGGGTGATTGACCCATTTAGGAGTACCCTTACTCCTAAGACGGCCGAAGCTCTAATTTGTGCTCAAGATTGGTTACGATCTTCACCGACCGACATCGAGCTCAATGATGTGAAAACTAAGGATATGGAAGAATTGCAAGACAAATTGGATAAAATCGAGAAAGGTATAAGTTTTATGTTTACTTTTAACTCTTAGTATTTTAAATCAATTTACTTGAAATAATAGTATGTTGATCGCTTAATATATTTATGTTTCCTTCATTCCTTGTAGATGCATTTAAAAGTTTATCAATGTTCTTTGTGATGCAAGATTGAAGAGTAGAGCTTTGAATGAGATTGGTACAACTCTTCAATTTTTTTTACTACTGTTATTACATTTCTAGAATTGGGAATTCATTTACTTTTTTTTTTTTTCATATTATGAAGTTGGAGCTTTGGTGAGGAGATTGGTATCAGATTGTCTATCTGATGTGTTTTTACAAAGATGTCTCAAATTGGTAAGGAATGCCTATCTCAAAGATGTGTTTTTTACAAAAGGCATATCCAACTGAAGCATATCCATAATCAGCTTAGCTTCTCACAATTGGGAAAATGGTTCATGCTTGTTTCTTATGACTCTTGAATCCCTATGCCCATCATGTTCCTGATTTGTTTCTTCATTTTCATGTTGATGTATGTTCTCTAGTAACAATCATGTTAATGGTAAGGATAAATGTCCCAATTTTCAATGACAATTGATTATAATTTTGAATGTTAAGTGGCCCAATTTTTTGTTTAATATCTTGATTGATGATAAATTTCAAATTTATTTACTAGTATGATACACGAACCAAAAACCGGAAAAACCGAAAAATCAAATATGAAAACAGAAAAACCTAACCGTCTAAAATCGGACAGGTACGGTTATGTGAAAATCGAAAAACCGATTAATTCTGTTTGGTTTCGGTTTTGGCTTAAAACCGAGCCGAACCGAGCCGTACTCACCCCTAGCTGACGGCAAGTCTACGTCTGCCTACATTGTCTTTCTAGACTTTACACCAATTTCTTGGCGGTCGCGTAAACAAACTGGGGTGGCACGCTCCTCCACTGAAGCTGAGTACCGAGCTCTAGCTTCAACCGCTTCAGAAGTCTGCTGGATTTACCACTTATTTCGAGAGATAGGTCTGTCGCTGAAGACCTTGCCAAAATTGCTATGCGATAATTTAGGGGCAACTAAGCTTGCTCTAAATCCTGTCATGCACTCCCGCATGAAACACATCGCTTTGGACCTTTACTTTGTGAGAGACATTGCTTCGAAGGGTATTTTTCATGCGGCTTACGTCAACACTACTGACCAGTTAGCTGATGCATTGACAAAGCCACTATCTCGCTCACGCTTCTTGGATCTTCGCTCCAAAATTTTTGTGGCCGACGGCACCTCAATTTTGCGGGGCGTATAAAGGAAGATCCCTCAAAATCCTCTTAGCAAATCTTGTGGATATGGTTTATTTTGTACAGAATATTTGTTGTAATATTTTTTAATACACTCCTTGTACACTTGTACATATAAGGCTTTAGTCCCACAATAGTGAATTGGAAAACTCCCATATCCTATATTCTATAATATGAACCTTGCACCCAGGGGCGGAGCCACCTTAGGGCCAAGGGGGGCACTGGGCCCCCCTGAAATTTTAAAAAATAGGAGGGGTATTTTAGTAATTTCACCATTTTAATTAAAAAAAAAAAGAAATAGAATAACAAGCACTTTCTTCCTGGTCTTCCACCCAACATAAATCCCTCAGGCCTCAATTTTGTTTTTAGATTTTTTTTTTCTTTCTCTCAATCTCTTTCTATCTAATTTTAACATAAAATATTATTTTTATATAATTTTTATGGTTTATTTTTTCTTTATTATTGTAGATTTATTATATCTTAAATTGTATATGTGATATAATGATTAGATGCAAAAGATTGATGAATGATTTTGTATTTTATTTACAAATTCTTTATCCATACTTATAGTTATGGAAAAAAAAAATTATGGTAGGTAATTGTCAAAATATTCTTTAAAATTTGTAGTTTTTGTATTCTAATAGTGATAAACAATATTTAAGTTTAAATGAAGTTATAAATAGAATTTATCAAGCATTGAGTAAATGAAGAAAGTGAGATAAAATTTTGTAATTCAAGTGTTAGATATAATTAAGTTACTAATTTTGGATTTTATTATTTTATAATGTAATATATTAACTTTATCGAAATCATGATAAATTTATGTGCTTAGTTTAAAATTATAGTATTTTTTTTTACAAGTTAACGTGGGCCCCCCTGGATCGAAATCCTGGCTCCGCCTCTGCTTGCACCACGGCACAATAAATAATTTAGTGGCTAGATATTAACTATTGGTAAAACTTACTGCTGAACAAAATTGGGCGGTGCATAAAGTTTTTTAGTAGATAAAATATTCAAATTTAAATGAATTATCTAAATACACATTTCAGAAAGTCAAATTATTAATATTGATTTTTGAGTTTTTTTTTTTTTTTTTTTGACAGGTTCTTCTCCCACTAAGCCGCCACTATTATGCACACATATTCCCAACTTAAATCTCTTCTTGCAAATTGCTGTTTTTCATTTTATCGATCATGTAATTGCTTATTTTTTTAATTCTTTGGGTTCAACGTCTACACTCTGAAAAAAAGGTCTATTTAAATAGAAATCAGATTGAGAACCTTCGATTTGAACATAGTCTATTATTATTATTACTACTACTGTACATGTTATATGTAGTATTTTTCATATTTATTTTCTACTTTTGTTATTATTTTTTAGCTTCTGCCTTCTACTCATACAAATGGAATAATCACCTATCCACCGTGACATATTTTTATCACCCCAAAAATGGCTACATACATTAATATGTATATACAGTGAATAAATGATCATTTCTGTTTATACAGATATAAATTAATAAATGCAGTTATAATTTATTAAGTTAACTTTAAAAAAAAAAAAAAAAAAAAAAAAAACCTCACCATTAAACAATCACCAAAAGAAGTTATTCAAAAAAGCAAGAGAGACAATACCCAGACACAATTGGTAAAATAGAGACCAATGCCGGAATTTCATGGTTACGCCATTTTTTTTTTTTGCTATAAATCCCCAATTTATGTGAAATGGCTCACATCAGTCTGAATCAGCGGTTCCCCCCCCCCCCCCCCCCCTTCATGATTTTAAAATTTGATTTTAGTTAGTTTTTGGTGAAGTTTGTTTAAAGCCATAGTAACAAAAAATAGTAAAGAGTTAAATATAATCGAGTAATTAGGTTAGATCAACAAATATATAAATGAACAAAAGGAAATAAGTAAAAAATAATAACTTCTAAAAGATATCTTCATTCAGTTGATAAATAGGATAAAACATGAATATAAGATTTTTTTTTTTTTAATCTAGCCAATAAGCACGCATGTAGAGGTAAAAATACAAAATAAATATATGGAAATTCAAAATTTCTTGGAGACCTAAGCATATAATATTGTACATTCTAAGTGTGTGAATAAGCTACAAAGGTATCCGAATTTACTTAGAGGGCAATCTAATATTCATACTAAGTATGAGTAAGTTACAATTACATTTGAGCAGAATTACCTTCATCTATCATAATTAGTAATATAGTAGAAACACTACACATCTCAAAAAAAAAAAGAAAAAAGAAGATGGTGATGTAATAGTTATAAGACCGCAATGTACTACTAAGCTAGCTACATGGTAAGAAATAATGGTCATGTGTATGATCTTTGAGATATAAGACTAGATACAATGTTTCTGAATCTCATCTTGACCACTAATAAACAAGATATTAATTACCTGCATTTCACGATGGTATATACGGACATTTATCCCTGCTGTCCTATATATGAGTTATTTTAAGTTATTTGACTTTTATATTTATGATGATTTTATAGTTGACAATTAATATATTAGTCTATACTTGGAAGGATGCACATGGATTAGAACATAACGTCTATAATTATATGGTAAATGACGCAGCACGGCCTTTATTATAATATAAAATTACTGCTAATTTTGGAGCCTATGTATATAATTTTCAGGAGTGGACAAATCGATTTAGCCTTGGTATATTCTTTCGATCGACTAGCAATTTAGAATAAGTTGCACTTCATTTTCATCAATAAATTAAGCTGCAACTGATAGGTATGTTATATAAAACAAAAATGTAATTTCAATATGCAATCAAACGAAGTTCTAATATCAAAATAGGGTCCTAATATATGAGTCCATATCCAAAGACAGAAAAATTTAGGAAAAAGAATCCACTACAATAATTGTAAATTTGATTTAATTGCAGTTTTTGTATTAATAAACATCCAATCAAAACATTTTCTATCAATCAAAAACCCCTAAATTCGACATCATGTGAGTGGTATGTGACAAATTTTTGACGAGTTTTTCATTTTCTCGCTAAATTTGGTAAATGTAGAGCTATTTTATGAATTATTTAAATAATTATGGAATCATTTGTATAAAAATAAAAATTGATTTTAATCGATTTTAACTATACTAATATCGCCATAAAGTATATAGTATTTTTTTAATTAAGACATCACATTCTCTCTAATATGTATGGACATTGTGCATGTCAGATATAAGAAATTAACAAATGGAAGATGAGGTTTCGGAAGGAATACATAATTTTATCAAAGTAAGCTTATTTAACAGGTCATCCATATTTCATTACATTTAATTTATATAGGTTAATTAATGATAAATGGAACAGATATTAAAATAGATCTAGGATCTCATATATTAAAACAAGAAATTAAAATGAAGGACATCCAAATTATTAACTATAGTACAATGTAGTAATTTGTCAACATGCTTCTTCATAAGAGATTACAGATGCCCCCTTGTGATATTGGGCATGGACAAACATTCTATAATTACATCAACTTTGCAAATTTCCAATCCCACAAAATATGAACTCAAATTAACTAGTTTGGATACATATTGTGCAAAATTAAAGAGCAATCTCTATGTGACTGTTTGCCCTAGCTTGTTCAACCCTACATACACTTCCACAATTATATATAACATTTCACTCCTCACCGTTATAACAAAATAAAAACACGTCAGATTTTCTACCCCAAACTGTATTTCATCTTCTATTAAACACACGTGGCGGAAATTCATTGGTTAAAATAGGAAGAACACAGTTTCAGGTAATTACCAGATTTCACATGGTGAAATCAATTCAAGCCACCTTAACTCTTGAAACAGCATGAATTTTATTCCTGGGATTAATTTTCCCTAGCAAACCAAAATCCTCGTCTTCTCCGAACTCAAAGGCTTTGTTTTCATCGATCCTCCCACACCCCGCAACCGTGTGGCTGCGAGGCACAGCCGGCGCGCAGCCGCCTCCGCCGCCGCCGAGCGGCACGGAGCTTTTGGAGCGGCGGAGCTCCGCCTCGATTCTGCCGCCGCGAGTGGAGGCGAGCCTTATGAGGTCCCTCAACTCCTCATCTCCAGATTTGAAGCTCGAAGAGCTGAAGCTTCTGGGAAGAGAGGGGATTTGGGGGGTGGGGCACCCCATGGTGTTGCCGTAGCTGACGTGGCCGCCTGAGCCCATCAGGCTCTGGATGTACAGATCACGGGCCCGGGCCAGAACCCAAATCGGGCCTTTCAAGTATCTCATGAATATGCTCTCTTTGCGATTAACCCTTTTAGACCCCATTTCTAATTTACTCTGCTGCAATATTGTCACTGAAGAAGATTTTGGAAGCATGAATGAATCTGATTAATGTGATGTATAGAAGGTGGGATTATATAGTGGAGTATAATTTAATAATTTAGTATTAAATAATAATCCGACTTTTGGATCAAATCAACCAGCTTTAATTTGGGTCATGATTATATTAGATTAGTGGTGTAATATAATAACAATACTTTGGCGGTGTGGACCAGAGATCGCATGGAATGAGCCCATGCAAGAAAAACAGGCAAACTGGTTATTATTGTATTTGTAAGAACAGTGGACTTTTTCTGAATTATATGGGATTCATCGATCACACATGATCATACATCAATCTTTAATTATTTAAAGAAATTAGAAGATTGAGATCGATAATGGGGTGAATATTTAAATAATGTCCACATTTGAAATGGGCCTGGAAATGGCCAGATCGTGTCATTTTGAACTATTCTTGGTTAAATATTATTTTAAGATAAAGTGGGGATGGTGCAACATGTAAGTGGAGTGTTAGCAAAGACAATCTAGATTTCTTGTCAGCTTAAGTTTTCTATTTTATTCAATTCTTCATTCTCAAAAATCAAAGCAATTTTCACGCTGATCTAGCTAATTAATTACGTACATACATTGTGTTTCAATTTCGATTCTAATATCACGTATATAAAATGATTTTATTAAAATAGTGTAAATGTGGGTTATAACTTATATCTATTTTTTGTTATAACAAATGACTTGTACTAACTCATTCGGAAAATCATGATTTATTTTTACTCATTTCAAGAATAAAAAACGATTGAGTTATGCTTGACGACTTAATTTTTTTCCACACTGTTCAGGTAGAAGTATCATGAAATGTTGTCTCCAGTTCAATCAATGTGAATCAAGTATATGATTATATATGACTGCTTCAAGACAGAAATTTCTTAATCTTTCAAAATGGCAGAATTAATGAAACTTCTATAATTAAAATAATCGTAAATGGACATGTAGAAAGTAGAAACTTATATCTTGTTTTGAAAAATTAAAAAAAAAAAAAGATTTTCCTAAATTTTAAAAAACAACTTATCATGAGGACTAATATTACAGTTTTAAAACAAATAATATATATTTTCTAATAATTATTACCAAACACTGTAAATTAATTATGAGCTTATTATAAGTAATAAGTTTTCAAACATTTAATTTTACAAAGATATGATTTAAGAAAACTATAAGCTAAGCATTGCAATACTCTTTAAGAGAATGTTTGAATGTTTTCTTTAATTATCCACTTGTCCAAGATTTCGTTGGCCAAATAATATTTAGAATTCTATCAATTGCATATATACGATTATATAATTATAAGGGAAAATCTCAATTTTTGTAACGTAATAGGTCTTGGTATATATTTTTTTGAACGAGTCTTTATGTAAAACCGTCTCACAGATCATATTACATGATGCGGTCAACTCACAACCCAACCATCACAATTCACATGTAAATTAGTGAAAATTGGTATAGTTTTTGGGTAAAAAGAATATATTTCAAGGAAACTATCCGTGAGATCGTCTCACGTAAGTTTTTGTATTTTTTTTTTATCATCAGTTTTATGTATTTCGATTTTTTCTTAAAATGTCATTTTTGTTTATGCAGATTATTCAGTTTCGGCTTCCACATAATTAGCAAAAATCGAATTCCAAATAAATCGCATGGAAATTGAAAAAGACTAACAAAAATATTAAAATTGAAATATGTAAAAATGAAGATTAAAATGATTAATATCAAAATTATATCAATTTTTTCTTATTATTATTTGGGAAAGCACATTGGTGGGATCGTCAATGGTATTATTTGCAAAACCTTCTGCTTTTAGAAAATGTTAACTTATAAAATAATTAATGGCAAGTGGTTGTGGTAACTGTTTACAAGTGTGCCCGGAAATTGCAACAACTTGTACAGATTTTTGGTTAATCAACTTGTACAACCATATTCATTTCACCTTATTTCCTTTACGTAGAAACCTAAGCAGCCTCTAGACTCGAGAATAGCCATTTATTTTTCAAGAAAACTCAAGATTCATTTAATACTTTTTTCTTTTTATGAATTTCGTTGAGGAAATCAAAATTTCACAATAAATGTTCCATTTACTTGTTGATTCTCAATTTTCATCCAAATTTTGAGATTCCAATCGGTGTGCAGTTTAATCTTATTTCCTAAATTGAAACTTTAAATTAACATGTGAGGAATCTTATTTCTCAACTCTTGCATACCGACATTTGTCGAAAGATACCGTTTATTGTAGTTAATTATTAACATGTATGTATATAAAATTCACGGTTATAATAATTTTACACTCACCACTACTAATATACAAAATCTTATATAATGTTTAAATAAACCCAATGTAGCTTTCATTATTTAAAATACATAAGACATAATATATTTAATGTGTATATCTGTGGATGAAAGATGAATAGTATTACTACTACAAGTCTGCACCCAATGTATCTAATTTGTATAGTATTTACAAGGCGGGTTTGGATTAGCAGTAAAGGAGTCATTTGCAAATTGCTGAAAATGACAGATCATAATCTGAAATTATTTATTTGTTTTTTCTTGGGATGTATGTATTAGAGTCTTTGGGCCAGCTGTTATATTAAACCAGAATTTTGGGCCGGCTGTTAAATCCAAAACCAAAATAATATACTTAATCCAACCTAATGATATCCATAAGCCTCAATATTTTGATGGGCTTAGTCCAATAAATCCAAGAATGGGCTGACATACGCTTTTACAAACACAACACATAGAACCTTCAAGCTTTTTGGTCATTTTAACTTTTAATTCTGCTATTAGTTTTTTAAACAAAAATTAGGGGTGTTCATGATCAGTTATAGACACTACAACAAAATTTATTTAATAGGACACTTTTAAGTGTCCTATTATGTTGTATAATAGGACATCTTTTATAAAAGGACTCTTTTAAGTTGTGTCCTATTTGCTCGAGTCACAATAGGTGTATTAGGATGCTTTACTTAATAGGACACTTATAAGCGTCCTATAATATGTTAAGTCAATTGGATATTGAGACACTTTCAAGCATCCTAATAAGTCCAATAATATTTAAACCTATTTAATATATATAGTTCTTAAATATGAAACATAAGAATCTAATATAAACCAAAATAGTGATTTGATACTTCATAACAAATATGATTAACAGCAAATACACTAATGATATCTCATAAATGATAAATCTGACCATTCATCAACTATCAACCAATTTATGTGTACTAGATACTAGCTCTAATAATAAAATACACATATAATTAATGAAACATAAAAGAGTAACTTTTGTCCAGTTCGAAGTTCTTTAAAATTCACGTAAAGTCTCCAAGTTGCAAATCATTCTTCGTCATTAGTGTGAACACCTAAAATCAAAACAAAAATAGCTCACTATTAATTTCAAAATTACATAATGTTCCAAACATTTTTTTAAAGCAAGACCTAAATCAACTAATAGTTATTGTGAATGATATGCTCATAGAAGAAATGAGTTGAACATGACTATTCATGTGTCTCTACCAAGCAGAAAATTCATGACAACAATTAATGCTCTGCTAATGCATAACAAGACATGTTCAAATCAGTATCTTGCAAAGACAATGAATAATATCAACAGAAAGCTAACATATCATAAATTTAACATCAAAATCAGTGGTAAAAATATTTGTAATTTCCTAAAGGTTAATCTATAAGTATATAGAGCAAGAAGAGCTGATCAAGATCAGGGGATGTCTATACATTTACCCATATCAGGCAGTCCTTCCTTTCTAATTAGATACGTTCAACGCACTTGGGATAACTTATATAAACATGGTCTATCTGAAGACAACGAAGCATTCTCGTCTCAAAGAAGTAAAAGGAACAGCAAGATATTAAGATTTTACAATATAAGTAGAGAAAATGGCTAGAACAAATTTCTTCAAGTCGGTGTAAAGATTTTAAAAGAGCATAAATGTAAATTCACAGAGAGATGAAAAGATTTTACCTTTGATTCAAATGTTATGGCATCGCCTTATTCGGTAAAAAGTTCTCTTTGACTGTGTGTCTAAACCTCTATCCTCACTTCACTATTAATGGTATGACATAAACATGGAAAAAGAACATTGTTAGACATAGATAATATATAACAATTCAAAATAATCACAATTAAATAGGATGAATAGAAATAAGTACTTCTAAAAAATATAATATAGAAGGAATGCACATATACATGGAATTAATATCACATAGCAATATCAACATCAATTAAACAGTTTCTGGCAGTCCTTAGCTAAGAGCATGATGCTTCTCTCGCCAATATATAAATCAAAGTCATCTTCATTCTACTAGCTTATACCTGTTGCTAGGCAGATGATTCAAAGTGCTAAATCTAATGAAGCACAAGTTCAGGGGGACTTACTACTTTCCAGGCTACTAAGATGATACCTCTGAAGCTCAACTAGAGATACATGCTGAGGAGTTACATTTAGTAGAGAAGACTCAAGCTGAGAGCACATACTTTTTAGAAGATAAGCTAATTAATTCATGAAGAACGGTTGCAACGATTACGAGGAAACCAAATTGTAACTTACCCCTTGGCAAATTCCACAATAATATGACGTCCGTCAACATGACACATCATCTAGGTCCTGTGGATACTGAATTCTTGTGGAAGTAGAGGAAAAAAGAAAACCCAACACAAGCAACCCACATTATGTACTTAACAAACATATAGTGAAGTTTAATCTTAAGAAGAGAGACAGAGTGTTAAAACATTCAGAGAGATTGGGGGGAGGGGGAGGAGAGAGAGGGATGATACATACAACAAGGCATAGTCTCGCTTCATTTCCACATCGAGTACTCTGTGAAAATGGTTTCCAGAAACAACAAGGCCATCATAACTACTTACCTACTGCAGTTCATGACTTGGTCCTCAAGACAGCTAAACACCCAGTTTCATTATTGCAAATTCCATAAAAACATGCAAATACAACATAGAAAATCGCCAAAGACTTCTAACAATCGCCAAGAAATTCAACCACCACCATCACCTCCATTCTTACCAAGCAACATATTACCACTATACATAAACCTCACACCAGGAGGAGAAACAGGAATCAGCCCGATAGGTTATTATTAGACACATCAAGAATCTGAAGCTCAGGCAAAGTGATCAATCCACTAGGAATCACACCAGAGAGATTATTATCATTCAACAACAAATTCCTTAAAGAAGTAAGATTCAAAATGAAATAGTACCTGAAAACCCTGCCTACTTGTGCTCACAACAGTTATATTCTTCCTCTGAGAATCACAGTTTATAAACCTCACTTGAGGTTTATATCAAGAAGCGCGAAAATAATACTCATTTGAGGATCACAGGTCCTGATTTATCCAAACAAAAGCTATTAGTTGTTTCAATAGTAGCATTAACTTTGCTAGGAAACACAGGATAAGGCCCCTGCAATCAAAGAATGTGGCACAATACCAGTAAACTTATTATCCCTCAACTACAAATCAACAAGTTTGTACATTTAGACTAATCAAGGATCCTACCGGAGAACAAATTAGCATGTAACCAAACCTTCACTCAACAGCATTGTTGCAACAAACAAATATAAGAAAATAACTAGTGCAGGGTCAGTAACAATTCACTAAATATCCAATGCATGATCTACTATTGAAAGGAACAAAAAAAAAAAAACTAAAACCACAATGACTCAAGGTTAAGCCATATGCATGCTCATTATTTCACAAAAGAAAGTGAGAAAAATCATTGAAGCTTTTAACTTGCTCACCTTTTTATATTGAACAGCATAAAAGTTATAATGAATCCCCAGAGTGCAGCACTGTAAATATTCAGCAAAAATGGAATATCAGAAAAACTTTAAGAGACCTTGGAGAAAAAATTCATATGTCAAGGGAAAAATGGATTGAACTGATGAACTCTGTACACCTATCAAGCCAACTTCTAGAAACAGAACTTTAGGACTAGTATACACAAAATAGATAGCAGGTAACTAATGCATAAAACTATTGCAATACACTGATATTTAACTTCAATCAGCAGAAGAGTTGACAGTGCAGGAAATTAAATCAAGAGTATATTAAAGTTCAGTTCAGCAGAAGAGTATATTAAGGCTTACCAAATAGAAAAGGTAGATATGGTTCAGTTCTGTTTGTGGACCTCTTTCAGACTTTAGAGGTGGCTCTATGAAATTTCGACTTGAAAATGCAAAATCTTAAATACATATGTTAGACAAAGCTTTGCATATGACATCTAGGTTGAATGTTAAGGAGAATAAAAAAGACAGACCTCTGATAATTATGAAGAAACAAACCGATAAACCTTCGTCTAATAATGTGGGAATAAAAAAATAAAATAAAAGCAACAAACTCAATAATGTATCACAATTCACAGCTTACAATAGCGAATTTGTCCCAAAAAAATTGCAAAAAACAAACACTAGATCAACCCTAAATACAAAAAATTTAATTCAAACAACGTACGAGAACCTCACCAAGCAATCATAGGCCACTATGGTTGATATTCGACGGCGGAAACTCTAGTCCCGTCCTTCATTTGCACTGGCGTTGTTGTCAATTATCTCCACCACTGAAATTGAGTGAGATCTGATCCATGAGTGAGCATCGAGCGATGTTAGGCTGTTATTGTGGATAATTATCGGTGGAAGTTGCTCTACTCTAGTCATTCCTTCATTCGCTTAGTCGTCATCGACGCCGTCGCCGCTGTAGATGTCGCCGATGACCTCCCTAAATAAATGAGATGAGACTTGAGTTTAAGATGATATATTTTTAATAAATTATTTTTGTTAAATTTTAAAGTAGTTAATAATCAATTGGGTAAAAACGGCTTAGACTATCCATGACCATGGTCACCCACAACCAACTAATAAACAATTCATTTCTCTCTCCTCCACATACACATTCTATTCTACAACCAAATCTCATCTTTATCATACTTTATCAATAACCACCCACAACCACAACCAACCTTTAATAAATTATTTCTTTTATAATTTAACAATTATATCTATAATTAATTTTTATTATATTTTAAATATTTAAGAAATATATACAATTATTTAATATTAAAAAAATCGTAATTATAATAAAAAAAATTGGGAATACAGTTAAAATAAATTACAATATCCGATAAAAAAATTAAAATTACAAGAATTGAAATACAAAAGAAAATAAATAAATCGAGCTACAAATACATGCATAAATTGAGAATTCTGATAATACTGAGAAAATTGGGAATCAATGGTATTAAAAAATGAATCAATATTTTGATCAATATTAGAAAAGAAAAGAGAGTGTATGAGATTGTGATCCAAAATATATCAATATTGGTATCTATTTATAAAGAATTTTATTTTATGAATTTTGGTGTATAATTTTTTTTTTTAAGTGGATAAATCAAAATCTGAAATTATCTTAATAAAATACACTCGACGAATCATACGATGACACGTGTCATCACAATTGATTAAAAAAATGTTCATGACCATGGTCATGTAACGCCCATGGTCATGGAAATACAAGCCTTTTTTCTTTTTTTTCTTTTTTTTTTTTGTCCTCTTCTGATGACCTGGGCGGTGCCCACCCCCAATAAACATGGTCTTACATATCTATACAGTATACTCTCTTGTTTTACTTACATATCTAATAGGACGCTTATAATAATTGCGTCCTAAGAAAAGTGTTCTAATAGCCTAATTTTGTTGTAGTGAGAATGGTTTGTACAATATAAGTCAAACCAAAATGACTTCTTGGTTTGAGAAATAAGAAACCAGAACCAAATCAATATAGTTGAACGAGTTAGTTTGGTTAGACTAAAATCAAACTCGTTTGTTTTTGAACCTTTTTTTTTATTGAAAATTATTTTCAACATTATGATCACAAAGTGTCTCCTTTAATCTAATCAATCATAGGGAAAAAAATAGCATCCTTCAACTAATTTCACTAATGGTTATATGAGTACAATCATCATAGGAAAAACTAAGGAGTCCAATTTGAAAATGTCCACATTTTATATTTTAGTTACAGGAAAGAAAGAGGCCACTCCTTTTCTAATTAGTAATCAAAGAACTACCTAATAGGCTAATATCAATAATTAAACTAGAAAAAATTATACTCCCTCGATATATAAATTTGTCAACGAGCAGTTAAATGTAAAATCATAGATAGCGTTTGGAAAACACAGTCCCTAAAATTGTGCAACAAATCATGTCCGATATAGTTAAACAATTATTAATTGTGTCCAAAACGATTTAAATGAGTCATCACTAATTTCCATTAATTGGAACTATAAAATATTCAACGTACATTAATTTCCGTGATCCCTACATTTGGGTTGAGGAAGACGACAACGTAAACTTGACTTATTAATATATAAATCCAATTTCGTAGCAGTATATTTTCCTATTTTCTCAAGTTAAATTCGTTGTTTGGTACATAAGAGAGGAAAATATGACATATATATTAAAAAAATAGTATCACTCTGAAACCACACTTATTGAAACCCATTTCCAATTCCCTTTCATCGAAAATGACGTTAATTTGCACCTACTTGTATTATTTGATAATTTCCACATTACACGCAAATGTCACATCACATGCTGTTTATTACTTAAATATTCCTTAATACTCACTGCAATTACTACCATTAATTCCCATCGATTTACACTTAATTTCTGAACTTGATGAACCATGGCTAAACCTTTTCTTCGTACCAAATTATCCAGTTTACTAATCGCAGCTGCAATCGCATTAATTCTCGTTTTGTTTTGGGGCTTTTCAGACTCACCTCGATCCTCCTCCTCTTCTTCTTCTTCTTCTTCTTCTTCTTCTTTCTCACACGAATCAACATTCTACGATGACCCTGAAGTTGGCTACACCATTGATAAACCCATGAAGAAATGGGATGAGAAGAGAAGAGATTGGCGCAACAAAAACCCTAATTTGGCATCCAAGAATAATGTGCTGGTGGTGACTGGCTCGCAGCCTTTGCCATGCAAGGCTGCTTCTGGAGATCATTTGCTGCTTAGGTTTTTCAAGAACAAGGTTGACTATTGCAGGATCCATGGGTACCAGATATTCTACAACAACGCGTATTTGGAGCCCGTGATGCAGTTCTACTGGGCCAAAGCTCCCATACTGAGAGCTGCCATGGTGGCCCACCCCGAGGTAGAGTGGCTCTTCTGGGTCGACTCGGATGCCATCTTCACAGACATGGAGTTTAAAATTCCGTTGGAGAGGTACGAGGATCACAACCTGGTGGTCCAGGGCTGGCCAAAGGAGATCTTCGAGACCAAGAGCTGGGTGTCTCTAAATGCCGGGGTTTTCCTGCTACGTAACTGCCAGTGGTCGATGGATTTCCTGGACGCGTGGGCCCGAATGGGCCCGAGGAGCCCGGATCACGCGGAGTGGGGCCGGGTCTTCATGTCGAAGCTCAAGGGCATGAGGTGGGCCATGGCAGATGACCAATCTGCCCTCGTCTATATGCTGGCCGTTGAAGGGGACAGCAAGTGGCGAGATTTGACCTACGTCGAAACCAAGTACCATTTGAGCGGCTACTGGCTCCCCATCGTTGATAAATATGAGGAGAAATCGGAGGGGGATCGGAAGCGGCGCCACGCGGCGGTGGACTGGGAGGAGTTCGCGGCGGCGGGGAATGGGCGGAGGCGGCGGCCGCCGTTCGTGACGCACTTCACGGGGTGTGCGCCGTGCAGCGGGGAGCCCAACCCGGCGTTCAAGGAGGGCACGTGTAGGGTGGGGATTGAGAGAGCTTTGAATTATGCAGATAATCAGGTGCTACGCAGTTATGGATTCGTGCACCCGCATATAGGGATCAATGGCTCCCATGTTAAACCTTTACCCTTGTGAGAGAGATTGATCTCGCCACCTCCTTTGAGACTACACAAATTTTAGAGGTAATATTATACTTTGTTATCCTAATTTTACATGTTTTTGTTCCCTTTTCTTTTTTTATACTTCGCTTTTTAAATTTTACAGTTATTATACTTTGTTTTTGAAATCTTAATAACGTAGTTTTTCTTGATGAGTTATAACGTTGAAATTGAAAATTAGATTCCTTTTTCCACAATGGAAAGAATCGGAAAGTTAATTTTAATGCTGTACAAAGTAAATAGCATTACTTCCACTATTTATTAGTCTCTTCACCCTAAGAAAATAGTGTTATGTTTATAAAGTATAAGTTTGTATTAACTTGTTAACTAAATGAAGGTAGAATGTTTTTTAAGCCATCTTCATTTATGTCGCCAATTTATGTGTCGGTTCATTATTGATAAAATCACATTTAATCTTAAAAAAAATTTCCATAAAAACATATTAGAAATTTCAATTAAAAACTTCATTTGAGGTTGAGTAGATTAAAAACTTATTTTGAACTTTTAAAACAAGACTATATTTTAAGATGTAAAGGGTATAAAAAACATAGCTAAGGATCGCGTGTACAAAAGCATATTTGGGCCGATTTTTCAATATCTGGACTCTTGCTACTCATGTTGTAAAGTGGGCCTTGTAGGCTGAGTTAATGGACTTCCAGTTTCTTCTTAGTATGTTTATACTATTCGCTAGTGGGCTTCCAGCTCACTATTAGGCTTACAATTCCTATTTCCAATCCAATATATTATTTATAGTGGGCTTCCAACTTACTATTAGGCTTACAATTCCTATTTCCCATCTATTTATAGGGTGTATTTAAAACATTGTATTTTCATGGGTTTTTTGATGGTTTAATTCAATTGGTAAGATGGTCCAAGTTACTTTACAACTATACATTGATATTTACTTTATTTGTAGGTTAATGTTCTAATTTATGTAATTAATTCGGTTATTACATAGTAAGATTTAAGCTTTTCTAGAGATGTTAAAAATACTAGAATGGTCTCTGCCCCGATTATGTCAAAGGGGCGGGAATGGAAAGCCCCTCCTCTACATACATATATAAATTAATTAAATCAAAGAATTTTTTTGAATGTTTAAGGGATAAGGAGATTAGTTGATTGTTGCGGTAGATATAGGGGTGGAAATTGGAACGGAATTTCCGAAATCCGCCGAATCCGATCCGAAATTTTCCGATTTTGGAACGAATATTTTTAATCCGAAATCCGAAAATCCGATTTCCGATTTTTCCGAAAATTTTTGGATGGAAATTGGAATTAGTTTTAAAATTTTCGGAAATTCCGAAATCCGATCCGAAATATTTCCGAAATTCAATTTTCGGAAATTCCGATTTCCGATCCGAAATTCCAATCCAATTTTCGAAATTATAAAATGTAGAGTTAGTAAAAGCATTTGAAAATCGAACACAAGACCTCTCATACTCAAAGCATGAAACTTATCATCAAACCAATAGCAATTGTTGTAAATAATTCAAACATTTTATACTATATACTATTTGCTATAGAAGAATACTATATACTATATAATATATTTTATATACATTTACTATATGTAAATATAAATATATATATTATAGTATACTTTATAATACTATATACTATATAATATATTTTATATACTTTATACTATGTGTAAATATAAATATACATATTATAGTATACTTTATAATATTATATATTATATAATATATTTTATATACTTTATACTATGTGTAAATATAAATATACATATTATAGTATACTTTATAATACTATATACTATATAATATATTTTATATACTTTATACTATATGATAGTATATAAATATATTATATATACTATATGTATATAGTATAGTTTATACTATAGTTTTATTTTATATTATATACTATAGTCTATACTGTAGTTTTTTAGTATTATTTTATAATATATACAATATACTATAGTTTATACTATAGTTGTTTAGTATTATTTTATAATATATACTATATATTATAGTTTATACTGTAGTTTTTTTAATTATATTATATTATATACTTTATGCTACATATACTATATACTATGTATATAGTATAGTTTATACTATAATTTTATTTTATACTATATACTATAGTTTATATTGTAGTTTTTTAGTATTATTTTATAATATATACTATATACTACAGTTTATACTGTAGTTTTTTAATTATATTATATTATATACTACATACTATATACTATATACTATATGCTATAGAAGTATACTATATATTATATACTTTATGCTATATATACTATATACTATAGTTTATATTGTAGTTTTGTAGTATTATTTTATAATATATACTATATATTATAGTTTATACTGTAGTTTTTTAATTATATTATATTATATACTACATACTATATACTATATACTATAGAAGAATACTATATACTATATATTATATACTTTATGCTATATATACTATATACTATATGTATATAGTACAGTTTATACTATAGTTTTATTTTATACTACATACTATAGTTTATACTGTTGTTTTATAATTATACTATCTTATATACTGCATAATATAAGATATTTTGGGACAATTCTGAAAATTCCGAAAATTTCTGATTTTTTCCGATTTTCTGAATTTTTTAATTTCCGAAAAAAATTCCGAAAATTCCAAAATTTCGGAATTCCGAAATTTCCGAAATTTCCGACAATTCCGAAATTGGAATGGATTTTTCATTTCCGAAAATTTTTGGATGGAAATTGGAATTGATTTTTCATTTCCGAAATTTTTTGGAATTTTCCGAAACACCCTATTTCCGATTCGATCCGTCTGATCTCCACCCCTAGGTAGATAACATCTATAAAATAATAGTGAATTTGTTATTCTTGTACTCTTGATAATGAGTTGTCATATATCTTAACCGATGTATGAACCTATTTCCTGAGATACTTGTTGGCCACATTATTCATTTGCCAGTGTAGAGTTAGAGAGTACATGAATATTAAGGATTCAGTCCTTTCGAGAAGATTTGTATGCTTAACGATTGAACGTAGAACACTAATTAAAATTAATATCATGCCCTTTCAAAGTTAGCCCTTGGTTAGAGGTAGATTTCTACTTAGATTTCCATCCCAAAGTGAGAGTGAAACATCATCGAATTAGACCTAATATTTTAACCACGTAAAGATTCGATGATATGACAATTTGCTCCATGACAAAAGTACGATCCTTTATCCCCTTGAATAGAAAATAGCACTTTTAAGTTCAACTAAGTTTAAGGTCTGCCCTATGGGGGGTGGGGGTGGGGGTGGGGGTGGAGGTGGGGTCATCTTAGCCATTATGACAAAAAAGGGAGAAAAAAATAAAATTAATGGCAAATAAGGCAGGAAGATCAATAATGATTTTTAAATTGCAAACAAATAAAAAATAAAGTGTTTATTTTCTTGCGCATTAAATATGGTAGATGAGAGAATGAGACCTGACCATGTATATAACAAATTAAATATTTTAATTTTAAAATAGTATCTTATCTCATATTTTATTATAAAGATTTTGCTATTGAAATGAATCGAATAATAAATCATTTTGCTACATAAATTCCAAACTAGTGCAAATGTTGTCGTTTTTCCCCCTCCATTGCGTTGTTAAGTTTTGATTGATTTGATAAGTTACTAAAATTTATAACGGCAAATTTAATGGGAATCTGAATTAAAACATAAGCCTTGTGATTTGACCGCCAATTTCCGTAATATCATCTGTTGGAAAATAAGGCTGGTCATTTAAATTATTTCTCTGAGATATGCACCATTTTTTCTCAAAATAAAAACAGAGATTTACTTCCCAGTTCATCAATCTACACTTTGAATCCTAATTATGAACTATATCTCAAGAGTAATTAGTGATATTTGGATATGAGAGATTTTGCAAAGAAGACTAACATCCACGGGGCTAGTGGCTTTAATATCGTGGTTACAAGGTCAACATTAATATGTCTGGTCTTGATGTATCCTTTTCTGAAAGCCTTGGATTATATTCCTTAATCTCATTTTCCTTTTAATCAATTTACCTACAAATCCTGACTAAATAGAATTTCAAGATTTCACAATCTTACCATTAACCAAGAACAAAATCTGCCAAGCATCATCACCACTCCCATTCCCCATTTCTCACCATGGCTAAACCTTCTCTCCACACCAAACAACCAACGTTTTCCAGAGACAAAACCTTCTGGATTGCAACCTTAGCTTCAATTCTCATATTCTGTGCTCTATGGAGCTTCACTGAACCCTGGCCCAGCCTGTCATCCTTCTTCTCCACACAACCTGTCGAAACGACCACGTTTTACGACCACTCGAGCACTGTCTACACCATTGATAAGCCCATGATTAACTGGGACGAAAAGAGAAGGGAATGGCTCAAACATCATCCAGCGTTTGTGGCCCAAAATGGGCTTCTTGTTGTAACTGGTTCTCAGCCTTCTTCATGCAAGAATCCGTTGGGAGATCACTTGCTGCTGAGATTTTTCAAAAACAAGGTCGATTACTGCAGAATTCATAGGTATCAGATTTTCTATAACAACGCTTATCTGGACCCGAAAATGCGATCTTATTGGGCTAAAATACCGATTCTGAGAGCAGCCATGGTGGCTCACCCAGAGGTGGAGTGGCTATTCTGGATTGACTCAGATGCTATTTTCACGGACATGGAGTTCACGATTCCGTTCGATAGGTACAAGGATTACAACCTCGTGGTCCATGGCTGGCCCAATATGATCTACGAGGAGAAGAGCTGGGTGGCGGTGAACGCCGGCGTGTTTCTGATACGGAACTGCCAGTGGTCCATGGATTTCCTCGATGTTTGGGCCGGGATGGGCCCGAAGAGCCCGGATTACAAAAATTGGGGCAAAGTCCTGAGATCGACGCTCAAGGACAAGCTGTTCCCGGAATCCGACGATCAATCGGCGCTGATTTATCTGCTATTGAAGGGGAGAATGAAATGGCGAGACAGGATTTACGTGGAGAATGAGTACTCGTTGCATGGGTATTGGCTAGGGATTGTGAAGAAATTGGATGAAATCGCGAAGAAATACGAGGAGATGGAGAAGGGGGTGAGGCGGCGGCACGCGGAGGTGGAGAGTGAGGGTTACGCGGCGGCGCGTGAGGCGGAGAGTGGGTGGCGGCGGCCATTTGTGACGCATTTCACTGGGTGTCAGCCGTGCAGCGGGGAGCACAACCCGGCGTACGAGGGGGATTCTTGTTGGGTGGGGATGGAAAGGGCGCTCAATTTTGCAGATAATCAGGTGCTTCGCAGCTATGGCTTCGTGCACTCGGATGTAGGGAATTCCTCCCTCGTTGTTACCCCTTTGCCCTTCCATTATCATCACCCACACCAACTCTCTTGAGAATATGGAATTTTTTTCATCTTTGCTTAAATCATATTTTCACTTTTTACTTGTATGTCATTTTTAAACCCGCAAGTGCTACATCGATGTAGGATCCCAAATTTAGTTTTACACAAAAACTCTCTCGTAACTTTTACTCATAAACCTAACTCATCTTTTAAAATATAAGGAAAAATATAAAAAAACATCACACAAATTCATGAGACGGTCTAACAGATAGTTTTCGTGAGATGAAGCTCCATCACCCACAAACAACATATGAACTGTAGGATTTGGATGGTGGACAATTAGGTTGTAGGTTGACTCATCTCACATAATGCATTAAAATTTCGTGAGACGGTCATACAATAAACTTACTCAAAAAACATATTGTGGTTTGAAAGTTTGACAATTTAAGTATATATATATTTGTTTCAAACAAATAGAGATATGTACTTTCATCTTTTTAACAGTATTACATTTTTTACCTAATATTGTTAGGTTTGTTATGTATGACATTTGACGAGTGATGTTTTGATCCAATTGACAACTAATGTGAGTTCCATACTAATTTTTTCTTTAAAAAAATTAATTAAAACGCAATAGTTACCTATCTTGTTTATGATTTTCAATTTTCAAGGTTTTTACCTTTTTATTCATTACTTTATTGTTGACGTGTAATTTTTTGTTCAGTTGTCAAATAGTATGTGATCCAGAATAAATGAAATTTAAATTATTAAGAAAATCAATAATTAATATAGATAATTCTTGTGTTTTACTATTTTTAGATGTTTTTTTCAATTAATTTAGGCCTGAAGTTATTATATGTCCACTAGATCAAAAAAATCAAATGTTAGCAGTCATGCTAGACAAGCTTAACGATAATAAATCAAAAACTTACTTTTATTAAAATTGAAAACACCATTTTGTTTCAAAACAAAACACGCACTCAATATTATCAAAGTTTTAAACCATAGGATGATTTCTTATACTTTTCCAAGATACAAAAACTTTTGATAATAGTGGATCACTTGAGAGGGTGAGAATCAAAATAAAATTGAATTGGGATTGGTGCTATATATGATTTAGTTTTGAATTTTCCTTAATTGATGGCAACTTTTGCTTTTTGTTTAGCTTTACTTTTCCATTGTGGATTAGTAAGCTTTAATGAGGGGAGATAAAGATTGTCACTCCATTAGACTCGGATATCATATGAGTGGGATTGAGACTCTAAGCTTGGCCGACAAATTTTCACTTGGAAAATAAGAATGTATGAAATTTAATTTATGACCACAATTTTGTATTTTCCCCTCTATTTCTTCATCACAAACAAAACAATATGTATAAATATCACTCGCGTCCTTCAAAACTTGGGTAGATAGAATTTTAACAATAGATTTCAACTTCCAACATCGTATTAGCTAATTGAAAATGGTACTCAAAAGGGTGGATAAAAGGCATCTACCCATCTCTGCCATGATACCATATAATTAATGTCTTATAAATGATATGGTTAAATATGTTATTGGTATTATGGGAAGAGTATATAAAATATTATATATATATATATATATATATATATATAATAATAATAAATGATCTTGTATGGTATTAATACCAACCAATTACAATAATGTGGCAACCCATTGTATATAAATCCTTTGGATTTTCTTATATTTTTATGTCTATTCATCAACTTCATTAATTTATATAGTGTGTGTCTATAAAAGCCTTAATCTTTTAATTATTTTTAACTGACAAAAATGTATAAAGGCTCAACTTTAGTTTGGGCACCCCCCCCCACCCCCCCCCCCCCCCTGCTTTGGTAAAAAAGGCAAACATTATAATGAAGTCAAAAAGAAAATGTGATTGATATAATAAAGGGCAGCACTGTGTGGAAAGAGGCAAATAGATGGGGCACATGAAGCCCGTGTATGCATATGAGCCAATCATGCCACTTTCATTCTGCTTTAGTTTCAGCTTTTAACATGCACAATCACACCATGAAGTATGAAAAGCAACTGTAGAGAAACAACATAGATAGCAGGGCATCATTTGTAAGTGATCACATGTTTGTTTTGTCTTGGGTGTGATGTTACAATAGTCATATCATCTAATTTTTAATTTTACACACTCATATACTCACAAGTGTACTTTCAACAACAACTGGTCCAACATTTTGAGATATTTTGCAATCGAGACGTATTACAAGGTTCTGAAATTCATTATTCATTTCAGACATGATTATACCACATAAAAGCTATACCAGATGTAAACCGTAGGATATACGAAATCAATGATTGAGCTAGCAAGGCCACCATCTCACCCCTAGGAAGGATCAATCACATGTGAGCCAATAAATACAACATGGCTGCCTCCCATGACTCGTACCAATTAAGATAGATTGGCTCCATCATCTATCATTTAAGACCATTCATTCTACTCTCGCCAAATGCTATGAAATTCAAGTAATTTCATCCTACTCTTGGTAGGTTTCATTGAATGTGGTATCAACTACAAATTTACACACACTTTGCATACATCAGGCATCAAATTAAGTGTGGGATGCACCAAACGTAGGATATAAGAGATCCTCCAATTTACTACTCAAATCCTTGGGTTCTGAAGCCAATAATCTGCAAATGGAATTGTGTTGGGCATGGAGAATAAACAAAGAGGTATTGGGAAAACCTCTCGTAATAACATAAGGATACATTATGAAGCCTTCGAGAATAGTTGGATGTCAAAACAAGTTACGATGGAGGATAATTCTTGGGAGAGCAATATATGGGACCTTAGTGGTAATTAAAATCTCCAACACATCCCATGATTTATATGTAACAACTTACACGGATTGTACTATTATCCTCAAATCAGTGAGATGCTGTGCCTAAAATTGTCTACTTAAAAAAAAAAATTGGTACGAAAGTAACCAAGTTGAGATAAAATAACAGACAACTTGCCTAGGATTCATCTGCACTAAGCCACTGACAAAACCTACCTAATGCTGTTTATGGGAAACTGAAAACTCTCTAATCTAGTTCAACGCTTTAGTTGACATGTACAAACAAAACAACCAACCATTGTTTATGTGGTGGACACTCCCAATCAAACTTATTCTAATACTCTTCAAATTAAACACACGGATTTATCACATTGATCCCATGTACTCATATATGTTGATGCCAATCGAATAGACCAACCCATACAAATTCAAAATATATATATTAGTACCTCATTTGATCATCATTGTGTATTAACCCTATATTAAATCCAACAAAAGTAAGGCCAAAGATAGAAAGCAATGCTCACATAATTAATTATATACGTATAGGCATACTCGATACTACTACTATATTACATTTAGCTAATATATAATTTAAATTAAAAAAAAAAAAGGAAAAGGAAAATGAAACGGTGCACCAAATCATGAAGTCTCTCAAGCAGGATAATCGAAGGGCAGAGAATTCACCGTGGAGGGATCCAGTAGATCAGGGTGCAGGAAACCATAATTCCTAAGCACCTGATTATCAGCAAACAACAAGGCCTTGTGCATTGCATCAAAACAAGTCTGGCCCGAGTACAACTGGTTGTGGTCCCCACTACAGGGCTGACATCCGGTGAAATGCGTGATGAACGGCCTTCGCCAGCTTCCCTTCCCGTACCCAGCATCCTTAAGGTGCTCCTCCCACACCGTAGCATAGCTCTCGCTCACCTTCTCTGCGTGCCTCCTCCTCAGTTCAGTCGCGTTTTTCTCAATTTCCATGTACCGCTGGGTGATGTTATCAAATGTACCCATAATTTCCAACCAATACCCCTCGAAATAATACCCACTTTCCACGTACATTTTATTCCCCCATTTTTCCTTTTCTTTTATAAATAAATAAATCAAACCGGATTGGTCGTCGGATTCTGGGAAGATCTTGTCCTTGAACAGTGAGCTCAGAACCTCACCCCATTGATTATACTCAGGCGACTGTGGGCCCATGCTGGCCCACACGTCGAGGAAGTCCATGGCCCACTGGCAGTTACGGATCAGAAAAACGCCGGCGTTGATGCTGGTCCAGCTCTGCTTCTCCAGGGCCAGGTGGGGCCAACCGTGGACCACGAAGTTGTGGTCCTTGTACCGCTCCAATGGCAGCTTGAAGTCCATGTCGGTGAACGCCGCGTCGGAGTCCACCCACCAGATCCACTCCGCCTCCGGGTGGGCCAGCATCGCCGCCTTCACGGTGGCGGTTTTCGCCCAGAATGAGAACATCTTCGGCTGCAGCAACACGTTGTTGTAGAAAATGTCGATGCCGTGGCGCCTGCAGTAGTCCACCTTGTTTTTGAATAGCTTTAGCAGCAAGTAATCGCCGATGGGGTTCTTACACGGCTTGGCTTGCGAGCCGGTCACCATGAATATCCGACTCTCCGCGCCGGCGGCGAACGACGGGTGCTGCTTCAGCCACTCCTTTCTCTTCTCGTCCCAGTTTTTAACCGGCGGCGTATCGACCGTGTAGCTTAATTCTGGATCGTCGTAGAAGTTCTGCTCCGGCGGGTCGTGGCGCAGGTTAGGGTCCGAGGCGTCGGCGCAGTTCACGGCGGCGGCGGAGGAGGTTTTGTCGAGGAAAGGGGAGGTAGAGAAACTGGGGGACGGGCTCGGACTGAAGAAAGACCAGAAAACCCAAACCACCAAAAAAGCCGCCAGCGCGCCTCCGACGAAAAGAAACCAGTCGGAGAGAAACGACGCCGTTTTGCTCCGACTGCCATGCTTCGCCATTGGAAAATTCTGGTACTGAGATTGCTCCGACGACACCATTATAATTCAAAAGATAATAATAACTCCACAATTAACTCCTAGCCAACCGTATAGCCATTTGGAATTAGATTAATGCCCAGCAGATATTTGAGAAATAGAGAAGGCTTCCAAAAACGGCTCTGAGCTTATCAGCTCAAAGGATTCGAAAAAGACGAGTAGAATGACGATAGGCAAAAAGCGCTAGTAATATATTTACAGCAATAGAAAAGGCATGTATAAATATAGAGATAAGCAGTACCACCGTGAATGGTGGTGGTTGAGAGCGCTGCAGAGATGGTGATAAAGTACGGCTTAATTGGGCCGGAGATTGGGCTCTGTGGCTAAGCTATTAATCGACACGTTAGTTTTCAAGCACCGACAATGTTCGTGCTTTTGCCTCTTTGCCTTCCTAAAACTATCACTGCTGTTTTTCCTTTTTCTTTCTTTTTTATAAATGCTTTGTTCCATTAATTATGACAGTTTTTTTTAATCGTAATTTATCTGCGATTATAATTTTATTTATGTTGTTCCTTCCATGAAAGAGAAGATTCATAATCATTTGATGTGAAATAATTGTCGGTTTTAACTGCCATAATTAAATTCCCGTCTAATGATGCTCTTCTGGCTCAATTAATAAAATGAAATTTCTAAATATAAGATTTGTGAATGTGTGTGTGTGTAAATATATGATATTTTATTTTATAATTATACAGAAATATAAAAGTGTGGCATCAACGCTATATCTAAAGTTGAACGAAAGTAAGAAATTTTATTCGATCAAAACTTGCAAGTTACATACCCCTTTTCTTTTCATTGTCTGTATTTGAGGTGGGATTAATATTATTTCCAAAGCTGCCTTTATAACAATTAATAAATTTTATTAATTGCAATAAAAAAATTACCTGTCGTTTTAATTCAATCGTTAAGAACTACCTAATGATTAGAAAGAAATTAAATGAAATCGTTATTTATCATATAACTTTTGTACTAACTGAATTGAAAAGGAAAAAAATGATATTTGAAAAATGCATATAGCCAAGCTAGTCACTTTCTTTCTCGTCGGTAACCAATAAACTAGGAAATAAAGAAAACATCTGGTCCTATTTCAACAGTTCATTGGATATGATTACAAATCCATCCTTTCATAATTCATAATTCGAAATATAAATATTAATTTTGTGAAAAATAAGTTTGGATACTAGACGTAGAACGTTAATTCATGAAATTTAAATCTTCGAATTATCTTACATAAGTTTTTGCTATAATCATTAATCGTTGATTTTGTTACGTGGAGAATCAAATTTAGTTTGGAATTATGTGTTTTTCCAAAATAGGGTATGAGAAGTGTGGTTGGACATTTGTAGATTAGTCTAAGTTAAGTGAGAAGAATATTTGACAGATTTGTCAAGCCTACCTTGACCCTTGTACAGGAACAGAGTATTCTCAGATAAGTTATTCTGCTCAATTATTTATTATTGTGTTGATAAAAATAATAATTTACAGTGTGTTTATTTATTTATAATAAATAATTATTTATTTTAATATATAAACTTGAGCTGGTTTTTTAGATTGTTGTTGGTGTTAGTAATAAGATTAGACAAAGATATGTGTTTTAAGTAGCAATGATTAAGAGGAATATATATGGTTGTATGCACTTGTATTTATACACCACTTGTTGCACTCACATCACTCCAATTTCACAAACACCCCATGTTTCCTATTCTCATCTTCAGTTTTGGAGTTTACTCTGTAAATGTATTTATTTAAACTTTTTAATCAACAGTAAAAAATAATATATAAGAATCTTAGTTGTCTATGTGGATAAAAGTAACATATTTTAACTCATAACTCCAAGGATCAACGCAATAACTAGTTTGCTTGATTTTTTTAAGGGCTCTTTTGTTTTTATTTAGTAAAGATAAAATGTTTAACTAGATTATTAAAAAAGAAAAACTCTAGGTGCTTACTGATTCTTGAATAATATTTTAGAAATCATCAGATGGGAAATTAAAATGAGATTTTTAGGATTTCGTGATCTGAATTTAAATATGAAAATAAATATAGTCAGAATATTAAAATTCAAAATCTTATCATATGAATACCCTTCCACACAATCTCTAACTTAGACTATATTCATCAACAACCTCCCACAACCCAACCTCATAATAACATATTAATTTTTTTTCTCATCCACGTATACAACCCAACCCAATTCCAAATTTTTTATATTTTATCAACAACCTAATACAACCAATTTTTTAATAAAATATTATTTCTCTTTCATCTACAAACACAATATAAAATGATTTTTTCTCATAGATTAAATAATCAAAAAACCCAAAATATTTAAAAATATATTATTTTGGAATTTTTTTAATTATATTTAAAAATATAATAATTGCATAGATTAAATTCTTTTTTGATGTAATTTTTTTATAATAAGGAAAATATTTTTCTCATACACTTAAAATAACAACAAACTCAATAACTAAATTAAACTCACAATAGTTGGAATAAAAAATCGAAAAAAATGCATGTGACGCCTAGGATAAGACGATGCATAATTGGCTAATTAAATAATTTAACCCCTAATTGTTTGATTTAATTACGTGTTTTCCAAAAAATCGAAAAAATGCATGTTTTATTTAATCAAATGTATGATTAATTTATCGGAAGCATAATTGAATCGAAAGCATATGTTATAATTAAATAAAAGTATTGTAGTCGAAAAAAAAAATGAAAGAAATGGAAAGACGGATCGTTAAAAGGGCAGCCCAATCAGGGCCCAAGGCCCAAAACAAAAAAGTTGAGACTAGGTGTATAACACATGAGTAGTAAAACTTTTTTCACACACTTTGACAAAATTTACTAAGGGTAAAATCTCTCTCTCTCTCTAACTTTTCCGACGCCGCCGTCACTGCCTATCCCTCGTCCGTTTTCGCTCGACTTTACATCGAATTGTAGCCCTCGCCAAGCCCGTTCTAAATCCGGGTTCGGATCGTCGAATCGATGTCTCCTCCGCCGGGAAACGGCCGGTCAAATCCGGCCAAATCTTTCTCTCTCCTCTCCTCTCTTCTCTCTCTTTCTCTCTCCTCTCCTCTCTTCTCTCTCTTTCTCTCTCCTCTCCTCTCTTCTCTCTCCTGCTCTCTCTCTCATTCTCCCTCTCTGCCTCTTCTCTCTCTCTCTTTTCCCTCTTCTTCGTCTCTCTCCCTCCCTCTGCTGTGAACCGCAGCCGTCATCGGAGGAATGGCCGGCAGTGGCACTCTTCTCCCTCTCTTCTCCCCTCTCAACTGCTCTCTTTCTCTCTCTCGCCCTCTTTCTCTCTCTCTCTCGTTTTTCTTCTCTTTTTCAGCCCCTTATGTTTGCCGCCGTTGTGGGAGTTAGCCGGTGCTTGGTGCACCGGCGTGTGATATGTGAGCCTCCACTGTGAGCGGCGGCAGCGTGTGTGTGGATCTGTGTGTGTACATGAGTTGAGGGTGCCGCCGTGCGTGGCGATGTTGTGCTTGAGGAGTGGCCGGCGCGAAGGTCGCACCGACGTGTGGGTGTGAGTTGTCGGTGACGCAGTGTCGTCGGTATGGTGTAGACGACGGTGGAGGTAGGGGCAACGGGTTAGGGGGTTTAGTGGTTGGGGGTTGTTTTTGTGAATTAGTTTAAGTCCAGGGACCTTTTTGCAAAGCCTCTATTTTAGTTTTATTACATTTTAGTCCCTGAACTCTTTGATATCTTATTTTCACCTCCAAAATTTTTGTATATCTCACTTTAACCCCAAAGGTTTTGGATATTTCACTTAGACTCTAAAACTTTTCTTTTTTTTTTTACATTTATACCCCTGGTCAAAGTCAACTTTTTTTTCAAATTTTACGTTTATGCCCCTGCATCTTTAAAAACTCCGTTTTAACTCGTTTCTCATCCGTTTTAGCTCGTTCTTTCACCTATCAAACCCTTATCAATCCGTCTTCGACCACATGACCCCTAAAGCTTCTTTTCGACCCCTTTTCTCTGACGTTTTTTTTCGAGAGAGTTTATATTAAATTAAAATTTAAACGAACATAAGAAATGCACTACATTAAGTTGTTTGCTTTTGTAGGCTTTCGTTTTTAGGGACGATCATAAACTTAGAGCTCACATCACAAGAGGAAAACACCACCGAATAAGGTGGGGGTAAAACCTATACTTTACATTTATGTTATATTTATATAAGTATAATTAATGATAAACGAATACTTGATTATGAACTTGGCATGATGAAGTGAATTATGTATGTTATATTATACGAACACATGATAATGATTTGACCTTCAGATGTAATGTCTTGTGTTGGGATATTTCAGTAGTTATCTTGATAAGACAAAACTGTATACACAATAAGAAAAGAACAGTTTGCTTAAGTGATCAAAACCTAGTTTTTATATTACGTGATCTTTAGTTCCTCGTCTATAAAAGATCATGTAATGGTTTTCCAAGTAATAAGGAAAATCAACCTTAGAAGATATATGGAAATATCTTCTAAGAGCAGCAATCTGGAAGCTGAAGCAGGAAGCAGCAATCAGGAAGCTGCAAGCTGAAGTAGGAAGCAACAACGGGAAGCTGAAGCAGGAAGCTGCAAGCTAAAGTAGGAAGTAGTAACAGGAAGCTGCAAGCTGAAGCAGGAAGTAGCAACAGGAAGCGGAAGCAGAAAGCTACAAACTGCAATCAGGAAGCCAGCAGCTACAACAGCTTACTGAGATGTCAGGAAGTAGCCAACGGACTTATCATGAGAAGATAAACACTACTCTCATCCAAGTAAGTACGAGGAAGATCATGCAACTCAAGGAAGAACAAAGCTATCTTTCAGCAAGAAGGAGTATCCGTTGCATGAATCTCAGGAATGGACCCATACCGTCGTGCCAGGTCAGCAAGGTCCAGTAATCAAGGTTGGACATATTAAATGCTCATGGAAGGTTTTACACGCCAACCTGTCTTTCAACGATGATGCATTTAATGAAGTCATAGTGAAGATCTTTGGAGAATCAAAGCTCGAATTCAAAATGGAGAAGTATTTTTCCTTCAACGGATACTTCACCACAACGGATAGATTCTCAAGATATATATACAGAATGTGTGAGGAGCTGAAGATGTATGAGACTAAGCCAAGTGTAAATTCAAAAATACTCCAAAGCTACTTCAAGCTTTCCTTAGTCCAGCCACTCAACCTTCAGAAGAAGTCTATCATTCAAGTGTTCGAGCTCTAAAGTTCAAGACTGACTTCACCACACCAGTTGAAGAAACATATGCTTTTAACCATTCTATTGTGTGTGCTAGGTTGTTTTAGTTAGGTGTACTTAGTTGATAGGATTTTATCCTTGTTAAGTTTGTTAGTCTTGTGTAGACTACATTTCCCTGTGTGGGAATGTGTTCCCTGTGTGCGAGAGTTTCCCTGTGTAGGAGTTTGTAAACCCTGCGTGGGATTTGGCCTAGGAATCTTAGATTCTAGTAAGTTTAACTTGTTTTGGAAGAGGTTTGTAAAGACTAGTCTTGGAAAGCAAACTGACCATAACGAAGTTCCTCCTCTGAGAAGGAGTAAAGTGGACGTAGAAGGGTTACACCACCTTCGAACCACTATAAGTCATAAGTATTTACTGCTTATCTTATTTGTTGCATTGCATTGTTTGCATATCTATCTTGTTGCATCTATCATAAGCATCCTGATAAACGTTTGTTCTAAAATCATATTTGGAAAAGAAAATTGGTTTTCATCAGAAACTCTATCAAGACTATTCCGTTGTGTTGCATTCTGATACCGGGTCAGTAACCTGATCTAGCCTACAGCCAGGTTACTGATTCGAGACAGGATACTGTTCTCTTTGATTGAGACAGAAACTTGTTAATCAGTAAGAGTTTTAAAAAGTTTGTAAAATCGATAGAGATTCATTCACCCCCCTCTGAATCTCTGACCACTTGGGACCAACATCTTGTGAACTATATGTTGTGTTTAATTGTCGTGATTACATGTACTTGTTGCATAATTCTGGTATGATGGGTTTGGACTGGGTCGTCCGTATAGGTACCGATGGGTGAAAATCCCGTATTGAAAAGATAAGACGAGTTATACCCACACCTTCTGGACTGGGTCGTCTGTTAATGCACCGATTTACGTGTTGTGCATTATATGTGTCGTGTTTAACTGTTGTTCTGTTTTATGATTAATTAATTTGAATGTTAACTAATTAATGAACTTAATTATATGGATTTATCCCCACGAGTGTATTCAACGCACTCACCCCTATCTGTATTCACACTACAGGAAATGACGAGAATGAAATATGCAGAGAGGGAGGTGCCATATCAAGTTTCCCTTTTTATTTTGTTCAAAGCTTGATGTTGAATTGATATTTCTATATTTCACGTTTGTAAAGCTATACTGTCTTCTTTTAATGGATCCTATTTAAATTCTGCTGCTATGTTTAAAATATTTTGTTCCGGCGACATGTCGATGGGTTTGAACTTGTCAAATTCGTATGTTTAACTTAATCCCGAGGCTTTTGATTTGTATATCGTTTTAAACTCTTACTCGTTTTTTTTTTGTATCTATAGATTTTAAAATGCATGTTTCTTTCTCTCTTTTCCTGCACGCCCACAAGAAAACTCTGATATTTTAATGTATGAAACGGGGCGTGACAATGCATGAAATATGAAATTACAAACATAGAACTATAGAAGATAAAAATTATATATTTAATTATCATTGCCAAATTTTTCTCATATATGCTCAATCAAGTCATTTTTTAGAGCGTTATGAGCTTCTCTATTGCGAAGTTGTTCTCTGTTACTCATATAAGTGGAGATGTTTGCAATGCATTTGGTAGAGTATTGAAAATGTTGATCATCATCATCATCTTCTCCTTGTAATCCATTTCTGGTTTCTTGTTAGTTTATAGGTTTATCCATAATAAATTCCGTCGGGAACTTCAAATAGGGAACTTCAAATTTATGATTCAAAATATGTCAATATTAGACTCTACTTATAAACAAAAAAAAAAAAAGGAATTTTGATAATTTTTAAAAAATAAATTAAACACAAATTATATTATTTATCAACAATCTAAATTACATCCATAAATATTTAATTAATCCAATGATGTGTTGACACTTGGCATAAAGGGATTGAATGATCATTTCATGATATAGGGTTGAACGACCGCTTCCATGAATCATGGGTTGTGCCTAATTTCTGATTTATTTTTTTTAATTATTTTACTTTGTCTTTTTTCCACAACCGATTGTGTTGGTTGTGAATGAAGGTGGCCTTATGCATAAAACTCAAATAAAATCAAGTTTATGGGAATATCCACGTTGGATGTAATAGGGTGTTATGAACAACATTTCTTTAATGTTCAAATCAAATGATTTGTGAATGTTTGATATCATCCATGTGATTGAACTTGTACTCTTTGCTATAATAGACGCAAGTGACTGAAAAATCTTCAATCGGAGTTCTCTTCTTTTTTGTAGTGGATCGAAAAACTATCAAATCAAAGTTGAGTTTGTGTTCTCGTACTTGTATTCCCCTTTGAAGTGGATAGAAAAAAAAAATCTCAAATCCAATTATTAATTAGTGGAAATTAATAGAATCGCCTCAAAACCGTTTAGGTCATATTATTTTTGTTTTAAAGTAATTTTCTTATATATAATATAAACTCATATAAATATACACACATGTAAATATATATAATAATATTATTCAAAATATATATTTAGGTTTGGGTAGTAGGTATCTGAACTTTAATGAGATTTTAAAAAAATTCAAAATTGTTTAATCATGTGAACCCGCTCCACTTAGATGATTGGATTGAAACCCGATAAATTTAAATTTAAAATTTATCAAGTTAAATTTTTTATTAGTACTATGATTTACATAATTCTAAATCCACCTTATAACTCAAATCATCCCTACATAATACACATTTTTCACCGATCCCAATAAATAATTTTTAAAATAACATAATATACTTAGATAATATTTTACCATGTCCCTCCGTAAACACAAGATATTCAAGTTCAAAATTGCAAAATTCACCTAAATTTCAGTCCTAACATACTAGGGTGTAATTGATTTCCTTTTTTTTTTCTTTTTACAATGATGGTGGCGATGCTTAAATATAATAAAATCATTTATATTGATCAAATAAAGGAATTACTCAAGCAGCTCTCGTAGCTCAGTTGGTTAGAGCACCCGTTTAGTAAGCGGGAGGTCTTGAGTTCGACTCTCAACGAGAGCATTTTTCTTTTTCTATTTGTTTTTGGTATGCAAATTGATTTGATTCTCTGGCACTTGAATTTAACTCTTTTTTTTTTTAATTAATATCATGCATGTTTAAAAATTGACAAAGTTCAAGGATTATAGATGTAATTCACCCAAACTCTAATACAATACAAAGATTACTATTTTTAGAGCCTGCTTTCTGCATACATATAATGAGGATATTAACAACTCTAAAAAAACCAATACATCCATAGCATCAACAATTCATTATAATAACAACGTTTTCAGTACATTTCAGATTTTTATTCTTACACTATATACAGTCATCATTTATATCCCTTTTCTTACTCTACTAATAGAAGCCAAGTACTCTAATCATTTACCTGATTACATTAAGCTACACAAGATTAAAAACACTGAAACACAAGCCTCAGCACCCTTGCAGGTCCCTCCATCGGAGATAGACGAGCCCAGCCCGATAATGCGTGTAAGCTCCGGCCACAACAAGAACATGGAAAAGCTGGTGGCTGTGCCCAGCAATATCGAATTTCCCAGGCATCCACCTCTCTGGAATTCTCATTGCATAAACGAGCGCTCCAATACCGTAAAATAACCCCATCAAAACTTCATACCCTGTTGTGTGGAGCGCTTCCGGCTGGTGCCAAAATAGGATTAGCTTGTGTAGGATAGGTGCCGCCCCGGATAAACCCATTCCGAAGAACAGTGATGCTCGGAAGTTACGGTATTCGGGGTTCTGGAATACAGGGAGAAGAGATACGAGGATTGTACCTATTCCAAGTAGAGTAATGAACCCCAAGTAGAGATTGCAGAAGAAAGGGTAGCACATGAAGGAGTAGTAGACGGGCGGGTAGAAGGATGTGGAGATAAGGGCGGCAATGCCAGCATAGTCGAGCCTAAGCATGATGTACGCTACGCGTTCAGAGTGACAAGAGAGCAAGTGGCATGTGCTGCTGGCTAACAAGCAAAACATGGCCCCACCTAAGAAAGCAAAGAATGGCCAACGTGTGATTGGCCTCACCATCAAAGGCGCTATTATGTTCGCCACATCCTCTTTCATGTTTCGCTGCAGAAATAATTAAACAACACAAAGTATGTTGTTAATAAAACATGTACCGTCATCAGAATAAGTAGTTACACAACAGCACAAAGTATTGGCCTGAACAAAGTAAATGTTCTTTGAAACCATAACTCTCTCAGAGAACAGAAATTCATATACAAATAGAATGCCATCAAGCCAGGCATTACGCATATTATTTACAAACATGAATATACACAAGGAGAAATTTAGCATTCTTTCTAATTAGATGAAACTCAGTTACAGCTAATATGCGTAATTTTGGCTGCAGTATTTGAAATGCAACAGTTGCAGAGACTAATATTAATAGGAAACCCAATAAAAATTTCAAAAATCATTAAAAATCAAATTTTCAACCTTTATGCCAATAAGAAATATCAGTTATTGACCATCTCAGACTAGCAGAAGCTCACAACTTTTGATCAAATGAAAAATCAGGGTGTAGACAGAAGCTTCAAGTTTGAGAACCAACATTAAATTATCAAAAGACATTAATGATGAGGCAAAGAACAGTATGCAAGCTGTCAGTCTAGCATTATTGGCTAATGCATAGTGGAGTATTATCTAAGTTATTAGTCATACATCAAACGATAAATTCATTGAGAAGCAATACAATATCAAAAGGAAGTGAGGATATCAATCATAAACTCAACTTTCAACTATTTAGGCCTATGGAGTCTCAATTGCATCGAAAAATGAGGAGTAAGATAGAGTAAGCCATGTACAGAAATCATAGTAGAGAAGAGGTGAAGACTACCAGAACACAAGAATCAGTGTGGTTGCTGTGGGAAATACTCTCTGGTAAACAGTTCGAGAGGAGTTCCATAATGTGCCAATTAGACAAGGATGGTAGCGAGTCCATCGAAGGCAATGAAGTTTTTAACTCCTCTCGAAGTCGGTGTAGATCAGGCATATGTGGCAAGGATGGGAGACAAGTAATAAGTTCAGAGCACAATTTCTGGAAATCAGCCTTTTTCAGCACATCAGGCAAATTTTGTAGTGTAGGAAGGTCCACAATGTTTGGAACTTGTTTAGCAGTGTAAATGGTTAGACAGAGGAAAAGGAAGAACCCTATCAAATGCCTGTCAGAGAGGAAAGATACAAAATCAATGATGGGAAATTCCACCAAAATATTACCTTCATTAAGAAAGTAAAAATGGGAACACACATCATAACATATGCAACAAAAAAGTACTGGCAATCAGAGAACAAACAACACACCCATCAATTAAATAAAGTAATGTCATTTTTAATACATTGGTCAAAATAAGCCACATAGCTTTATTGTGGTAGAAAAATATTTGTTAGCCATTTCCCAGAAGAAACTAAATGTGCCAATCTCTCCAGTATGCCCCTTATGTTAGCCTAATACATTGGTCAAAACAAGCCACATAGACATTTATTGATCTTTACCAAGTGTTTTTGTGACTTCGACCACATGGAGGCACACAAACAATTGCAAGAAGCTACTTCCAATTTTTTACTTTAAAATTAAGATGACAACTTCTGCTTTCTCATTGTTAGCAGTTAGCTGCACATTTGTAATTACCAAGCTTTGTAATAAAAGTTACTTCCTACCTACCACAAAAAATGTATAGAAGGTTGATGGTCGATAAACATTTAGAACAAACATTAAAGGCCTTGCTTTCAGCAAGCAAAGCTTAAAACAACCAACTTCGTTTCCAATTAAATCAAGTTTGGGAAATATATGCCTACCTTGGTAATTTGTTAATACAGAATTCTTAAAGCAAATGTATTAAGTTTAGGTGAAAACTAAATTATGATAACAAACAAAGCGAGATCAGGTTTTGCTGCAGCAAACTAGAGTTCATTTCTCATCTCTTAACTAAGGCACAAGCTAATATAAAGAAATTGATTTATTATAGAAAACAATTAATATCAGCATTCAGCAAGAAATATACTCTGAACCACCATTGACCCATCCTAAGAAGGGAGTGAGATCTGCCCTGGGCTCTTGCATTTGGAAATAACAGATCTAATGATGTTATTATCCTCTACGATATGGTCAGGGTAAATCTTAAAGTTGCAATTCATGGAACCATGTGGTGATTGTTTTTTAAATCTTTCACCCTTACAACCACTTGGGATCTTTTGGGGCAGGAGAATACAGGATAAATAATATTAACAATTGAGTTCACTAAGTAAACAACTCAATGAATAGTTATGTTGGAATCAGACCGAAAACTTAATTGCCCCTTCCTAGAGCTACGTACGAGAAATTTGAACCTTATAATTTTCCACTCAACTCAGACTGCAGACTGCAGACCCAGCAATACTTCATCAAGGTACATCGCAAGATCCTTAATAAGCAGTGCCAAATTACATAACATTGGAAATATGCATTTACAATCTTAAACGAAACACATCACCAGTCACCACCCTCCTAATCAACTGGTATTTTCAAAATGTTGGTGCAATAGCAGTGCAAGATCCTGCAAAGACCTTGAAATAAGAAATTCAGCTTGCACCAGTTACTCTCTAGACCTCCTTTTTCACATCAAAATTCTTTTTATAGCATCTTCCCAAATGCATTAATGATACTGCTTCGCTCTCAAGTCCAGCTCTACAAGATTTCCATAAGCAAGTACATAACCAAAGATAGAGCGCTTCAAGGTCGAACACAGAGTATAAGCTAAATATAATCTTCCTACAATGATTCTGCTTTCCTTCAAATCTAGCTCACAATATTTCCCTAACCAAGAACTAGCCAAAGATAAAGCACAAAAGGCTTGAATATAATCTTCTTCACGAAATGAATGAACAGTACTATTCACCACCGCCGCACCAACAAAAACCATGCTATAAAAACAAAGTCATAACTTCAAAAAAAACTATACAAATACCAAAAATAACAAAAGCACAGTTGGAATTCTTACGTCCAAACATTGAGGGTCTCATTGTGAATAGAGAATACGCTGAGCAACGCCTGTTTCAAAGGCCATTCGGATCTGTAATGCCCAAGAATATACTCATTGTCTTTCAAAAATCCAGGCAAAGCGTGGTACTCCACCAGCTGGTACTTCACTTTCTTCCACAATCTCTTTCCCTTCCCCTCCCTCAACAACGAACATGCCCTTGCATTCTCACTTGTTCCACTGCAAGACTTAATCAGACCACAATCCCGTTGATTCTTACCCATTCTACGCCACCCCACAGTTCACCAAACACAAAATATAGCATAAAAATCAGAAGAATACACAATTGATCGAGAAATTATAATTTAATTGGATCATATAATAGGAAGTGAATAGTTTCGATAATCTTTTGTCTATCATGCACGGAAAAGTACCTGAAACTCAAGGAGCAAGCACGCCGCCAAGAAAGGATAAAAAATTGTGATTACTCAAGCTAATGTGTTCGCATATATATATATAGACACTGTATGAATATGCTTAAACGGATCTTCTGAAGAGCAATTATTTGTCCTTTTATGGCGGATTTCACGAGTTGGAAAGAAATTAAGAGCCAAAAAAATTAGGAATGAATAGTGGGGGGCCAAATCAAGCCACCAATAAATGGCGCACCAAAAGCCTGCAATGTTGAATTGGGTCTAGGTTTTCATCAGCTTTTAGGGAAATGGGAAATCAAAACCTTGTTGTCGATTGAAAATATGAGATCGTTAATGGAGATAAAAGAGATGCCTCAGAAAATGCGGAGATGCCGAGACGATTCTTTTTCAGATTTTTATTTTTTATTTTTTATTTTTCTTGTTCAAGAAAAGAATGACAGGGACAAGAAATTCAAGGCTATAAGCAATTTTAACACGCATGCCCAAACTGTCCCTTTAAGCTTTGTTGCATTTTTGGACATAATGTGTGATTTTGGATAACTTTAATTATCAATTCCTTTCTATGAATCATACTTCACAAATATTTCCAATTCTTATCAAAGATTTCATATTTTTAACTCATGACAATTTCGAAAAGATAGATATAATAATCTTTTTTACTATACCGATGAATGAAAATAATATTAAATTATGTAAGTTTTGAGAATCATATATCACATACTATTTTATTTCATTCTTCTTCTTTTCCTTTCTAATGTTCACAACGAAAAATATAAAAAATTACTGTGGGAACCATAAAAATAGCCAAAAAAAAAATTCAATTAGTCAAAATATAATAAAACAATTTTTTTTAGTAAAATTGACTAAAATACCCTAATAAAATGTGTTGCAATCATCATATTACACACAAGAGTAGGTCTCCTGTGTCCTGGGGATACGAATCTAATCCGTGTCCCCAACCTGCGGGCCCCACATAAATTTAATATTTTTTTTCGCTCAGTTTTTTTTTTCATGTATATGTTGAAGATATCCCATGGATATCTTGAAGGCATCCATGGAATATCTTCAAGGTTTTCATGGTTTCCATGGCGTGGGGGCGCGCGCAACGTGGACGCATGGGCCCGTGGTGTGCGCGCGCGATGTGGTGAGATGCGCGTATACATGTGGATACATGAAGATATACATGTGGATACCTTGAAGATATTCCATGGATACTTTCAAGGTATACATGAGATACCTGTGGGCGCGCGGTGTGCGCGCGGCGTGGGTGCATGGGCGCGCGGTGTGGGCGTATGAACGCGCGGTTGGTGAGGTTTCACAGGTTTGTCTTATAATACAAATATGAACTAAAAATATCTGATATTTGAAGAGTATATACAGGATACCTTTAGAATAAATATGGAATACCTATCAGGTGCGCGCACATGGGCGCGTGGGCGCGCTGGACGCTCGCGTGGATGCGCGTGAGACGCGCGTGGGTCCTCGGGGCGGGTTGGGGACACGGATCTAAGATCCATGTCCCCGGGACACAAAAGTTTTTGCCTACACACAAATATGATAAACATGTGTGCGCACTCATGATATGATCCACACGACTTGTGTGCATGAGCCGCACAACTCATACGATACGACCATATGGCATGAGTCGTATGACCCATATGGCACGATCTGCATGCAATACGAACCACACGATCTGCATGTCTCATGTGATACGAACTACACATACATGTGCATACATGAGTACACCTCCATTTTAGTAAGATTACTTTTAACAAAAAGTCAATTTATTTTACTAAAAAAGTTCTTCTTATAAATTAATTAGTTAAAAAAATATTATCTTATTTAACTATTTTCACTTAATAAAAATATACCCACAAAATACACTTCAAAGATTGTTACACACAAAATATTTTGAAAAATATAAAAAGCAAAGATAAATTACCCAAGTAGAAGAGGGCAAATTGGGTATCTAAATTCATAAATAAAGGAGCAAAGTGTGACTCCAATATATCGTGGGGTAGAATGTCCAAACTCAAAAGGCTGGTTTGGTGTCGACCATTTTGTCCCAATACTTAGAAATAGGCCCAGCCTTGCCGACATCACGCGGGCCATGCTCCATAATAGTAATGCTTCATGTTTTATACCATCCACCCAATTATAGTATACTAAACATGCCTCTATTCTATCAAGAAATCGATTACTCGATTCGTTTTATTCATCAACAAGTTAATGCAGCAGCTCACGCTTAAATAAGGGAGGCTCGTTTCTTTGCTAGTAGTTACATTTATCGAGAAATGTCATCTTTTATTCTATATTTGTTAACAATTTCTTGTAATTTGGTTGATCATTAATTAAATTTTCTTTAAAAAAAAAATGCCTTTATTTCAGTATTTATTTTCATCACATGTCTAATTTCATACCTATACATGCAATTGTATTCATAATAGATTTTAAATTTATTAATAAATAAAAAAATAATTTTGATTACTCTATCGAGTGTGTCGTAAATAAACATTTATACCACCTCCACACCTTCCCCTAGTTCTATGAAGAGATTTTCTAGCTCAAAAAAGAAAAAGGAAAAAAGCTAAAGCTATGTATAGTTGTTTGGAAAACTTCATTTACTTCATGTATTAAAATAGATTATAAAATTGTGTCAAGATAACTATAAAACTGGAAATTAGAAAAAGGTAAAATCCATATATCTTCATTATATTATCTCGAATTCTATATATATATATATATATATATATATAATATACTATGAATATTATATTAAATAATTGGAAAACTTAAATCATATTATTTGGCATTGAATTTTTAGTCTTTATAGACAAAACATTATTGACCGCGCGTCGCAACGCAGTAAAATTAAATAATATATTTTCTATCCTAACCAACTAGTAGTCAAGGCAAGTAAGAGTCGATCCCACGAGAAGTGAAGAATAAACTATGTCACCTATGTTCAATTCAAGAAACATAAAAGGTTGGGGGGTTTTCAGATTAGTTAACTATCACTAAATCAAATAAAGCAAACCTAGAAAACAAATTAAACAAGAGATCAATGAACGCAGATATTTCAGTTAACAGTTCAATTATCCCCCAATTTCAATTATATCTTAATCAATGTAACACCCCTCTCTCAGATTATCATGGAATTATCACCCCTAATCTAACAACAAGCTCTGATAAACCGAATCGTCTCTTAAGATCAGTTAAATTAGGATAAGATCACTAATTAACCCTATTCAATTGAATAACCTAGAATAAGTTCTCTAGATTTAATTCATCAAATGCATTAATCACCAAGACGATAGGATGAACTAAACTCCGAATACACAAACTCGATTCGATAATCTAGGATTATGCTACCCTAGAGATGCACGACCTCTAGTTTACCACTTATGAAAATTAAACCACAACAATTAGGATTCATGATTTAATATTCTAGCAATTAATTATCAAACACTTAACCTAGGTGATCAGGCTAAATCAAGCATCAATAATTAAAAACACTCTGCACAGATAACATAATCAATTCCAATCAAACATCGAGAAGGAGAAACAGGATTAATTAAAACATAAAAGAAATATAGGTTCAAACATCCCTGCTAACCGAAATTGAAAGATTAGCCGAGCATCCTTGAAATCAAATCCACAATAGTTGTTGAGAAATCCATCCTAAATTATCTCCAAAATAAAAATATATAAACTACTCCTCAACTCTCTCTCTCTAATCTTTCTCCAACTCTCAACTCCTCTACTTCCGTGAACTGTGGCCAAAATATATGGAGAATATATGTTGAGAAGAAGACTTTTCTTTCATTCCTTTTCAATCTTCTCTGCGTGAAAATTTATTTTGCTTGGCCAAGAAGTTAATTAACTAGGCTGCTTCTTTTCCAAAATGCAGTGGGCTTCTTTTCCTTCTTTAAATCAATGGTCCACTTGAACTAATTTGCTAAGCCCATTATCTCATTTGGTCTCCTTCCTTTGATCCTCGAACACTTCCTTTAACTTCAAAATACTTCATACACCCCTAAAATAATCAAGAAAATAATATATGAAGTATTTGGAGACCAAAAACACATATAGATATAAAAACGGTGCATTCAATTATCTAAAAGATTATAAAATCACAAATATATCCACAATAAAATGCACCTATTTTCTACCTATCAATTATCTTACTTATTCTTTTAAATATTTAATTGCTTTCCCGGCATATATTAGTTACTTTTGTGTTTGTGAGTTTTTCTCTTAATCAAGTTTGAAATTCAATCTCCATTTAATTATAATTCTTTTCATATTCATTTATAACTTGCAAGCAGAATTAGACTTTTACATATGATCTGGTGAAGCACGTTCTTCCCAATTTTGATAACCATGATTCTAAAGTTTAATGAGTTAGTATTGCTCTTGATTTTTTTTTTATTAAACTCTACCTATCATTCTCTGTTTCTTTGGAGAATCACGATTTTTCATGTTGATGGTGAAGTACTACACTTATTGGTTGAACTTTGACTTTCGAGATCAATCATATCTTTTTATTATTATTTTTTAATTATTTTTTTATTTTTTGCTCTCGAATTGGTTTGATTTGCTTCTCCATCGTTTCTCTTTCTTCAGAGGAACCACAAATTTTCATTTTGATTGTAAAATTTATAAACATTGTATCAATTTCTCTGATAAATAAAAGTTACATTCATTTTTGCACAAAAAATTGTGCTTAGGATGATGATATATTTGAATATTTGATAGGCCCAAAGTTATGACATTGTAGATTTTCTATTCAAAGAATGTAATAATATATTAATATAAGGAAAATACATTAAGAATGTTATTTATATTCATTCACACACATCTAAATAATAATATGAATATGCATGTGTTTATTATATATAGTGTTGCATATTTCAGTACTCATTACATTTCATGTAATATAATATTCTTATGTAATAATATTAAGTAAAATTAGGCGAGGAACAAATTAGGTTAGGTATTAAGTAAATATGATTTATTAAGTAGACAATATGGTTTGCATAGTTTCAACCATATAGTATTAGCATTATGTTGAAAATTTTAAAGAGAATAGATGCAAACTAAAATGTATATTGTGAAGGGAAATACAAGAGATTATTATTCTTTTTTATGTGAATGAATATACAATCACTTATATTTATATAGTTATTAGGGACATGTCTGTTAAAAAAAGAACCCATAACTGTTTTTGTTCTATTCAAGTTTGAATAGAATGAAGATAAAAAATTGGCTTAAAAGATAAATTTGGTTTCGAAATTTGGTCATTTTGACATGTATTAATTTTCCAGTAATTGTTGTTGGGATTAGAAAATTTGTCAATAATTGAGTTTGGGTAGTAATTGTTGTTGGGATCAGAAAATTTGTCAACAATTGAGTTTGGGTTGCAACTGGATAAACCCATAAAGTGTAGGTAGCAATCTATAAATCTATTTTAAAATGGACTAAATGCAAAAATCAACCTAAAGTACGACTTTTTTCAATTTGCAAGCTAAACTGTTTTTTTTTTTTTTTTTAATTTGATTGCAACCTGAAGTTCAAGAGTTCTTAAAGTTCAACCTAAACTTATATTCTGACAACTTTTCCAGTGAAATGCACATTACGTGGCTTGCATGTGACTTTCATAATGGTAAAAATAACCTAAAGTATGATTGTTTTTCAATTTGCAAACAAAAGTACGACTTGTTTTTCAATTTGAAACCTAAATTTTTTGAAATGACAAATTTATCCTTACGAAAATCGCATTTCATCGAAAAAGTTGTTGAAGAAAAAATTTAAGTTGCACTTTGAAAAACTTTTAATCTTTGAGTTACAATCGGATAAAAAAAATATATTGTAAATTAAAAAATAATCATACTTTAGGTTGATTTTTTCATTTAACTCGACTAAAATACCACTAAAAAAAAGTGATAAAATACACTATGCATTTTTTATATTATCCCATATATGTATGATGAAATTGTTCTCTAAAAGATCATGCCATATGTTCAATTTTGATTGAAAAATATCTCAAAAATTTAGGTTATGTATTTAACAGATTAAACCCGTAAAATATGAACAGAAATCTGAAAACTTTTTTGTTCAACATTTGATGAAGTAGGGAGGCTTTTTTAACGAAATATTGTAAAAAAAAAAATTTCATTAATAATTTGTGGTACTTTTGGAACTGTTTAACAGATTAGGCGAAGTCGCCTGTGCGGCTGTGCTAAAGGCTGACAATCTATTTTTTCATTTTTTTAAACAAAATTTAGTACTTGTCGCCTTACTATAGGCGTTGCGTGAGAAAATTTATTTTTTCCCTTCATTTCTTTTACTGGTTTATCATTTACGTAACTCTTTTCCATTCACATCATACATTAGAGTCTAGGGCCCACCTTCAACATATAATAACAACATAATATTTTCTTAATTATATATACACACACAACTGCTATTCTAAAATTATTTTAATTTAACTAATAAAAAAATAGAAAAAAAATTAAAGGTGGGTGTTTAAAAATTTAGTGAAACTTTCAAATTGATTAATTAATTAAATTGAATAATTTTGCAAACGTATGTTATAAAATAAACTATGTAAATTGTTTGGGAAATAGATTTTGAGTTTTTTATTGTATTGAAAAGAATCTTTCTAAAATTTTAATACTCAACATTTTATTAAAATACATAATAAAAAGTTAAAATAAAAGGCGGAAGGATTGTATACTATGATAGACATAGAAACGTTTTTTTTTCCAATTTAATAAACAAATAAATTTCTTTTTTTTTTTTTTAAATAATTTGGTTTTTTGAGTGTCAAATCCATATAGTAAATTGTTGATAGTTTCATGGAGTTGTTGCAATTAACCCTTATCGTTATTACTAAACTAAATGATAGGTAGACTACAAAATCATAAATAATTCTAATATAAATAATATTTTAAAAATAATAATTTTAACTATTTTTATTAAAGGTAAAATTGTTCAAACTTTGATGTATCATGTGCGATTCAATATTAATTTTTGTACATTTGGGGTTAATGTGTTTTATATCATAATTCTTTTTTTTTTTTGTTCCATTGTTACATATTTTGAATATCATAATTAATATTATGTTGTTATTATATGTTGAGGGTGGGCCCTAGACTCTAATGTATGATGTGAATGGAAAAAAGTTAAACTTAAATTTACTCATGCAACGCCTAATCTGTTAAACAATTCCAAAAGTACCATAAATTATTAATGATATTTTTTTTATAATATTTCGTTAAAAAAGCCAAGTAAGGATCTAAAAAAAAAAAATATGGAGGGTGCATTAAGTAAATTTTGAGGTGTGAATAACAGGTTTCGAAGAAAATATTAAAGAACACCATTGAGAAGGGCACAAATATATCCAGGATTTCTATGTACACGAACACGACTCAACGAATTTGATTTTCTGAAAGAAGATATTTACCCTCCCAATTATTTTGAATTTTCAACGGCCATCGCCTTCCTTCATCCGACGAGCTATGGCTACTGCGACTCCGACAGTCATTCTTTGGTTTCTTCTCGTTTCACTGTCGACTCTTCCCTCCATTCGCGCTCTTTCTGAATTCTCCTTAGGTAAACCTCTCTCCATAAGTAGGGTTTGAGTTTTTTCTCGTAAAGGCTACTTCTTCCCTCTTTTTATCTGGAGAAATAAAAAGTGAAGTTCATAACTTTGGATTAACGGTGAGGATTAATGTCTGAAATGATTATCTTTTTGAGCTTTCGCTAGTTTGGGAAAATTGAAACTATGCTAATATGCGTTATGAAATTCAATTTCTGTTGTATTCTGAATTTAGGGTTTCAATATTGATTATGTAAATAAGTTAAAATGTTGCAAGTTACTTAATTTCCTTTTCCAAATTTGGGTGTGTTCATGCAGCGGGAATTGAATTCTTTTGACTTTTCAAGAACATTTAAACATCATACATAGCACTATTATTAGGAGATTAAAGAGCCTGTGAAGTTATGAGGACTGAGAGATTTCGAGTTTTTACCTTGTTTCGTGTCAACTGTTATTCACCAATTTCTTTGTTCAGTGCATGCCATGTTGCTAATAGGAGCGGCAAGCACACCATATGACAATCTTTCAGTCTTTAGCGTACCTTTTCATTTACTGCAGCCGTTGCTGGGCCTACAACGTTGCAGATATCTCCAAGCTTGATAGTAGAAAAATCTCCTGGTTCGAGGCCTGGAGCTAAAGTAAAATGTGAGAGAGTTCTGATTCATGGTTTGCAAAGGATTAAACATATGAACAAGTTTGCGAATTCCTTGAAGGTAAAAGTTTCATGTGTAACCCAAAGTATTCGTCCACCAAATATAGAGATCTGTTTCCACAGGTGAGCTGTTATAATCACACTAAATTTCATAAGTTGTAGTTATCCTAATTGCTTAGTGATTTTGATTGTTCTACCTTTGGGCTGTCTCCTTTCATAGTAAATGTAATTGTTTATAGTGATTTTTACACTAGTATACGTTAATTTTCCAAGCACCTCTCCATCTCTTCTATATTTTTGTCTATCTAAAAGTTTAATCTATTTGTAATTGTGCTACTAGGCTGTTCACAGTCTTCTTCGTTTTTTCTTGATTGAATTTTGAAACACTATACTTTCTTTGACCATAAGGGCATTGAATCTCCTTGTTAATATTTGCTAAGATCTGGATGTTTTTGACAGAATGCCATAGTTTGAATACTTTGAATTGATTAATTGGAAATGTGGAATATACAAACATTTCATCCTCATCTCATTTAGAAGCTATTGGTTGGAATGAAACCAACCAATCTTCACACTTTAGAGACTAGAGGTGGCCTTTGAGTTATAGTTAACATCCATAAGATTGTGGTTTTGGATTAAAATTTGTGAAGCAATACTTTTATTTTGTTTTCTTTGTCCTTATCTTTATTTTGCTATATGCTGATGTTATATATGTTAGGAAATTTCATGGGTTTATAAGTTATATTAACAGCTATAGTGTACTACCCAGGAATTCATCTCTTGGAATAGGGATGTGCCCCCAAGATCAGTGGGAAAGGGTAACAAAGGAGTTATGGATTAAATCGATGTCTCCTTTTGATAACAAAATCTTAGACATAAGGATGGTGGCATCTCATTCAGAAATTCTTCAGGTTTCTATTGATGAAGGTTTGTTCTCCTTGATCACATTTGTTTCCAGTTTCCACTGTCATCTTAGTCTTTTTGTTATTTTGTGATTATTTTGGTTTGCTGGTTCTATTGTTAGCATCTCAATATAGTTATCCTTCATTTTTTGTTACCTGATAGTTGATATCCTTTTGCAGACTTTTTTTGGTACAGGATATTTTTCCTTGTTTTGGGAATAGTGTTGATGAGCCTGGCCACCTGGCTCAGCAAGTCTTTAGTTTTCTATTACAGTGGTGCTATGGCTGCAGGGGCTTTTCTTGTGATGTTAATGGTCCTTTTCCAGGTAAGTACCTACTTTTGTCCTTCTAAAAACATTTTAGATACTTCTAAATGTAAAGGCATCTCGCCCATGATTTACTAAGATTATGTAACATTTTTTCTGGCTGATACGATTCATTAATGAGTTGAATATTATAAGATCAAGGATTCTGTTGATAGACATGCATACATAACTGGACTGTTACCAGCTCTATAAATCATATCAACTGTCTTGTCTGTCTGTTACATGTTCATATTTTTGAAACTAATTGTATTTTTAAATTCATTGACTCAGGGGATGAAGCTTCTTCCAACTGGTCGAAAAAGTTCACTTGCAATGTTTTTATACTCATGCTTTGTATGTATATTCACGTATCAGTGTATCCTTTTTTAAAATTTGTATAGTGGTAATTTTCCATGTGTATATGATTCATTTCTGTTCAGGTTGGCTTGGGAACTTTTCTGCTTCGCTATATCCCAAATTTGTTACGGTCACTACTGGTTGAGATTGGACTTTCAGAAGAAATGTATGATCCTGTATGTAAGTTTTAATGTCCGATCCTTGTAGTATCTCTAACACCTATAATGAGATTACAATGTTATCATCATATAGCTAAAGATTTTCTTTCTGTTGTTGCACCTAGCCATTTTACGCATGTTGTAGAGTAATTAATGCTAAATCTCATTCCATGATTTATTTAGGTATATGATGAAGTTCTGTTTTCAGAATCATTACAAGGTTCACCTCTTACGAGTAATATGGCAAAAATTGCATTTAGTTAACAAATGACTAGTTAGACTTGGTTTTATCATTTCAAACTATTTAAGAAACTTCTACATTAAATGTTGAGGGTAAAAACATAATCAAGTATGTAGTACTTGTAGTTTGCATTTTCTGGTTTGTTATGCTCAATAGAATTAAGGTTTCTGGAAGAATGCTATCCAATTTTTAGATGATGGATGACAGTAACCAATGACTGCTTGATCTATGATGTCTCAATGTGTAGTCCTACTTCAAACTTGATCTATACTATCATGGATCAATGCAACCTTAATGCAACAATGATCTTATTTTTCTATATTCATGTAAAGTTGGCAAAACTTGAGATATGGTATGCAAGAACAATATGGCAGCATGTTCCTCTCACTCAGTTCCAACTCTCTCTCTCTCTCTATCTCTCTCTCTCTCTCTCTCTCTCCCTCTCTCTCTCCCCCCCCCCCCCTCTCTCTCTCTCTCTCTCTCTCTCACACACACACACACACACACCCCACACACATAAAACTCTACTCGTAAAAAATGGTCTAGAAGCCTTCTGATGTAACCTTGATCGTGATTAAACACAGTTTCTGAGCAGCTTGCAGCTTGTCACAATCCATTTTGGTTTCCATTAATCACACATGCTATTTATGTCATGCAGCTACTGATATTTCTGCTCGTTTTCCTTCTAATTACTGGATCTTGGCTGGGTTTCTGGGTTGTGCGCAAACTTGTAATCACAGAGGATGGATCTATTGATAGTGGTGTATCTCATTTTGTCTCGTGGTCAATTCGGATTGTTGCATCTGTCTTGATCCTTCAGGTTTTCTTTCTATGTACTTTTATGTAATATTTCATTACCCATGGACATAATCATTTTCTCTTTTGTGGGAAGTAGTGAAGATAAGTAATGATGTATATGTATTTCAGAGTTCTGTAGATCCTTTATTGGCAGCAGAGGCATTGGTGGGTGGAATTTTAATCTCTGCTCTGTTGAGGAGGTCTGTCAATCCAAAGGTTTTTCGTCGTGTCTACAAGTGAGTCTATGATATATATCTTGAGAAAAATAGTCCCCATACATTAGTGTATAAATTTTGTTTATATGCTGCATTAATGAGATCTTTAGCATGCTCCTTGCTGCATTTTTGTGCTTTTGTTTTTGTTTTGATACTGGTTTTTAATTTTTTGTTTCTATTTTATTGTATGAAATCCTGCAGAAAATTGTGTGGACTGAATAAGATCAATCTCAAAGAGCCTATTGAACCATATGCTTCACCAGTCACCAGAGCTCGAAACACTCCTGTCCCAGGTGGACATTCCTTCAAATTTAATGTTTTGAATTTATATCACTATAATCACTTCTTGACATTTAGCAGTCCTTTCAGGTCCAACTGTTATGTCACCTAAGAGGTTGTCAGACTCAGCAGCTTTCTATTCTACCTTCCATGATACTCCTGACCGAAGAAAATTTACAAAGGATGAATGGGAATCATTCACTAGGGAGTCCACACGCAAAGCTCTAGAAGGGCTCGTTTCTTCACCAGATTTTAGCAGATGGGCTGTCTCTCATGCCGATAGAATAACCTTAGCTCCCAAGAAAGAAGTTACAGATAAGCAGAGGAGGTGGTTCCATTGGTTTTAAAGATCCATCCTCACTTAACTTGATCTGCAGAGGAGGATTATTGTAATTTAGTTTCGGCAAACTTTTGTCTGTACAACCCTGCTTTATGCTAATCCCGTGTATTTTGATTAACCCTGGTTTTGGCTTACCAATTGCCTCATTGACTTGTTAACGATCAACTAGGAAATTGATTCTGATTGATGTAGATCTGAATATGTTTGATGATTAACTACTACATCAGAACACTAATATTCCACAACATGGTTACTTATATTACCAAGGATATTCTAGGTTTGTATATTTTGCTGTGAATATGGGTAACTGTTAAAAATTCTACTTACATGTGGTAGTCAGGCTTTCTCTCCTTCTATGACGGTATACTGGCGAGTTCTTCCAAATATGTTAAGATTGAGGAGAAGGAAATTATTTCATGCAAATTACTTTCAGCAAGAAAAGTTCAATCTCCATTATTACAGGTACAAGACTTTTACATGGTATCAACTTCTAGATGGCAAGTTTCTGTGACTTTAGGTTTCACATGATCTCAATCTTGTAATTTGTTTAAATTGTTTCTGATAGTTATGTGTGGTTTTATGCAGCGAAAGCAATTAGAAGATGGCAAATCCTGCAGCCATCTTATGGGGCAAGCTTTTATCAAGATTATGATGAAAAAGAGTAGCAGGCGATGCCCCTATATTCTTACGAGACAACAGAGAACCTCTTTCATAGGAGCATGGTAATCAATCCCCCTACATCTTCTGCACACTCTTTCTACATATTTACACATATAACACACTAGAAGATAAATGCATGCTATACACACAAATGTTAAGAAATTGACTCTAGGAAGCTTGATATCATTTGTGCAAACCTTGGTGCTAAAGCTGTTAAAATTCCCTTTTTCGCAAGAAAAGGTAACGAGCTAGAGTTTATCACTTTGGTGTGATAGTCACACAACAACTTTGTGCCCAGAAGACCCTTGAAAAAGCACCATGAGCACCAAGATGAACAAGCCACTGGCAAAACTTAACCCTTCTATCCTTGCTGGCACTTGTGGATTATGATTGCTGTGCTGTCTGACTTGAGATGTAAGAGGATAAATTATAGTGTAAATTATAAACTTCACATTGCCATTTGTATTCTTCTTTGCAATTTGTGGAATGAAGCAAATAATAGGTGACATTTATAATTTACAAAGTTTATTAGGTTTTTTTTTTTTTGTAAACAGGTTAAACGCCAAACTTTTTTTTTTGAGTTAATTATTTGTACATTAGTCATGTGATCAATTATGCCTTGCGGTTCAGCAAATAATTTTTTTTTTTTCAGTACACTGTTGCTATTGGTGATAAGTATTCACTTTTCATGTATCTGGTTATGATCATCTAACACATGCCGTACATTATAAAAAGTATATTATGTATAAATGATAAATATTCAATGTTTCTATATACAGTATTCCCATTGATTAAAATTGATTGGAAGTCATGATTCCGAAAAATGAAGGACTGAGGTTTTTTCTTATCATAAGAAGCCAATTTCGAACCATTAAGCGTAGAGCCTTATTAAGAAAACAATCAATAAATTCAAGAAAACTAAAATCGGGTTATTAAAAAAAAAACAAATATATTCACAAACTAGAATCATACTTTTTTTGTTGGATATTAAGTTTGGGCAAGCAGAGTGGAGAAGTATTACATTACATTTTATGATGCTGAAATGTTATTTTTTTTAATGAAATGTATTACAGTAAATATTGAAAAGTATTGCGAACACTAAAGAATATTAATATATTCCATAGTGTTGAATCTCATCGATTAATAAATTTTGTATAATTAGTAACACAACCTACAACTAAGCCTGTAAATAGGCTTAGAAATATTCTCACATTTGTAGCGATCCTGAATCAAGGAACAAAATATCGCGATAAATCGGCGATATATCGCCGATTTATCGCGAAAAAATGTCAACCGATATCGATATGCTCCGACGAATTTTTCTGTCAAAATATCGGCGATATATCGATATCGGTCACGTTGTGCACAAATTTGGCAAAATATCGCCGATATATCGGTTGTCGGTGGATTTTTTTTTTTTTTTTGAATTTTTTTTTAATGGTAAATTAATTAGGCTAGTGTGTTAAATAATGAAATACATATTTGAATTCAACTATATTTTTAATTAAATAATTAGTAAACTTATATTTAGTAAATTATTTGAATTTAGGTTCCTCATATAAATTAATTAGGCTAGTGTGTTAAACAATGAAATACGTATTTGAATTCAACTAATAGTTTTAATTAAATAATTAGTAAACTTATATTTAGTAAAATATTTGAATTTAGGTTCCTATCATAAATTATCATGGCTAGTGTGTTAAACAATGAAATATGTATTTGAATTCAAAATTTGTCATGTTATCATAACCAGTGACGAAAATGTTATTATAAGAGACAACGTTTATATAATAGTTTATCTCTAAATTTGTTGTAAACATAACTTTTTATTTGAAATTTAAGTTCAATATATGTATTAATGTTACTTATAATATTATATAAAGTACTAGATATATTTTTCAATTTTTTTTCAAATTTTTTCAATTTTTTGCACAAAAACCAATATATCCACCGATATCGATATATCCATCGATATATCCGTAAAATCAAGGTACCGATATATCCACCGATACCGATATTTTCATCCTTGTCCTGAATGCAACATGCATCTACGAGACCGATCCGACTCCGACTCCGAGTCAACTCAGATATACTCGTTCAATTCAACCCTAAAATCTGAATTCAACCACCCCGCCAACCCCAACCTTTTCCCGGCGCCATTCCGCCGCCACTCCTAACGCGGTTAGCACGTCTTAGCTTCTCAATGAGGTAGGGTTTTTATTCATTAACTGTGGATTTGGGTACTCTGCATCCAATGGCTGCTCCACCTCCGATCACTTATACTCCAATGCATTACTATCAGCGTCGTCGTGAATCAATTTTTTTCCCGACCTCTAATTTGTGGTCGAAAGCTAGTTTTGGAAGAAAAGAATCGGTGAAAGTTTCGTATTCTGGGGTTGATAGTGGCCATGGGAAGAAAATCAATGTTTTGGGGGAAACAGAGGGTGCCGGAATTGATGCATGTAATGCTCTTAAAGATGAGCAGTTCGTGAGGTTCTTTCGCGAAGCGTGGCCTTATTTTCAGGCTCACAGAAGCAGTACTTTCGTCGTCGTGATAGCCTCTGAGATTGTTGATAGCCCTCATTTGGATACTGTTCTAATGGCACGTTTTCTCCTTTCATTTCACTACTTCGTTACTAAATGAATTGTCTTATATTGTTTGTGTTGCGTACCTTAAATGCATTATGTGATCATAATCAAACTATTAAGCAGAGGCTTGATTCATGGTTCACTAATTAGGAGGAGTCCTTATTGAGACAAGTGTATAATTGATGAAACATTTGTGTAGGATATTTCCTTGCTTCATGGGCTCGGTGTCAAATTTGTTCTTGTTCCGGGGGCCCATGTTCAAATTGACAGGCTCCTTGCTGAAAGAGGTTTGCTATATTTAATGCATTTTTGTTTTCTTGCCTCTTCTTCTCTATGTTGTTATCAATGTAGCTGGGTTCTTAATTGACCTTTATCAGGATATTTATTTTTGAGTTTCTAGTTGTCATCTAAATATGTGCGAGCTTGTTCTTGTTTATATGGGTGCTTTCATCTTTTTTTGGTAGGGTGTTGATGAACGGGTCTCTCTCTCTGTCTCTCTCAGGATCTGAACCTAAGTATGTTGGTAGCTACAGAATCACAGACTCTGATTCTCTCGGTGCTGCAATGGATGCAGCAGGGAGGATTTGTATAATGATTGAGGCGAAACTATCCCCTGGGCCTTCCTTAAGTGTTATTCATCGTCATGGAGACAATGATCGTTTGCACGATGGGGTCAGTGTTTCCAGCGGTAATTTTCTTGCTGCTAAGGTGAGAATACTATTTCACCAGCCTCTGGCATGGTTAGCCTATTAAGTTGTAATGCTACATGATTTACATGAGATGATTTATTCTTCTTCTTGCAGAGAAGAGGAGTGGTTGATGGAATTGATTATGCATCAACTGGTGAAGTTAAGAAAATTGATGTTTCTCGCATTCATGAGAGGCTTGATCAAGACTGCATAGTGCTCTTAAATAATCTTGGTTATTCAAGTTCTGGAGCAGTATTAAATTGCAAGTACGCTATATGGCTTTTATAGGTATCTTTGTAGCCACTAACAGGATAAGTTTGTGTTTAAATAAATAAATTAACAAATTCTGGATTTGATGGCTTTAGATGGAATGAAATGATAATTTTGTTGCAATCTTGGTTAATTCTCAGAATATTTCCTTACTAAAGTTTTGTTTTTGTTTTTATGTACGGTTACACACTTTATTTAGATTTAAATTTTTCTTCGCTGAAAAGGTTGATGATGATGCTGCAGGAGCTTGTGAAATGTCTGATAATCTATTGTTCAACAGAACTTTGTTTCTCTTCTCTCTGATAAGCAAGATGTGTTGTAGATTTGTGAAACTGTCATGGATTATTTTTACAAATGGCTTTTGCCTACTGTGCGAACTGTAGCAGAAAACACAAAAGTGTATTTGAAGTGTCCGGAAAGATGAATGCGATTTAAGCCCTAAGAACCTGTTCTTTTTTATCTACATTGTAGTTCTTATGAAGTCGCTACAGCATGTGCTTTGGCTCTTGGAGCAGAGAAACTCATTTGCATCATTGATGGACCAATTCTAGATGAATGTGGAAGACTGATTCGTTTTTTAACTCTTCAAGATGCGGATTTGTTAATTCGTAAACGAGCTAAACAAAGTGAAACTGCTGCAAATTATGTAAAAAGCTGTTGATCAAGAAGATCTTGCGTCTATGGTCTATGATGATTCAATTGATACAGTCCTTTCTCCAAATGGGAAGGCTTTTGGTCATGTTCCAAAATTTAAAAATGGTGTTGGTTTTGACAATGGGAATGGACTTTGGTCTGGTGAACAAGGTTTTGCAGTTGGAGCTCGAGAAAGGCTGAGTGGGCTGAATGGTTACCTTTCAGAACTAGCTGCTGCAGCTTTTGTTTGCAGAGTAAGTTTCAACAATTTGGTGATTATTTCCTAGGCAGTGAACAGTGTAGTATTATGCTAAACAAACAGTTTCTCCATTTTTTATTGTTGTTACCTTTTGTTTCCTACTCTTACTGCTAGAAAGTGTTGGTGATTGCAATCCACTGTTTTTTCTAGTTGTGTTATTCAGATATGCCTAGTGAAAAGCAAACTTGGTGTATCGATGTTTGTTCACCCTTCTCATCACCTATCACTTTCCTGCTGAGAGCCTGAGGGAGGGTGTTGAGGGGTTTGTTTTCCATGAAAGAACCGTGTTAGGCTATTTCAATTTTTACTTTTCTTGTCTTTGTTTGAAAATTTTTACTGCTGTTCTTGGGGATTTTGAGATACATTTTCATTCAGATTGGAGTGTTTATATAATACTGAGCCTGAAGATATTGTAGATTTATATAAATGATACCTCTTTTATAGCTTAAATTATTAGAAGAGGTGGTCATTTAACATGATATACCGGCCTAATGAGAGGCATAAGGTGGCCTTTAGGTTGACCTGCCCTTATTTTCACGTGAGGTATTAGATATATGCACAAATGATACCCCCTCTAATATTTTTAGCTTTTGGATGAGGTGGTCATTTAACACTATCCCTCTTGAACAAAGCCCATAAAATCAAGATGGTGCAATGAACTTAGTGTTTGCAGTCTAGCTTTCAGGAGTTTAAAAGCTTTCTCGTAATATATGTTTCAATGTATGTCCTCAGGGTGGTGTTCAGAGAGTTCATTTACTGGATGGAACCATTGGTGGAGTTTTACTGAAGGAATTGTTTCAAAGAGATGGAGTTGGTACAATGGTGGCTAGGTCCTTAACTCTTTCTCAGATAACTTTTTTCAAGTTATTTTTGTTTTTCTCCAATATATAAGTGCATTTCAAGCTTGCATTCTGACCGATTGAAACTCACATCACCCTGATAATTTGGCTGATTCACTGAATTCATATCTTCATCAATGCCTCAGGACAAAGTTAATATTTGTTGCTATATAGAAATAATTTGCATTAAAACATCGGACATTTTCGATTAGAACTTCTCTTCATTTTCACCCTCAAGAAAATGAGTAGAAATGAAAAATTATTCTGTCTGATAATTTTCTACCAATTCCACAGCGATCTTTATGAAGGAATGCGGGCGGCTAGGATCACAGATCTCTATGGAATCAAACAACTTTTTCTACCTTTAGTGGAATCTGGCACTTTGATAAAGAGGACTGAGGAAGAGGTTTGTACATGTGATCTGACACTTTATTTTCACTTTTTTATTTTATGTATTATATTTTATAAATTGTTTCCTGTAGTGCAGCTACTTAAAGCATTGGATTCATTCACAGTCGTTGAAAGAGAAGGCCATATCATTGCTTGTGCAGCTCTTTTTCCTTTCCTTCGAGAGAAGAGTGGAGAGGTAGCTGCTATTGCTGTTTCTCCTGAATGTCGTGGGCAAGGACAAGGAGACAAGTTACTTGGTATGATGAAAGATATTTCTGAGCCTCTTCAGTTGTTTTTGTTGCATCTATTAGTGCATAAATACATAGAAAGTTCCACGGACATCATTCCATCTGAAAAACTTTTAGAGACTTGGAGTAGCTATGGTAAAGAGTTTCATTGATTTGATATGGTTCTTATTTCATTATGTATAATCATAGAAATGTAACATAATTAGGAGTCTATAATCATATAATATTGATCCTTCTTTATCTTTGGAAAATTTGCACATTTTTCAGCTTCTCTAGATGCCATTACTCATCCCTCTCTTATCCACACACACACACACTCACACCTCATGTGCGGCATGATCAGAAACAAATCCACAACTGTCTGCATGCCCATCACCCTCACTTCACTTAAAAATACAATTTTATGAAGAGAGCAAAATGAGTTTCCTCTGTCACTTGTTACTTTGAATAGTTTCACAGAGCCATAGGGCATGTAACTGCCTAGTTTTTCATATATAGTTATACCAATGCATAGATGTTAATTTCTGTTGAATATGTTTAGATTATATTGAGAAGAAAGCATCTTTTCCCTCGGACTGCGAATGCTTTTTCTACTTACAACACGCACTGCAGATTGGTATGTCATTCTGATCCTAGTATCAATGTATCATAGTATCACTGGTGCCAAGGTGGCATCATGTAAGTATTTCATTAAAAAAAAATTGTTTTATTTTCTTTCTTGATTATCATCCAAAATTTGAACTGTTTTATGTATGTAAATGCATTGCTTTATAACAATTTTGCTTTTCATTTGAAGCTAAAAAGATATGTTCTGTTGAGCTTTTTCTACTTCTAGTAATGATGATTGTGTTTGACAGGTTTGTAAGGCGTGGCTTCTCTGAATGTTCGATTGATTACATTCCAGAGGAGAGGAGGAAACGGATTAACATATCTCGTGGGTCCAAGTATTACATGAAGAAACTTTTACCTGATGTCAGTGGTATTCATCTTAACCGAGTTTTTGCATAATTGAAGAGCATTTTCAACAATTGTGTTATAACTTTGAAGTGGAAAGTTCACATTTGATCTCTTGCGCTATAATATATCGCAGTATAGAGTTTAAACATTTCTCTGCAAATAATTATCATGTGATCAATTCTCATAACTGCTATAGTCAGAAATAAGTATGTTATTGTCTGGTTAATTTTAGAACAGATGATGAAAAATCTCCTAACAATTTTAAGTGCACCTTCAATTAACTAAAACATGGAAGAAGGGGCAGAGTTTTGATCCGTTTTTCTACGCTCAGAAAATCAAAGTAGAATTCCGAAATCTTGACCATTGAAGCATACAAGAAAGAGAGGAGCTATGAGGATTAAACCATCTTATGAGTGAAACAAATAAGAAAGTATGGTTATGTTTATCTGTTTTATTCATTCAAACAGCCAAAGCAAAAACTTGCTATCCAATACAGGAAATTGAATTATAGTTAGAATCAATAAGCAGCAGAAGGCACTGATCATTTGGCATTCCTGAGCCACAAAGTTCAAAAGCATAATAATGGATCGAAAGTTTAGTTCTCTGCAGTTTTAGGAGGACCCTTCCATTTGAAGTTATCCGCATATGACTTGATCTGCAAGCCAATCAGGGAGTGTGAGAATTAAAACTAACTATTTTCACTTTGGTACATGAAGAAAGACTAAAGGACTTTTCCTTTCATTTGGTAAGCAAATGTACATATTCAGTGATGTTAAATAATTGAATGAGAAATCTTTCAGACTAAGAAGAATAAGAGATTACCGGGAGTAATATAAGAATCAATTAAAATGCTTAGCAGGGTACAAAACTTCATGATGAAAAAATGAAGTGTGATATTTTTCTTAATAACTACTTGAGTACTCATGGGAGATGGGTGGGTTGACAGATTTCAGGACATTTAATGCTGACCTATTAACCAAGCAAGATGCAAATCCTCTGAACTGAACCACAACATGGAATTCAGCTAGATCAATTAGACTAGTGACAGTGAATATAAGAAGAAATAGCCAATTTCCTTATCACGCAAATAATGCACCAAAACTGTCGCCAGAATAGAATTCCAGATACTAGTAACAGAATTATGGTAATATAGCTAGGAGGTGATAATATATTTTGGATAAACAAGAGTAGCGAACCTTCAAAAGTGGAGTCTGATGCTTCTTCACCTGCAAATAAGAAGCAATGTAAAAACATAAGAGAACTTGGTTTCTTAATCAGAAACAGAAGACTAGCACCTATGCATATTTTATATTGATGAAATATCACACAAAATAAAGCAGGAAGGAAAAATGGTAGACAAAGCAATTTAATAAAATGAGAGTCCAGACTCAATCAAATTACTCATATATGACATATTCAATTTCATGCCAAACTATTGAACAACGGGTGACATTACACCTGGAAGAATGCTACATTGCATAAATCAAGCACAATCTAAGGGAAACTGATGTCAGAATGAACAACATAAAAATATAAGCCAGCATTGAGTTCTAATGATTTCAAGTAATTGCAACAGATCAGTTGATTTCTTAAATTTCAAGAGCACCAGTAATACACCAATCGAGGTGTCTACTTGAAATCAACAGTAGGAGGAAAAACCCAAGTCAATACTGCTAGTTTTCATCGAGTATTTTATTCTGACATTACTAAAAATAATGACTACTTACAAATCACCAAAGTGTTAAGCTGACATAGAGTTTCAAGGTACCAGCCATTCTTTTGTCATAAAGAGACAAAATTATATTGCTCTTTGAGATTAGCAAAAAGTTGAAGAACTAATATCCATCCACTTAGATAAGAATTATAAACATTTATGTGGACCTTAGAAATCTTTAATCTTCTGGAGTACAACAAGATAATCCATACCGTGTATTCCCAACCATGTCTCTCAGCAAATGATATTGCAGCCTCTTGACTATCAAAACCTAATGCGGCATCCCCAACATTTGCATATGGATCTCCAGTGGATGTCCAACCCATCAATGGATTTTCCCATCTGTAAAAAATCACATGCCTATTGAATGACTAGGATGATAAAAGTGAGTGGTAAATATTTGATCATGAAACGGAATTGAGAAGTTAGGAACAGAAGCAGACACATAATCCATTTTCTTTCATCTTATCACTCCATATTACAAGAAGTTAAAAAAGTAGATAACCTGTTATGAAGGAACTGGGATGAAAAGGCAATATCTATTAATTGAAAAGAGGAACGAAAAAAGGATGATCATTGAATATAAGAAAAAGCTTCATAATGAGTTTCCCAATAACCAAAAACACAACACAAGTACCATAGTACATGCCGGGAGACCTCAGTAACACATTTTACTAACCATAGCCCATAAATATGAGTAATCTTACTTTTATTGTAAAACCAATTTTTAAGTCATTGATGAAGTGTTATACATGTATTTATGCTCAACAAAAAGATTTTCAGCCTATCATATTTATGCTCAACAAAAAGATTTTCAGCCTATCAAAATAGGTTGGTATTGAATTGTTGAAAGTAATAATGATATTAATAGAAAATGAAGTCCAACCATCCTACCATTGGCTTCCTCATAAATAATTACTGAAAGAGTACATATTTAATCCCCCTCAAACATAATGCCAAAACTGCAACTTGCTCTAGCTCGATTTAACAAAATGAGATACTACGTTCAGGAAGGTTAGTCACCACACTAAGTTTGATGCTTGCTTCAAGTTAAGAATGATAAGATAAAAGCTAATATAAATATAAAGAGAAATGCAGGCATACTTCTGAGTGGACATGAAGTTAATTTTCCATCTCCCAACCTTTCCGGATCCTTGTTGAGAAGCAGTTCGAGCAGGAGAGACGATCAGAACCTAACCCAAAACCAGAAAAGCTCAAACTAATATCTCATCTATGTTTCAACATATATCAATTCTACAGCTAGCCAAATTAATCAAACAAGTACCTCCAAAAAAAAAATCAAACAAGAAACAGTAAATAATTTGTATCTATTAAGAGAGAACAAAAAACACCTAAACTGTAATACAGCTCAAAAAGAAAACTAGGTGTACCGATTTTACAATTCATTTGAGTAAATTTAATAACGCATAGAATCAGAGAGAAAGAGTGAGGGGCAACAATTAAGTGAAATCCATCTTCAATTTCAAAAAAGCAAAGCACAGAAAAATACTCTTCGCCGGAGGTGCTCTTGGGGGATGCCGGAGACAATACCGATCTCGCCCGGTTTTATTTCGACCAATGAAGCTTCCGTTGAGAATGCTCTCGAAAATGGAGCTAAAGCCGATCGATAAGCCTTGCCGGAATTGCTTGCCAACCGTTGCAAGGAGCTTGCCATTTTCCGATTGCTAAAATCACTGCTGAGAAACGAATTCCTGTTTCCTTGACGAGTACAAATAATTTGGGGAAACAAAAATGTGTGAAATCGACAGGGCCAAAATGCAAATTATCGATTGTTTTAGGGTCTTAGTGTGATTATATCAAAATTGAGAGGTATTTATATCAAAATATTAATTTTCTTTTGGGCCGTCATATTCTCTTATATGTTTTGTAAATATTTTTCTTTTGGGCTTTCATATATTCTTGTCTTGGGCTGAGAAAGATATTTTGGGCCGAATTCACTAAACTTGAAGTCCAAGTTTTAAGGGCCCATCTCAGTTTATTTTATATATATATATATAGGCATAAGCATGGTTTGGAAAGAAATCTAGTTAAGCAGCCAAATAGTGAAAAAAATGAGTAGCTGATTCTTCGGGAAGAAGAGAACAAAGAGACTAAGAGAGTATGCGGCGAAGGAATGGCCAACAAGACTGCGAAATTACCCTTTGATTTTCCGCATCTGCTCATTCTCCTTTCTGGTCCAAGCGTTTAGGGCTTCAATCGTTCTCAAATGTGCTGAAATTCTATCACGAATTACGCTGCTGTTGGCACACAACTGAATTACTCTCATCTCTATTCTGGGTATGCCCACTGAATTTTGAGCACTCAACAACTTTTAATCAATCGCCATGGGGTTTTCTTTGAAGGGCTCTCCTTGTTTTCCATTTGTGCTTTGTGTTTTTGTAGAAATTTTGTCGGTTTTTGATATTGAATAAGTGGGGAAGAAGCAGAATCTTTTTGACGAAATGCCTAAATAACCTCAGAAAACTCTTTCTTGTGTGTGTATGTGTGTTTCAGATGATTTTGGTGAATGACGTGAAAGAGAAGCCAATTATTGTCACAATTTCACTCAGCTTCTTATGAATGTAGAATTTGAGTGAAAGCCTTGAATTCACGACATCTTTTCATGCTTGTTTTTTTTATTATTGTTTTAATTTTTACTTTTATATCAGTGGAATGGCTAGGAGTCGATAAGATGATGATGATGTTATTTAAATTTAGAAAACTAGTTGCTTCTGCATTCCAAATGACTAATGTTGGCTTAACTTTTGTGTGGGTATGGATAGTGGTAATCTGTTGGGCTTATGTCTTGTTTTGTGGGTTTTGGATGCACTGCTGTGAAATCCTTCGAGCTAGGGAAGTACTGGAGTGAAAGTGGTTTTGCCAACGTGAATCTCCTTTTCTTATAATCAAGTTATTCATTTCCCATAATGTTGATTACCTTCTGTTTATTGCATATTCGAACTTCAAATGCAATGTGGTACAGGTGAAAGGTTATTGCTTTTGGATGTTATTTATTTATGTATGAGATATCATAATGTCTTAGTTGATTAATTCCTTTTAAGGTGACCCGTGACTCAATTAATGCTGAGATTCGCATCTCTTAAAATTCAAACACGTGCCATATTTTGAAAATATTGCTAGCTAACTAGTTCATTTTAAGGTAATCACAATCCTATGTAAATCCAGAAGTCGTATAGAAAGAAAAGATGCAGTTCCTTTTTTATACATAGTATAGAAAGAAAAGATGCAGTTCCTTTTTTATACATAATTCGTGGGGTTGTTATTGGATCTCTTTTGTGATTTTGTTATATCTTTGCATTTGTGTAGGTATCACATAAAGCTTGCAATACTCAATAGGTGATTGTTGGTGAAAGATCTAGAGTCCATCTAATGGGTGCTCCGAAACAGAAGTGGACTTCTGAAGAAGAAGCTGCTCTCAAAGCTGGCATTCACAAATATGGAACAGGAAAATGGAGTACAATACTTAAAGACCCACAATTCAGCACAGTCTTGCGATCACGTTCTAATGTTGACCTTAAGGTATTAAGTGCTAGCTGTTTGTTTATCTCCAGCTTTGTGTTAGCAGAAATCAATATCTTGAAGGATATACATGTTTTGGTGTGTAAATATACCGTTAATGTATTATTTACTTTATTTGTTCTTCATCTGGTTTAGGACAAATGGAGAAACTTGAATTGTATGGCAAATGGTTTGGGATCCCGGAACAGGGCTAGGGTTTTGAGTATTAAAAGCAATCAGCTTACAACCAAGCAAGATGAAGACAATACAGGTCGTAGCATGACTGTTGAGGACTCTGAAATTGTTGCTATAACTTCCCCTGCAGCATCTAATGAAATATCCCAGGATGCAATTCCAAAGAAGACAATATCAAGGTTGAATGATTTGTGCTCGCAGATATTTGTAATCTACTTTCTAGCTTGTTCCCACTCAACCTCTTTTCCTTCTAAATTTGGCACTTTTAAGTTAAAAGATTTTTTTAGCTTATCATTAGTGGTGGACTTAGTATGTCGAAAAAGATAATAATAAATTGGCGATGCTGTATGTCTTAATGGTACTCCGAGTTCTCTCATGTCACCAATATGATACTACGTACAGGGCAAATAACATTTTTTAGCAGATTTATCTCTCAACAACCTTTTCTACGACAACTGATTGAGGTCCTTCCTAAGATAAACTTACATCCCCCAGCCCCAATTTTGTGCATGCATGTGTCTGTGTGGGAATAACCTCGTACTTGGTGAGGTTGGGAAGGGTTATTTATTTTGTCACTTTACATGCTTTAGCTACTATTGCACCTTTTTTTGACCCATGACTTAATTGACATGCTAGCAAGCATGAAAAAATTTGTTGCTCCTGTTTGACATGCATTAAATTCCTATAAGACTTGGAATCATATGCTATGTCTACAGAAGTTATGGCAATCTGTTATAGACATTATTTAATGAGTTGTTTGACTGGCTGTGAATGTAGGTTGGATGATGTTATACTTGAGGCTATAACAAAGTTGAAGGAACCTCGAGGATCTGGTCGGCCTGCAATCGCACAATACATAGAGGTAGTGATTTTATGTCTTCAATAGATATGTGAAAGAATCAAATGACTTTACTAGTAACCCTTGGACAAATGAGAATAAACTGGTGTACAATGATGTCATAATTTGCTAGAGTTTTGAAGGCATCAATTTTTGTTTTTTGATCATACATTCATATAATATGTTCTGTGAATAAATTTCGCCTCTAACCAAACATTTCTCTATTCAATTCTACCTTTGGACGTGCTCTTGTGTCCACTAAGATCATGACTTTGCAAATCTGATGCTGGTATATGTGCAGGACCATTACTCAGCACCTCCAGATTTTGAAAGGACTTTGGCTGCAAATTTAAAGGTTTTGACGGAAAATGGACGATTAATAAAGGTAAGTACTTAATCAGTAGCCAACAATATATATTTCTTTCTCTTGGGATAACTCAGAAACTACTCAAAATGTTTGAACTGTTTGGGGGGAAAAATTACAAATACCTCCCTTCTTCTATTTCACAAATCACACCAATTGTTTTTCAATTTTACAAGTTGGTGCAAAGAAATTAGCTTGTTTCAGGTACTTAGAACTAGTGCCTACTGAAATACGTTAGGCAGTTGTAGGTCGAATATATTAAAGTCTCTACAAGCATGAATGCTTGGTCTCAGCTATATAACTATAGTTTCTCTAGTTCTGTTATCAATAAGTTTATGATGTGTAGTGTTTGCATTGACAGGTGAAACATCAATACAGGATTGCCCCAAGGTCAGTCTCTTTCACTGCAGGGAAAGAACCACCATTGTTGCTTGAAAATGGTGCTAAGAAAGAATCATTAGAAGCAGAGAGAAATGGCATTGTACTTCTCACTAAAGCCAAGATTGATGCGGAGCTGGAGAAAATGAAGGGCATGAGCGCAGAGGAAGCAGCTGCAGCTGCTGCACGAGCTGTTGCAGAGGCCGAAGCTGCCATTGCAGAAGCTGAAGCGGCTGCAAGAGAAGCAGAAGAGGCCGAGGCTGAAGCTGAAGCTGCTCAGTGTTTTGCTGATGCTGCTCAGAAGGCGTTGAATTACCAAACTATCCGTGTCTGGTAAAAGTCTTCTATAAGTCTACCTAACATCAAACCAACGATCACAACCTTTGAATCTGATATTCTCTTTTCTCATTTCTATGCAGACATTAAAATCCTTGACAATATGGTGGACGGGACCATATTGTGAAGGCTTTAAAAGCTCAGTGATTGTCTTTTGCAAGCATGTCTGAATGTTGTAGATAAGTTGCAGACCTAAGAATTTTGTCGATGTCAACAGTTTGTTGCGTAGGAGTTGTGGTGAATGTAAACTCGTAAGAAAGTAATTTAGATGGGAATTATTGAGTAACATTAATATATGGATCGTTTATGATTTTGTGTTGAATTATGGCAGCAATGTTATATCTTCTGCATTTGAACATCTGTGTTTGATGGTGAAAGCTTTTCTCACATTTGTCTATTTGCTTCTCCATCCCATTACAACCATTAACAATGTTTTGCCAGATGGGCATACACAACAACGCACATGTATTAGAAATAAGAGCAATACATATAATTTCCTGCAAGCTTCTTAAAACATCAATAAGATCTTACTATTGATAAGTCTTCTGAAATTTTATTCAAAGGCTTCAACATTATTTTTAAATAAAATGTAAGAGCTTATAAGATGTTTAAATAAGCTAGTATGTTAGCATGGTGTTATATCCACCAAGAAAGACAAGATCTTGCTATTAGTGAGCTATCCAAAAAACCACTGAAGCATATGCAAATGTTTTTTAGTCTGAAGAGAAAATCAAAGAAATAACAAGAACAAACCATGTATCTAATATCACCAAACAACCACTGAAGCATATGCAAATGTTTTTTAGTCTGAAAAGAAAATCAAAGAAATAACAAGAACAAACCATGTATCTAATATCACCAAACAAGCTACAAAATCAGGAATTCAGTGATTTGTTGAAGTGGATATGGATCTTAGAGGGATTTTGATATTGCTTCTACTTAGAAACCAAACAAGCTACAAAATCAGGAATTCAGTGATTTGTTAAGGTGGATATGGATCTTAAAGGGATTTTGATATTGCTTCTACTTAGAATTCAACAACAGAGAGTAATTGAAGCAATGTTTCTTCACTAACAAAATTAAATCGCTTCATCAACTATGATTTCACTCCAACACCACAGTAGCGCCTATTTCCTTGAGCTTTTCCACAATCTTCAAACCTTCCTCTTTGGTAACTCCCTTCTTGACCACGGATGGGGTTTTCTCCACCAAATCCTTGGCCTCCTTCAGACCTAAATCAGTGAATGCCCTAATCTCCTTAATCACCTTAAGCTTCATCGCCGCATCGAATTTCTCCAATTTCACATCGAATGCCGTTTTCTCTTTGGCGGCAGCGGGGGCGGCTGATGGACCAACAGCCGGCAACGGAGCCGCCTCCGGGGCGGGACCAGTGGGCGCGGGGCCGTAGCGATTGAGGCCCATTTTGTGACGAAATAAGACGTTGAAATCATGTCGCTCGTTCCTGTTGAGGTCCAAAAGCTCATTAGCGAGTCGTTCCAGATTTTTGGTCTTGCTCTCCGCCGCCGCCGCGGTGCAGAGGCTACGGCAGAAGAGCCAGGGAATGAGGGATTTGGATGGGATTTTGGAAATTATGGAGGACATTATGGAGAGGGAATACAATTTGGGGTTTTTTACAATGGCATTTCTTCTGAGGGTTTATAGTTCTCAAAATTCCTAAATTTCTCAAAATTCCTAAATTTGCTACGCACTGGGCCTTATATATATATACATATCAATTTGTTGATATCATTCACAGATTTAAGAGAAACACCTTCTTTTCAAAATTTGAGGTAAATCCTTTAATATTTAAACTTTATAATTATTTTCTTGCAACCCTGTTACACAAATACTCTCAATTTATCACATACCACAACTCAACTGGTATTAAAATAAAACAACAAGGACTGACTATTTAATAGTTTTTAACTTTTGATAATATAATGTAATTATATATTCTCTAAATATAAAATATATAATACTTTTAATATTTATATTAAAATACTGATTGTATTTGGTAATATTAGAAATAAGAAATATAAACAACAGCAACAAACATATCGATTTTTTTAACAAGGGGATAATGGAAGACAAAACAAATCAAGTATGATAAACAGCTTTCTAATCCTAGATTTGGAATATTGTTTGAATTTCATGATTTTGATGAAAATGAAAGTATTTTGGAAGTCTTACTATTCAAAAATATTAAAAAACTCTATCTAAAATATACACTAGCGTAATCAAATCTTGATTTCAAAATTTCAGAAAATCCAGCTTCATCTTCAGAAGCTGCAAATAAGCAAATACCGATACATACACCTTTATTTTTTCTTCCAAGTTTCCAGTATTTCATAGGCTGAAGGTGCATCAGATTCCTGCCAATCATCAACACTGCTTGGGATGATAAATCCAAAGTTGAACTCATCATCATTAGAGTCCCCTTCTTCATGCTCCACGAGTTCAGATTCTACATCATCAGAAGAACAATACGTTGAACTATTTGACACCAAACCCTCAGTAATTTGTATAGGATGAGCCCTCAAATTATCTTCATCATCACGTGTGTTGGACAAACCAGATGCCCCGTCTGAATCTGTGTCTTTCTCTACTCTGCCACTGGCTGAATAATGGCCCTCCCTTATGTTAAGATCCCAATTTGAATTCAGTGAGTCTTGACAAGATCCACATATGAAATGCAATGCTCTTGAGAAATTCAAGACTGTGGCTACTTTCACTAAATCATGTCTCTCAAATTTCTCTTGAAGTTCTCTCAGACTAGCCCGATCAATCCTCTCACCGTTTCTCTCTAAGAGGTTTACCCACTCTTGGAAACTGACTTCAAATGGAGCGTGAGCCATTGTGTTGACGATGTTTACCACTCGTTCATAGTCATACCGAATAGTGGCTTCACATACCATTTCAGTGAAAAATGATAAAGGAGGTATCTCACCGGCTTCCAAAATTGAATCAAATGCATGTTCCAGCAAATGCCACTACATCCCAAAAAGAAATAAATAAAAGGATAAACATCTCAATAATAATGCACAGATTAGCCTGCTGATAATTTAGACAATCACACGACTCATGGAAGAAGTATCAGCAGAAAGTTTTCAATTTTCATCATTTGATATTCATTCAGGCAAAAGAATAATGATAGATTTCGACAAAATAGAAGAGAATATAGTAAGATGGTATGATAGATATGTACCTTCCCAACTCTGGATGCTTCAACTAATAGAGTAGAGTGTTTACGTTGATCAACTTGATGACTAGATAAGGTCATTTCCTTGTACACATACTCAAAGTACTCCCACTGTTGAGCACTTGCAGATGCCTCAAGCATGCAACCGAAAGTAAATGCATCTGCTTTAGCGAAAGAACCATGACCATGTTCGCTGATTTCAGAACCTAGATTATCTCTGATGGTCTCTTCAAATAATTCTTTAGCTTTAAGAAACATGTCATTTCGACTATATACTTTCAGCATGGCATTTATTAGACCAATATCAGGATCCATGAGAGTTTTGCTGTGCTCATAGAGGGATATACAATCATGAACATGTCCACCATCCATGGAAGACATTATCATGCCTGTATAGGTCACTGCCAAAGGTCTGGTTGCACGAAGATCTTTTAGCTTCTCAATCTGCAGTAATTATGCCCAAGTACATAAACTCTTAACTTCATCAAGATACAGATAAATATAAGTTCTTGAGAAAACCAACCTCCAAAACAGCATCTTGCCACCTGCCATAGAAACAAAGGCAGCGAGCTAGCTCATAGTACACACTAGCTATTCCAATCACCCCCCTTCTTTCCATATCTCTGACAGCTCTGACAGCATAATTTACTTTACCTTCTTTCCAGTATACTCTGACAAGAACTGAGCTATGCAAACATTAGATATTTCAGTAATCAAAAAGATACATGTCAAGGATGGGGCAATCTCACTACCTTTGTATGTCACGGCTTTGAGAGCTTCTCCACTTCTTTTCATTTTCTCAAAAAGCTCATGGACCGCTTCATACTTTCCAGATTTCAGCATTACCTTGAGAAAAAACCACCTGTAAGACTCAACTAAATATAGACTTGGACCATAATTACATGTTTTACATGAAATATAGCGATCCACTAAGTAGAGACAGCCTTATCATACATCTACTTACAAAGAGGGACAGACAATAATAGTACTTCAATGTTGACCAGGCTCAAATGTCTTCATGACTGGATTCTGCCTTTATTTGTCAATTTGGAGTTTTAATATCAAAAGAGAAGGAGAATATCATAAAGGATAAACAATGACACCTCAGCATTAACCTTGAGAGGACCAACAAAATCACATTATGTACTAAAGGATTAATAATGTCATGCATCCTTAGCACCTATCCAGATCAAATGTTTTGCCAACAATGTTCAGCTTAATCAAACCAATGCCTGAAAATAGCTTATCAGTTGACTTTATACAGAATTACCTCCATTGCTAGCCCATAGCTTGCTCCATTAGGTTTGAGACCATTCTTTCTCAACTGTTGAAAGACCCATGACACTCCCTTCCATTTCGTTGGAACACAAGCATTTAGAACCTGAAGGATCAGCCAGTTTAGAGACATGCTTATAACCCCCCCTCCCCCCACCAAAAAGAAAAGAAAGGAAAAAGAATCTCTCTCAAAGAAAAGTCTCAAACTATCATACAGCATTAAATATAACAATGTCCGGTTGAAGTTCAGGATTCCAATTTTTGCCTCTCATGTTCCTAATCTTTTTCGGCTTTTCCTTCATGGATTCAATAACACTCAGCAGCTCTTTTAGCAAACCACCTTGACCCAGTGTTACAGCCAAACTATGATACGTCGCCATATCAGGATATATATGTGCATCTCCCTAAGAACAATTCATGATTCATCAAATAAACCAATAAAGGCTTCAATGCAAATCCATGGACAATGCAAGAAATTGTTACACGCATCAAATTGAAGACTCGAAGAGCTTCACGAGGTTTCCTAGCTCTCCCAAGCACTGCCAATAATTTAGTATACACAAACCTAAAATTGCAATCACACATACAGATAAGAACACAAGTAACTGAAATTGGGAAACTATAAAACATTTAGTCACTGATCAATGATTGAGGGGGCAAGAGTTGTACCTGCTGTTATAAAACTTGTGCTCCTTAGAACTGTATACCCACTCTACAACAGAAAGAGCATGCCTCCATTGCCCCTTATACCCAAGTCCCTCCACTATCTTCAACATCTGCAATTCTGTAAATTGCAATCCCGAGTATCTCATCATCCGGGAAAACTTCCAATCTTTCACACTGAGCTCCGTTGCACTTAATCTAAATAAACACAAATTTATTCAACCACATAACAACCATGAACTCAACAATCAAAAAAAGGGGTAAGCATATACCTATTAATAAGAAACTTAATTGATTCCGCTTCAGTGCGCTTCTGTGGCGCCCATTCCCTCGCATCATTCTGAAACCATCCTTCTTCAACCTCAATGTCATTATCCAAAAGCCAGGAGAATGTATCCCTTTCACGCTCAATTACATCACTAAGCTCCCTCAAATGCTCGGAATTCAGCTTGTTGCCATCATACTCCAAGTTCTCACTTGCGAGCTCTCTCAACCGAAGCCTCTCCAGTCTCTCCCAAGGCCTGCCCACCAGTTTCTCGTTGTCATCACCATTTCCGATGGATTTTGTGAATTTCTTGTATTCGGATTTGATTGTTTGGAAATGGGATTCTTCATTAATGGCTTGTTCCTGAGCATGGGGGAGGGGCGGGGACAGCTTGGCGTTTTGTTTGGCGATACGGCGATTGGATTTTTGGAGCTCCTTTTTGCGGAGATTGTGGAGGATTTTGGGGGTTGGCTCTACGCCGTATTTCAAGAGCTTTTGCTTTATCTTTTCTAGATTTGGTTGAGGCGGAGGATTGGGGAGGCTTAAGGGCCCTGTTGAAGCTTCCATGGATGCTATATTGCTGTGACAGAGCAAGTGAAGGCGATTGTACCCCTCGTGCTTGTTTTATTTAGCGGCAAGATTTCTTTTCTTTTCTTTTTCTTTTTTATATTACAAATAAGTAATAACCTTTAAATTTAGGGATATCAACCCATACTACACATTTATAAATTCAAATACACCAAAACTACACACTTTCAATTTCAAAATATCCCAAACTATACATTTTGCATATCACCCACCCCACCAAACACTATTCATGCTTTGACTTATTACCCAATCATTACTATTTAATACTCTCATTTCAAATATATAATTATATCCCGATAAAACGTAAATTGATCAATATCAGGCCCAACATGCTTCCGTAAAGCTAATTAATCCCTTAAAATTCATACCTCTCTTTGACCTTAACAGCACCGGGTGAGATGGTTTGCAAAGCCACCAGCTGGAAAATCACTGCCCCAGACCTTTTTACGAACAACTTCTTACTGTTTAACTTCAATCCTCAGAGAAGATGATCTGCAAGTTATTCAGCTCCTTCAACAACTGTACAACACAACCTTGGTTCGTTTCCTACACCAGGTGTATAAAGTACTCCTTCTAAGGGATAAATTAAACTCACAAAGAACACATGTTGAAGCAAAAACCTTTATTTTATTAAGAACTTAGAAATATTTATTACAACATATGTAATCTTCTTTTGGGAGGAAAATTACTGGTTTAGCCTCTCATAGAGAAGGCTTGAACTCGTAAACACATAAACTCTAAATACTCTGAATATTACAAAGATTTTTATTATAAGAAAACTAAGGAGAATGGTCGATGTCCTCAACTTCATTCTCACTCTCTATTTATAGGCATGGAACCAGACTTAAAGTGCGGATTCCAAATCTCTTTTGAACACCAGCTGGCCTACTCCATTAGTGCTCCCATGTGACAGTAGTTGAGGAGTCCCTTTCAGCTTGGTTAGTGCTCTTCCTTTTAATGCCCCGTGACTCAGCCCATGTTAGGTCTGTCGGTGAATCATTTACTTTTGACTCATCCCACCATGTAAGGTTGGTTGAAGAGTCCCTTTCTCGTGGTCTATCCCATTTTATTTTATCGGGGGAATCTCTAAATGTTTTGTTGTCGTGGTCCCTGGGGATATCGTCTCTTCTGTGTTGGGCCCTTGTCTTTGTTAGACCCCTGTGCCTGTCTGTCGGGTTTGGGTCGGAATCTTTTCCCAAACTCGGGTTCTTTCTGATCTGGGCATGCTTGACAGATTCGATCAATCCATCTTCCCACATGTGCCATGTTGCAGAACTTCCGGTAAGTTTCTTTGCTTGCCGGAATCTTGTTTTCCCAGAGAGTTCTTCTTTTCGTTTCAAAGAGCTCTTCTGCGAATCCTGTCGTTGATCCAGTCATTGAATTCAGTAGGAAGGATCCATTTGCTGAATTCTAAAAAAACTTGAAAGGGTATTTGACTTTATCCATCTCTGTGAGACAAACCCAAAGTCCTCATGCTTGTCTTGTAGAAACTTCATCTTCTAAGAATGCTCCTACTAGTATCGGAATTTCTTCCGGCGAGGCTGCCTTTATGTTTTTCAAGGCATTACCGTCCGGTCTTCTAAGCTTGATGAAATGAAAGGCTTTGTGAGAGTCTTTCTTTGCTGGTTCTGGAGCTGTACTAATGAAGTAAAACTCTAAAATATCACCCCTAGACAGATGAAGATTATTTGTCCAAGTTTCGTGAACTGCTTCTCCTATCCATCTCGGTAATTTGGAGATTTCTGGGAATCCTGGTGATGTGGTATAAATTGAAGCTAGAGCTCCAAAGTTATACCATTCTTGGACCTCGTTTGGATGACTGTCTGGTTTCATCCAAACTCTGGGATATTTCCCTGAGATATCAACTACGGTTCTTTCCGGGTTGATACTTTTTCTCGTAATTAATTTCTCCCATTGACGCTGATATACCTGCATAGGAGAAATCTTAATCTCGTCAGTGTGAGCTTGAACCTTCGTTTTGCCTGTCTGTGGCCTCAGGTTCAACTCTGTCTCTTTTACCCCAGAGACGCTGGGTTGACTTGAAGACTCGGGTTGTGACACCGGAGCTTCAACATTCGTTGCAGGTTTTACATCCTCAAGGAATGCATCCCCTGTAACACTTGTAGGCATGGTATTTGAATCCATAACCTTCGGGTTAGAGTCCCGATCTCTAATCGCTCCTTTTTGCACCGTGTGAGATGCAGCCTGGAGGATAGGCTTATGCAACGCTTGGAACAAATGTCCCTGAGCGTATTGGCATGCTCGTATTAGATCAGAAATGGATTTCTGATCTTCTTGTTGAAGTCGTCCAGCAACTTCAGCATTGAGACATAATGTCCCAAATTCTTATTCTAGACTCTCCAGGTTTTTCCTGAGATGTCTTACTCGTTTAAGGACCTCGTCAGCAACGTGTCCTTCCATCTCGTGTTAAGAAATCTGCAAGAATATTTTCGTGAGATTTCACAATGACAATATCATAATCATAATATTGGCATTCAGCTTGCCATCTAAGTATTCTAGCATTTTCTAGTTTAGATTCAATTTTATTTTTCAGAAAAGCCTTAACACTTGAATTATCAATTTTTAAGATAAACTTTTTAGCTAGAGGCCATTTTTTGAAAGTCTTTCTGAATGCAAAGAATTCCTTCTCGTTGATATGTCATCGATTCGCTTCTCCGTCTGTAAACAGACCGCTACAATATATGCATGTCATTTCTCCATTTGGTGTAGCTTTCATAAGGACTGCTGCCCACCAATAGTCACTGGCATTCGTGTATAGAACCAGTTCATCCTTATCTTGTGGTATAGCAAGTTTCGAAAGCTTTTTGCAAACCTCCTTAAGTTGCTTTATACTTTTTCGATGTTCATCTTCCCATTTGAATAAAACATCCTTTTTAAGTAATGAGTTGAACACCTTCCTGTGAAATGCTAGATTGTTGATAAACATTCCACCAAAATTAATAACTCCGAGAAAACTTTGAAGTTGTTTCTTATCCTTGAGATCATCTGGAAATCCTTGTATCTTTTCTACAATATGACTTTGTAGAATGATTCCAGATTCATTGATTTCAATTCCGAGGAATTCAATCTTTCTCGTAGCAATCACCGTCTTCTTTTCTGAAAGCACTAATCCTTCTTTGTGACAAACATCTGAAAATATTATCAAATTTTTGAGATGCTCCTTCATGTTCTTTGATGCCATAAGAATATCATCAATGTAGACGAACATAAAGTTAAAATAATCCTTGAAGAGGTTATCCATCTTTCTTTGATATATTTGGGGTGCATTTGACAAACCCATAGGCATCACGTTCCAGACATAGTGTCCTTGTGGTGTGGAGAAAGCTGTGAACTTCTTACTTTCTTCCTCCATCTTGATCTGGTAGAATCCAGACTTGCAATCGAATTTTGAGAATATCTTGGCACCTTTGATACAGTTAACCAAGTGTTCTCTACTCGGGATATAATATCCATCAAACTCCAGAATATTATTAATCCTTTTGTAATTAATAACAAGTCTAGGCCTACCTCTTTTGATTTCTCCATGATTCCTCATAAGGAATCCCGGACTGCTATATGGAGAAACTCCTGGTGATATCAACTTAAGGTCCAGATGTTCCTTAAGTATCTTCTGCATATCCTCACGATCATTTTGATTCACCAGGATTGGTTTGAGTCTCACGAACTCATGTTCCTTTCCAGGTTTAACTTTTAAGGATGCCTTGATCTCATTCCTGTCCCACCATGCTAAAGGATCTTCATTGTAATTTCTTTGGATCATTTTCTTGAAATCCTCGAGTGATATTTGTTCTTCAATGGTACCATTACTTTGTGAATTCTCCATTATGGCTTTTCGCAATTCTGCAATAACTTCTGGGGGAACTCGTTCTTCTTCTTGTATTTTAAATGAATACAGGGTATTATCCCATCTTTTGGTATCTTTTTGTTTTGATCCAAATTGTCGAAAGGATAATAATGCATCACCAAATCTTCTTTTATCCGCCATCTTTGGATGTCGAAGTTTGGCCTCATCACCACGCTTGCTGCGAAAAGGAAAAGACATTTTTCTATAAAATGCTTCCCGCAGTCTCTGGACAATAATCTTATGATCACATAACGTTGTGAAAATAAGTCTTCTTGTCTCATTTTCCTGTGTAAATCGCTTGAATGTTTGTAGGAAATTATTTCCTAGCAAAACATCTGCTCCTGTATCATGGAAATAGATTGGTGGCGTCTTCACCTTATACCATGGAGTATCACCTGCATCTCCGATCATTATTTCCGCTTGTTTGATTCCTCTGTTAAGGATAAGAATCCTTTTAGAAAAATCTCATCCCACAATGGCTGGTAGATCTTCTCTCATTGCTTTAGGAAAAACCTCCTGCTTTGCAGTACATATTCCTGCTCCTGAATCAACATAGGCCGCAAAATACTCGGTCTTGTATTCAGCATATATCATCCCAATAGAGATGTATATGGAGAATGGACTAGTGGTCATCTGATTTTGTATCTTTTATTAGCCACTGTAAACTCCATTCCATCTTGTAATCTTTCCCAAGGTTTATGATCCTCAAGAAAGTCGATACCCAGTATTAATTATTCTGGTATCTTTCCTGCAACTCATGTGATAGTCATTTCAATTTCACCCATCTTTAAAATTCCTTGAAATCGTCCGACTACCGGTTGTTGGAGATAATATAGAACATCACAAGGAAAACTATTATCCTTTTGGGTGATGTCGAATATTATTTCAACTTCTCACCATTCTTCTGGACATTTCAGCTCTCCTTGTGTTTTGAACACACCAGGGATCCGCTGAACTGTACTAGGCCGTCTTTCTTCCAAACGATTACTGCTAATCATTCTGTCTTGTTGGAAAGACATTCTCCTTGTCTCCAATCTGAGGCTTTGGCTTTTATTGAAGACCGGCTGATCTTGAATTTTCATATCAATCTCCTTTATAGTTCGAGTTTCAATGAGTTCTGGTAGCACTACCCTGGCGAAATCCTCAAAAATTCTTGGGACTTCGATAAATTCCTTTCTCAAGAATACTTCTGAATGATGTGTATTCGAGAGAGCATATGAAATCTTGTAGGTGATCGAGTAGGGTCTATTCCCTTCTTTCATCAAATCTTCTCTTTTGAAATCTTGATGAAGGGTTAAGACTCGATTAAAGTCTCGATCTCCCAGATTGTATGCAATTCGAGGATAGACATTAAATATCAATTTTCCTGCATATAAGTTTCCTGTGACCGCTCCAAGGCATGAATCCTTGAGATTAGAGATCCGCTTGTCAAATATGGCCAGATTGAGTGGCGAATCAATTCTTTCCTTGAAGGTTGCTTTAATAACAACTCTAATGGCTCCAATATGAATCCATGAGAGTGTATTTGCAACATCTCTTTTTACTTTGCTTTTTATATCCCGAACTTCTTGGTAAGGGATCAACTGCATCTCGATCAGGTTACTAGTAAATTCCATTGGGATGGCAAATTCTCCAGTAGTAACCCTATGGATAATTTGGTGTTTTCTATTACGAAATCCAAACTTATCCAAAGCTTTTTCATCGCTCCGAGAGTAAAACCATCATACATCTGGAGTTTTGGATCTTCCTTCATAATCCTCATAAGAGTCTTATGAGATACTGTCGTGTGAGAGAGGAATCCTGACATATCCTCTCTTGTCGTTTAAAGAATTTCTTCTTCACTCTGAATCTGATGTGGATTCACTTCCATCATCCGAATAGATCTCTTCTTCATATATGCTTTCATCTGAGGGAAGATCCTCAAATTGATACACTTGTAAGAGATCTTGATAATAGACAGCTTCTTCGAATTCTAGTGTTGCTTCGAACTGTCTTAGACCTCTTCTTTGGTTATCTGGGCAATCCGTTGAGATATGCCCTCTTGCTCCGCACGTCCAGTAATTACAGTCTTTGAAACTTTCATTAGCTCTAGTGTGAGCACGCCTGAAAGTTCTTCTTCCCATAGTTTTGCTGGAACCTCCTTAGTTTGAACCTGTTGATGATGTTCTACTCCTGCTTGGTGCTGGTCTTTGCCCTGACTTATAGCTCCGGGTTTTTTGTTTAGACCACATCCTTCTAGGTCTCCATGAAGACCTATGACTCATTCTGTTGTTGTTGCTCCCATGACTATAAGGATGGCTTCTCTATTTTCTTTTTTTATGCCTCCGTGGTTGACCTTCCACCACTGTTGGGATGTCATTATCTTTGCAACATAAGGGAACCATTTTATTGATTCCTCGAAGTCTCTTGTAATTTTTGTAAAGTGCTGTCTGGTGGCACCATTCAGATAACTTAGCCTTTAGGAATGACATCCTTCTGGCTACGGTATCCAAATCTTCTGCACTCTTGTATTCCCTGATGAGCATTTCTCTCCAGGGACTTGGTATCTTCGCAAAGAAAAGTTGTGAAGCTTTTTTTTCATCTACCTTGGACTTTCATCGGTATTCGGTGAATAACTTGATATATTCGTCAATATGACAAATATCATGTAACTCTAGGCAGTAGAGGGCTTATTTGTATCTTTTTCTTTTTTCTTCTTCTATGCCCTCAAAATAACTTATGCCGATAAAATGGATTTTGAATAATTTGGCCATATTATCGATAATTCATTTCAATGACTCACCAGCTGTGACATTATCCTTCATATCTGGTGTCGTCATATCCCACGCTCTCTTTGCAGATTCTTCAAGACTCATTTCAAGAAGTAAAATGAATCCTTCCTTGGTAAGATCAAGGGTTCCTGCTGCAATCCTCATCGATGATGCCCAGTCATCAATAAGGACTTCTCGATTCTTGAAATCTAGAATATCCAGATTTAACATTAATCCATACGGATGTATCGGATTAAGCTGTGACTTTCCATACGGCGTGTTAAGTAGATCTGGCCTTCTGGAACGTTGTCGAGTTCCTGATACAATAGGATCTCTACTCATCGTAAAATCTCCAGTGTGCGGCATTAGTTCATCAACATGATGTGAACCTGAACTTTCTGCAACATTGGGATCTACTGGTGGTTGTGGAGGTGGTCTTGGGTGTTGGTCATGAGTAACCAAGGCTGAACCATCTCCTGTTTGCATCTTTAGATCCACAATACCTAATCCTGCAAAGGACTCGGCAAGTTCTTGTAGATCTTCAAGATTCATCCTCTCCATGTCCATCACCCTAATTTATGATGGATTTTCCTTTGATGATAGCAATAAGCTTTTCATCTCGGGTCATTGGTCGTATGACTTCAGTTGGTTTCCCTTTTTGGTGTAAATAGAGAACTGTTCCGAAATCTATACGTTTTCTTCCTCCGGAAAGACTTGGTTTGTCCTCCAGATTCTTGACTCTTTTTTGTATATCATGAAGGATTTCAAGAGTTTCCTTCTGATATTTTACCATCATCTCCATCTGGTTCTGGATCTGATGGATTTGTATTGGTAGATGATTATGGCGGTTTCCATAATTCTGCACCGTCTTCTGGATTTCTCTAAGATCTATAGAGAACTTAGATGTATCTGGAAGTATCTCGCTCCAATCTGGTTCTCCTTCAGGAACCATGATTCTGATGGGCTACTTCTTGCAAGATCATCAGTTCAGCATATAACATTTGGTTAACCTCGAGGTAATCCAAATGATAGGCCGCTTGTATATTGCATTGCCTCAGGGCTTCCCTGCAGGCACCTGCATTTTCTCGTTCAACATATTGGTCTTCCCAATATATTATCTTGCTCTGGTGTTCCTGTTTATACATCGCCAAAATTTGACGATATCTCCTGTATGGTATACATCTTGGACAATTGTCCAGATCCATATTTTCGCGAGAAATTCTCCTCACCAAAGGTTAATTACATAATAGTAATAAATATAACATAAAAGTTCTTAATAAACCTAGGCTCTGATACCATTTTGCATCCGGATCTAACCATACTTTTGAAATGATAATATTCAATTTTTATCAGATTTAATTTTATCGAAGGAACTTGTACGTGGCATTGTTACACATTCCAGACCACTGTTTTTTAGACAGTATTGGCACGAGGAAAATATTCCAGCTTATATACTTATTCCAAAATATTATTAAATCTTAAAAACATGTAAAATTGGGTAAAAATGTATAGTTTTGGTGTTTTCTAAATTAAAATGTGTAGTTTTGGTGTTTTTAAATTTTCAATGTGTAGTTTTGGAGTATTTGGATTTCAAAGTGTGTAGTATGGGATGTTTTCTCTTAAATTTATTTATTATATTTTTTAGAGTAAATTTTGGTGATATTTTTTCATCCTTTCAGAAAATAGAACTGTACTGGCTCCACGAGATTCTGGTTAAATGAGTTTTGGGTGTATATGTTTACTTTAAAAAAATTAAATTTGAAGTTAAAATTAGATTCTCACCCTCCCCCCCAACCATATATTTTGGTAAGGTGGGACCAAATGCAACCCACATTTTTCTAAGCTGACCCCAATTCATACACTTCTCAATTAAAAAAAATTTAAAAATAAATAATACCAATTTTACCCTTAAATTTTGCTCTACTAGTTCCGTTCAGTCATTATGACCGAACGTATTTCTCCGTGTTCGGCCAAGGTGGCCGAACGTGCTTCTACATGTTCGGCCAAGGTGGCCGAATACTCTTTTATGTGTTCGGTCAACCAGGGCCGAACGAAATTGCTCGGATTCGATCATTTTTTTAAGTTTTTTCCTACGATTTTCACACATTTAACAAATCTGTGGAATGTTCATCATTATGTTGGCATTACATTCTTCAAAAAATTAAAAGATTTAACATAAATAAATAAAAAGGAACACAAAAAAATCAATCAAACCCAATCATTCCCGTTCGGTCCTGGTTGGCCGAAGGTCATGGTGGCCAAACGCTCTCATGTGTGTTCGGCCAACCAGGGCCGAATGGGGATGGTCAGATTTGATCGATTTTCTTGCATTTTTTCGTTCAATTTTCATACGATTTTCATACATTTGACTAATTTGTGATATATCCGTCATCAATTTTATATTCAATTCCTCAAAAAAATTAGAGAAACAACATCAAAGGATAAAAAAAATGAAAAAAAAAAATAGCTAAAGAGGGAATAGGGTTTTTAAAAAAAATAGAAGATAAAGGTTAATATGGGTATTTTTTAATTTTTTAATTTTTTTAATTGAAAAATATTCAAATTGGGGTGGGCTTGGAAATTGATGGGTGACTTTAAAACTATGTCAACTAAAACAATAATATGCTTTCTTTTTTGTTTTTTGATTCATTTTGTTTGCTTTCCTTTCTGGGATAATTGCTAATTATATCCATCCCATCCTGTGAAGTGATAAAACCGCAGCACAAAAATATCTTCCCAAAACAGACAAGTATTTCCTATCAATTGTATTTTCAAGACAGAATTTGCACAAACAAAAGAAAAATTAAACAAAGATGTAATAGGAAGAGAAATCAATTGCCATTTTAAAAGCTCAAAGAAACTCCGCTCCAGTAACATAAGTTAGAAAACAGAAAAACAACTATGAGTTAACATATGATACACAGACAACTTTTTTTAAGAAAGCAGCAAAGCCCATCTCCCAGAAAGAAAAACGTGCATTCTGGTCATGAACAATAACAAACTCCACAACCACTTCTCAAAAAATAATCTATGACACAACATCGTAGAGAACCTCATATTCAGCTCTTCGACTTTGAATGCTTCACAAGCCAATCAATGACCTGGTCGATGTTGGTAGAGTTCTTGCAAGAGATCATAAAGCAGCATACCTCCCTATCAGTGATTGATTTCAAACCCCTGCAGATGCATAATATTGTTTTGAATGATCAAATGAAGAAAGAACAAGAATATATCTCCATATATCTAGGCCAAATGCCATAATCTATTGTTATACTTACATTTGATCAGTTAGTGCCTGCTTGGATAGGGCCTGAGGCTTGTCGATCTTGTTCCCCAAAACCAGTAAAGGAATGCCGCTAAGTGATGGTTTGCTCAACAGATCATGAAGTTCACTTTTGGAGATACTGACATTGTCGTGATCAGCAGCATCAACAACGTAACTGCATCAAATCATGTAGAGATGATTGATTACATTGTTGGGGCAATAGAGTTTAGAATAATGTGTCATCATTTCATCAATAACAAAATAAACATATCTTAAAATAAAGCTGACTAGACGAATGCGTGAGCTTTGGGGCCTCACTTGTAAAATAATAGTACACCATTCAGATTTAATAAATGAAAACTTAAGCATGATCATTCCAATGTGCTGTATGGTAAATAATCAGCATCGCACAGGACATAATCATGAGAAAGTAGAGGTTTGATAACTTAAGAAATCATCTTTTAAGACTAAGACCGATGACTTTACAACAAGTAGCATGTAACTACCAGTTAAAACTATCAGCAGAAGATATCCAAGTGAAAAAACATAAGCCAATATGGAGTTATTTGGAAACTCACACAATTGCAGAAACTGCACGACAGTATCGCTCCCACATACTCCTAAATCTGGGTTGACCGCCAAGATCCCATAACTTTATTGTGACATTCCCCTTAGTGACTTTCCTCATATTAAATCCTACCTGAAGGATCATAATAGTCTCTCGTTAGTTATATTGAACAATCTTGTTTATCCAGAATGAAATCAGCAATAACCAAAATTAAAGTGAAGAAGAAACTTTAGAGATAACTAACCGTAGGTATCATATCTTCACTATATCCACCGGTCTAAAGAGTAAAAGCAAAAAAAAAGAACAGCAATGTAAATGAACAATACTTGACCAGATATAAAAATATTATCAGGCAGTAGTACCACATAGAAGTAATCTGTGACAAATGATAGTATATTTACTTACAGCGACAACATTTACAAGTGAAGTTTTCCCAGCATTTTGAAGACCTATAAGAGACAGCTCCATTTCTTGCTTGAAAAAAAGGCTGCAAGCCAAAAAATGGTGAGAGATCATAACTTTTTGAAAGCAATTCAAATACAAAAGTAATAAAATTAGTAGAAGCATCTAATGCTAAATTCCTGACTATAGGACCAACAACTTGATCTTGGAGCACTGCTCATGTAAGAAACAGTTCCCATTTTTAAGATCCTTAATTCCTCTGCATACTATCCTTTATGGAAGTTTCACTAAATGCTCTGAATTCATTGGCTTATCCCCAATGGTTCAGCAAGCACTGGGAAATTGTAGAACAATAATTCAATGTACAAAAATGATGTTTGCCGGTGTTTTAATGGATGACATCCACAAATAGACAAACAGATGTCCCTATTTTCCCAAGCCTCATAACTTAACGTTGTTAAGTTGCCAGCTGGCGCTCGACAGGTAATTTAAGCATACTATTAGACAATTCGAGAATATCATTGGACAGCACATGAAATAGGATATGGCTGTATGTGATGAGTTGGAGACTAAAAAGCACATATTGTCAGAGTCATAAAGTCAATAATCTCATCAGATAGTCAACTAGTTAGAAAGATAACTTATAAAACTGGATCTATCATGTCACCTACGTATCAAAACATTAAGAAGCATTTTTGAACCATTCAGCAATAACTCTAATGATCTTGACCTATTCCCATTTGAAGCTCAAATATATACCTGAGGTGTATATCTGCCTATATTACAAGTTCATTGAAATTAAATGTTGCAATATTCTATGGGAGTAGCAAGAACTTATAAGTCAATTTGCCATTTCTCCTCACAGTGTTCCAAGAGGCCAAGACGACACAGCCAGATGATTGGGTCCTAGCACCTAGGCAGGCTATTTAAAACCTTATTGAACACTGATTATTAGTGGAAGACATTGGGGAATCAATATTCGCAACATGACAACATCATCGAAAAGTAAGCAAATAAAAGTATTGTTTTTTGCATCAACGCAGACACTGTGGCATAGAGTGTCAAGAAATATTGACAAAAAATAACCAGTATGCACCATCATGCTACATTCCGATCCATTAAATTCCTATTTGGCACACCACCTAATACAACAGAATAATCCAAAATTTTTATCACTTATATCCTGCATAGATTATCTGCAAAAGTGTCAGAGAAAAATTAAATTCCACAAAAATCATAAATAGAATCACAACTCTGCAGACAAATACACAACCGATCACACATTCAGATTCCTTTTACAGAAAAAAAAAAAAAAGGATAATGAGCAATAAAGGAAAAAGTGAAAACACAACATCTAAACAGAGACACCACCAAAACACCGCGCCAGATGAAATTTCACCAGAAATTATCAATCATAATCAAAAGCAACCAAACTCATCCGAGATTCACAACAACAGCGTCGCTGCATCCGATTTTTAAAAAAATTATTGATCAAAAGGAGCTCCATACCTTCTAAGCCAATTGAGAAAAGCTTCCCAGAGACCCATTGCTTAAGATTGACGGATCGCGAGGAAACGAAAACGAAACAGATCTCTAATCTGTCTTCTCTCAATTGACCCCTCACAATTCCACCTTTTTTTGTTTGTCTTTCTCTTCCTCTCCTAACCTAAACTACGATCCTTTTCCGTTTCCACAGTGAATTGGTCCTCTAGTCAGGAGAGGAGTTTCCTGTGTACCACAAATTACACCCATAAAAACTGCGAATGCCACAATTTATTTTTGGCAACGTCCCTGCAATTTCTCGAAATTACGCTTATGACCCGAGGATTTGGGGCAGCTATACTTCGCTGTATGATTGATTGGTGGTGGACCAATCATGAAAGGCGGGTGGCCATTCTGCTCACTCGCGTTCATGTGCGCGTGTACCTCACTCCTGAGTTGTGGATGGCGTGTATTGGGCGGTGAGCGCGACGATTATTGGTCGTGGAGGCACGTCGCTGGAAAGCTCACGTGTACGACGTGTCCTGTTGGCGCTGCCTCATTGGTTGCGTGGTTATTCTATGGAAAACATGGCCCACGCCTTTCTACTACTTTTGCTATTGGTTTTGAAATTTCGAAAATTTTCAAAACTTTAAATTGCTATTGAATATCTCATCATCACATATATTGAACAAAAACGAGCACAAAATTTTATATGATCCGGTCTTAAGGATAGTTACCGTCGGATGGAATCTCGTTATTCACAAATCATATGTGTATTGTAGTTATAGATTGTGAATTAATTCATCTCACGTCATTAGATCAGTAAAATTGTTTCACAGTAATGTTACTCAATGAAAACTATTTCATGTGATTATATGTTAAAAATATTAGTTCCCATCAATTATTATGTAATATAATTTTTTTTTATCTAATAAAATATTTTTAGGTTTGTTCAATAGTCATTAGTGGATTTATATATATTATCTAGAGTTATTGAAAATGTGTTTGATGTGATGAACATTTTTTTACTATAGTGTTTTCTTAGTTATGTTAAATAATATTAATGGATTTATTATATGTTAAAAGTTTTTTGTGACAATTATACGTTAAAATATTACTTATTAGATGTTGACAAATGACAAGTGATACTTTACATATGTTAAGTAATTATTTAAAGTGTGGTGAATTATATTTTAACATATATTAATTAAGGAATGTTTTAATATATATATATATATATATATATATATCAAATGATTTCTTAATGTATCATTTGAATGTGATCATCTTTTACCATGTTAACCTACAATTACTAACATTTTACTACAAAATGTGGTTTCGTCTCGCGATCAAGGGTGGATTCAGGATTTTATAGTGGTGTGGGTTGAAAAGTAAATGTTTCGGCATATTAAAATATATACATAACAAAAATATTTCAAACTTTACATAAGTTATGTCCTACGAGACTTCAAAACATAAAATTCATCAATAATTGAGTCTATATCTATATTTTTAACAAAATCTCTCTCAATATCAAGCATTAGAGAATCTTCAAGTAAATCATCTCCCATCTTATCACGAAGTGCCGTCTTCACATGCTTCATTGCTAAAAATGTCCCTTTAGTTGTAGCAGTATGAGTCAAATTAGTGTAGAATAAAATATTAAAGCCCATGAATATTTATGGAAAAAAAAAGTATAAAAAAGATCAAATATTAATACTTTTTTCATACATCTCATAAACATACTAAATGAATTAAAAAAAACATTACCTTGAATAATGTGGTGAAATATTTCAAGAAATCCACATCAAAATTTCAAGAGAGTTGATCTTTGTTATTGATGAAAATTATTCTTGAGTTGTCTCTTTATCCTTCAATATTTGTATTTATATTTAGGAAAGACAAAAGGAAAAAAAATTAAAAAAGAAAAGGAAATCCCTCACTGGCTGGCGGCTACGTAGACTTACAAGTTATGATGAAGAGATTAAGTTTTCAAAAGATTGAGGAAAAAAGTTAATTCAATTAGGCTGCAATTAAAAAAAATTAAGAAACATGGGCAGATGAACTGAAATCAAGATAAGTCTACTTCTCAAAAAATAAATAAATAAATAAAATGGGCTTGTATTGGGCTGGGCTTACTTAAAAAATAAATATTAGGTTTTATATATAAAGTGTTGGACTAATATATAAAGTTTTGGGTCAGCATTGGGCTAGAGCACAGTGTTGGCCATATGTAAGTCTACCCCTGCTCACGGTCAAATATAATAATTTGTCAAAAACACTATTTTCATATAGATATGAAAGTTAATATATATATATATATATATATATATATATATATATAATCAAAATATAATGTGAGTTATTTTATTTTTTAAATTTTTTATATTCTGTAAATAGTTAGCTAAAATGGCATCTTCAATTTCTTATGTGATTGCTAGTGTTATTTGAGGTCCTCGTGACGTGAGGTTGGAAGAGACTTAGAGTGTGGTTTTCTATATAATAATTATTATAAAAATGTTGTATTCTGTTACAAGTTACAAAAGTATTTGTCATGTATATGCAATTGGTATGATTTGATGATAAATCAGATGCAATCATATTTGATTTTAGTAAACTGAGTTCAATCCTAAAATAAAAACTTTAACATAAACTTGAAATTAAGTTATTATTTATGAATTATGTGATATATATATACACACACAAAGTAATAACCATCAAGGAATAAGTGTCACCATCAGATTAATCCATTTTTCCGTTCAAAATTTTTATTTAACTTTTCTTTTAATTTTTAATTTCAATTATCTCACTTAATGTTTTTAATTTATTATAAAGAATTAAACATTTTTTTAGCATTTAAAGATTTAAACATTTAAAGAGTTAAACTTTGATGAGATAATAATTGAATATTCCAAATTTAAAGCTAAAATTAAGCATCCGCATCCTTTTTTTTCTTTTTGTGTTTTGACCTTTATACTATATTAGTCCTACTTTAATCTTATATTAATCATACATCTATGATGTTATATTAGTCATATATTTATGTTATACTAATCATACTTTTATATGCAAATATCATAACTTTTATTTTTTACGCTTACCTTTATAGTATCTTAGTTATATATTTATATTATATTAGTCATACATACATTTGTGTACAAATATCATAACTTTTATATAATACTTTAACTTCAAAAACAAAAACCAATTTCTGCAAAATTTATACATATGTACCTTTATGTGATATTACTTATACTTTTATATCAACATAGTCATATTTTTTTGTAATATATAAAGGTACAATTAATATAACTAAAAGGTACACCTAACATAACTAAAATGTATGATTAACATAACTAAAAGATATAAAAGGTTAATATGTTTGTCTAAAAAAAATGTTAAGGTACAACTAGCATTACTAAAGGTATGACTAACATAACTAAAAAATATGACTAACACTACTAAAAAGTATGACTAACATAATATAAAGGTATGACACATAAAAACATGTTTGAGCGAGTTTGTGCGCAGACCTGGCGGAGCATGGAGACTCGTAGCGGGTCAGATCGACTCGAGTGCATGGACTCTAGATCCATGCACAAGGTGCAAAGGAGTTTTGGTGTTTATTTAAGGGTAAAAAACTTTAAAATGTGTCATTGTACTAACTAAACTTTGCAAATGTGTCACTTTACTAATTAAACTTTGCGGAATTTACACTATACGGTTAAATATCCTAATTTCGATCTTTTTTTTTTGACTGAAACATACATGTGCTTCTCACATGTTTTCATTAAGGGTATGTTCATCATTAAGGGATGAAATGGAAGCTAGTGATTAATGAAGTGGAGCCTTGAGAAAATGAAGATGACCGATTAGAGGAAGAGATGGTGGAATTGGTGTGGTGAGTTAGAGTTTTGATGGAGGGAAAGAAAATGACGAACATACCCTTAATGAAAACATGTGAGAAGCACGTGGTGTTTTGGTCGGAAAAAATGACCGAAATTAAGATATTTAACCGTATAGTGTAAATCTCGTAAAGTTTAGATAGTAAAGTGACACATTTACAAAGTTTAGTTAGTACGGTAACACATTTTAAATTTTTTACCAAAAAGTGTAAAATCAGGTATAATTGGGATGAGATAACGTTTTTTACCCTATATTTAAAGGGTTATACTTTACCAATATTTAGCAAAAAATTTATTATATGGATTTCAATTTTAATTTAATTTTAATCTAACATATAATTAAAGTATGCATTACAAACTCGTCTAAAAAAGATTTTAATTTTTTAAAATAAAATGTTAAAATAAAATTCCCTAAAAACATTTTTTTTATTAACATAGAGACATATCTTCTATATAAATCAAAATTATTTTACAAATTATTATATTTCTTACTTCAAATATATTATATTTTTATATTAATTTTTTAAAAATATTTATTTTAATAAATTATGTGTGTCACACGGAGTCAATTTAATACTAGTGTTTATATATTTGATTCTCATATTTGGAATGTCAATCACACTTATTTCCATAAATAAGTCAGAATAATTTTTCGCAAGATATGTTGTTTGATAATATTTGGCATTCATAAAATAAAAAATACCATACTTTTCTTAATGATGGAGAATAATTAATTTTAGGGAACTATAAGTCTATAACATAATTTTCTTCATGAACAAAAGGACTAAATATTTTTGACCCTACATTCATTGTCCACATGATTATATACAAAATCAAACTTGAGTTTAATATTACAATACAAATTCCAGCATTTGTGATTGATTAGTGTTTTAACATGAATTTAGTATTTCAACTTAAATACACTCTATACTAATTTGAGCTTAGTTATATTTATATTTTAATTTATTTTCTTTAACCTAAAATAAAAGTTTAATGGTTCAATAAAACAACATAGAAACATAAAAGTTACGTTTGATTACAAATATCTTCTATTTGAAAGATTGCACTAATTAAGAATGATATTTATAAGATACATACACGAGTATAGGAGTGTTTATAGTAACTCAAATATAATTGTAATTTCAAAACAGAAATTTTAAAATGGTTAAATCCAGGTGTATACAATTACTACAATTAACATGGTGAGTTGGAGGATCTCATCAAGATCTTTTATATCAGTGGGCTTGGACCACTATCATGGGCCTCTTTCATTTTCTATCGGATCTTTATGAAAATTAATTGACGACAAACGAACAAATATACTCGATAACTTCATTATTTTGTCCATTTTGAATTTAAATAATTCAAAACTCAAGTGGAAAAGATTCATAACATGAGTGTATATAGTCAAAACGACGAATATCAAATAGTTTTGGTTCGTTCGAATATTTTTACAGGATGATTTTATTATAGTATTAAAAATACCAATTTGTCAATTGTTGGAAAAAAAACAGAAGTTTTGCCCTGGGGCAAGTTTTGACGTGGGTTTCGTACCTGATTTTGAAAATGGAAAGTTGGATCATGTTCTCCTCCGAGAGAGGTTCGAGACGACTCATTGTACGCCCAAAATGGTTGAAGGGTGAATGAGAAATTGAGTCTCAAAGTTGCATGTTTGGATCCTTTGAAAAGGTTGTTATCCCATGTCGAAAAATTCAATCTAATTTCTCTAATATATATTGATTTTCCCCTTAGTGGATGATAAGAAAGATTGACAAGAAGGTTCTCTCGCGTGCAGGGGGAGAGGGTGCAAATCACGAGCCGATTTGAGCTCACTGACCATGGACTTGTGTGCACACGCGACCTACGTACATGAATGTCGGTTCGGAAAGCGGCGGGCCCGGCCTTGTTCCTTTTGCCATTTTTTCGTCCTATTTCATGTGACTTTTGGTCTTCCAACTTCCAAAACGTCTAGACACGTTCATGTCATCATTACAACCGTTTAGAAATGGATTTTCGAGTAACATCAATTAAGCCTGAGAATTTCTCTTTCAAAATATCTTTTGGTTGCTCGCAAATTCTCCTGTGCACAGATCTAATTCGTGTCGATCCGATTCAGATCAGCGAATTTTTTTTTTTTTTTTTTTTGATCTTTATATTATAAATGTATGACATTTATGTTATATTAGTATGATCTTTATATACAAATGTTATCACCTTTATACACAGTAACTTAGAAAAAACACAAAAAATCATGTGCAACCGTCTCATGTGCGACGGAACCATGCACGGTCATGCCCCGGGGCACGGTCGACCGTGCGCCACAACAATATACAAGTATGTCTTTTTCGACTCTAAGTATGTGATTTTCAACTCTAAGTATGTGATTTTTTTTTCTCGCACATGATCGTGCCGTGGGATATGGTCCGACCGTGTGCGACAATACAACATGTGTGGCGCACGGTGTCCCAGGGAACGGTCGACCATGCGCGGCACAAGTATGCGATTTTCAACTTTAAGTATGTCTTTTAGGGCTATAAGTATATGTTTTTTTATGGCACACGGTCGATCGTGTCCCGGGACACGATCTTGTGTGATCCCATCGTACATGAAACGGTTGCACAAGAGACCAACTCTAGAAAAAAAATGAAGAATTTCAGCGTTTTTTTTGGATCAACATACATTTATGTGATATTACTCATATCTTTTAGTTATGTTAGTTACACTTTTATATATTACATAAATGTATGACTATGTTAATATAAATGTTAAATGTATAAGTAATATCATATAAATATATATATATGTACAAATTGTGTTGAAATTCATCCTTTTTTTTCTAAGTTCCAGTACATAAAATTCAGCATACTTGTACATAAAGGTTATAATAATATAACATAAATGTCATACTCATACAATATAAAGGTCAACACCTTAAGTGAAAAAAAAAAAAAGACCCGCGGATCCAGGTTGATTCGTGTCCACCCGAATTGCACAGTGCACACCAAACTTGCTATTGGTTGTTTTGATGAAAGTAAACCAATCGATAAATGACATTTATTTTGAGATTTGATCAAATTATCAAATAAACTTAAGATTTGTTAAAAATACAATCATATCTTTTAGGCAAAAACTCATGTGCAACCGTCGCACCGTGCGATGGTTGCACATCAGAAAAACATACTTATAGCCATAAAAGACATATTTGAATAATTCATGCTTATACTGTAAAAAAACATACTTATACCTATAAAAGACATACTTGAATTTTATCGTATGTGAGACGGTCTCACAAGAGACCAATCCTATCTTTTAAATATGTAGATCATTAAAAAAAAAAAAACAGACTCCCCAGTTGAACCAATTTCTATGAGTAGTTTAATTTAAATATATTTATTTTTGTTAATATCATTCTATATTAGTATACTTCAAAATTTAAATGAGTCATGTGTTTGAAAAATAATTGTGAAGAGATCGAGTTATAATTTTCACGAACCGCAAACTAGTTTTAATAATTTGACCAAACCTAAAAAACAATAGTTATAATTCACCCAGAATAGAATAAAGCAGAACATGGTCGCATCTGTAAGGGAAGGAGACATTTACCAACTTTATTCTTTCTCATTATTTATGTTTCAACTAATGCTTAATATAAAAGTTCCCTTTTTATTATTTTACGGCCTTAAATTTTTACAAAAAATTGAATTAGATGTCTACTTACAGCCTTATAGCTTAATGGTAAAATTGATTTTGATGTCTCACAAATATATTTTGTTAGATGTTTTCTTTCTATCCACAAATTAAATCCATTTTTACGAGTTGTGGTTTAGATCCATCTCATAGAATTATATTAACATAAGAAAATGTTATAAGAATCATATATACTTTTAATTATTATGTACAATGTGCTTCGTTGTCTCTCTCTAACTACCGTGAATATTTAATATTCTAATGTTCAAAACCTTAAATATAATCAAATAGTTCATAAAGTTTGAATAATTGTGGTCATCAAAGTTTTTAAGGGATTATAAGTCTGATAGAGTAATAATGTTAACATTATCAACTCATGCTAGCTGTAATAATCTTGGAAGAAAAGCCTCATCATTGAGACTTGATTATGAGGTGATATCCTACTTCCATCCTTTTTCTCTTTCAAGGAATGAGTTGAATTTTTCTTTAGTATAAATCACCTTATAAATAAGAAGTACGGATAGAGGAAAACTAAACCCCCTATTTCTTAATATTTTTCCAAAAAATATCAATAATAATTCTTAACAGTTTGTTTGAGTTTTTATTCGTTTAAGTACTATTGAAGTTTATATGCATTTCATTTTTTTTATTAAAGATATGATTTGACTTGAGTTCAACGAATTAAACTACTTTAATGTACTTGATTATTTATTGGATTTCCATTCAATATAACTCATCCACAAATATAGGTTAAATTTTTTAGCAAGTCAATAAATACATCTGACGATTGCCTATATACAGTATTTACTACTATCCGCCATTTAGTATCTAAGACTGATCTAAGGTTCAAGTTATGTCCTTATGAATTTTCCATACCTAACTCATAATTAGTATCATTATTGCACTAAATAATCACTGTGCAAAACAGAATTTTTTTATCCGACATTAGTAAACCCAATGCCTGCTTTCTTTTGTACTAAATCTCACATAAAATAAAAGTAACTTGTGATATAATAAAAGCAAGAAAACATATTAAAAAGAGAAGTACTAATACATTAACCACTACAAGAAAAATCAGATAGAGAATATATATATATATATATCTTATTTCACAATTTCAGCTACAACTGTTACCAGAGTCCATATACTAATAGGACTTGCATTTTGTAGTAGCCATCGGCTCTCAAATAATTGCACTCTTTAAATCAATAATATCTAGTTTATTTCAGTGTATACTGTTTATGGATGAATCTATGATTTTATAGTAAAAGAGTAAATTTTTTCACATTATAACATAAAACATGTTTTATAAAGTAATTGACAATTTTTTACAATGTAAAAAAGACGAACTCTTATAAATTAACAAAATAGATTACAAATATATAAAAAAAATACATATAAAATAACATTTTAAATGCACGATGCCCTAAAATCCATCCGCTACAATACTGTAGTGCTATTAGAAATACCAGCAATGCACCCGCGCGATGCACGAGATTAAATATAAAAATTGTCTATTTTATTATCATTATATTTATATTATTTTAATTTATACATAGTCAGTGGTCCAATTCAAGTTATGAAAAAACAAACAAAATAAATAGATTATTAAACTAAAGTAATTGATCGGTTGCATAATACGATAAATTGAGTGTAATGTTCAAATTGTCGTTTATAAATTTTGAAATATTTCTTTGTAAACTACATTTGTCGCTCTATTGCTTTGTCCACCCTCTTTATCACATATCAAAATTTTGAGTCCCCTACGGTTGGTGACTCTGAAAATTGCGACATACAACTGTCCATGACTGAATACAATTATATTTAGTTTTCCTAATCTAGTTTCCACTATTATGTCTCGTTCTCCCATTGATTGATCAAAGTCACAACTAACGCCGCCACTTCTGAAACGGTTGGTAGATTGTAATTCCTTGGATCCCTCACCCTTCTTTTTCTGATAAGTTTTAATTTGACATCTTGACTTTTTTGTTCAAAAAACTTCTCTACAAAAAAGCTTCTCTCTAGTCATTCTCAATTATTTGACCAATACGTTGTTCTCATCTAACATTGATTTCAATTCAACCACAATTTCTTAGTGGAGATCGTTACCCTCTTCATTTTTTTTAAAACAATTATAATTTATTAATTTTAAATTAAAAATAATAAATTTAATATGAAATAGCTATCAAAATAATTTTTTATTAAAAATAGTTTTAGAGTAATAACTACATATCAAACAACTTTTATTCTATTTTGAACCTTGTTTTTGGTGTCATGTGCATGTATAGTTGTGCAAACTTAGGAGACGATCCCTCATTTGGAAGCAAACTTCAGATCAAATGGTAGTTTTGTCCATTAAGAGTAAAAACTGGTGGCGAATTACTTGTATTCATATTTTTTTCTATGAAACAAAACATGTTGTATGATTGAATATTATCCAATAAATGTTTTGACTTGTCATTATCTTCAAACATCATTTTGCCCAAACTAACTTCTGTTATTATATATATATATATATATATATATATTACATTTCTGTTATTATATATATATATATTACATTATATATATGTATATATTTATTGATGAATTATTAACAAGTACGAGCATATATAATAGTAAAAAAATGGTAAAAATAAAAGTAAAACAATTGAATTAGACCATCTTGCAGATCACTATCATATAAAACAAAACAGAATTCCACATATCTCATTCACTTTATTATTAATAAAAAATCAATTTACCTTCGAGTTTTTTGTAAATAGGGCTCACAAAAAAGTTACTCAAAATTTAATAGGATAAATTTCATAACAAAACTCAATTTGTAGATTAGTTCTTAATTTTAGATTCAATTTTTAAAGTTTCTCAATAAGGGGCTCAATTTTATATTTTTCTCAATTTAAAACTTGAAAATTAGATTGAGTTCTCAATTCAAAACAAAATTCCACTTTTTTTTATATTTATAAATTTATTTATATTTCAATATGCATTTATATTTTAGAAAAATTAAGCAAAGTTAGTGCAATTTTCGAACAATCTTCATCAGCTTATATTAATATACATAAAAAATAAAAGAAAGAAAAATATAATAAATTCAATCATAAATTATAATTTATATTAAATTGATTAATATTAAAATTGATTTCCTATACTTTTATTCATAAAATTCAGAAATAAAGGAATTGTAATTTTATGAATTGCATTAATTATATGTATATATATAAATTAATACTAGTCGAATGAAGATCTTTTCAAAATTTCATTAACATGTCTTAATTTATCGAACTAATCTATAAATTGGGCGTTAAAACTTATATGTCCCAGGGGCACGGATTAGATCCATGCCCCCGACCCGCCCCGGCGCGTGGGCCGCTCCCGTGCGCACCTGCCTATATATAATGTATTATGTTCAAGTATCACATATTTGTTCTTCAAGTATCATACATATACTCTTCATGTATCACATAACCTATATATAATGTATTATATTCAGGTATCACACATTTGCTCTTCAGGTATCACACATATACACTATAGGTATCACATAGCCTATATATAATGTATTATGTTCAGGTATCACACATTTATTCTTCAGGTATCAGACATATACTCTTCAGGTATCACATAATGTATTATGTTCGGATATCACACATTTTCTCTTTAGATATCACATATTTACTCTTCAGGTATTACATAATATATTATGTTCAGGTATCACACATTTTCTCTTCAGGTATCACACATTTACTCGTCAGGCTACTCTTCAGGTATCACACACTTTCTCTTTAGATATCACACATTATTTTCTTCTTTTTCCTGTTTTTTTTATTCTTCTTTCTCCTTCTTCTTCTTAATCTCTTTTCTTATCGATTTGTTATTCTTTTATTTGTTTTGTACATTCTTCTTCTCTATCTTCTTGTTATTATTATTCTTCAAATCTATTTTTCATAACTTACATATCATTAAGCACGTAATTATATAATATCTGTAGTTCATGTATATAATACATATAGAACAAATCTGTAATACCTCAAAACTTTTTTCATAACTTACATATCATTCAAGCATGTAATTATGTAATATCTGTAGTTTATATTTGTAATACCTACCGAATAAATTTATAACACAAAAACTCATGTGAGACGGTCTCACGGATAGTTACCGTGGGACGGAGCCTCATTATCCACAACAACATGTGAATTGTAGGGTTTGAATTGCGGATGATTGAGTTGTGGGTTGATCCATTTCACGCAATGTAATAAAAATTCGTGAGACGATCTCACAAGAAACTTACTCAATTTATAATACCTCATATACAAAGCCAACTCAAGTCAAGAGACTTAGTCAATTTATAATACCTCATATACACGGCCAACTCAAGTCAAAGCGGGTTGGGGAACAAGAGAACTACTCTATTTAAAGATGAATCGTAGAGGATTTCATTTTGTATTTTCCTTATTTTCCTTTTCTTTTTCTTTTTCTTTTTCTTTTTCTTTTTTGGAGGAAGATGCTATTCATCCCACGAAATGTAAAAGAGCTAGAGAGAGAGAGAGCTGTTTGTGTAGGTCTTCAACAGTCTTCGTCATCATCATTATCACGATCAAAACCAAGATCCAACAAATAAACTAACTCAGCTAAATTTCTCTGTTACTCATTAATTATCAAACTTCAATGTTCTCTTCTCGTGCACGCTTCTCAATTCTCATCCCAGTATCACGATAATCTGGTGACTATTTCCGAATTTTAGGAGATAATACCGAAGAATCTACTCTATAGAATTCATCAACTGAGGACACGTGTTCGGATTGTTGAATGGTGATGAGAATTGGCAGAGCTAACAGCAGGAAACCCATGTTAAGAATTTTTTCTCCGTTTCTTGCTAGGTCCCGTTCAGGTAAGCTTCTTTGAATTTAACTAGACTTTATAAATTTTTAGTATATGGTTCTTTTTCCTTACTTGAGCTCGATCTAAGTTGCTTTTTCATTAAACGTATTGACGTATTGTTATCGAATGCTTGATAAGATGTTTTGAGGGATCTGTTTATGTTGCCAATTCTGAATTTATGATGAAGCTTGTTTGCTCGTGATTGGGGTTGTTGATTTTCCTTTTATTACTGTTTTCCGCTTAACCTTATTTTCCGATGAATTTGAAAATCATATTTATTTGCTAGTTGGTGTTCTGAAGTTCAATGCCTAATAATCTCTATTTCTTATTATTCATTTTCACTGATATTTTGCTATTTGAGAATTTCATCTGAGCTCCATCTTTCAAATTAACTGTTTCATATGTATAGTTTCAATACATTTGTTCCAGATGTAATTTTGATTCTGAGCTGAGGTTCGGACGTGATTTTGTGCTTATGATTGGATTCTTCTTTGACGTGTTCTTCGTATTTTGTTTTGCATCTTAATTAACATAATAAATGTGTTGGAGGATATAATTAAATGCTTGTTGTGGCTGCAAGTTTTTAGAGTAAGAGACCATTCAATTGTGTTATAAACAAGATGAGCATTATGACTTTAGTTTGGACCTCCATGCTTTGCTTGTGTTTAAATGCAGCATTGTCTTGAGGATAGAAAAGACATCATAATGAAGATGAGAAACAAAGACCGGAAACCAACTACTTTACGTTGCAATGCAGGGAGCAGATGCTCGATACCTATGGTGGTATGGAGCCTAGTTGGATTCCTTCTCATGCTTCACTTGTACACCTTAATTTCACACACGGATGTACAAAGTAAAGAGACACGCAGAAGTGTGAGCCACCACCCACAATTGCGTGAACTAGAAGAGGTCGAGGAGGAGAATATTCAAATGCCTCCCCCAAGAAGGCGATCTCCACGTGCCGCTAAGAGGAAACCAAAGCGGCCAACTACATTGATTGAAGAATTTCTCGATGAGTCTTCCCAAATAAGACACTTATTCTTTCCTACTATGAAAACAGCTATAGATCCCATGAAGGATGCTGGGAACAACAGTTTCTACTACTATCCAGGGCGAATATGGTTGGACACTGAAGGAAATCCTGTTCAAGCACATGGTGGTGGTATTCTGTATGATGAGAGATCAAAGACTTACTATTGGTATGGGGAGTATAAAGATGGTCCGACTTACCATGCTCATAAAAAAGGAGCAGCGAGGGTAAATTCTGATTCATGACATATATCTAAACCTCATTTCTAAGGAACATCTAGAAAATACTGATAAAATATTATTGACTGTTACACTAGGGCACTACTTTAATGTCATCATTCTTCCCATTCACTATATTGTAGGCATCTCTTTTTCTTATAGCATGTTTTTGCATTACTAGATTCGAGTTGTGCAAGAATGGTATCTGATATTTAGATTGCTCCTTTATTCTATGACTATTTCTATGCTTCTGTTTAGTATTATGGCTTACTTTCTCTATACTGATACTGAAATTGTCATTTAAATTCTAGTGCTTTAAGAAATGTTGCTCTTTAAAATAGATGGTTCTTGATGGGATTTCCATTAACATCTTGCTACAATCTCTACAACATTTAAAGAGCAATTCTTCTGGGGGCTGCAATGAATGACCAATCTAGCCTATCAGTTGTGAATACATGATATATGTTTGGATTGTTTTCTCTCTTAGGGCTCTCCTTGCCATCAGATAGTGATAACTAATAATAAACCCTCACATATCTTAGTGCAGCTTTCAGTGGTTAACATTTCAATCTACTTTTACTAGAATGCACTCTCCTTGTCTTGTCCATTGGAAAAACTCTGTCATCATACCCTTGAAACATGCAAGTCCGAACTATGCCTTATGAATGCACATTAAAATAAACAATGTTTCTAATTGAGTCTGTGACTGCAGTTGCATCACCATAAACAAAGGAATGTTTTATACATGTATTAATCATTTTTTTCTTCGCATTTGACTGTTTTGCTTCAGAGTTATAATTACCTGTGGCTCAGCATATGTTTGAAACCTGTCTATCTCCTTTTGTGGTTTACTTTAAAATCTCTTTTGATCAAGTGTTTCAACATTTTATTTCTTCTTGTGAGCTTTCCTCCTAACCACTTAGTAACATTACTGGATAACATGAATATCCTGGTATTCTGTTTCATAAGTTTTTTTTATCTTGGGACATTTTCTACTTGTACCGTTTAAGGATGAGAAGTAGCTTGTGATCTTACTTCTTAGTGAAGAGGGAAGAACATGGTGTCTTTTATGCATTAAGTTCAATTTAGCTGGCTAATGAAGATACACCGACTCTTAGGATGGTGAAAACGTGAAGGCCGGTGAATGTAGTAAAAAAAGTAGAGAACATCTTATTGTATGAGGTTTTTGAATTTCCAAGGCATGTTTCATTTGTTTTACCTCCAATTAGTTGTCTGAAGTTCGTAATTTTCAGTCAGGTGTTCTTTGCTGCTTCCGACATACTTTTTCTAGGATTTCGATTTTTTAGTTCTAGATGTTGAATATATGTGATTAACTACATAAATTGATTTCAGATGGTGCTTTAAAAAAGTTATGATTTGAAAAGATGAGGCGCTAGTGTAGCTTTTAATTGGTGCATGTTTTAATTTTTTCACATAATTCAATTCAAATATATGTCCTTACTTTATAGTCTTGTCTGTGCATCATAACATGCTCTGGGCCATCAACTATACATCTTGGTGTCTAATTGCATGATTGGTGAGCAATCTTATTCTCATGGTATTATTTTCTGTAATGTAGTGCACATGGCTGATACTTATTCTGAGAAAGACAAACAGTGATTCTCATCCTTTTCTCTCTCTAAAATTAATTAAACCTCATTCTCCTCCATTCAGGTTGATGTTATCGGTGTTGGTTGTTATTCTTCAAAGAATCTCTGGACATGGAAAAACGAGGGCATCGTGCTTGCTGCGGAAGAAAAAAACGAGACTCATGACCTCCACAAGTCCAATGTGCTAGAGAGGCCAAAAGTAATTTACAATGATAAAACTAGGAAATATGTGATGTGGATGCACATTGATGATGCTAACTACACAAAAGCCTCTGTCGGTGTAGCTATTAGCGACTCCCCTACTGGTCCCTTCGACTTCCTCTATAGTAAACGCCCCCACGGATTTGACAGCAGAGACATGACAATCTTTAAAGATGATGATGGTGTTGCTTATCTCATCTATTCGTCTGAGGACAACAGTGAGCTTCATATCGGACCACTGGATAAGGACTATCTCGATGTGACACGTGTTGTGAGGAGAATCCTAGTAGGACAGCATCGAGAGGCACCAGCTCTGTTCAAGCACCAAGCGACATACTATATGATCACCTCCGGATGTACTGGCTGGGCTCCGAACGAGGCTCTTGCACATGCAGCCGAGTCAATTATGGGGCCTTGGGAGACCATGGGGAACCCATGCATGGGTGGAAACAAGATATATCGACTCACAACGTTCTTTGCTCAGAGCACGTTCGTGCTGCCTTTGCCCGGCATTCCTGGTTCGTTCATTTTCATGGCTGATCGATGGAACCCTGCTGATTTGAAGGACTCGAGGTATGTTTGGTTACCTTTGACAGTAGGAGGAGCTGCTGATCAGCCTCTTGATTATGGTTTCGGGTTCCCATTGTGGTCAAGAGTTTCAATTTATTGGCATAGAAGATGGAGGCTTCCTGCTCTTTGGAGTGGGTAGAAACTCTGAAGGTTTTGAGAGTTGATTTCTTGTAACATAATGCTTAATATTTTTTATTTTTTTTCCAAGATTCTTTGTTGGATTATACTTGATGCCACTGTAACACAACGAGGAAATTTTAGGTTATAGAATTAGTTGTAAATTGTTAAATGGGTTGATATATTAATATAATTTTGGAATTTAGAGTTTAATATGGTTAGGGGTGTAAGTGAGTTGAGCAGCTCGTAAGTTGATGTCAAACTTGGACCTTATAAATGATTAGCCCAACAAAGCTGGCTTTCTCATGCCAAATCGAACGTTTGGGCCTTTGTTAGCCCAGTTTAAGAGCGAAATTTCACTGGACTCAATTTTGGGCTATTTGGTAAAGCCCAATATGTCAAATGTGAGAGTCCGATGCTATTGCACTAAGTTGTTTTATATTGAGATACATGCATATGTATAGTGCTGATTTAATTTATACTATATATTTTGTAGATGACAAGAAAATAAAGGATGACAATAAAAAGCCTGCATGTACTTTTCTTAATAAATAATCATTATGTGTATCTTTAACCAATTTAAGAATGCAAATCATCATCATCATCTTTTTTTTTTCTTAAACCAAGAAATGATTTCTTAAACCAAGAGAAAGTTAAGAAAGAGAAAGAATATCCATAGCCCATAGGCAACCACAGAATAATGTTCATGAGTTCATAAATTGTTTTAATTTTATATTTTATTTTGCGGTAAATGTTATGTATATTATAACTTATAGTGCATTGAGATTTGATGGATCTTCTTTGTTTCAGCTCTCTAAAATTATTAAAGCAAAAATGCATATTTTGGTCCCTGTATATTCATATTTCTTTGAATTAGGCCTAATTTTATTTGTAAATATTGATTTAACCTTCTATTCCTTTTTACTTAGGCCCATGTATTTTAGTTTTGTTTAAATTAAACCTTTATACTTTAATAACAAAAAAATTGAGTTTTATATTTTCGTTTGAATTAAAATCTGGTCCTTATATTGAAACAAAATTAAAAGCACAAGAACTCAAATTTTACAAATGAAAATACAACGACTCAAAAAAGTCAATTCAAACAAAATTGGGGGAAAAAAACCCATTATTAAAAAAGGATGAATAGTCACCATCTGTGGCTGAAAATAAAAAATGATAGATGATTGCTTCAACCTAAAGAAAAGACAATATTAGAAAAAGGGTAGTAATAGAAATTGCACATATTTCATATGCAAGGGGACCCAAAACAACCAAATTATCTAATTCGAAAAGCGTGTTAAGCATTTACTGTCAACTTGCACCTGCCATGACCCCCCCACATATAAATAGACTTATATATAAAAAATAAAATAATGTGGAAAACAGAGAGTCATCGTCAATGGTAAGAATCAACCTCTTTTTTATTATTAAACAACTAAAGGCAAAGTGTCGGGGGACCATAACATTTTATTATTATTGAATTTTCAAACCCCTCTCACTAACACTACTACTATACTATATTTATTTGTTTATTATACAAATGAAGACGAAATGTTAAAAGGTGGAAAAAAGATAGTGGGGATGTTAAAGTACAGAGAGAGAGAGAGAGTGAGAGACTCTCATCAAAAGATTAACATTGTGAGTCCCTTAAAAGAAGTTCCCACTATAATATATGTGGGCCTAAAATTTTGCACTTTTTTCCCTTCTTGATTTATGATACAACACCACCATGGAAAAGATTTCAAGTCACACTGCCCTCATGCCCCCAATGTTGTCTATTATACTCGATTCTTTATTTTATTTTATCGTTTTTGAATGAATTATTTTGATTGTTGAAATGGGTTGACAAAAAATGGATATGTACATTTAGGTGCAAGTATTAAAAAGAGAAAAAGGCAATGGTATACCAAAAATAAATGCTAGTATACAAGAAAGAGAGACCATATCTACAAAGTGTGTTTGCCACTAAAGCTATAACACCACTAATGGCTAAACACCTTTTAAGCAATTTCCAAACACAACCCAACTCCATGGCCGTCCTAAGATTCTATGGTCCCAAACAAGATAATGACCCTTTTCATGTTTTAATCAATTCATTCTCTATTTAATTATAATCTCTTAATATATACTTGTATGATGATATCAACTAAACCCCACAATTTATACCAACTCCAATTTCATCAAATTGAATATCGTAACGTTATTAGTACAATTACTTTATTTTATAGTAGATGTCAAATCATGACTACAAACAAAACAAAAAAACCAAGGGTATATACATGCAATCATGCAACATAATTATGCTAAAGATCCATGAATTTTCTTTTTCATGAATATGGATCATTATTGTTCTAACACTTGCTCACTTTAGCTTAAAGTGCATTAGAATTTATCCACTATTGTAATTTGTACGTAGCTAGGCTTCATGATGTGAACAAAACTCATCAATGGGCAAAATTCTTGTACCTTTTCTACTTCAATCATTGAAATTAGATAGAGAAATAATCACAAATTAGTACAAGATTAATGAGAATTAGTTACTTCAATTTTATGCAATCCAAATAAAGGGGAAAAAAAAAAACAATAATACCTTTCCCTATTTCTTCCAACAAAAACTTCATTACCCACTCCATAGAAGAATTAACTCACTTTTCCACAACCCCGCACGTGCCAAAACCCCCCACACCACACGTGTGAGTCTCCACCCAAAATAGTGGAAGTCCCACTCATCATGAAGGCTTCCATGCACTAGCCCACACCACCGGCTGATCCTTCCAAGAAAGGAATATTCCGGCGGAATCTGAGCACTGTGCCATTGACCACCCCTCCTTATACCTCCTCAACAGTGACCTGACATCATCACACACCTCCTCATTAAACGCCCACGGACTAAACCCACCGCCATGCATGCGCCGCGACCACCGCGCCGCCGTCTCCCGGCGCTCCACCGACTCCTCCGGCGGGCACGCCACCAGGTCCACCATCGCTCGCCCCGCCGCCCTCTCCAGCATCAGCCGCTCATTGCTCGTCCTCGGAAAGCTCTCATCCACTGCCTCGAAGTAAACCCTAAACCACCTCAAACACTCTTCGAATCCATTCACGAATTCAGCCTGATCAACTCCGACATCGAGATCAGCTTCCTCTTCAACAATGGTCAAAACCCTAGGCTGCAGTCTCCTGAAAATCGACACCAGATAATCCCTCCGGCCACCCATCGCGGCCACGGAATGCAGGGTTCCGACGCAATTGACGGCGAGTGTTTCATCTTCTCTGATATCCAATTCCCCCAAATTCAACTCCGATAGATCGCCGTCGTGATGAACTACGTTGAACTTAAACGGCACCCCCATGAGCCTGGCGAATTTCTCCATCCTACTACCGATCTCCTTCATGACTCTCTGCACCGCCCCACCGGCGGCGCCGCCCTTTCTCGCCACGACGGTGGTGATCCTCAGGTGCGGGGTTTCGTCTGCGCGATTGGCGATGGCTTCAAGCAGGGTGGGCCACTGCGTGCAATAGGTGTTGCTGATATCTATTATATGGAGCTTGCTCTCACCTTCAAAGGCCTCCATGATCGTACCATTGCAAGCCACGTGTCCGAACGTCGTCCACGGGCTGACTTCCTGAAACTTGAGCACCATTTTTCTGGTGGATTCGAAGGAGGAGGTTTTCTCAGAGGCAGCGACGAGGGTTTTGTGGGTCCGCTGGCCGGAATCCGTCATGCGGCTGAACAAAGCTTGGAGGAAATAGGAAGCAAGCTTCTGATCGGTATCTCCATAGGGGGAGCTGAGCTCATTGAGCATCCACATGAGCTGTTGAACCCTGGCACTGTTGCGATCGGCGATGGCTTTGGCAGCTTCTAGAAGAATATCGTGGGCCCACCTGGAGTTCTGGCCGGAGAGTGAGGCTGCAAATTCCAGGTTGACGTCGGGGGCGGGAGAGAAGGCGGCGGCGGAGTGGTCGTAGGCATGGAGGTGGGAGGGGGTGGGGGTGGGGGTGTTGTGCTTGGAAGAGGAAGAAGAGAAGTCTTCATCATCCATGAAAAGATTGAAGCATTCTTCGTCTTCTTGAAGGTAATTAAGGTTTTGCCTGGAGGATCTGGAGCTGCTCGAAGTTCTGCTGGATTGATCAGATTGGAGGCTCACTAGTCTAAACAAAGTATCCATTATCTAATTATCTAAAGAGATAGACCCACACATCAAATAAGAATTCAGCCTTTATGTGAGTGATTCTGTTGGAATATTAAATCAAAGTTGGAGTTGTTTGGTTTTTAAATCAACTTTCAGGATGGGTTTCTCAGGGAAGAATTTTTGAGCTTGGAGTTTTGCTGCTTTTTTTTAATTTTTTTTTTTTTTTTAAATTTGAAACATAAAAGGATGAGAGAGAGAGAGAGAATCTGAAGGAGCAAAAGTTTGGTTTTCTTTATAGGGAATCGATGGTGAGAAAGAATAGAGTGGAATGGTGGGGTGGATAGGTCATAATTTTCTTTTCTTTTTTAAGTAATGTTTTAAAGGGTTCATTTTTGACAAAAGAGGGATTGGCTCAAATTAATAGGTTAGTACAAGATGTTAAAACATAGGATATATGTTGGCATATGACTAGATACAAAATATTTGTCTGACAAAAAAGATGAAGAAAGTCATGAGGAGAAATAGATTATGTATATAAATCGACATATGTCTGTTTCTGGATTAGCTTTTTCATTCCCATATACGTACACACCATGTATGCATATTTAATATATGTAGATTTATACATGGAAACTTTCATAAGTTATTTGTGAGTAATGACATATATTTTTTTGAATCATTCCTTCTTTAGTTAAGTCAGTTTGGATACAATGACAATTCATCTTAAATACATTTGAATACAATTGATCTTTTCGATCACTTACACTCGTTAATAAGTACACCATAAAATTGAGCCACCTAATCAGACGATTCATCATGCTTAATATTTTAGAAGCCATGACTATTTATATGATAATTTAAAATGAGTACTAATGACCCAATTTGTTCAATTAATTTCACCCTAATTTAATCGCAAAATTTCACTTTCATTCCTATATATGAGAGTGTGAACTTTAAATTCAATCTTTATATACAACATAACTTACCACTTATATGTGTAAAGTGGGACAAATTAAATATGTATTTTTCCAATAGTAGATGTGTTTTATGACCAAAGTGTGTATATACATATATATGGATATTGATTATGAGTGGGAGAGGGTATTTTGGGAGAGGAGTAAAGCTGCTGGCGTGCATGATGACCATCATGATCAAACCCACCACAAACACTAATTTCTTTTATTAATTATTTATTTTCCCTTCAATATATAATAGAATATATAACACAAAATACCCACAAATACACACACACACACACGATTGCATTATTATTCTTAAAGTTTAAGTGAGATGGAATACTTAAAATGATGATGTCCTGAAAAAAAATTAAAAAAGGTAGGCACTAATCAATATACCCCATTTCATATCAATGCTTTTTCTTTCTTTTCGTTGAAACAGTCAACACTGCCTCATAAGTTCATAACCATCATCAATTATTAATTCGTGTTCAATTATATTTTACTGTATAATATTGATTCTATTTTGTTAGGTATCTATTTAAATAAGAGATAACAAAAAGTAGAATTTAAATATTATACATATCTGTATAAGATGAGAAAATTGTAATTTTAGGATATAAACTTTTAATCTTTTTGGGCTCTAATATTTAGACCATAACTTTCTGAATTTGATCAATTTAGAACAAATTAAACCGAAATCCCAAAATGGGACTAAACTAAAAGAAAAATATTCAATTAAAATTTTATAAATTATAGTTTGAGTAGATGAGTGTTCTTTTGTTGAGAACTTACTCTATCTTAGTCAAATTTTAATTTTGAGGGAAATCAATAAATTGATTTGAAATCTTACTATCACCGCTTGTGCCAAATGCATAACCACATTTATCCTTAAAGTATTTATATATTTTAAACAATTTACTTAATTTAGAAAAATGATTTAACAAATGGAAAATGCATACAAATGGTGGGAAATCTTCCCCAATCTCCGTATTTAATTTATGTAGTATTAAAAATTTGTTGATAATTTTTTATTGCAAAAAAAAAAAAAAAAAAAGACTGTAAAAATGAAAAGGACACTAAATTAATGAAAGTTTTGTTTCGCATCTTATGATTTCTAATATTTGAGAATATTTTCAAAAAGATAATCCTAAAATATTATTGACTAACTTCACGTATATGAAGAAAAAAAATTAAATATAAATATAACAACAATAATAATAATAGAGTTAAAAATTTGAAATGTCAAAATGACTTTACATTTATTGATCTTTTGAGTGATTATTTTATCTTTCAAATCTTAAATCGATATTTTTATCTTTACACATGAAATGATTAACCAATCATTGGGGGCTTAAATTGATCAAACTATCTAGTAATTTGGAGTTGGTAACACAATTTTTCTTCTTTTCCTATAAAATTACAAATATTGTGTTAAATATAAGTTGAATTTGTTACACATAATCTACATATCCAAGTAAAAAAAATGTGCATATGTAGTTTGAACATTTACTTCCTATGAAATAACTTTTATATATAAATTCTCAATCACAACACATTTAATAATTACCGCAAAGAATATGAATCCCCCGCCCCCTTTAATACGATATTATTTTTGGTGTAATAAACACGTTATATAAATTAAACAAAAAATCCTTTTTTTTTTTTTTTGGAGTTAAAACAAAAAAATCCTTAAAGATTATAAAATGGGTGGTTTTTGGACTTGAATTTCAATTCAAAATTAAAGGGACATCTTAAACAATTGACAATCATTGAAATTAGAAACTAGGTTGGACTGATGTTGTCTTTTATTGAGAATTGAGCAATATTAATATTATAGACAAATAGTTTTGGTTTCAGACAAATCGTGGATTATATCACAAGGCGACATTTTATCCTCCCCAGAATCCAAGAATATATGTTCATCAGCTCTCAGCCAAATTTCATCATTCACTTCACTAGCTAGTTTTGGCCACTAGGGACTTTCTTGTCTTTTACTTAATTATTTGGTTCCCAAATTCTCATACTTATTAATCTCTCACAAATATATTCCTTGGAAGTGTTCAAGCTCCAGTTTTTTTGCAAACCAGATCCTTTTTGTTTTAAATTATTGTTTTATTTTTGTAATTTAAAAGTAATATCATGATTCATGATCATACATATATTAATCGACATATGGATATATACAGTGACGAAGCTAGAAATCTTATTGAGGGGTCCACTGATAATGATATAAAAGTGAGGAAATATATATAAATTATAAATGTATTTAGGTATCTTATCATTCACAACGAACATATATTAAACTTTTAAATGTCTAATATGTTTTTAACAAGCTTATTTTAATGGTTCGATTACTAAAATAATAAAACTCAAATGTTGGATATTTAAGAAATAAAAAGATGGATCTGTTTGCTTGCCCTTATTAGACTTGATAATATACCATATTAACAAAATTAACTTGTTTGCTTGAAAAATGTGAGCTCATGATATACAAATGGCTCGTTATTATATTACTTAATCTTGGGGTAAAATATTTTTTAAGTTCCGTAACTTAGGCATTGTCTAGAAAATATCTCGTAAGTTCGACATGTTCAATTTTGGTCCTGTATGTATAATAAAATGTCCAATTTAAGGACTCCAGCCATTGTCGACCACTTAAGTTGCCGAATTTGGCATGTGAGTCCTTAAATTGGACATTTTATTATACATACAGAACTAAAATTGAACATGTTAAACTTATGAGATATTTTCTGAACAAATCTAAGTTACGGGACTTAATTTTTTTTTTTTAAACATTTGTATATTTCTAAGAAGATTAAATAAAGTTCTTGTTTTTAAACCTTATTCACACATGATTGTTTATCTTGTTCAATTATTTGTCAATGATTGAGTGTTTAATAATATTAAAATTAACATTTGGGAGATAAAGAGCATCTCCAACGATATATAAAAAAAAATACTGCAACTTTTATATTATTTTAATATAAAAACAATTACTCATCTTCATTAGTCTGCACTATTTTTGTTGTATTAAAAGAAATATTGCATAATATTCCTTAATTCATCAAATTTTTTATTTTTATAATTTTATAACTTAAAAAAATATAAATATGATTAAATTTTATTTAATATAATTGTGAATAATATTTATAATTTGTATTTAAATTTTAATGATACATTCAAACAATCATGATGATTATTATTATTCAAATAATATATAGTATTATTTAATATTTTAATTGCATATTATTAAAATCCTTAAATATTAATAACTGATAGAATAATTTTGAAATATAATAAAAACCAAAATTTAAAGAAATCAAAATAGAATGAAAAGGAAAAGATCAAAAGAAAATGAAAAAAAATAAAAAATTAGCGCAGGATTTGACCTACGTTGGATCCTATGTAAGGTTAATGGTTGAGATAGTTTAGAGTGAATTTTTTAAGTACCCTTGGAGTTAAAAATCTTAAAATTTTAATAATACATCCACACGTTAGCGATGCACTAAATATAAGATTGATGGTCATATAACACAAATTAGCCTATATCAGGAGATATTGTACTAGGTTTGTGAAAAGAAAAAAGATTATCTTGAACAGTTTTGGAAATTAGTTTTTAAAAATTAACTAAATATATTAATTTTAATGATTAATTTTAAAATTACCAAACATACTCAATCATTGACAAATAATTGAACAAGATAAACAATCATGTGGAAATAAGGTTTAAAAACGAGAACTTTATTTAATCTTCTTAGAAATATACAAATGTCTTAGAAATATTTTTTAAGTCTCGTAACTTAGGCTTGTCCAAAAAATATCCCGTAAGTTTGACATGTCCAATTTTGGTCCTGCATGTATAATAAATGTCCAATTTAATTTAAGGACTCACATGCCAAATCCGGTGACTTAAGTGGTTGACGATGGTTGGAGTCTTTAAATTGGACATTTTATTATACATATAAGACCAAAATTGGACATGTCGAACTTACGGGATATTTTCTGGACAATGCCTAAGTTACGGAACTTAAAAAAATATTTTAACCCCTTAATCTTGTGATATAGCTACCCATGGGGATGGGTGAATAGCTTATCTCATATATTCAAGTTAACTCATTATCCCTTGGATATAATCAATAATTGAAGCAAACATATGCTAAAAAATAAAATTTCCCCATTTCAGTTGTCTACAAAACTCACATCAACATTCTATTATTATGAATTTAATAACTAAAGTGAATTTTTTTTTTATTATTATGAATTTGATAACTAAAGTGAATTTTCTTTTTAATCAAACGTTGAATAAAAAATTATTTTAAAATGTAAAATTATGTGAATCTTGCATAATTAATAAAAATAATATATATTGACTCAATAAAAGATAACCTTACAATCAGTGACAATTGTAATTCAATTATATCTTAAAATTACAATTTTTTTTTTGCATAAATAATTTCAAAATGAGTATATAAAATTAATTTTCAAATTTGAGGGGGCCCATTGCCCCCTTACCCAGTGTGGCTTCGTATCTGGATATATACATGAATCATTAGTTTAAAGTCTACAAAAGTTTGTTTATGTATTACATTTTCTTAAATGAAGATATATAACACTGGATATACACTGCCAAAAATTGAGATTGAAAAATCTTCTTTAATCATAAAATATCCATCTCTAAATTTTTAAAACAATTCCTAGTTCAAGTGGCATGTACGTATTGAATCGTTTTATTTTTATTTACTAATAAGGATAATAGCAGTTAACGTAAGAAATGAAGAAAAAAAAAAATCATGTGTATTATCGGTCTTCTTCAGCGAACAAAATAGCACTCCGCAAGATTCTTAAAAGATTATTCTCGTCAATTATTGGCTTAAATAGATAAATGAAAATAATAATCTTGACGTTGACCAGACAAAGTCCACATTTGAACAACTACAATCTAAAAGGTACCTAAGTTTATTTGAAACCGTTGAATACATAGTATGTATATGATATCATTTTATATATTTAATATACCCTAATAATGTGGAAATAACTGAAGACCTCAACTTAAATAAATTCCAATCACTCTAAGACAATATATGATGACTTCAAGGGCCTACAAGCTAACCGTGATAGTATATGCATATTTTGATTAATTGAGCAACAAATTAAATCTCAAGTTTGAATTCTTCTCCCTCAATTTTAATTTCAAAATAATAATCTATAACTTGTATTTCATGGTTATGGTGGATTGGGCTTTGATTGGACAAATTATCCCTTGTAATCCTGTGTTTGGCATTGAGGATCGGGCTCATGATAAAGTGAAGGTCCGGTTCCTAATCCATTACTTGAAAAGTAAATTGTCAACTTAATAATTTGGTGGATAACTTATTAACACAAACCTAGTTGGTTGACATAGTACTCTTTTTCTTCTTTATTTCTTCCAACCACTTAATATTATATATATATATATATATATATATATATATTATCATAAATGTATTAATTAATCATATATTTCTCATAAACACATCTTAATATACTCGCACTTGAAATTAATATTAACTTTTACCTTTTTGACTTTCCTTTAAAGTGGTGCTGAGGAAACCCAACATTAGGTGGCAGGATAACCTTCAAAGTTTGCAAATTAAGAATGTGGTACTATAGGAGTTGTTTGAATAAATTATTTTATAATAAATTTAATCATAACTCCTCTTCATCATCTTCTTAGTTTCTTTCACTTTTCTTTTTTAATAGAAAATTAACAACTCTTTAAGTTATATTTGGAATGATTTTGGTATATTTGAGATCCCCTCTATATATTAAGTGAAAATAGTTTTATTAAACAAAATTTTAGGTAGAATAGTCTTACGGATCACATTTTATAAGACAAAGTTTCATCCAGTTCATTTTACCTTTTTGTAAAGTTAAAACGAGTTATCTACATTTGAATCTTCTAAATAAAACTTGAATCGATCACAAATTAAGATCCATAAGACATACACCTCGTATCCTCAAATTGACTTATTATAATGAGATGAATAAAAGCCATGAAAACAGAATCGAGAGTCCACATGGTTTCTCCCCAAAGCAACAAAGATAGCTTCATCTATCCACCGTACATCTTCTCTTTTTGCTTTTCTCCATTGGTATCTTCTCTTTTTTGCTCATGTCCATTAATAAGATATAAAGGTTGTGAGTGTGAGAGACACATTTTGTCCTTTAGTGACCCACAAATGCCCCAAAATAGAGGATGCTACATTATAAGCTAGATAACATGTGTAGGGATGCTTTCATCTCTGCTCAACATCTTGCAATATTGTTTGAGATTTAGTATGGATTAAACTGTCAATATTAAGCCAGGATACTAAAATTTTAAATATGAAATTGTTTGGCATATGTGGCGAGGCAGTCTGAATTGTCACCTATAATCTATCTCAATACCTAGTATCCTACAGTTCCTACTGTTATAATTATGAAAAAAAATGACACAGTTTTTATGAAATTTGCGTCCAAAAGAATTTAAATATAGGAGCTACTAGAGAATGTACAAGACTTCAACCACTAAACTAAATCTTTTTCTTAGATAAGGTGTGAAACAAATTATATAATATAATTCATCGATAAGATTAATGAGGGATCATTAAATAAATTAAATAAGGTTGGACCGCATCAATCATCTAACATCAATAATTATACAAATCTAAACAAAGAAATCAAAATCAAACCCAAATAATAATTATTTCGCATCGATAGTGATGTTCAAACGGTTCGCCGGTTCCGGTTCGAACCGTCGGTTCGGCAGTTCCAAATTGGTGGAACCAAAACCGAACCGTGTGATGGACGGTTCCGGTTTCGGTTCCAAACCGCTTGTTCAACCGGAATCGAACGGTTCGGCCGATTCGAACTGGCGGTTCGGCGGTTCTTTTTTTTTTTTTTTATCTGGAGTTCAATACCGCGATAATGAGATGCAGAACCCAGCATTTTGGTTCTCCACTTCGGGTACCGTGGTACCCACCCTTTTTCGTCCGTTTTCTTCCTTTTTTCGCACGCTTTGTCTCCGTCACACCGTTTTCTCCTCTTGTACCTATATCAACCAATATTTTGTAGTTATGATTCATTTTTTGACCAAGATAACACAATAATCGTGTTCACGACCATATGTATTGAGTGTATTTTACACACTCAAGTTACTCAACAATGTTTGTTTTGAAGTATACCATACCATGAGAAATTGAAATTTGGAATATAAAATATTGAAGTGAACAAACTTTTTCATTATAACTTGGAAAATTATTACAAGTTAGAACTCTATCTAATCTATGATCTAATCTATTAAAAAAGTTCCTATATATTACAATTACAAAAGTCCATGTATATCTAAAAGAAATAAAAGTCTATCTTGAATTACAATTACAATTATGTATCTATCTTGAATTATATAATACAAGTCTAAGATCTAACATCTAAATATCTAACTAAGTAACTATTGAAACAAGTTTAATAAAAGGGAGGGGGAAAAATAAATTGAAAGAGCTTGAGTTTCATTCTAAGTTTGGAATTAAAATTCCAAACTTAAAATGAAATTGCCTACGTATCTTCAATTGAAATCGAATTAAGGAATCAAAGTTCACGTAGTTCTCTTACCTCAACTTACCTTCTTCATTGAGGTTGATGCCACTGCCGCCGGAGGATGTTGTGTTTGAGTCGTAGCCATACAAATCCGGTTCACCTTCCTCAAAGCATGTGCAATCGAGGTTTTGTTGACGTTTGGCTGCTTTGACCCAATCCTCAAGGAGCATAAGGTTTTGGACATTCTCGACCGCCAAGTTTGCTCGTCTCGCACTCAAAGTGTGGTCCGATACACTAAAGGCATGTTCAACCGAGACCGTGGAGACGGGACATGCAAACATCTCCTTCACAATAATTGTTAGTATATGATATGTGGTGGTCCTCCGTGACCACCACTTTAATAGATCCAAATGGTTCTTGAAAGCAATAGATTCAAAAGTAACACTTAAATAAGAATCTAATTCTTGTGATGAGTTAATACCTCTAGCTCTTTTTTGCATTCTAATATCATAAAAGTTGTAATATTGACTAAGAGTATCACCAAAACTAGATGAAGAAGAGGAATAATTACTATATCCTACATTTTGATCTCCTACATCATCACTACTACTTGAATCACCATGAATTGTTTTATATTGTCTAAATAAATCATACAAATAATCTTTAGCCCGTTTAACTACTTCCCTAGGATTAGACACATATTCTACTATATCATATTCACTAATCACACCACATGGGAACAATGCATTATAGTACATAATTAAGAGCTCTTCTAATCCATCTTCTCTAATCCTAAAATCTAATAATTTAGCACATAAATATAGGGGTAGCTCATGATAATATTTTAACCATTTTGCTTTCATCATAATAATTGCATCACATAAAATAGGATCATCTTTATAAGAGTTAATTACCAAAGCAATTTTAACACATTGATCTAAAGCTAAAGGAGATGTAGGATAATAACATCCACTTACTTCCCTAGTGGCTTCTTCAAATTTTTTTAACATATCCATCATGTTTATACAAGAATCCCAAGAATGGGCAAATAACATAACATTATTATCACCAAATTCCATAAAAAAAGCACATAAAAGTTCTCTATAATTATATGAATTTTGAAGCATGTAAAAAGTAGAACTCCACCTATGTGGCACATCTTTCACAATTTTTTTTACTTCTAATCCATTCATTTTAAAAAACGCAGCCCATTTTCTTCGCATTTGTATGGTATGACAAATTAAATTAATTGCATCTCTAATTTTTTCTATTTCTTGTTCTAAAGTTTTTAATCCATCTTGAACACATAAATTAAAAACATGACACATGCATCTAGTATGAAAAAGATCACCATTTAATGAAGGTTTACAAAAATCAATTAATGTAGGCAAGCTAGCTTTATTATTAGTTGCATTATCTAAAGCTATAGCAAATACTTTTGTTAATATATCATAATCATTTAACATATGTATTACTTTTTGTGAAATATGTAAACTGGTATGTCTTTTATTAAAATCAATAAAAGCAATTAAATGTTTTTAAACATCCCATGCATCATCAATCCAATGACAAGTAATGTCCATATAATCATTTTTATTATAAGGATCTTTCCAACAATCACAACATATTGCAACTTTTTGTTTAAGGTTAGCTAAATCTTGTAGTAATTTATATTTTCTTTCACGTACTCTTTTATCAATATCCCTAGTGGTCGTGTTCCTACTTATCATTCTAGCGGGTGGTTGTAAATATGTGCTCACATAATCTTCATAAAGGTCATCGGAAGCAAATGAAAAAGGTAGATATTTTAAAGCAATAAAATCGGCGGTGTCTTTCCTAAGTTCTAGTTGACTAAATTTAAAGGTTAAAGAATCCATACCTTGTGAAGACCCGGCGAATCCTCGTAGTTGTGTTTGAGAGCGCTCCAATCCAATCTTGTCGGGATGCTTCTTCGTGACGTGGTTAGTGAACGTTCCATAGCCCCCTCCATGCTTGAACTTGTATTGCTTCCCACAATGATTGCACGTCACTATGTAGTCGATGTTACTATTAGGCACGACTTCTTTCTTGAAGTGAATGGAGAAAATATCACTTCGAAGTGTAGAAGGTGCTCTACTTGAGGTGGTTTGAGTGGCATTCAAACTCTCTTGCGTCGGCGGCACTTCTTCTTCGTCTTCGTCGGCTAAGGCTTGAGCGATTTATTCCCCCAAATCGACATTTGGATCAAGCTCACCACACCATCGATCAATGAGCTCATCTTCATACGATGGTGGAGGTGGCATGAGACTCTTTCCCTTCCCACGAGAGGATGAAGTAGAAGAACCTCTTCTAGACATGATGAATGTAAAATAGAAAGAATGGAAGTAGAAATAGAACTAGAAGTTGATGATGAAGAACTAGAAATTGAAATATAACAAGAATTTGAGAGATTTTAAACTTGAAATAATTTAAAGTGAGCTAGAATGCAAGAATTGAGAGAGAAAAAGAGAATTGGTGTGAGCAAATACACAATTTGAACCCCTATTTATAGATCTCAAAAATTCAAAAAAAAAAAAATTGCTACGCTCCGGTTCGAACCGCCAGTTCCGGTTCGGTTGAACCGGCGGTTCGCCTCATCTCAGCCGTCGATCTCCAACGGCCACTTGATCTCGGCCGTTGGATCAAAAAATCATACGAACCGCCGGTTGGCGGTTCCGGTTTGGCCAGTTTCCAACAGCCATTTAATCGTGACGGTTCATCCTCAACGGCTATCTTCGATTCAAACACAGCCGTACACGTGGCATGCTCCATAATTTTAAAAAAAAATGAAAAATCGGCGGTTGGAACCGTCGGTTAGCCGGTTTGTAAAATTGCGAATTGAAACCGAACTGGTTCTCAACGGTTCTCGACGGTTCCCGGTTCTGGTTTGGAACCGAAACCGGGTCAACAGTTCCCCGAACCATTGACCGCCGGTTCGAACTGGCCCGGTACGTTCGGACATGTTTACGCATCGAGCATGTTTCAAGCCAAACAAACAAAAATAACATTACACATTAAATTACTTATTTTAAACATTATATGATTATATCAAATCAAAATCTCAGAAATTTAACTTAATTTAAAAATATAATGATTAATTTAGTTAATTTCCTTAATTTAAAATTAATTTTAGTGTTGTATAATATTAAAATTCAGTGAAAATGAGTAATAATTCAGCATCAATTTATAGATAACACAAAGAACTCAAAAACTCATGTGCAAAGAATAACATAACAAGCGAATTCTTTAAAAATTGCTTCAAGTTGCAAATCTTAGATTCAGATAGCAATACGAATCTCCATAACGAACACAAAAATAATTATAATACAATAAAATAAATAAAAACTCAGGAGAAATAATTTGGCATGATTCTTGAGTCAGAAAGTTGTTCTAAAGAAAACGATATTTCGTAATCTCAAATCATGTCTTAAACAATAGGGGCGGTCCAAAAATGAAGTTAAAAGGGAAAGACAAACAATAACATATATGAGAGGTGGAACTTATATGCGGCATTTCTGGTATATTCTCTATACTGATTCAAAATTACATCAAATTTAGGAGAAGAAGCCATGTATGGTCCATAACTAAATACATACAGATTACAGATACAGTCTATCCTCCTTAATTAACTTTCCAACAATTTCTTAAACCAATCCAATGATAACATATCAAGGAAACAGTGTGTAAAATAGTTAGAAACCCTACCAAGATGAAAAATCTTTAAGTTGTCCACTTGACACTCCCAACTTTCTCTTCTTTCCCACAGAGCCAGCTGGCACATCACTATCAAGACCTTTGATAGATCCAGGTTTTGGAATTCTTGCTTTCAAGTACTTCCCAACGCCACCACCATCGGCAGGAGTATCGCTCGATCTCGTTATTGGGTTGCTGTACCACGAACCGATCTTTTCCTGACAAGTGTCCCAAAAGAAGGTTAAAGAAAACAGAAGACATGAAACTTGAAAGGCAGAAAAGGATCACAATATTACATAATAGCATGTAAGAGTCGAAAACTAACATTTTCTTCGTCCACGACATTTTTGTCCTCTTTGGTTTTCTCTTCCTCCTCTTCATCAGCTTCAGCATAAGGATTAACGTATACATCGACACTAATAATCTTGATCTCTTCCTGAACAAGTAACATAAAATACAGTAGCATAAATTTAAAGATGAGAACTGAAATTCAAAAGATGGACTGGGGTCTGAAGAATAAATCAAACAGTAAATTGAAGGCTGGAGATGTGAAAGATGAAAGTGGGGTAGATTACGGACCAATGGTCGGTCGTCATCATCGATAGGTACTTTCTCCATTGTTGAAAGTGTTGTCAACCCTCCAACAACCATTCCGAAAACTGTGTGTTTGAAATTCAAATGATTTGCAGACTTGTACAAGATGAAAAATTGTGAACCATTGGTGTGAGGACCGGAGTTTGCCATGCTAACAACACCTCGTCCACAATGAGTTAACTTGGAGTTGAATTCATCTTTGAAGGACTTCCCCCAAATCGACTCACCTCCTTTCCCAGTTCCAGTAGGATCACCACCTTGAATCATAAAGTTCCTATATCAGATGCAACAATATAGCATCAAAACCTTATACTTGAGGGAAAAAAAAAGCAAACAAATCATTTTTGATAAATTAGATAGAGTAAAATATATTTCAAGCACCTTATATTCCTGTGAAAGGCTACTCCATTATAATAACCACGTTCACAAAGAGTGACAAAGTTTTCACATGTCCTTGGAGTGATGTCACAATGCAGCTCAATGTTCAGATCACCATGTGTTGTTTGCAGCCGGACATACCCTTTCTTCGTGGGATTTTTCTCGACTTTAACATATTCATATTCATTTTGGGTGACAGGATCAAAAGAGGTGGAAGTGAAAGATCGTGAAGCAGCACCAGTTGTGAAGCGACTTTTGACCTGAAAGATTCCAAATAAACACAATGGATCAACTAAAAGTTTGACAGATAAACCAGCTCCAGTGAAAGGACTAATATGCTGCAGCTTAGAACGATAACAATAAATCAGAGAGAAAACTATAGCCAACATTTTTGGTATGAATAAGGTATGATACGATATGGTATGGTTTCCAAATTCACCACTAAATAATAATGCCTGGAACTGAATCTTGATTATAATCGGTCAACAAAATGTAACAAGAATAAGCCATAGGTACTTTTACAAAGTTACATGACCAGTCAATTATTATTAACACATATTAAGGTAAGAATTAGGTAGTAGTTATGAGATAGATATGGCTTTATCCAAAAAAAAGGTGGTAAAGCTAGCATTGAACTCGACTTTCTTATCATAGAGGATTGCCTTCTACAAGATTTCCACATAAAATTACCTTTTGAACTTCCAAAATTTTTGTGCAAATAGACTTCACATAAATAAAATAAATAAATAGTGGGAACCGTCATAGCCAGTGCATGCAAGGCAGAGAAAATGTTCTCCAACAGATAATGTATAGAAGTACTTAACAAAGAAAACAACAATGAGCAAGACATGGTATGGTTGGTTAAACAGCATTGGCTTTTGAATACAATGCTTATAGATACCTTCTTCGCAAAAGAGAAACAAAAATGAATTCTCAAAATCGAAGAACTAACCAGCTTTGAATTTACTGGCGTCCTCTCACCAGCCATGTGCATAGCTATGCGAGCGGCAGTTTTATTACTAGCATCAGACTTTGCAGCAGCAGCACTTCTTCCATGAACTGCAGCAGAGGCAGCATCTACAATACTGTATGCCTGCTTGGGCTTCTGATCGTCATCCTTGATGCGTGATCTTGCATCTAAAATCGCTGCAAGAGCAGCAGCTCTTTCATTTTGAGCCTTGTTTCCTCCTCCACCATGTAATGCAATTTCCTTAGCCTTTTCAGTTCCAAGCTCCTTGAGCATTTGCTTTATATCCCCAATAACATTTATGTTGTAAGATGGGTCAGATTCTAATTTCTTTAGTTCTGCCATAGAACAAAGATAATGGTTTTACAATTATAAGCTATATAGAAGATACAACAGGTAAACTAAATATCACAGATATTGGATGTTCACCTTCATCATCAATTTTCAAGTTTTTCTTGACATGATCAAAGTCCACAAGAACCTTGGTATCAAGTGCATTAGGATTCTAGACAGTAAAAACCACAACACATTATAAGACATACTTTTTTCATGTTTCTATAACTCAACTTTTATACAAAAAAAATCAACTCGCAATTACAGAGGGTGAAATAAGTTCTTACTTGAATGGTTATAATGTCTTCTCTAGTGAATGGTTCATCAGTGAGAAGCTCTTTCCAGCTCTTGGTTTTAATGTTTAATTCCTTAATTGCCTAGGCAAGAAACAATCTAATTAATTAAAGAAGTGAATGATAATGAAAGACTTAGAAAGGTTGAGGGATGCACCTCATAACAGAACACATTTCCGGTAGTTTTTACAGCAACTATGTGTGTAAACTCCGTAAAAACCTTATTTAGAACAGGGCAATGGAACTCGCCTGCCCACAAAAAAAGAAAAAAGTGAGAGAGAATCAATTACAACAACTTTGGCATCCAAATGTTTGGTAAACCTAGAAGTGATTGTTAAGAAAGCACAGTGTTAAATACTTAAAGGTCTTAAACGACATACTTATTCAATCTTTTTTTTTCATCCTAGTACAACAGCAGGAGGTAACACAAGAAAATGAGGTCTACTAGTCTCCTTGCCTAAGTGCCTCCAAGCAACTCCATTTCTCTACACATCAATTTATACAATGAATGTTTGACCAGCATTCAGTAAATTTATACATTACATCACTACACCCTCATTTCCAATTGCCTTCAAGTAACATAAAAGCCACATTTTAGTGAGAAAACAGATACATGATATTACATATACATTATATTAATGACAAATAAAAATAGAGGCCAAATTTAACACTTGCCATGTTACAATTATAGTTTATTATTTTTTCTGTTCAAATAAAATATATTGCTATAATTACTATTGGAAAAGGAAGGTTGTGTTTCCATTTTAAATAATAGCATATGGCCATTGATAAAGATAATTTTCTCTGAAGAGAAAGAGCATGTAACTTTTGACCATCTTCGGTGTTCATTTCAAGTAAAAAAATATTCTTGTTCACAATCTAAAAATCTAAATTAATCTTTCACAGCCTTATCATCTGCCACCCTCTCTGTCCTACCAAAACTCATTCCTAGCCGGCATCATCAACCACCTTTATTGCCAAAATAAAGCCTTGTCCACAGCATTTCAAACAGTTCTATATCAGATCCATGCCACCACAACCTCTTATGTTGAAGCTGATTAAACCTTCCCCTCAAAGGAGTTTATTTGCAATAAAGGGTTTTTATTCACTAGAAGCGCCTCCTAAAGCTTTCAAAGCCCTCCCAATCTCCCTTTGTTGCCCATTTTTCCAAGCCATATGGCAAAGAACATGGCAGAAAGAATAAAGAACTATTCTGACATAGTTACACATTTTCTCATGAAGAGGAAATTCTTAAGTTTCAATTGCATTGGAAAGATTCAACAAAAACCAGACACAACAACTCTTAAATAAGGTAAACTGCAGCTGCATTATTACTTATTCATGAAGTTTCTTGATGAGATGAAAAAAAAAATCATGAAATCGTTTGGAGATTGATGCTGAAAAAATAAACTAAATGAGCTGTGCATTCCAGGCAGTATTTGCACCATGATTATGTGTACAGAAGTGACAGTTTGCAACTATCATTCCCACTGAATTACAAAATACCAGCTAAACTCAAACCTGCAGTATACCTACCTGTCTACTGCAAAGAACAATGATCCTAGGAATCACAGGGTGGTAATACTGTAATATGCAAATTCCAATAGGTATTTGCACTATAAATCTTAAGCAATATGCTTCTATTCAACCAAAAGACACAATATAACTACTTCTCAGGTTTACAAGTCTCACAACTTCATCCACAAAGAACAACCAATACTTCCTCAGATAAGAATGACAGGCTACAGATTGCTCCTATTTAAATATATGCTACATGGGATTGGAATTTTGCCGAGCCAAAGCCTATGTCAACAGATATCAGTAGTTGAAAATTCCAATTCCAATCAACATGTAAAAGAGCAGATAGTTACCTTCAGAATTCTTGTGGAAAGTAAGTGGAATCAAATCCTCTTTCTTGAGAGGGACTCCAGTCACCGGATGCCTCCCATACTTGTTGATGTATGGAATTATGTTCCTGAGCCCAAAGTTAACACATTAGCACAAAACATCCATTATTTTCAGCAGTCGATTCACTACTTATTGATCAATCAAAAACTTGAAAATACTTACAAGATGTCAAATACACTGCCATCTGCCGTGCAAACTGGAACTTCAAACGGCGTGAACGTGAGACTGCATCAGAAGTTCACAAATTAATAACTTTCAAGAATCACACAGACACACACAGAAAGCTAGGCCAAAACGAGAAATAATTACGCGCAGCAATAGAAAGGGAGGCGTTTAAAAGGGGTGCCGGTTTCTTTAGACTTGGCGCCGCCCCATTCGGTGGCCCACTCCGTTTTCGTTATGAACATCCGGTCTTTGCTGTGCTGCTTTTTCCCCATTTCTGCTGTTCAATTGAGTTGTCGTCGAGCTGGGATTTTAACGATTGCAGATTAGGGTTTTGGTGGAAATTGCAGGCAGAAAGGCGGTGGATGAAAATCGCGGCCGGTGAGACGGCGGAGAACCTCTTTATTTTTAATTCGGAGCCCCAATCAGAGATCCACTGGACCTCAACCTAATTTCTTTGATATTATTCTGACCCACCTGATTTTTCAACAAATTTGTAATGAGCCCTTTTTTTTCTTTTTCCTTTCTCCCAAGTCCCAAATCGCTATTATTGTTTAAAGAAGACCCTACCAGTGCTTGGATTTTTTTTTTATTTTTTTTTTTGCTTTAAGTTAGTAATGAATGTTGTAGGAAAATGACTTAGAATAAAATAAATGAAACTAAATTTCCATTTTATTTTTAATTGGACATCGTTTTCATTGGTTGGGTAAATGTAGGGATGTAAATGAATCAAACTGTTTATAACATATTCGAAACTCGATTTCATAGAAGTTCGTTCGAATTTGTTTATTGTGATTCATTAAAGTAAACAGGTAAACTCAAATTTGAAACCATTCCGCTAGTTAGCTCGTGAACAAGTTTGTTAGAAAACTTATGAGATAGTTTGTAAGATATAATACTAATGTTTGATATTTTAATATATAATTATTATACTTTTACTTATAATAAATATATAATCATCTAATAAAAGATATTTTTTATAGTTAAATTATAAAATTTAAATAATATATTGTATGTTTAAGAATATATAATTTATTTTGTTAATAAGTTGATAAATAATATAATTTATTATTAATTTTTATAAAGTTCATTAAGGATTGATTAAACTCGAGTAACTTTGTGAACTATGCATTTATTTAGTAGATTAAGCTTGAAATTATTTCGATAACTAAACAAAGCAAACTCAAACTCCTAATAATTCGGTTCGATAACTAAACAAACCAAACTCAAACACCTAATAATTCTGTTCGGCTAAGTTGGATTACATCCTCAACATTCCCTAGGTAAATGGGGTCGAATAATAACTTTTAAATTTTATTGGGGCAAAACTGTAATTTTATACGATTTTGAAGGAAAAAATTCAATTGGGCTTCTGGGCTTGGGCCGGAAACGCTATATTGGGATTGCTCAGCAGTGGTGATGTCTAATTCAAGGCGGAGCAAACATACTAGTTAGCCACACCGCCGCAGTATGGGCGGTGGACGGAGCAGCAGCAGCAGTAGTGGGGAGGAAGACGGCGATGCTGATTGGAGGGCAGCCATAGATTCTGTGATCTCCGCCGCCACCTCTCTAAAGCACGACTCCAACGGCCAGCCGTTCTCTCTCAATGGCGGCGCAATCCATGATAAGGAAGACGAGAAGCACAAGCACCAAAATCTCAAGCATTACCAAATTAAGGTTTCGTTCTTTTACTTTAATGCTTCCAAACGATTATGCTTAAGGTTGCAGTTTTTGCATTTTTATTATTGTTGTTCAAGTTGATGAATGTCGTTTATGTTTTTTATTATTGTTTGTTTGGCATAATCAGGATGCAAATGCTCTGTTTTTTTAGTTGTATTTATTTCTGTATGATGAGCATGACACTTTCCATACATTAACCTCCTGCTCAACAATAACCATAGTTATTTATGTTTTGTGCCAGTGAGAATTAATGGTGGTGTTTTTTTATTTAGTTTTATGAAATTCAGACTGGCAAGATGACTTTATATTCTCACCGTATCAAAGATTGGGGGAGCACAATTCCTCGATTCTAAAACATGATTCTTGGATGTGTATCGAAACAAGTACTATATAAAAATGTCGTTTGCTGACTTTGATCCAACTTAATAAGCTCCTAACATTAGCTTTGTTGTAAGTCTGACTTGCTCTTTACTCAATTTCTACTAGTGATTCCTATAAACGTGCATCTCCTCGTTGAATTATCATTTTCCTTTCGTTTGTTTATCAATTGCAAAATGTTTTCACTGAGAAGCTGGATGCCCATGTTAGCACACCACCTGTTGAATCCTGTATCCATTAATTGATCCAATGGAACAATAAAGAGTTGGAAGTTATGAATTAGATATTACCCACCAATATATGATATGCTTTTGGTGTAATTTTTAGTGACAAGTTGACAATGCCAGGCACAAAAGGTATTGGATGAAATGTTAGACAAGACTATTCAAGTAGTGACAAGTACAGCTCATATACTGGAGAAAGATCCTGGACCTGGTGATTCTGGAATTCGACTTTTCAAACGTGCTCCCTCTGGAATAGTGTTCGATCACTTAGGTATAAAGATATTGCAGCTATCTTCTGCATGAGTTCAATAAGAAAGTCCAACTAGTTCAAATCTCCTAATTATCTAGCTTCTTAATGTTGCAACTTAATCAGATTCTTGTTTATTATGAATTTTTTGTTTCTTCTTATTTTAAATATGCTTCCCTTATCTTTAACACGTTCTACTCCTGTTACAAGATGAGCTACATGGACCAAAGAAGAAACCAAAACTTGTTCCTGGAGAGGAGCTTAATGAAAAATCAAAAAAGGTGTGTGTATTTCTGTTGTTGCAAAGTATTTATCCTATACCTTAGTGCTCATCTGTGCTTGACTTTTAACATAGCCTGAGTATTTCTTTTGACATTTTGCAGTATAAGAAGCAACTTCAATCAGTTGCCATTGACGGGGCTGAGATAATAGCTGCAGCTATAGCTGAAAGGCAGAAGTCGCTAGCTAAAATTGAAGCTAGAGAAGCAGCTGCTAAAGCAGCAGCAAAACGAGAGGAAGAACGTGTAGCTGAGTTGAAAAGGATTAGGGGAGAAAGGTGGCTTCCTTCTATAGCCAGAGAAATGCGGATTAACACTCTGAATCGAAGATAAGCATGCTTGACTTTGGCCAACAGGGGAGCTTATGTTGATGTTCTTCATAGTTGCTGCTTTTTCTGTGAGAACTATCCACATTTTTGTGATGCCCATTTAGACATCAACTTGTGAAGAGAAAGGGTTTGTGCTGAATCCTTTGCAGTGTAATATATGGCTTATTGACTAAGAAGAAAATGTAGTTAGAGGCCCTCATATTCTGGGACAAGGATTCGTGAATTGTATGCATTGCACATTTACACCTTTGTATTGTATTATTGCTTCCACTCTAAAATTTATTAGCAATGTCAGATTTCTGTTTTGATTCACTCTAAAATATTTCCTTCACTAAAATATGTTCCCTTCACAAGACAAGCCAGAAATAAGTCAATATTTATTTCGTGGGTTATGATGTGTTGGATGATTCATCTCTCACGTATGTATGAAATGGTCTCATTAGAATCATACTTATTTCTAAATTGTTTCTCATGCAATAACTTAACTATGGGTCCTTAAAAGGGAAAATCGGTAAAAATACCCCATATATTACCCTTAATTATAACTTTATCCTTTAATTTTTTGAATTTTTAAGAATACCATATATGTTACTGTTGGTTGTCGAAAATACTCATTTACCATCTATAACAGGTGATATGCTGACATGACAGGTTATTACACATGTTGAATTGACTTTTCATTATTTTTTTCCTTATAAATTCATGTCACTCGAAAAGAAAGTCAAAAATCAGCAAATTTCACTAAAAATAATGAATTGCTAATTATTATTATTATTATAAAAATTATGTTTGAAAATTTAAAAGTAACAAATAAAATTGAAAATATTATTTAATATAAAATATAAAATCTGAAAATTTTATTTAAAAAATCAAAAAATATATTTTAAATTATCTAAATACACATAAAAAAATCTAGAAAAAAATGTTAAAATAACGTAACAATAATCATATTATTAAATTATGAAAATTAATTTTCAAATTTTAAATTTAACAAATAAAATTTATAATACTTATTTAGTAAACATAATAAATTTTAAATATTTATTCAAAAATCATAACTTATTTTCAATTACTAAAACCTGTTTAATAATACTAATATTATTATTATTATTATTATTATTATTATTATTATTTTAATTAATAATAATAATAATAGAAAATTATTTTTACAGTATTAATTAATGACATAAACTTTATAAATAACAAAAAGATTATTTATCATAGTTATTAATTTCTTTATAGTATTTTAAAATATTTATAATTCAACAAAAAAAATCTAGCATGCTAGATATTTGTTAGAAAATTATCTTTAAATATCTAAAAAAAATCATGGTTAAAAGTAAAATAATTAATAAAATAGCTAAAATTCTTAAAAATAAAAATGAAGTATTAGTAAAATTTTATATATATATATAATAAAATTAGAATTTTTAATCTTAAATAATAAAAAAATTAATTTTTTTTGTCTTTATTTGTTGATTTTTAGATATTTAATATAATTCATGTTTTTTGTAAACAAAATTTCTAATTTTAATATATTTCCTATTTACTTAAATAATATTTTAAAATTTAAAAAATTTATAATATATTTTTTCAGAACTTCTATTACTGTACACTAATTTTTTTGTTTTAAAATATTTTTAAATAATATTCTGATTTTTAAAATAATAAATTCTTATTTTTATTATATTTCCGAAAATACCTCGTATGATTATATGTTTTTGCCAAAACTACTCATTTCTCAAATGATATGGATATAGAATTAAAAATAAACTCAAAAATCAATTCCACATGTGTATTTATCTGCCACATCAGATTGTAACCGGTTGTTTACCTTTTACTACCGGTAAATGGGTATTTTCACCAACAAACATTAACATATGTGGTATTTTTAAAAACTCAAAAAATTAAATGGTAAGATCATAATTAAGGGTAATATACATGGAGTTGGGCTGACATGAACCAGTTGCACGGATCTTGAGATCCTTGCACTCATACCTGACCCAGCCCAAACCGGCCCAGACAGAAAAATATATATAATTTGTCTTTTTTTTTTTCACTTTATGCTAGGGTTCATCCTCTCTACTACACAACCTTTTTTCTTATTCTCATCTCTTCTCTCCTTCTTCTTATCTCTTATCTTCTCCTTCTTCGTATTTTGTCTTTCTTTCCCGAAGCACAACTTTTCTCTTTTTCTCTCAAAACTCCTCTTCTTCATATCACAATTTCTTACGATGTTCTCTAGATCCGATCGTGACCTACTTGATTTTCAGGATAACGATGCGATACTCGTAGATAATCCTTGTTACAATTATTTTAAAAATTAAAAATCGATCATATCAACAAGATTAAACATAGTAATCATTTATAGAAAATTTGTCGATGTAATTGATACAATTTCTGAAATAAACGAGACTACATGTATATTTATATGTCATCTTCTTAAGACATAAATGTATAGTTAACTAAATCTAAAGATCATCTTATGAACACATAAATGTATAGTTAACTAAATTTAAAGATCATCTTATGAGCACATAAATGTATAGTTGACTAAATCTAAAGGTCATCTTATGAACACATAAAAGTATAGTTAACTAAATCTAAAGGTCTCCGTATTTAAACAAAATGAATGTCTTGTATATATAACTGACTTATTTTAGTTCTGTTTATAAAGGTATTCTTAATAATACGTAAATGTTATTGAGACAAAAGGTATAAGTAACTTAACATAAAAGTCTTGAAATTTATAGGTTAATATGTATGTCTAAAATAAATGCTAAGCCTTACAAAAGGTATGTCTTATATAATTAAAAGGTATGACTAACACTACTAAAAGATATAGTTAACATAACATAAAAGGTATATCTAACATAACTAAAATGTATGTCTAACACTACTAAAAGGTATACTTAACATAACATAAATGTTAGGCACCTGAGAGCATATTTTGACGGATTTTATCTGCGATCTAGAGGCTCGTGCGGACGCGTGACGAGTCGACCTAACCCGAATGCACGGATTTAAGATCCGTGTACCAAGTGTATAAAAGTTTTTGTCATATACATGATATTTTCACCAATTTTCCCATCCTTAAATTAACAAATGCACTCAATGAATGAAGTATGCCTGTAAAATTAGTAAACGGGATACGGATAGTTTGAATATGTGTGATTGTGTAAATGAATATTGAACAATACAATAAATATAATAATCCAATGATGTGGATCGAGATGGAGCCCTCAATATACATATTTTATTTTTAAAATACCCTAAACTTGTTATTTCCATATTTTTAGAAGATGATCTTATTTACATTTCAATTTTGAAAACAGATATAGCAGTATCAGATATTCTATGTAATTTTAGCGAATCTGATATGTAGAACATGTACATAAAAGGCCCAATTAATAATAAATTCACTGAGCCCAAAGTAAAGCCCAAAAACAAAACCAGCCCAAGAGAAACCATAGCATAAACAAATAAATCCTTCTTCCCCAAACCCACTATATATATACACTCAAAAACCCTAACCCTCACTCTCGTCAGCCACCGCCCTTCAGAAACCCACCTACACTCTCCACACACCGGCGGCGAAAATGAAGTACAACCCACGCGTCTCCTCCTCCCGTCGCAAGAGCCGGAAGGCCCATTTCACGGCGCCGTCAAGCGTCCGTCGTGTCATCATGAGCGCCCCCCTCTCCGGCGACCTCCGCTCCAAATACAACGTCCGGTCCATGCCGGTTCGCAAGGACGACGAGGTGCAGGTAGTCCGAGGCACGTACAAGGGCCGTGAGGGCAAGGTGGTCCAGGTGTACCGTAAGAAGTGGGTCATCCACATCGAACGGATCACCCGTGAGAAGGTTAACGGATCCACCGTCAATGTCGGTATCCACCCATCCAAAGTTGTCGTCACCAAGCTCCGCCTCGATAAGGATCGGAAGTCTCTTCTCGACCGCAAGGCGAAAGGCCGGGCGGCGGCGGACAAGGAAAAGGGAACTAAGTTCGCGCCGGAGGACATTATGCAGACCATCGATTGATAGGTCAATTAACTAAGGCTATGTTGGTAATACTGTTGGGTTATTATTGTTGGATTTTTATTTATGTTTTTATGGGAGGAAGAGGTAGTAGTAATGTCTATGTTAATTTGATTTTGTTTTCTTTCAATCAAATGCTCAATTTTTCTCTTCCGAGAATTTTTCTTATATATCTGTCTTATCCATCATTTACTATGCAAGATTAGTTTTTTCTTTTATATTTTAGTTCTTGATTAAAAAATGCAATGTTTTGTTGTGTAGCTGTTGAATTTATGTTATGACTCCATGTTTACTGAGTATCTTGGCATAAATTTTGATAGTGTGATCTGATCTCTTTTGAGTAATACTAATATTGCCCTGTGACTGATGATGGAAGGGTGAATTAGTAGAGTTCTATTGCTATTGCACTACATGTAGCTATTATCTATATGGTTGGTCATAACTCGGCGTAGCTGTATTATTTCTGCCTTTTTTATTCAACATGATTTTCTGTTGCTCAATACTATCAAATGTAGAACTGGTAGGTCTGGCTGGCCTGATCCATTTTCTGTTATTGTATTTTGAATATGCATCATATCCTTCATAACCCATACCTTGTAGTTGAAACTTTAGTTTATGCCAACAACTGAATAGGCTCAATTAGGTAGGTGACTAACTCAGGTTCTTGCTTTTAGCTCACTGACTGTATGGATTGGATGCTCATGAATTTTGGGGCAATGTGTAGTGGATTTGTTCTTGCTGATTTATGAAGTTGGGAAATCTCACTTGATCTGTTGGGTTGGAGTCTCTTGATTTTGATACCCAGAGTTTCACCCTTGAGAGTTGGCCTGTTCAAGTTCCTGCAAGACTTGATAGTTGATTTTCTTAAGTTCATACTTATCACTGTTTTATTATTTTTACATTGGTTTTTTGGCTTTAGTGGTTGTGAAAAATAGATAGGAGCTTATTTTGACAGGATACAATCTTCTTAAAATGTTCAGTTTCATGGATTCTCTTATTTTAAGTAGATGGGCATGTACACAATGACCATTGCTCTATTTTTGGGATCTAACTATTGATGTGATGCGAGCCATTGCTATTTGGGTTTTATTGGTAGCTTTTAGAATGGCTGTAAACTGAGTTTAATTAAAATTTTGTATATTGAACTTGGTTATCAATATCTATACTTGATGAATAAGTATAGTTATTAAAATGTTTGAAAGTATGGTATCCTTTCACAGTTAAGGCCTTGGGTGGATAATACCAACCAAATTGTTTTCACCAGCCTATTTTATATACATATTTATTCGAGTTCACTTTTGTGTATAATATCTATTGTGGAACTTTTACCACAACGTATGTTCAAATTTAATTTTAATAGCAATGTTCAATGCTCATGAAGTTCTCTTCCTGTTTAGAAGCATCAACCTGCATCTCAAAATATTTGTCAAACTCCTGAAGTTTCAACATCTTAAAAAATGTGATAGTTCTAAACTGTATATAAATCTTAAGTTTTAGATTGATCTCAATCATAATATAAACATGCAGCAATAAGCTCAACCTTTAACTTGGATTTACATTACATCTTTATTGTTGATTCCATATACAAAATGCAATACTATTTATTAGAGATAAAACAATGCACACATTGCAATTCACATGTGTAACTCAAACGCGATTAATTCAATTTCCATTAAGTTATATTAACAATGTCAATAGAAATGATTTAATAGAAATAAATTTCCTCTCAATTTCACTCTCACAAACAAAGCAACTCCTTCGGATAAAGTGGATAGCGTTTACTGTAGCGCCCCGGATCAAAATGAGCATAATTTATTAATTAAATATTTTAACGCATGACTTAATAACTATGTGCGTATTTTTGAACTGTTTAATTTATTATGTGCGTTTCAGATACGTGTTTAACGCGTGACTTGGACGGATAATTTTCATGGACATGGTATATAGAATATTTTCATACCATAAGATGCGTCTTGGAAAGACGAGAAGATAGAAACGAACTAGGGGTCAATCGGAGACCCGTAGCTCGAATGACGACGGAAGGGGCAAAACCGGAAGTTTCGGAAAATCGGAAGATATTTACGGAGAATGGAAACGAAGATATTTACGTGAATAGTAACGTTGAAAAATCAACTGATGAATAGTGATCCGGATATTTTCGGTGAATAGTAACTTCGGAAAAATCTATAAATAGAGGTGGTTTCGACTCGAAAATCACCGTTTCTTCGATCGAGCCGAACCCGACGAAAACACGTAAGTCCTTCTTTCTCGTCTTTTAATTTCCGATATTCTGTCTCCGGCGGGCCACCGCCGGCGCCGCCGCCGGCCGGTGGCCGGAAAATTCAACGTTGTCGGAATCGGACGATTTTCGCACACGACGTTCGTCTCGACGAGACGAATTTAGGATAGGTCTCGGATTTCAAATCCGAGTTTTCGTTCGCCGGAAAACGGCGAAAAACAGCCCCTAAACCCTAACCCCGTCACCCTTTCTCTCTTCTCTGAGTTCTTTCTCTCTCCTCGTTTTCTTGCCGAAACAGTGGCCAGCGAGGCCACCGGAGAGTGGTGGGGAGCTACCGGAGTGGAGGCGCCGCCGTGAGTGGCGGCGCATGGCCGGAACAGTGGTGTATGTATGTGGATCGGGCTTGTGTGTGTTTTTGTAGGTGTGTTAGTGTGTGAGTGTGTTTGCATGCTGTTGGGGCGGCGCCGGGTGGCGCCGCCGTGTGGAACTTGGAGGCCGGCGCCTGTGATGCGCCGGCGACGGTGGCGGAGTGGTGGCCGGCGGCAGGTGGCCGCCGGCCAAGGATGAGCATGTGTGTGTGTGTTTGTTTTGTACGTGTGTGTGTGTGTGAGTGAAGCTGCTGGGGTAGGGGGCTGGAGAGGTGATTGCCGGCGACTGGGGTCGCCGGTCGGAGTTTAGAGAGTGAGCTGGTGGTGGTGGCCGGCGGCGGGTGGCCGCCGGCCAAGCTATGGTTATGTGTGTGTGTGTGTTAAAGCATGCATGTATGTATAGGCTAGGTTGGTGGTTGGGCTTGGCTGGAATGGGTTGCCGGCGACGGGGAGTCGGCGGCGGAGGTACTGGGAGTGGTCGCCGGCGACGGGAAGTCGCCGGCCGGAGTTTTGGTTGAAGTTGGAATTTTGGAAAAATGTGACTTCGAAGGGTTTTGCGGCGAAGTTTCCGGGAACTATTCATGCCGGAATCCGGCGATGGACGGCCGGAGGTGGTAGCCGGCGGTGCGAGGTATCCGGCGAGGTAGGTGGTGGCGGCTGGAGGCGGCGCCGCCGCGTCGGGCGACGCCGGGAAGTAGCCTGCTCGAGCAGGCCACCGTCGGGAAAGCTGGGAAGGTCCTGGCCGAGAAAACTCGACCAGGTGTGCGCCGGGTGCAGCAGCTGCCGAGAAAACTCGGCAGCCGTCGGGTGTCGGGAAGCCGCGCGCACCGTGCGCGCCCATGCGCACCCGTCGGGTGCCGACGCGCACCCGACGCCGTGTTTTCGATCCGAACCTCGTTTTCTTTCCGTTGTTCATCCGTTTCGAGTCATCGCCGACGAGACGTCATTGACCGAGGGTCGTGGGCCCGGTCAAAGTCAACCCTTTGACCAAAATTACCGTTTTACCCCTAAACTTAAAATGCTCCGTTCGAGCTCGTTTGAACTCCGATTGAGCTCATTCTTTTTGCGTTGCGATCCTTATTTCAATTCCTATCTTCTCAGCCAATTGGGCAGATCTGACCCTCTCATTTCTTGGACTCCAATCTTTAGATCTCTCGATCCGCCGCATAGTTAACGATCGTACTTTCGCTGGGAACGTTTATAGCTTTAATTATACTTTATTTGGGATCTAAGGAACTTCATAACTTGTGTAGGCTACTTATTGAGTTGAGCCTTGTGATATCGGATCCTTTGGTACTCGCTTGGGAAATCTGATCCGCCGATACTCGTTGTTCACGTGGTAACCACCGAACGAGGTGGGGGTACATTCTAAACCTTTATTTGGTTACAGTTTTCCCTATTCCAAGCATGATTGAGAAATACTAAATGTTGTGATTATATGTCGTGTGTGGGGGTAACTTCTAAACTCAACATGTTTATTGTTTTCCATAATTGATGATTTTGTTATGATATTGTATGTTATGAATCGTTTTTGTGACCAATAATTGTCTGTGTGACCGATAATCGTCTGTGTGACCGATAATCGTCTTTGTGACCGATAATCGTCTGTGTGACCGATAATCGTCTGCGTGACCGATAATCGTCTTTGTGACCGATAATTGTCTGTGTGACCGATAATCGTCTGTGTGACCGATATTTGTCTGCGTGACCGATAATCGTCTTTGTGACCGATAATTGTCTGTGTGACCGATAAATTGTTGAACTCTACGTGCTGTGATATATTCTGTGTTTATTTTACGATGGTGATGCTACGAAGGGACTTTGGTCCATAACTGTGTTACGAAGGGACTTCGGTCTATTTCTAAGCTACGTGTCATTATGTGATGTATTTATTTACCGAACTTTTATATGATTGAATGTTTGAACTTGGAAAGTATCCCCACGAGTGTATTCAACGCACTCACCCCTTATTCTGTACTCACACTACAGGAGAAGAAGAGAACCTTGACGCGTAGAGAGAGGGGTGCCCTATCAGCTGTGTCCATCTTCCGGTTTTATCTTTTTAAAGATATGTTGTTCGTTGTAAAATGATGTTCCACGTTTTGTAAAATGTTATTTGTATTTCTCATCTTTGTAAAAGATCCTGATGTTTTTTCCGCTGCGTAAGGTTTCAAACTTCTTTTTATCGGTTGAAACCGATGTTCTTTTCTTGTCTCCTCATTTTCTTTCTTTTATATATCATGTACGTCTTTTTCCCCTTTCTTTCTTAACGCCCAAAAATGAAAAACTCTGATATTTTGACGAAAAGATTTCGGGGCGTTACAGATGGTATCAGAGCCTAGTTCTACCCTTTGTAGGACTTTGCTCAAGCTGGTTTTTATTTTCAAACGTGTTTCAAACGAGAAAAACGTGTTTTAAAACGAGAAGATCTTTTCGAAAAGAAACAGATAAGCACCCTCATCTCTCTACGCGTGTCTCACCCTAACCAGGAGTGTTTATCTGCTATGTGTTATCTGGCTTATCTGATGAAGATCGGTAAAGGTTTGAAGAAGTGTTAAGGATATAGTTTCATGATGGAAAGGGTCTTTCAAAACCTTCTTGACGTCATTACAACCACGATAAAAAGATCATTTAAAAACCATCTTGATGTCACTACAATTGACACACTGCTTTTGTCCACCGCCACAAAGGCCGCTGACTGTAACTGCGTGAGCTCATGTGGGTAACCACAAGGGCCGTTGACTGCAGCAACGTGAGCTTGTGTCGTAAATGGTTGATTGCATTAGTAGAGATTATGTGACTGACAGTTGAGATTACCATTGGCCTTTGTTTACAACAGGGTGAGCTAGTTGGTGTGTTTTCCGGTTCGTGGTTGTGATACGTAAGGTTGGTTTTGAAACTCGAGGTCTATAGGAAACTATGTGTGGATGTCTGTGATGCATTTTATGATGTTTTGTTGAGATTGTGATTTATCTGATTAGTCTATACACGTTGGGTATGTGCTATCCAACATGATCATGTTATGCTACGATGATAAATGGATGACGGAAAATCTATTGAGATTATGATATGATTTATGGAGTAATGTTTACGGGTACTGTAGTACCAATTATTGATTTTATCTGATGTTAAAGATTTTTGGGTTATATGGGGTAAAGTATAAGGGTTAGTTCTTGCTGTTTGTCTTTAGAATTATGCCTCGAGGTCGACCACGAAAGGTCCAGCCACCAACTGCGAATCCGCCAACTGTAAATCCACCAGAACCAAATGTGGATGCTCCGCCAACAGTGAATCCACCAGAACAAAATGTAAATTCACCAGAACCAAATGTGGATGATACAAGAATGGATTTAGTGACCGTCCTTAGAGGACTGGCACAACACTTCGAGGTGACTCGAACCACACCTCCGCCAACAAGGTCCGATCCGAATTTGATATACGAACAGTTTCGGCGTTATAATCCACCGACGTTCAATGGAAAAGGTGAATCAGCTGACGCCGAAGAGTGGCTAAGGTCACTTGACCGGTTATTTGGACACTTGACATGTACACAGGAGCAGAAGGTCTCCTGTGCAATCTTCCAGCTCACCGAAGAAGCGAGTCATTGGTGGGACTCGTATGAGCAGACCCTAGTGCCAGCTCAAAGAGAGGAGCTGACATGGGAGGATTTTAAGGAAGTGGTGACTCAGCACTTCATACCTCAATCCTACAAAGATAAAAAGGAAACAGAGTTTCTACATCTCCAACAAGGGAGCTCGACGATAGGAAAGTACGAGTGGAGGTTTAACCAGCTGAGCAGATACGCCACTCACTTGGTGGACACTGATGCCAAGAGGGCCCAATATTTTGAAAAGGGTCTTCGCTCGGAGATCAGCTCAATTTTGGCAGGTCAAGGAGATAGGACCTATGCCAATGTCTTGGAAAGAGCCCAAGAGATCTCCTCTCGTCTGCACTTGGACGTATTACCACCCGAGAAGGGTGATGAGATGCTCGGAAAAAGAAAGAAGATCGAGCCAAGTCAAAGTTTCGATCAAAACAAACTTCCAAGGACCGACAATGTTCCACTTTCCCCAAATCCTAGACCAGGGAACCCATGTTCCAAGTGTGGAAAGTTGCATGCGGGACTCTGCCTCTATGGAATTCGGAAATGCTACAGATGTGGAGAACCAGGACACATTGCATTAAACTGTCAGAAGATTGGAAATTTAGTAGCTGCAACATCGAGGCTGAGGCGAGAGGGAATTCGGAAATGCTACAGATGTGGAGAACCGGGACACATTGCAGTAAACTGTCAGAAGTTTGGAAACTCGGAGGTTGCCAAGAGATAGATTATGGATGATGAACAGTTAGTATTATACCAGTAGAAGGATATGTAGTGGCTCGTACCTTGTAATAGTGTATGTAATCCTTTTGTAGAATGTACGAGTTGCCCACCTTTCGGCTTATATATATACATATTTTATACCAGGTCGTCTTTTGCTATTCGATGGAATCCACATTTACTTCTTTCCTCGTGATTCGTGTTTTATTTCTCCTCACCTATAGTTTGTTGTGACACCGATCTGTTGAAACATGAGAACATTTTGGTAATCGCTAAAACTTTAGAAGTTAGTATTCCATCGGGAAAAACGACACGAGCAAAACACCTGTACCGACACCTAAAGATCGCTTTGGAATATAAGATTCTTCTAACTGATCTTCATGCTTTAGAGATGAAGGATTTTTGACATAATCCTGGGAATGGACTGACAAGAGCCCAATCACGTGGTAAACAAGTGTTGTGCAAGAGGAATTATCTTCCAAACACCGAGAAAGTTGGAGCACACCTTTCATAGGGTATGAGTTAAGGTTGACTTAAGAATTATCTCGAACATGAAGACAACCCAGATGCTTAGCAAAGGAAATTGCGAAGCTTGGTTGGTCAACATGGTGAACCCTGAGCAAGGATCGACTTCTATCGGAAAGGTGCCGGTGATAAAGGAATACATGGACGTAATTCCAAAGGGTATACCTGGTCCTCCACCGAATCGACAAGTGACCTTCGAGATCGATCTCATTCCTAGGATCGGCACCGGTGTCAAGAGCTCCATATCGGATGACACCGAAGGAATTACAAGAACTGAAGGTTCTATTACCAGAACTGTTGGACAAAGGTTCCATCGGACCAAGCGTGTCGCCTTGGGGAGCCCAGTACTTTTCGAAAATGAGAAGAATGAGAAGCAGAAATGTGGATCGGTCAGGAAGGATCGAGAAAGAATTGGAAAAGCTCAGGACCGACGAAAGTTCTGATCATCGAGCTTAGCTAAGTAATCAAAACCTGCAAGTTCCTCGATGAGAAATGGAAAGAAAGAAGCAACACGGAGATAAGAGGATGAGAGGTTTGACAGAGTATCTCGTTTCGATGTTCCTAAGTACGCGTACAATTTCGAGGACGAAATTATTTTAAGGGGTAAGGGATGTAGCGCCCCGGATCAAAATGAGCATAATTTATTAATTAAATATTTTAACGCATGACTTAATAACTATGTGCGTATTTTTGAACTGTTTAATTTATTATGTGCGTTTCAGATACGTGTTTAACGCGTGACTTGGACGGATAATTTTCATGGACATGGTATATAGAATATTTTCATACCATAAGATGCGTCTTGGAAAGACGAGAAGATAGAAACGAACTAGGGGTCAATCGGAGACCCGTAGCTCGAATGACGACGGAAGGGGCAAAACCGGAAGTTTCGGAAAATCGGAAGATATTTACGGAGAATGGAAACGAAGATATTTACGTGAATAGTAACGTTGAAAAATCAACTGATGAATAGTGATCCGGATATTTTCGGTGAATAGTAACTTCGGAAAAATCTATAAATAGAGGTGGTTTCGACTCGAAAATCACCGTTTCTTCGATCGAGCCGAACCCGACGAAAACACGTAAGTCCTTCTTTCTCGTCTTTTAATTTCCGATATTCTGTCTCCGGCGGGCCACCGCCGGCGCCGCCGCCGGCCGGTGGCCGGAAAATTCAACGTTGTCGGAATCGGACGATTTTCGCACACGACGTTCGTCTCGACGAGACGAATTTAGGATAGGTCTCGGATTTCAAATCCGAGTTTTCGTTCGCCGGAAAACGGCGAAAAACAGCCCCTAAACCCTAACCCCGACACCCTTTCTCTCTTCTCTGAGTTCTTTCTCTCTCCTCGTTTTCTTGCCGAAACAGTGGCCAGCGAGGCCACCGGAGAGTGGTGGGGAGCTACCGGAGTGGAGGCGCCGCCGTGAGTGGCGGCGCATGGCCGGAACAGTGGTGTATGTATGTGGATCGGGCTTGTGTGTGTTTTTGTAGGTGTGTTAGTGTGTGAGTGTGTTTGCATGCTGTTGGGGCGGCGCCGGGTGGCGCCGCCGTGTGGAACTTGGAGGCCGGCGCCTGTGATGCGCCGGCGACGGTGGCGGAGTGGTGGCCGGCGGCAGGTGGCCGCCGGCCAAGGATGAGCATGTGTGTGTGTGTTTGTTTTGTACGTGTGTGTGTGTGTGAGTGAAGCTGCTGGGGTAGGGGGCTGGAGAGGTGATTGCCGGCGACTGGGGTCGCCGGTCGGAGTTTAGAGAGTGAGCTGGTGGTGGTGGCCGGCGGCGGGTGGCCGCCGGCCAAGCTATGGTTATGTGTGTGTGTGTGTTAAAGCATGCATGTATGTATAGGCTAGGTTGGTGGTTGGGCTTGGCTGGAATGGGTTGCCGGCGACGGGGAGTCGGCGGCGGAGGTACTGGGAGTGGTCGCCGGCGACGGGAAGTCGCCGGCCGGAGTTTTGGTTGAAGTTGGAATTTTGGAAAAATGTGACTTCGAAGGGTTTTGCGGCGAAGTTTCCGGGAACTATTCATGCCGGAATCCGGCGATGGACGGCCGGAGGTGGTAGCCGGCGGTGCGAGGTATCCGGCGAGGTAGGTGGTGGCGGCTGGAGGCGGCGCCGCCGCGTCGGGCGACGCCGGGAAGTAGCCTGCTCGAGCAGGCCACCGTCGGGAAAGCTGGGAAGGTCCTGGCCGAGAAAACTCGACCAGGTGTGCGCCGGGTGCAGCAGCTGCCGAGAAAACTCGGCAGCCGTCGGGTGTCGGGAAGCCGCGCGCACCGTGCGCGCCCATGCGCACCCGTCGGGTGCCGACGCGCACCCGACGCCGTGTTTTCGATCCGAACCTCGTTTTCTTTCCGTTGTTCATCCGTTTCGAGTCATCGCCGACGAGACGTCATTGACCGAGGGTCGTGGGCCCGGTCAAAGTCAACCCTTTGACCAAAATTACCGTTTTACCCCTAAACTTAAAATGCTCCGTTCGAGCTCGTTTGAACTCCGATTGAGCTCATTCTTTTTGCGTTGCGATCCTTATTTCAATTCCTATCTTCTCAGCCAATTGGGCAGATCTGACCCTCTCATTTCTTGGACTCCAATCTTTAGATCTCTCGATCCGCCGCATAGTTAACGATCGTACTTTCGCTGGGAACGTTTATAGCTTTAATTATACTTTATTTGGGATCTAAGGAACTTCATAACTTGTGTAGGCTACTTATTGAGTTGAGCCTTGTGATATCGGATCCTTTGGTACTCGCTTGGGAAATCTGATCCGCCGATACTCGTTGTTCACGTGGTAACCACCGAACGAGGTGGGGGTACATTCTAAACCTTTATTTGGTTACAGTTTTCCCTATTCCAAGCATGATTGAGAAATACTAAATGTTGTGATTATATGTCGTGTGTGGGGGTAACTTCTAAACTCAACATGTTTATTGTTTTCCATAATTGATGATTTTGTTATGATATTGTATGTTATGAATCGTTTTTGTGACCAATAATTGTCTGTGTGACCGATAATCGTCTGTGTGACCGATAATCGTCTTTGTGACCGATAATCGTCTGTGTGACCGATAATCGTCTGCGTGACCGATAATCGTCTTTGTGACCGATAATTGTCTGTGTGACCGATAATCGTCTGTGTGACCGATATTTGTCTGCGTGACCGATAATCGTCTTTGTGACCGATAATTGTCTGTGTGACCGATAAATTGTTGAACTCTACGTGCTGTGATATATTCTGTGTTTATTTTACGATGGTGATGCTACGAAGGGACTTTGGTCCATAACTGTGTTACGAAGGGACTTCGGTCTATTTCTAAGCTACGTGTCATTATGTGATGTATTTATTTACCGAACTTTTATATGATTGAATGTTTGAACTTGGAAAGTATCCCCACGAGTGTATTCAACGCACTCACCCCTTATTCTGTACTCACACTACAGGAGAAGAAGAGAACCTTGACGCGTAGAGAGAGGGGTGCCCTATCAGCTGTGTCCATCTTCCGGTTTTATCTTTTTAAAGATATGTTGTTCGTTGTAAAATGATGTTCCACGTTTTGTAAAATGTTATTTGTATTTCTCATCTTTGTAAAAGATCCTGATGTTTTTTCCGCTGCGTAAGGTTTCAAACTTCTTTTTATCGGTTGAAACCGATGTTCTTTTCTTGTCTCCTCATTTTCTTTCTTTTATATATCATGTACGTCTTTTTCCCCTTTCTTTCTTAACGCCCAAAAATGAAAAACTCTGATATTTTGACGAAAAGATTTCGGGGCGTTACAGATGGTATCAGAGCCTAGTTCTACCCTTTGTAGGACTTTGCTCAAGCTGGTTTTTATTTTCAAACGTGTTTCAAACGAGAAAAACGTGTTTTAAAACGAGAAGATCTTTTCGAAAAGAAACAGATAAGCACCCTCATCTCTCTACGCGTGTCTCACCCTAACCAGGAGTGTTTATCTGCTATGTGTTATCTGGCTTATCTGATGAAGATCGGTAAAGGTTTGAAGAAGTGTTAAGGATATAGTTTCATGATGGAAAGGGTCTTTCAAAACCTTCTTGACGTCATTACAACCACGATAAAAAGATCATTTAAAAACCATCTTGATGTCACTACAATTGACACACTGCTTTTGTCCACCGCCACAAAGGCCGCTGACTGTAACTGCGTGAGCTCATGTGGGTAACCACAAGGGCCGTTGACTGCAGCAACGTGAGCTTGTGTCGTAAATGGTTGATTGCATTAGTAGAGATTATGTGACTGACAGTTGAGATTACCATTGGCCTTTGTTTACAACAGGGTGAGCTAGTTGGTGTGTTTTCCGGTTCGTGGTTGTGATACGTAAGGTTGGTTTTGAAACTCGAGGTCTATAGGAAACTATGTGTGGATGTCTGTGATGCATTTTATGATGTTTTGTTGAGATTGTGATTTATCTGATTAGTCTATACACGTTGGGTATGTGCTATCCAACATGATCATGTTATGCTACGATGATAAATGGATGACGGAAAATCTATTGAGATTATGATATGATTTATGGAGTAATGTTTACGGGTACTGTAGTACCAATTATTGATTTTATCTGATGTTAAAGATTTTTGGGTTATATGGGGTAAAGTATAAGGGTTAGTTCTTGCTGTTTGTCTTTAGAATTATGCCTCGAGGTCGACCACGAAAGGTCCAGCCACCAACTGCGAATCCGCCAACTGTAAATCCACCAGAACCAAATGTGGATGCTCCGCCAACAGTGAATCCACCAGAACAAAATGTAAATTCACCAGAACCAAATGTGGATGATACAAGAATGGATTTAGTGACCGTCCTTAGAGGACTGGCACAACACTTCGAGGTGACTCGAACCACACCTCCGCCAACAAGGTCCGATCCGAATTTGATATACGAACAGTTTCGGCGTTATAATCCACCGACGTTCAATGGAAAAGGTGAATCAGCTGACGCCGAAGAGTGGCTAAGGTCACTTGACCGGTTATTTGGACACTTGACATGTACACAGGAGCAGAAGGTCTCCTGTGCAATCTTCCAGCTCACCGAAGAAGCGAGTCATTGGTGGGACTCGTATGAGCAGACCCTAGTGCCAGCTCAAAGAGAGGAGCTGACATGGGAGGATTTTAAGGAAGTGGTGACTCAGCACTTCATACCTCAATCCTACAAAGATAAAAAGGAAACAGAGTTTCTACATCTCCAACAAGGGAGCTCGACGATAGGAAAGTACGAGTGGAGGTTTAACCAGCTGAGCAGATACGCCACTCACTTGGTGGACACTGATGCCAAGAGGGCCCAATATTTTGAAAAGGGTCTTCGCTCGGAGATCAGCTCAATTTTGGCAGGTCAAGGAGATAGGACCTATGCCAATGTCTTGGAAAGAGCCCAAGAGATCTCCTCTCGTCTGCACTTGGACGTATTACCACCCGAGAAGGGTGATGAGATGCTCGGAAAAAGAAAGAAGATCGAGCCAAGTCAAAGTTTCGATCAAAACAAACTTCCAAGGACCGACAATGTTCCACTTTCCCCAAATCCTAGACCAGAGAACCCATGTTCCAAGTGTGGAAAGTTGCATGCGGGACTCTGCCTCTATGGAATTCGGAAATGCTACAGATGTGGAGAACCAGGACACATTGCATTAAACTGTCAGAAGATTGGAAATTTAGTAGCTGCAACATCGAGGCTGAGGCGAGAGGGAATTCGGAAATGCTACAGATGTGGAGAACCGGGACACATTGCAGTAAACTGTCAGAAGTTTGGAAACTCGGAGGTTGCCAAGAGATAGATTATGGATGATGAACAGTTAGTATTATACCAGTAGAAGGATATGTAGTGGCTCGTACCTTGTAATAGTGTATGTAATCCTTTTGTAGAATGTACGAGTTGCCCACCTTTCGGCTTATATATATACATATTTTATACCAGGTCGTCTTTTGCTATTCGATGGAATCCACATTTACTTCTTTCCTCGTGATTCGTGTTTTATTTCTCCTCACCTATAGTTTGTTGTGACACCGATCTGTTGAAACATGAGAACATTTTGGTAATCGCTAAAACTTTAGAAGTTAGTATTCCATCGGGAAAAACGACACGAGCAAAACACCTGTACCGACACCTAAAGATCGCTTTGGAATATAAGATTCTTCTAACTGATCTTCATGCTTTAGAGATGAAGGATTTTTGACATAATCCTGGGAATGGACTGACAAGAGCCCAATCACGTGGTAAACAAGTGTTGTGCAAGAGGAATTATCTTCCAAACACCGAGAAAGTTGGAGCACACCTTTCATAGGGTATGAGTTAAGGTTGACTTAAGAATTATCTCGAACATGAAGACAACCCAGATGCTTAGCAAAGGAAATTGCGAAGCTTGGTTGGTCAACATGGTGAACCCTGAGCAAGGATCGACTTCTATCGGAAAGGTGCCGGTGATAAAGGAATACATGGACGTAATTCCAAAGGGTATACCTGGTCCTCCACCGAATCGACAAGTGACCTTCGAGATCGATCTCATTCCTAGGATCGGCACCGGTGTCAAGAGCTCCATATCGGATGACACCGAAGGAATTACAAGAACTGAAGGTTCTATTACCAGAACTGTTGGACAAAGGTTCCATCGGACCAAGCGTGTCGCCTTGGGGAGCCCAGTACTTTTCGAAAATGAGAAGAATGAGAAGCAGAAATGTGGATCGGTCAGGAAGGATCGAGAAAGAATTGGAAAAGCTCAGGACCGACGAAAGTTCTGATCATCGAGCTTAGCTAAGTAATCAAAACCTGCAAGTTCCTCGATGAGAAATGGAAAGAAAGAAGCAACACGGAGATAAGAGGATGAGAGGTTTGACAGAGTATCTCGTTTCGATGTTCCTAAGTACGCGTACAATTTCGAGGACGAAATTATTTTAAGGGGTAAGGGATGTAGCGCCCCGGATCAAAATGAGCATAATTTATTAATTAAATATTTTAACGCATGACTTAATAACTATGTGCGTATTTTTGAACTGTTTAATTTATTATGTGCGTTTCAGATACGTGTTTAACGCGTGACTTGGACGGATAATTTTCATGGACATGGTATATAGAATATTTTCATACCATAAGATGCGTCTTGGAAAGACGAGAAGATAGAAACGAACTAGGGGTCAATCGGAGACCCGTAGCTCGAATGACGACGGAAGGGGCAAAACCGGAAGTTTCGGAAAATCGGAAGATATTTACGGAGAATGGAAACGAAGATATTTACGTGAATAGTAACGTTGAAAAATCAACTGATGAATAGTGATCCGGATATTTTCGGTGAATAGTAACTTCGGAAAAATCTATAAATAGAGGTGGTTTCGACTCGAAAATCACCGTTTCTTCGATCGAGCCGAACCCGACGAAAACACGTAAGTCCTTCTTTCTCGTCTTTTAATTTCCGATATTCTGTCTCCGGCGGGCCACCGCCGGCGCCGCCGCCGGCCGGTGGCCGGAAAATTCAACGTTGTCGGAATCGGACGATTTTCGCACACGACGTTCGTCTCGACGAGACGAATTTAGGATAGGTCTCGGATTTCAAATCCGAGTTTTCGTTCGCCGGAAAACGGCGAAAAACAGCCCCTAAACCCTAACCCCGACACCCTTTCTCTCTTCTCTGAGTTCTTTCTCTCTCCTCGTTTTCTTGCCGAAACAGTGGCCAGCGAGGCCACCGGAGAGTGGTGGGGAGCTACCGGAGTGGAGGCGCCGCCGTGAGTGGCGGCGCATGGCCGGAACAGTGGTGTATGTATGTGGATCGGGCTTGTGTGTGTTTTTGTAGGTGTGTTAGTGTGTGAGTGTGTTTGCATGCTGTTGGGGCGGCGCCGGGTGGCGCCGCCGTGTGGAACTTGGAGGCCGGCGCCTGTGATGCGCCGGCGACGGTGGCGGAGTGGTGGCCGGCGGCAGGTGGCCGCCGGCCAAGGATGAGCATGTGTGTGTGTGTTTGTTTTGTACGTGTGTGTGTGTGTGAGTGAAGCTGCTGGGGTAGGGGGCTGGAGAGGTGATTGCCGGCGACTGGGGTCGCCGGTCGGAGTTTAGAGAGTGAGCTGGTGGTGGTGGCCGGCGGCGGGTGGCCGCCGGCCAAGCTATGGTTATGTGTGTGTGTGTGTTAAAGCATGCATGTATGTATAGGCTAGGTTGGTGGTTGGGCTTGGCTGGAATGGGTTGCCGGCGACGGGGAGTCGGCGGCGGAGGTACTGGGAGTGGTCGCCGGCGACGGGAAGTCGCCGGCCGGAGTTTTGGTTGAAGTTGGAATTTTGGAAAAATGTGACTTCGAAGGGTTTTGCGGCGAAGTTTCCGGGAACTATTCATGCCGGAATCCGGCGATGGACGGCCGGAGGTGGTAGCCGGCGGTGCGAGGTATCCGGCGAGGTAGGTGGTGGCGGCTGGAGGCGGCGCCGCCGCGTCGGGCGACGCCGGGAAGTAGCCTGCTCGAGCAGGCCACCGTCGGGAAAGCTGGGAAGGTCCTGGCCGAGAAAACTCGACCAGGTGTGCGCCGGGTGCAGCAGCTGCCGAGAAAACTCGGCAGCCGTCGGGTGTCGGGAAGCCGCGCGCACCGTGCGCGCCCATGCGCACCCGTCGGGTGCCGACGCGCACCCGACGCCGTGTTTTCGATCCGAACCTCGTTTTCTTTCCGTTGTTCATCCGTTTCGAGTCATCGCCGACGAGACGTCATTGACCGAGGGTCGTGGGCCCGGTCAAAGTCAACCCTTTGACCAAAATTACCGTTTTACCCCTAAACTTAAAATGCTCCGTTCGAGCTCGTTTGAACTCCGATTGAGCTCATTCTTTTTGCGTTGCGATCCTTATTTCAATTCCTATCTTCTCAGCCAATTGGGCAGATCTGACCCTCTCATTTCTTGGACTCCAATCTTTAGATCTCTCGATCCGCCGCATAGTTAACGATCGTACTTTCGCTGGGAACGTTTATAGCTTTAATTATACTTTATTTGGGATCTAAGGAACTTCATAACTTGTGTAGGCTACTTATTGAGTTGAGCCTTGTGATATCGGATCCTTTGGTACTCGCTTGGGAAATCTGATCCGCCGATACTCGTTGTTCACGTGGTAACCACCGAACGAGGTGGGGGTACATTCTAAACCTTTATTTGGTTACAGTTTTCCCTATTCCAAGCATGATTGAGAAATACTAAATGTTGTGATTATATGTCGTGTGTGGGGGTAACTTCTAAACTCAACATGTTTATTGTTTTCCATAATTGATGATTTTGTTATGATATTGTATGTTATGAATCGTTTTTGTGACCAATAATTGTCTGTGTGACCGATAATCGTCTGTGTGACCGATATTTGTCTGCGTGACCGATAATCGTCTTTGTGACCGATAATTGTCTGTGTGACCGATAAATTGTTGAACTCTACGTGCTGTGATATATTCTGTGTTTATTTTACGATGGTGATGCTACGAAGGGACTTTGGTCCATAACTGTGTTACGAAGGGACTTCGGTCTATTTCTAAGCTACGTGTCATTATGTGATGTATTTATTTACCGAACTTTTATATGATTGAATGTTTGAACTTGGAAAGTATCCCCACGAGTGTATTCAACGCACTCACCCCTTATTCTGTACTCACACTACAGGAGAAGAAGAGAACCTTGACGCGTAGAGAGAGGGGTGCCCTATCAGCTGTGTCCATCTTCCGGTTTTATCTTTTTAAAGATATGTTGTTCGTTGTAAAATGATGTTCCACGTTTTGTAAAATGTTATTTGTATTTCTCATCTTTGTAAAAGATCCTGATGTTTTTTCCGCTGCGTAAGGTTTCAAACTTCTTTTTATCGGTTGAAACCGATGTTCTTTTCTTGTCTCCTCATTTTCTTTCTTTTATATATCATGTACGTCTTTTTCCCCTTTCTTTCTTAACGCCCAAAAATGAAAAACTCTGATATTTTGACGAAAAGATTTCGGGGCGTTACATTTACAATCGGGCAAGATGGGGTTAGTTTTGACATTTCATGTTATCCCATGGATTTGTGCCTAAAGTTATTAGATGATGTATAACATGAGATACATTGAAAAAAAAAAATCAATTATCAAAATTATAAAACTCTTATATAGATTCTTATACACAATTTAATGGAGTAACACATGAAATTTTATGGGGATAGTCCCTGTCTATATACCATACACGGACATATTTGTCCCCGAGACCCACCCTATGGATATATTCAGTGACGGACCCGGGATTTTTATCGAGGGGGCCCAACTAATAAAAGAATAAGAATAGTTTTAAGAATAAAATCATAAAATTATGATAGTGTATCACATTATAAAATAACATCTAAAATCAATATCTTTATAACATTTCAACATGAAAAATAAAAAAAAAACCATTACAATATTTATGTTGTATTTTTTCCTATTTTGAAATCATTGCAAGATACCTTCATTGCTAACATTTCCAAATACATCATTAAATAATTATTCAATAGTATATCGCTCATTGAATTCAAAAGTGAACTTTGAATGTTGTTTATTTTGAAACACTTTTTAATATTAGTACTAATATTTTTCTATAATACTTTTTCATTATTTATGAAAGATAAGATAAAATTAGAATTATTAAATATCATTAAATTAACATTACTATTATACAAACTATAAATCAACATCTAACTTATCAACAATGCTAACTCAAAGCTAACAATTCATAAAATAATAATCAATGATAATAATTCTTTACAATCACTTCATATTTTATTAAGCCAAAATAATGAATATATTATATATTCTATAACAATTGATAATCAAATAAATTAAACTAATATCATTACTCAATGAAGAAAAATAAACAATGAGTTTAGATATATGAACAATTTACCTTAAAAAATCTTAAAAATTGATATTTTTAACAAGAATTTGATAATATGCAAGTAAAATTAATTAATATACATATTTTTTGAATAAAAATATAAAAATACCTAAAATATTATTAATTTTTTTAAAAATCTCAAGGGGGCCCAGTGCCCCCGACTTCAATGTAGGTCCGTCGCTGGATATATTCATATTCTTCCCACTAATTGAATTTTATTTATCATTTATTGATTTCATTTTAATTAATATATGAAAATAAATGCATTCAAAACTGGTGAATTGGTTTATAAGCCAATTTTGACCATCTATATCGTTCGTGATTTTATTTTGGTATTATCAGTTAAATAAGAACTAAGTTTATTTAGAAATGCATGGTTTATAACATATATATATTTTAAGTGGTTGACTGCATACATTAATTAAAAAATTAGAATTTTGGTTACATATATATATTAAAAAAGAAAGAATGATATATAGTGAAAAGGAAAGAGAAATAGTGAGGGGCGCAGAGGAAGAGCAGCAGAAAAAGCGTAGTTCTGTTAATTAATAATCCGTTATTACAGTTAGGAAAGTTGTTTGCATGCTACCTTCTTTCCACTTTCATCTTTGATCATGCAATTACCTTTCTAGTTCTTCTCCCCCTCTCTGGGGACTCTTCATACATTCAAACATAATCACGTGTAATAAGATTGCATTTAGGAGGAGAAAATGGAGAATTTCTTGAGTGACAAATGGGACGTGAAGGCCAAGCATTCACCGGAGGAGACGCTGCAGCGGTGGAGGGATCTCTGTGGGGTCGTCAAGAACCCCAAACGCCGCTTCAGATTCACTGCCAATCTCTCCAAGCGTGGCGAGGCTGCTGCCATGCGAAAGACTAATCAGGTTTCCATTTCTTTTTTTCTTTTTCATTCACTATACAACGTAAAACTGCAATGAGAATTGGGTGGAGATTATAGATCAAGTCTGTGTGATGTGATCTTAGAGGTTGAAAATGATATTTGTTGAATGTTTTGTGTTCAGGAGAAGTTGAGAATCGCAGTTCTTGTTTCCAAAGCTGCGTTTCAGTTCATACAAGGTGAGATTTCTTGATAGATTAAATTGCTTTGGCTAACCCTTTTTCTTTGAACCTTGAAATGATTTCTTGGACTAAAACATATGCAGGAATGCAGCCAAGTGATTACACTGTTCCTGAAGAAGTTAAAGCTGCTGGTTTTCAGATTTGTGCAGATGAATTAGAATCCATAGTCGAAGGTCACGATGTAAAGAAACTGAGGATTCATGGAGGGGTGTCTGGAATTGCAGAAAAGCTTACCACAGACACCTCTAATGGCATTTCTAGCGAAAGTGAGTCTCTTCAACAAAGACGCAACATATATGGAATGAACAAGTTTGAAGAAAGTGAACCTCAGAGCTTTTGGATGTTCGTCTTTGAAGCTCTTCAAGATATGACTCTGATGATCCTTGGTGTTTGTGCATTTGTCTCTTTGATTGTCGGTATAGCAACTGAAGGGTGGCCTAAGGGGGCTCATGATGGTCTTGGCATTGTCGCTAGCATCTTGCTCGTGGTGTTTGTCACAGCCACGAGTGATTATCGCCAGTCTTTGCAGTTCAGGGATTTGGATAAGGAGAAGAAGAAAGTCTCAATTCAAGTTACGAGAGGTGGTTATAGAAAGAAGATGTCTATCTACCATCTACTTCCTGGTGATATCGTGCACCTTTCCATAGGCGATCAGGTCCCAGCTGATGGCCTTTTTCTTTCAGGCTTCTCTGTTTTGATCGATGAGTCCAGTTTAACTGGAGAGAGTGAGCCGGTTATGATCAGTGTCGAAAACCCTTTCTTACTCTCTGGAACAAAGGTCCAAGATGGGTCTTGCAAGATGCTTGTTACAACAGTTGGGATGAGAACTCAATGGGGGAAACTAATGGCAACACTTAGTGAAGGAGGTGATGATGAAACCCCACTTCAAGTTAAGCTAAACGGGGTGGCAACGATTATAGGGAAGATAGGGCTCTTCTTTGCAGTGGTAACTTTCACAGTTTTAGTTCAGAAAATGATGTCTCATAAATGGCATGAAGGGACAACCTTAAAATGGTCAGGTGATGATGCTTTGGAACTGTTGGAGTACTTTGCAATAGCTGTAACAATTGTGGTTGTAGCAGTTCCAGAAGGGCTGCCTTTAGCTGTCACGTTGAGCCTTGCGTTTGCTATGAAGAAGATGATGAATGATAAAGCACTCGTTCGTCACCTTGCTGCCTGTGAGACAATGGGATCAGCCACAAACATATGCAGTGATAAAACGGGGACTTTAACAACCAACCGTATGACAGTGGTGAAATCCTGCATTTGTTTGAAGGTGAAAGATTTGAGCAAGGAAGGAAGTGGTTCTGAGATATGCTCTGAACTCCCAGAAACGGTTGTTAAAATCTTGCTACAATCAATCTTCAACAACACTGGTGGAGAAGTGGTGGTTAACAAGCGTGGGAAACTCAAGATTCTTGGGACACCAACTGAGACAGCTATATTGGAGTTTGGTCTGTTGCTTGGAGGGGATTTTCAAGCAGAAAGACAGGCATATAAAGTACTGAAACTCGAGCCCTTTAACTCCACGAAGAAGCGAATGAGTGTGGTTTTGGAGCTGCCAGAAGGAGGTCTAAGAGCTCACACCAAAGGGGCTTCAGAGATAATCCTGGCAGCTTGTGATAAGATGGTCAACTCAGATGGAGAAGTTGTTCCTTTGGATGAAGGATCGATCAATCAGTTAAAGGAAACGATTGATGAGTTTGCAAATGAGGCTCTTAGGACACTGTGTCTTGCCTACATGGAACTTGAAAACGGGTTCTCTGTTGATGAAGATATCCCAGCCACTGGATACACTTGTATAGGAATAATAGGGATCAAAGATCCTGTTCGCCCTGGAGTTCCCGAGTCTGTTGCTCTTTGTCGTTCAGCTGGTATAACTGTACGGATGGTAACTGGAGACAACATCAATACTGCTAAAGCCATTGCTAGAGAATGTGGGATACTTACTGATGATGGTATAGCTATAGAAGGTCCTGTTTTTCGAGAGAAGAGTTTGGAGGAATTGATGGAATTGATCCCCAAGATTCAGGTTAACATATTCACATGTCAATACAATCTTTCCGTAGTCAATAAATCATCATCAAAATGAACTTCTTTTACCTTTGTTGTAGCAGGTGATGGCCCGTTCTTCGCCTATGGATAAGCATACATTGGTGAAGCACTTGAGAACTACATTTAATGAAGTTGTGGCTGTAACTGGTGATGGAACCAATGATGCCCCGGCTCTTCATGAAGCGGATATTGGACTTGCTATGGGCATTGCTGGAACTGAGGTAAGTCCCATTGTGTTCTTTTCTTGGATCTACATTGTACATGATGTTTATTTTACCACTACACGTGTTTCTTGATATCAATCAGGTGGCTAAAGAGAGTGCAGATGTCATAATTCTAGACGACAATTTCTCCACAATTGTGACAGTAGCCAAGTGGGGGCGATCAGTCTACATAAACATTCAAAAGTTTGTGCAGTTTCAGTTGACAGTTAATGTAGTTGCATTGGCTGTTAACTTCTATTCAGCCTGTAGAACTGGTAAGAAACCATGTAATAACATTATCTTCAAACGTTCATGAAAGTGTTTATCTATCTATAAAGGAAACAATGATTATTTGTGCAGGAAGTGCTCCCCTAACTGCAGTGCAACTTCTATGGGTGAACATGATAATGGACACACTAGGCGCGCTTGCACTAGCAACGGAGCCTCCTAATGATGAACTAATGAAGAGATCTCCTGTTGGGAGGAAAGGGAACTTCATCAGTGTTGTCATGTGGAGAAACATCTTAGGACAATCTTTGTATCAGTTTCTAGTCATATGGTTCCTTCAGGCACACGGAAAGACATTTTTCTTACTTCATCGATTCCCTGACCCTGACTTAGTCCTTAACACCATTATTTTCAATACATTTGTCTTTTGCCAGGTAATTTTCCTAGTTAATCTCAGCAGCATAGTTTGGTCTGAACTCTACTAACTTGTGGTCATTTTGCAGCTCTTCAATGAGGTGAATTCAAGAGAAATGGAGAAGACAGATGTGCTGGATGGCATACTGGATAACTATGTTTTCGTGTTAGTTTTAGGCTCCACTGTTCTCTTCCAGATCATTATCATTGAATACCTGGGGACATTTGCAAGCACGACTCCTCTAACGTTCATGCAATGGTTCATGAGCATTTTCATCGGATTCTTAGGAATGCCGATTGCTGTAGCTCTCAAAACACATTTCCCAGTGGAATCTTAAATCTATGTTGAGATACAATTCTTGAACATGTTCTATATCTGAAAGTTGCCATCTAAGCCAAAGGATAAAAAACCATAGTCAGATTTGGTATTTCCTTCCAGATTTCTGGTGTTAAGGACTTTCAAGTTTCAAGGGGAGCAGATGCAAGTCTGGAGATAAAGATTTTTGACAAAAGCAGCCTTAGCTTGAAACAGGAAAAATAGGTAGAAATGTATCGAAAAGTCATTACTTTATTTAATTAATTGTATTTAAATTTGCAGAAGGTGAAAATGTTTAGAATGTGCACCATTGAAGTACAGATAGGATTAACAGAATTTGCTTAGATGTGAAGTTCACACTGTACAGAACAATATCAGATCATCATGATACAATTATAGAACAGCCTTTTCAAAATTTCTATACTGCAGTTACCAAAATCTAAGAGCTCATCTGTTACGATTTCAGGGTGCATGCCTGATGCATTGAATATGAAGAAGATTGATGCTCTCAGGTGGGGCTGAAAATCGATAAATAGACAAGTAAAATAGTGAAACAATTTAGCTTACTATGATCATCATTGAAAGGAATGACATTGCTTCAGAAATTTATGAACATAGCATCAAAAAGCAAATAAGCAGCCACTTGATTGAGAGACTCACAAGTATCTTGAGTTTGAAGACATTTCTTCCAATGAAGTGCATTGTTATTTATGCTCCATTGAATGCCTCCTTTCATCATAAATAAAAGATGCCCAGATAGGTTCAAGCAATGCCTTCATACTTAGTAACTTTTCTCTATCTTCCTCACTGTTTCCTTCCTCTTCAGCTTCTATGATCACTTCGGAATATATCTTTTCAAGAGATGCCAACATCCACTTGAGTTCTTTCCAATCTGTATCTTCTACTCTAACTAATTTTACACAGACAAAACGCAGAAGACCCAATACAACATTGAAATTCTTGCTTCTTAATGCATTTAGTGAACCTGTTAAGAAAGCAACTCCCACAGCATCTAGTGCTTTAGTGTTCCCATTCAGCAGCTTTAACATAGTATGTACAAGTTTATTAAATGCGGAGAAATCCTTTGTATCCTGAACTTTCTCTATCTCCTCATCAGAGCCTATATCTCTAAGATCACAAAGCTCAATCCTAGATAAAATGCAAAACCATGAGGGGAGATGGAATGTGGCATTCTCAGATGAATCAGAAGAGAATCCCTCATCCCCGGTCTGTTTCAGCAAGCAGTAGGATCCTAAAGCTAAAATCAGATCAGGAATCCATGGCTGAACAGCTCTGATAAGACGAGCAGCACATCCATACCCCAGAAGCTTTTCCACTGAAACAATGAGATCGAACAGTTCATTGACAAGATTGTAAGCTTCTGTTTGAGGTAATGCAACTTCACAAGTCTTAAGCACTATATTGAGTAACTTGGCTCCATATGTAAATGAGCTTTTCAAACAAATAATTAAATCTTTTAGGTTTTCTTCAGTGAACTCCAACTGAGCAATTGCCAGTTCCCTTAACTTTGTAATAATGAATCTCAAATTCCCTGTTGTGAAATTCAAGCATTTTTCTTGATTGCGAGGAGCAAGATCCATTGCAGTTGCATCGGCAATGAACTTCAGAACTGAAGTTAATGCCTTCACCATATTCAGTATCCTTGCTTGTTTAGTCAAACTCATATCTGTGCAATAATATCAACAGTTAACAAAGATGATATTCTGTGACAGAGATCATGGAAAGAAAGGAAGCTATTAACAAAACAATGCAGTACATTTACAAAATATGCAGATTGCTCAGACTCAGAGATAGACTAATCTTAGCAATATACATCAAATTGTCTTAGTTGAATGGCCTTCGTATTACAAACAATCAAATTGTCAAGCTGGATCACATACCACCATTAAAAAATAAAAAGTAATAATTTGAATAATAGTATTTGTCATGAACAGCAGTCAACTAAGGACAGCATAAATCTGAAGTTTCTGTTAATCAACGACATACCAGTTTGACATTCTCCAGTATCTGTGCTGGATCCAGGTGGCACCATGCTTGCATTTGGGGATTCTGAGTGTAACTTGCCAGGATTTTTGCCATTGTTTGCTTTAAATAGGTTATCTGCACAGCATAGCAGATGATCCAATGTTGAAACTGAGATAGTTTCCTGTTAACAGATGGACAAAATTAGCAACACAAGATTCAGTGCAAAACCTGGCAATGAACTAACACATATTTCCATCTGATTGTAGTGCTCTATCCTGGCTGCATGTCAAGACACCTCAAAGAAATTTTCTATGGTTCCCTCTCAAGAACCTAAGTAAAAATTATTAATGAAGACAATTATGTTCTACCCATTCTGCCTAGAACATAATTATTGAAGTCTAAATGCATAATTTTGGAGATGTACTACAATGGCTGATATTTGATATTGAAGGATTAGAGTTATTTTCTCCCTGCTGGACAAAGCTAATAGGGAGGCCACTGGATTACATTATCCACCTTTATGGAAGATTATCTTCTACTGCCACTCCTTCTCGTTTGGAGATGCATAAAACAGATCCACAAGTATAAGATACTCAATACAAGTATCTGTAAATTCCCTGTTTCCAATTGCATTATTTCTCCAAATTCCCCATATCCGAAATAACTAGTAGAAAATGCTCTTAGAAACTATGCAAAATGGTGCCACATAGCTTCATCATCTTTCTTGTTCACATTTATTCTTGACTTCTAATGATCCAATGACTCCAATCACCAAAAAACAAGCCACCTGTAATTACTAGTTAGTTCAGGTCTCTATGCTGTGTGCCTATGTCTTTACTAATTATTTGGTCTCTTTATAGCAGCAGTTATACATAGCAGTTGAAGCAAAAGCCCCACAGTATTTCATAAAGAATGAAACTAGTTTAGAGAATGTGGGTTCAACCCTCCAAATTAAATTGAGAAAGGCAACTTAAACAGTTGTAGGTTGATTAATATGAAGCTATTTCAAGCACACAAAAAAGTGCAATTCTATAAGGTTGTTTCACAGCGGAAGTGAATATGTAACATGTAAAAAACGTAAAACCACATTATTCATCTAGAATCATATCAGTCAGAAACGGATGGAAATATCACTTGCCTGTATAGAGTCACTTGTTCTATCTGTGTTGATGTTATGAAGAGACATGTGCAGTGTCAGAGTTGTGTATGCAGAAACAGGACATGCATTCAGATAATCACACTGCAGGCAATACTGAATACTAACTTCACAAATGACCTTCAATGCTAAGTATGCACATTCTAAGATTCCAGAACCTAAAATAGCTTCCCTTGTATTCTCAGACAGAAGCAAGTCCTTTATTTGCCATGCCACCCCAACGGCTAATTCATAATCTTCCAAAAATCTATTTTCTCCAGTGTCAGATGGTTTTTTCCCTTTTCTATGTTTTGACTTTGTTGATATTTTCATGGAAGATCTAGTCTTTGTTCTTGTTGCTGACTTTACATTTAGTTTTCCTAATTCTACACCAAATTTTGCATGACATCCACAGGCAGCTCTTTGCAGAAACCCAACCAGAACTTTAAACATGTCATCAAACCAACCACATGATAAGATCATCTTGTGAGCAGACCTAACTTCAGCTTGCTTTTCAGTGTTATCTGATAAACCACTGCAACTAGTGATCAAGCTCATGCAATCTTCAAAAAGGTCACCTGCAGAATTCAGAGCCGTAGTTGAAATAATGTTGCAAACAGAAGATTGAGCACGTGTAGAGGAAGCAACTGCAAAAAGGGTCTTCAGCTTTTCAGCAGACAACTCCTCCTTGAGAGCTGCCAGGAAAGAAGCATCCTTTGCAAGATCAGTACAAACGTGAGAAGCAGCAACAAGTAAGCCCTCAATCTGCCCTTCATCAAGCTTAACAGAAGATACAGTCAAACCAATAATTATTTTGAAAAGTCTCATAAGAGATCTGAGAGATGCTCCTTCTGATGCTGCAAACTCACAAAATCTTGCTCCAGCTGTAGGAGACCTTTTAATAAGAGTGATCAAGCGTTTACATGCTTCTTCGTCCGTCACTTTTGATGGGAAGTAAGATGGTATGAGAAGTTTTGTGATTTTCCTTGCAATAGTTCGTTGGTCATCAGCAAGCGCTGAAAACAATATATCTACACGTACTATCTGAAGGAGGAAAACATACAATTAGTATAAAGAGCAAGATCATAAGGACAAATGACATAATTCAATGTGTAGGTTCTGATTACCTTATGGAAATGGAAATTTCGGATCTCGTTCAAGAGGAGTAGGAGATCAGCAACTGCAGCACGTACAACTGATGCCGAATCCATAATCAGATTGCCTAATCTAGGTAAAAGCACTTTAAGAACCTCATGAGATTGAGGATTCCCAAGCAAATATATAACACCGTGCACTGTGGAGAGTCTGACCTCTGTGTTAACATCATGAATCATTTCATCAAAAATTCTAGTAATAACCTTTGTAATGATTGATGAAGGAATAAGTTCCCAAAAGAGGTGAAGAGTTCGACAGCTTCCTTCTACTGCTACAACTCTCACATCTGGGCATTCATCCAAGAGTAATTTCTCCAGCAGAAAGAATTGCTTTTCTAGCAGCATATCTTTAGCCTCCTTAGTGGCATCAGGATCTTCTAAAGGAAACAGGTCCAGAAGTAAGTGCAATGCATTTTGGCGAACGTTTGAGTTTGCAACCTGCAGAAGAAACAATAACTGACTATCAATTTATGAAGTCAATATCAGCTCCTCGTTAGTGATTGTTATTACTTTTTCGTTTTCAACTGAACTACTGGGAGAAAGCCCTTTCATTAATACATAAAGATAAATTAAAGAAACAAATGTCAAAAAACTTCAATTAATGCATAAATAAACTTCTTGCTTATTGCTCCGGCATTGATCCCATTTCATGGTTTGAAATGTCCAGTATGTATTCAATTGGGTGGAATTTCATAGTATATTCCTGACAATTGAATTCAAGAAGTGAACATGCTCACTATGATTCTATGATTATTTAAATTTATTTTAGCAGTTTAGTCTAATATGCATCCTTAAAGGCAAGCCTGTTGTTCACGACTAGTGTATAATAATTCTGTTTACATCTTGCAAGTAATGACATGCATAAGAATATAAGATAAGAAGATGAACAAGAAAGGTCCAAACAGAACTTGAGTATACAATTAGACATTCACACTAAGAGTGGAGTGTTTAACCAATTATCATAATTCCCACAGTGAGTCAAGCCTGGTTTTTGTGTAAACACGACTATACAAGTAACACTCAACCCACACCTACTTTAATTGTTCCTTCAGCTATTACATAATGAGGACATAAGAGATGTTGACAGCTTCTAAGCTTCTAGCTATGTGTTGATTTCGTAAACCACAGATTAGGGAGCTGAACAGCTGCATAGGCTTTCACGGAAACTAAAGAGCCATAAGGACAGCAGAGTGACATGCCACAGCTCATAAAAAATCGAGAGATTTCTTTCTATGAACATTACTATATTCAAATTCTGTCATCATAAAACTAAATATTGTACCTGAAGCGACCGAAAAATCACTGGCTCTGCCAGATGAAAAATCAATTTTTCTACTCCCTCTGTCGTTCTCTGCTGAACAAAACCACATAAAATCCTTCTTATTGATGCTGCTAATTCCCGCGAGCTGGCATATATAGCACCCTCAACCAACCCTTGTAAAAACCCATTCTCAATCTCATACATACATTCACCCTCCACAGCCTTCCATGCTCTAAAGACAATTTCACCATACGCCTCCAACATCGATTTACGCCCAAATGGGATCTGCGATTTTATCATTGCACACAATTCCTTCGTGAGCTGCACACTAAGACCGAACAGGAAAGCAAGAAATTTCCTTCCCTCCTCTGACTTCAAATACAAAGGTGAAATCACACAACGAATCAACAAACTCTTCAAGTCCTCTATACTCTCATCCTCAAAATCAAACAACCCGAAAGCATCTCGAAGAGTATAAACTCTGTGAACATCAACTTTCTTCTTCAAAGTCAAAGAGCGAGACAAAATAACGGGCAACGACTGAGAAATTAGGGTATCTTTCCCTACTAAATCCCTCTTCCACCATTCTTCACATAAATTAGCAATCTCCGACAGCAAAATGGAGTCGGACTCAAACAGAATTAGGTTATCATGTAACTCTTGTACAGACGGCAACAAATCAGAAACGGAGAATACATTACCCGGATGGAAAACGCAGAGGCGCAAAATGTAGGCAAAAACCTGGAGTTTTTCGGCGATAGACTGTCTCTCATTTTCTCGACCTCGGGTGGGAGATGATACAGCTTCGTCTTTCTTGTGTCTGCCGGATCTACGGACTCGCTTTGCAGGAGGCGTTATCGGCGACGCCGTGTAGGTCGAGTCCGAGAGGTTTTTGAATTTAGATATGGAGTGTGAAATTGAGTTGTGAAGAGACGGAGGGAGGGTGGAGGTTAGATCAGATGAGGGTTTAATTAAGGAGTTAATTAAGCTTTTAATGGCGGATTTGGAGGATTTTAACGGTAATTTGGAGGCGGAGGAGAGGAATTCCTCGGCGGAGGTTTGCAGAAACGACCGGAGCCTTTTCTCCATTGATATTCCCAGTGATTTTCTGATTTCTGCTCGAAGCTGTTCATGTACCGTTGGTTACAGTTCCGGAGGATGTTGGTTATGACGGAGCCGTTCACAGACCAATGAAAGGGAAGAAACATGCATAATAATCACGAAACGACTCACGTTGATTCGTCTGTTGCGTTGATAGATGACAGTCAGGATACTCTAACCATTTTAAATATTTGAATCACGCGTTGGCGGTTAGAGGGTTTTTGCTAAGAAATCTGCCAACTAGTAGGGGTGCGGCTACTAACACCCTTTCCTCGTTAGTACATCCCCTCCGCAATATACACCCCTTTTAATATTTATATTGTTGAAAAATTGATGTTAAAAGTGGTGAATGATACCACTTTAACCAATTGTTTAGTGGTTGAGAGTTAATTTTTTAAGGATTGGATGTCAAAAAAAAAAAAAAATTAATCTACGTTTGGAGTAGATATTTAAGGTCTTTTGAATCGTTTAAAACCAATTTTTAATGAGTGAGAAATTAAGCATCAAAGTTGGTCACTTGAAATGAGAATGAAAGGTTTTAAGTGTGGGAAGAGTGTTTAACTATCTCACATAAGAAAATGGACCTTTAAAATGCAAGTATAAGTTAAGCCATGAGAAGAGGTTTAGTAATTAGTATACTATTTGAGTAGTATGTTTGTGCAACACATGCGCGCTAGGCTCGTGATGGAGAACCAGCCATACAAAACCATGCACACGAGAGGGACCCTTTGATCGTACAAGAAGGTCCAATTACAAGAGTTAGAGCTAAGAAGCTAAAAGAGGTCTTGATGATCTTTGTTGTAGAAATTAAAGAAAATATTCATGAAGAGTCCAAGGAAGGCCCGATAGTTAATAGTATTGGATTGGAGATCACTTAGCACGTGCTTCAACAACAGACATTAATGTATGGATAAAGTAGTCAAGTCTACTTTTTGATAAAGTAGTAGTCAAATCATGTTTTTTTTTATTACTTAGGTGATAAGCATTAATGTCCTCTTTAGATATCTTTCTTTTAGCCTATAAATAGGTGTATGGATCTCTTGTAAAAAGGCACATTTTGATGAAAAATGAAATTGAAGCCCTTAGCTTGTGTTTATTGAATTCTCTCTTTGTGAGGTTTTCGATTGTTCAAGAACTTATCAAGATCATCGAGCAAGATCTTGTAGCGTTCAACATACCGAGGTTCTTGGCTGATTATATAGCCAACGGGTCGAGGTTCTTTCGCTCTAAATAAGATCAAAACAGATTCGATTTGGGAAGATCCGCTGTTTATCTTATACGTTGGGTTCTTAGATCTTTATATCTAATGGGTTCTTCGTCCTATCCACATCAATTTTGGTATCAGAGCCATCTGGTATTGATCTGATTTGCTCTATCTTTCGTTTCTTGTTTACGTACCAGAAAAAACTCCAAGATCCTTATTATTTTTTTTAATTTTTCGTTGCTACCCTCATAGCAAGGAGGTGTTTGTCCTAAAAAAACGAAAATTCAGTTTGCATATCTTTTAATTTCAAACACAATAGTTCCTTGTTTCCTTCATCTATAGGACTAAGGGATTGTTGAACGTTGCTAGAAAATTGGTCAACTTGATTTGTTCTCGAATTTGAGTGGTAAAAGGCTAGAGTGGTGAGTTTTTTAGAGGGGAGGTAAAAGCCTACGAGTGAAGCACGAGTGAATTGTAAGTTATATCTTTGAGTGATTGTGAGACACCATGGATGACACATCTACGAATCAAGGAGATGCTTTCAACCTTCAAGCTATGCAACAACAATTTGCTAGGATGGAAAATATTCTTGAGAGCATGGCTGAACGATTGGATAGATTGGAGCAACCAACCACTCGAGAGCGTGGGAATAATAATCCAATTCAAATGAGGCAACAAGAAGAGTGGGAATCGGAGGAAGAAAAGGAAGGTGTTGGGGCTGTTCACCAAGTTCATAGACGAAGAGGAATGAGAAGACAAAATGATGAAGTTGATCGTGACTTGGGAAGCATCAAGATGAACATACCTACTTTCCATGGGAGAAGTGATCCGGAAACTTACTTGGAGTGGGAAAAGAAGGTAGATCTGATTTTTGATTGTCATAATTACTCCGAGGAGAAGAAGGTGAGGCTTGCTGCAATTGAGTTCACTGACTATGCTATAGTTTGGTGGGATCAATTCATTACAAATCGAAGGAGATATGGAGAGAGGCCTATTGCTACTTAGGCTGAAATGAAATCCATAATGCTTAAGAGGTTTGTACCCTCTCATTACTTTTGTGAGTTGTATCAAAAGCTTCAATCTATGAATCAAGGCAACAAATCTGTTGATGAGTACTACAAGGAGATGGAGATTGCCATGATTAGAACAAACGTAGAGGAAGATCGAGAGGCTACCATGGCACGTTTCTTGAATGGGCTGAATAGGGAGATTGTCAATGTTGTGGAGCTTCAACACTACGTGGAGCTCGAGGACATGGTACATACAACAATGAAGGTGGAGAAGCAACTTAAGAAGAAGGGTTCTTTCCAAAGGAGTTCTACACCCAATTTTCAGTTTTCAAGCAAAACCAAGGAAGCTGCATCCAAAGCAAACGATGGGGCAACTTCAAGGTCTCAACATGAGATACCCAAGACCAAATTCACTGAGACTGAAAAAGGAAAAGGTAATATCTCAACTTCTTCACGAACTAGAGATATTAAGTGTTTTCGTTATCAAGGTCGTGGACATATTGCATCTGATTGTCCAAACAAGAGGGTGATGGTTTTGAGAGCTAGTGAGATTGAGAGAGAAAAAGATGAGAATGAGAGACAAAAACCAAGAGAAAAAAAGAGTGGAGAGAAAAACAAGAAGGTTGATGTGAGTGTTTCTGAGGGAAAAAAGAAATTGGATGGATATAAGGACTCAAAAAGAGTGAATTTCTATGCAAGAGGGAGTGAAATAAAGAGAGCCTTAGTAGGAAAAAAATTGTGTTAGTGTTGATACACAAGGAATGCTATTTGGACACTAACAAACTAACTTCTTCTTTATCAAGTTCTTTTGTGACTCTTTTACAGGAGTATGAAGATCTCTTTCCAAAGGAAGAACCAAATGGTTTACCACCTTTGAGAGGCATCGAACATCAAATTGATTTTATTTCGGGTGCGACACTTCCAAATAGGCTAGCTTATAGAGTGAATCCGGAGGAAACAAAGGAGATCCAAAAACAAGTAGAGGAGCTGATGGCTAAGGGAAAGGTTCGAGAAAACATGAGTCATTGTGCGGTACCGGTCATTATTGTACCAAAGAAAGATGGAACATGGAGAATGTGTACTGATTGTCGTGTCATCAACAAAATCACAGTAAAGTATCACTATCCTATCCCTAGGTTAAATGATATGCTTGATGAATTGCATGGTTCTTTCATCTTTTCTAAAATTGATTTGAAGAGTGGATATCATCAAATTAGAATAAGAGAAGGTGATGAATGGAAAACTGCTTTCAAAACAAAATATGGTTTGTAAGAGTGGTTAGTTATGCCTTTCGGCTTAACAAATGCACCAAGTACTTTCATGAGATTAAAGAATCATGTTTTGCGTAACTTTATTGGGAAATTTGTCATTGTGTACTTTGATGACATCCTTATCTATAATAAAAGCACGGAAGAACATTTTGATCATGTGCGTGCTGTTTTGGACACTTTAAGGGAGGAATCTTTGTATGCTAATTTTAAGAAGTATTCTTTTTGCATGGATAAAATTGTGTTTCTTGGTTTTGTTGTAAGTGCTAAAGGAATTGAAATGGAAAAGGATAAAGTTAAGGCTATTTTAGATTGGCCAAATCCTAAAAACATTTCTGAAGTTAGAAGTTTTTATGGACTTGCTAGTTTTTATAGGAGGTTTGTGAAAGATTTTAGTACTATAGCAGCACCTTTGAATGAGATTGTCAAAAAGGAAGTTGGTTTTGTTTGGGGAGAAAAACAAGTTGTTTTTGATCTCCTTAAAGAGAAACTAACTACCGCACCCATTCTTGCATTACCTAACTTTGATAAAATGTTTGAGATTGAATGTGATGCATGTGTAGTGGGTATAGGAGCTGTTTTGATGCAGGAAGGAAAACCAATTACATACTTTAGTGAAAAATTGAAGGGAGCTCAATTAAACTATCCTACATACGACAAGGAGTTGTATGCTTTGGTGAGAGCTTTGGAGACGTGGCAGCATTACTTGTGGACGAGAGAGTTTGTTATTCATACTGATCATGAATCTCTCAAGTACCTCAAGGGACAAGGTAAGCTTGGTAAGAGACATGCCAAGTGGGTGTAATTCATTGAATCTTTTCCTTATGTGATCAAATACAAGAAAGGGAAAGAGAACATTGTTGCTGATGCATTATCTAGAAGGTATGCTTTAATCTCTACTTTAAATTCTAAACTTCTTGGGTTTGAATCAATTAAGGGATTGTATGCTAATGATTCTGATTTTGCTTCCATTTATTTAGCTTGTGAGCATACTGCATTTGAGAAGTTTTATAGGCATGAGGGATACTTATTTCGTGAAAGTAAACTATGCATTCCTAAATGTTCTATGCGTGAGTTGCTTGTTAGGGAAGCGCATGGGGAGGACTAATGGGGCATTTTGGAATACATAAAACTTTGAGTGTCTTGTGTGATCATTTCCATTGGCCTAAAATGCGAGTTGATGTTGCAAGAATTTGTGAAAAGTGCATAACTTGTAAGCTAGCTAAATCAAGAGTACAACCACATGGGTTATACACACCTTTGCCTATACCTAATGAACTTTGGGTAGACATATCTATGGACTTTGTTTTGGGTTTACCAAGGTCAAAAAAAAGTAAAGATTCTGTTTTTGTTGTGGTTGATAGATTTTCAAAAATGACACACTTTATTCCATGTCATAAGAGTGATGACGCTAGTCATATTGCTAATTTATTCTTTAAGGAAGTTGTTCGTTTGCATGGAATTCCAAGAACCATTGTAAGTGATAGAGATACAAAGTTTTTGAGTCACTTTTGGCATGTTTTGTGGAGTAAATTAGGCACTAAACTTCTATTTTCTACTACTTGTCATCCACAAACGGATGGACAAACTGAAGTTGTTAATAGAACTTTATCTCAATTACTAAGAGTTTTGATTCAAAGGAATTTGAAAAATTGGGAGGATTGTTTGACATTTGCTGAATTTGCTTATAATAGAAGTGTTCATTCTGCTACTAATCATTCTCCTTTTGAGATTGTTTATGGATTCAATCCATTAAGTCCACTTGATCTTGTACCAATACCTATTGAAGAGCGTATGAGTCTTGATGGAAAAGCCAAAGCCGAGCTGATCAAAAAGCTGCATGAAAAAGTGAGACTCAACATTGAGAAAAGAACCGAACAATATGTCAAGCAAGCAAACAAAGGCCGAAAGAAAGTCATCTTTGAACCCGGTGATTGGGTATGGTTACACTTGAGAAAAAAAAGGTTTCCAAGTAAGAGAAAGTCAAAGTTCCAGCCAAGAGGAGATGGACCATTTCAAGTGGTTGCTAGAATCAATGACAATGCATACAAACTTGACCTTCCGGGTGAATATAATGTAAGTGCAACTTTCAATGTTTCTGATCTTTCTCCTTATCTTGGTGATACAGATTCGAGGACGAATCCTTTTGAAGAAGAGGGGAATGATGGAGAACCAACCATACAAAACCATGCACACGAGAGGGACCTTTTGATCGTACAAGAAGGTCCAATTACAAGAGCTAGAACTAAGAAGCTAAAAGAGGTCTTGATGATCCTTGTTGCAGAAATTAAAGAAAATATTCATGAAGAGTCCAAGGAAGGCCCGATAGTTAATAGTATTGGATTGGAGATCACTTAGCACGTGCTTCAACAACAGACATTAATGTATGGATAAAGTAGTCAAGTCTACTTTTTGATAAAGTAGTAGTCAAATCATGTTTTTTTTTATTACTTAGGTGATAAGCATTAATGTCCTCTTTAGATATCTTTCTTTTAGCCTATAAATAGGTGTATGGATCTCTTGTAAAAAGGCACATTTTGATGAAAAATGAAATTGAAGCCCTTAGCTTGTGTTTATTGAATTCTCTCTTTGTGAGGTTTTCGATTGTTCAAGAACTTATCAAGATCATCGAGCAAGATCTTGTGGCGTTCAACATACCGAGGTTCTTGGCTGATTATATAGCCAACGGGTCGAGGTTCTTTCGCTCTAAGTAAGATCAAACCAGATTCGATTTGGGAAGATCTGCTGCTTATCTTATACGTTGGGTTCTTAGATCTTTATATCTAATGGGTCCTTCGTCCTATCCACATCAACTCGGCTCGGTCCGGACCCGATCTGACCTCGACCGTGGGTATTGACAATTGGACGTTGGGTTGGACTTGGGTGGATGGGGCTCGGGTTTTACCCAATCCGAGTTTATCTTTTTGAGCAAAAGTTGCAGTGATGGGAACAAGAACGAGTTGCTACGCTGCCACGATGGGTTACTGCAACGGGTGCAGTAACGTGAGCTTGCTGCGCACCCATGCCCAGAATACAGCGGGTGCAGTAACATGTGTGCCGCGAATGTTTTTTGACCGTTTCTTATTTTTGAACGGACCATTAACTTGCATTAAAAGACCCATTTTTTGGCGGTAATTTCTCATCAATTTCAGGCGTAACCCCCCATGTCAGACCTATATATAGGGGTTATCATGCATCTTTTTGATAGACGAAATTGAAAATTCTTGCATAGTTTTCCATCCTTGCATTAGCTCAATTCTCAAACACTATAAGTTCGTCGGAGCTCTTGAGAATGTGGTGCTACTTCTCTAGAGACAACGTCTTTTTATTTTTGGGAGACGATACGCATGGACCAGTGAGCACTACCCTGGGTGTATCTCATCTTAAGGAAATAGGGTCTTTCCTCGACTCGACTTGCTGTATTTTTGTTTGTTCGTTTTTGTTTCTGTTCGACAGGCTCATTGTCCATTGTTGAGTGTTATTTACCAACATATATATATATATACAAGTTTTAGATCACGTGCATTGCACTTGGAGATCAATTAAAATTAAGGAAAATAATAGTAATACAAATACTTTATATATAACACTTTTATATTAGAGTTCTAATTATAATAAGATTCTATAAGATTTTAAATTAGCTAAGATTCTAATTTAAAATTATTTAAATATAAAAACTTAAATTACTATTATAACCTTAAATAATAGTCTTTAATAGGGATATATTCGACAATCCATATTTTGTAAGAAACATCCACACTTTTACATAGGTAATATAATATATATATATACACACACTTTTCTTTTTACTTAATACGCCCCCTTAATTACTTATTTTATTCTTGTATATTGAAAACAAAAAACAAAAACTCATGTGAGACGGTTTCACGGATAGTTATCATGAGACAAGCCCCATCACTCATAAACAACATGTGAATTATAGGGTTTGGATTATGGGTTGATCCGTCTCACGCGATACAATAAAAATCCGTGAGATAGTCTAACAAGAGACTTAAAAAAACAAAATCAATTTGCTATTTCTGATCTATTTTACATGATTGTCTCCATCATAAATTGACAGTGACCCTTTTTCTCCCCTTTTTTTGTGTAGCTTACATTCTTCTATCAATCTTCGATTATGTGTGTGTATGTATGAATATATCTGAGTCATTCATGTTTCAATCTACAGTCTGTTTTCGATAGTTGCGTTCATCACGAATCACGGAGAAATAGTTGCAGCAGAAACGACAGAAGCCATATGTATCAAAACAAGATGAAATTTTGTTTTTCAAAATATGATGTTATTTATTTTATTGGAATTAAAATTAACCACGAGTTTTGTAGCTTAATGGTATCACACATTTTATAGAAGTACAGATTGTGATGACCAAAATTTGAATTTGAATCACCCTAGTTTTTCTAATCTTTATTCTTTCCCTTCCACCCCTTCTAACTCATTAAAATTAAGATGACCAATAAGTAAATATTTCCAAAATTTCCTTTAATTTTAAAACGTGGTGGAGTGGATGAGCATAAGAATTGATGTGGAGTCTGTCAAACCCATTTCTCTTTTATTGGAAAGGTGGAGTATCGACAGTTGGAGTATCGACAACAGTTTGATGTTAGGATTTATAGATTTATGAGAGAAAGATGAGAATTAAATTAAGTTTTGAATCATTTTATAATTATTTATTTTCTGAAAATTTTACTTTTACCCCACTTATTTTCAAAATGGTCCAAAATAAAATATAATGATATTAAATATTAATATTTATGTATAACGATATTTTAATAGGTTTATAAAAGATTATTTTGGTCTAAATATTTTGGTGGGTGCATTAATAAGATTTGGTGGTGTTTATATCCTCACCTTTTTATAACACACTGACAAATATTTTTAGCTATAAAAGTTAACTGATAATATTTTGTTTAATTATATTTAATCAGATAATTGACACTGACAAATATTTTTAGTTATAAAAGTTAACTGACAATACTTTGTTTAATTATATTTAACGAGATAATTGACGTAAAAATCATGAACTTTTTCTAAAATTATAATTGTAAGATGACTTTTAAGTTTTAATATGACGTTCAATGTCTCGTGCATCCGTAACTAACAATCAGATTTCGAACATTTCAGAAATCACCAAATTTTCAGAAATTATAAAGAAAACCATCGATTGATCGATGTTAATACATGTACTTAACAAATATTAATTGATCTAGAAACACTAATTTATAGAGCTAAAAAATGCCCAAAGCATAGAATATTGAAAGTCACGTTAAAACTGTAATTTTGGGAAAGTCCGTGATTTTTGTGGCAATTTTATCCCTATTTTATTTAAACTAGTAGTGTACTGTGTACGTGTGCATTGCACGGTTTATCATATAAGATAATTCTAAAATTATTATAAAATAATGTAATTATATATAATATACAAATGTATAGATAAGTTAAACAAATTAATTGGAAAGTCTATCTTTGAAATATGAGATATATAAAATTAAAATGATCAAATTGACTAAATTGTACACCCATTTAGTACTTAAAATTACGAAATTAAATTTAGTACCAGAAAAAAAAAATTATGTCAAAATATTACATGGAAATCGAATATTAAAAAAATCTTTAATCTATGCTATCTTAATCTTTATATATATAAAAGTAAGATCATTTATGCCACATGTCAAGCTCACGTTATTTTGACATTAAATATGATTAATTAATGACTTTAAATTCTATGTTACAAAGAAAAATTACTAAATAATTTAGAAATGTAGACAATATTTATCTAAATAAATATGCTAGGCTTCAATATAAGAATTATTTTCATATTTGAAATTAGTTAAATTTAAAATTTTGAAGAGAAAGTATAAATAAATAAATAAGAAAAATGCTAAAGTAAAGATGAGTTTATTGAAAATGATTGTTCAAACTTTCCATTTAAACTTATTAATTATTGAAAATTTGAATTATTATTTTTTTAATCTATGTTTTAAAATAAACTATTAAGTTAATTTATGAAATTTTGACTTTCATTTTTTTAATTTAATTGAAAATAAAAAGGGAGGGTTGTTATATATGTTAACAATAAAAAGCAAACTAAAAATGATGATTGGTAGGTTGAAGATATAATAGGCATATCAATATATATTATTTTCAAAATAAAAAAAATTTATTTAAGATCCTCTACAAATGCAACATATTTCGACTATTAGATAATTATTTAAAACATATTTCGGCAATTAGATACTTATTTAATCATATTACATTATATTTTGTAGTGCCCCGTACCAAAAATAAAACATAATTGATTAATTAAATATTTAAACCTATAATTTAATAATTAATCGTGTATGTGTCGACTGTGCGTTTCAGATATATGTTAAAGACACGATTTAGACAGATGAAAACTCTAGATGTGGAACATAGAATATTTTTATACCATGAGATGCGCAACAGAGAAATGAGAAAATAGAAACAAACTAGAGGTCAATCGGAGACTCGTAGCTCAAATGGCGAAGAAAAGAGCCGAATACGAAGGTTGGGTAAAACAAGAGGGTAAAATCCGGACGAACGGTAAAACGGAAAATAATATTTTAATGAGTGGTAATTAAAATTTACTTGATAAATAGTAACTTTGAAAATCTATAAATAGGGGCTTAGTCAGTTCAAAATATTCATTCGGCCGACGAAAACGAGTAAGTCTCTCTCTCCTCTCTTTTTCTTCCCATTTTTCGATTTCCGGCGCGCCACCACCGCCGGCACCGCCGCCGTTGCCGGAAAAGTCGCCAGAGCGCCGCCGCCGGTGGTGGCCGGAAAAATTGAAAGTTGTCAATTTCGGCCGATTTTCGCACACGACTTTCGTCTCGTTGAAATGAGTCTAGGATAGGTTTCGGATTTCAATTCCGATTTCTCGTTTGCCGGGAAACGGTGAAAAACCGTCCCAAAAACCCTAAACCCTAACCTCGGTGTTGTGAATGTGGTAACGAAGGATTTTGCGGCGAAGTTTCGGGTACTATTCACCGCCGGAATTCGACGAGGGGTGGCCGGAGGTGGTAGCCGGCGGTGAGAGGTTTCCGGAGGGAGTGGTGGCGGCGGCGGAGGGCGGTGCCGCCACGGCTGGTGGCGCCGGGAAGAAGGGCGGTCGAGCAGGCCGGCGCCGGGAGGGGACCTGCCGAGTTTTCTCGGCCAGCTGCCGAGACCCGCGCCACGCTGCCGAGTTTTCTCGGCCAGCTGCCGAGAGCCGACCCGGGCTGCCCAGTTTTCTCGGCCACTTGCCTAGGCCGCCGGGTTTCTCCACCCGGCGCCGGGTACACGCATGCCACGTTGCCCGCAACGCCGTGTTTTCGATCCGAACCCCGTTTTCTCCACCGTAATTCGACATCGAGTCGTCGCCGACAAGATATCGTTGACCGAGGGTCGTGGGCCCGATCAAAGTCAACCCTTTGACCAAAATTACGAAAACGCCCCTCAATCTTAAAACGCTCCGTTTGAGGTCGTTTCAACTCCGATTGAGCCCATTTTTCTTCCGTAGCGACCCTACTCGTTCCCTCTTCCTCACCTTTTGATCGAAATTACCAAAATACCCCTGAACCTAAAATGCTCCGTTTGAGCTCGTTTTAACTCCGATCGAGCTCATTCTTTTTCCACCGTGACCCAAATTTCATTCTCTATTGTCTCAGCTACATGGATTGATTATCCATTCTTGTTTCTTCAAATCCGATCTTTAAAGCTTTAGATCCGTCGCGTATTTAACGATTATTTCTCCGCCGGAGTCTTTTCAACTTTAATTATAATTATTAAGGATCTAAGAAACGTTATAACTTATGTAGGCTACTTGTGGGATTGGGCGTTGTGTATCAAACTTTGGGACTCACTACTCGAGCTCTGAACTGCCAGATCTGTAGTACTTGCTACTCACGTGGTAACCACCGAACAAGGTGGGGGTAACTTCTAAATCTTAATCTGTTTATTGTTTCCTAGTATATGCATGAGCTGTGAGATACTACGTGTTGTGGATATATTTGTTGTGCCATACTTATACTGTTCTGATCATACATTCGTTCCCTACCTCTCTTCTACTACTCTTTGAGGTCTGATGGCCCTATTGAAATGCACTAACGGTAGTGAGACCGTTTTGCAGGGTAAGACGGGAAACCCCCGTACCTTTGCATCCCTCACCATTTCTAATATCTGCTATGCATTTTACGTGCTATGGCAACGTGCTAGGAGACGTTTTATTTTCTTTCTGTTACCTGTCGTGTGTCATAAGATGCAGATGTTATTCCCACGAGTGTATTCAACGCACTCACCCCTTAATCTGTACTCACACTACAGGAACTGATGAACTTGATAAACCCTAGAAGGAGAGAGAAAGTGTCATATCTGGACATGTTTTGTTAAGTTGGTGTCACACAACGTTTTCAAATAAAGTCTTATTTAATTCACGTTTTATAACATTTGATACAAGTGATGAAAGTGAGATCCTGATGGTTTGTTTCCGCTGCTGTATTTTGTTGTGTTATCGGTATTGAGACCGATTGCTATCAGCGAAGGTTGATTGTTGATATGTGAATGATTCATATCATTCCTTACCTCTTTCTTCTATCGTCTCTAATCTCCTTCTTCTGTTGTATCTTACTATTTCTTCTTCACGCCCGTGCGAAAACTCTGATTTTTTTAAGGGAAAGAAAACGGGGCGTGACATATTTAATGTTGTGATATTTATTGCACAAATCATAAATTTAATTTTATTGTATAAATAGTATTTAAGCTTTTCTAATTTTACCAAACTTACTTTATTTTTAAAAAAAAATTAATTTTACCAAATTTACCTTATATTTATGTTTTACATTTATATTATATTAATGTGATATTTATGTTATATTAGTATGACATTTATGTTGTTCCATTTATATTATATTAGTATGACATTTATGTACAAATATCCTTAGTTTTATGTAATATTTTAACTTAAAAAAAAATTCAACATAATTTGTACATATATACTTTTATATGATATTACTCATACATTTATGTGGAATTGCTTATACCTTTATATTAACATAGTTATACCTAGTGATGCCCAAACGGTTCGCCGGTTCCGATTCCGGTTCGAACCGCCGGTTTGGCGGTTCCGGATTGGTGGAACCGGAACCGAACCGTGTGATTGGCGGTTCCGGTTTAGGTTCCAAACCGCCGGTTTAACCGGAACCGGACGGTTCGGCCGGTTCGAACCGACGATTCGAAGAAAACTGAAGAAATTTGGGTCAGTACCGCGGTACTGAGATGCAGAGAACCAAAGTACTGAATTTTGCGTCTCAATACCGCGGTACCCATATCCAGTACCGCGGTACTGAACCAATTTTATATAAAAAAAAATCTCAGTACCGCGGTACTGGATATGAGTACCGCGGTACTGACCCAATTTTATACAAAAAAAATACAAAAACCGGCTGTTTAACCGGCGGTTGGAACCGCCGGTTAAACCGCCGGTTTGCCGGTTTGTCAAATTGAGAACCGAAACCGAATCGGTTCTTGGCAGTTCCCGATTCCGGTTTGGAACCGAAATCGGGTCAACGGTTCCCCGAACCGTTGACCGCCGGTTTGAACCGGCCCGGTTCCGGTTTTCCGAACCGTTTGGGCATCACTAGTTATACCTTTATATAATATATAAATGTGCAACTAACATAACTAAAATGTATGAGTATATAACTAAAAATATGACTAATATAACTAAAAGGTATAAAAAGAAATTACATAAAGATAATACATAATATCACATAAAAGTATGTTGATCTAAAAATACACTGAAATTGGATTTTTTGGAGTAGAATTACATAAATGTTATGATATTTGTACATAAAGATTATACTAATATAACATAAATATCATACTAATATTTAATCTTTAATATATACTAAAGGAGAAATCAAGAATGACACATATAAAATTGTGGTTCAATTTTTTCCCTCCTAAAAATAAATTAATTCTAACCATTCATTTCTCAATATTTAATTACATTAATTTAGCTCTTAATTAAGATACAAATCTATTTCAAAACCCCCCTCATTTCTTACATAATAATAATAATAATAATAATAATAATAATCATCGATAATTAAAATCTCTATATACATGTAAAGATGCCCAACCGGTTCGAAAAACCGTGAACCGGCCGGTTCAAACCGTGAACCGACGGTTTGGCAAACCGGCGGTCCGGTTTCGGTTCCGAACCGGAATCGGGAACCGCCATAACACGGTTCGGTTTCGGTTTGGGGATTTAAAAACCGGCAAACCGGCGGTTTAACCGACGGTTCCAACCGCCGGTTAAACCGCCGGTTTATGTAATTTTTTTTTTTTTAATTGTTGCCTTGGACACGTGTACGGCTCACGTTTAAACTAAACTAGCCGTTGCGGATCGACGGAGGAGATCAAATAGCCGTTGGAAACCGGCCGAACCGGAACCGAACCGGAACCGCCGGTTCGAACCGGCGGTTTGGAGCAAATTTGAATCGAGCGGCCGAGATCCGTCGAACGTTGGAGATGGACGGGTGAGATCAGCCGAACCGCCGGTTCAACCGAACCGGAACCGGCGGTTCGAACCGGAGCGTGCCTATTTTCTTTTTTTTTTTTTTTTTTTTTTTGAATTTTTGAGATCTATAAATAGGGGTTCAAATGGTGTATTTTTTCACACCAATTCTCAAGCTCTCTCTCTCAATTATCTTGCATTCTTGCTCACTTTAATATATCAAGTTCAAAAGCTCTCAAATTTCTTTTTTTAGTTCGTATTATCATCTACTTGTAGTGCTACTTCCACTTCGATTTTTTTAATTTGCTATCATCATGTCTAGAAGAGGTTCTTCCGCTTCCTCGTCTCATGCTAGGGGAAAGAGTCCCATGCCACCTCCACAATCCTACGAAGACGAGCTAATTGATCGATGGTGTGACGAGCTTGATGAAGATGTCGATTTGGGAGAACAAATCGCCCAAGCCTTAGCCGATGATGTTGAAGAGGAAGAAACCGTGCAACACACACAAGGGAGTACCCCCTCTAGTAGAGCACCTTCTTCACTTCGAAGTGATATCTTCTCCGTTCACTTCAAGAAGGAGGTCGTGCCTAATAGTGTCGTTGACTACATAGTAACGTGCAATCATTGTGGGAAGCAATACAAGTTCAAGCATGGAGGAGGATATGGAACGTTCAACAACCACGTCACGAAGAAGCATCCCGACAAGGTTGGATTGGCTCCTTCTCAAACACAACTACGAGGATTCACCGGGTCTTCACAAGGTATGGATTCTTTAATGTTTAAATTTAGCCAACTTGAACTTAGGAAAGACACCGCCGATTTTATTGCTTCTAAACATTTGCCTTTGCAATGGGCTTCCGATGAATATTATCAAGATTATGTGAGTCAATATTTGCAACCACCGGCTAGAATGATAAGTAGAAACACGGCCACTAGGGATATTGATAAAAGAGTTCGTGAAAAAAAATATAATCTTATGCAAGATTTAGCTAACCTTAAACAAAAAGTTGCAATATGTGTTGATTGTTGGAAAGATCCTTATAAAAAGAATGATTATATGGGCATTACTTGTCATTGGATTGATGATGCATGGGATGTTCAAAAACGTTTAATTGCTTTTGTTGATTTTAATGAAAGTCATACCGGTTTACATATTTCACAAAAAATAATACATAGCTTAAATGATTATGGTATATTAACAAAAGTATTTGCTATAGCTTTAGATAATGCAACTAATAATAAAGCGAGCTTGCCTACGTTAATTGATTTTTGTAAACCTTCATTAAATGGTGATATTTTTCATACTAGATGCATGTGTCATATTTTTAATTTATGTGTTCAAGATGGATTAACAACTTTACAAACGGAAATAGAAAAAATTAGAGTTGCAATTAATTTAATTTGTCATACCATACAAATGCGAAAAAGATGGGCTAGATTTTGTAAAATGAATGGATTGGAAGTAAAAAAAATTGTGAAAGATGTGGAACATAGGTGGAATTCTACTTATTACATGCTTCAAGATTCATATAATTATAGAGAACTTTTATGTGCTTTTTTTATGGAATTTGGAGATAGTAATGTCATGTTATTTGCTCATTCTTGGGATTCTTGTATAAACATGATTGGTATGCTAAAAATTTTTGAAGAAGGCACTAAAGAAATAAGTGGATGTTATTATCCTACATCTCCTTTAGCTTTAGATCAATGTGTTAAAATTGCTTTGATAATGAAATCTTATAAAGATGATCCTATTTTAAGTAATGCCATTATTATGATGAAAGCTAAATGGTTAAAATATTATCATGAGATACCCCCCCTATATTTATGTGCTAAATTATTAGATCCTAGGATTAGAGAAGATGGATTAGAAGAACTTTTGACTATGTACTATAATGCATTGTTCCCCTTTGGCTATATTAGTGATTATGATCAAGTTGATTATGTGCCTAATCCTAGTGAAGTGGTTAAACGGGCGAAAAATTATTTGTATGATTTATTTAGAGAATATAAAACAATGTATGGTGAATCATGTAGTAGTGAAGATGTAGTTCGACATCATAATGTAGGTTCTAGTAGTTCTTCGTCTACTTTTGATGATACTCTTTCTCAATTTTATAATTTTTATGATATTAGAACTCAAAAAAAAGCTAGAGGTGTTAATTCATCACAAGAATTGGATTCTTATTTTAGTGTTACTTTTGAATCAATTGCATTTGAGAACAATTTGGATCTATTAAAGTGGTGGTCACGAAGGATCACCACATATCCTATACTAACAATTATTGCCAAGGAAATATTTGCATGTCCCGCCTCCACGGTTTCGGTTGAACATGCCTTTAGCGTATCGGGCCACACTTTGAGTGAGAGGAGAGCAAACTTGGCCGTCGAAAATGTCCAAAACCTTATGCTTCTTGACGATTGGGTCAAAGCCGCCAAACGTCAACAAAACCTCGATTTGTCACACATGGAGGACGGTGGACAAGATTTGTATGGCTACGACTCAAACACAACATCCTCCGGCGGAAGTGGCGTCAACCTCGACGAGTGAAAAAGGTAAGTTGAGGTAAGAGAACTACGTGAGCTTTGATTCCTTAATTCGATTTCAATTAAGGATACGTAGACAATTTCATTTTAAGTTTGAAATTTCAATTCCAAACTTAAAATGAAACTCAAGCTCTTTAATTTTTTTTATGCTCACTTTTGTAATTGTAATATATAGTATAAACTTTTGTAATAGATTAGAATCATTCAATCATAAATTAGATATAGACTATATAGTTATAACTTGTAATAATTTTCCAAGTTATATTGACAAGTTTAATTGTAATATATACAAACATTTGTAATAGATTAGAATCATTAGATCATAGATTATATATATAGTTCTAAGTGTTCCAAGTTCCAACTTGTAATAATTTTCCAAGTTATATTATATTGACAAGTTTATTGAAAAAGTTTGATCAATACAATTCTTAAATATATTTTTTATTCCGAATTGTATTTTCTCATGATATTTTATACTTCAAAACAAACATTGAAGTTTAAATTTGGATCATAGAATCATAAATTAAAAAAAACCAAAAAAAAAAAAAAAAAAAAAGGAAAACCGAAAACCGCCGGTTCGAACCGGCCGAACCGTCCGGTTCCGGTTGAACCGACGGTTTCAAACCGAAACCGAAACCTTTCCTTCCACGGTTCGGTTTCGGTTCCACCATTTCGGAACCGTCGAACCGGCGGTTCGAACCGAAACCGGAACCGGGAAACCGTTTGGGCATCTCTATATACATGTATCAATATCACGTGAAATATTTATTAATGAAATTAGTGAATCAACTCTATTAGTTAAAATCTTATTTAACAATTTATTCTTTTAAAAATTAAATTGTGTTTATTTATTATTTTTTTATCATTTAAAATAATCATGAAAATTTCACTCGTTGTTATTGTATAAATGTTTTCTTCTATTTATTTTATTTTTGTAAAATTATTAATTTTGAAAAATCATGTATCACACACATGTATAGACAAATATAATATATATTAATTAATTTATATTATAATCAAATATTAAATGAGATGATACTAATATTTAGTAATTATTTATATTTATTTGTAATTATTTTATTCAATTTTTTTACAAAATTAATACTTTTTTAGATAAAAACTTGTGCATCACACGGGGTCTATACTAGTATAATATAAAAGTAACACATAAATAAATAAATAAAAACCAAAATAACGCGAATTTGGGTCGGATCGACCCAATATCATGGATTTAAATCCATGCAACTGATGCACAACAATATTTGCCTAATAACAAATTACCTCTAAACAATAAAAACCTTTTATTTTCCCACTCATTTCACCCATGTAAATATGTAAAATTAGTACGTAAATATTTTTAATATAGCAATTAAATTTATATATTATATAATTTCAAATTATAAGCCCCAAAACAAAATCTTTTTATTTTCCTACTCATTTCACTTTTCTAAATATCTAATATTAGTATTCGATTTTTAAAATATAATAATACAAAATTATTACTTGATATACATAAAAATATTACCTAATACATATTAAATATTATATTTTGGATCTTATAATATAAAAGTATTATCTGATGTATAAAAAAGTATTACATATTTTCTATTTTGTATCGACGTGTTTTCTTATAAACCAACCCGTATCCGTGAGACAATCTCACTTAAAACTTCTATCTTTCTAAAAAAAATTAATGTGAGACTCACATCAAATGTCAATTGAATCAAAAAAATACATGTCAATTGTCACGTAGGTATAAATTTAACGATGTTAGGTCCAAAACTGAATTGGACATATTAAAAATTACCAAAACTCTTACTTCATAAGCTGATTTTTAATATTTTTCCCAAATCTTATTACTCTCAAAAACCCTTTTCCTTTTTCACTAATTTTCTCCTACCTCTACATGAAAGAGTTTGATAATTCATTAAAGAGCAAACACCTGCCAACCCAATCGAGTAAATTCTTGAAATGATATATTTCCATATTTGTTATAAACAATGAGTGTTGGACCAGTGATTTAGAATAGCAAAACAGCAAAGACTGCAGAATGATACCATGGCTATTTCCCCATTTAATGTATGCTAAAAAATATATTCAAGTACATTTACACAACTTAGCAAATTATGCCCCCTTGTGGCAACCATGTGATAGAAGGGATAGATAGAGCTTCTAATTTTCACTATGAACAGAAAAATCAACAAACTTGCCAACGTGTAGTAACGCGACACGTGTCTCTCACAACGACATCAGTAGGTACTCACGAAAAGTATATAAGGTAGAATAGTTGCATTAATTAATGCCTTGTTGTTTTTTATCTCCAAAATGAATATGTAGGAGTATATGATCCCAAGCATAGCACATTTAACAGTAAAAGCCATCATGATTTCACTTAGAGATATATCACATCAAAGAAGAGCAACTTCTCATTCATCATTTCCTATTCCCCCAAGCATGGCTTTCTAGCTTTTCCAAATACAAAGAAAGCATCTCAAGGCTCTCCATCACAATGTAGGGCATACTAAAATCAAAGCAAAAGAACAAAGGACATTGTGAATGACCAAATTTCCAACACTAGCAGCATTCATAAAACCAATACACTACCAAAAATGACCATCCACAGGCTTTAATGGACTCTGTGGACATTTTCTTTGGCTCTCACTCTCTCACCAACTGGCTATTCCACTTTAGTCACCTTCTTACTCATCACTTGTAAACCTAAAGGCATACTTTTCTTGTTTGTGCAACTTCCACCTTTCACTCACTATTACCTTGCTTGACTGTACCTAAGACTTTTGCTCCAATATCAAAAATGGAGCCCTCTTATCAAACTCCCAAAAACACCATATCTTGGTGTTTTAATCAACCTTACCAGCATCAAAGTTCAAAATCTCGTACCTAAGTGATCAGAAACTACGAATTAGCCCTTTTCAAATCCAATCAATTCATCATAATTTAGGAATCTTGGGCTGAGGGCAATGCTGATCGCCATCAGTAGTAAAGGTTAGTCTTCTTTTGTTCCCAATAGAGGATCGCATCGTTGAATCATCAAGAACATCGATGGAGCCTGAAGGAGTTGATGGTAATTTAGAGGAAATCTCGGATTTCAACACCTCAATTTCTTGCAGCAGATTATAACAGAACAATATATGCTCCTATCAGAATGAATAGAATTAAACACAATCGATAGAAAATAACTATAATCTATCAATAACAAAATAAAGCAAATGGACTCACTATTTCCAGGGACCCCCATGAAGGGACTGAATTAACCTTAATCTCCACTAACTTCTTCGTTAAACGATGATCACAAGCTGCTAGTACAGCTGCTGCTGCTATTATGGATGGCTGATGCTCCATTACATTAATCTCTATATCGAACAATCAAACAATTCAGTTCATAACAAGCTTCTTAAACGCATATATATCAAAGTAATAACCATCCATGTTTAAACATAGGCAATATATTACCTCCAACGAATGCCAAGATGAATCCCGTTGCTCGATTTTTCACTTCTTTATGGCTCAATCCCCCACAGAACTTGGTGATGAAATAGTTTAGATAAGTGAAAGGAGTGGCAAAGCTCATTCTCCATTCCAAGGTATTCAAGATCAATAATTCCATTCTCTGAATCACATTTCCTCCAAACTTACATTTATCCACATGGTATTCAGACAACAAAGGCACTTCACATTCCTCAATCTTTGCAGCCAAAGATAAAGACGCAACGGATATTAATCGAATAGCCCACAATTTCCCATTCTATATATCAACATAAAAAAATAAAAATAAAAACATTCCCAAATCACACACCAATAAACACAATGACAAAATCCCACATCAAAGATTGAATCACACTTACATCAATCGACATTCTTGAAAAGAACTGATCGAAATAAATCAAGGAGAGATAGGCTGTACGGAAGTGAAATCCGAAAAGAGCCCTTGTCTGTTCACACGCACAAAAACTCATTTAACAGTAATAAATGTAATAATCCATCAAAAACAATAAATAAAACATCAAGAAAACACACATCAAGAATCCATTTGACTGCATCTTTACGAGCATATTTCCACCAGCTTCTCTCGCCCTTATCTGCAAAACTACTGCCATTTGATTGAAAAACAGTCTCCTTTTGAATCAACATTTCAATATACTCAGAATCGGACTCAGAAACAGAACAAAAATCCAAGCTTTCATCCTTGTAATGGTGCAGTTCTTCCAAACAGGACTCGTTACACAAAAACAGTGAATTTTCAGAATCCTCCATTGTTTTCTGGGCTTCGGCAAAAATCTTGTGGGAGAAAAGAGTATGAAGAAGAAGAAAAGAACCAAGTGTGGATTGAGAAAATCTAGATTATATGAAGAAAAAAATAAGGTGGTCAAAGGAGAGCGTAGAGGGGCGATTTTGGTGCCGCCAAATTCATGGCATTATTATATATATTGCGCTCTTCTTACAGTGGTTGTCCCTGCTGGCGCGGGCCATTTTCTGCTTCCAGATTCGTGGGTTTTTATTTCGGTTTCTCCTATTTTAATGAAATTTTCTCATTTGTTATTGTAATAATCTTATGATTTCATTATCACAAAATCTTGTCTCCTTATTTGTACCTGTTAATTTTTATTTATTTATTTAATATTTTGGTATACTAGTTATGGATTATAAATCATTTTTCCGTCTCATAACTATGTTGTTTTTTCGATTTCAATTTCATTAGTATCTCGATTTTTAATTTAATCTCACAATTTAAGAATATATCTTATTTCAGTCACAATTTTGATCGGAAAATTTGAATTTTGGTGCATAGAAGTGACGTGAAGGCACATATCAATCAATAAAAATTTGACATGTGTCATCCCACCATTTTTAGGCCGTCGAAAAACTTCAATTGAACAAAATTGGACTCAAAATCGGACAAATTTTCAAATTATTGGGCTAAATTAAAATCATAATATTTGCACGATCAACATAAAAAGACAACATAATTATAAAAGAAAAATGATTTTAATTCTATTAGTTATTATAATTACACGCGGGCTGCTCATTACTTGTGATTATTTTAATACATAATTTGGTTGTATTTGTAATGATAAAATGTTGTTTTGAAATATCAATGAAAATGCATATCTCGTGAGTTATCTTATTGAGTAATGTTGCTGGAATTTACTTTTCCTAAGAATTAGATATTAAAAGTAAATACAATTTATTATATTGTTGACGATGTTGAACTATCAACTATTACGTGGACCATACATTTTACTAAGACTATCAATTACAAACCTCAAAAAAGTTCTCAAGAAGACAATTTAATAAGTTCAGAAAATGTAAAAATATTTTTTTGCAGCGGTTCAGAATTGCAGTGTACAAATTAAGATTTTGTTTGATACCTTATAATTCTAAATTATTAAAAACTATTTTTGAAATGATTATTTTAAAATATGATTGATTAATTTCATATATATGGAAAAAATAAACGAAAATAAAAAATAGAATATTAATAATAATAAACCTAAAAATTTGAGATGTCAAACATCACCTTACTTTTATGAGTCTTCAAGTGATAATTTCATTTTTCAAAGCCCAAATTAATAATTAATCTATCTTTCGACCCTTAAATTAATAAAAAAATTTACAATAATTACAATTTACATTCCCAAGTATGTGGTTTTTACATTTTAAACAATATTTTTTTGACACTTAACCATCTTAACCATACAATGATTATTATGCTTTGTCATATCAGGTTCATCATCAATGAAATATTTTCTATATCTAGTTCAAATTTCTATCATATGACGCTCATATAACATTTGTTTTAGGACAATTCTATATTTTGAATGTTTTCTACTAAAATTACATACAAGAAAGCTGAGAAATGTTTTACCTAAATTAAATGATTTTTGCTTGGTTTTCATTCTCGCAATCTCTTATTCAAATGAGTTCTATGATTGTTGATCTTTGCATATTTGCAAGGACCAAAGAATAATTGTGAGAACTTTGTGACTTGCAAGTGTGTAATTATAAGAATGAAAACCCCCAAATTAAAAATCCCATTTAATATGCTTAAAATAAGTAAGTGCACTCATGTGCATTATTTTTTAGCAGGAAATATTTAAAAAATAGTAATGTCCACCAAGGATGTTACGTGGATGTCACATGATTGGATTTACTGATTTTAGATGGAATATTAATCAATACAAACATGCCAAGATGAGGATATAACACCCCATTTTTTCTTAATACACTCTATTAACTAATCTTTTTTTATTACCATAATCTTTTTTTCCCCCTAAATTCTACCATTTCACATTAAAAAAAAAAAATTCCCATTCAGTCATGCTTTATATCTTCTTCAACTAAAGAATTTAGTGAAATTACCAACCAACATCATAAAATTATATCACAAAAATTCATATGAGACGATCTCATGAATAGTTGTCGTGAGACGGATCCCGATCATCTACAAATAACATGTGGATTATAGGATTTGAGTTGCGAATCGACCCATCTCATACAATATAATAAAAATTCGTGACACGGTCTTACAAAAACTCAAATTATATATCGACATTCATTCTAGCATTCAATCAAAAACATCAACATCGTAGAGTGCTCGACAATGATTCAGTTCATTCTCTAATGGTCGAAAGATGTAAAAGTTCGATGATGTTGGTTGAAAAGCTAACTTGTCGATCGAGAATAGCATCCATCAGTTGATATACTCTATGATCTTGATGAAAGTCACGATCTCTCCCCCTACATACAATACTAAGACAATCTTAAAAAATAAATAAATAAGGGAAAAAGACATTTAGCATACAAGATTCTAATCGTTGATTTCTTCTAGTTACGTTTCATTTCTACAAATTTGTGATGCGGTCAACGCTGACATCACAATGGTAGATCTATGTGGGTTTCGAGGAGAAGTGGAGAGAGAAAGAGGGGGGAATTTGGGGTTAAGATTGAGATTGAGTTTTAAATTGTAAATGGTAGTTTATATATTTTTTAAAGAGAAATGATAGTTTATATATTTGTTGAGTATATTTATATAATATTTTGATTCCGGAATAACTAAGTTATTTATGTTATTGGTTCAATTAGAAATTTCAGTAAAAATTTACATGTTTATCCATAATTATGAAAACTAATAAAATATTTGTCCATTAGTTTATTTAATAAAAATCACCATTAAGTGTAAAGATAATAATTTGATACAAAATATCACATAATTATTAATATTTGTTCTTAAATTTATACATTCACCAATAAGCATATCATTTCTCACCAATCTCATATTATAATTAAACAATGATTGTAAAATAATGAAATACTTTCATACATGAAAATGTTAAACTTTTTTTTATTAATGAAACATATTCTTGTGTCCCTTTTTTTTTACTTAAAAAAAAATTAAATCAATGATTCGAAAAATATTTATCATAATTGTGGTTATAAGTTAATGCAAATACAAAAAAAAAAAAAATCAATGAAATATTCCAAAAAGATAATAAATCAAGTATAATAAAATGTATTTTGAAGAGTTGAAAATAAAACGATATATAGATAATTTTAAACTATCAATTTTCCTGAGTTATTGATCGGGAAAATAGAAATATCAGCGAAAATTTATGATCATTCAATTAGTAGAGGCTATAGCACAAAATTTAAATTTTTGAAAAATTAATTCCCTAAAATCTAACTATAGATATTATAATCCGTGCAACACATGAGAGAAATAGTAGTTAACAATAAAAGAGAGTAAGTAAACAAAAAGGTAAATTGTGTTTTTTGCTACTTCGTTCTATTCACTTTTTTACCATTAATTTTATGTATTTCAATTTTGTTCCTCCAACTTTTTTTTAAATTCAATTTTCATCCAATTTTACTGTGGAATTAGATTTTTGACTGGTTGTGTAGGAAAAAAAAAAAGAACAAATACTAAGTTAAATAACGAAAATTTCCCCAAACAAAAGTTAGATAGAAAATAGTGTCTCAATTTATATATACATCAAACTTATGCAAAAACAATTCATTTGGTCAAATTCATTTCATTCCACGAAGCGACTTGTTATTTAAAAAAAAAAAACTATAAATTCATTGTTAAATTGGAATTCTTTAGAAATCCAAATCTAGATCTGTCCAATGAGACCTCTTTGATCTCTCATCAGAAAGAACTTAGTGTATGTTTGGAAAAGGATTATGTGGATTGAGAAAATTCTAATTTTGATATCTTAGATTTTGAAGTAAAAGTGAATAGTAAAAATATATGTTGATATGATATTTATTATGAAAAAATGTATTTAATAATAATTAAAGAATTATAATATAAATAGTATTGATTGTATTTGAATTTTATGATCCGAATTTAAATACGAAAACTAACATACATTAAAATTTTGAAATCCAAAATCAAGTTATTAAAATTATTTTCCAAACAGGTTCTTAAAATGAAATGGGTTTTTTCGGGCCAGTCCTAACGAGACAGGAGACCTAAAAAACCTAATGATGAAATGGGCTCTGCAGTTCGGAACAAAAGAAGCCCCCTTTCCTCTTAACTGCTATTTCTTTCAATGTATATTAAGCTTAAGATTGTTATTTGTTCATTTTATGACTCCTTTATTATTTATAGTGTCCTCTCTTTGGAACACGTCATATAACATATTGGAAGTTTATTTGAGAAAATTCTCTAATTCAACTACAAATACTCAACTTTTATCAATTTAAAGTGCAAAAAAAAAAAAAAAAAAAACAAAAAACAAAAAACAATTCCAAATTGAAAAGATGAAAACGATTATAATGTGATTTAATGTATAGAAGTGTAATACTAATTCAAATTAGAAAGTCAAATAATGTGTTTACCTGAGGACCTTGTTTTGGGAAAAAAAAAAGGGTTGGAATTTGAAAGGACAAGTCTCTTATCTTATTGAATTTCAACATTTAATATTATTCTGTTAGTGGACACTTTTGAATTAAAAAAAAGAATATCCACATAAGCTCCACGTGAGTGCACACTAGGAAGGTCAATCATTGATTTGGTACAACTTTATTTTTCTCAAGTAATTATAATAAAACCTATTTAAATGATTTTCATATTAAATGAAAATAAATGTAATTATCATTATTAATACGACTGTGAGCAATCACTCTCTCTCCTTAAGTCGTCATTATTATTATTGTTATACTAATCAACTTCAATTGCTTGTGCGACATATCGTCAAATGTTATGCAACGTCATTTGACTAAATCTATAAGATATATAGTTAACACATAGATAGGTTTGATTATTATCAATTATATAACACCCAGAAGTATTCCAATATTTCTAATAAAAAATTGCTTTATGGCTCTAAAAACATAATACCAGAATTTTTTATAAGTTTGTTTTTTTTAAAAGAGTTATGACCTCAATTTATTTTTAGCAAATGAGGTTATATTTTGAGGGATTTGAAATAATAAGGGGTTCGAAATGAATGGTCTTAAACTTCATCTAATTCAAAGCCATTTTTGGATTTGGTGGGAATTTAGCAAAAATATTAAATTGAAATTATTTATGGACTTTAGTTTCATTGTAGACAGTTGGAAGCTTGAAACCCCAAATTCTAGTTTGCATAAAACGTCATCCAATTTTATATTGGTTTATTTATAGATTTGTTTGTGGTTGGTTTATAGAGTTGATTTCTGGATTTTGTAACCCGTTATTTAAAATATAAATAATTGTTTGGCGAGGTTTGGGAGAATTTTCAGAATAACAATTGACATTGTTGACATTTTAAAACTCTGTTAATTTTATTATCAAGATATTTTAACATTTTATTCTTAAATAAGTTATATATATATATATATATATATATATATATATAAGATTTTATATCTTCACAATATTTTATAAGATAAAAAACTTATAATATGGTTAATATATTGTCATCTCCATGGTAATATATTGTTAAATATAGTACTATATCTGATTTTTCTAAAACCGATTGATAGTTTTTTTTTTTTTTTTTAAATTTAAATATCGTCTCCCAGATCTCCCGTTGGCCCTTTTTTCAAAATTTTCTTTCCTAATTAGCCCTTTTGGCTTCTCTATATGTATAATTAAATCTTGATTTTAAATAAGCTCAACAATTTAGGCAACAGCCAATAGTGTGTTCGATTAAAGTAGTTTAAGTTTTTTTGTAATCTCTTACATACCTTAAAAGCTAACTTTTTAAAACTTAAAATGTCTACATTCGTATGATGTTAGCACCATTGATGTCATTTCCTAAAAAAACCAAGGAAATCATTTTAAATAATTTTTTTTTTTTGACAAATATGAGAGTAAGACGTCTCAGGAATCTTAATTGAAAATCTATTTAAAAAATTCAAATGTTGAAAACCAATCTTAATTCAATAATAAAGTATAATGAAAATTAAGTGAACAAATATAATTAGTGAAAAAGTCTCATTCCAGATTTGTCTTATTAAAAAAAAAAAAGAGCAGTCTGAGTAGATGAAGAGTCATGATATACAGATATTTTAGAAACAAAGAAGAGCGAGTAAGCAGAGTTGAACCTGTGGAATCGGATAAGAATAACACATCAGAATTAATAAATAAATTTCAACATGAAGTTCTCATTTTGGAAAGTATTGTTTGGAATATTACGAAATGACGAAAATGTACACGCAAATAGATTCTCAATACAATCGGGTCCTCACGTTTTTGGGGTGTAAAAAAACATTTTGGTTGGAGCTGACAAATTTACACATCATTCCCACATTATTAAAATCCTTCATAAGCTGTTCACACGCCGATGCATTTCTCTCAATAATTCACCTCCACCCCATTTGTGTGTGTATATATACACACATTTCCGAGTCTGCAAACTCTCCTCTCTCTTTCTCTCTCTGTATATTCACAAATTTCTGGGTTCTTAAATTCTCCATCTCTCTCTCTCTCTAGGCCTCGGATCATAGCCAATCATCCCATTGTTGCAGGATTAGGGTGTTAGAAAAAACTGTAACATTCTTGGGATTCTTGAGAGATTGGCTGGTGAACAATCTGTAAATCTTGTTTCTAGCAGAACAGAATGTGTGTTTGATGTTACAAGAATTTTAGAAGATCAAAGAGAGGCCATTTTATTAGGATTTTGCGAATCAACAACCAAGTTTCACATTTTCATATTCTTTTTATTCTCTGCTCTCTTTTCCCCACCAAAGATTTAGGAAGGTAATGCAGGATATCTTTTTTTTATTTTTCCCCTATAATTTTCCAAATTTTTTTCTTGATTACTAATTTTACATGCTTTTTTGGAATTTTAAAAATGGAGGCATTCTTGAATTCAAGATATTAAGCCATTCTAGAATGATATTAACAATATCATTAGACGCACATTCATATAATGATAATTCAAGAATAAGATGAGGTTATAAAGAAGAATAAAGATGAGATGTTCTCTCTCAAATCAAGGCAAAATGTCTTGTTATCAAATTTATAGGTATCTTTATTCAGTATGAGGTTGCAAAACTCAGAAAATAAAATCCAGTGATCAAATCCTTTATTGTTATGAAAATGAATACAAAACCCTCTTCAGGAAAACAAAAAAAAAAAAGTCTAGATTTTGTTAGGTGTCAATTTGAAGAGTCTACTTACATGGTAATTAACTTAATCTGCATTCTCTGCATTGATTAAGAATATTCAAATTTAAATCAGAAAGTATTTCCATTTCTCATAGTTGCAGAATGTCCATATAAAATTATCCCTGATGTTGTTTATCTTGTGCAGAACTGAAATGGATCGCGAAGATAAGGCCTCGGAGACGAAGAAAGCATTGCCAATTCCACCTCCATTGCCATCTCATCTCAATACCAGATTTCATCAGAGAGACAGGCTAGCAACTGGATTGAAGATCTGGCCACATTGTTGTGCTCCCAATGCTATAAACAGTTCATTGGATCGTCTCTTTGATGAAGGTTACAGAGCTGATGTCTCGATTCTAACTGAGGATGGTGGCGTAATCTATGCTCATGCGAGCATTCTCGTAAGTTCTTGTGCTTTTCTTGCATATATGTGTGTGTAGATGATCAAGTGATTAATTTGATTGATAGATAAGATGATAAGATGTTAATTTGGGATTATTGTGATTGCAGGGCATTGTTTCTCCTGTTTTCAAGGCTATGCTAAAGAACATGAAAAGCCGGGATCATAGAAAGCTGCGATCCATCAAAATTTATGGCATACCGCCTGAGGCAGTTCGTGTTTTCATTAGATTCTTATATTCTTCGTGGTAATTATTTCTCCTTATACAATCATTGTTTAGTGTATTTCAGTAATTAAAAAAGTTTGTTGTGTTCTTTATGTCTAATTTATGTGTAATTGAAAATTTGAATGATGTAGCTATGAAGAAGAAAAGATGAAGGAATTTGCACTGCCTATATTGGTGCTATCACACGCATACTGTGTGGAACAGCTAAAGCGACTATGTGAGTGTGTGCTCGAGGAGAAAGTGATCAATACAGAGAATGCAATAGATATATTTCAACTTGCCTTGTTGTGTGATGCTCCAAGGCTCGGTCTCATTTGCCATCGTTTCATCTTATCAAACATCAAGGCCGTTTCTGCAACGGACGGGTGGAGAGACATGAAAAAGAGCCACCCGATTCTAGAAAAGGAGATATTCGCGTCCTTGAGTGATGAGGATTGTGTAAGTGTCACATTTGTCAGTAAAAGTATACAATTATATGATATTCATGGCTTTTTTCTTAACCTGTGTGTGCTATTTATTGCAGATGAGAAAGGAGAGGATGAAGAAGGTGAATGAGAGGAAAGTTTACGTACAACTATATGAGGCGATGGAAGCTCTTGTGCACATATGTAAAGATGGATGTAAAACAATTGGCCCACATGATAAGGTCCTACGAGCGGATCCAGGCCCTTGTGAATACGCAGCTTGTAAGGGCCTGGAGACGCTCATTCGTCACTTTGCTGGATGTAAACTGAGGGGTCCCGGTGGTTGCATTCATTGCAAGAGAATGTGGCAAATCTTGGAATTGCATTCTCGTCTCTGCGCGGATCCAGATGGTTGCAGAGTACCTTTGTGCAGGTCATTTTCTTGTTTCTGAATGCTTTATGTTGGTAAATATTGATATGTTTAGTTGTAAATGAATGTTGTATGGTTTCTCTTAACGTTGTTGTTGATGTGGGATTACAGGAACTTGAGGCAGAGGAGAAGGAAACAAAGCAAGAAAGAAGAGGGTAGATGGAGAATTTTGGTGAAGAAAATAGTGAGATCAAAGAGTATTACAGGAGCACCATTCTTTTCATTGGAATCAACATAGTGCATTGATGCAGAGATTGCTTTATACCTCAATGTACATGACTATACATAACTAAATATAATCCTTCATTTTTTACTAGTTTGTAACCAAGAAAAAGGTCCATTTGTAGCTAAGCTAGAGAGAGCAGAAGATCCTTTTTTTTTTAAATTATATTATTATATATACACACACATAAATTTCTTTTCTTTTATTCTTCTGTTGCTTCAAGAGAGGCATAACATTTTTTTTTTTTTTGTGTTCTTTCATTTAAGATAAAATTAGTTAATTGACCAATCCATTTGATAATGCTTCAATGAATTTCCATGTAGGTTTGGCTTTTTTTTCTGTTCGAACAAACCATCAAATTGGTCGACATTAAGATCTTGATGCATTGATCATCGAAATCTAAGCCTTTTCTTATAAAAGAATCCGAAGCATAAGCCAAAAAAAAAAAAATTACGATTAAAAAGGGCAACATCGAGTAAGGTATAAATATTAAAACAAAAACAGTAAAGTCCATCTACATGTTTTGATGACGACTGAGAAAGAAGAGAGAGTAGAGAAGTTCGAATTTAATCGAGATGTGGGATGATAGAGATGTTTGATTATCTGCAATTTGCATGAGGCACTAAAGCATTTAGAAAGTGGCATTTAAGGTATTAGGATAAGTTTTGGACAAAAACTTATATTGTTATATAGTCAGTAAACAACCATTTAAATTGTACTAGAATTATTGCAGTCCATGTTAATAGAGTTTCTAGGAAACCACCAATTCTTTGATTGAATCATCTTTTCCACATTGGATGAAAGGTCCTTTCCACGTGCATCAACATATCTCGTTGAGTTCATACTTTTGCTTTTCTCTAATTTATTTAACACTTTACAGTTTTACTGCTTTTCTCCATATCAATTGAATTAAGTATAATTTGAAATAGACAAATAGATTAGTGTTAAGACAATAGTTTGTAGGAATAACCAATGTGATCCCAAAAAAGAATTTTCTTATTGAGAATAATAAGCTGAATCATGCTTTGAATACATCTCTGATGCCTGCATTGACTGAACTCTGTTTCCACATAATATGTTGTATATAAAAGAAGAAGACTATTCACCTAATCACCTAACCATCTATCCTTTGCTAGGGGGAAAAAAAAAAAAAAAGAAAGCCAAAAAAATTAAGCCTCCTTTTGCTATCATATATGGGAGCACTTACTAAACATAGTAGTTTGTGATAACTTTGAAAATTCTCAACATTCTTGCTGTTTGTTTCAGTTCTTCTGCACTTTCATGGCTTGTCCAATGTAATGACACTTTTGTCTCATTTCAGACATCATGTGTCAATATTATCGTCATCCGAATTTCTGTCATAACGCTTATGATATCTATTGAGCACCGGCAACGACACAGCTGGTGGCATTCTGAATGACCTCCCCACCCCCATTGTTGCTCGATCCTGCATCCTTCCAACGTCTTTGCACACGTTATCAAGTATGGAAAGAAAGTCTCGAACGATCATGAAGATTCTGAAAGGATGTGCCTCTTCTTTAGCAGCATCTCCATGGAAATACTCTGTGGCCTCTTTCACCAACAACAATGCCTTTCTTTCTTCACCCTTAATGCTTCTGATTTCTTCAACAGCCTTTTCCAGGAATTCTTTCATTGAATCGAAGAATCTACCCTGCGTGCTTTGTCTCTCGTATTGCATTACCAATCTGACCCTTTCAAGGCCCATTTCAAGCTTCGATACATAGCTACTTAACACATCTGAGTCCATCCCTGCTGCCTTTTTGACACTGCCAAGCTCTTTGCTCAATCCAGACACTACTTGCAATCCCTGCTTCTTGAACTCCTCTTCCTTGAATTTGAAACTCGTTTTATTTGGCGATTCTGCCCCTTCTGACCTAATGATCTCTTGAACCACGAAGTGGAGTAGTGTTGTCTTGCCATCTGTTCCTTTTATGTCCACTAATTTTAGCAATGTTTCGAGTTTGAAAGCTCTGGCATCTCCGCGATTCGTCCCATCATTCATCCGGTTTCCTGTCCTTAAAACGGCTTCGAGCAGTTTAAGGAAGAGGCGACTGTTCTTCAGTTCTTCACTAGCTTCCTGCAAATTAGCTACTTGTAAGAATTGATAAACTTGTCATATATTAGAAGGCAAATGGAATAAGTTTTAGCACCTCGAGTGTTTGAAACGACTTTCTTAGGTACGCTATTTCTGTATCGAAGTTTGCTCTATAGAGCATAGCTTCCACTCTTTTAAATGCAAATGGGACATCAAGAATCGCCTTGAGAAAACGCTCTGCTGATCCTAATTTCGAGATTTCGCCATTGTAGTCTTTGAGTTTGATCTCTTCCTCCTTTGTTGGTGCCATTTTCACCAATGTCTCCAAAAGCTCTGCACCCAATCCCTCTGGATTTCCTGCATAACACCAAAACGACATTCAACATAAAACCGATTAAGATCATCTACGTGGATGTCTAAGTTAGGACATACCATCCAAAAGTGCTTCAGAAACCTCGTCCCTTGTCACATTCAATGCTCGTAATAAGATGGCGATGTTCTGAGATTTCTTTGGATCCAACACTCTAATCTCCTGCTCGATGGCTGGTTGTGCAGGCTTTCTACTTGCTTCTTTCGGAGCTGAATTGCATCCGAAAAGGGTCTCCATGGCATCCTCGTTCAACCTGTTTTAAATTATCAGTATTTAGAATTTGACATTATCTCTATCAAGAAAGTATGGTTCATTCACTTACTGAAAGGTGCTTGAGTTCAACTGGTCCCAGACCGTGACTCGGTTCGAGGTGGCTCGTACTTTGTCCCAATGAAGAGGCTTCAGTTTCGGCTTTGCTCCATCTTTGTCCTCTGTTTCCGCTTTCTCTGTTGAACTAACATCTTTATCAGTTTCATCACTGTCACTTTGATTTGCTTTCGCCTTAATCACTTTTTTTGCAACTGGTGAAGGGGTGTGTTTTTCTACATCTCCAAATATTCTAGAGATCGGCGGAGGAGGAGGCGGCGGCGGCATCGGTGGTGGAATTGGGATCTGTTGATCATCATTGCTTATTGATCGGAGCTTTGCTATATCTAGTGGCGGAGGTGGCGGTGGAAATCTGGCTCTTTTAGGAGTATATGACAGTGGTTTGCTAGGCTGCAATGGCCCTAACGAGGAAGCTGTCGGTGGCGGCGGCGGAGATGGCGGCAGCGATTGCTTAATTGATGGTATTATTACAGGCTTTTTGTCCGGAGACGAAGCTGAGAGGCGTGATTTCGGTGAAGTTCTTTTGGAATGAGGAACAGAGCGATGATGATTATCCAGCTTGGTCTGATTCACTTGGCTAACAACGTTGTTCAAGTAGCTATGACGTGAGCCCGGGGACTCATAGCTCATGGTCGATGATCCTTGTGGAGTGTAGAAATTGGTGTCGTGGCTCTCATCATCGGACGACGACATTGGCGGCGGCGAGTTTATGCTCGGCGGCGGCGGCGGCTTCGGCAGCGGCGGCAGTGGCTGCAGGTCGGGGCTCGGCCGGTAACGGCTGGATCGTTTGCCGGAGTTCAGTTTCCGGTAGGGCGAGCCGGTGGCGCCTGTCTCGTTCAGAATACTGGCGGCGGCTGGCTCCACTGTTCCGATGTAAAGGAAAGTCGACGGCGGCATTCTCGACTCATCGTTGTTTCTCTGCAGGTTTCCGTCGACGAGCTTCTGGTCGTCGCCGGGATGTCTGTGGCGGTGTTTGTAGAGGTAGAAAGCCAACGCCGACAGCATTGCGAGGGTGAGAATCGCCGATGTGATCGCAATTGCTATTTTCTTAGTTGAATTGAAGGGTTTGGTGGCGGCTGGTTGGGCCGCCGTCGTGGTGGCGGCGGCTGACGACGGCGGCGTGCGCTGGGCCTGATCTGGTGTCGGTCCATTAGGGATTTCGTGGAAGAATGGCTGGTCTTGGCCCTGGGAGTCTGAGGCGGGCGGCGACGGCGGCGGAGACGGCGGCGGCGGCGGTGATGACGTGGTGGATGGGAACAGTGGTTGGTGGAGAATTCTTCTGGTGGTGTGGGATTGGGCGTTGAAAGAAGCAACCAATGATAGTGTCAAGAAAATGGTGATATAACTGGGTTTCATTGTGTTGTTGTCCTTGTGGTGGTCTTTTCCTTCACCTTATTCATCTCTGGTCTTGGAAAAGAAAGAGAGGAGTGAGAGAGAGACTGTAAAGAAGAAGCTTCTGTGAACTGCAAGATCTAGATGCTCATTCTCACAACTTTTTCCGTAGAATACTTTCTATATTCCTACAAATTTAATTCTATATATGAAAGTACTGAATTTAAGGAATTGGAAATGTTGAGTTGAGGAAATATGTGAATGCAGAAAGTGGGAAAGAATTAGATTAAAGAAAGTCACATGGGGATGGAGATTGGGAGAATGGTCCTTAATTGGTGCTTTTTTAAACTAATGATAAAAAAAAAAACTAATGGAAAATGATGAGTAGACTCGAGGACCACGTTGCTTCCACCTTTTTGCCCTAACAAATTGTATTTATGTTATCCCTATTTCGATGCTTTTCGTGTTTGCCCATCCCAACTCTAGTATCTCATTCATACCCTTATATCTCAATCTTTTTTTTTTTCTTGTAAATATTTCTCTTTTTTAAATGAATGCACATTACTTGCACGATGATAGCATCAAAGGTTATATAATCTAAACATCAATAAAATCTAGTATTATTATATGTTTAACTGTATAGAGTTAAACTAATCCAATAAAAAAAAATGAAATATTAATAGTTTGACGACAGTAAGTAAATCATAATCTAAATATTTAAATCTCACTATTCGAATAATGTCATTATTGAATATTATAATCTGAATTCATATTATAAAATATTCGGAAAGAATCAAATTTCATATTTGATATTATAATCAAGGATTTTTTTAAGCCAATGTAATAATAATCAAGATAAATAACCTTTCAATTAAGACAAAATACCATTGAATTTTTTAAAGATTTTTTTAACATAAATTATAGGTTTTTTACTTTTATAGTATAAAATGGTTTAAAGAATATTTTTCTCCCAAAAAATGTCTTAAAATATCTCTTATCAATGTTTAAAATTTGAAGATAAATTTATCTGTTTTATTGAATTTTGATAGAAAAATATATTTATTTTATGTGATAGAAAAGTAAATTATTAATTATATTAATTACAGTAGAATGTGGTGTTGTCCTTTCATTAATGTTTATGTGATAATCAAATTTGATTACTTCAATCAATGTTATGTGATCTAGATTATGGCTTTCTGACCATACACGTGTCATTTGTGTTAATGAGATGCTGCGATTGATGGTGACGTGTAATGAAAGATATATATTTTCGCCCAATAGTTTTATCACTAATGATTAATTTTCGCATAATTCTTGAGAACATAGTAAAGCTCTCTCTCTCTCTCTCTCAAGATAGAAATAAGTAACCGAATATAAAATTGTAAGAAAATTAACAAAAAAGAAAAGGAGGGCCTCCTTGGTGGAAAAAGACGAATTTGGGCATCACTAATGTAAATAATTAGATGCATGTCCCATGTGCATCGAAAGTAAAACTAGTATCTTAAAGTGAGTTTATTATATATTTTGGTGAGGGGTATTTCTGACAACATGTAGCCTTTTCTTTATCTTTTGGCATTTCACATTTGGCATCGCATTGATTCATGCAAGTGGATTGCCTGAAAAGGACAGCAGTATCCTTTTTCGCCTTTTCCCTAACAAACTATTCCCCAATACATCTTTATCAAATTTAGTATTCTATTTTATTTATATTTGCTTTCATCCCCTTTTATATTATTATTTATATCACTAATATATTAATAAAGAACTTCTTGTTCATCTATATGGGAATGTTGGGCTCTAAATATAAAATGTATTTTCGGTTTCTATTTTATTTCGTAATGCATGTACTTTTGTAGTAGGAATATTATTAGATCTTTTGTTTTATAAGTTTGATGTCATCATTCAAGATTAGATACCTGTGCATTGAAATATAATATGTATCAAACCTTATTTACCATTGTTTTATATATAAACTCATATAATTAGAGTACTGTTTGATATTTTATTTGTGCTTTTTGGTTGGCTATATATCATAGTCATGTTGATCTTCAAAAAAATAAAAATTCATGTTTGCGAGGTCTGGCTTATTGTATGATCCAAACACAATAAACTAGTTTACATATTTAAAATTTCCTATCGTGTATGTATGACACCAAACAATCATTTATTTTATATATATATATATATATATATATATATATATATATATATATATATATATATATAGTCTTTGGCAACATCTTTTTACTTCTTCAAACATCCAAAATCATAATTTTTTGAAAAGTGATATTACAAAACATCAGAAATCTTCACTTTATTAACTTAATATTTTCTAGAATTCATACTAATCACGTGTTAAGATTGAAGAAGTATAGTTTAATTACTAGTCAAAGAGGACAAAACGGACCATATGTTATAAGTTTATTGGTGTTATCTTAGAATTTGAATTTGTAAGATGATTTTTTTAACTTGGATATTTTAAGTTTGAATACTAATTTTAAAAGAGCTCATCCTTTCTATTATACGTTTTAGATAAATTTGAATGTATTAGCAACTTATTCACATGATGTGGAATTTGCTCCTTTTGCACCAATTCTACATGTTTATTGCATGTTTAATCACTTTGTCATTAATTTTTGTGAGGCTCTTGAATGAATTTTATTTCACAATTAAATTGGTCGTTGGAGACTTGGAGTATGTTTTTAAATCAAAGTTTAAAACCTTAATTAGAAACGACGAAAGAAAACACTAAATGAATAGTAAAAGGATAAAATATAGGGTTAGCAACCCAATTTACCACAAAAAATATTAAGTATGCCCAAAAATACCACCCAAAATAAAACTTGGCATTTTTTTACCATAAAATATAAAAGTGGGATACTTTATACCATAAAATTTAAAACTAGGGCAAAAAATACCACATTTTTGGATTGACTTTGATGACCACAATTATTACCCAATAATATGCATGGTCAAAGGGGATCTTGGTCAAAAAAAGTGCTTTCTCTCACCTCCACCTTCTCTCCCAAAACTCACGATTTACGGCCAACATTAAATCCTCCATTTTCACCTTCAACCTCAACCAAAAATTCACGTTTACTACTTCAATTTTGTTGCTGAAAATTGACGTTTAACGCGAAGATGTCAAACGAAAAAGGAGAGGTTAGTGAATTACCCCTCTTTTTTTCAGAATTTTTTTGAAATGAAGCTTCGAATTTGCAATGCTTTCTTGAGAATTTGTTGATTTTGGTTGAATTTGTTGGACAAGTGTGTTAATACTTCGATTTTGTTGAGGATCAGTTGAAAAAATGGTGGGTTAAACGTGGAATTTGAATTTGGTATGAACCCTAAATTATTTAAGGATTAGGTTTAATTAGGTTTAATTTGTTATAATATATGCTTGAATTCATGTTTGGAATGGTGAATTAGGGTTTAATTTTGCATTTGATAGGGTTAATTTGTTCAGAATTAGGGTTTGAATTCATGTTAGAACGGGTTAAACGTGAATTTTCAATTTATTCACGTTTAACCCTATAAATTATAGGGTTAAACGTGAATAAAAGTAGAAATATTCACGTTTAACCCCTATCTGCCGAGTTTTCTCGGCAGCTCGGCGTGTGCTCCTCGACAGTTGCCGAGTTTTCTCGGCGCTAGGGGTTAAACGTGAATTTAGGGTTTATTCACGTTTAACCCTATAAATTATAGGGTTAAACGTGAATAAACCCTAAATTCACGTTTAGGGTATAAAATGTCAATTTTAACGGGTTAAACGTGAATTTTGAAATATTTCACGTTTAACCCTATAAATTATAGGGTTAAACGTGAATAAACTCTAAATTCACGTTTAACCCCTAGCGCCGAGAAAACTCGGCAGCTGCCGAGGAGCACACGCCGAGCTGCCGAGAAAACTCGGCAGCTAGAGGTTAAACGTGAATTTAGGGTTTATTCACGTTTAACCCTATAATTTATAGGGTTAAACGTGAATAAACCCTAAATTCACGTTTAACCCCTAGCGCCGAGAAAACTCGGCAGCTGCCGAGGAGCACACGCCGAGCTGCCGAGAAAACCTAGATTTTCACCCGACGCCGGGTGCGCGCTTGCACGCGTGCGCCCCGTCATTTTTTCGATCGGAAGCCCGTTTTTTTTTTTCCCGTCGGACGTCACCATTAAGGGCTGCCAACGAGAAGTCTGTGACCGAGGGTCGTCGGCCCGGTCAAAGTCAACCATTTGACCAAAATTACCAAAATACCCCTAAACTTAAAACGCCCCGTTTGAGCTCATTTCAACTCCGATTGAGCTCATTCTTTTTTTCGTTGTGACCCAAATTTCATCCTCTATAATATCAAAATGTACATCTTGTCCTTGGCTCGGTTAAATCTCCGTTTAATAATCAACAGTTACTGCTAAATAATTTCCTAATCCATCTGTAATAATCCTCATATTCATCTGCTGTAAATAATCCACCAAAAAAAGTACTACAACATAAACTAAATGGTTGTGAGACTTACAATTTCGTTTCAATTTAATAGTCCCCATTTTTCCCTTTTTTTTTTGGTAATTCAGTAATCCCCGTTTTATCTAGCTCAACTAATTTGAATAACTAAAACACCCAGCTTTATAAGATTCACATGTAGATTTTCTAGCCAGATAGTTAAGTCATATATTCGCTTGTGTTCTTTCAATCTGTTTAGTAATTTATTAATTAATATGAAATTTTTTTGGTTTTTTACAGGTCTATTGGGTACGTGAGGATTATCAGACGAAACAGGCCTATATTAACTCGTACACTCGTGTTAGAGTACTCGGCTACATAACGGCTGTCTTAAAAAAAACTAACACTAAATGTGTGGCTGAATTTGAGAACAGTTGTTTCGGCCATTTCTTGCGTTGGACTACTCAGCCTGATAGTTGCAAGAGCTTTCTGCACGCCCTTATGTCACGTGAGGTGCGTGGGCCCCAGACCCCCGCCGATGAGGTGTGGTTCCATATAGGGGGGACCGTCGTCTATGTCGGTTCTCAAGAAGAGAGTTCGCCCTCGTGACGGGTTTACGGTTTGGCGACTCAGATTTTAAACCGGCTGTGCTAAAGCATCCTGAGCTGTCTGATGGTGTGTTTTATCGAGTCAGCCCTGGCGGGGATAGGATTACTGTGTCGGCTCTTCTGAGGAGATTTAGGGAGGAGGAGTTCGTATCTCGTCGGGCTGACACGATGAAGATTGCTAAGATCATCCTCCTATACAGCATTTTACTCGGAGTCGACCCAGCGACCACTTCAGTTGACCCGTGGGTTTGGGATTTGGTGGAGGATGAGGAGCGATGGGATACCTTTCCATGGGGTAAGATTTCTTATCTCCACCTTCTGAACAAAATCAGACAGCTATCTTCGCCACTGCCGGACCCAACGGCGAGCAGGCCCCCGGCCTACCACTTTTACGGATTCTCTTTGGCAGTAATGGTTAGTATTAGTTGTCAATTTTTTTGGTTCCAAATTTTGATGTCAAAATGTAATGTACTTACAAATGTGAATTGTTGTTATAACTTTGTAGGTATGGGCTTTCGAGGTGATTCCATACACTGGAGTGTACGCTGGAAAGCGTCTTTCGAAGTCTCACAAGGTGTTGCCGAGACTTTTGAGGTGGTCGACGAAACTTCCACTGGACGACGTCTCGAGGGAGCTAGATCAGGAGGTATGTTGATTTCGGTCTTAGCTTACACACATATGTTTAATTATATTTCTTTCCACGTACTTACTACTATTTCTAATGCGTTTTATTGTAACTACCACTACTGCAGGGTCTTGTGTGTTACGAGACTCTCAGGGTCGAGAGTCGAGAGACTCGACAGATATACATGAAGTACATTGACGATAATCTCACAGAGGGGGTTCAGCTTCCGACACAAACCCGTCGAGGTCGACCAAGGCTTTCGACCCGGGTGGCTGGGGAGAGTTCTCGGCGGACGGCTCAACGTGACTTACCGGCCATTGAGCAGGGTACCGATGGTGTGGCCGAGCATCAGACCGAGGAGGACTATCAGGGTAGAGCATGCCACTACGTGGAGGTCCCTATATCAGATATGCATGACAATCTGATCCAGCGTGGTGGTTGGCTGCCCACCTCCAATACCGATGGTTATCAGAATGAGGGTTATCCAGCATATCAGACAGAGCATCGCGACACATTCTATGACCATCAGTCGCCGGTGCATCCTCCACATGCATCTCCTACGACCGACCAGCCAGGTTCATCATATCCAGGGCAGTTTGATCCAGCCGGTGTTGGACAGATGTTTGATGAGCTGAAGAACATGTTCAGCACTGGCTTTGAAGCACTGAACACAAGCATGATGAGTATGAGAGACTACGTTGGGGATCAGTTCTCTGAGATGCGGGCCTATGTCGATGACAGTTTCAGACACCTGGATGAGAGCCGACGCGAGGATCTCCAACGATTAGAGTTGGAGATCCCGAACATGATTCAGTCAGGGATTGCGGACTACTACCAGCAGGCGCCCTCGTATCACGAGCAGTTTTATCCACCGGGTGAGCCAGATTATCGCGGCCGGGGATCCGGATTTTATCAGCCCACCTACTTTCGATCGGATCCATCTTTTCAGCAGGATCTGGGTGCACATGAGGATGTTGTCCCGGACTGCACTCCTGTTGTCCCCCCGACACTGGTGGATCTCATAGAGTTATATCAGCTGTGCAGTTTGATTTGGGGACGTCTATAGCTGGTGGTGCCCTGGTACCCTACACACCGGCCGACACAGCAGGAGGATCCGAATATGAGAGCTCATCGTCAACTATCCCTCAGACGAGTGCCGGCATCCGAAATGTGAGATTGAGAGCCCCGAGCAAGTATGTCCGTAGCCCGTTCATACGGGATGAAAGACGGCCCAGATTGCTCGCAAAGGAGGAGGAGTTCGACAGATACATGGCATCCGGTTCTGATGCCGAACAGTGAGTCCCCTCTCTCGTCAACATACAACCGAAATTTTTAGTGACTTTATTGTGTTGATCAAATTTTCCTTAAAAATTTCAGGCTTAACATGGGTACCGGCTACACAGTAGGTCCTGAACTTTTCAGTGCATTCGTGGCCCCGGGTATGGACGTCAACTATCAGGTATGTATTCTTATTACAAACTCTTTGTTCATAAATGTAGATATGCTTACTATTTGAATATGAGCAAACGGTGTGAGAGTACTGACGCTTGGTCTTGTGCTATAGCCGATTGATGCATACCTCGACATTCTTCAAACAAATGCAAAGTTCGTCGGCGTTAGACGCGATCGTGCTTTAGCTGGCAAGCTTCTCATAGTGGACACACATTTTTTTATAATGCTCTTTCACTCAGTTTTGTAATTATTTATTATCCATTGACATAGTACTAACAATTAAATGCAATGACTTCTTTAGGAAAAATGCAAGACTGTTTTTGAGGAGGCGCATGCTGGTGAGCCAGAACACAAAAAAAATGTTACGTCTGTCAAGAGGGAGAACTTTCCAGCTGCATCTTTGGAGTTGTTGATGCCCTACGTCAGAGGTACACATCCTAGGTGGGGGCGCATTAGACCTTGGTGGAGGGACGTCGACAGTGTAAGTGTAATTTATATCAAGCACATTATATTTAACCGATTTTGAACATAACCTAGGTTGAATCGCAATCAGTTCAGATACATTTATATGTCATTAAATTGCTGCAGATACTGACGGTGATTAACATCAACCAACATTGGGTCGCGTGTGAGATTCAACTGAGCCAAGGACGTGTTGTACTCTATGATAGCATGTTGCACACTTACAACAAGAGCAAGGAAAGAACCCGCTTGGTGCAGACACTGCCTCTCCGTCGTGTTCTCCCTCCCCTTCTCGAGTACGCGTCCTTTAACGACAAACGGCGAGAGGAGAACTATGAAGCTTTCCCAATCCCACCTGAGTATCAGCTCTACGTAGGAGATGAGACACGTTGTTATGTACAGAACGACAACAGTTCATGCGCTATATTTGCGTTGATGTCCATCGAGGGTTGTCTGACTCGCACGTGGCCTAGACCCTATTTAGTCGATGGTGTAGACAGGATTAGGCGTCGGATGGGTCTCGACATCTACAGATGGAGCACTGATGGAGACACAGTGGCGCTCGATTTCTTGGATGGTTAGTGCATCACCGGTGACAATAGATATTGTGGTCCGATAATCCATCTTTTGAATGATACACTTCTCGTCTCTAGTTTTATTTATTTTGTAATTGTGGATCCTGAACAACATTAAATTTACTGATTTCTCATTCTAACATCTGATTGAAATTATCTATAAGTGTTGGCACACACATTTTAGGGTATCAAAAAGTATTATATGAAAATCTGCATATCTTCATGTATCGTGACAAATGTGAATTGAAAACCAAATTCAAATTACATGATAATCCCGAAGCAAACCGACACTGAATTATACCCTGTTCTAAAAGCACCGCAAGCTATTCCTCTGGTGAAGGATTGATTCGATAGAGAGGACACTTCCTTTTTGTATGTTCTTCAGACTGACACAAACTGCATTTTTTATGTCTTCTCGTCCTAACTTGCGGACGCCCTGCAGATGTATTTTCGTTACCGAATCCCTCTTCCCCTTCCTGTTCAGGTATGGGCACGACGTTTTCGGGGCATCTGACTATATTGTGACCCGAACCACCGCAACGACCACATGGCCCTCTCCCTCTTCTTTGCCCTGAAAACTCACCCGTTGATGGAATTCGCTTACCTTTGGGTCGACCAGCCTATTTTGGTTTATCAGGGGCCCGACATAGAACATCCCGAACATCGGATGACACGATCCAATCTTGTGCTTCGGGCACAGGGTTAACATCACCAGCCCACATCCCTCTTAGCGACATTGTAATGTAGTAGGCAGACGCGTATTCAGTCACCGATTCATTTGAGAGCCTGCGAGTAGGAAATTTTTTTTGTTACGTTTAGTGGCCAACATAATGTCAAATTTAAATAGTTGATATACTTGAAAAAATATTTTATGGTCAATCAGCTACCTGATGGCGGCACATGCGTGCGAACATGGTATCAAGTCCAGCTGGAAGAGGGAACATGTACACTCATTCAAATTGAGGTCAACGGTAAAAATTCTTTGACGGTCTGTGACCTTGAATTTACGGCGTCCAAGCCTATCCACATTCATATGTCGTCCACATCTTATATAATCGATAAGTCGATCGTGTATCACACTTGTTAGAATTTCTTCTCTATTCTGAGCAGCCGTTCTTCTTTCGTAAAACCACTTCTCAATTATCTTTCGAGCACATTCCAGAAACGAACAAACCGGAAGCCTCCGCACCCACAGGAGTCGAGCATTCCACGTCTCTACAGCATTCGATGTCATGAAGTTGAACCTTCTGATCGGGCAGTGCACGCGCGACCATCTGTTCATTCCTACTTCCTTCAATGAATTGAGTGCACCCTGGACCTGTAATTCATTTAGCTTGTTCATGTACCTGAAATATTAAATTGCCAAATAAAGTTAAAAAAATAACGTATAAAAGTGCATGTGTATAGGGGATTCGAGTAAATCACTGATAATAAATAGGCTTTGTAACGTACCTCTCGAACTCGTCACGATCATAACAATAGGCAGCCCTCTTGAAAATTCCAACCAAATGTGCTCCATACCTCGCTAAATTTCGTTGAAGATGGTAGCAACACAGTCCTTGGGTTGCCTCTGGGTATGCACCTTTTATGGCATTTTCAATGCTACGATGCTGATCGGACACAATGAGTAGCTGCTCTGGGCATCCAAAAGCTGCACGGACATTTTCCAAAAACCATGTCCAAGATGCATCGTTCTCAACGTTTCCCACGCCAACCGCCAGCGGAAATATTTGATCATTTCCATCCAAAGTAACAGCAACAAATCCAATTCCCTTATACAAACCTTTCAAGTGACACCCATCCACCACAATTACCGGTCGTGAATATCTTACAAATCCCATAATTGAGGCGGCCAATGCATAAAACACGTATTTGAATTTTCCGTTCGAGTCGATTTCCAAGGCTGTGTAAGTTCCAGGATTCGTCTCCTTCAAAACATGCAAGTAGGATGGAAGATTCCAAAATGACTTCTTCGGATCACCGTACGCGAGGAACATTGCATGACGTTTTGCCTTTAGCGCGGACTTATAACTTACCGTCAAACCATGTCGCCGTTGCATTTCGTCAATGATCCCCCTAGGTCCGATAGTCGATCTCTCCCTCCGAAGTGTGTCCTCGTAGTACTCGCCGATGAAAGCAGAAGAAAGTCGTCGTGGAGCACTACGGTTCAGATACGACGTGCAAGTATGTTGCAAGACACTCTTTGATATTGTCCAAAGGTCATATTTCTCGGTTGCATGGAGTGTGAAAGGACAGTCTTCGTGCCTACAACTCACAAACCATCTGTGTCTATCAGAATGGGTCACGCGATACTCTACCTGATTTTCCAGATGATGTTGGCCTACAGCTGTCTGCACTTCCTTTTTATTGAGGAAGGTATTCCCTTTTTGTAAAACGTGTGTAACTTGCTCACCCCCCTCGAACTCCCCTTCATTTGGTAACTCGATTTCCCACATATCGGGGATAGACCATTGCGGTCTTAATATGTACGTACAAAATTGCTCATGCTCCTCTCGCTGTTCAACATTCAAAGCATTCTCTTGATCAGTATTTAATTCGAAATCGTCAACTGCATTGTCCGAACCTACATACAGGTAGACACGAAACCGAAATAATACAACCGATGAATTCAATACAATCAAAATGAAATGAACTAATCAAGAGTGCAGGATTACCACTTGGATCATCATCTTCATGATCTGATGTTGGATCACGACCCGTTTCATCAAATGTTCCACGTGATTGCACACCTTCTTGTCCGACCCGTGTAGGGGTGCTGCTTAAATTGAGTCTGCCACCGAAATCATTTCGATCATGTTCTGGTGGTGAAGGGTCCCACTGCATCCCCGAAGAACTCCCAAACCGACTACTGTCATTTTCATTGGGTATTCCCAATCTGGCCTGAAATCCATCATCGGATTGGAGTCCGAGGGGAACAGAACCAAAATAGGGATTTCTTTGGTCGGTGTACACATAAGACTGCGGATCCGTGTAGCTAGAAGAAAACGAAACACTAATTTCACCACACCGGTGACTTTGGTCATCCGTCGTGATGGTGTCTTTTGGATGATCGTGGCAAGATGATCCCCCTGCATGTGGTGTACTTTCAGGCTCTGGAGACACGACAATATCGGATTGTCCAACGTCTAACCTCGTCAGGGTAACAAAAACAACAAGAGCCTCACCGATCACTGATAATATTCGTTGCAAAACGGTTGTATTCTTTATTTTTATCTTCTTCACCCTCCCGTCAGTTTCAATTAGTGAGTGAATCACATATCCCCACTGCGTCATGTCGGCATGGATAACTTCATGAATGGAGAACATTAAATCATATAGGGTTCTTTCACGAAGGTGAATGACCTCTTCAAAACCGTTGGTGTATTCTAAACCTTCTCAGTAGCCTCCATACCATACAATAACTTCAATTGCCATTTTTTTTATAGACACTGAATTTTTTTTTTTACAGGATTGTCAGTACCATAAAACACATAATAAATAACAAATAAACTAAAAAAAACAACTAAATATTTCAATGTTGCAACGAGATATTATAACAATTGAGAAACAAACAATAGGTCCATAATAATTTTCTTATCAACAAACTAAATAATTAATAGTGGATTTTGCTGTCCAAACACAATAAATGATCGTTTAAATAAAATTAGATCTACAATCAAATGTCGGTTCTCAATAAATTAAAAAAATTAATTATTAACATTAGTAATAAATTATTAAAGGGGGATTACTAAAATTAATAAATTACTTCGAAATCAGACGCGAGATTCCATAGAGACCTAAAGATCAGTTCAGAAACGAGATTGAAAATTCAGTCTAGAATGCCAAGATGATAGAAGATGAAATTTGGGTGACAACGAAAAAAGAATGAGCTCAATCGGAGTTGAAACGAGCTCAAACGGGCCGTTTTAAGTTTAGGGGTGTTTTCGTAATTTTGGTCAAATGATTGACTTTGACCGGGCCCACGACCCTCGGTCATAGACTTCTCGTCGGCAGCTCTCGATGATGACGTCCGACGGAAAAAAAAAAACGGACATCCGATCGAAAACACGACGGGGCGCACGCGCACCCGGTGTCGGGTGAAAATCTCGGCGGCCTCGGCAGCTTCTCGGCAGCTGCCGGGTTTTCTCGGCAGCTCGGCGGGTGCTCCTCGGCAGCTGCCGAGTTTTCTCGGCACTTCGTGTTAAACGTGAATATTTCTACTTTTATTCACGTTTAACCCTATAAAATATAGGGTTAAACGTGAATAAATTTAAAATTCACGTTTAACACTGTAAAATCCGAATTTTACAGTGTTAAACGTGAATTTTCAATTTATTCACGTTAAACACTATAAAATATATTTCGACTTTTAATCACGTTTAACACTATAATTATAGGGTTAAACGTGATAAATTCCCATAATCACGTTTAACACTATAAAAATCGAAACCCTAAACCTCGATTATGCCCGTTTTAACCGGTTCAAAAATGAATTCAAAATAATATTCAAACAAATTAACCCTATCAAATGCAAGATTATACCCTAATTCAACATTCCAAACATGAATTCAAGCATATATTAAAACAAATTAAACCTAATCCGTACATAAATTAGGGTTCAACGATATTGAACATACCTATCTGATTTCAATGATATTTCTTCCAATCTTCCAAGAGCCAAAACGTCGAATTTTTTTTTCCGATAATTTGTTCTTCGGAATGTTGTATGATAATTTCTTACAGAAATTATCAACATATATAGATGGAGAAAACACAGGAAAATTGCATGTGAATTCACAGTATAAAGTGAATTCACAGTAAATAATGAGAAGAAAAAAACAAAAAAAAATGGTGTAATAGTGACTCGTAGTTGCACAATAAAATTAAAACACGTGCATATACAAATGCAATGAACCCAACAATAAAAATTGAGAACAAAAAAAACAAAAAATTAGGTTGAATAGTTGCATGCCAAATTAATACTTGCATGGGCAAAATAATAGGTGCAACCCTAGCACTACACGTGCCCTTCTAATTGAATTCTTGCATGGCCAAATTAATTCTTGCATTGCCAAATTCAAAGTTGCAACCCTCACCCTACACGTGTAATTCTACTGTGCAAAAAAAAAAATTATATTATTTGTCATTTCATCATAGTTGACTTTGACAAAAATTGTGGTAGAAAGTGACATACTATTATATTTTGTGGTAGAAAGTGGCATACTATTATATTTCATGGTAAAAATAATAAATGATTATATTTTTCATGGTAAATTGAATACTTTCCTCTAAAATATATTGGGTTAATTAAGGAATAATGGAAAAGTTTGTTAGCTCAAATAAATGTTGTAAAAAATTTATTTCCTTACATATTATATATATATATATATATATATATATTTATTTATTTATATTTTGCATGTCTGATATTATTTTTTCCTCAGAAAATGACATGCACATTAATGCCGAAAGACAGAAGATTAAGCTGTAATTTTCTTTTATAAGCTTCATTATAATTCCTCCATGAAGAGACAGTATTTGATTCTCTATTACGTACATATTGTGATTTAATTTAAATTTTATTTTATTAACATATAATATTTATGTTATATGATATTATTACTATACAAATATTGTAATCTCATTTACAAATATACATATTACATAAGTCTTATAATATTAACATTATAGGAGGTACCATTTCCTCTAACATTATATACCCTAACCAATATATATTATTCAAAAATATATAAAATAGTCCTTGATAAGATAAGACAAGAACTTGTTTTAGCCATTGTGGTAAGAAATAACTTTTGGTAAGAATAAATCGATAAGAATTTATGATTTTCTTTTTCTAATAATAAGTAAAAAAAAGTTGTCTTATTATTGGAAACAATAAATAAGAAGATAGAGTTTGGGCCTATAAAATGGTATGTGAAGTGGGCTTTACTATGCATGTGATAGAGACGTCCGTATAGTATGGGGGGTTAATAAAGTTCAATTATTTTCGCATTTTTACAAAATTTAGAAGCATATTGTTGAATAAAAAAAAATAAAAATAGTAATAATATAATAATAAAGGTTGAGTGTCGGTTTGGTGCTATTTGGTAACAGTTGACTGGTGTTGATGTCAGGTCAATTCAGATACTGCATTTGTCAGCTATTCATACGTTTGAAACTTGAAGAGAGAAATTACTTATTTATTATTATTAACTATATTTATTGGCTTAAAAAAGGTACGTTGTTGATGTTAATGTTGTTATTAAGAACATTTTTCTCTTTAAAAAAATTTAATTAGTTCATCAGTTTAAACATATTATTACAACACATGACAACTTTTTGGGAAGAAACTATTAAACTTATACTCGTCTTTTAAAAACGCTTCCATGATAAATTTAATCATTTTAAAGAGTTTAGACAACTACTATTTTGTGAGTATGTGTAAATATAAGCTTAAACTATTTTCAGTGTAAAAAGAACACAAAAATCACGTTTTGATAAAAATTTGGATGTTAGATAATAGAGCAATAGTACATGTATGTTTGGATTGAGGCGTAAGTGAATTTTGTAAATTTGAATTTGAGATATTTAAGTAGATTTTGAAAAAGATGAATTTTAATAATCTTTTGTTTGTTTTGAGATTTTGTAAGATATAATTATAGTTAAGATGTCACATTATATTGAGAATCGTAGAAAAAAAAGATTATGTTGTATTATTTTATTTTGAAAATACAAATACTTTTATTGAGAATTGTAAAAAATTAAATAAAGTACAAAAAATAGTTGCTGAATTTTGCAAACCGCATGACAAATATGACTGAGATTTTGTCAATCCCAAATCTGGATGGGGACATCCCAGTCCAAACACTCCCTAAATAATTCAATCTTATATTTAAGATATATCATTTTTTTTAGAATTGAAAAAAAAAAAAAACTAAATAAGTAAGGTTTAATATTTTTAAAGTACAATTTTAAAATGATTTATCAAATTTAGCAATGTAAATAGTGAAGTTAACCATATTTTTCAATACCAATCACCAATTATTTTCCAGCTAAAAGTAATGAATGTGATCTAATCAATTCGTCAATAGTGATTGTCATGTCCTTGATTAAACAATTTTCTTTACTAACTTTTCTCAAATAAAAGATAAAAAGTTACCATCACCGACTCAATTGTTGTGAGACCGCACAAAACAAAGAAGGGAAAAGACGTCACAATACCATAAAAATTATAAGATAGATAAAAAAATACCATCAAAATATAATTAACATACATATATACTATTATATATAATTTTATACCACAATATACCACATTTTTAGTCAAAGTCACACATGTGCATTTAAGCACATTAACTACTTCTTGGACCTACTTTAATATATTTAATTATTTTCTCCTAAAATGATTAATTAATTCAAATCCAATTTTAAAAGCTTTTTAATTAATTTTCTATCGGAATAAGTATATAGGCTGGAATACTTTCCTCGTGTCGATACTGTCTAAAAAATAGTGGTCTGGAATGTGTAAAAATATCACGTATAAATTTCTTTGGAAAATTAAAAATGAATTTGACATATTTATCCTTCAATTTATTTGGTTAGATCCGGACCCCAAAATGGTATCAGAGCCTAGGTTTATTAAGAACTTTTATGTTATATTTATTACTGTTATGTAATTAACTTTTGGTGAGGAGAATTTCTCGCAAAATTATGGATCTGGACAATTGTCCAAGATGTATACCATACAGGAGATATCGTCAAATTTTGGCGATGTATGAACAAGAACATAGAGATAATGTCAATTATTGGCAGAATCAATATGTGGAACAAGAGAATGCAGGAGCCGATAGGGAAACCTTAAGGAATTGCAGCAAACAAGCGGAATATTATAGGGGTTTCCATTCGGTAAACCTGATGTTATATATCAAACTCATAAACCTCCAGGAAATAGTTCATCAAAATCATTGATGACAGAAGGAGAATGTGGATGGATCGAGATACTTCCAGATACATCTAAGATTTCTATTGATCTTAGAGAAATCCAGAAGACGGTGCAGAATTATGGCAATCGCCATAATCATCTACCAACACAAGTCCATCAGATCCAAGACCAGAGGGAGACGATGGTGAAAAATCAGAAGGAAACTCTTGAAATCCTTCATGATATACAAAGAAGAGTAAAAAATCTGGAGGACAGACCAAGTCTTTCCGGAGGAAGGAAACGTATAGATTTCGGAACAGTTCCCTATTTACATCAAAAAGGGAAACCAACTGAAGTCATACGACCAATGACCCGAGATGAAAAGCTCATTGCTATCATCAAAGGAAAATCCATCATAAATTAAGGTGATGGATATGGAAATGATGAATCTTGAAGATCTACAAGAACTTGCCGAGTCCTTTGCAGGATTAGGTATTGTGGATCTAAAGATGCAAGCAGGAGATGGTTCGGCTTTGGTTACACGTGTGACCAACACCAAAGACCACCCCCAAACAACCAGTAGATCCCAACGTTGCAGAAAGTTCAGGTTCACACCATGTGGATGAACCAATACCGCACGTTGGAGACTTTACTACAAGAGGAGATCCTATTGTTGCAGGAACTCGACAACATTCCAGAAGGCCAAATCTTATGAATACGTCTTATGGAAAGTCGCAGCTAGATTCGATACATCCGTATGGATTGATGCTAAATCTGGATATTCTAGATTTCAAAAATCGGGAAGTCCTTATCGATGATTGGGTATCGGCGATAAGGATTGCAGCAGGAACCCTTGATCTCACGAAGGAATGATTCATATTACTTCTTGAAATGAGTCTGGAAGGATCTGCAAAGATCGCGTGGGATATGACAGCACCAGATATGAGGAACAATGTTACGGTTGGTGAGTCATTAAAAGGAATTGTCGATAATATGATAAAATTATTTAAAATCCATTTTATCGGCATAGACTATTTTAAGGGATTGGAAAAAGAAAAAAGAAAACGATATAAACAAGCCCTCTACTGTCTCGAGTTGCATGATATTTGTCATATTGACGAATACATAAAGTTATTCACCAAATATCGATGGAAGTCCAAGGTGGATGACAAAGAAGCTTCGCAGCTTTTCTTTGCGAATATACCAAGTCCCTGGAGAGAAATGCTCATAAAGGAGTACAAGAGTGCAGACGATTTGGATACTGTGGCCAGAAGAATGTCTTTCTTAAAAGCCAAATTAGCTGAATGGTGCCACCAAGCAGCACTCTACAAGAACTACAAGAGACTCCGAGGAATCAATAAAATGGTTCCCCTATGTTGCAAAGATAATGACATTCCAACAGTGGTGGGAGGTCATCCACGGAGGCATAAAAGGAGAAAACAGAGAAGTCATCCTTATAGCCGTGGTGATAGCAACAGAAGGCGGAGTTATAGGACTTCTTGGAGACCTAGAAGGATGTGGTCAAAATAAAAGACCCGAAGTTACAAATCAGGGCAAAGACCAGCACCCAGCAGGAGTAGAGCCTCTTCATCAGGCTCGAACCAAGGAGGTACCATCAGAACCACAGGAAGAAGAACTTTCAGACGAGCCCACACCCGAGCAAATGAAAGTTTTAAAGACTGTAATTGTTGGACATGCAGAGCAAGAGGACATATTTCAACGGATTGCCCAGAGAACCAGAAAAGAGGTCTAAGACAGTTCAAAGCAACACCAGAATTTGAAGAAGCTGTCTATTATCAAGATCTCATACAGGTGTATCAATTTGAGGATCTTCCCTTAGATGAAAGCATCTATGAAGAAGAGATCTATTCGGATGATGGAAGTGAATCCACATCAGAATCGGAGTGAAGAAGAAATTCTTCAAACAATAAGAGATGATATGTCAGGGTTCCTCTCTCACACAACGATATCTCATAAGACTCTTATGAGGATTATGAAGGAGGATCTGAAGCTCCAGATGTATGATGGTTTTACTATCGGACGATGGAAAAAACTTTGGATAAGTTTGGATTTCGTAACAGAAAACACCAAATTATCCATAGGGTTACTACTAGAGAATTTGTCATCCCAATGGAATTCACTAGTAACCTAATCGAGATGCAATTGATCCCTTACCAAGAAGTTAGGGATATCAAAAGCAAAGTGAAAAGAGATGTTGCAAATACACTCTCATGGATTCACATTGGAGCCATTAGAGTTGTTATTAAAGCAACCTTCAAAAAAGGAATTGATTCGCCACTCAATTTTGCCATATTTAACAAGTGGATCTCTAATCTCAAGGACTTATGCCATGGAGCAGTCACAGGAAACTTGTGTGCAGGGAAATTGGCATTTAATGTTTATCCTAGAATTGCATACAATCTGGGAGATCGAGATTTCAAACAAAGTCTTAACCCTTCATCAAGATTTCAAAAGAGAAGATTTGATGAAAGGAGGGAACAGACCCTATTCGATCACTTATAAGATTTCATATGCTCTCTCGAATACACATCATTCAGATGTATTCTTGAGAAAGGAATTTATCGAAGTCCCAAGAATCTTTGAGAATTTCACCAGGGTAGTTCTACCAAAACTCATTGAATCTCCAACTATAAAGGAGATCGATATGCGAATACAAGACCAACCTGTCTTCAACAAGAGTCAAAGCCTCAGAATGGAGACAATGAGAATGTCTTTCCAACAAGACAGACTGATGAGTAGCAGTCGTTGGGAAGAAATGAGGCCTAGTATAGTTCAGCGAATCCCAGATGTGTTTAAAACACAAGGAGAGCTGAAATGTCCAGAAGGCTGGAGAGGGGTTGAAGTAATATTCGACATCACCAATAAGGATAATATCTTTTCTTGCGATGTTCTTTATTATCTCCAACAACCGATAGTCGGAAGATTTCAAGGAAGCATAAAGATGGGTGAAATCGAATTGACTATCACAGGAGTTGCGGGAAAAATCCCAGAGAAATTAATACTGGGTATCGACTTTCTTGAGGATCATAAACCTTGGGAAAGATTACAAGATGGAATGGAATTCACAGTGGCTAATAAAAGATATAGAATCAGATGACCACTAGTCCATTCTCTATATACATCTCTATCAGGATGATATATGTTGAATACAAGACTGAGTATTTTGCGGCCTATATTGATTCAGGAGAAGGGATTTGTATTGCAAAACGGGAGGTTTTTCCTAAAGAAATGGGAGAAGATCTACCAGCCATTGCCGGATGAGATTTCTCCAAAAGGATTCTTATCCTTAACAGAGGAATCAAACAAGTGAAAATAATGATCGGAGGCGCAGGTGATACCCCATGATATAAGGTGAAGACGCCACCAATATATTTCCATGATACAGGAGCAGATGTTTTGCTAGGAAATAATTTCCTACAAACATTCAAGTGTTTTACACAGGAAAATGAGACAAGAAGACTTATTTTCACAACGTTAAGTGATCATAAGATTATTGTCCAGAGACTGTGGGAAGCATTTTACAGAAAAATGCCTTTTACTTTTCGCAGCAAGCGTGGTGATGAATCCAAACTCCGATATCCAAAAATGGCGGATAAAAGAAGATTTGGTGATGTCTTATTATCCTTTCGACAATTTGGTTCAAAACGAAAAAATACCAAGAGATGGGATAATATCATGTATTCATTCAGAATACAAAAGGATGAACGAGTTCCTATAGAGGCTATTGCAGAATTGTGAAAAGTCATATTGGAGAATCCACAGAGTGATGTTACCATTGAAGAACAGATATCACTCGAGGATTTCAAGAAAATGATCCAAAGGAATTACAATGAAGATTCTTTAGCATGGTGGGACAGGAACGAGCTCAAAACATCCTTAAAGGTTAAACCTGGAAAGGAACACGAGTTCGTGAGACTCAAACCAATCCTTATGAATCAGGATAATCGTGAGGATATGCAGAAAATACTTAAGGAACATCTGGACCTTAAGTTGATCTCACCAGGAGTTTCTCCATGTAGCAGTTCGGGATTCCTTGTGAGGAATCATGGAGAAATCAAAAGAGATAAACCTAGACTTGTTGTTAATTACAAATGGATTAATAACATTCTGGAGTGTGATGGATACTATATCCCGAGTAGAGAATACTTGGTTAACTATATCAAAGGTGCCAAGATATTCTCAAAATTCGATTGCAAGTCTGGATTCTACCAGATCAAGATGAAGGAAGAAAGTAAGAAGTTCACAACTTTCTCCACACCACAAGGACACTATGTCTAGAACGTGATGCCTATGGAATTGGCAAATGCACCCCAGATATATCAGAGAAAGATGGATAATCTATTCAAAGATTATTTTAACTTCATGTTCATATACATCGATGATATACTAATTGCATCAAAGAATATGAAGGAACATCTCAAACATTTGACGATTTTCTCATATGTTTGCCATAAGGAAGGATTAGTGTTTTTCGAAAAGAAGACAGTGATTGCTACGAGACAGATTGAATTCCTCGAAATTGAAATTGATGAATCTGGAATCATTCTACAAAGTCATATTGTCGAAAAGATACAAGTATTTCCAGATGATCTCAAGGATAAGAAACAACTTCAAAGTTTTCTCGGAGTTGTTAATTTTGCTGGAATGTTCATCAACAATCTAGCATTTCACAGGAAGGTGTTCAGCCCATTACTTAAAAATGATGTTATATTCAAATGGGAAGATGAACATCGAGAGGGTATAAAACAACTTAAAGAAGTCTGCAAAAAGCTTCCGAAACTTGCTATACCTCAAGACGAGGATGAACTGGTTCTATACACAGATGTCAGTGACTATTGGTGGGCAGCAGTACTTATGAAAGCTACACCAAACGAGGAAATGCCATGTAGATATTGCAGTGGTCTGTTTGCAGAAGGAGAAGCAAATCGATGACATATCAACGAGAAAAAATTCTTTGCAGTCAAAAAGGCTTTTAAAAAATGGCCTCTCTTCTTACTGACTAAAAAGTTTACCTTCAAAATTGATAATTCTAGTGTCAAGACTTTTCTGAAAAATAAAATTGAAACAAAACCAGAAAAGGCTAGATTACTTAGATGGCAAGCTAAATGCCAATATTATGATTATGATATTGTCATTGTGAAATCTCATGAAAATGTTCTTGCAGATTTTTTAACACGAGATGGAAGGACACGTTGTGACGAGGTCCTTAAATGAGTAAGACATCTCAGGGAAAACCTGGAGAGTCTTGAACGAGAATTTGGGACGTTATGTCTCAATGCCGAAGTCGCTGGACGACTTCAACGAGAAGATCAGAAATCCATTTCTGGTCTAATACGAGCATGCCAATACGCTCAGGGACATTTGTTCCAAGCGTTGCATAAGCCAATCCTCCAGGCTGCATCTCCCACGGTGCAAAAAAGAGCGATTAGAGATCGGGACTCTAACCCGAAGGCTATGGATTCAAATATCATGCCTACGAGTGTTACAGGTGATGCATTCCTTGAGGATGTACAACTTGCAACGAATGTTGAAGCTCCGGTGTCACAACCCGAGTCTTCAAGTCAACCCAGCACCTCTGGAGTAAAAGAGGGAGAGTTGAACCTAAGACCACAGACCGACCAAATTAAGGTTCAAACTAACGAGATTAAAATTTCTCCTATGCAGATATATCAAAGACAATGGGAGAAGTTGGTAACTAGAAAGAGAATCAACCCAGAAAGAACAGTGGTTGATATCTCTGGAAAGTATCCAAGAGTTTGGATGAAACCCGGGAGTCATCCAAATGAAGTTCAAGAATGGTATAATTTTGGAGCTTTGGCTTCGATTCATACCACATCACCTGGTTTCCCAGAAATCTCAAAATTACCAAGATGGATAGGGGAAGCCGTTCACGAGACATGGGCAAATAATCCACATTTGTCCAGAGACGATATTCTGGAGTTATACTTTATTAGTGCAGCTCCAGAACCAGCCAAGAAAGGCTTCAATGAAGCTTTTCATTTCATCAAGCTGAGGAAACCGGAGGTAAATGCCTTAAAAATATCAAGGCAGCTTCTCCGAAAGAAATCCCAATACTGGTAGGAGCATTTTTAGAAGATGAAGCTTCTACAAGACGAGCATGGGGACTTTGGGTTTGTCTAACTGAAATGGATAAAGTGAAATACTCGTTCAAGTTTTTCCAGAATTCAGCGAATGGATCTTTCCTACTAAATTCAATGACTGGATCAACGACAGGTTTTGCAGAGGAGCTCTTCGAAACCAAAAGAAGAACCCTCTGGGAAAACAAGATTCCGGCAAGCAAAGAAACTTACCGGAAATTCTGCAATATGGCGCATGTGGGAAGATGGATTGATCGGATCTGTTAAGCATGCCCGGATCAGAAAGAGCCCGAGTTTAGAAAAGGATTCCGACCCAAACCCGACCGACAAGAACAAAGGTCTGAAAGAGAAAAGGGTCCCGCCCAAAAGAAACGTTATCCGCGGGGACCACATAGACCTAATTTTTAAGAGAAAGATATCCCGACAAACAAACATGGGGTGAGTCACGAGAAAGGACAAACATCACATGGGCTGAGCCATGTGAAGAAATAAATGATTTCCCGACAACTCCAACCACTATCACATGGGAAGGGTCAAGGGGAAGAAAAAGAGGACGAACACTAATAGCTGAAAGTGACTTCCCAACAAACTATCACATGGGAGCACTAAAGGAATAAGACAGCTGGTGATCAACGAGCTTTAGAATCTGTATTTCAAGTCCGGATTCATGCCTATAAATAGAGAGTTAGAAGGAAGTTGAGGACATCGACAATTCTCCTTAGTTTTCTTATAAATAAAATCTTTTGTAATAGTCAGGGTGTTTAGAGTTTATGTGTTTCGAGTGTAAGCCCTGATCTATGAGAGGCTAAACAAGTATTCTCCTCTCAAAAGGAGATTATATATGTATTAAATATTTCGTCCAAGTTCTTAATAAAACAAAGACTTTTGCTTTCAACATGTGTTTTTAGTACGGTTAGTTCGTCCCCTAGAAGGAATACTTTGTACACCTGGTGTAGGAAACGAACCAAGGTTGTGTTGTACAGTTGCTGAAGGAGCTGGATAACTTGCAGATCATCTTCCCCGAGGGTTGAAGTTGAACAGTGAGGAGCTGTTCGTAAAACGGTCTGGGGGCAGTGATTTTCCAGCCAGTGGCTTTGCAAACCATCTCACCCGGTGCTGTCGCGGTCAAACAAAAGTATGAATTTTAGGGGATAAATTAATTTTACGGAAGCATGTTGGGCCTGATATTGATTAGATTATGTTATATTTGGATCTAATTAAATAAATAATGTGGGATTAAAATAATGACTTGGGTTTACATTTAATGTGTAAAGGAGAATTTAATGTGTTTTGGAAGTTAGTTAAAGTCATGATTGAAGCATTGAATAATTTTGTGGTATTATGTGGTATGGTATTATATTTGATGGTATTTTTATGCATAATGTTATATTTGATGTTAATTTTGATATGTTGTTATATTTTGTGGTATTTCATTACCTATATTATAGTAATTGTGGTAAGGTGGGATGATAACCCAACAAAGAAAGTATATTCTAATAATGCTGATCCACTATATAAAAGTTTCTATTAATGACAAATATATATGGGTTGATTTATGTGAATTATGCTATTCCTCGTTCCCTACAATAGTAATCTAATTTTGTTTCTAATTCGTTTGATAGACTATGTTTAGACGGGACTTGACTAATTCGAATTTTGGGTGGATTGAGTTTAGTTCATGTTTGGATAAAGATTTGCAAAATCCTATAATCCTATCTTTTTTTTTTTCTTTCTACAATTTTCAATAAAAACATTTAATTTATTCATTTTTTCGACAAATCCTAACAAACAACATCTACTTTTTCTGTAACTCTCAATATGAAAATAATATCTTAAATATAATCCTACCCTATAAAATTTTCAAAATCCATATTCACAAAATCATTCTCAACCCCAAATCTAGATTTGTAAAAATCACCTTAAATCCAGTACAAACATAGCATTAGTTATTGTATTTTAATGATTTGTCTTTTTTTTAGTATAATACTATTACTCCATTAGTATGTTTTAATCATTTAAAATGAAACACTATAGAAGGCATAAAATTACTTATAAATCGTCCTCAGATCTCAATCTGACTTTATGTTTCTTGTGTTTATAGGGACCTTGGAAGTACTTTAATTAAGTTATCACGTAGGAAAATAATATATTTAAATTAATTTTACTTCTATACGGGCATACGCTATTTTTTTAAACATATATATATATATATATATATATATAATTTGCATATTATATAGTATTTCTGAACATATTAGTTGTTCTGAAGATGAGTTATTATATATAATAATGAATAAAAAGACATGAAAATTTAATAAATACATTTGAGACTTAGCTTTGGGAAAAAGAAATATATATTTTAAATAAATAATATGTCATAAGAACTTACATAAGACTAAATTTTATGATATAGAATCACACTAACCACTCACCAAACTCAATTTTCACAAATTGATATATGGATTACATTAAACAATCTAGTAAAACTAAGTAGTATTAAAAAAAAATATATATAGAAGGAATATTATTCCAAATGAAAAAGAAACTCTATTAGAGCTCTAGGCTTACCACAAATAGATCGGTGTAGACAAAGCCTAGGTGGAACCAATGAGATTTGGTTTTTAACCCTAGTTTTGAGTTATATCATTTGATCATTTTTCAATCATGTACCCTGTGTCATCTCATCAATCATAAATTCATGGTGAAACAATAAGATTACCAAATAATATGTGTAACGTTTAAGACAAAACGATGTATAATTGGTTAATCTATACTATATATAAAATGAAAGAAGTTGACAAATTTTACAAATTTGTCATTTTCCCTCCCAAACTATCAACCAATAGAAAAAAAGAAAAAAAGAAAAAAAAAACTAAATAACTTTTAAGTATCTTATAGAATAAGCTTCACATATATCTTACACAATAAACTATCTTATAATTTATATATAGGAGTAGAGATGGAACAAAAGAAACTATCTTAAATGATATGATTTTATTTTAATGATATAATTAAATTTTGAAAATAATGAAATTTAAACATTGTCAAAAATTAAAAATTTTAAAAATTAGTTTATAATTTTAATATATAAATGTGGAAAATAATTTTAAAATCTAAATTTCATTTTATGAAGGGTTGTAAAAAGTTTAAAAGTTTGAAACTATTATAAAAATATTAAAATAATAATAAAATCCTAAAATAATAATAATAATAATAATAAAGTTGTGAGATTAAGTACAACAATCTTAAATCAATAAATAAAATTTAAAAATTAATTCAAATATATATGTAATATTAATTGTGTAAGATATAAAATCAATAAATTGAATAAATTTTTTTAAATAAAAATAATAAAAAAATTGATAAAATTTATTCAAAATTATTTCAAATAAATAGATATAATTAATCTAAAAATTGTTTTAAAAAAATATAATATGTTCCAAAAAAATTTGAAAAATGACTTCAAAAAATCTAAGAAATATTGTTTTAAATTTAAAATTAATTTGAAACCTAAATTTATAAATATAAACTAAATTTTTTGGAATAAATATAATGCTTTTTGAACAAATCCATCTAAAAATAATGCAGAAAATTATTTATAAATTCTAAAAATAATTATAAGATATAAATGAACAAAAATATGAACAAAACATATTAGTAAGTATAATTAATCACTTCTTAATTATTCAGAAATTAAATCTCACAAACACAAAACTATTATTATATTATATTCAATTTTATTTTCATGTTTAATTGTTGAATATTGATGTTATCAATAAAAAAAATACGGATTTTTACAAATTTTGAAATAATAAGATGTCATGAATAACCTTTTAATATAATAACTTAATTATATTATTGCAAATCGTATATATTGTCATAATACATAATAAACCGCGCATCGCGCGGGAGTACTACTAGTTAAATAATTAAATCTCTAATTGTTTGATTTAATTACGAGCATTTCAGAAAAATGAAATAATGCATGATTAATTTATCTAGTGTATATTTTAATCAAAAATCATAGGTTATATTTAATAAAGACATCGTAGTCAAAAAACTGCAAGTTAAAACGTTAAAAGAACGACTCGTTAAGGGTTCGTAGCAAAAAACACGAAGAATACGAAAAATCGTAAAAGAAATATTTTCGATCAAAAAGTAAAAAGTGAGATATTTTATAAAAAATAAAATATTTTGAAAAAGTAAGATATTTTACGAAAAATTAAAAAGTAAAAATATTTTTTGAAAAATATATATATATATAGTACGAAACAAATAGTAAAAGAGATATTTTCTCTTATTTCTCTCTCCTCTATTTTCCGGCTGGCGGCCGCCACACCGCCACCGCTACCTCCCCTGTTTTGGCCGATCTTCTCACCTCTTATAGTTTACGCCGAGCCATTTCAGATCCGAGCTCGATTTTGCATTTCGACGGCTCCTTTGCCGGGAAACGGCCGATCAAACCCGGCCAAATCCTCTTTCTCTTTCCTCTCTATCCCTTTCTCTCTCTTCTCTCCTTTCTCCCTCACCCATCGGACTCTCTCTCTCTCCCTTGCCGGATCCCCTCTGTCGCTGGTCAGTGTGTCGCTGTGTTGGGGAGCGGCGGCGTCGTGCTGTGTAGGCTTTTGAGTTAAGAAAAGATCTTAAGGCTTAAAATTCAACCTATCACGAGGGATTACCACCGTACAAGGTGAGGTAACTTCTAATCTCTATATGTTTATGATTTCCATATTTGATATATGAATTGATGAACCCTATGTGCCGTGATTATATGTTGTGAATATTGTATTCATATTATTATATTGTGAAATGACTAAGGTCATATTCATGCTACGGAGGGACTGGTGGTCCGTAAAAATCACCAATGGTATAAGAACCGTTTTGTATGCTACGGAGGGATTGGTGGTCCGTAAAAATCGCCAACGATATAAAAACTGTTTTCTCTATTAGGGATGGACTGGGTTGTCCGTAAAGGCACCGATATTGTTTAAGGATTGGTCGTCCGTAAAGGTACCGATGGAAGAAAAACTCGTATTGAAAGGGTAAGTCGAGATGTACCCGCACCTTCTGAATTGGGTCGTCCATTAAGGAACCGATTTACGTATTGTGCAATATATATGCCGAGTTTAACTGTTGTTCTGATTTATAATGGATTAATTTATCTGTTAATGAATTAATGAACTTAAATTATACGAAATTATCCCCACGAGTGTATTCAACGCATTCACCTCTACATGTATTCACGCTATAGGAAATGACGAGAGTCAAGAAGCGTAGAGAGGATGGTGCCATATCAAGTTTTATCTTTTTACTTTTCAAAACTTGATGTTGAAACGATAGTTTAATATTTCACGTTTGTAATGATGTATTGTATTTCATTCTGATAGATCCTGTATGAGTATGTATTTTTTTGCTGCTCAAGGTTTCAAACATTTCTTTTCGGCTGGTGCCGATGTATTGTATATGTAAACCTTTCTATCGTCTGTTATCTTCTTCTTCTTCTAATATAAAATGTACATCTCTTTTCCCTTACTTCCTGCACGCCCACAAAGAAAACTCTGATAAAAATATGTTTTAGAAATTGGGCGTGACAATATGTCACATTAATAATATTGTTATTTTGAAACATCATCTGAAATAGAAAATTTTACCGATCAAATTGATGAAAAGAGATGGTGTATTAAATTGTCATTTTTTTAGAAGGTTAAAAAAGATGTTATGTTTTGTAAAAAAATAAATGATATTATTTTAAAATAGTATTTCGAAATTTGTTATAAAAAAAGTTTAAAAAATTATGTATTTGGTTGTATATGGTTGCGGAGTGCACTTCGAAGATTAACCAATGAAAAGTTTTTGAGCGATTGATGTCCTAAACATCTATCAGAAATCTCTTTTTTTTTATCACTTTTTTTTTGATAGGATTTTTTTAATTTTGAATTATTTAAGTTACATGTAGAAATGTACTACGCTAATTAATGAACTAGAGTGAATTGAGTATTATAAAAACTAGTAGGGTAAATTGATGTTAACATCTAACATTTAAAGTATGTATCACCATTACCAATATTTATTTTATTCACACACATAACGTGTTTGATAATGATATCATACTATGTCTATATTCATAACAATTAACATGTAATGATGAAAAGGAACGTAAAATTAGAATCAAATTAAAATACACATAACAAGATATTCAATGTGGAGTCCAGTTTTCTTGTAAAGAAATTAAATCTTAAACGCTACTCCAAATATATATAATTAAGAAAAGGAAATATGTTTGAGTTGGGGTACACAATATTAATATCTTGATTTATTTGGCAAGTTAAGCATCCCCACCTTTGCTTTTATGTCGATGATTCGGACAATCTTACCAAAGGTGCCTTTCCTACGTAATTCCAACAATAATGCGTAACCCACCAACCCCCACCCCAAAAATTGTATACAGTTTAAAGAATAATATTATAAAAAAATAGATAGTTTGACGGTTAGAATGATCGGTTTGAAACCATTGGTTCCTAATTTGAAAATAACATGAATCAAAATCGAACAATATTAATTTGATTTACGGTTCTGATTTTCGGGTTGTTTTGGGCACCTCTACATGTTGATGGTAGACTGGTAGTAGTATATCTGCAATCGAAATTTAAGGAAATTTAATGGGATTAATCTTTGAAATCATACCAATATTCTTTTGACATGAAAATATGCATACTTGCACGTAACTTAATTACTTCTTGGCTACGCTAACAAAGTTTAAAATCAAATCAAACTACTTGATAGTCGATATTAGATTAAAAATCATTTTTAGAAGTTCGTTTGAATTCTATTTGATAGATATATCAAACAAGTTTAAACATAATTTTATGTTTTTTAAATCTAAAGTTTTGTTGAAGGTGAATAAATAATTTATGCTGTCTATTAGACTAAGAGATGTTTGTGAAAATTGTGAATCAAAAAGTTGAGAGAACATTCATAAATTATCAAATAAGAGTAATTAGACCGTCTCTTTTCATAAGAAGACACAATTTTGTTCTCTTCCTTTTTTTTTCTTTGTCCAAAGATGGTTTCACAATAAAATTTGATTCGTCGTTTCTTATGTTTTAAAGTGCTTAAATCACAAGATGTGAGTCGTTTTACCTTGGGGATGATTGTTGAAGAACAATACGTGAGCACTAGAGTGGAGCAATTTCGTCTTACGTTGTTGGGTAAAATAGGTACGTAGGTGTAATGGCACAAAAAAAATGGCGAGAAAAAATGGAAAAAAAAGAGAGTCTAATCTTAGCTCGACTAAAATTTATGTCCCGTTTTTTGTAGCCATCTTTTCGTATCATTATATTACACATTTACAACTACCTATTTTACCCAACTAGACCACTTGAACTCAAACTTTATAATTATGAAAATGAAGATGAAATAAGTACAAAAATATCAAACTATTCAAGTTAAATTTGTATTTGATTAGATTAAAACTTATTTAAACTCACCTCAACTAATTATCAAATAAGTTAAAATATAATTTGTGAAACTCTATAACATCTCAAACAAATTTAACACTTAACTTTTCAGCTCGACTAAATTTATTTACCACCACAAAATGTATAATTATTAATTATATGAGTAAGTCTCCCATACATCAGTTGCACGGATCTAAATCCGTGAAACTGGATTACCTGACCCGGATCCAGGTAATATATATATATATATATATATTTATTTATTTATTTATTTATATTTATTTTACCCTAATCTCTCTTCTCTCTACTTCTTCTCCATCTTCTCGCCCTTCTCTCAACTTCTCCTGAAACTTCTCATTTTCCATCTTCCACTTAATTCTTCTTCTTCCCTCAACTTCCAATCCGAAAACCTCTAGGCAATCCGAAAACCTTTATCGAAAACCTTCTTCTTTTCCATCTTCGCGCTTCTCTCTGCCTCTTCTTCATGAATTGTAGACAAGAAACATGGAAGATGAAGATAAAAATTTCAGATAATCGTGCGAAAAAATAACCCATCTTTATCAGTTTGAAAAACATGAAATTGTGTCAGATTTTGTGTTCTTAATGTTGTATGATAGGTGGTTGTTCAAATACAAATAAAATACTTGAGTTCTACTGATGAAGATGGATTTGTTGATAAGTTTGACACAATTTCTGAAATAAGTGAGGCAAGAAATATATCCCATAAATGTATCATACAAAAGGTCATCATTATATAATTGAATGGTAACATTTGTAATACATAAAGGTATTACCTGAAATAGAAGTAAGAGTAGTACTTGCATCACATAAAGGTATTAACCACACTATGTAAAGGTATTAACCACACTACATAAAGGTATTAGTGCATTTATTTAAAGGTATTTCTTTATTTTACTTAAAAAATGATTTTATTATTTGATTGGAATATATTAATTGTATCACATAAAGGTATAGGTTTTATTGAATAAAGATATGAGTTGTTTCACATAAGGGTATTACTTCATTTGCATAAAGGTATTGCCTCATTTCATTGAAATATAATGTAAATGTATTATTTATATCTTATAAAGGTATAAATCAAATAACATAAAAGTATTACTATATTTACATAAAGATATTATTTTATTTTAATTAAAAATGGTTATATATTTTCATTTTTACTGGAATATATTAGTTATATTGCATAAATATATCAATTGTATTACATAAAGGTATTAGTTGTATCATATAAATTTTTCACAAAAACTCATGTGAGACGGTCTCACGGATAGTTTCCGTGAGACGGAGCCCCATCACCACAAATAACATGTTAATTATTGGGTTTGGGTGGTGGATAATTGGGTTGTGGATTGATCCGTCTCACGCAATGCATTAAAATTCCGTGAGACGGTCTCACAAGAGACTTACTCTAAATTTTTTACCTTATTTACTAATATATAATATAAAGATAATATTACCATAACTAAAAGGTTTGATATGCTTAACTAAAAGGTTTGATATGCATAACTAAAAGATATAAATTGCATAGCAAAAATGGTATAAAGTTTTGACAGAAAGTATAAATGTATGAAAATTATAACATAAAGGTATGAAAGTCATAACATAAATATATAAAAGTCATAATTAAAAGGTATATATATTTTCCAAAAAACTGCAGAAACTACAATAAATATGTGGCGCCTTCTCCCTGGTACTTGGGGGCGCGTGCCAACACGTGGAGAACTATACCGGGTCGGGTCAACCCGGATTGCACTGATCTAGGATCCAATTTCACATGAGTTTTTGTGTAATTATATATATACACGAAGGAAGCCACATCGAATTAATAAAATGTAGTTTGTAGTGATCGTAATTTCCACTCCATATATTAATATAAACATTATGTATTAATTAGCCTAAAATGGTGAACAATTTTGAGCCTGTGATCTAACCAACTAAAAGTGGTAAGTGAAATGGAAAACCGACAATCCGTACTAAAACTGAAGTGGAGTACACTAAATCTTTGTTATATTGTCTGCGAGACATCCCTAAAAAAAAGGTAAAATTGTACGAAAATCATGAGTTTTTCATAATATGTATACGATTCATTCTTGCGAAATTAAATCACTAGTTTTGGTTCTCTTAAGATACATCAATGTTTTTTTTTTTTGGTAGGGTTTTCAATTCGTAGTCGTGTATATATAGAGATGAATCTTTTTATTTCAAGAGGTAAATCTTTTTCATATCAAACTATAAAGTAAATTAGAGGCTAAAATTTATATAAATAGATAAATTAATGATATAAATGAAAAATAACTTAAAAAATTATATATGAAATGAACATTTTTCAAAGTCCAAGGAGGACAACCGGACCCTGTCTTGTGTATATATAATATATTTGGATTAGAATTGACTGAATTATGAATTTTGGAATTAGTTATGATCCTGAATATTAGAAAGTTAGCGAATAGTAGAAGTTCTTATTAGTTGTAGGATTGAGAATCACACATTTTTTATCTAGATTAAGTCAAATTATATCTAAAAGGGATAGTGTATTGTTATGTTTTATTGCGTTTTTTAAATATAAATGTAAATAAATAAGGTGAATGAGTTGTAAGTGTCAAATTATGTTTGAACATGGTCCAATACTGTACTATTATATTTTATAGGGATATGTAATATGTTGGTCCTGAATGGATTGAGGTAAAAAAAAAAAAACATCCACCTCATGAATAAATACATTCTTAAAACTTTTGCAATTTTTCTAACATTGGACTATAGTTGAGTGAGTTGAGTTGTTGATTTGATCAGCCGTCCAAGTGATAATCAGATGTCCAATTTACTAAGTTTATATAAAAATAATATATAGCAAACAGACTCTTGGCAGTGTATGTATAAACTTGGTTGTAAAGTTGTAAAGTTGTAAACTGTGGTGCCCATTAAGTGATGAAATCATCTTCAATTCTTGCTTTATAAGAAGTTTGATTCAATACAATGTACGATTGGCAATCTAATTAATAAGTAAACATAAATTTGATAGAGGTTTGAATGCAGCGCAATCACAGTATTCTTCTAATTCCAGTTTTGAAAAAAGCCACTTAATATATATTCAATACAAATTACAACTTTAATTATAGACACTTTTAAAGAGTTGAAAGACCCTAGTAATAATCTTTCAAGAACTAATCACAAATTTTGGGAGATCTACTCCCCTTTTACCTTTGAAGGTTGAGTAATCTCCTCATCGATGAAAACACGAAAATGCTTACAAATTGGTTTAAGTTTATATTCAATTAAGACCTATTAAAGATCGGTTGTCCAATTACTTAGTTGTTCTATCATCAAACTTTACAAGTTCTGCGTTCTTTAAAATTGAACACTACAACAAATGAGACTTAGGGGATGTTTGGTTAAGCTTATTTATTGAATTTATAAGTTCTTGCATCTTATAAGATGTTTTTAGAGCTTATAAGATATTTAATTTAAGTTAGAAATAAGTTGTTGCAGCTTATAAGATGTTAGTAATCGCATTTGTGTAAGAGTAACACTCATATGCACCTCATGCATACATGCACTCGGGTCGGATTCGGGTGTGGGTTGACCCGGATCCGCGCACTTTTACTTTTTTTTTTTTCCCGACCTCTATGTTTTGTTAGTCATATTTTTATATTATATTAGTCGTACATTTATATTATATTAGGTATACTCTTATGTCCAGGTATCATACTTTTATTTAATACTTTTAACTCTTAAAAAACCATAATTTCGCCACAATTTGTACATGTAAACCTTTATGTGATAATACTTATATATTAATGTGATATTACTTTTACCTTTATATCAACATAGTCATACATTTATGTAATATATAAAGGTACAACTAACATAATTAAAAGGTATATTTAACATAACTAAAAGGTATGACTGTTATAACTAAAAAGAATGAAAGGTCAATATGTATGTCTAAAAAAAATACTAAGGTATAACTAGTCTTACAAAAGGTATGACTAACATAACTAAAAGGTATAACTAACACTATTAAAATGTATAGTTAACATATCATAAAGGTCTAACACCTGGGAGCATGTTTGGAAGGATTTTGTTCGCAACCTAGTGGCACGTACAGGCGCATGGCGGGTCGGGTTGACCCGAGTGCACGATTTTAGGGTTCGTGCACCAAGTGCATAAAAGTTTTTGTCTTTGTATAATTACAATGATCAAAATTGAAGATGTTTTAAAAAATAAGATCTCATTTTAGAAATAAATTGTGATTTCTTTACTTTTAAAAAAAGAGCTTACAAGCTCATTACATCTTATTTTTTAATGAAATACAATATTATTTTCAAAACTTACCAAACACTTTTGAGAAACTTATAGACTCTTGCATCTTATAAGATGTTTCAAAAAGCTTAAAGCACACCCCAAACACCCTCATAAAATTTGAAATCCAAACATGTATTCAAAATGCTACTCCTAACATATAGATAAGATTTAATATTTCAATTAATCTTTTGAATAATTTGGTTCCAACAATATCACTCATTTTCTATCTATATATCAAACATTTCTATTAATTTTAATTCTTAAGAGAATCCTACATTAAAATTTAATTTGTTCAATGAACTTAATTGTAATATTCTATAATATTTAAATTTTATTCGAGATGTTTATGGTAAAAAAACAGTAACGATGTCTATGGCCAAACAAACAATATATTTAAATAATAAATCTAGATATTGGAGTTTATGAAGGTTAATCAAAGAAATATTTGATATAAACCCCGAAAATGAGCAAAATAAAGGGTCTCTTGGACCTTTGCTTCTCTAATATATATTGATTTTGTGGCCTTAATCGGCTTAAAATATTAAAAACATGGGGAGGTCGGGTAGTTTTGGCTTGAGCTACTTGAGAGCTCTTGCTCACCCTTCTTTTATTCATTTTCTTTTCCCCTCTATTCTTTACAAATGAGTTTGGGGAATTGAGAGACAAAATATCTATTTTTCCTTAATTTGGGGATGTGAATTTCTACTTCATCTCTGCCTTAATTTGATCTTGAAGGGATGTTGATGTGATTGACTCATGGTGTTAGATGTCAGTAGCTTGAGAGTGGTTGAGAATCTCAAGATAAGGTCGTCTGTGGGCCAAGGGCAAGCCTCGGCTCCCATTGTGCTTGGTTAGATCGGTCGGAGGCGAACTCGAACCCTGCTTTGGCCTATCCTAACTAGCTTGGGTTTATGGTACAACATGATAATTGAATCAAACATTGAAGGAATATAATTCAAACTAAATTTAAAAGTAATAAATTAATGAACACAATAAACAAACAAAATAACTAGAGACCTATATTAAAACAAATGAAAAAGTAATGTCTGTGGTGTAAAAATAATTACCGACATTAAAAACGAAGTTTTGTTGGCCAAAAAAGAATCCCTGAAGAGGAAGATATGGTCCAAAAGTGGACAGAATCGAAAGTAGGGACCACATGACCTCCAACATTACAGCTTTTTGAACAAGATAGGGAGCTTTTGTTAACGACGTCGTATCCAAACCTCAATAAAACCACATCTCGTTGATTGTACTTTTGTTGCTCTGAGAAAGAAAACAGCTGGACTCAACACAACAAGGACATCCCTGGACCCACATCACACTCTTCATAAAAATTTCACCTCCAAATTTTATACTGCTTAATTACAATTATATTTATGAGTCTTATTGTAGTAGTGTAAATGAGATACTTGTATCCTTGTTCTATTCAATTTAAATTATTAGATGATTTTTTTTTTAATTTTCTATTGTTGGATTAAGTAAATGATAAAAACATTAATTATATCTATATATATATATATATATAACAAGAAAGATGCATGGGTATCCAAGTGTGTGTATATATATATAGTAATGATAAGGAACTCACTGTTGCAACACACAAGTTGTGCGATATTTTATTTAGCGTGATATTCTTTTCTATATAATTTTTTTTTTATATGCTTATATTTCTTTTTTCTGTTTACTTTTTTATTTTTTTACGCTTATATTTCTTTTTTTTTACGCACGTAATATTTTTTTTTTGTTTTTTACGTACATAATTTTTTTTTTTTACATACTACCATTCTTTCTTATCTTATTCCATTTTTAAATAAACTTTTTTTTCTTATTCATCTCAATTTTTTTCTCATTCTATACCATTTTTTCTTATTTTATCCCATTTTTAGATAAATTTTTTTATTCATGTCAATTTTTTTCTTATTCTATATCATTCTTTAATTTTATTTTTTTTTCAAATTCATCTCATTTTGTCTTAGTAAATTTTCTTATTCTATATCATTCTTTAAATATATATTTTCATACTCATTTCATTCTGTCAATTTCTTTTCTTCTCTTTTAGTTGTCATTAATATTAATAGTACTTCAAACTCATGTCATTATATCTCAGTAAATTGTCAATTTCTTTTCTTCTCTTTTAGTTGTCATTAATATCAATAATACTTGAAAAAATATTTGTTAAGACATATTTTTCATTAATTGTACATAAATTTAGAATTTGTCTAAAAGTTTCATGTATTTCTACATCTTTATGGGTAATCTCAACCATCTATTTTTTAATTGTAGATAAGTTTCATGTATCGTGTTATTTATCGAGTAATCTCAATCACCTATTTTTTTATCTATTTTTTAATTGTAGGCGCCATATTTATTTTTTTAATTGTAGATAAGTTTCATGTATGTGATACTTATCGAGTAATAATAAATGATCAAACCAACTCTGATGATCATGTTAGTGAAGATGAAGATGACTATATTGAAGATGAGGATGACTATATTTCTGTTGGATGATGTTAGTGGAGATGAGAATTACTTTGCAACAGGTAGTGTTTTGCTAACGATTTTTCTATTACCACAATTCTTCTTTTTTACAAATTGTTTTTTTTATTATAACATTTTTTTCTTTTTTAATAATTAATATTCATGATTTTTTTATAGGTTCTAACACCATTGCACAAGTAAGGAGTATTTTCTAATTTTTAAATAGACAATTAAGTTATGTAGAATTCATTATGGTTTGTTTTTTATTTTTTCTTTATTTATTTTGACATTTGATAGGTTTATTTTTTATTTATGCAAGAACAACCGATAAGAATGTTTGGATTCGAATCATTTATAAATATTCTAGTCACCTTCTTATACATTATGAATATTAGAATTAAAAAATAGATGGTTGAGATTACTCCATAAAATTTTTTATAAGAACTTTTAAACAATTTTTTAGACAAGTTCTAAACTTATCTACAATTTCAAAAAATAGATGGTTGAGATTACTCATCAAAATCTACAAGTATATGAAACTTTTACACAATTTCTAATCTTAGGTACTATTGATATTAATGACAACTAAAAGAGAAGAAAAGAAATTGACAATTTATTGAGAAAAAATGAGATGAGTTTGAATTTTTTTTTTAAAGAATGATATAGAATAAGAAAATTTACTAAGACAAAATGAGATGAATTTAAAAATAAAATAAAATTAAGGAATAATATAAAATAAGAAAAAAATTGACATGAATAATTTTTTTTATCTAAAAATGATATAAAATAAGAAAGAATGGTATAGAATAAGAAAGAAATTGAGATGAATAAGAAAAAATGTTTATTTAAAAATGGAATAAAATAAGAAAGAATGATAGGCAAAATTAAGTTATGTAAAAAAAAAATCCAAAAGAAATTACGTGGTAAAAAAACAAAAAAAAAATAAAAGCAAAAACAAAAAAATTACGTGCGTAAAAAAAGAAAAAATAAATATAAACATAAAAAAACAAAAAAAAAATTAGGTGCCTAAAAAAAGAAAAAAGAAATATAAGTGTATAAGAAAAAAGAAAAATAAATTACATAGAAAATAATATCACGCTAAGTAGAATATCGCGGAACTTAAAATATACGTGTGTGTTGCCACATAAGCCAGATTGGCTCCATAAGAAACCCAACGGTGGATTCCTTATCATTAATATATATATATATATATATACACACACACATATCACAACTTGAACTCGTCTAATTTTTTATTTGTTTGGTAAATCTTAGTTTTAAGTAAAATTATGTATAGTAAAAGTTGAAAAATGTAAATATTAATTATTTATTAAAATTAAATTTATGATTTGTGCAATACATATCACCCAATTTAACATTAAATATAACACAATATGATTAAAAAATTATTTAATTATCGAAATATAAGTTGCATTTGTGATCATAATTAATTTTTTATTTGTTATTTTGAAAATTATATATATATATATATTTGTTATATCTATTATATTATTCAACCCACTCACCATTATTTTTTAGTTTCTTTTTTATTTTTAACGTCTATAACAACTCTCAATTATTCTTTTTAAGTAAAAGCTAAAAAATGAAAGTCAAATATTTACAAATCAATTTACACATATTCAAAAAGTTTGAACAATCATTTTCAATATACCCATCTTTAATATTGTTTTTCCTTTTTATTTATTTATATTTTTTTCTAAAATTTTAAATTTAACAAATTTCAAATATATAATCAATTTTATATTATTGAAGTTTAGCATATGTTATTTTAGATCAATCCAATTTACATTTGTATAATATTTAGTAATATTTCATAGTAACATAAAAATTAAATTAAAGTAATTAATTAACCATATTTAATGTGAGAATATTGTATGGTGGTCTTACTTTTATTTATATATATATTCTTTATAAACTACACTGAACCAAATTGTACATTAATAAACTTGAAATTATTTCAAGGGCATAATATATCTTTGTAATTTTCGAAGGTTTTTACCTAAATACATCAAACCATGATACTATTCTAAATTTGGTTTAATAACCCTTTATACTATAAATCAAATAAAACTAATTTTTCTACCGCAATATATAATTTTGATACTTTTCAATCATAACTTAGGTGAAAAGTCTTGAAATAACCCTTATCCTCATATATGCATAGTGCAAGGTTGTTGACTAATGTGATGAAAATATTATTTATATCTTATCAACAAAGTAAAATTTGTTGTAAATAAATACGATAACTATAAAATAAGCTTGAAGCAAACAAGACAAAAAGCGTACGAAAGCAATGCGTAAATAAAGACGAGACGAGAAGAGAATTGTATATGAGAGAAGAGAATTTTTGGTGTGTTTTTCATTCATCCATTACACATATATATAGAGGAATTTGGACTTGATCACCAAGTAAACTTAATAACTAAGTTAACTTAATAACTAAGTTATATCCAAAGTTTAAGATATTATATCCAAAGCTTAAGATATTATTCAATATTATAATACTTCCCCTTGAATATAGCTTTGTTATGTCATGTGCATAAGCTGTCTCGTTAAAAACCTCAAACCAGAAAAACCCATTGGGATAAAAACTGGGATAAGGGAAAAAGAGTACAGCACACACTACATTGTTTCTGCTTCCCCTGAAACGAGCAATATGAGTCTTGGAGGAAAGATGTTAGTCTTGCTTCTCGTTGGATCTTCTCATACCGATGTCGTATACCAATTTCTCAAATGTAAATGTAGGCAGTAATTTTGTGAATAAATCAGCAAGATTGTGACACGAACAAATTTGTTGAACATTTATCTCTCCATTTTTCTGAAGCTCGTGAGTATGGAAAAATTTCGGTGATATATGCTTAGTCCTATCACCTTTTATATACCCGCCTTTAACTTGTGCTATGCAAGCAACATTATCCTCATAAATGATAGTAGGCGTAGTGGTAGTCAGATTTAACCCACATGCATTCCTTATATGAGCGATAACTGATCTTAACCAAACACACTCTCTGTCTGCCTCATAAAGAGCAATAAGTTCAGAGTGGTTGGAAGATATGACAACCAATGTCTGTTTAGTAGACCGCCATGAAATGGGTGTGCCATTATAACAAAATAAATATCCTGTTTGGGATCGAGCTTTGTGCGGATCAGATCTATATCCCGCATCTGCATAACCAACTAACCCCAAGTTAGTTGTATTATTTGAATATAACAATCCCAAATTTATAGTACCACGGAGATAACGGAAAATATGTTTAATTCCGTTCCAGTGTCTTCGGGTTGGCTCAGAACTATATCGAGCAAGCACATTGACCGCAAATATGATATCTGGTCTTGTACATTGTGCTAAATATATCAATGCTCCAATAGCATTAAGATACGGCACCTCTTGGCCAAGTATCTCTTCATCAAACTCTTTAGGTCGAAATGGATCTTTATTGGTGTCTAAACAACGTACCACCATAGGAGTGCTTAAAGAATGAGCACTCTCCATATTAAACCTTTTGAACAGTCGCTCAGTGTACGCGGATTGATGAATAAAAATGTCATTTGCTCTATGCTCTAGCTGAAGACTGAGACAGAGTTTGGTTTTCCCAAGGTCTTTAACCTCAAACTCTTTCTTCAGATATGCAGTAGCATTAGCCAAATCCTCAGGAGTACCAATGAGGTTTATGTCATCTACATAAACTGCAATTATAGCAAATCCGATTTTTGATTTTCTGATAAAAACGCATGGGCAAATTGAATCATTTTTATCTTAGTCTGTGATACCACATGCGACCAGACTGCTTTAGCCCATACAATGATCTTTGTAATTTGATCGAGTATAGCTCACGGGGATTACCCATTTTTGGTATTTTAAATCCATCAGGAATTTTCATGTAGATATCAGAATCAAGTGAACCATATAGATAAGCTGTTACTACGTCCATAAGACGCATGTCCAAATTTTCATGGACAACCATACTAATGAGAAAACGGAAAGTGATCGTATCCATTACTGGTGAATACGTCTCATCATAATCAATCTCAGGTCTTTGAGAGAACCCTTGGGCAACAAGTCGGGCCTTATATCTTACAATATCATTATTCTCATTTCTCTTACGGACAAATACCCATTTATACCCAACAGGCTTTATATTGTCCGGAGTTTGAGTGATAGGCCCGAATACATTCCGTTTATTTAGTGAAGCTAATTCAGATTTGATTGTTTCCTCCCATTTAGGCCAGTCATCCCTTTGACGGCATTCTATTATGGAACGTGGTTCATTGTTACAATCATCGCTCAAAACCTCTTGAGCAACCGAGAATGCAAAAATATCATCAATGATGATCTCATTTCTATTCCATACATAATTGTAGTAACTTATGGAATTCTCTATATTTTCTAAATTTGATATCATCATGATTGTTTTACTAGGCAAGATAGATTCATCTGGAGCTTGCTCATTAGAACTCACTTGATTAATTGGCTCATAAACCCCTTTCTTGGTTTATCGAGGAACAGAGTCCTTTGAGCCAATGGGTCGACCCCATTTTTGTCTTGGTCCATCAGAATTCATTTTCACATGTTCATTAGGAACATCAATCCTAGCTGGAGCATTCACAGCTGGAATATGAGACTTCGTGACTTTACTGGCATCGTTAAATGTGTCAGGAAGTCTATTAGCAATATTGTGTAAATGTATGATTCTGTTGACCTCATTTTCACATTCAAGTGTGCGTGAGTCTAGATGAGACAAATTCTGCTCACACCATGTGAGATTCTCAACATGCATAGGTTTATTATCAAGGATTGTCTTACCGACTGATGGAAATGTCGTTTCATCAAAATGACAATCCGCAAACCTAGCGGAGAATAAATCACCCGTCATTGGTTCCAAAAACCTAATGATCGATGGTGAATCAAACCCGACATATATACCAAGTCGGCGTTGTGGACCCATTGTTGTCCTTTGTGGAGGTGGAATTGGCACTTGTACAACACACCCAACAGTGCGAAGGTGCGAAATGTCTGGCTCAAAGCCCAAGACTAATTGCATTGGGGAATGCATCTGATACATACTGGGACGTAATCTAATTAAAGATGATGCATGCAATACGGCATGTCCCCATGCTGTACTAGTGAGCCTTGATCTCACTAATAAAGTTCGAGCAATAATTTGGATTCTCTTGACAAGAGATTCTGCCAATCCATTTTGAGTATGGACGTATGCTACTGGGTGCTCAACATTAATTCCCAGTGCTGCACAATATTCATCAAAATATTTTGATGTAAATTCTCCGGCATTATCCATCCTTATATTTTTAATAGGATGATCAGGAAAATGTGCTCGGAGTTTAATAATTTGTGCAAGTAAACGCGCAAATGCAACATTTCGCGTAGATAGCAAGCATACGTGAGACCATCTAGAAGATGCGTCTATCAGAACCATAAAATATCGAAATGGTCCACTCGATGGGTGAATTGGTCCACAAATATCACCTTGTATTCGTTGTAAAAACGATGGTGATTCATAACCAACTTTTGTTACAGAAGGTTTTATAATGAGCTTTCCTTGTGAACATGATTCACAAAAATAATCATTTGACATCAATACCTTTGTATTCGTTAAAGGATGTCCTTTAGTATGTTTCACAATCCTATGCATCATAGTAGTTCCGGGGTGACCCAGACGATCATGCCATAATCCAAGTATATCGGGATTAATTAGTTTCCATGGCATGATGGCATAGGATTCGAAAGCTCGAATCGGGACACAATATAGCCCAGAAGCTGTTGCTTCAAATTTCTCATGAACATTCCTTTTGTTCATATCATATGATGTGACGCATAGACATTCTTTGGTATTTTCAACCAATGTCTCTATATGATATCCATTGCGTCTAACATCTTTAAAACTTAGTAGACATGTTTTTGATCTACCAGATAAAAGTGCATTTTCAATATGCAGAGTGGTACCATTAGGCAACACAATTGTTGCATTCCCGGAGCCATCAATAATCTCAACGGGACCTGATATGGTTCTTACTTGTGCTTTGCACAATGTCATACTCGAGAAATATATTTTATCTGTGAATATTGAGTGCGTTGTTGCACTATCGAGTAGATAATGATTCCTTTGGTCAGTATGCTCCATGTACTGCCTGATTATACAAAAGTGTATTAATATTGGAATCACTATAATAACAATTTCATAAATTTATATAATATACACAAAATTACCAAACTCTAAGTTTGGATTTATCACCACCACTTGGCGCTTTATACAATGGGATCAAGGTCCTCAAAAAAGTCTGATAGTTCAAGAGATTTCCCATCTTGAACTTGATCATTCATGATTTGATGTGTGGTGTTTCGAGGGGTAGTAAATGATATTTCTGCCTCAGTGGCATGTGTCTGGACTCCCTTTCCTTTATTTTTTATTGAATCCTGGTATAGATCCACCAGGTGTTGGGCAGTCCTGCAGACTTTGGCCCAATGGCCAGTCATTCCACATCTATTGCAATTATTTTCATAAGATTGCTCTGTGGGCACCTTGCCCATGTCGTGGTTCCACTGAAATCGGTCTTCTTGATTGACCGGATAATTATTTGGATGGGAATAACCACGTCCGCGTCTACCGCGTCTCCAGGCACCACGTCCGCCTCGGACACCATGATGGGGACTACCACGTCCACCACCTCTCCAGGCACCACGCCCGGCTTGGACATCATGATGGGGACTACCACGTCCACCACCTCTCCAGGCACCACGCCCGGATCTTTGTCCACGACCTCTAAATCGGCCCATAGATTTGTTAGCATGTGCTTCTGGCACTGCTTGGGACCCACAAGGTCGCAAATCATGATTTTTCAACAACAGCTCATTTGTTTTTTCTGCTGTGAGTACAGAGATCAACTCTGAATATGTTTGAAATTGGCGCTGCCTGTACTGTTGTTGTAGTACCAGATTTGAGGCATGCATGGTGGAGAATGTTTTCTCTAATTTGTCATATTCTGACAATTTTACACCACATAGAGTCAAACGAGACTCAATCTTAAAGAAAGCCGAATTATATTCGGAGACTGATTTAAAGTCTTGCAGTCTTATATGCTGTCAATCATACTGCGCCCGTGGCAGGATCACAGTCTTTGTGTGATCAAATCTTTCTTTCAGTTTTTGCCATATCTCCGATGACCTTTCAAACTGTATATACTCATCTTTCAAATCCTCCGATAAATGGTGGCGTATAAAGATCATGACGTTAGCCTCAACTTTACTGTTGGCCTCATCGATATTTACACTTTCAAGAGTTTTCACGAGATCCAACCCTTGTAAGTGTAGTTTAATATCTAGGCACCAGGACAAATAGTTTACGCCAGAAACATCGAGAATTTGAAATTTTTGATTTTCAATTCTAGCCATAATAAAACACAGAATAAAAATAACGATATAAATCTACAAACCTTTTTTTTTTTCGAGCAAAAACTCGTGCTGATAACGTGTTGTAAATAAATACGATAACTATAAAATAAGCTTGAAGCAAACAAGACGAAAAGCGTACGAAAGCAATGCGTAAATAAAGACGAGACGAGAAGAGAATTGTATATGAGAGAAGAGAATTTTTGGTGTGTTTTTCATTCATCCATTACACATATATATAGAGGAATTTGGACTTGATCACCAAGTAAACTTAATAACTAAGTTAACTTAATAACTAAGTTATATCCAAAGTTTAAGATATTATATCCAAAGCTTAAGATATTATTCAATATTATAATAAAATTGTTATTTTTATATATTTATAGTAATATATATATATATATATATATATATATATATATATAGAATCCACATGGGTATTTAGCGAGAGGTAATTTTAAAAGAGACTTTCTATTATAATTAGGATGATGATATTTAACGAGAGGTAATTTTAGAAGAGACTTTCTATTATAATTAGGATGATGATATTTAGCGAGAGGTAATTTTAGAAGAGACTTTCTATTATAATTAGGATGATGAAATCATCCTAATTATAATAGAAAGTCTCTTCTAAAATTACCTCTCGCTAAATACCCATGTGGATCCTATATATATATAATTGTGATTTGGTAAAAACACATAAAAAGAGCAGAAGCTATGTAAGTTCTTTTTTAAGCTATGTAAGTTCTTTTTTATTACCGTCAACTCTCTCTCAAGAGTCAAAAATCACAACAAATCTGCGCATTATTAAATACATTTTGCACTTTAAAATAGAAACATGATTTTTATTAAACTATATCATATTAAAGTTACGATATATAATATGTTTTGCCATCTGGAAAAATATTAGAGTTGACATATATACGTCCATAATACTTAACATGATTAACTCTTAACGACATAATATAATATATCACATATAATTCAAGAGGTGAAATATAAGAAAATAAATGCCGTATATATCAAAATACAAATAGAAATATATTCTGAATCACAAAGTGCAGTTTACTTTATGCATATATAATAATTTTAAGGAATCATTAATATAGGAAGGAATCATTGTTATGGGCTTGGTTGTCTTTTGAGTTTATTGGGCCGTGGGCTTCGACACTGTTCTCAAAATATGTCCTTTCTTCTAATACGTACAAAGCTCCCGAATTCCCAAATAAAGTCCAGTCCTTTTGCATTCTCCCTCCTTTGATTCTATTTTTCTGGTTTCACTTTCACTCTTTAATTTTATTGCTTTTCCTTTTTTACCCTCTCCACTTCTTAATTTCTTTTAATTACTCTACACGAGAGTAATAAAAGTTCTCTGTAGCTTTTTACCATTTAATTTTACTTACCTGTTTAACTGTTACCGATTCCTCTGACACTGTTAAAAAGGACTGAAGAGAGAGAGAGAGAGAGATGTATAGGCTTTTAACCTCTCACAAGATGACTCCACTCAGGTTTTCCTGCGGAGCAATGAATATGGTGTGGTTGCTTTGTCTATTCTCTCTCCTCCTATGTTTGATCGGTAAGAAGTTTACAAGGTTTTTGGAGCCAAATATTGACTGTAATGTAGTACTAAAATCTGTTTCCTTCTTCTTCTTCTTCTCTGCAGCTCAATGTCAAGAATCAGTGGAACTACTGAGTTTCCATGACTCAGCCCTCAACCCTTCTTCCCAGAAAGGTATACCTCTTGCTGTCCAAGTTGAACCTCAACACCTCAACAATGTTTCACACAGTGTTGTCATGGCTGAATCCTGGCTCAGAAACCATGTCTTGGCTCACTACCCTTCCACCAACATAACCACCATTATTGTGGGCCACACACTCTTGTGCACCCAAGATCAACCCCATAAGTTGAGCTTAATCTTGCCATCAATCAAGAACATCCACTATTCCCTCACTAGATGGGGCCTGCAAAACCACATCAAAGTAGCTGCTTCTCTCTCTTCAAACTGTTTGGATTCCATGTCCGAAACATACAGAGATGATATTGCAGAAAGTCACATCAAACCCTTGCTCACAATCTTGCAAGAAATAGACTCACCTTATGTTGTCAACCCGTTGTCCAATGAACCCAACACAAGTTGGCTCAAATCCCACTTGAAATCCATGGAAATAAACAAAAAACCCTCAAGAAGAAAGCTCTCCAAAGTGTTTCCATTTCCATTCCCACCAAGGCCAAACCCTATAGCCCCATCTCACTCATCAAATCCAGCTTATGCTGTTGGAAGTCCTCTGCCCCCATTGATCGGAACCGTTGCACCGACTCTCCCCGTTGCTCCATCGCTGCCACCGGAGGCTTTTAACCCAACTCCATTTTTACCCCAATTGGCTCCAATGGCTAGCCCTCCATATGGGCCCCACTTGCCGCCATGTGGGCCGGCCCATGCACCGGTGCATCACGGGCTGTGGTGCGTGGCAAAGCCGAGCGTGCCGGCGGAGACGTTGCAGGAGGCGTTGGATTATGCATGTGGAGAAGGGAATGCTGATTGTGATGCAATTAAGGATGATGGGAGTTGCTATTACCCTGACACAGTGGTGGCACATGCCTCTTATGCTTTCAATAGCTATTGGCAAAGGACTAAGATGAATGGTGGCACTTGTGGCTTTGGAGGCACTGCTATGCTCATCAACTCTGATCCCAGTAGGCTTCTCATTCTTGTCTTTATTTTCTGTTTTAACCATTTTGCAAGATGAGGATGATCAATGTTTCTGTGTTTTGCAGGTTATGGTCATTGCAGATTTGTTCTTACCTAGTAAGATCAAGCTTGTGGAGTTGGGACCTTTTGATACGCTTTATTATCAGTCTTTAGTTGAGTTATTAGCTTCACCATTTTATGAGCTTTTGAGGTAGACATGCATGTATAATCTTGTTTTGTTCCTAACTGAGATCTTGTCTTTATCTTGCTTCATGTTGAATTTATATATCAGTGAGAATCTCTTTTTTATACTACACTTTGTTAAATCCAGCTAATCGAAGTTCAATGCTAAGCTCGAAAGCAGGAGCCATGTCGAGTTTTATATTATTTATTGAGGCGAGCTTAAGCTCAAAAGAAAATCAAGATTGATCTTGAACTAGTTGGTCCCCAAGGTTTTCGAGTTCATAAGCTCTAGAGCCTGTATCTATTCAAACTCAATTGCACTCCTAAATGCATGGTTCATTTCCACTTTGCGTATATTTCTAGAGAACAGATTCCAGATAATGGGAATGTTGTTGATCATCATATAAGATACCTTAGCTACTGCATGTACTAAACTAGTGAGAAGGTCAAAGCAAATAGAGATTACTGTGTTGTTCAAAAAGCAATCTTCTCCGTCTTCCAAAAGCAGATATCCCTAAACAAAGATATATCAGTTTCCATGCAATGGAAAGTATGGAACTAGCATGAAGATTAGGGGATCAATGTAGATACTTTTATAGATAATTTGAACACAAAAGGCATGATAAAAACAGACCATGTAATCAAAATCTGTACATTAAAATCAATTGACGCTTCATGTTTCTTCTCTACTTGCAATTACTAGTGCTCCATCTCCACTAGTTTCTTCGTCCTCTTTTACATCAGTAGTATTTGTATTCTGCAAAAAGAGTGTATGTCAAATCAAGTTTTTAGTATGTCAACAGCCAACTAAAAGGTACCACAAGAGCAACAAGATAATGGTAAAGGAATATGTAGAACCATTCAACCAACTTATGATTTATTCTGGCCTGTGTATATTTTCAAAATCTAGAGGCCATGGTTCTGCAAATTCTTGAACATATCAACAAACACTATCTAAATGAGCACAATAATTCAACCAAAACCAACAGACTGCAAGTGGCATACATTTCAAGTGAGACCACACAAAAAATTGTGCAAGAAAGCAAGCAGAAGAAATATTTCACTCTTTCGTGTACGTACACATGCACAAATTGAGTCTAGATGCCGTACTAAACAGAAATCCAAACCTCAAAAGCAATACATAATGTAAAACTCCTCAAAGATCTGATGGAAACCCATGTATTGAGATTGAACATATATAGATAAAATAAATCATTAAACACAGATAATGTCAATGATCAATGTGTATAATATTTCAAAGGAAGAAGCAACACATACCTTTTCGATTAAAGCTTGAGCTTCCATATACTCATAATACTTGCGCATCAGCATTTCTTCTTCTACCTACAATTCCGAAATAAAATCATTACGAACATATAGACCATTATCTAAACGGAGAAGAGTTTTTTAGTCCTTTAGAAAGTGACGTGCTATTATTTATTCACATAAATAATAACTTATGCGCAGGCAATTAGTTTTATCCACATGGTCCATATTCGAAATATTAAATAATTTAAAAAAATTTAAGTTATAATAACAATATAAATATCTATTATTATTTTAAAAATAACAAAAACATTTTAAAATAATATGTCGACATTTTTTTTTGTTACTGATGAACTAATACATTTTTATATATCAATGAATTTCTGTAATTATTTTAGAAATCTATTCATTCATAGTAAGTAGTATGAATGTGAAGCAAACAACATGTTCAACCAAGTAACAATACTAAAAATTGGAAATTTTTAAAATTATAGGACTAATTTTTTAATCCTTATCTAATTAAGTACTAAGATTGCAGAAAAGTGATCCAACAATTTCAATCTTATGCATGGAAATTAGCACCAAACAAAATAATGTGAAGCAGAAACAAAATTTAGAATGAAGATTAGGAAAAACAAACCTGGAGTCTATGCAATTCATGAGACATTGACCTGTATGCATCCATTAGAAGCTCATTTTGCTTCTCCAAATGCCTGCCAATCAATCATTAATCAAACAACGTACCCAATAATATACATAATACCATAAACATAAGGATATAGGTGATAGCATACAATGAGTTATACAGGCAAAAAAGATTACTTGAGCACATCTCCTGAGTGCTTAGGATCCATTGCTGGGAATAGCAAGGGTTGAGAAACAAGACCTCGCAAAATGATGATAACGCCAAAATCTTGATTTTTGCAGGAATTCCTGATTAAAGAAAAATTCTTCAAATTATTAAAAAAGAAACAAATTTAAAAATAATTAGCGGTGATCATGTAAGAATTCCTAGTTTCTGTATCACGAAAAGGAACTAATATTGGGAGATTATACTTAATACAGATGAATTGCAGAAGTAATCTGGTGGAGGTATTGAATCTTATTCCACGACGGGGAAACATTAATTGAGAATGAAAATTAATTAAATACATAAAGTACCCCAAAGAAAGAATGAAAATGAGAAAACCCCACCAACAACAGGCGGAATTAACCCGGCGAAAGCAATTAAAATCTTTGAAGACTAGATTTGATACCAACATTTCACATTGGGTTCGAATTAGAAATTTTTTATCATTTTTCTGTCTTTCGATTAATAAAATTTTCAAGATGGAAACATAATTTATTTTTTGGGCAAAACGAAGAAAAATTTTAATTTGCGAAAAACAAAAGAAATCCAACCACATGCGTCACCAAAAATTGATTTATATAGCCCAAAGTTACCTAATTTCGAGTTTGTCTCCGTCGATTCTCACTTACAGCTGCAAGGTTGAGTGCATATCCTTCTGGGTAAAGAAAAAACAAAAGGAGATCCCAAAACAAGAAGATCTTCAAACGAATGTGGAGTATACTCCAGAATACTCAGATGAACGAAGTGTTTGAATATGAATTTAGTCACTAAATCGAAGGATAAAAATTATCAATCCTCCAACCACGGGATTCATTCGTATCACCCAATTAGTCCTGAATTTTCAAATTAGTAGCAGGCTTCAGGATATACCCATTTGGGCCCATCATTTCAAGTAATCACGTTTCATACAAACCCAAAGACCAAGCCCATAAATAAAACAGTAGATAATCTGGACCAGAACAGATAGCGTGTAAAGCGGCCCATGATGAAGCCCAGATTCCGAGCCCCTGTGCCTATGTTTAAATTTAATTTCTTCATTTTTTGAAAAAAATAAAACTTGTCCAATCACAACCCAAATATCCGTCCAATTAATTTTGGAAGTGAATCTAGACTAAATTTTCAACTGTATGCTCAATTCATTCGGCTCTCATATAAATCCAAATGGAAAAGTTTAGGTCTTTCATATCTATAATCTATAATCTATAATTTTTATTATATTAAAAAGTGTCTTTTTGAACACTTTTATGCTATTACACATACTTTCATTTATATACAAATACATCCAATAATCAATACTGAAAATATCTTGAAATCAAATATTATTAATTTTAATAATAATTTTTTTAATATTATTTTAAAATTAATTTTGTTATATTATTTATATGTGAGTACTCGACAGAAACGATAATACAAATTACAGGAAGTTGGCCACCATGTGACTTCCATACGATGATTCTTTTAGTTGATGAATTGCAGCAGCAAACATGTTTGCTTTGATCAATAAATAATAAAAAATCTTCACTAAAAAATATGGAAAGAGCTGGATGCCATTATTATGGAAGTACGAGAGGAAAAAGATGGAGGGTCGTTTTCTCTTACAAAAGAAATAGGAATACAACAACATTTGACAAAATTCCGCAACAGAAAAAGAAAAAGAAAAAGAAAAAGGTTTTGAGCTTTGAGCATCATGAACGTGTCAGCTTGGCGTGCCTAAATCTGTACTCTTTATAGTATATTTTTTTATCGATCGAAAATATTAAGCGAAAAAGATCCCAACCCCACTTCACATTTAGAGCTGAAATAATAACAATAAATTTATGTGGGAAAATGGTGGTGCGATTGATGGTATAAAAAGTAGAGTTTTGAGAGATATAAAGACGAAAAGGGTGGTGATTCTCAAGACTCTGCGAATATTCTGAGCTAGGCTTTTTGTGAGAACATTATGTTGCCATGGTGGCTAGCAAAGATTAGGAACAAGAACAACTCATCTTCTTTTGGGGTGTTTTTTACTTCTTGTTTTTGTTCCTCAGAAGTCATGGGCTCATTGCACTGAATCTGCTCTCTTTTGCTACAACTTGGGAATTGATTTGTTGGGTGAGTTTGGATGAAGTTCTTTGTGGGTTTAGTTCTTTCTTGCATTCATGTTCTTAATGTGTTAGAAATGGTGATCTTTCTGATAGAATGTGATTTTGATTTCACTATTTGATGCATTGGAAAATTCAGTTTTTGTTGCTCTGCCAATTTAGGGAACAAATATGTTGGTTTCAGTGCTTTGTTGTTGCACAAATGTACAAATGTTTGCAGTATATTCCAAAACTAGTTGATGCTTGTTGTCTCTGATTTTGGTGGTTTTCGGACACTTATACCAAGGTTTCTGTTGGCTTTCACAGGTCTCATTGGTGGGAGAAAATATTTGTTCAAGAATTAATGTGGTGTCTTGGGCTTGACTTCTCATTGAGAAAAACAAAGTTTTTTAGTTAATTGAGAATAAGTTTGCAAGTTTGAGATATTAAACTCATCACTCATGCTTGAGGGTCTGAGAACTGTATTAAGCTTCTCTCTTTGAGGGGTTCTTAGTCTATTCTTCTACGACTCGCTCTTCCTAGCGCGACAGAAACAATAGACGGTCTTGGAGATCGAAAGAACGTTTGTTTGCTAAGATGAAGTTTATGAAGCTTGGATCGAAGCCTGATCAATTTCATACTGATGAGGACAATATCAGGTTATCCATTATTAGTATTGTTAGTTCATTCTGGGAGATGTTCTTTTTAATTAGCCTAACTGCAATTTTTCATTGTTATGTGTATGCTGTATGTATAGTGTTTTATGTTCTCAACTACTAATTCTTTTCCATTCTTCATTCCTTCATTCACTGCTAGCAACACGAACGAAAAGTAATATGGTAGATCTATCAATGCTGAATGGAAGTGGTCACATCTAGGCCGTCATCTCTAGTTCTTCATAGCATAGATTATATGGGTATATTATTTTTGACTATCGATTATTTAATGACACCAATTTGGGTTTCACCACAGTAAATAATAGGGTTGTGCTGGAAATACTGTGGTTCAAAGCTTTTCAGTTTAACAAACTCATCACTTAGTAAGTAGATAAATGTGTGTAACTTTCTCAAGCTTTTCTTGGTCCTAGTAATAACTTTCTTTCAATACTTTAGGTGGTTTTTTCAACTGTTTACTTTTCTCTTAAGGTTTAGCACAAATCTAACTGCTAATAACATTTGTATTTCAGATATGTCGCGACAGAGTTGGCGACTGATATGGTCATTAATGTTGGACATGTCAAATTTTTCCTCCACAAGGTATAAGTCTTTAGTACTGATAACTTCTTTAGTTGTATAATGTAATGAATAGTTTTTATCTTTTGCATAGTTATTAGCTTATCTAAATATGTATTAACAGCACATCATCTTATTGTAGTTTCCTCTTCTCTCCAAGAGTTGTCACCTTCAGAAGCTTGTCACCAATGCAAGCCACGAAAACAATGAAATCCACATCCCCGATATTCCAGGTGGGCCTGCAGCATTTGAAATATGTGCCAAGTTCTGTTATGGCATGGTCGTGACGCTCAATGCATACAACGTTGTGGCAGCACGTTGCGCTGCAGAATATCTGGGAATGTATGAGACCATCGAGAAAGGAAACCTCGTGTACAAGATTGATGTCTTTCTTACATCCAGCATTTTCAGGAGCTGGAAAGACTCTCTAATTGTGCTTCAGACAACAAAGCCACTTCTTCCCTGGTCTGAAGAACTGAAGATTGTTAGCCACTGCCTAGATTCAATAGCTTCTAAAGCTTCCATTGACCCTTCGAAAGTTGATTGGTCATACACTTATAATCGGAAAATGAACGGTGTGAAGAAACAGTTAGCAGTGCCAAAAGACTGGTGGGCTGAAGACCTTTGCCAACTTCACATTGATATGTACAAAAGGGTCATTTCAACGATACAAGCAAAAGGAAAAGTCTCTGCTGATTTAATAGGAGAGTCGTTAAAAGCATATGCTATAAGAAGGCTCCCGGGTTTGTGCAAAGGCACTATACAAGGAGGCGATATTGTGACGCATCGGTACTTGGTTGAATCCATCTTAGAGCTGTTGCCAATGGAGAAAAATTCTGTTCCTTGTAGTTTTTTGCTCAAGTTATTACAAGCGTCGTTCTTACTAGAATGTAGAGAAACGGGAAGAAGGGAGCTCGTGCAAAAAATTGCACACCAGCTCGATGAGGCATCCATAGCTGATCTTATGATATGTTCTCCAAGTGGTGAAACAGCCCTTTATAATATAGATATAGTACATGACTTGGTTGAGCAGTTTGTGATGCAAGCGCATAGTGCTCAAACTGATTCTGAGTTCCAGGATATGTATAAAGGATTTGTTTCAGATGCTTCCAAGATTAAGGTGGCCCAATTGGTTGATAGTTATCTAGCTGAAGCTGCTCGAGATTCCACTTTACCGTTGTCAAGATTTCTCGATCTAGCAGCTATGGTGTCTGGATTTTCAAGATCAACTCATGATGGAATTTACCGTGCTATCGACATGTATCTCAAGGTTTGTTTTCTTTGTTCTTCTTGACTATTTGATGTCGTTTTCTTTCTGTTATCTGGTCATTTTGCCATGCATTAAGAGGGCGTTTAGGAGAGCTTATAAGTCTTCAGAAGTGTTTGGTAAAGATTTAAAAATAAGATTTTATTTCATCTTTTAAAAGATGTCATGAGTATATATAACTTCTTTTTTAAGAAGTTCGAGAATCTACTTAATTTTAAAACAAGATCTTATTTTTTATAAACTCCTTCAAATTTGATCATTTAACTTATGAGCTCTGCTAAATAAGTTTAGTTGAACACCCTCCAAATTGAATCACACACTATTACGCGTTTCCTAACAGTCGAAGTTTCTAATGGGTATTGTATTTATAGGAACACCCGGGGATGACAAAGAGTGAGAAAAAAAAGATTTGCCGGTTGATGGATTGTAGGAAGCTATCAACGGACGCATGTGGGCATGCTGCACAAAACGAGAGGCTTCCATTACGGGTAGTTGTGCAAGTTCTTTTCTTTGAGCAAGCCCGAGCATCAGGTGGTGGTAGTGGCATGCCTGATCTACCGGGCTCTGTACGGGCTTTGCTCCCCGGAGCATCATACGGTAGCTCAAGGTCTGCGACTACCATCACAGATGAAGAATGGGATGGTGATCAAACATCTGAAGAACTGAAGTCTTTAAAGGCGGAACTTGCCTTTTGAGGCTGAGTAACAACGGAGGCGGTCGTGGTGGCACTAATAATGTTGAATGAAATGCAGAAAAAGTTGATGTCAAGATGGTGAAAACGATATTCTCTAAAATGTGGACGAACACAAGGGGCTCGCATAATTCTGATAGCTCTGCCGAAGAGACTATGTGAAGTAGGACATGCACATAGTCTCGAAAGTAGTAGTCATGAGAAAGTGATTGAAAAACAATGAACTTGTTAGATTGTATTATCTACTCCTAGGATGTTAAAGAGCCAAAGAGAATTTGGAGAAGCCAATGATTTTCAGCTCAAACTTTGGAATATTGAAACAGAAATTGGCTCTGGTATTATATGTTTTTGCTGTAGTGTTTTTCGAATTTGGCCCTTCCCTTAGAGAAATGTAGGTCTTAGTTTGGTTTCACAAGGGAATTTTTTTTTTTTTTTTTAAATCGGGTTATTGGTTAGATATAAGCTTGGAACTGGATCATAGAAAATAAAAAATAAAAGAAAACTAACCCCATTTTGGGCCTTTTGGCACATAAAATGACTTGGAATGTGGTCAATGAATTCATTAATGTTGAAGCTATTGGATGGATGGATTAATCAGATGATATAATTTATTGATTTATTGTTTCAATTAATCTAATTTAATTAAGAGTGTAATGTCGTACTTATAGTGGACTTGAATGAGATTAATATTTTATTTTGACTAGTCAAAAGTTGATTAAGTCAGAATTAATTTATTGAGTGGACTTGAATGAGATTAATATTTTATTTTGATTAGTCAAGAGTTGATTAAGTCAGAATTAATTTATTGAAGCTTAATTTAATTGGGTCCGATTAGGTTCCTTCGGTGGCTCTAAATTGAACTTAATATATTATAAAGAATATAATATATACCGCGGTATATTTATGTTTGTTGGACTATCCGGATAAATATATCAATTAAGAGGTATTTATGAAATAAATATATTTCATATGATTTTATCTAGATCTTTCCTATATGGAATAGGAGACTTGGAGAGTAAGAAAAAGAGTTATGATGCACACAACAGAAGAGTTCTGGAGAGAACACCGGAGAAGGCTCTTGACGGAGAACACTAGAGAAGACTTGACGGTTACTGGTGTGCAATTTACGTAGAATTCTTGAAACTATAAAGAAGAATTCTTGAAACTTGAAACTATAACGAGCTTGACGATTACAGCAATTTACGTAGAATTCTTGAAACTATAAAGAAGAATTCTTGAAACTTGAAACTATAAAGAGTGCATAGAATTCTTGAAACTATAAAGAAGAATTCTTGAAACTTGAAACTATAAAGAGGTTAAAGCACGCTCTGAAAGGTATTTCATTAACATTCTTATACAAGATTAATTGTCATATAAAATATACATTATAATCGATCTTATGACGAGATTTCTGATTTAATCAGATCTAATTCTCAGCATCGACACAAATTTACAACCATCATAATGATAACAAAATTGTCTTGATGATTTACAACCATCATAATAACAAAATTGTCTTGATTCTCAATGGTATTGAATGTTGAGATACTTAATTCAATAATAATAATAATAATAATAATAAATTGTCTCCAACTTTAAGATACAAGTACATGTGATGTGAATGATTAAGTATAAGTAGTTTTTGTTTTTATTCATCATTCCAAAAGGGTGGGTATTTTTTTTTTTTTTCAAGAAAAGTAGATAGAAAGAAGACACATTTATACTTGGGTTTTGTAATTATAAACCTCCTAATTCTTGCCTTCTTTGATCATACTTTTTTTCTTCCTGGGCTACAAGTTGGAACAAATTCCTGATCAAGTCATGATCTTCAGGATTGTCCCAAACTCCAAATTAAGACTTGGGGATCGTGTTCCTTTTGACCATCAAAATAAATTTGTATAAATTGAAAATATTATTTTATACATATATAACATATCTAGTGGGGATCTTAGAATAAAATGTTAAAACATAATCTGACACAAAAATTTACCCGAGACGCTGGTCCAAACCCTGCCTGTTTCCAAATTGAAAAAAATGAGTAACCCATTGGGCTCTAAAGTTGAATTCTTCTCCACAAGTAGTTTGGGCCTCAGAGCCAGAAGCCCAACTACTTATCTTTTTACCTTCACTGGGCTTGGCCTCTCAAATTCTATGAATTCTATAATTATTTTTATTAAATATTAGAGGAAATGGCCAAATGTAACCCAAAAAAATAAGAAGATACCTTTTCTAACCCTGAATATAAGGGAATGACCCTTTCTACCCCTTTGTGGAAAAGTCAATGACAATGTAGCTTGAATAGTGTTTGAAGAGACACTTGCATGCATATTAGGCAGTCTGACCTTTGCAGATTGATGGGAAATTTGCATGCATTTACATGCATGCTACACGAAAATTTATTGAACTTGTTCAGAATTTATTTTATCTTTTAGCAATTTGTTAATCTTTTATTTTTCCATATTAAACTCTATATAAGCCTTATTTTTCATACAATGCTAAATCACTCCCAAAAGTTGTATACATGAAAAAAAATTGTCGCGGAGGGTGCACCAAGAATTTTAACATCTCTCATTTTGGAGGTATGTAATTGTTTTATGAGTATTACATGTATTTCTTATGTCATTGTTTTATGAGAATTTTTTATTCACGAAGATTTGCATAATTTAGATTTCGGAAGAAATAAATTGAAACTGAATGCTACACGAAGATTTGCATAATTAAAATTTTAGGAGAAATAAATTCAAACTGAATGATACACGCTCATTTGGATTAATTACAAATTTTAGGAGAAATAAATTCAAACTTAATGCTACACGATGATTTTGATTAATTAAATTTTTAGGAGAAATAAATTCAAAGTGAATGCTACCCGAAGATTTTAATTGAAATTTTCGAAGATTTTTATTAAAATGTTGAGTTAATTGAAAATTTAGTACACTTGCACAAAAAATTATATATTGACGCTCCACGAACATTTAAATTCAATTCTACGCGAAATAAGGGTTAGTAATTGAAATTTTGTTACATAATAGATTGCACGAAAATTAATTTAATAGATTTTAAACTGATTATTAAAATGAAAGCTCCACGAAAATTATTCTAAACTAAAAATGATAGATTGCACGAAAATAATAGATTTTAAATTGGAAGTTGCACAAAAATTATCTTCAAAGGCTCCACGAAGATTTCGATAATAGATTGCACAAGAATTATAGTTAGCCGGAAATTTTAAACTTTTAAAGCTAACACGAAGATTTTATAAGGGTGAACGAAATATTTTTTGAATGTTACACGAATTTTTTTAATGTTCGTGTAAAAAATTTACACGAGATTTTTTACTTTTCAATTTTAAAAGGCTACACGAAAATTGTTATTAATGTAACGTTGAACAAAAATTTTAATCTTCGTGTAAAAAATTTACACGAGATTTTTTACTTTTCAATTTTAAAAGGCTACATGAAAATTGTTATTAATGTAACGTTGAACAAAAATTTTTAATGTTCGTGTAAAAAATTTACACGAGATTTTTTACTTTTCAATTTTAAAAGGCTACACGAAAATTGTTATTAATGTAACGTTGAACGAAATTTTTTAATGTTCGTGTAAAAAATTTACACAAGATTTTTTACTTTTCAATTTTAAAAGGCTACACGAAAATTGTTATTAATGTAACGTTTAACGAAAATTTGAATATTTCTAAAACTACACGAAAATTTTAATAATTGTATTCTGTGAATAACTTTATATTTAAAAAATAAACTTAAAATAATTTCATTTAGTGAATTGAAAATAATTGAAAATCTATTATGAATGTATTCCGTGAATAACTTTACATTTAAGAAATAATTTTACTGTTAATACAAATATTATAAAATAAGTCAAATATATTTTTTTAAGAAATATGTGAAAATATTCTTTGTAACAAAATTATTTGTGTTATGTCGATGTTTCTCACATTTATATGATTTTTATTTATATATGACAAATGTTATATTTATTATCTTTTATTAATGTTGAATAATTATTTTACATTACTAAGGTGGTGAACATTTTTCAAGCAGTTACTTGTTGTTATGTTTTAAATTATATAATTATTAAAAATTATAGTATATTTTACACTTAAGTTTATGAAAGTAGTAATTATTTTCAACTGATGATCAGTATGAATAGTTTATTCATTAGTAATTAGGTAATGATAATGCAAAATTAATTAATTATATTAATTCTTTATATAATGATTAATAATTACTTTTTTTTAGTCCTGATGATCAGTATGAATATGCTGTTGCAGTTTTGATTGTTTCCCATTTCATATTAATATATCCAATATGAATGGAATATTTGTATTCTCGTTGTTTGGAAAGAAAATATTTAACAAATAATTGACGCGTTTATATATATTTTTTGTAATGTTTAGAAAACGATGGGATATGTGTATGTCATTATTTGGTTTGGAGGTTACTGGGCGGGCCTAGAGTATAAAAATGGTTCAAAAGAGGTGTTTCAGTTTCAACAAATCACATATCATTATTTGTTCGAGTCAATTCATGGAATAGTGCATGCGGACTTGAATTTGTGGAGATATGTGATTCAGTCACTGGTGGAGTCCAATGGATCAGTGATAAAAAAAATAAAGAATGATTCGGATTTGGGTCGATTATTGTCAATCGTCGATGATGCCCTTGTCGTTTTTGTTTCGCTGAAAATGGTGGATACTGGAGCACTTGATAGTGTGTTGTCGGCTACAACCCAGAATAGGATAACTGAAGAATCGTCATCTGGCGTATTTACTGTTGGAACATCATATCAAGAATTACTGAACGCGGGTATCGCGAATAATGTACAGAATTTCGAGTGTTCCTCAGTTCCACTGGGGCTTGCAAATGATTCTTCGTTTTATGCACGATGGGGTTTATATAATGAGGTTCAGACGAGTCAGGTTGGGACATCGTCGTACCACAGATTTGAGGATTGGTCTTCTTCATTCTTAGGAATGAACCCGCCATCAAGTTTGGGTCTAGAGTGTATTGATTTGAATAGTTCTCCAATTGCATACGCGGATCAGGGGTATACACAACTGAACAAATCAATGAAAGGGCTGCACAAGAACCACAACCAGTACAACAAGAAAGACGATCAGACGGTGGATGTAAGAGTGGAAGTGGTAATGTTAAATTTTCAAATTATACATATTTGTTGAGATTGAAGAACGAAAAATCTTATATTTACATATTTTATGTGTTGAATATCTTGCAGATAATGACCAAGATGACCTCGAGTTAGGCCAAGAGGTTCAGGAAAATTTGAACGATGAGCAGCGAATGACGTACGATGAATTTTTGAGCTACATTTTGCAACCCGAATGGTTTATCCCAAATACACCACCATTTGAGCAACCTAGTGTCTCCGAGTTTGCCCTAAATGATCCGAATCCATGTAGTCTGAAAAAAGGAGCCACGTTTGGGAGTAAAACAGAGTTGATGAACGCAGTTGGTTTTTACCATCTGGAAAATCAAGTAGAGTATCGTGTGGAGCGTTTAGAGAAACAGAGGTGGTACGTGAAATGCAACCGGAAAAATTGTCCGTTCAAACTTTGTGCAGCCGAGAAGTATGATATATGGAAAATCTCGAACAGTATTATACCTTATGAATGCACGGACGAGCTGAATAGTGGTGCTCATCGTCGTCTCCCAAGTACTCTCATCGGTGAGTACTATGCTGATCAAGTTCGTAAAGATAACTCATCGCTTGTCCCTAGAAGCATCATAGAAGAAATGAACGAACGACATGGTTTACATATTAGTTATAAAGTAGCATTGAGGGCTAAACGTCATGCAATGAGGGTTGCATACGGAGATCCAAAGAAGTCATTCGCGATGTTTCCAATGTACTTGGAAATGCTGAAGAGTTCGAATCCCGGGTCTTATACCGCCTTAGACACGCACGAGGATGGAAAATTCAAATATGTCTTCTTCGCTTTGGGCGCATCTATTCATGGATTTCAAAAATATTCCCGACCGGTTATTGTTATCAATGGTTGTCACTTGAAGGGACAATATAAAGGTATAGGCTTTGTTGCTATCACAAAAGATGGCAACGATCAGATATTTCCGCTTGCAACAGGGATATGTAGTGTGGAAAATGATGCCTCTTGGACGTGGTTTTTGAAACATGTCCGTGAAGCATTTGGATGTCCTGAAGATCTGCTTATAGTGTCTAATCAACACGTAAGTATCAGTAACGCAATCGAGGAAGTCTATCCAGAAGCCTGTCATGGTCTATGTTGTTATCATTTGCAGCAGAATCTTGCGAAACACGGATCTGGATTAGTTACACTATTTCAGAAAGCAGCATACTGTTATCAAGCCTCTGAGTTCGACAGGTATTTGTATTTTTAGCTTCAGCTATTCGAGTAGTAATTTATTGTCGTTACGAATGTTGAGATGGTAATCACGTTAACCAATTTACAATTTTTTCTTTTGGATTTTATAGGTATATAATAAATCTTGAAACAACAAATATACAAGGTGCGCTTGAGACATTGAGCAGGACAGACCTAAGTAGGTGGAGTCGTGTTAGATGCCCTGTTCGACGCTATAGCTTCATGACATCAAATACCGTTGAAAGTTGGAACTCTCGTCTTCTTTGGGCGAGAAAGCTACCAGTTTGCTCCTTCTTCGAGTGTGCTCGTCGAATAATAGAAAAATGGTTTGTAGAGAGGAGAGAAGCGGCGAATGCACGTGAAAACATCCTCACCAAATCTGTACATGATCAGTTACTTGATGCCGTAAGGCATGGACGACGAATGTAGGTCGCTCGACTCGGAGGTGATAAGTACAAAGTGACTAATGAGAGTAAGATTTATATAGTCGAACTCTCTCGAAGTAAGTGTACGTGTATGGTTTTTCAATATGACGGGATACCGTGTTCACACGCATGTGCTGCAATAAGGTACCATTTTCGATTAAAAATATTTTGAAGTTACTCCCTCGATGATAAGTATGTAACATAATTCATGGTTTTGTTGCAGTTTTGCAAATGAAGCAGTTACTTCATACATGCTCCCATATTACACGACGGAATGGTTGAGGGGTATGTGGGCAAACGAGGTTCTCCCGGTACCCGACCCACAAGATTGGAATTACTGTGGCGAAGTCGAAAAATGAATCTGTCGGGCACCAGATAAACCAAAGCAAGCTGGTCGACCAAAAGGGAAACAAATTTTATCATCTAGTCCGGAATCGGGGTCTGCACGTAGGGTCGGATCATGCAGTCGTTGTGGGCAAACTGGCCACAATATAACAAGATGTACCGAGCATTTACCATCGAATGTTGAATATGGTCATTTCGAGAATGCCGAAAATGAAACAATACCGAAGAATAGGAGAAAGAAAAAATGCTCAGTTTGTGGCTCGAAGGAGCATACACACCGTAAATGTGAGGTCTATCTGAGACAGCAGAGACCTGATTAGCTTCTCATTACAAAAAAATTGTATTTTCTATTAATATTGTAATGCATTATCTATTGTTATCCTTGTCAATGAAACACTTGTCTCGTTTTGAAGTTAACTAAACATTTCAAAAAAATCACCTGAAAAATTCATGTGACAAAAAAAGAAGCCATTGTCAAATATCTGTAAAAAAAACTCCATATTAACGTTCACAACATGAAATAGTCATACAATCTCACAAATCAAATGGCTGAATGGTAGAAGCATCTGAAGAGAATCTAAAAATAGTCAACCCGATCTCACGTCTAACAGCATCTAGTGGCTCTACCATGCCTGGTCTAGGCCAAGTGCCACTCAAACAACTCTCGAGCGCCTTCAGCGCATATATACCACATGAATTGTCGTCCCTTTGTTTATAACACACTTTTGGGTTGACACTCGTCAGCTGCAGCTCCTCAGCAATCCACGCATCCCCACCACACCTCATTTTATAGTCCACGTACTCCAACAAGGCAGGTAGTATCCGACGTCTGCTTGTACCTTAAACTCTTCCCGGTCCTGTCCCAAGTGTGCTGCAGACTATCGTAAAGCACTAGCTTCATCTTCTTCAGATCGATACAACCCGCCACCCAGTGTCCATCTAGATTCATCACCAAATACAGCTATAAGGAAATATAAGGTAAGACATTCATCTAACGCATGAAAAATATTAAATAAAATGAACGTTTACTTAAGTCATCAATGTCCCTCCACCACGGCTTCGTGTGACCCCATTTGGGTCGTGTGCCTTCAACATACTCAATAAGACGATCTAACTCAAGTGTAGGAAATGTCTCTCGCGTAGGGTAGACATATTTGAACTCCACGACGTCATTTCTGTGCTTCTTCAACCAAATTTCTTTGCAGGTCTCCTATATGATTAAGTGTCAATTTAAAGACATTGAGAAGACATCAACAAAAAATAATTATGTTTATATGAAGTGTAAAAAAACTTACAAAAAAATGGCAGTTCAATATCTGATAATACCCCTGCAGATGTGGCCTGACCTGAATCCCAGCCAGCGTGGGCTGTAACTGAAGAATCCTCAAGTACGCGTCGATGGCCTAACATAATGAAAAAATCGGGTCAAAACATTTTCTAATCTAGCCATATAAAATGACATTTGAAAAATAGATTAGCAACTGAAAAGAGGCAAAATATGCTCAAACCTCGTAATTAGTATCCTCTGACGAATTCAGAAGAAGCCTGAAGAAATCGGGTCCAACTGGGAATTCGACACCGACATTACGTCTGCAACAGTGTAATTGAGTTCATTAGTGCAAACAACAAAAGTTAAAAAAATAATCATGTAATAAAGAAGCACAATGTAACAAACGTACCACTCAGACTCATCTGCACAGTGGTCGATCCATGCAACGAACTCATCCATAGTCAAAGTATCTCTCCTAGAACCCACACGTGTGTACGGACTTCTGACTAGATGAGACGGAGCTCTCTCTCTTACCACGCGGAGGCCGGCGCTCGTATCCTAGACGTCATGTCCCTCTCCTACTGAGAGTGCTGCATCAAGTCTACCTGAACCGGCGTTCAAGTCTAACGGACCATAGGAAGTGCCGGCGTGAGGTACCGACGACTGATGTGGAACAGGTGGGGTAAAATATTGATTGACATACTCGGACTGATCCCAACTGGCCTACTGATCGGGCTGCGACTCTGGGTGGTAATATTGATGGAATGACTGCCTATCACCAAAGAAATGAGTAAGCTCATCCCTGATCATCGATGAGATCTCCAACTCCAAACGTTGTGTCTCCTGATACACCGCGTCATGCACCAAGCCGGGGATCCGAGTCTCCATCTGATGAAACCGCTCCCCCACGTAATTTTGCATCTCCGTGTGACGACTATCGATCAAACGGCTCAACCGAGCGTACAAGCCATCATCTGTCGGATCATGTGTCCCTTCGTCTGATGAAGGGACATGCTGGTGGTGTCTTCGGCTCGTCGGCCTAGCCGCAATAGGGGCATCAGCATGCTGTGCTGAACTGGGATCCGACACCGTATAATGATCATATGTCCTATCAGGGAAGCCATGCAACTCTCGATCTGCGTTGGGAGCTTCGACCGCCATGTTCACAGTACGGCTTGATCGGGTGCTCCGTGCTGTCCGACCACGACGTGCAGTCCCCTAAACAGGTGCAGCAACAGTCGCCGCTGGTGGCCTACCACGACGCTAGAAGACTAGTTGTACCCCAACATGAAGCTCAACATCAATACTCTGCCAATATGGCTGCAGTGTCTCCTCTGGAGTCGGCTCTAGAATCTCAGAACATGCCCCAACCTGTTTTCAATACATCAACAAACTTAACTCAAATTTAACAATTTGAAACGTAGGTGGATCAGGAATTGCCATTAACCAAAATGAAATACCTGCTCCGAAAGTGTATCAGTGACATCAGCGTCGCTTATCTTAGTGGACCACTTCAAACAGCGAGGCATGTCGAAATCTGTCCACACCCGGTAACAGGCAAAACTCCGCATAACGGGAATCGCCTCGAAACTCCACATCTGAAGATAATTATTTAATTGGTTAGCATACATATTCGTGTATAAAAGCAAGCACGTAAAGAATATGGAAAAATAAGAAACAACTAACCAGTAAAGCCATCGAGAAATCGTAAAAATGGTATCTAAACATCCTGTTCCCCCTTTGTGGTGGCACTGATGTGGGTAGCTTGGACATATATCGGAGGAGGGTCAGGTAAGATATCTTGCCCCACGGAAAACTCTCCTATAATGTCTCCTGCTCGACTAGATACCAAACCCATAAATCAACTGTCGATTTCCCGATATCGACTCCGAAGATAATACAGTAGAAAATGAGGATCTTCGCAATCTTCAAAGAATCATCCCTTCTTGCACGAAACTCGCCAGCGATAAATCGATCCCGAAGATCAGTGACAGTCACACGATCCCAGCCGGCGTGAACTCTGTAATATACTCCATCTGTCGGTGGAACATGCGTCTCAGATGGATCGAAGTCGGAATCACCAAATCGCAATCCAGTGATCAAAGCAAACTCTCTCCACGTGAATCGACAAAAATGGAGGTCTCGACCAATAAGAAACCAACGCTCATCTGCAGGGGTATCTGCCCTACGTATCTCACGTGACATCAACACGTGTAGAAAGGCCTTACAACTTTCTAGTTGAGTCTGCCACCTCAGAAAATGGCCAAAACACGAGCTCAGAAGGCCCAACAGACAATCTCTCCCAATGCGCAACTCTTCCTTGATTTCATCTAATATGCTCAAACGAGTATACCCATTGATATATGCCAACGTACCCTGGCAACCCTCACGGACCCAATAGTACTAAAATAATAAAAATTATCTAATTATGTAATTATCAAGCAATATCAACGATCTAACTGCATATACGACAAAATATTATATGCAAAAAAAATAAGTATCCACATTTAAGTCAATTAAATAGATGGTTAATTATTAATAGAAAAATGACCATGACGTATAAAATGTTTACAAATTGTGGAAACATACAATTTTTTATTCATATATTACGTAATTGTTTGAACACATTTTTCAAAGAGGGTCAATTGCACAAATAAATAGTCACCCCACATTATTTCATGATTTATTATTTTGTAAGGAACATGAACAAATACAGTGCACCAAATATCTATAAATGACATTTGATTGATAATTATTTTAAAAAAATTATTATTTCAATTATTATAAGTTATGACATGAGATATATTGTTAAGAGTCAAATGATTTATTGTCAAATATTTCTGACTAAATGACATGTTTTTTTTTTTTCATTTTTGCTTCATAATTATAAGATTTTTATTCAAAATTTATTCAAAATTCTCGGCATAATAATATACATTTTATTCAAATGATAAAGCTACCAAGTTTATTCTATATGATTGTATATGATTGTAAATGGTTTCTTATTTCAAACAATACATTATAATAGCTACGTAATATACTTCAAAAATATTACATATTTATGTTCGCTTAATGTTGTAAATTATTTTGTATTATTAAATTTTTTGAGATTTTCATATAATCATATGATTCTTAAGTAAATAATTAATTTTGTCGTCATTTAACTCTTTAATGTTGGTTTAATAATGGACTAATTTTTTTAATGTTGCTGGAATATTTAAATTTAAGCTTCACTTAAGAAATTAATTTTTTTAATGTCAACCCAATCTTTAAGTTTAATTGTCGTGTAAAATTAAATTTTTTTAAGAAATCATCGTGTAGAATTTTTTTTTTTTAAGAATTGTTCGTGTAAAATTTAATTTTTTTAAGAATTGTTCTTGTAAATTTTATTTTTTTTAAGAATTGTTCGTGTAAATTATGTTTTTTTTAAGAAATGTTCGCCGTAAAATTTAATTTTTTTAACAAATGTTCGTGTAAAATTTAATTTTTTTAAGAATTGTTCGTGTAAATTTTAATTTTTTTAAGAAATGATCTCAGTAAAATTTAATTTTTTTAAGAGATTTTCTCAGTGAAATTTAATTTTTTTAACAATTGTTCGTGCACCATTTAATTTTTTTAAGAATTGTTCGTGTAAAATTTAATTTTTTTAAGAGATGTTCTCAGTGAAATTTAATTTTTCATTTCAATTGTTCGTGCACCATTTAATTTTTTTAAGAAATGTTCATGTAAAATTTAATTTTTTTAACAAGATGTTCGAGTAAAATTTAATTTTTTTAAGAATTGTTCGTGCACCATTTAATTTTTTTATGCTTTGTTCGTGTAAAATTTAATTTTTTTATGCTTTGTTCGTGTAAAATTTAATTTTTTGAGAAATGTTCGTGTAAGGTTTAGTTTTTTTAGGAAATGTTCGTGTAACATTCAATTAATTTTCGTGCAGCGTTATAATTTTTTTGGAAATGTTCGTGTAAGCCTAATTTTCCAGAATCTCTGCAAAATTTTCGAGTAAGACTAAATATGCAGAAAAAAAATCAACATCAATGGCCCTATTCTAACAAACCAACAACTCAACAAATAAACCTATTCGGCCATTACCCAACAAGCAAATAAATGTAAATAGACAAATTTCGAATAACAAATTCAAACTACAAACAAGTAATCGAGCATAAATCGGAGCAATCCAACTGTAAAAAAATCAAACCCATAATCCAAACTTTAATTAAATGAAAGGGAAGACTAACATTGTTCGACGCCATAATCTTCGTGTAAGAGTTCCTTCTCCAAAAAAAATTGCCGATTCGCAAATGGGATGAAATCGAAGAGGAAGAGGCTGTGGTAATTTTTTTTTCACGCTTGGTAGTTTTTGGGAGGAAGAGACACAAGAATTTTGGTCAAAATAATTAGGGCTACACGAAATTTTAGGAGATGGGGCCCATGGGGTTGTTGGGCCATAAATACTTGCTATGAGAAATTTATGTTAATCTTCGTGCAACATAGATTAATTTTCGCGTAGCCTTATCCATAATGTTCGTGTAAATATACATTTTCACATCTCATTTAATGTTCAATTTTTTATGTTCGTGAAAGTAGAAATTTTTAAGTAATCTTCGTGTACCTTTAAGAAAATATATTAATATTCGTGTAACTTTATCTATAATGTTCGTGTAATTTTAGATTTTCATTTCTCATTTTATATTCAATTTTAAATGTTCGTGAACTTTCAAATTTTTAGGTAATCTTCGTGTAAGGTTAAGAAAATAAATTAATTTTCGTGTAAATTTATCTTAATTGTTCGTGTAAGGTTTCATTCTCATTTCTCAATTTTTTTTGATCATGAAATTTCAAATTAATGTTAATTATCGTGTAAGGTTATATTTTCAATTAATGTTCGTGAGGCAATAAACTAAATGTTCGTGAAACATTAAACTAAATGTTCGTGAAGTTAATAAGATAATTTCGTTTACCCTATATCTATGTCATGTGTGTCAATGAAGTGAAATGGATAGTTAGAAGCAATTAATACTTAGCCAGTTGACAAATTTAAGGGATATATTGGGATCGCTTCTTATATTTTTGATTATTATGGACACTATTTTATATTGAGGAGTAGAATGAAATTATATTATTTATAAAAGGGTAGATTGGGCTGGCCTCTCTTAAATATTATATCACCGTTTCTTTTTCTTTTCTCAGTCTCTAGTCTCTTGTAAGAGCTAAAGGGGATTAAGAAGCAGAAGAGTTTTATACTGAGGATTAGACAAAATGGCGCGGAAGAAAGGGAGCAGAGGAGGAGTTGGAGGGGAAGATGCAGTGGAGGAGCTCACACGTGTCCCCCTACAAGCCATTCTCTTGGCCGATAGTTTTGCCACTCTCTTCCGCCCAATCACCCTCGAACGCCCTAAAGTACGTTTGTTTAATATCAATTTGATTACTGGAATTCGTTAATTGTGAGTTGAATGCGGGAAGAACTCTCACTTGATTTCTTTTTTTGATGAATTTACTTTGTAAGTTTATGATTGTTCGGAGAGCGAAACACTATCGGCTAATGTGATATGTGATTTCTTTTCTATGTGTTAAGGTACTGTTACCACTGGTTAATGTGCCTATGATTGACTATACCTTAGCATGGCTTGAATCTGCTGGAGTTGAAGAAGTTTTTGTGTTCTGCTGTGCTCATTCTAAGCAAGTGATTGACTATCTGGAAAATTCTGATTGGTTTGGTCAACCAAAGTTTTCAGTCACTACAATAGAATCACACAATGCGACGAGTGCTGGAGATGCTCTGCGATTGATATATGAAAGGCATGTGGTGAATTGTTCTCAGTGCTTCTAACTTTGATTATTATTTTATTTTTGAGAGAGATTCCTATAACTAAAATTTGGCTAGTTTTGGCTTGCTTAAGGTATTATTACGTTCTCGTAGTTCATACCAATTCCTTGTCGTTGTATTCATGCATTTTCTGGCTGTTCTGAGTTTATAGAGTTGTAATGGATATGAAGGCATGGAGCAAGATCTAAGCCCCTGAGTCATGGGGCATTTGCCAAAGTGACTGTGATACTCTGCATCGACATTGAAAACTTGGCCATAATTTGAACAACTTAATGCAGAAGATTTAATAGGAATCACGAGGAGCTGTCTTTTCCCTTCTTGTTCAGTTTTTGCTGGTGGGAAAGCAATCCATTGCCAATGTAACAATATTAGCATTTCATTTATATGCATGAGTGTCTTGGGCTTATTCTAGTTGGAGATGTAATTAAGTACATAGGATAACATTTTATACCAAAACTGCATTTGCATCATCTTCGTTTGGTTACATTGCAATTGATGGATTTGGAGCTATGGATTTAAAATCCTTAATACCAAATCCCTCTAAACTGTTAGGATAGATGGAGTTTGAATCCTTAAATTTTTATCTCATGGTTGTCATGGATTTGAAATCCATCTAAAATCGAGTCATTTGAAATCTTTTCTTAAAATAGAAAATTCTTCCATCCAGATGCAAATTCAGTTTAGTTTTTACATGGTTCAGGTACACTAGTTGCAAAATTTAGCTGTATATATTAGTCTTATTTTAATGGGACATATGTTATTTTCTACAGATATATAGTCTTTTGCTGTCTTTGAGTGCAAAACACATGAAGCTAACTGTGCTTGTTTCTTTTTGAAGATACGTGGAGATTTCCTTCTTGTTACTGGAGACACTGTCAGCAACATGTCGCTAACACAGGCGCTTAAAGAACACAAGGAGAGAAGGAAAAAAGATAGCAATGCTGTAATGACCATGGTAATTAAACAGTCAAAGCCATCTCCAATAACTCATCTATCACGTCTTGGAACCGAGGAGTTGTTTATGGCAATTGATCCTGAGACCAAGGAGCTACTATGTTATGAGGATAAGGCTGATACTTCGAAAGGGATTATTGCTTTGGACAAGTCATTATTGATAGATAATTCATCTATATGTCTTCACAATGATAAGCAGGTTCTTGTCTTTGTTTAACCTTATCTTTCTGCATTTAACTTAGCAAGTTCGTATTGGAATGAATGTCATCGAAAAATTACAAACTTAAAGAATTTGAACCATAAGAGTAAAGTTTATCTAGGAAATTTAAATGAAGTTCAAAAAAAATTACTAGAATAGATATATCTGAAAAACAACAACTTTACTAAATTTATGATTTGGCAACTAAATAAATTAATATAGTTTTTGAAATAGGTTTTGGCAACTAAATAAGTCGATATAGTTTCCTCAATATATCCTGAATGTTGGAATAAGTGGATGTTCATGCAATTAATTTGTTGCATAGGATCTGGTAGATGCTTTATAAAGAGTATGAATAGAAAATCTATCGCTGTGCTTGGACTAGAATCAGGGAGAACTTTATTGTTAGGGAATTGATATAATTGTTATAGGGAGTTTTGGATAATACAAGAGTTTGTGTGTGTGATTGTGTTATCAAATTAGAAACTTTTGTGGTTGTATTATTATTATATATATATATATATATATATATATATATATTATTATATTAGATTGAATGATACATAGATATAATATTTACTTGTGTGTGTACGAGTGAGTAAGAGAGGAAGTTGGGAGGGGGGGGGGGCAGTGAGAAAGAAATAGAATTGGGAGAATTGAAAATTTATGTTTTAGAACAAACATAAATTGGGAACTTGGAGAAGAGTTTTATTTTCTCAGCTCCAGAACAAACAGGGCAATATATCTCTGCTCTTGATGGGAAGTCCTTGCATGTTAACCTTTTGATATATGCATGCAGGCTCTGTTGCTTGTGATTACTTAATAATCTTTTAGGTGTACACCACAATATAAATATTGACTCTGAAGATTTTGGGTGTACTCTATTCAGATGCTCAAGAAAGTTGTATAATCATGACACTCAGAGTTGGTCTGTATTCACTGCAGGATTGCTATATTGACATATGCTCCCCAGAGGTTCTCAGTCTTTTCACAGACAATTTCGACTATCAGCATTTGCGTTGTCATTTTGTCAAGGGGTTACTTGTTGATGATGTAAGTACTCATTTATTTAAAGGGCATCTTTTGGTCACTTTTAGAATCTGATTCTCTCACACAATATCTTATCTTAGCATTTAAAATTCCTGGATGAAGCAATACCTCATCATTATGATACAACATAGCCCAAATGTGCATGTCTGAATTTTCTAGCATATGCACATGTGTGAGAGAGAGCTCTAGATGTATGGTTCTTTCTGATTTCCTGAGCTAGTGGTTTGTGATGAATTTTTTGCTTTTTAGGTAATGAAAAGATGTTCATGTTTGATAAGCATCAGTGGGTTTGTATTTATTTACTTCTTTAGGATGAGAATGTATTTAAGATTGGTGGTTGATGTGTTTCTCTTCAATGTGCCATTTTCTTCTATTTCTTACAACTTGGAAGTAGGAGTAATTTGTAAACTGTCATAACTGTCACTCTGCATAAATTGTCTTGAGAAGGTTTACCTTATGAGATTGCTCAGCAAGGTTCTAAGCTAGTTGTGTTAACTTCATTCAGTTTACCCTTTAAACTCATTGGGATCTGTTAGGTTGTTTCTGTATTGTTGTTCTCCTTCATGTATAGGCCTGAAGTTAAGTTAGTGCTTCCTTGCGCCGGGTGTAAGATATGGGTGCGGTATTTCATATACTTGGGAAAAGTTCATTTTGTGGTCTTGGCCTAATCTTAGCTCAACTGAAAGGCAAAAAAAATTCACCATAATGCATTAACAAACATATGGAGCTGAGCCACATTTGTTGATGAGGTGAGCATGGTTTTGTAGCTGTCTTTAGTGGTCTTATCTTGCAATTTCTAGCTGTCATGTTGTAGTTGTTTTGGGCGATTCTTTCTTGTTATTGCTTTGTGCTGTTTCCATTATAGTACTGTCTTTGTAGGCTATGTCGTGCCAGTTTTGGCCACTGTAGTAGCTGTAGGTGTTCTGCAGTTGTTAAAGTCAGATTTATCTCAATGACTCTGGTTGGTTCAATTGTTGATGAGTGGTCTGTTCATTCTTCCCAATGTCAATTATTTCTGCAAGTTTTGTTATCATCTATTTGATTTTATTTCATTTTTTATTGAGTCATCATTTCTATTTAAATTGTTTCTTTATAAACCTTGAGTATATCATGCTCCAGCTTGAGGGGGACTGACATAGTTCTGATTATGTTGGTGTTTGTCATATCTTTCTATATTGTATAAATCAACATGAGGTGGAGTTAGAATGGACAGCCTATTCTACTGAATTACATGATTTCCATTTTTAAGAGATTTCTTGCCTTTTCGCCTTACCATAGTCTTTTTATCTAATTATCTGTTCTTTGCTCAGATTATGGGTTACAAAATTTTTACCCATGAAATTCATTCAAGTTATGCAGCAAGGGTTGATAATTATCGGAGCTATGACACCATTAGTAAAGATATAATACATAGGTGGACCTATCCGTTAGTGCCTGACATTCAGTTTTTGGAAAATTGTCCAACAAAGCTTGAAAGACAGGGAACATATCGAGCATCAGGTAAAAAACTGTGAAATTCATTCTATGCTTGACTTTAGCTCTATTGACATTGTTTGCTACATGAATTTCTGGATAGTTTATATCTTCATTTTCTTGTACAAAACATCTAGTCATGGAGTCGCGGAAGAATGATTTTTAATTTTGTTTTCCCCAGGAAAACGATTCTACTTATACAGCGAAGGAAACTCCACATTTATCTTCTGTTAAATTTCAATCAGCTGTATATGTATGTGTTGAATGGTTCGCAATGAGATAATAAATCTCTAACTTGGTGATTTATATTCATATAGAGAATACCATATTGCAGACTTGAAGAAGTAAATCGGACCATCTGGTGCTTTTCTCTTACAGGGAAATCCATATGAAATAGAGTATTTGATATTTATTATAAAATCTTGCTTTCATGATCTGGTGAAAGTTATGAAAGCATTGATATAACTTCATTAATCATACAGAATAGATTAAAAATAAAGCTTCCGAACCATAAATATGTTGTCTTTTTTGCATAGATGGAAAAAAAAAGCATGCTCTTTTATTAACTAAATAAATTTGTATTGGAGTTGTCTTCTCCTAGAGACTTGGATTGACTTGTATAGCCTTGATTCATCCAATGATCATGGCTTTTCTTGATTTCATTATTTATACTTCCTTGATGGCTACAAAAGCAAGTTGGTTGGGCTTGGGAATATTAGTTTTTAGCCATAGAAATTATCTGAATGTTCTATGGCAGCTCTTGGTGGTATGGTAAGGACTTAATGATTATCTCTAATTTATATTGACAAATTCCTGCAGGTCCCTCTCATGATTGTGTTACTTCCTTTTGACACTCCAGCTAATGTTCTTACCTTAATTTTATAGACGTAGGACTATCACGTTCTGCAAAGATTGGCCCTTTTACTGTTATTGGAAGTGGCACCACCATTGGAAACTACACAGAAGTGTCGAATTCTGTCATCGGCGAAGGTTGTACAATTGGATCAAATGTTTCAATTGATGGGTGCTATATTTGGAATAACGTTACCATTGAGGATGGCTGTAAGTTAAAGCATGCAATTATTTGTGATGGGGTGATCATGAAATCTGGAGCAGTTCTTGAAGCTGGTGTTGTTTTATCTTTCAAGGTATTCATTATTTAAGTACCTGAATTGATTATCCTTTCTTTAGATATTGTCCCTTCTTTTCTTACAGTACATATTAATCATTTAATTTTGTTTTTCGACTTGCATGCGAGTATAAGCTGATAACCAATTATCAGTTTTATGAGACACATCAGATAAGTTTTAATAGATGAAACTTTTATTTGACTGGATTTCATAATAATGATTTGAAAAGAAAAATTCAATCTCTGCAGTTGCTTCCCTGTTAGAATTCATAAATGTGTATGTGGTTCACTTTAGGTTGTTAAGATATTATTGTTTCCATTGCCAGTGCAAGACTTGTTACTAAGTTCCAGGACTGGATGAAAAAACACTTGTATTCCACTGTGGAAGAGGGAAAGAAGCTTGCAATGAGCACTAAATCATGTCTATAAGTCATTACTATCAGTGCAAGACTCGTTGCTAAGTTCCAGGCCATGGTCACGTGATGCGTGTTTATATTTTTTTTGTCAAATAGATAGCTAAACACCTGTCTTACAAACAGGAGTGTCTGTGAATTCTGCTGTCTGTCTATTTATACCTGCATAAACATATCCACATAGCATATGATGATTGATTTAGTCTTAGGATATAATTGTGGCATATAGTTTGTTTGACTCTAGCTCATATGATCTCATACACTGAAGCTGTGCAGGTCATTATTGGACAGAATTTTGTTGTGCCTGCTTACTCAAAGGTTTCTCTACGTCAACAGCCTGTCAAACAAGACAGTGATGAAGAGCTGGAATATGCGGATAACAGCAGTGGAAACATAGAAATTGCATGTAACTTCTGAAACCTCTGACACATCCAAGTTTGAGACTAACAGTGTTGCTTCTTTTCTGCTGCGTTAATATATGAGTGTTTTTATGCATAATGAAGGGATTTCATCCTCAGAAATATATCTTTTAATCCTGACAGAGGCAGTAAATAAATGCACTTTCTTTCCATCATTTACCTATTCTTGGATCATGGCTTTTGAAATGTCAATGCAATAGAATACTAAAAGATGCTCTGCATATCATTTTCTGGGAGGAATATTAATAATCATGACTACCTTTTTCTTCTAGAAAATTTGTTTCTGGTCGACTGGCTTTTAACTTTTAGATTTCAGCATATTATGAGCAGTAAATATGTGTTATATAAAGGATTATGTCCACCTGTCTAGTCTCTTATTATATGGTTTTTTGATATGCAGCAATATCTAATGCACCTGAAAAGTTGGAGGAGGAATTGATGACTGAGTTATCTGATTCACAACAGGCTGCATCTGAGGTCCATTTTTTTCTTCTTCACTTTTATTCTTTACGAGTTAAACAAGTTTAAGCAGCTGAAGTTGGTCTTAATCTTTTGTGTTAATTGGTAGTTAGAGTTGAGTCTTGTACACCACTGACAAGGTTCAAAAGGATCAAAATTTATATAACATCCATACTTCACTTGAATATCAAACTAATTGGTATATTCAGAGTTGAGTTTCACAAATTGCTTCTGTTGAGCTGTTGTTGCTAGCTTTTTTGTGGAGAGAAGACCCATCTTAAGAGTAGTGGCATGCGTTTCCTTGCAAAAAGCATGGAATGCTAGGGATGGGTGTGTTGAGATTACGTCATGTAATATTGGCCGAATCCAGATTTATATTGATTTACATAAGTTATAGCAGTAAACGGGACTGATATTTTAATGATATCATGATATGAACTGGTATTGTAGGATTGGTCTATGTATGCCGTCTAACTTATAACTAATCAACCAGGTTGGTAATGGTGGGATTGGTTTCATTTGGTTGGTTGGTGAGGGAGGTCATGTAGAAGAATGGAGGCATTCAGTGGCGCCAATACCTGCAGATCGACTTGTCGAAATAATCAAAACTGCAACTGATGAACTGGAGATATCAAATGAAGATGGCATCATTCTTCCACCTTCAGGAGAGCTGGAACCTGATTCTATTATTGATTCTGATGAAGATGTGAAAGATGATTATGCCCACTTCGAGAGCGAGGTGCATGCTCTTATAGATTGCTTAGTATACTTGAGTGGTGTTTGAATCCTAATCTATTTTTTGTTTTTACTTCGTATGGCAGGTTGAAGCAACTTTTCTAAGGGCTGTGCATGAAAATGTTAAAGAAGATAATATAATACTAGAAGTGAATTCGCTGCGGTACGATGTTTTCTTCTCTTCCATGCCTTATTCTTTTCAATCTTGTTATAGTTGTGAGAATTTTCACCAATTTTGGCTTCATGGTGATGAAGAAAAAATTGTTTGCTAAACACCATGGTGCCTAGTTCTAAGAACATGAATACTGGACCAATGAGGATAACTTAATCATGAGACAATTGCAAATGCTAAGCCTACATATTGCACTGACTGAATGTTGTTACAGCTATGTAATGTAATTTTGTTAGTCAGTGCAAATTTATTCACAATGTTTTATAATGTTAAACAAAAGCTCTTAAAAGTTATCTTCATAGTAGTTGGGTTTTTTTTTGCAACAGTAAACTATGCTTTCCTTCATGTTTAAACTTTTACTTTATTCAGTCTCAGCATTTACAGACTCATCCCTGATTGGATATCTTTTATGGTACTTTTTTAACATATTCTCAACTCTAGAACCATAGTCCATTGACTCCATTTTTTATTTTCTTTGGTGAGCTCTACTGAAAAACTAGATATACATTGATAGAGCTTATCTAATGTCTAGGTTATTATCTGCGTCATATCTGGGGGTGTAAACGAGATCATATAACTCTTAAGCTATTCAAGATCGACTCGGAAAAAATCGTATTTGGCTAGAAAAAAATCGAGTCGATCTGGAGCTAGTCAAGTAGCTTTCAATCTTGAGCCTGGCAGGCTCGGCTCGACTCGTTTAACCCCTAGTCATATCCTATAAAGTTCAATTCTTATATCTTTATGCTACAGGTTGTCATACAATCTGGCTTCTTCTGATTGTGCTGGTGCATTATTCTATGCAATGATGAAGTTAGCATTGGATACTCCACATGATTCGCCTGGTAATCCCCTCAATTTAGTGAGTCTTTCTGTTCCTGTTGACATTTATTTGCTTTTTCTTATGTTGGAAGATGAAGACATAAACTACTTTTGCAATATGTGTTGACGGTTATTTTCTCAAGCTCCTATCCATGGAATGTTAATTTGAGTTGTCCCCAAGCAAGTCTTCAGAATTTTAAAAGGTCTCAAGTCCCAATTGGTAAACCCTTAAATTACTGATTAGGCTCCTATCCATGGAACGAACCATTTATTCTCTGCTTGTTTGCAATGTGAAACAATAATGAAGAATGCAGAAGACTATTTGGGGTCCAACACATATTGGCAATTAACATTCATATATTCTTGTCTATAAGGCATGTGTTCACATTAGCTTTGTTTCTACTGCTAATTAATAAACTCCCTGGAATTCACCCAATTGTCTACTTTATGAAAATATTGATGATGATGATGATTGAGTGAAGGTCATTCGTTTTAATATATTCATGAAGAATTTAATTGCTTTCTTGCAGGTGAACTTGTTAAAAATGTTACTAGTGTCACCACGACATGGAAAAAGTTATTGAAATATTACCTTCCTAGCATGGATGAGGTTGGTACATGGACCACTCATATAAATGATTTATCACTTTTTCCTGATTAGTCATATTTATTTACTATGTCAATTTGGCCTATTCATGGTCCCATGATTCTTCTGCTGAGGCTGGGTAACCACAATTGGTAGGTGTGATGGATTAGCAGTATCATCAAACTTATTGTTTTGCTATCATATTTGTTGCGATGTTGCATACTGTATTTCCCCACACTCGTTTCTAAAATTTCCTCAGTGTTTCTCTGTATTGATAAGCTAAATTATAATGAAGACACAATCAGACGAACCTTTGCTTTTTTGGTTGTAAATTTGCAGTTAGATAATTCTGTTGTTTAGTTGACTTGTCCGCAAATTAGTTATTTCCTTGACTTACCAGATATTTTCTGTGTTTCTATATCATTAGATAAGCATATTGATATCTCTTTGACTGAAATTCTTTCAGGTGCATCGGATTTAGTAAATTGATTACTGTTCATTTTCTTGAATCATTACAGATTGAGGTGATCTTGAAATTTGAAGAAATGTGTTTAGAGTCTACAAGGGAATACTCAACAGTCTTTATGGAGGTAGCTTTTTTTCTTTGGATTTGGTGTTACTTCTTAAGTTCTTGTCTCGTTGTTTCATCTAAATAAATTAAATCTCAAGTTTTAGCATTTTACAGCTGATTCACTGCATTAATCTTTTCCCAAGATATAGACATTAGATAATACTCGGTAGATAATATGGAGAAGATGGCAATTAGAAATTTTCTAAATCTTAACCTTGATGTCTTGATCACGGAATTTTATACCAGTTTCTATCTGAGGTGAATTATGGTTCATTGCTTTTGAAAATTCTGAGTGATCTGAATTTCCCTTTTAGATTTTGGTTCTCCTCTACGACAAGGACATTGTGCAAGAAGAAGCTATACTCGAATGGGCATCAGAGAAAGAAGGGGCTGACGAGTCGGACAAAGTTTTACTGAAACAGGCTGAGAAATTCATCGAGGTAGATTGTCATGATCTGTTTAATGTTGTGGCTTGTAAGCATTTTGCATATGCAAATTCTAATACGTGAGAGACATTTGATGCAGTGGCTGAAGACTGCTTCTGAAGAAGAGTGACAGTTGGATTGAGTTGGCGACACAATTTAAGGTTGTTTGTAACTGTATTATCAGTATTTGCAAAATTAGAGCCAAAATATATACACATGTTACCAAAAATTCACGTAAAAGTCATCATTACAGGCTAAAATTTGGTCGGTTAAGTCTTCATTTTTTGTAAACAAGATTCGTTTTCTTAAAAAATATATTGCCGAAGATCTGGTTGCTTTTTATTGCTTTGGTTTTCTTTGATTTGTGTATCATCCCTTATTTCATAATTGAATTATTATTAAATAATAAGAACACAATCACATAAAAATAAATAACTTCAATAAATCTATAACAAAGCCACAGTTACAATGACAGTACACAACAACTTCAAAAAAATTCACAATAAATTTATCACGATATTAACAAATTTCAGACATAATGCGAACTTTAATTTATCAACAAACATCAAATTAATTAATTAATAACTAAACCGAACAATAAATATTAATAATACTAAAAATTTCATGGGCAAGATGTGAAAACAAAAGGATGAAAATTAACCTTAAAATTCAACTTGTCGAACTCTAGTCGAAGAAGTGGATAGTGAGCTTGTCTTCAATTTGTTTAGTCAAACTTAATATTTATATTTTTTATATTTAACTTTAATAACAATATTGTATTTAGGTAAAAGAAGGGCGAAATTTTAAAATTGTAATAATTATTTTTTTCCAAATCCCCTTGTGAGACAATTAAAATATTACTCCTATAAGATGCAAAAAAATTGCTTAATATCCTCATATTGACTACTTAAATGCAATTATCTGTCTTTAGCAAACATGATTTTATTACAAGAAAATATGAACACTATAATTTGCAAAAAATTGAGGCCAGCCATGCATCCTACGAGCAAAATACTAATTTATTTATAAAAAAAATTAGATAACCTCAAAGTCTTAAATTTAATCTGGTTAAATTTATCATACTTAGATTTATACATTTTACTCAAAATGCAGATCTTAAATCATCCATGGAGCATATTAATTAGAGAAAAAATGTGAAAAAATTAAGTGGGACTGTCTATTTAAATGTCTAGATGAACAAAATTATATATAAGTTGTTCTTATATTTTATATTTCATCTCCAATTCTAAAATAATAGTCACGCTTTTTGTGTACAAGTGACATAATTAATTAACATGTGATGTGTATTAAATCTCATTAAATATGGGATAAAACATCCAATATAACAAAAAAAAGAATTCCCTACAAATGTTGCTCAGATTTTAATTGCCTATTTTTAGGATACTAAAGTGACGAAGGACATGTAAATGATTGGAGGTCTTATTAAGAAATGTGTCATTCACAACAATATTGATGTGATCCCATCATCAGAAATTATCCTCTTCACATTTTGCACCACAACTGTCCCATGATATATTTTTACTATTATCATATGCATTGAGATTTCTTTGTACTGAAAACCACTGTTTTTTCTCACTTTAAAAGCTCTAAAGTTGCTCCTCCACACAAAATCAATCATTTCTTTAGGAGTAGTACCCTTTCCACTTTGCCCACTCATCTTCATTTCATGAAACTCGTGTATACACGGGTCCAAAAAATTCCTTAACATTTTTCGTTGTTGCTTTCTAGAATCATTCTTTTTTTATTTTAGCTTTTGGTTATGAGATTGTATTTCAATTGAAGTATTTGAAGTTTAATGATTTGAATTGCGTAATTTCAAATTTATGCAAATCGTTAAATAAAGTTAGTTTAAGAAATAGTACTGATAAATTTCAAATCTATTATCGAAATCACCGATAAAATAATAGTGGATATTAATATTAATTTTTCTTTCAAATCATTTCATTCATATGTAACCCAAATATCATAGTCCTATAGTGTGTGTGCAGGGTAAGATCCGTGCGTAAGGAAACAAGTGCAATTGTGATGCATCTTGTTAATGGACGTGCCTTATCCAAAAGGAAAATAGTGGCCAACGCCCATGGCTTCTCCATCATATATACATCAATCTCTCACTAACAAAGATTGCAAACACGCACACACACACATCTTTTTTGGGAATATCCATATTCCCAATTGTTAAACATTTGTGCATGTCACACTTGTGCTTTATATATTCATCATATGTCACTCTTTCGAATATAGTATGAAGACGATAGCCATCACATGAAAATTTAAGAGAGAGGATCTTAATAAAATTAACTACTACATCCATTTACAAAAAGAAAAGAAGAGAGTGAGGGATATTCCCTTGGCAACAATAGCAACTAAACAACAAAAGTGGATCCATAATATATATCTTCTCACGCCTTCTATTCCTCCACTACCGTCATAATATTCATCAATCATTCACTCTATTAAAAAGGAAAAGAAGCCAAAACCCCTTCAAGACTAGGACATTTATTTTTATTCTAAATAGATTTTTTTATGGCCAAGAGAAGAAAGTGGAAGTTAGAACTCCCTAGGATCAACAAAAATGGACAGGCCAGGTGGTGACTTTGTCCAGTCACCGACAGACCCGTCACTGTAGTCTTCCCCCAGTCGCTTTATGCACCACAAATCCTCGGCGCACGATAAGCTTTCCCAATGCGGTATTCCTAACTTGAGCGGCTCGCGACTTGCCACCTCAGTCGCCACCACCCCACAACCACTCTCCTGGGCCATGTTATGGGCCCAATCACACAGCACCTTTATCATCGTCACCGCATTTGGGCCTTCCCCGCCCAGCCCATATAGGAAATGAAACCCAAACGGGCTGAACACTTCAGGCACCGAAGGTATACGCAGCCAAGGAAAGGCCCGATCCAACACGCGCGTGGTCTTCGCCAGTGCCTTCCTCACGCGCGACGCGCCGCGCACCTCGAGCTTGTACACGTCCTGGCAGTTCCACACACTGAGTACGGCCCATGACTCGGGCTGACTCGCCAAGAACTCGGCCGCTCCAGGCCACGACTCGGCGCCGCACCAGCCCTTGGGCACGGCGAGGAAAGTGCCCAAATTCAGTTTATTGTTCAACACCGAGTCAATGTCGCGGGGAAAGAACTCGGTGGCGGAGAATCTCCGGCGATAGAGGATCTCAGCGTCGGCGGCGGCGAGTTTGACGACGGTGACTCGCTTGTGAGTACTGAGTCGGTGGGCGAAAACGGGTCGGACCAGGATAGACGGTGTGCGGAACTGGGAATAGCCACATTTATGAGTGAAGAGGTGAACAGATGCTTGATTGTCGTTTTCAGTAGCCATGTAAGAATATTGAGCCCCATTTTCTTCAAACCATTCTTCCATTCTACGTACCAACTTGAAGCCAATCCCCATTCTCCTGCAAAACCTCCAAAAATGTTATATATAGTATAGATGACCCCACAAGTTAAAAGGACAAATGTACCCTAATTAATCCATATTTAGAAAACATTGATATTTATACCGATGAGAAGGAGAAACACGAAGGCCTAAAATATAGGCAAGTTTAGTGTAAAGGGGAAGGGGTTTGACATTGCCAGTTCTGGGGAGCTTTGTTCCACAAGTAACTGTTTTTATGCAGCCCCTTATAGTGCCCACTACTTGTCCGATGCCAGTCTCGGCCAGCTGAAATAAACAAACATTAGTGCATTATTATTATTAATGAACAGTTAAAGAAAAGAATGAAGGTGAGAAGCTTGCCAGCATGAGATAAGCAGGGGAATTTCGGACCCTGCAAATGGGATCGCCTAATAAGTCGGTGTAGAGAGACACTTTCCCACTCCCATTGCCCCCTACTTCACACATGTTCTCCATTTCTTCCACGGCTTTCCTGTCTTTTTTCTCCTCGTACTCTCTCACCACCACTCCCACCATTTTCTCTTTCTATTCGATGCTTTTGCTACGATAACGTGTATTTGAAGTTTGACAGAAAAACATGTCAAGTGAAGCTCAAAGTAGAAGAGAATGGAAATAGGATGATTTTCATGACTCCATTTCGTCTGTTTTTATACTTGATTTCTGGGAGTGCCCCTTTTATCTTAAACAAAATTGATTAATATTAATCAAAAAAATGGTAGCTACTTACACTATTGCGAAATCTGGATTTAATTTGATGATCCTGCAGATAAATCCAAACCTTAAAATAGTGCTAATAAAATACTCCAATTTATTGTACCGCAAGTCTCTGTCTATTCTTTTTCCATGTCCCTTCTTTTCTCTCTCTTGAAGTAATTAATAATAAAATTGTCAATAAATAGCAATCATCATAAGAAAAGTTGGAAGAAGAAATGGCGGCTGTGGCTGCGCAACTAGCTCAACTTAATCACTTGGGTTTTAGGGTTGCCATCACGACCCCATCTGTAATGATTGTCCTTCCTCATGTGAACGTAGTTTCTACATATACTATATATATACACACACTATATAACATATAAGATTTTCACTGTTACATATGACGTGGACCTCCTTGATATATAGTTAACAGTTATTCTAAGTGAACTATAAAGAACTCGAATGCATCTCATTCATATAATCTATCTTATTTTTCAAGGAAATGCCTCAAACTAACTAAGACAGTGGACATCTTTTTTAACCAAAAATTTAATTTACATCTTTTTTAGTCAAAATATGACAAGTTAACTTAAATACTCTTGTTAGATTAAATATGATTTCAACTTCATTTTCTTCTCTCTCTCTCTTCTTCCTCTCATGTATGTTCCTTTCTCTTTCCTCATCCTCTTTCTTTTTCTTTTTTCTATAATTGTCTCTCATTCTTCTTCTTTCTTCTCATATATGTTCATCTCTCATTCTTCTTCCTCTAGTTGACTTTTTTTTTCCTTCCTAATCTGTCTCAAAATTAGTGTGTATTTTTCATTATATATGTAATGATATATATGAAACAATATGTATGAATATTCGCTTTTTTAAAAATTACATTCATAATGCCACGACATATTGATGAAAACACATACACGAGACTACATGAGCAAAGGGGCTTTGTGTGGCTCATGCCACACTAGTAAAACATGGCTCGTGTGGTTCGTGCCACACGAACCATACACATACAAACCTACACAAAAAATAACGTACAAACATACACGATTTAGAACCTACACGCACACGAACTTACACGAAATTACAACTCATGTGGCTACACGAATTACGGCTTACACATGAACACACATTACAATTCGTGTTGCCACACGAATTACGACTCATGTCGCTACAAGAATAATGTTTCGTGTTGCCACACGAAATATATGTCGTATGGCTGAGTGGATCAAATTCATTGTCTGATTTTTTATTTAATTTGAATTTGAAGATCCCACCTCATTAAGGGTATATTTGAGAAATTAATTAAAAAGTGGCTTAAAAGATGTAAATTATAATTTTGGCGAGAAAAAATGCTACACTGTCTTATTTGACTATTTATAAAGTTTGGCCTTATTTTTCCTATAAAATTTAGTATTTCAAGAAATTTCTTTAGTATAAAGTATTTAAAGAGATTGACAAACAAACGTCAGTTCTTTAAATACTATTCCATCCGATTTGAAATATATATATATATATATATATATATATATATATATATATATATATTACAAGAATTAAGGAATATAAAATTTGACTAATATATCCCTAGTTGGTAAACGAATTTAAAACCAAAGATTTGAACATAATCAAATTAAAATCAATATATATGTATATAATACAGATTAAAATCTTAGTAAATAAATAGTTAGGACCATGAGTTGATTTTCTTTTCATTTTTTTTTTATTTTTAAATATTTATTCATACAATGTCGAAATTACAATTACAAAGTTATTAATTTGTTTTTTTTCAATGATTAAGACTCTTGTGAGATCATCTTATAAATATAATTTTCATGAGATTAGTCGTACAATTCATAATCACAAAAACTTGCATGAGACGGTCTTACTACATGAGACAGATTCTTTTTACCCACAAACAAAATCTATTTTCACTAATTTATATGTGAATTATAAAGTGTGGGTTGACCCATCTCACGTAACATGATACATGAGACGGTCTCACATAAGACTCATTGACTCATAATTATGGATGTTTTGGAACCATACACTTGGTACAATATACCTACTGAAAATCTCATATATATCATTTTTAGTATGCAAAAATGTTTACAGTTTTTATGTCGAAAATTTTTGGTATAATGAATTTGGTATACCGAAATTTCGGTTTCATATCAAAATTTTCTAGTTTATCAAAAATATTGTTTATACATTAATATAAATACATTAATGTGAAATACATATTTAAAATAATATTAATATTATCGATATTTTGATAAAAAAATTTAAATTATCATAAGTTTCATTATACCAAAATTTCGGTTTCATATCAAAATTTTCTAGTTTATCAAAAATACTATTTATACATTATTATAAATACATTAATGTGAATTGTGAAATACATATTTAAAATAGTATTAATATTATCGATATTTTGATAAAAAAAATTTAAATTATCATAGTATCGAAAATGTAAAGTTATTTTCGATATTTTTTAAAGTGATGTCTCATGATATATATTCTTGAGACTTTCTAGTACCAATTTTTGTGTTCTTTGATATTCAAATACCCAAAATACCCACACCAATCTATTAAGCGAGGTTTGATTCGTATTGATTGTGTCCATTCCTATTAAGTTCACTTATTTAAAGAATTCATTAATTATAGATAATTTTTAAATAATGTTGTGACTGTTTTTTTTGTTTTTTTATTTTCCTTTTGTCATATATAGTATTTAAATATTGTTGTTGCTAATTATTAGTTTAATTTTTTTTTATAGTTATTAAACAATATCGTTGTTGGTTATTAGTTTTAAAACTTGTAAGAGAAATAATAATTTAAAATCTTTTTCTCCAACTTAATATATATATATTAAATAGAAAATGTATATGGACTATAATATATATATATATATATATATATATATATATATATTAGTTCATATACGTTTTCTATTTTTTAAATTTTATTGATGAATTAATTCATGATTTGTTATTTAAATTTTTTTGACTTTAATTTATATTTTTAATATCATTGAATAATGTCTCACAACTATTGAGTCTGGATGTTAAAAAATGAAATATATATATACACACATATATATATATATATATATATATATTTGAGGATAAACAATTAGTTCAAAGTCAAGTTAGATTTAAGTAATAATTTTAAACTTACTCAATTTTTTTTTTTTACGATAATATAAATATTTTGAATATTGTAATTTTTTTTAACTTGACCTTTTTTCTCTATAATATATATATATATATAAGTATTTTGAATATTGTAAATGTTTTTTTAACTTACTCATTTCTTTTCTATTCTTTTTACGATTATTTATAACATCAAAAAATATTTTAAATTCTTATTTCATATAATAATTTAATACAATACTTACTTTATATATTTTAAATAAAAGCAAGTTTTAGAAAATATTTTAAACTAAATGTTTTTATTAATGTCCTTAAATGTAAAATATTTATATTTCTATTGAGATTAATATTTTGAATTTATATTTCTATTAAGATTAATATTTTGAAAAAACATTTCGATGGAGATTAATATCCTTAAATGCAAAATATTTATATTTCTATTGAGATTAATATTTTGAATTTATATTTCTATTAACATTAATATTTTGAAAAACATTATTGATGGAGTCCTTAAATGCAAAATATTTATATTTATATTGAGATTAGCATTTTGAATTTATATTTATGTTAAAATTCATATTTTGATAGATGATTAAAAGTCTGTTTAATTCAATAAATCATATTTCAATCACAATAAATGCATCAAAGTTTGTTTATGCATCAACATGTTTTTTCTTGAAAGACTTAATCAAATCTCAAGAAATTGTCGGAAGAAAATTTCAAATTAAAATGCATTAAAGTTTGTTGAGCAGACGTTTATTATTCTTTGCATATTGTCGAAGCATATATGTAATAGCCTACAAAGACTTATTCAATTTCTGTAAGTTATATATGCAATAGTTAAGCCAAAAGACTTAGTTCGATTTCTTTTAAAGGTCTAGTATGATTAAATTTAATTTAAAAAATAGAATATTAATTAATTACTCATTATTTGAGGATTAGATGCTCTATTACGTACCCTTGTCAAATATTTCAAGACTATCCAATATAATTATATAAGTATATACTTTTAGATAACAGGTGGAGGAACAGAAGTTTCGAACCAAATTTACCGAATTAAAAATGTACTCATTTAGATTATTAAATGATCTTTTATTTGATAAATTCCCAATACTATTCTAACTCTATTTTTAATGTCCATTTATTAAACTAAACATATTATTATAGTTGGATCACAATATAATAGCCACTTCAAACAAAATTGTTTTGTTTAAAAATAAAAATAAAAATTGGATTCGCTATATCCTCGAAATTAAATTTGGTCATCTATGTATATTGTTTTAAATTTTGATGTATTGATTAACTTGTTGACAGTTCAATTTGTTACTGGAATAATAATATATGATGTATGTGAATCAATTGAGTTAATGAGAAATAATTATAATTGGTGGAATGATGGGTGAAGTGATGTGGAGGTGTGAGTACAACCAATATACACACTCTTGTAAATTTTTAGTGTAGAAATACAATACATAGTATAGAAATACAATACATACATTGATGAGAAAATGCACAGCAATGTTATATGAATATCCATATGACAATAAATTAGTCTGGTAATATGCGGGAGATCTTCTTAAGTTTTCATAATCTCCTGTGATTTTCTCATCTGTTTTAAAAAACTTTCTACACTACATACATTGATGAGAAAATGCACAATAGTGTTATATGAATATCCATATGACAATAAATTAATCAGTAATATGCCGATTATCTCATCTATTTTAAAAAACTTTGTTGGTCCTAAGTGGTCAGAAGTTCAGAAGGGTGAATGAACCTCTATCGATTTTACGTTTTTTTAAAACTTTTAGTGAAACATGTTCATGATTTTATAGAGAAACAGTAATCTGACTCGATCAGAAATCTGGCAGTAAGCTGATTCAGGTTTCTTACTCGGTGATCGCCGAATAAACTTAAGATAGAGTTTCCTTTGAAAAACAGTTTTCTTTTTTAAAGGATGCTTTTAACAGAAACCTTTTGCAGAATGCTGATGATGTATGCAGCAAGTAGATAAAAGCAGTAAAACACTTATGACTTATAGTGGTTCGAAGGTGGTGTAACTCTTCTACGTCCACTCTACTCTTTATTAGAGGAGGAAAAAGTTAGTTCGTTTTACAAGCCTCAACTTTACAAACCTCTTCCTAACAAGTTTACCTACTGGAATCAACAGATTCTTAGGCACTATCCCACACACAGGGTACAAAAACTCACACAGAGTTATAAACCTACACAAGACTAACACTTAGCAAGGATCTAATTCTATCAACTAAGAACACCAAAAAGATAAAATAACCTGGCATACAACACAAAGGTTAAAAATATATGGTTTCTTTAACTGGTGTGCAGTAATGAAGACAGTCTTGAACTTGAAAGCTCGAAAACTTGAGTGACTACTTTAGAAGGTTGAGTGACTGAATTTGAAAAGTTTGAGAAAATAACTTGAGAATGAAGAGCTTAGAAAGTGCTTGCAATAATCAGTAGTTCAGTTGTCTTCAAGGTCACTTCATCCTTCTATTTATATCTGTAGGAAAGTGCCCGTTGAAGAGAGATACTGTCCTTGTTGCAATTCAAATATGATCTCCAAATCTTTACAATTAATGCACCTGGAAAAACTGGGTACATGGGCTCGTCCTTGTCTGATTTGCATTAATGGTGTCACTCCTCGGCTACAGTACTTGTTGCAGAGCCACAGGTCCAGGTGGCATCACCTCATTGGCTTGACACAGACTTATATCTAATGGATGCTTGAACAGAACCAATCCTCGTACAACATGCAAAATATTCCTCGTATTGAGGAATTAGTTAGAAAACTTACAGCTTTCTGCTCAGTTTGTAGTAGCTGTTTACTGTTTTGTGCCAGCTTTCTGATCCGCGTCAGCTTCCTATTTCAGAACAGCTTCCTGTTCTCGAAATCTGCAGTCAGCTTCCTGACCTGCGATAGCTTCCTGATCCTGAATAGCTTCCTGTTCCAAAATCCTGCAGTCAGCTTCCAGTCTTCCATACTGTTATGTGTTCTATCTGCTTACAATACTGCTATCTGTTCTATCTGCTTACTGACTTAACTTCCTGATTCTGGTTCCATCTTCAGCTTGCTGACTCTCCTTACTGAAAATCAGTATTCAAGAAATCTTCATCTCCAAAATCTAGCTACAGCAGTTTTCCTGGTTCCATCTTCAGTTTGCTGACTTTTCTTACTGAAAATCAGTCTTCAAGAAATCTTCATCTCCTGAATCCAGCTACTGAAAATCAGTCTTCAAGAAATCTTCATCTCCTGAATCCAGCTACATCAGTTTTCTCTATCTTCCTGATGCTTATAACATTACAACTCAAGACAAAGAAAGATAAAAACGTGGAAAAATGGTACTCTAAAAAGTCATCTAATATTACATAGTCTCATCAAAACCTAAATGGAAATATCCCAACAAACTTTCTACACTACATACATTAATGAGAAAATGCACAACAATGTTATATGAATATCCATATGACAATAAATTAGTCGGGTAATATGCGGGAGATCTTCTTAAGTTTGCATAATCTCGTATGATTTTTTCATCTGTTTTAAAAAAACAAAAAAAAATTATTTATTCATGAGATTGAATAAAGTCTGCACACTTTCACTAATATATATTCATTTATATCACAATAATATATATATATATATAGGATTAATATATATTCATTTTTCTTAGACCAATTAAATCGATCTAGCTGATTGAACTACTAATTGCTAATACAGATGTTTATTCCATCATTAATTTAATTATGAATAAATGCATTCTTTTGAAAAGCTAGCTGATTGAACCATTAATTGCTAATACATCAATCATTAATTTAATTATGAATAAATGCATTCTTTTGAAAAGTAGAACACAACTAGTGGAGTTTTATATAAAAGAAACTATTCAACACATACAAACTAAATTTAAAAAAAAAAGTTGAGAAAAAGGTCTGATAGACACTTGCAGATATTTCCTAGAAAGTTTTAGGACATTGTCTACAATTAATCATTGAGGAATAACTCTAATACTCTGCCCATACCCATAGTAGATCATTAAAATAAAAGCAAGTTTTTTATTTTGAGATTAATTTATTCAAGTTGCTTCCTTTCATCTTCCTTGAATTAACTTGAGTAGGACACAATTAATATAAATATTGCAATTATTAATTTAATTGATATATAGTCATTATCAGGAAAAAAAAAATGAAGACTAATAAATAGTAGCCCCACTTAGCATTCAGCGCTGAGTGTGCAAAAAAAAAAAATGCTAATAATTGTCCATTTCAAAATGGTTTAATTAATCGTTGTAATTTAATGATGACGTAGACACTTCCTACATAACCAAATCATTGTCAAAAAAACTATTCAATGATTAATGCCTTTAGATTTTATAAAATGAGATGAGTAATTATATTCTATTATTCTATTTTGGGGTTTTTCATGTTGTGACGTCATTCATTACACCATGATGTTAAATTTTTTTAATTATTTTAATATTTATTAGTATATATAACTATTTATCTATTTTTTCTAACTTTCTATAAAACAACACAACATACATAAAATATATACACATATAGGATGAAAATATTTCGAAATATCTTTGATATTTCCTCGATATTTTCATTTTTTCGCGTGACCGATACAAAAATAGGGTGCAATCGATATATTTTCGATATTTTCATTTTTTCACATAATCAGTAAAGAAACCAGAAATTTTGTCAATTATGGGTTTCAATTTCGATATGAGTGGCTTCATATAAGTGAAATATTAAGGAAATATCCATAAATATCGACGAAATATCGATAAATATCAGTATCGATTTCGATATCGTTGGTTTCATGGTACAAATTATAGAAAAATCGATGAAATATCATGAAAATATCGATAAATATCGATAAATATTGATAAATATCGAAAAAATATCGATACCAATATTTCCTTCCGTAAAACTAGACAATATTATGAAATCCAATATTGAATTTATGTAGTTAATTTCATTAATGCATATTATTAATAATATGTGATGTAACAAAATCTATTATCTTTATTAAAACATGAATCACTAATAACTCGTATTAAAATTTGCATTATAAGATACTCAACATCGGGTTTATATCCAAAATAAAAATATGATCGATCATTTCACTCCGTTCACCCAAAATAATGGACTTCATCCAAGTTGTTCAGTATAATTATTACTTATTTATTTATTCATTTATTATAATAACAAATAGTTTTAGTCATTTAAAAATTTTATTTAGTAATATTTATTCATATAAAAATTGATAGTATAACTGCAGAGTACTTATATAACATATAAACATTAAATAATTGATGTGAAATTGAATCTGTTTTAAATATTAAAATATTTTGTCTATATGTTTTGATTCGTTAGAGGAACTAAATTTCAATATCACTTATCAGGGAAGGGTTGCCAGAGATCTATTTTATATGTTTGTTAATCAAAAATGGGCAAACATTTAAAAGTGCTCTATAATTTGTGTGTAGCTATAAATATGTTTAAATTATCTTAGGGTCTATAAAGAACACAATAAACATATTTGGATGAAAATATGGATTTTAGATGTGTTTTGAAGGTATTTTAATTCGTACACATGTTTTGTTTGAATGACATTTTTGTCGATAACCTATATAATAATATATATTTTATTTATTCTAAAAAAATAGTTATACTTTAAAACCTTTTTTTATCTAAAAAAATCATTTAAAAATAAAATGATTGAAATCCAAAAAAAGGCGACTATCATTCTTTTTCTGCTATGAGGATAAATTGAGTAATTATTAGCCACCTGATGAACTTTCAATCTCCACATTTATATGATATTGTACCGTTTTGGAGCAAGTCAGTACAAATTTATTTTGGATTCTTTCCAAAAGATCTCATACCAATAGAGATAACTTTTCATTCTTATACATGAAAGAATTTATCTCGTATTTTGTTTTGTATTGGTAAATAAACCGTATCTATGAAACACAAGTTTGCAAAGAGAAGATCCAACTTAATATATGGTACTAAATAAATATTGCGATGCTCGTGGCTCCTTTCTTTTAGCTAGATGACAATATTAATTTTTCAAACTTTTATATATATTAAATAATTAAAATATTAAACACTGTAATGGCATTAATGATTAGAATTTATGGTGAATCATCCCCTTTTTCACATCATGGTGAGCAAATTCAAAAAACTTTACAAGTGCTGGCATTTATTTAGGGCTTTAGGGGTAGCTTCTACGCTATTGCAATATTACAAGGTTAATATTTCTTCAAGTGTTCCAAAATGCATATAGACTATAATGAAATCCCATTAATTTTCCCATCCCACTTCTATCATCAACAATGTTCCTTTTCTTAGTAATTATTCAATTAATACACGACACCTAGATGTCATTTTTCATCATACAATGACTAGTAAGACTAATAATAGACCCACAACAAAAGAACCGACAACGACGTTAAGATGTTGAAAGAATACTACAACATTAAAATAAATTATTAAAGTATTGCTTAATTATATGTTCGTGACAACGATGTCAACTACATTTAAATAATAAGTGTTAATATCATATTCATCGTGTTGGTGGATTTCACTTGTCCATAGCAAAGACTTCTTCATCTATCATGATTTTGTCTTTAATTTTTTATTACTTATCTTCAAACTAAATGTGTTTTATCTTTATATATATATATATATATATATATTGAATCAATCTTTTAGTTATTTAATTGGAAATTCGATAAAAAATAAACACATCAAGATCATGTCAAAATGGATCATACATCTTTATGTATTTTTCTTAAATTTCTCGTGAATTTCTGAGAGAGAAAGAGAGAACATGAAGAGTGAATGAAAATTTTGAAATCTAAGATGATATATGATTTTTTGAGTCTTTCTCTTTCTGAAATTTACAAGAAATTCAAGAAAATGAACTGGTATAGGTTCCGAATTAGGGCTGCGTGCATATATATATATATATATATATATAAAATATTTTACAAAATTTAAAAAAATTATATTAGTGATGTGCTTATATTATAATATATATTCGATTGGAGCACAACATAGAAACGATGGAGTATGTAATCATAATGTCATTGTCACAGGAAGTTTCTTGCATATCATTATAAGAAACCTTTTCACTAATTAAGATAGCTCTTGTTTGGATTGGAAATTTAGAGAAATTTACTGTGGAAATTGAAAGAACTGGTATTGAAATTTTATTAATAATAAGAACTAATAATCTTTGTTGTAAAATGAGGGAGTGGTATTTTACTGTACATTTAAGAACATAGGGGTCCATATTTTATTTTATGATAAATAATAGATAGATGCATGTAAATTTAAGTATTTTATATATATATATATATATATATATATATATATATATATGTTATTGATTTTCTATTAGTTGGATGATTATTAGATGAGTTGGTCTTGTGTGCACTTAGTGTACATGCAATCTGGGTCGACTCAATTTTGACCCGGATCCGCGTGTTTTTTAATTTAGTTTTTTTTTTCCTTCAGGTTGTTACCTTTATGTTGTATTAGTGTGACTTTTATGTTTTAAATGTGTGACCTTTATGTACAACTATCATGACCTTTATGTACTAACTTAGAAAAAAATGAAGATTTTCAATATAATTTGAACTGTATATCTTTATGTGATATCAATGTGACCTTTATATTATATCATGTTATCTTTATGTACAAATATTCTGACTTTTATGCACTTTTATCCGTACCTTTATGTGTGTAACTTAGAAAAAAAAATGAAAATTTTCAACACAATTTTTAATTGTATAACTTTATGTAATATCAATGTGACCTTTATGTTATATTATGTCACCTTTATGTACAAATATTCTGACCTTTATGTAATATATAAAATTGCATAAAAAGTCAGAATATTTGTACATAAATGTGACATGATATAGCATAAAGGTCACATTGATATTACATAAAGGTATACAGTTCAAATTGTGTTGAAAATTTTCATTTTTTTTCTAAGTTACAGACATAAAGGTACGGATAAAAGTACATAAAGGTCGGAATATTTGTACATAAAGGTAACATGATATAATATAAAGGTCACATTGATATCACATAAAGATATACAGTTCAAATTATATTGAAAATCTTTATTTTTTTCTAAGTTAGTACATAAAGGTCATGATAGTTGTACATAAAGGTCACACATTTAGAACATAAAAGTCACACTAATACAATATAAAGGTAACAACCTGAAGGAAAAAAAAAAAACTAAATTCAAAAACACGCGGATCCGGGTCAAAACTGAGTCGACCCAGATTACATGTACACCAAGTGCACACAAGACCAACTCATCTAATAATCATCCAACTAATAGAAAATCAATAACATATATATATATATATATATATATATATATAATACTTAAATTTCTCATTATTAGATATAGTGTTTAAATATTACATAGAATACGGGTAGGATCCACCAAAATTTGAGGAAAAATGAGAATTTTAAAATGAAATTCTTGTACAAATTAAAGCATGAAATGAAAACTCAAGTTAAAGCTTAAAACTCCAAGCTTAGCCCAAACAAGTAAGAGGATAAAAAAAATTAAGAGGATAAAAAATAAAAAACACATTTCAGGATTTTGATTGATGGGGGAAGTAGGAACTTTCATTTCTTGTTGTTTGTGATAAAAATAAAAATAAAAAGCCTCAATTTAACATTATCCCTTTTCTAGTAAAAATTGAACATTTTTAATCTTCTCGTCTTTACCAACTCCACTGATTCCTACTACTCCATCTCATACCAGCAAAATTGATCATTTTCATTCACATTATTAAATAATATCTAACGTTCTAAACCTTGATTGTACAACTCTATACATACAAATTTAATAATGTTGTTCCATTTTCATAAATTTCTAACATTCAAACTTAAGTTTCGTACCACCCTGTTTTGGTTGTTTCATGACAATAACATAATTGACCAAAATGTCTAAAATATCCAAAAATTTAAAAAAAAAAGGAAAAAGAAAATCTTTCTTAGGAAGTAAACTGAAGGTTTCCACTGATTTTAATTCATGGCTAACATTAGGTGAACCACAATGTGTATATAACATACACGTATACTTAAAAAATTAATAAAACAACAGTTGCGCTTACGATCATTGCAACATAAAACTAACTGAACTAATAGTATAATGTTACAACAATTAATGATCATGGATCGAAAATTTATTGTCATCAAGTGAATAGAAATAATTGATTGTACGCAGATTTTATATCTACTTAATATTATCTAAAATAATCGGCCCCCTCCGATCATTTTTTAGTAGATAAAAAAGAATTATTATTTAATGAATCGTCACAAACTTCCATTACTAATTTCGATAAAAATTAATGCACCGACTAAATAATGTCACCACAATGCTACATCGAGCATAACGCACACAAGTAAATTGATAATTCGTAATTCCAATATTGTATTTTTATATTCACTAAGCAAAACGAATATATATATATATATATATATATATATATATATATATATATATATTGATGAAGTCTCGTACTTTATAAATTAACTAAATCATTACTTGTACATAGGGATGACAAGTGGCATAGTACCCCACTATTTAGGGAATTTAAAACTCTAGGGGTGTGTTTGGATTGGGATGTGTCCATTAGGATTTGGAATGAGTCAAATCCTAATCCTTGTTTGTTATGGGATGCGGAAGGATTTGCAAATCTCATTTTTACCTACTTTTTTTACAACTCCCAATAAAAAAATCTATTTTTTCTACCATTCCCCAAAGAAATATCTAATTTTTCTAGAATTCTCGATGTGATAAGGATATCTTAACTATAATTCTACCCTATATAATTCAAAAACAAACACAAAATTTTCAAAATCCACCTTTTTGCAAAATTCACTCAAATCCCAAATCCGAACTTGCAAAATCCACCTCCGCCCCAGTCCAAACATACCCTAACTATATTATTATTATTATACTATATGTTTCTGTCTTATTCATATTTAAATATACTTGTATCCGTCCCGTTCCCTATCGATTACCATTATCCAACGGATACCCATACACATCCAATACTTGTTTATCAAATATAAATATTTTTTTATTTGAATTTAAATGAATATTTTAAACGTGTATTTTGTATTTTATTTTTTTAATTTGTATTATTTGTTATATTTATATCCATTTTTGTGAATATTTCATCACAAACTACTAACTAGTTCACTGGGGTGTGTGTATATATAATAATGAAAGGTGCATGGTTCTGTACATATTTATTGTATGGATTTTAACTGGCGGGTATATAAATGAGTAGAGGGTACCTGAAAGCCTTTGCTGTCCTAAGGAGATTTTTTTTTTCCTATTCTTTACAAGCTCATCTCATTCCCATTTAAAATTATTTATATCTATTTTATTAGGATTCGGACAGATAGAATACCAACATTTACCCACGAAACTATCATTTCTACTTAATCATGAGGGTTCTATGAAGAAGCCAACTAGCATGGTTGTGACTTGACACATTTGTCCGGTGAAGAATTAAGTTTGCAATTCTGAGGAAATTTGAATGTACAACTGATGGACAAAGGATATGTTTGTACATCCTTAAATTATGTAGGGACCCCCAGCCTATATTGTTGGGTTAAATTTTGACACATCGGTAAAATATTATCCACTTTGAACTTATCCAAGTTTATACATTATTGTCTATGATTCAAATCCAAAAATATCTAACCGATTGAGATAGTTTTCATATCATAAAAATGTTTTATGTGAGATTTTAATGTAAAACGAAGTTTATATAAATCAATAAACGTTATAACTCTATTCAACACGGTCAATATCAATCTCAAATAAAATTGTATAGTAGCTCAGTATCACATAAGAATACGAGACGGTTTCATATAATTTTTTACCTCTATCGCATATGCATCTGACATGGAACTTTGATATTGTTTAGGATCAAATTAATAATAAAAAGATGCAATAAAATGAGAGTAATTAAGTAAGAATTAGAGAAAAAAATGGTGGAGAAAAGCCTCGATTTGATAATGGCTAGGATTAAGTTCCTCTAAATTTATGGACATAGCGATCATATTGAAATGACTTATGAAACTAAGCACGACAACATTTGTAGGTCCCTTTCCCAAACATTAACCCCTCATATCGTGCATTGCTCTGTCGCTTCTTGTTCTTCGCATGCCCTTATTTCACATACATATAATTTATTTATTTGAACTACTAGCTAATTAGAGACGATTTAATTTGATTAGGAGAAAAGGGAGGGAAAATAAATCAAAGATCTTTTGTTTCAAAATATCACATTTGGTTAAGTATTTAGGACTTTTTTTTTTTTCATTTTTTTATAACAAAGTATCTGTTTTCCAAATTTGGTCATCTATGGTTTAATTTTTTTTCAATTTTATTTAATTTTTGGATGGAATTTTAAAAATTGTTGATATGGCTGTCGAAAATTCTGATATGGCAGTCGAATTCCGACAACCACGTTAATGATTTTGAAAATTCCGTCTAAAATTAAACTGAAATTGGGAAAAAAATGAAAACACAGATAACCAAATTTGGAAAACAAATATTAGGCTGTAAAAAAATGTAAAGTGTGTGTCTTACATATGACCAAAATTGAAATTATCTCTTTGTTTAATTAGTTTACGATTATGTTGAGGTAGTAGACAATAATTTAGAATCAAAGAGATCAGAGAAAGGGTTTAATTTTCTACGATGATCTTGGTAGGCCATGGACAAGAACCACTATTTAATTTAGTTTAAGAAAAGAATGTTGTAGTAGGGTGAAGGATTTATGGTCGAGTTGTGAGAGGTTTTTATCTCTCCTGATAAGAAAAAAAGAAAAAAGGATGTTATTTTGTAAAAGGAAGGTTTGAAAAGTGGACCAAAATAATAAAGATGGGGCTCGATGAATGATGCATGGGATCGAGATTAATTAGTTAAAGCAAACATGCATGATGAGATTAATTAAGTAATTAAATCTACTACATATAAATATAGTTTAACTAATATGTTATTAATAATTGATAGTGGTTTGATAAATTATTAGAAAGTAGATGGACTCTGGAATTTGGTCGGCTCTACCAGGTTGGATGTTGTCAGGAATAAGGCAAAAACTGCGACCATATCTAGTCTATTAAGATTAGGATATTGACTACTCAAGAACAACACTTTTGTTTCTTTCTTTCTTTTAGCCTCTTCATATTATTGCTATTTCTTTTACCTATACTCATTTTTAATTATTCACTATTCTAAAAGACAATCATCTAGCCTCAACTAGGCTCCTCCTAGAAAGGCTAAGCCCGCCCTCAGTTGACCACCAATGTGCAACATTATGCAATTTTTTTCCTATTTAAGTAATACTTTAAGATTTCCAACTTTACTAATGTCTTGTTTCTTGAGTAGAGAATTGGGTCATGCATGAGAATAATTACTTCATTATACTTTTAGTCTTCCAAATTAAACATGGTATAGGAGGGGTTTTTTTTTTTTTTAAATCTTAATATAGTTATTTTCGAACAACTTTTTACTTATAAAGACTAAAAATGAAATTTTCTCCACTTATCGCTTAAACATGATTTTTCGATATGTGAAAGAGGTTAAGTCATGTGTACATAGTAGTCCAGCAGTCACATGCTTTAACGATCGATCAAACATAACCAATCTTAATCTTAGTAAGAAATTAGTCATCGGAGACATTGTGATTATGCAACTCGGATTTTGTCTACACATACAATGATACATATCTATGCCTAGCGACTGTAGATCAGCCACTTAATTAATTAAGATGAGTTAAACCCATATATAACTAGTATAATGATTATATGTATGTCTGGAAGCAAACTAGATCATCTATCTTATATTAATGTCAAAACTATATAATCTTGATAGTTAATTTATAATTTAATTAAAATTATTCTTCGCGCTACGTAATTTTAATAATGACACAAATGAGACAGATGATCTCATTTGGTCCAAAAGTGGTGTAACCATGTTCATATGGAGTACATCTTTGGATGTTGGAGGTAGAAGAAAAATAGATTGCATAAACTCATGAAGGAGACAACACTAGTAAAAATAGAATAATAACATATAACACTAATAAAAATAAAATTAATTAGATATTTAGACCGATCTGATAATCGTGTGTATATAGTTGATAAATGGACTTGGTGGGACGTATTTAGAAAGGGGTGAGGAACTGTCATTTTCACCCAATTTGTTTGTGTTTTTTATTTTTATTTTTTAAGAATATGTTTGGAGTTTTGTAGAGCAAGTCTCCGACACTAGGGTGCGCCCTTCGTTCCATCGAATCCCCATTATTATGCTCTGTGTCTCCTCATCGCTACAAATTCTAGGGATATGACATTTCATCGTTTCCAAGTATTGTCGTTTCAATTGAATTTGGACATTACTACAACATTGAGTAAACTTAATTTAACTAAATTTATATGGATCTAAGAATAATATCTACTGATAATTAAGAAACGGTGTAAAATAACTTCAATTAGAATGTCATGTTCTAGAAATAATATAGATAAACACTTGGATAAATTCTAGAAATGATCTTGATAAATCTTGAATTAATATATTGGTGACTTCTAGAAATGATCTAGAGGAATGTAGTACATGTTTTGTAGGAGCTGTTTGATCATGATTAAATCTTGAGATATTTGTGTAGGGTTGGAGTTCTACAATTGATCTTATTTATAAATCTTGGATAAATATCTAGGTGACTCCTAGAATTCATCTCTAGAAATGTACTACATGTTTTGTAAGTAGTTTCTTCATTGTGATCCTTGAATTATAGCCATTAGATTAGATTAAGGGATGTGTTGGTCATTCTAATCACTAATGTTTAAATAAGGATGCTTGGACTAATTTTGGAATGGAAGATTTGATTGATCTCGATTGAAATGTTTATATAGTGTAGTTTTAAGGTTTTATAATGTTAAAAAAAAAGTGATCATAGAATATGTTTGGATAAATAAGATGCTTGGACTAATTTTGGAATGCAAGGTTTGATTGATCTAAATTTTTATACAATGTAAATTTACGATTTTATAATGTTAAGAAAAACTGATCAAAGAAGATGTTTGGATAAATATGGTTTTAGATTTAAAATAAATAAATCAAATAACAAGGTAAATGTTGTTTTAGATTCTATAAATTCAGGGTAAATGTGATTTCAGAATTTATAAACCAGATTTTAGATTCTATAAATACATGAACAATGTAAGATAAGATAAAAGGAACCGGGAATATTGGGTAAGTGCTTTCAGAATTTATAAACATTAAAGATTGATATTGTCAGTTTAATATGAAATTAAAAAATAAATGCAGATGATTAAAATGGGATGAAACTGATTGATAAAAAAGACGAGAAACTATTTTCTGTATCCTTTGAATGTCTTCATAGACATAGACATGTATGATTAGGGTTTATACTATTTAAAACTGACACTTTTTTTTCCCTATTTTATTCATGTTTTTAGGTTTTGATTACATAAAAGGATGTGCATGTTTAGATGAAATTCAATAGCCAGTTTGAAATTATTTTATGTATTTATATTCCATTGTGAATTATCAAATAGTTTTATGTATTGGGCGATTTTGATCCTCAATCACAATTCTTATTTCTGAAAAAAAAAAAAAAAAATACATGTTCTCATTGTGAACTCATCTAATATTTCCAATGTGCATTCTTTATTAAATTTTTATATCACAATTGTTATGTGTAAAAACATGATTAATCTTATATTTACAATGCTCATTCTCTATTAAATTTTTGTATCACAACTGTTATTTGTGTAAAAACATGATCAATCTCATATTTACCATGCGCATTCTCTATTAAATTTTGGTATCACAACCGTTGTATGTGTAAAAAAATGATTCTATCTCATATTTACAATGTGCATTCTCTATTAAATTTTTATATCACAATTGTCGTTCTCTGTGTAAAAACATGATTCATCTCATATTTACCATATGAATTCTCTATTACATTTTATGTTTAATTTAATATGTCATTATCTTTAATTATATATTAACTAATGTTCTTCAATGTTCAAAATTTAGGTTCTAAGCGCACTGAATTTAGTTTATTTGGTCACTTTAATACCTCGAGACTCAAATTACTTGACTTGGTAAATATTTTACACAATTATTTATGTGTACCCGTTGCATGAGTTACATATCCGTGCAATCAGGTCGACTCGACTTGTAAGGTGATTTTTACAACCCAATATATGCGTCCACACTCTATTCTGCGTGTTATACCTTTCAATTATGTTAGCGTAACATTTTATATTATTAGTTTAACCTTTACAGTATATTACACAAACATGTAATACTTTTTAAATTTTTATATTAATAATAATATTTTCACAAACATGCATATAGTACCTTTTAAACTTTTATGTTATAATAATATTATAATCTTTATATTGATATAAAATTAAAGTAATATTACATTAATGTATAAGGAATATTACATAAAGGTATGAGTAATATTACACAAATGTATGATCAAATTGTGTCGAATTTTTTTAAAAGTAAAAAGTATAACATAAATGCTTTGATATTTGTACATAAAAGTTATATTAAAATAATATAAATGTATGACAATGTTGAAGTAAAGACATAACTATATTACATGAATTTTTAAAGGTATGACTACGCTGATAAAAAAATAAGTAATATTACATAAATATTATGATATTTGTATATAAAAGTTATATTAATATAACCTAAAAGTTATGCTAATATAACATAAAGATCACCGCCTGAAATAAAAAATATATATATAATTCCAACGTGGATCCGGGTTGCGTCCAGTTGCACCGTGTAACTAGTGCACACAATTGTTACTCTAACATTATATTCATGTTTGTAGGTTTGAATACTACGTAATAAATGGTAACCTTTTTTTTTTTTTAATTTGAAAGATTAGAATTAAATCCTACTACTTAACAATATAGATAAATTATTTTTTACAATTGCATTTGATTTAGTTAGAGGACTTCTAAAATAAAACCCCTCACTTAAAATTAGTGGACAAAGCATTGCATATAATTAATTAATATGTATATATGAAAATAGGAAGGAGGAAGCTGAAGTGGTGTCAATATCATTGCATATCATATATTAGTATGATATCGAAGAAGACAAAAATAGTGTAATACAAAGCAAAAGCACACGACTTGTCCCTTCAGGATAAGAACAAATTCTACGCCTTTTTGAACCCATCTCTTCGTTATGCCCATGCATCCCTAATTCCATATTATATATCTAATTGGATTTTATCATCATATTTAGCTATTCATTATTTACAAACACATAAATACATATATAATCACGACAATATATCCATGTGAGCAGAAAATACTCACATGCCCTCGACATATCAATCACTAAAATGTAAAATCATATATTTTTTAAAATTTTATGATTTAAAATTTATGATTGTATTGGATTGTAACAATCAGCGATCAACACAGTAACATATGTCTACAATGAGTAGGTGAGCAAACATATATATATCCGCATGCACACATATATACACATACATGGATATGTATTTGATCAGATGTAGTATTTACATGATCTATATTGAGATGTTCATATTTTATTTTTTCAGTTTTTTCTAGTATGTGATCATGTATATCCGAGATCACTAATTAGCATTGTAATGAAAAGATGAATGGCATAATGTGAATATTGACATTGATGAACGTGTAATATGTCTCTATTTGAAATAAACCATAGAAATATATTTGATTTTTTCTAAATTGAGACGTGTTACACATCCAACCAACCAGCATGAAATCAAGAGTGATGGCGAAAGATGAGAAAATGAAGAAGATATGTATTGGAAAAGTAGGCCACGTAATGTGAAGTAGCTATGAATGAATATAGGTATTATTATAGATATATTGTATGTATGATGTATGTATGTATAGGTGTTTGATTGAGAGAGTGGGGGAAGCATCGTCAGTGATAAATCTCAATCAACCATTCCCACTTTCAACGCTATCACTCATCAAACTAAACTCCACCATTTCTCACTCACTTCCCATTTCCCAATTCCTCTATAACTTTTCTTCCCAATTATTTAATCAAATAATTCTAACCTTTTTCCCCAATTTTTTTTATTTGCAAGTTGATTAGTACCATTTTGATAGTTTTAGATGAAAAGGAGTCGAAATTAAAATTTTCTAATGTCAATGATCTTCTTTAACTTAATAATAAATCTGAATGAATTGAGTGACATTAGAATGATGCATGAGATGATTTTACCTAATTTTCTTTTTATCTTATATAAATACAGACACAAGTATAGAAGTTATCAACTCAGCCACCCTCCTCCATTAGAAAGTGGATTTTATATCACTAAAAAATTAATTTAAAATGAAAGTGATGTATTTAAAATTCATATCTGCCCCACCAAACACTATCAATGAATTGGCTGCTATAGATTTCAAATCCACATCTATCCAACCAAACACTATCAATGGATTGACTGCTATGGATTTCAAATCCCTCTCCGTTCAAACAGAGTCTTAGAAAACCTGAAACCCATCATTTATTTCATGACTTTGTTAGGGTTTATGAAATTATACCATGTGACAGGAAGTCAGTGCCCTACACTATCAAGGTTTAAAGAAACAAAATTAGGTACTCGACTAAGAGTGGTCATTGTTGTATTTGAAATGAATAGAAATTGTATGATAGCATGGCACGATTATGAGAATGTGGCAGAAGTAGAAGTGTGAGGTTATCAAGATGAAGAAAATAAGTCCAGATTCAGTGATGGATAAAGATAGCTGAAACAGCTCAACTGAAAGAGTATGGACAATGGCAACAGCTTAATATAGAAAGGACCAAAGCCCTGAATTGAAGGCAACAAACTACCCCTAAAATCTGCTTTTCACAATATCCCTTGATGTTGGTGGGACCAAAATGGCTATCAACGAAATCCTCTATTTCATAAATCTAAAATAATTATTACACATGTCTATAAATAACATTACTAATTAAAACGTCACATGTATTAAAATAATGAAATATCAAAATGAAAGATTTAATTTGCAATATAAGTGTCTCTTCACCACTGCAAAAACAGCAATACGCACTACGCAGATCTGACTACATATTTCCACCACCTTTTTTCAATCATGTGCCAAGGTCAAGGGTTCCATAATTGGCTATGTATTTGGATGATTTTTTAAATAAAAAATCAACAAAATTTACAAAATAAAAACTTTAAATTTATTCCCTAAAAATACAGGCTAATAATTGTACTTTAAATATATTTATATAATTTCATTATTTTTTTCAAATTATTTTTAAAAAGTCATGCAAATATTCATTAATTTTAGGTACCATAATATACGAAATATAATTTGTATTTGCAAATAGTTTTTCTTTTTCTTTTTAAGGTATTTGAGAATAGTTCAAACTGAAAAATGAAAACGGTATATTAATTAACCTTGTCTTATATTTATATTACGTTGTCACATGTCCTTTTTTCTCTATCTACATATTTACACTTATTCTATAGCCGTTACTACCTTATAACTAAGAAATATAAATACTTAATTCGGTAATAACAATTTTCAGACAAACCAAGAACAAAGAGAAACATAATAAAAGTAATATGGCAAATATTTTTAACAAATTTCACTTTCATTAATTGATTTAGAAGTGAGAAAAGAATATGGAGAAAACCCATTTCCCATTAAAGATGGAGTCAGCTTTATTCCCTTGAAGAAAATTAAATATAAAAAGAATTAAAATTTAAATGTATTTTTAACTTTTTGATTAAACAAATTCAATCAATTTCACACTCTTAGCTTCAAATACATCCCTCCTTAATATATTTTGATATTTTCCATTTTTTTTGTTTAAAAAAAACCTGGCCTTATTCGCCTTTGAAAACGCAAAATTAATACTTCGTAGTGTTTAAGTAGAGAGAGAGAGAGAATCAAACGAATTATATATATAAAAATGTGGTTTGGTTCTCTCAAGTGATGACACTTGGAGCTCTACAATGTTGCCAATTGTCTTTCTTAAAAAACATTTTATTTATGAAATATCAAAAAATTAATATCAATTAAATACATACCCTACTACTCTACACAAAATAAGTGTTTTGAAAAAACTAAACATGTAAGTTACAAATGCTTGGAAGAGATTTTTAATATTGTATTGTCTTTTTCTATATGAAATATTTGGTTCCAAACTTTAATAATTGTTTTTGTCCAACATTTCAAATTGAAAAAAAAAACAAAAAAGTAAACAACAATGCTCTTGCAAAAGTAATGACATTAACAAAAAATAGGTGCTAAAACAACCTTAGGATATGTTTACATTGGGACATAGATAGATTTGCAAGTTGATCATATCGGGAATTGTAGAAAAAATAGATGATGTTCTATTATTTTGCAAATGATGTTTACAAATGAATCATTATGTAAACCTAATAAAAAAAAGCACTCAAAGGCAAAACTGGAACATAACAGATGTTTTCGAGCGATAAAAATGGAATTTATTCTATACTTTTTAAAAAAAGATATGAAAATATCTAATCCAACAGTTAAAACACCTATAAAGAACTAGCTATTAACAATTTTGTACTAAAGATCAAATGAAAAAAATAAAAAAACTAAAAACAATGAGAAATATTATTTTAAGGATATAGAAAAAAATATCATACATATAAATCAACAAACACATATGAAATAATAATACTTATAAAATAAAAAGGGTAAATTACATAATAGAAGCCAAACTATGGTCACTTTTCCACTTTGTTACCCGAACTTTCAAAGTTCACTGGAAAATAGCTCAACTTTGTTTTTTTACTAAACGGTTGCCAGAAGTCACCGCCGGTGGAATATTCCGTCTCGAACTTTCAAAATTAACTGTAAAATAGCTCAACTTTGCGGATTTACCAAACGATTGCCAAAATTAAATTAAATAAAAAATACAAATCAAATCAAATTAAATTAAATTAATCAAATCAAATTAAATCGGCCGATTTTGGGGGCCGATTTGGGGGTTTTAGTTATTTAATTTAATTTAATCAAATCAAATTAAATCGGCCGATTTGGGGGGCCGATTTGGGGGTTTAGTTATTTAATTTATTTAATCAAATCAAATTAAATCGGCCGATTTTGGGGGCCGATTTAATTTGATTTGATTAAATTAATTAAATTAAATAACTAAAACCCCCAAATCGGCCCCCGAAATCGGTCAATTTAATTTGATTTGATTAATTTAATTTAATTTGTATTTTTTATTTAATTTAATTTGATTTGTATTTTTTTAGTTATTTTTTATTTAATTTAATTTAATTTAATTCTGGCAATCGTTTGGTAAATCCGCAAAGTTGAGCTATTTTACAATTAATTTTGAAAGTTCGGGACGGAATATTCCCGAAATATTCCACCGGCGGTGACTTCTGGCAACCGTTTAGTAAAAAAACAAAGTTGAGCTATTTTATAGTGAACTTTGAAAGTTCGGGTAACAAAGTGGAAAAGTGACCATAGTTTGGCTTCTATTATGTAATTTACCCAAATAAAAATTAGATAAGTGTTAAATGACGTACGTGCATTGCACGGGTTTAAACCTAGTGATACATAATCAGATGGTAATCACAACACACTGAATGAAATAAAATATCAATTGCGTAAAATAAACAGTACAAACATACAACAGCAGCAGGAAAACTTAATACCAAGATTGAAGACTTCTTCCACCTCATTATTTTTGGCCACGATTTCGAAGGCTTTCAGTATTCCTCACGGGGGCGAAATAAGGATGGGCCTGCATGAATTAGCTCCACTACTTGAACAATGATCTTTATATATCCTGATGTTTGGATGAGTGCATTCTATAATAAATTTGAAATCTATAACTATCTCATTTCAAATTATTCCCAAGAGTGATTCTGGTGGATTTGTCATTTTATACAAGGTCCTTTGAAAACTTTGCTCAAAATACTTTCCTAACTTAGTCTTGATGAATGCACAGTTAATATTATCTAAGAGGAGTTCAAGTGATTTATGTAGCTCGATTTCAGAGTTGACTTGCACAGTATACATACAGGTTGCACCTTGCAGAGAATGAGAGAAATCTTGAACATAAAGCTTATCAGGATTTCTCGCATTCTTTAGAAGCCAAAAGAATTTACTAGAACTATTGAGAGAGTGAATGGAGAATTGAGGTTTTACCATTGCTTCCTTAGCAGTAGGCCTTTCTTGATGATCATATCGCAACAATTTGTCAACAAAATCAATTGCCTTCGGAAGGAAGAAACACAGTAGGTTTAAATACAGAAACCTTCATGCAGTATTCATAGGTTCTCGGTAGTCTTATTGCTTACCTCAGGTACAGCCAAATGTTGATTATCAGCATTAATAAACTTCGTCCATGGTTTTCTGCTATGCCTAGTGGTGCACAGAGAGATAGAGAGAGAGAGAGAGAGAGAGAGAGAGAGAGAGAGAGAGTTGTAGTAAACTGTTACTTCAGAAAAAGTAAGTATTTTATTATATGATTAAACCTTCCAACAAGGGCAGAAAAATGCCGGTCCAATTCCAAGCGGTACTTGTTCAAATAAGCACTCAGCTCATCCGTCCCCAATACCTGTCGTTCATTAATAAGTTCCAAAACTTTACTATATTTCTCAAACAAATTCCACTATATAAGTACGAGGAGAAAATTGTTCTGGTATCATACATGCAATGCTCATACTGGCTCTTGTCTTATCACAGAATAAAAATTTTAGAATAACTAAAGAGGCATGTTAGGAATATACCTTTGCTATCTTGACTAGTTGATCATGATTATCCTGCCCATAAAAGAAAGGTTCCTTCCGGAATATCTGTAAAGCACAAGATTGCAGTATCAGCATCACTGGATGTAAATATTGGCATATCCCTCCCCAACCACCCACCCAACCCCAAAGGCCAAAACACACTTCCACTGATCCATGGAGAAAATCTGCGAGAGGTGATACTCAGACGTTAATGATCTCCAGAATTCAAACAAAAAAAAAACCAATCTTCTGGATTCTAAAACCATCCTAATAGGGCAACGATAGAACAGCTTAATTAGAGAGAAGGTTCACCATATTTAACAATATCTGCTAGTATCTATGTGTAGTGGAAGACCAAATGGGCTTTACAGGAAGAGAGAGAAGGAAATCCATACCATTCCAGCAAACATACAGCCAAGGCTCCACAAGTCCAAGGAGTAATCATAGTCTTGCAAATCAACAAGAAGTTCCGGGCCCTTAAAATATCTGCACACGACAAGTCAGCAAATTGTAGGTGATACAGAATAGAAAACAGCTGGAAGCAACGGAACAAACCTAATACAACAGCTTAACATGACAACTTTTATGCTTATATGCATTATGATGAAGTATTATCTACAATCAACAGAAATTCTGGAAATTTGTATGATCATGATAAAGCCATATTGAGGAATGTGCAGCCTAAAAGGTTAAATATGGCGAACCTTGAAGCAACACGAACATTATACTCTTTCCCAGGATGGTAGAACTCTGCAAGCCCCCAATCTATCAGGCGAAGCTTACGCTGTTTGTGATCTATCGTGACATTGTGGGGCTTCACATCTCGATGCATGATACCTTGAGAATGGCAGTAATCTAAAGCCTATATGAAAAAGTTAAGAAACCTTCTTATATTCTTCAATCAGAATAAATCAAAATTCAGCACCGCTCAATCAAAAAATCAGAGAGGGTAAAATCCTGTTAGTGAATCTTATGCAAACATGTTTAACAGATATAAGACTCTGGTCATGCTGGCAAAATGTTGGTATTAAGCATATTCTCTAGAGAGAGTAACAGAAACAAACTAAAGTCTTCCTTATACCTAACTGAGAAATGTTGCTCATACACAGAAACAGTGATCAAGTCTCAAATTTCGAATTTTTATGTTATTAGTCATTGCATAGGATAGTGCCAGATAAATCAAGCAGAACAGACATAGCTAAAGTTACTCCACTAATTAATGTATCAGATTAATAAAAAATATATATATATATAGTTATTTAAAGTGGGGTTCCAGTTTGACACTGTAGTACACCAGATGGTCAATCTATTCCCTTCGATCAGCTAATAATCTACTTATCCCAAGTCAAAGGAGAAAAGAGTAGATGTTGGAAACTGTAAATGCAGATAAAACAAGAGGCTTGCCTTCAAAAGCTCATAGATGTAATATCTGATATCAAAGTCCGAAAGTGCAGGATACAGCACTTTGAAGTCTGTGTTGTTCACATATTCAAATACAAGACTTGGAGTCTTTGATTGTTGATCCCTTACAATATCAAGCAACTTAACAATATTTGGTCCACCACATAGATTTTGTAAAATCTTAATCTCTCTCCTGATCTGCAAAAAACATGGGAAACATTTACCACACAACTCTTATTTTTACAATGGAAAGCAAATAAATTAACCAAGTGAAAATCAATGAGTACTATCAGCTTGATTATGTAATATAAGTGATATTATGTTGCTATTGGACAGCTCTTAGTTATTCAAATTTTATGGCCCTGAATCTTCCTCAGACCTCAAGTTTAAACTCCTAATATATAGAATCCAAAGTGGACCTCCTCTTTGATACAGATAAAAAGATTGCTGAGACTTGAGAGTGAGACACAAATCTGTGATTCCTCTATATTTATTAGTAACAATATAACAAATCAGAGGCACCAAAAACATGCTGTCTGGAAGAATATATTTGTTTGGATTGATCAAGAGAAAATAGTAGTACAACAAGTACACAGAAAAGAAAGATTCAGTCAAAACCATCACAAACTTCACCACTCAATGATAAAATTGAGGTAAAGAGTAAAGACAGTTAGAAAAATCAGATAAAAAACTTTAACCTCCATGATATTTCTCTGTGCCTTCAAAACCCTCTTTTCTTCCCCCTCCATATTGATCACTGACTTCGAGGTGTTGATTTTGAACATTATTCATGGCTAAAACTTATACAAGGCTCCAAAAATGGTTTAAGCTCACAATTCAAATGCAGGAGTTGTTTATCAATGGTAAATCATGTCAACTAGTAAAGATTAAAATCAATCTCTCTTTCCCTTCCAGCTTTCTAAAACAATAATCCATTTCAGCGAAATAATACTCAAATGCAGTACAGGCATCTAGGAGCATATTCATCTCTATTCAATAAAATCATTACCATTTACAACAAAAAAAGAAGACTTTTACTCCCAACATGAATGTCCATCGAGCAATTAGGCTCCCTGGCTTTAACTTCATAAACCTCGCATAAATTGCGAAAAAAATAATAAATAAGAGAAACCTTTTTCTTCTTCACAGGTTTGAGAATTTTAATGATGCATTTCTCGTTGTCGATGGTGTGAACTCCCTCGAAAACCTCACTGTATTTGCCTCTGCCCACCTTTCTCACCACCTCATACTCATCCTGCTCCCTGACGCAACCAAGCAAAATGCCCATACAAATCAAAATTTGTCAAAAAGTGAAGAGATCAACAAAATCAAGACATAACTAATAAATTGAAGTTCCAAATTAAGTACCCCCATTGAACAGTTAGGGTCTCGTAGTCCCAATAGTCTTTGGGGCGGATGATATTGACGTCAGGGTAGACCCGCGCCACTGACGGCGCACCCGACCGCCGGATGGATTTCCCTATTTTCTGAGCCATGATATTGTGCAGGGAAACGGCCGGAGGGCGGGCGGGCGAGGATAACTGCGGCGGCGGCGGCGAGTTGTCCTTCTGTTGATTGTGTTGGTGTTGAGTGAGGGAAAGAGCAGCTTGGGAGGCGATAGGGCGGAGGAGAGAAGAGGAGCAGTGGTGGGATGAGAGAGAAAGGATGAATTGAAATGGGGCTACGGCCATGAAATGCAAGAATTAACTAATTATTATTGTGTTATTCCTCACTTTATTCTTCACTGCTACGGGGAATCCAGATGGAATTGTATTTCTACTTCGTACAACCCCAAATTTTTCCTTAAGATTTTTAATAGTATAGTATTCGTACGATGTAAAAAAATAAAGTTGGTGATGTATTTTCGATAAAGAAACTCAAATATGCAAGCAATATTCTCACATAAAATCACAAATAATCAAGAACTAAAATTGAGAAATTGATGAACGAATCAAAGAAGAAATATCAACACACGATGTAAAGTGGTTCGAGTTAAAAATCCCTACATCCACTAAATGAACGAATTCCACTAGATCAATCAACCAAGAACCAAGAATACAATGTATATGAAAATCGAAAACTGAAACCCTATATCACTATACAAGAATCACAACTCTATTTCTCTTTCTATACTGAACAAATGAAATCGTGCTCTTCATAAGACTTGTAGATCGCCTTTTATAGAACACTCAGGAAGAAACCGCTTCCAAATCGGTTGTAAATCCAGTGAGATATCGTCCTCGCAACCAAGTCTGTCAAAAAAAACATAACAAACATTAGCTGAGAGTGAATAAGAAGATAACCAACTTACCTGTCTGAAGTCGTGTTTACAGAACGCACTTTTATAAGTAAAAGTGTCACTTATTCCATACTTAGCCAAAAAACGCAGTAACATTCCTTTTTTTTTTTTTTCCTTTTCTTCTATTTATATTCATGATTGCATGCTATATATTACTACAAACTCCACCTTATAGCATGAATCAATTTGAGGAACACCTTTCAATCTTCATGTTACATCTACAGCTGATTTCCCTTCCAAACCAATAAGCTCTGAACATAGCTGGAACTTTGCTACTGGTAGAGCTTTAGTTAAAGCATCTGAGGGATTTTTTTCACTAGGAATTTTGCACACTTTGACCTCACTTTTGTCTGTGATATCCCTTACAAAATAGAGCTTTACATCTATATGTTTTGTCCTCTCATGAAAGCCCTGATGTTTTGACAGATGAATGACACTATTGTTGTCACAATAGACTGAAACACATTCTTGAATTATGCCAAACTCTGATAGAATACCTTTAAGCCATAGTGCTTCTTTGATTGCCTCTGTCAAGGCAATAAATTCGGACTCTTTGGTAGACAAGGCTACCACTGACTGTTGAGTAGACTTCCAACTAATGGCTGTTCCAAATAATGTGAAGACATAGCCTGTCAAACTCTTCATATTTTCCAAATTAGCTGCATAATCAGCATCCACATAACCTCTTATTGGTGTGCTTGAATCCATTTCTCTTTTGAACTTCAATCCTATACAAACTGAGCCATTTATGTATCTCAACATATACTTCACTGCCTCCCAGTGTGCTATTCCAGGCTCAACCATATACCTACTGATCAAGCTCATTCCATAAGCCAAATCAGGTCTGCAGCAAACCATAACATACATGAAGCTACCTACTGCACTAGAGTATGGAGTCTTGCTCATTTTGTACTCCTCTTCTCTTGACTTTGGCCACTGATCTTTAGATAGTTTGATATGTTGTCCAATTGGTATAGAGGTATTCTTGCTCCGATTCATTTGATACCTCATCAATACTTTCTTCAAGTAAGTACTTAATTCAAGAAATATTTCACTGAGCAACCTGTTTCTAGATATGTTCATACCCAAAATCCTCTTTGCTTCACCCAAATCCTTCATTTCAAACTCAAACTTAAGTAAGCTTTTGATCTTATTCAGATTAGCAATATAATCACTAGCAATTAACATATCATCCACATACAATATAGAAATATGAATGACTTATCAGAATCATGCTTGAAATAAACACAACTATCATGCATGCTTTTAACAAAATTAATCTTCCTCATATACTCATCAAACCTGAGATGTCATTGCCTTAGAGATTGCTTCAATCCATATAATGATTTTCTGAGCAAGCAAACCTTCTTATCACTGTTGGAAACATCTAATCCTTCTGGAACCTGCATATAGATTTGCTCCTTCAATTCTCTATGGAGAAAGATTGTGGTTACATCCATTTGATGTAATTCCAGATCAAACTGAGCCACTATTGCAAGGAGAATTCTGATTGAGCAATGCTTGACAACCGGTGAGAAGATTTCAGTATAATCTATCCCTTCCTTTTGTGTGAAGCCTCTAGCAACCAATCTTGTTTTGAATCTGATCATATCATTTTGAGAAGCTTCAATCTTTTTCTTAAAGATCCATTTACACCCACCAACTTTTGATTCTTTGGCTTATCAACAACTATCCATGTAGCATTCCTTTTTAATGAATCAAGTTCTACATGAATTGCGTTTTCCACCTTTCTTTTTCTTTGCAAGACATAGTTTCATTATAATCCTTTGGCTCTTGATATTCAATATCTTCAGCTGCAAGAAAAGCAAATGAAATTGAGTTAGTTTGATCATATCTAATTGGTGGTTTGACTAACCTTCTTGTTCTATCTCTGACAAGTTGATAATTTGATAGAACTTGCTCCTCTTGATTTGTTTCCTCTTGATCTTTATCATCACTTTCATCATGGTGAATCTGATCATTTGAGCTAACCTGCAATGGCTCCATCTCAAGCTGAGCTTTCTCCTTATCATTATGAGACAACTCCTTTGTTTCTTCTTTATTGAGAGACATACAGTTTTCATCAAATGTAACATCCCTTGAGATAATGCACTTCTGATTATTCTTCTCTAAACACCACAGTTTGTAGCCTTTAACTCCCACTGGATATCCAAGGAACACACATTTCAATGCCCGTGACTCCAACTTATCTTGCTTAACATGAGCATAAGCTAAGCATCCAAATACTCTAAGCCTAGAGTAATCTGCTAGCTTTCCATTCCACATTTCTTCTGGTGTTTTGAATCCAATGGCAGTAGATGGAGATCTGTTAATAAAATAAGCTACTGTTGTCACTGCCTCTCCCCAGAAACTTTTATTTAATCCAGAGCTTAACAACATGCATCTAAATCTTTCTAGGAGAGTTTGATTCATCATCTCTGCAAGCCCATTTTGCTGAGGAGTATAGAGAACTGTTTTGTGCCTTGCAATTCCTTTTTCTCTGCAAAATGAGTTGAACTCATTAGAGACAAACTCTAATCCATTGTCTGTCCTGAGATACTTCAGCTTTTTTCCTGTCAAGTTCTCCACCTCAGTAAGCCATTCTTTGAATCTTTGGAAAGCCTCATCCTTGCTTTTGAGTACAAAAACCCAAACTTTCCTAGAGTAGTCATCAATTATGGATAAGAAATACCTTCCACCATTTTTAGTTGATGCTTGTGTTGGTCCCCATAAATCAGAATGAGCATACTCCAATATACCTTTGGTAGTGTGTGAGCCTGTAGAAAATTTTGATCTTTTAGCCTTGTCTTAAACACAATAATCACAAAACTCTAGTTCACTGATCTTGTTTCTTCCAAAAGCCTGCTGCTTATGTAGCTCTTGAAGCCCTTTCAAACTGATATGAGCTAATCTCTTGTGTCAAAGCTGAGTCTTATCCATCTCCTTTACTGAGTATGATCCACCAATATCAGTACTGCCCTTTAGATAGTATAGATCATGCTTCTTGAAGCCTTCTATTACACTTCTTGAACCCTTCATCACTTGCATGACCCCATCTTCAACTGAGAGCTTGAAACCTAGTGAATCTAGCATTCCAAGTGATATGAGATTCCTTCTGAGCTCTAGTACAAACCTAACATTGGATAGGATTTTGATAGAGCCATCATCCATCTTCAAAGGGATTGAACCAGTTCCCTTAATTCTGCAGGTTTTGTCATTGTCTAACATCATTGCTCTCTCCTTTAATTTCAGATCCTTGAACCATTCCTTGTGAGGACTCATATGGAATGAACACCCTGAATCTAGAATCCAATCTGAGCTGGTATCATTAGAAGTAATAGCCAGAACTTCTACAGCCTCATAACCTGAATTTGAACTTGAAGCTTCTGTGGTTTGATTGGCTTGCTTTCTAGGTGGATTTGGCTTGCCTTTCTTGTTTTCTTTTAACTTGAAACAATCATTTTTGTGGTGACCAGGTTTGTGACAATGAAAGCATCTATTTCCTTCAATGTCATCCTTGGATTCTTGATTTGGTGATTTCTTGAATCCTTACTTGAATGGTTTCTTCTTTCCTCCAGATTTCCTGGCCTTCAAACTCTCTCCTCCACCTTGAGCCTTTGAATCAGATTCCTTTGATAATTCTTTGGTCTTCAAAGCAACTATTAATTCTTCCACAATGATCGATTTTTTCCTTCCATACAAGATTGAATCACAAAAGTTTTCAAACTTCTTTGGGAGTGAGCTGAGCAGTATTAGTGTCTTATCTTCTTCTTCCAACTTGACATCAACGTTCTCAAAATCATCTATGATCTTATTGAACTCTTCTATTTGATTGAGCAGTGGCTGATCTTCCAAAATCTTGAAAGCATACAGTTTCTTCTTCAAGAACAGTCGATTGGCAAGAGATCTCACCATATACAAACTTTCGAGCTTCTCCCAAACACCTTAGGCCGTTTCAATCTTGGCAACTTCACGAAGAACCTTATTTCCTAAACTGAGAATAATCATACTGTGAGCCTTCTCCATAAGTGTAGCCTTCTGCTCGGGTCTCATTGCCTCTGAAAAAGCTTCTATCCCCTGCAACGCAGCTGCAGCACCATGTTGGACTAGCATAGTCTTCATCTTGATTCTCCATAATCTAAAATCGCCCGAGCCATCGAACTTCTCCACATCGAACTTGATTGAACCCATTTCTTGATCAGATGACTTCCCACAGACAGCGCCACTTGATGTATTTTCGATCAAGAAACTCAAATATGCAAGCAATATTCTCACATAAAATCACAAACAATCAAGAACTAAAATTGAGAAATTGATGAACGAATCAAAGAAGAAAGATCAACACACAATATAAAGTGGTTCGGGTTAAAATTCCCTACATCCATTGAATGAACAAATTCCACTAGATCAATCAACCAAGAACCAAGAATACAATGTATATGAAAAACGAAAACGGAAACCCTATATCACTATACAAGAATCACAGCTCTATTTCTCTTTCTATACTGAACAAATGAAATCGTGTTCTTCATAAGATAAGACTTGTAGATCATCTTTTATAGAACACTAAGGAAGAAAACCGTTTCCAAATCGGTTGTAAATGCAGTGAGATATCGTCCTCGCAACCAAGTCTGCCAAAACAAACATAACAAACATTAGCTGAGAATGAATAAGAAGATAACCAACTTACCTGTCTGAAGTCGTGTTTACAGAACACACTTTTATAAGTAAAAGTGCGACTTATTCCATATTTAGCCAAAAAACGCAGTAACCTTCCTTTCTTTATTTTTTTTCCTTTTCTTCTATTTATATTCATGATTGCATGCTATATATTACTACAGTTGGAAATTCGACAAGTGTATTTGAGTACGATTTTAAAATTATGATATCAAATTCATTTATGGGTAGTGTTTGGATAGATGTGAATTTGAAGTTCATTTATTTTAATTGTTAAATTTCAAACCACTCCATACAAACACAGTCTAAGTGAATTACTATTTTATTGTATTGTGTATATAATGTTATAATTTACTTTAGGGTTAAAAAAAATTATGTTGTATTTTGAAAAACTCTTAAACTTCATGTTGCAATTGGATACAAGAAATTGAAGTTGCAAATTGAAAAATAACTGTACTTCAAATTGATTGCTGCATTTACCCTTTATTTTAAAATAAAATATGTGGAATGTAAAATGAAATAGAAACTTATTCAAAATTGGAGTAACGTTGTATTTAAATTAATCAAATTTTTACAATCTTCTAATTGGCATCCATATTGCATATGTGAAACTATACGTCAAGTTCAAATTTATTATACGAAGATTTTAAAGTTTAAATTGTTGTATATATCTTATTTTGAAAATAATAAGTTAGCTGAGATAATTAGATTAAGAAAAAAAAACAATGAACTTTTAAGATATTAATATTGATAAATTTCAAATAATAATAATAATAATTAAAAAAATTGATAATTTTATAATTAAAATGATGAATTTAAAGAAATTTATGAAAATAATATATATATATATATATATATTTTTCAAAAAAGTGAAGTCCCCGGTCTAAAATGGCTTATTGGCTTATAAGCTCCAAATCTTAATTTGAAATAAGAAAATATATTTTATAATGTTCATTAAACATACATGACCTTATAATTTAAGTGGTACCTCATTTTTATAAATGATTAGAATTTGATAATCATAATTCGAACATATTGGTAAGTTTTATAAATTTTTTTATCTCATTAAAGAAAACAAAATTAATTAGACATTTTACGGATGTTCATAAGGTTTTAGACATCATAATAACTAATATAAAATGTTTCAAATTACTGCTAACGCACTTTACGTAAGGAAAAAGTTCTTATATATTAATAAATGAAACTAGTAGTTGTTTATGTATGTTGCACGGTTTTTTATATAATATGTGGTAAATATCAACTATTTGATAATACAACGTAATTAATAATAAACATTTTAAAGATATAAAATATTTAACAATTAAGAAAATTCGAATTTACGTAATTATATATTAAATATATATTTATCTAATTCATATTATTCTGTTTATTATATATATTTCATTTGACAATTTGTGATTAATAACACTAAAAATATCAATTATGAATTACAAATCATATCTAATTACTTAAATTATATATATATATATATATATTGAAAACAATACACACAAAAAAATTGAAAATTTTACGTAAGAACCTGATGCCAAACAATGTCAATTATATATTTTCAACCTTTATTTTACAATAAATTGAATTGGAAAAACGTTTTTAATATTGTTTAACATCGAAGATGACAAATAGTCAATTACTCTATCATGGTCATCACATAAATTAATTGTTATAGGCCGACATTGATCAGTACAATTCAAGCCCAACATAAAATCTAAATATAGTAGTAGTAATGATGATAATGATGACAACAACAATCTAAATGTATTAGTAGTAATGATAATGACGACGACAACAACAACAACATAATTAGAAATTAAATGCATAACTTGAATTATCAGCTGAGCCATCTAAATTCAAAACATGCACTCTCATTTAAATAAACGCAAAAACTTCTGTGCCCCCAACCCGACCCGACACGTGGGCCGTTCCCACGCGCGTCCACACCATAGTTTGTGTGCGCCGCGTGCGCACCAATGTATTCTGCGAAGGTATCACACATTTACTCTTAAGGTATCACGCATCAGGTATCACACATTTACTTTTAAGGTATCACGCATCAGGTATCACACATTTACTCTTAAGATATCACACATTTATTCTTAAGGTATCAGACATTAACTATTAAGGTACTAGTGTAGACATAGCGCTGATGAAGGTATTATTTATTATATGTATAGGTATTACTTGATTCATGTAAGGTATTATTACTCATGTAACTTATAAGCATTACTCATATACTCAAAAGGTATCAATGTAAGTTTAAAATTGTAAAATTTATTTTACAAGTTATAGAAATTTATGGTATTACTCATATAACTTAAAAGTATTACTCATATAGTCAAAATGTATCACTTGTATAATTTTAAGGTATTAGTGTACTGTATTGTGTAAATTACAAATCTTAAATTTCAAATGAGAATTTTCATCTTCTTCCTTTAAAATTCTGCAAATAAATTCATATTATTGAATCAATAATTGCAGTCCGTGCAAATACATCACTTGCAATTCAAACTTATCAAATACTCTTTTTCATAAATCAAATTTGCCATTATTTGAATACATATCAATCAAGCAACATCCAAAATGAGTATCACCATCTTATTTAGATCGTTTTCTCTTCAAACCAAATCGTAATCTTCAACATCAAACAATAGTGATTTTGAGACTTGAAACCAAACACATATGATTCAAATGAGAAAAAAAAAGAAACTATGAGTATGAATCAAGATACAAGAAGTTGCAATTTAATGTATGAAAAAAAGAACAGCATGATTGAAGAAAGAAAAAAGAAAGAAACGAAGAAGTGAGAGAAGAAGAACGACGATAGAAAAATCAGGACAAAAAGAAGAAGAGGAGGAAGGAGGAGGAGGAGGTGGTAGGAGATCGGGGATGAGATGATCCAAGGGAGGCTTTGCGAACTGAGAAGGGTCGCGGTCGGAAATAAGAACGGCCTTGAATTCGGCCTCACAACAGATGAAACTGTCGAGGAGATTGCATAGCCAAGGGATGGAGAGGAAGAGCGGAGGGTGCATCCTGTGCAGAAGGAGATTTAGCGGCGGAGGAAGGGGTATCGGTGGTGGTGGGGGGAGAAGGTCGGTGAAGAAGATCAGAGAATTAGGGCAGAGAAGAAAAGGAAAAAAAGAAAAACAAAAAATCTATCAGAGAATTAGGGTAGAGAAGAAAAGGAAAAAAAATTCATATATATGAGGGTCATGGGCGAGCGAAGCGGGTCGGGGGCACAAGAGAACTACTCATAAATAGATACGAAACTCTATATAAGTGTATGCTGAAATTTAAATTTGATTATTGGATATTTATTTGTGTATACTTAGTAATAATTTTCATCATTAAAATATATCGGTAAAGGATATTAATAATTTTCATGAAAATGCTTAATGGTATTACATATTTGAAATACAAATATTAATATAAAAAATATTTAGGATGACATATAATTCCATACTACACACGTATTATATATATACATCTTTAATTAATAGTGTTACATTTATTTATTAATTTATATTAAATATGATCTCAAATATTCCTAAACAAATTAATATTTATTATTGAGATTTTTTTTTTGACAATATTTATTATTGGTATTTAAGAAATTATATTCAATAAAAATTAATTTAATTAAGATCAATAAAATATGAATGAACTAATACAATAATTATATTATTAAATCAAATTGACCAAACAATAAAAAATGCAAAATACAAAAAGAAATAATTGATGTGACATTTTTGGGAAGAAAAATGACAAACTGTAAATATCTCCAGCTTATTTGCTTTTATATTAGTATAGATTGATATTACTTATTATATTTACTTATTAATCCATATATTATACGTAAAATAAATATACCTTAAGGGTCAGTTTGGTTTATGGGTTGGGCTTAATAACCCACTTAAACCTACCTTAACATATGTTTGGTTTGTGGGCTATGTGACATGTTTGTTTATTTGGCCCGGATTAATATCCGGATAAAATGTTGGATTGACCTCTCTTATGTACATGTTTACCCAACCCACCAATTTTGGTGGGTTTAAGATATCCAATATAAATCCAAATTGCAAATACCTATATTAACCTTTATTTTGATAATATTTATAATTATGACATGTATATATAGCTATTTTTGAACACTATTTCCCCAACTTTTCCACACCTCGCAGAACCCTAGCCGCAATTGAACCACTACGATATAGATGACCGTGTCGATCATCGATGGAAAGACAAGCGTAAGTTGAAGCCCTCGAGTTAATATTCCGCCGGAAGTGCCACCTGCTCGTCACTCTGTTGTCCAGCATTCGGGATAACTCATTGACAACAACACAGTCGGGTTTCGAGTAGATCTGTGAAATCTGATAGAGTGTTTTCTGGCTCCACCATCCATACATAAGTCCATCTCCTTACATGGTTTCGTATTTCTAACATTTGGGTAGATTGCTCTGTTTAGTTTAGTTTCTAGAATGGAGGCCATGGTTAGTAAATTCACTATTGTGTAGTGCCACGTTCTAATGTAGATTAAAGACGCCCAAACGGTTCGCCGGTTACGGTTCCGATTCGAACTGCCGGTTCGGCGATTTCGGATTGGTGGAACCGAAACCGAACTGTGTGATGGCCGGTTCCGGTTCCGGTCCAAACCGCCGGTTCAAGGCATCCAATCGTCAACAAAACCTCGATTGCACACACCTTGTCGGTTTTATTTATTTTTGATTTTTTTATAATTATAAAATCACAACTCCAAATTTGATTTTTAATGTTTGTTTTGAAGTATATCATATCATAATTTATACCATGAGAAATTGAAATATTTAAGTGAACAAACATTTTTCATTATCATTATAACTTGGAAAATTATTATAAGTTAGAACTCTATATAATCTATGATCTAATATATTACAAAAGTTCATATATATTACAATTACAAAAGTCCATATCTATCTAAAAGAAATAAAAGTCTATCTTGAATTACAATTACAATTACAATTATCTATCTATCTTGAATTATATAATACAATTCTAAGATCTAAGTATCTAACTAAGTAACATATGAAACAACATTAGCCAAAAGGAGGGGGAAAAAATTGAAAGAGCTTGAGTTTCATTCTAAGTTTGGAATTGAAATTCAAATTCCAAACTTAAAATAAAATTGTCTACATATCCTTAATTCAAATCAAATTAAAGAATCAAAGCTCACGTAGTTCTCTTACCTCAACTTACCTTCTTCAATTGTCGGGGTTGTTGATGCCACTACCGTCGGAGGATGTTGTGTTTGAGTCGTAACCATACAAATCCGGTTCACCTTCCTCAAAGTGTGTGCAATCGAGGTTTTGTTGACGTTTGGATGCCTTGACCTAATCCTCAAGGAGCATAAGGTTTTGGACATTCTCGGCGGCCAAGTTTGCTCGTCTCGCACTCAAAGTGTGACCCGATATGCTAAAGGCATGTTCAACCGAGACCGTGGAGGCGGGACATGCAAAGATCTCCTTGACAATAATTGTTAGTATAGGATATATGGTGGTCCTCCGTGACCACCACTTTAATAGATCCAAATTTTTCTCGAAAACAATAGATTCAAAAGTAGCACTTAAATAAGAATCTAATTCTTGTGATGGGTTGGTACCTCTAGCTCTTTTTTGCGTTCTTATGTCATAGAAGTTGTAAAATTGACTAAGAATCGGTCCAAAACTAGATGAAGAAGAAGAATAACTACTAGATCCTACATTTTGATCTCCTACTTCATCACTACTACTTGCATCACCATGAATTGTTTTATATTGTCTAAATAAATCATACAAATAATCTTTTGCCCGTTTTACTACTTCCCTAGGATTAGACACATATTCTACTAGATCATATTCACTAATCAAACCACATGGGAACAATGCATTATAGTACATATTTAAGAGTTCTTCTAATCCATCTTCTCTAATCCTAGTTACTAATAATTTAGCACATAAATATAGGAGGTAGCTCATGATAATATTTTAACCATTTTGCTTTCATCATAATAATTGCATCACATAAAATAGGATCATCTTTGTAAGAGTTAATTACCAAAGTAATTTTAACACATTGATCTAAAGCTAAAGGAGATGTAGGATAATAACATCCACTAACTTCCCTAGTGGCTTCTTCAAAAAAATTTAACAAACTCATCATGTTTATACAAGAATCCCAAGAATGGGCAACTAACATAACATTATTATCACCAAATTCCATAAAAAAACACATAAAAGTTCTCTATAATTATACGAATCTTGAAGCATGTAAAAAGTAGAATTCCACCTATGTGGCACATCTTTCACAATTTTTTTTACTTTTAATCCATTCAATTTACAAAACGTGCCCCATCTTTTCCGCATTTGTACGGTATGACAAATTAAATTAATTGCATCTCTAATTTTATCTATTTCTTCTTCTAAAGTTTTTAATCCATCTTGAACACATAAATTAAAAACATGACACATGAATCTAGTATGAAAAAGGTCACCATTTAATGAAGGTTTACAAAAATCAATTATTGTAGGCAATCTAGCTTTATTATTAGTTGCATTATCTAAAGCTATAGCAAATACTTTTGTTAATATACCATAATCATTTAACACATGTATTACTTTTTGTGAAATATGCAAACCGATATGTTTTTTATTAAAATCAATAAAAACAATTAAACGTTTTTGAACATCCCATGCATCATCAATCCAATGGCAAGTAATGCCCATATAATCATTTTTATTATAAGGATCTTTCCAACAATCACAACATATTGCAACTTTTTGTTTAAGGTTAGCTAAATCGGATACTAATTTATATTTTCTTTCACGTACTCTTTTATCAATATCCCTAGTGGCCGTGTTCCTACTTATCATTCTAGCGGGTGGTTGTAAATACGTGCTCACATAATCTTCATAAAGGTCATCGAAAGCAAATGAAAAATGTAGATGTTTTGAAGCAATAAAATCGGCGGTGTCTTTCCTAAGTTCTAATTGACTAAATTTAAAGGTTAAAGAATCTATACCTTGTGACGACCTGATGAATCCTCGTAGTTTTGTTTGAGAGTGCTCCAATCCAATCTTGTCGGGATGCTTCTTCGTGATGTGGTTGTTAAACGTTCCATAGCCCCATCCGTGCTTGAACTTGTATTGCTTCCCACAATGGTTGCACGTTACTATGTAGTCGACATCACTATTGGGCACGACTTCCTTTTTGAAGTGAATGAAGAAAATATCACTTCAAAGTAAAGAAGGTGCTCTATTTGAAGTGGTTTGAGTGGCATTCAAACTCTCTTGTGTCGGATGCACCTCTTCTTCATCTTCGTCGGCTAAGGCTTGAGCGATTTGTTCCCCCAAATCGACATTTGGATCAAGGTCGTCACACCATTGATCAATGAGTTCATCTTCGTATGATGGTGGAGGTGGTATGAGACTCTTTCCCTTCCCACGAGATGATGAAGTAGAAGAACCTCTTCTAGACATGATGAATTTACAATAGAAATAGTAGAATTAGAAATCGAACTAGAAGTTGATGATGAAGAACTAGAAATCAAAATATAACAAGAATTTGAGAGATTTTGAACTGGAAATAATTTAAAGTGAGTTAGAATGCAAGAATTGAGACTTGAGAGAGAGAGAGAGAGCAAGAGAATTGGTGTGAGCAAATACACAATTTGAACCCCTATTTATAGATCTCAAAAATAAAAAAATAAAAAAAAATTACTATGCTCCGGTTCGAACCGCCGGTTCCGGTTCTGTTCGACAAATCTTAGCCGTCAATCTCCAACGGCCACTTGATCTCGACCGTTGGATTGAAAATGCATCCAAACCGTCGGTTCGAATCGGCGGTTCCGGTTCGGTTCACTTCTAACGACCATTTAATCCTGGCCGTTCATCCTCAACGGCTATATTTGATTCAAACAAAGTCGTACACGTGGCATGCTCCATAATAAAAAAATACAAAAAACCGGCGGTTTGAACCGCCGGTTCACCGGTTTTTAATAATGCGAACCGAAACCGAATCGGTTCCCGGTGGTTCCCGGTTCCGGTTTGGAACTGAAACCGGGTCAACGATTCCAGGAACCGTTGACCGTCGGTTCAAACCGGCCCGGTTCCGATTTTTCGAACCGTTTGGGCGTGTTTAATGTAGATGTAGAAATGAACAGAGACTTGTTCATCTATTAGATACAAACTGATTTACAAGAATAACTTTAATGAAGCTATTCTGTTTTTTTACAAATTTGTTGCCCTGCTTTTCTTATTATATTTTTTGGATTCTGAGTTGGATTACAAGCAGCAAACCTCATGATTATTTATATAAACCTTGGGCATTGGAAATAATTTAATTTTTTTGTTGCTTTATAACAAATACCCTAATCAGTTTCTTGTAGCAGCTTGTAGACATGTTAATCTATTTTATCTTATCAACTTGGTATTTATATATAACCAGTTTGTAATCAGTTTGGTCTTTGCATTTGTTGTCTTACTTCCTTTGAATTTGTTGTTATACTTGTATGGGTTTTCATGGAAATAATTTAATTTTAATGTTTATGAAAGTATTATACCTCCGGGCTTGAAATTGAATTCAGATACGTTGTTTTAGATGCATGACAAATTTCAGTATTTCTTAAACTTAATCTCGATGAGTAATTATTGGAAATCTCTGATTATGTCATTTCAAACAATTTTTAATTACATCTCTCTGCATTCTGTGTTTAGGTTGGATCTTTTGACACTTGGTATTTGTTAATATATCCTGTAATATATATGAACATAGTATTCTGGAGTTATCTGATTGAATATCATCACTCATGTTGTGTTCTATCATTTCTCATTCTGACTTTTGTTGTTTTACCCTGTCAACTTATTAATATAACATTATAATTATCCCATGCCACATACTGATTTTATCTTCGATTCCCAAGCCACTTGAAACCATCGTGAGAAGTTTGAGGATACATAAGCCGTGGGATATTAACCCCGTGTGCCTCCTGTCCATCCATCCCATCCGTTATTGCAATTTTGAGGCCAAACTGTCAGGTATATCTGGCTTCCCCCTTTAAATGTGTCGTTCATGTGAAAATAATACATAAAAAAGAAATGTTTATTCGTATATAGTATCGTAATAAATCTTAGTGTGATTCGAAGGTTTGTGCACCAAATTTGATTTATTGATTTAAACCATAAAATGAATCCTTTACAGACATATAATGTATGTTGAAGGAGACGGTCTTTTGGCTCTACCTAGTGGTAATTTTTGTCAAATCAAAGAATGTGATAATCTTTAATATTTCTTCTTATTGTGTGAAGATGGCAAACACCACACAGTTTCCTGATATGTTACACGTGATAGAGAGTGTCTCGTTCTATTTGAACGCTTTTATAGTGTTAATCACTATAGCTAGTATACGTATTCATCGTAGAAACCGTCGTAGGCGAATCAAACAAACTAGTGGAATCCATTACAACCTTCGAGATAGGATCACAACAACCTTAGATCACACACGCAGGATAAGCCAAGTAAATGACGTCACCTGTCTGAATCACCTCCGTATGAGCTGTGATAGTTTCTTCAGGTTATGTTACCTGCTTGAAAATGTTGGCGGTCTTGCGTCCACCAGAAACGTACAAATCTCCGAGCAGGTTGCAATTTTCCTAAGCATACTCTCCCACCACAAGAAAAATAGGATTGTCAAGCATGATTTCAATCGTAGTGGTTACACCATTAGTACACAATTTCAAGTTGTTCTTAAGGCTGTACTGCAATTACATAATATCTTTCTTGTACAACCTGAACCAATTTCTGACCACTGTACCGACGATAGGTGGAAATACTTCAAGGTAACCACTACCTTCTATTGTCTACTTTCTATATTTATATATACTTATAAGAAATAGTACAAATAATGATATAATTATCTACGACCACCAATCTTGTGTAGGGTTGTCTTGGTGCACTTGATGGCACTTATGTACCTGTCAAAGTGGCATTACAAGATAAACCACGCTATAGGAATCGTAAAGGCAATATTTTCGTAAATGTGATGGTCGTTTGTGACCATCACATGAATTACGTATATGTTTTATCGGGTTGGGAGGGTTCGGCTGCCGATAGTCGAGTCTTACGAGATGCGATCACTCAACCTCATGGATTGAGAGTTCCCCAAGGTAAAATTTGCATGCAAGTGCATGATTCCCTCCTCAAACACAATACAAAACTTCTTATTTTATTTAAACTTCCAAAAATTTGCAAGTTTTTGCACCTCCGTAATTATGAGAATTTGTAGGGAACTACTACTTAGTTGATGGAGGTTACACCAATGGCAATGGTTTCCTCGCACCTTACCGAGGTGTTAGGTACCATTTGCAAGAATGAGACCGTTCCAATGTGAACCCTCAAACTCCTCAAGAATTTTTCAACTTAAAGCACGCTAGGACACGTAACGTGATTGAACGTTCCTTCGGAATATTGAAAGCCCGGTGGGGCATACTTAGGAGCAATTCATACTATCCTATTTCAACTCAAAATGCTATTATCATGGCATGTTGCCTCCTTCATAACTTCATTCGAACAAACACCTCCGAAGATCCATTCGAACATGATATTCTAGATTCGTATGTTGAAAACGATGGTACAGACGCAAATGATGGACTACCCTATATTGATCAAGTTGAGTCTTCCCAAGCTTGGACCAATTGGAGAGATAGTATTGCAAATCAAATGTTTATTTTTTACTTGCTTCCTTCTTCGATCGGATTTATTTATTTATTATTAATTAATATAAGCTGTGGACCCTATTGTATTGGTCATTTCAATGAAATTACACTTGATTTGTGAATATTTACATGCATGTTGCGTGTATCAACCCGAACTTAGGAAAAACCACAAGAAGCCAATTAACTCACTTTAATGTTACATGTAAAACTCAACTACCCCAACCTAATTCAATTTCCCATCATGCAATTAAGGAGGAGTTCATATTGAAGGTCCAAATTGGTTTAATGACGAGTCAGAATGTGCCATAAATATGATAAGTCTCATTGCACCTATCTCTATTTGATTTTCCTTCACACATAAATGCCACATTTTTGTTCACAAGTTAATTAAAATTAGGAGTTGATGACAGCAAAGAATGAGTCATAAAACTACCATCTTGACTTATCAAATAGAGAAGTACACATTTTCAATTTCCCATGCTGCATTGACAATAAATATTTAATCCAATTTTAAATAAATTGGGTAGCTTTGAGAAATAAAGTCCATTTATATGCATGAATGACATTTGGCATAAATATATTATCTAATTAAATGAGGTATACATTTCCCACTTGTAAAATTTAGCATAAATATATTATCTAATTAAAATTTAATTTGGATGTTTTGAGGGTATTTTAGGTATTTCCAATCATGTGTGCATAATAAACATACAACCAAACACAATGATAATAAACAAACCCTTGTTAAAATGAAACAAACATTTAATCCAAACAAAAAACAACAAATAATCCTACTACACACAACATTTAATCCAAACAAAAAACATCAAATTAAGGATGAAAAGTATCATCTAACCTAATCTAACAATCCCAACCCACAATCCAAACCACCCCTGAATAGAATTAGAATGAATTTCAATGGTGTGTAGGTTAGAAACTAGAAAATAGAAAGGGATTTTGATTATACAACAAAGTTTGTTGTCACAAACGTGCAGAGTGATTCGAATAGAGAGAGAAAGTTCTAGATTTGAGAGGAAAATATCTGAAATTCTGTTCCTGATTCATATGCAAAAGCTGGTACATATACTATGCACACGCTAAGACTCAAACGACGACGTATGCAAAAAGTAAAAGAAGCACACACGCTTCTATGAGTGAGAAATGTGATTTATACTCTAAGACTCCAATTAACAAAACTAATTGAATTGAAATAGCATAACTACAAATACTTCTCCTCGACCAGCCCTATGTCATGACATTACCCCCTCCTTTGCACCAGTCTTGTCCTCAAGACAAAAAATCTGGGAACCTAGTCTGGACATCCTTCATTACTTTCAATGCAAGTGTATCACCAGCTTGTTCCTCATCTCCTTCCACTAGAATTAGATACAATTTCTTACACTTGTGACCAATGTGGAATATCTCATCACAATTGAAGCAAAGATTCTTGTCTCTCTAGCTTTCATCTCCTCTGGTGTGAGTCTCTTGATAGGTGGAATTTTGGGCTTCATCATTCCATTCTCAGCCTCAACATCTCCACTAGGAATAGTTTGAAGAGGTCTAGTGAGCACTTTTTGGTTCTTGGTGAGTAAGTGAACTAGATCCTCACTTTGAAGAGCCAATTGAGTAGCAACCAACAGAGTAGCAGGCCTTTGAATAGTCACAAGTTTACCAACCTCCTCCTTCAACCCTCCAATAAAGCTTTCCATGAAACACTCCTCATTTAAAGCCTTGTTACCTTCTCTTATAAGTGCTCTCACTTCTTCAAATTCATCAATATAAGATTGCACATTTCCTGTTAGTCTCAAGCGATTGAACTGAGCTACTAAACTACCTCCAGTTGGATTCATAAACCGATCCATCACAAGCTTAGTAAACTCACTCCATGCAATACTACCTCTCTCCTCCACATAATCAACAAACCAATGGTCTGCAATCCCCTCCAAGTTCATAGCAACTAAGCTTAGCTTGTCATAGTCTGACATATCATAGTATGAGAAATATCTATAACACTTTCGAAGCCACATTCTCGGATTATCCCCATTAAACTTAGGAAATTCCAATTTAGGAAATTTTCCACCATTATAGATCTGTCCTCCACTCATTTTATTCATCGGAATAAGAGATAATATCCCAACCTTGTTTCTCTCCTGTTTCATATTATTTTTACAGCCCGATCCCGATCCAATTGCCACCGATGAATTAGAAGAATGAGTAGATTCCTTACCTTTGCTCATCGATTGATTTTGTTGCTCCTTCATGATATTCAATATTTGAATCTTCAACACTTCACCCAAGCTATCCAGTTTCGATTCAATTCGCGATTCCACTTGAGATTGAGCTTGCAGTACACCAACTTGCCCAACCAGTAACTCATTCACTTGCGACTCCAGTGCATATCGATGCGTTGCCCATGAGTTTTAACCGCCATTGATACAGAGTTCGCGCAGCTCGGCTCTGAGGCCAATTGTCACAAACGTGCAGAGTGATTCGAATAGAGAGAGAAAGTTCTAAATTTGAGAGGAAAATATCTGAAATTCTGTTCTTGATTCATATGCAAAAGCTGGTACATATATTATGCACACACTAAGACTCAAACGACGACGTATGCAAAAGTAAAAGAAACACACACACGCTTCTATGAGTGAGAAATGCGATTTATACTCTAAGACTCCAATTAACAAAACTAACTGAATTGAAATAGCATAACTACAAATACTTCTCCTCGACCATGTCATGACATTTGTGAAGTGAAAAGAGTCCAACATCCATCACGGGCTTCAACAAGCGGGAAACTTGGTACACACCCACCACCATTCTCTCCCTAGGGTTTAATCTCCCACACGTCTCTATCACCCTCTCAATAAATTCACACACACACACACAATCAGATTGTTTCAAAGCTCTCTAATGGAAGAAGTTAGGGCTACCTCCGCCTGGGTCGCCTCTCGCTCATCCCATGTCACTCTCGACTTCTCAGGTCCTTTCACATTGCCGGCACTTTTATATCTGTTTATATATTATATTTCCTTTTCAAATTAATTACCGCTATATACCAATTTGTATGTTGGAATGCTTTCGAATTGTGTTGCTTTAAGCATTTCTCTGTTTTTCCTGTTTGTAGTTTGTTTTGCGAGGAATTTGAATGGCAATTTACGTTTGTAGGGATTGAGGAAATCGCGTATAAAATTAAAGATTCGATACCCAAGGTGGAGTGGGACTTCGAAGGCATTCATTATTTCGACAATGGTCCTTTGACTGTGCAGTATCTGTTTGTGTTGGATGCACTCAATTTCTGCTTTTGGCCTGGTAATTTGCTTTGTTACATGCAGCTCTGATTTCGGATTAATAGTCGTGTTTACAAACTGTATTATCTTGTTAACCAGATGAAAATTTGTGATGATTAATGTATTTGAACGAAAAGGTGCATGGTGGCGTATCTGTTGTCATAGGCGCTTAAGGGGACTCTGTTTTTTAATATAAGACCTTTATTCTATGGATATCCAGGAGAAAATATCGGTCTTTAAGCATGTTCTGCTTATATATGCTGAAAGTATGTTTGTTTTATTTCAGTCTTTTCATAACTTGAAATCTAATGTGTGTGTGTGTGTTTGTTTTTCCTGATGGTAGATAATGAAATGAGTTACGATCATTTGGCTGCGGGATTGAAGGAAGCTCTTCAGAATGATAAGACTGCTTTCGATGCAGATCGTCTGCAAAAATACACTGGTACAAAGTTCAGAATTGGCATCACCTCTCTCAATGTTTTATTCTGCCAAATTAACTTAAACCATCTTACATCAAGTGTCTTCTTTCTGTGATGCAAATCAAGCCATTTCCTTGGAGGATTAAGATTTAAATTTGAAGATTTTTTTTTTTTTTTGGCAAATAGTGCCTTGTCCTGTTTGTATTTTGCCTTGTCAAGTTACATCTTTTGCTGTATATAACTGTGTTGAATGCCTCTTACCTAGTGAACCTTCATTTCATTTATTTATCAGGCAATATGTGGTTGCTTTAGATAAATGTCAGTATGCTGTGAGAATTACAATATATCATTAAATCATATTTGTCTCCATTTAGTTCTGCTATGCATCTTATGAAAATCTTCAAGTGCAATATATGTGTTGTTTCTCTGCTAAACTTTTGTTCATGGGATGAATACATCAAGATTATGGTTGGCAGGTCTTGAACTACGTAAAATGCTGAAATGGCCAAGGCCATTGCCTTTGGAGGATGAACGAGTGCGCTTAATGCATGAGGTGCTAGTTCTTAGTATTTTCCATATATTTTACTTAGTTCAAATGATTTTTTACTTTGGTAACTTCTAAGTTGTTCATAGTTAAGCGAATTTCTTTTCACATGTTTGTTTAGGTGGGATTTGAGCTAGAAAGGTCTTTTGAAGGGAAAGCGTCCAAACTTGTAGAATCTTGTGAGAATTCAGCTGCAAAGCTTGTAGCTCTCATCACGAGCCACTTTCCTGGTAACTTAGCCTTGTATTCATGAATGTTTCCTAATAGTCAGTTTACCTTGGAGTTGCAACTGTTGATTCTATGAAATGCAAAATAAAGTTGTTTAAACTGTTACAGGTTTCAGAGACCATGCAATGTACAAGGGTCACCAAATTTTCTTGTATAAGAGAGCTCAGATATTTGCTGCAGATTTATGGGGTGCATTTAAGGGTCAAGGATATGGTGAACTCAATGACATAGAATCAGTGACAATGTTTGCTGACTATATTGTGCCTGCAGTTCTTCAGCAGCTGGGAGTACTAAAATTTAGCCCTTCCCTATCCTCTGTAATTGAGTCTAATAGAGAAATCACTTCAGGAAGTGAGGAGGAAGTAGAACTTAGAGCATGCTCAATTCATGCGGTGGAGGAAATGAGGGAGTTGATCAACCGTAAATATGGAAAGCAGGTTGATTTTTATAGGCAATGCCTTTATGTTGTGATATTCTTTCTAGGCCATGAAAATTAGTTTGTGCATTGTGTGAAGCTTCAAGTATCTCAATAACTTTTGCCTTTTAAAGCTTGACATCTAATTTGATAGGTAGCAATAACTGGATATTTGATTTCTGAACTATATTTCAGCTTCGCTTAGTAGTATAATTTATTTTATACTATTAAAAGTATAATTTATTTAATGGAATATCCTGCAATTTTCAAGTACATGTTCTAAATTATGAAATTGTTTTAGGACACTTTTGCAAAATTTTCTTTTATTTATTAAAAAACAAATCTGATGGTGGCTTCTTTTCATCCAGGTTCTGAGTGTGGAGTTGGATTTATGGCTCTGGGCTTTTGGTGTTCGTTGTCCTTCTCTTCAACATCATCGAACGCTCTCCATATATTATTGAGTGGACCATATAATGAGTTATGATCAGAGGGTAAAAAAAACTTATGGAAACCTACATTTTTAGCCAATTCTCATAAGAAATATTTTCTTAACTTTTGTTCTAGACATTTTGGTCAATTATACATTTATCATGGGATGAAGTGATATGACCTAAGTTTAGATGATACTACGGACTAATGAAAATTGAATGATATGATTCTGCTGGAACGGTAGGGTGGTATGACCTAAGTTTTGATACGAGTTGATGTAAATGTAACAGACCAATTCTGTTGGTATGAGATAGAGTGGTACGACTTAAATTTGATGGAACGAGTAAGAAGGGTAAAAATGTTCCAACTTTGGCTAGAAAAGAATGAATGTTAAGTTGTCTAAAAACCTTTTTCTTTAACAAATACTAATAATGAAAGTGTAGTGTCCCAAAAAAACTTTCTGGCTTTTAAGATAGCTTCACTTAGTGTAATTATAAGATTACATGCTACTCAATTTTGCAGTATAGTTTCTTAAATTCTGTTTGATTAAGAATCAGGCATATCCCTATAAGGTATGGATTGGTCTCCTCTTTTCTGTTCAAATACTTATGATAAGAAATATATGATTAACATAAATCTTGATAGTTAGAGAAGTAAAAAGGTGATTTATTTCCTAGTTCTTTGAAAACATGTGATGGAAGTCCACCTTATGATTGTTGATAACTTGCAGAGTCATGATAATAGTCTTTCTACATGGTATAGGGCTGAGCTAAAGTTGTTTTCTTATTAGAGCACTGTTTGTGCAATTTTAACTAGATAGAAATGACATGAGTGTTGAAATAATGTCTCTTATAATCTCTCTGCTAATTTGCACCATATGTTGGTCATGCTGCAGCAACCTTTTCACTATGAGCTTTAGTGATGGTTATTTATAGTGCAACTCCACACTTATAATTCTGTATTATAATGTACCTTGTTAGAAGATGCACCTCCCTCATCATCAAGTCACAAAATGGTTCCTTTCTTCATATGCATATATAAATGTCTCTGTTCCCGAATTTATGTCATTCTATTTGTTTTAGTGTGTGTGTGTGGTGTACTCTGTAGTGATGTTAACTCGAGTTCAGTGATCATACCCGGGCCACCAGCTATTGAGGTGAAGCTCTTGTTCTGAAGGCTTCTCTTTCACATGTATAGTTTATCAGTCCCTATAACCAATAGTGTATTTCAACTTAATCTGATCACTACGGTATCAACTCTTGGACTTGGCTCTGAGAGGAAAAAACTCTTCTGAGAATTCAATTACAAAAATCTCGCAACTTTCTCATCTAGCCATTATTGGCACCCACAGTGCCAAAAAGGTCGTCGTAGATTCTACTCTATATTCCTTAGAAGATGAGACATCGATGTAGTGCTACTTTTATCAATCAAAAACAAGATAAAATTAAACCTTTTCTTACGAGGAAAGAATCTTAATCAAGTGTGTTTTTCACGATTTGGATTTAATGAAATGTCCTAATATCTCGGCTATTGGGGGTTCTGGTCACGTTTCTTTGCTGGAGATGTTGGAATTCCACATCGCAATTTGGTAAGAATTACGGAATAATCAAGCAATTTTAATCAGTCATTCAACGATAATGACCTATTCGTGTTTTCCTCCGTTAATTAATTTATCATCAGTTTGATTTGATGGACTTAAAATGCGTAGAATATTGTAAGTATAGATTACCTGAATTTACTAATAGAAATGGATTTGTTGAGTTTATATAGTATGTTCAATTTTTATTATTAATTTATTTTATCGAACAGACCAAATCACATCCAAATATCTTTTGTTTGATTATTTGTGGTTTAGTTGGTTAAGAGTTGAAGAGTGACTTCTTTGTTCATCTATGAGTTTTTTTGCTCTAGACCGATATAAATTAAATCATGTATGGAAGAATTATTATTCAGAAATATTCAATAATTACAATTATCACCTCGATAAATTAATGTATATCTTGAATTTGTATAAATCACTGCAACTCGATTCAAGACGCCAAATATGAATCTCAAAATAACATGCATGAGAGAAATAGTTATGCGAGTATGCCACTCTTTTTTTTTTTTTTTCTGAATGTTGAAGTATAATATCGAAAATAATTTCAAATTTTTTTTACTATAAATTTATAAAAATATTGTTGTATATTTATATTGCAAATCAAACCGACATCTATATTTGATAATAATAATTTAGAGAAATATCTGTATCTTCCCCAGTTCCCCTATTAATATATGCATATTAATTCAAAATATAAAAAAATACATAAAAAAATAAATTAAGATTTCTTTTTGATGTAAAAAAAAAAAACAGATTTTATACCTTGCCTTTGAGTAGAGGTGCCCAGCTGGTTCGGAAAATCAGAATCGAACCATAGTCAACAGTTTGGAAAATCGTTAACTCAATTTTGATTTGAAATCAAACCGTAAATCGTGGTTATAAACTTATATGGTTGGGTTTCAGTTCGGTGTATTTTCAAATCGGGAGCAGACGGTTAAACCGTCGATTTATCTATTTTTTTAAATTTTATACTATATAAAATAATGTTATATTATTTACTATTCAATTTCAAATTTTATTGATTATTTTTTAAATTTGTATATTAAGTTGTAATTTATTTTTAGGTTAATGATTTGTATTTTGTTGTATTTAATTTATAATTTATAATTTTTGGATTTGTAATGTTGTAATGTAAATGTAAGTTCTAATTTTTATTTTATATCAAATTATTAACTCAAACAAAATTGTTATTTTATAATACATAAATATTATAATATTTATATGCAAACTTAATTTAAAATAATTTTGAAAAATATATAATTTAAAAAAAAATTAAATATTAAAATGAAACCGTTCAAATAGACAGTTAGAACCGAAACTATTAGTTTACAAACTACAACTGAAATCCAAATTACCAAGGTTTAATTCCAACTAGCACTCCACCCGCGCGATGCGCAATTTATTATTTATTATGTTAATATTTACAATGTATAATAATATAATGAAGTTGCATAAATTAACACGTTATTCATAACATCTTTTATTATTTTAATCTAAAACATGTACAATTAACAAATGATTTTTTATGTTTCTCCAATGCGTTGCATAAATTATCATATAACTTTAATAATTTTAATAAAACTTTTCTTTCACTTGGACTAATTTGATTAAAAAACAATACATAATATTGTTAATTTTATATTTAAACATTTTTTATTTTATATATTTTTCAAATTAATTCTATTATATATAATAATGAATTCTTTCGATCATAATTAATATTTTCTTTAATATTTTTTATTTGTATATTCCACTTTTATACTTCAAATTGAAGTCTTCAATCATCATATATAATTTTCTTTCTTCATTTCCTCATTTCTCTTTCACAAAATTATTTGTTCAATTTATATTTAATGTACATAGACAATTTGGTGGGATCTCTTTGAAAATGAAGGTATGAGAGAATAAGACCTGAAAGAACTTTTCTACCTTTGAATGTTTAGCAAATCTTGAATTCTTTAATTTTTTAATTATATATATATATATATATATATATATAGATTTGAGAAATCATTATATTTATTGTTTATTCTTGTTCTTTTTTCTTCATTCTTTGTATATCTTATTTTTTTCTTCATTCTTTGTGCATCTTTCTTTTGTTGAGAAATCAATACATTTTCTCAATTTCTTAATTTTATATAGGTTTGAGAAATCAAATGAATCTTTCTCTTTCATTTGTTAACTTAATATAGATTATGTAATAGCTTCTATTGTAAGATTGATCTTTTAATTTTATTTTTTTAATTATTGAATAACTTGTTTAATTTTTTATTATTTATTGACGAGACACTTTTAGACTGACATTCTTATAATTTTGACCAAGTTTTTTACTTTAATATATATTATAATTAGACCCACACAATTTCCGAACTGTTTGGACATCTCTACTTTGAGGATACATCTAAAAGTTACTCAAGATTGGTGTTGTGGTCTGAAAGTGAAAAGGGCGGAATATTAACTTCAACATGCCTACAGTGGGTGGAAGAGATAGGTGTGGGGCCAAGTCGGTAAGATAAGGAAGACACGTCACCTCTCTACCCAATTCGAAAACGACTTTCCAATTGTCGTCTCATTCGTCCATCCATAAAAATAGGGTCACATCATGGCTACACTATACTAATCACTTATCATTATCATTTTATGATATTAAAAAGGAGAAATGGCATAGATGTCTTCACTGTTCCCCATTCATTTTATTTTTTAATTTAAGAATATGGCTTGATAATTAAAATTAAAAAAAATTACATTTTTTCATCTTAATTATTTAGAGTGTTGTTTTTGACATTTTTTGGTGGTACTTTACCCTAGAATTGTCTTGTTTTTGACAATTTAATTCAAGGATCCAGCTTTCAATACAACAAAGTTGCTTCCTACCATTCAAAATAAGAAATATCAATTTTCTTAATTTGAAAACACAAAAATATATTTGGGATTTAAATTATGTCATGTAATGCAGACATTATATTGTGTAACTCTTATATTATTTTATGTAACACTTAAAAAAATCGATTATTATATCGTGTAACATTTAATATTGTGTAAAAGTGTGTTGTTTTTGTTGATATTGGTGGAAAAAATAATTTGTTATATTTTTAGGTATAAAAGAAGTTGCCCATTTTAGTGCTTAATTATTCGAGTTTTTCACCCTTTAATTCAAGAGTGGTGAAATTATAATTTCTGCCACACTAATCAATCACTAACTTTACATTCAATGAGCGGTGAACTTAAAGTTCAAAGACGCTGTTACTACTAACTATTAAAGACAAAACCTTGACTAAGATAATGAGATGGATCGTATTTTGTTACACGAAATCCTACTAAATTCATTTCACATTCATAAGTTCCTATAAAAACTAGTAAATTAATAACAATTTAGTGAATAGTGGATGAAACAATTTTAAATGGTAGAAAAAGCTGTCATTTATGACTAGAATCATCTCTTTATTAATTTTCTTTCCTAAAAAATTTAAAGTTATAATCACTATGTCATTCCAAATCCATTTCGAAAGTATAATACATAAAATAGTTGATATTAAAAGCAAGATGAAGTATTAAAAACCAAATGGTTAATATGAATTAGTTATGAAAAAGAAAAGAAAGTGATAAGGTATCATGAAATATGGAGAAAGGCATATATAGAGAATGAAAGGGGTGATGATGGACACTGGACACCCATTCGCGGAAACACGGAGCCGCTTATTTCCCAGCCTAGCTTGCCCCAATTATTTGGAATCCACACTCTCTCTTCTTCTATTCTCCACTTCTTTTTAATTTATATCTCCTCCTTTTCTTCTCAAATATATCTATCTATCTATCTTCGCAAAGACATGAGTTGCAATGCTTGTCGTGTTCTTCGCAAAGGTTGCAGCGATACCTGTATCTTAAGGCCATGTTTACAGTCAATTGAAACCGCCGAATCACAGGGCCACGCCACCCTGTTTCTCGCCAAGTTCTTCGGCCGCGCCGCCCTCATGTCCTTCATCTCCGCCGTGCCGGAAAATCAACGACCTGGTATAGATCAAACCCTCATCTCCATACATATATAGATGATCTGAAACACGCGCGTGTTTAATTTCCTATGCAGCTCTCTTTCAGTCGTTGTTGTTTGAAGCTGCCGGAAGAACGGTGAACCCCGTCAACGGCGCCGTGGGCCTCCTATGGACCGGCAACTGGCACGTCTGTCAAGCCGCCGTCGAAACCGTTCTCCGCGGAGGGGCGTTGAGGCCAATCGCGGAGTTTTTCGGCGGCGGATCGGAGCCTGACGACGCTTCTGAGTGCACGGATATGTTTAAACTCCAAGACCCTAAGGTGCAGAAACGGCGCCGTTTACCCGACGAGGTTAAGCCGGCGTTAACCGATCTTGATACGGCGGTTTTTTTGGCGAAGAAAAAAAATCCGACGCGGCGAACTGGGAGCCCATCAATGAACTCTGAAGAATCTTTAACAACAACGGCCTGTGGAGATGAGCCAGTGACAGAAATAAAGCTTCTGAAATTATTTTAATTATTTAGATTAAATAAATTCTGTATCAGCTTTAATGCGATGGTTGGCACAAGATTTTCCTTGTTTTCATCTTTTGATTATATGTAGAAAGAAAATGAGGGGAAAATGAAAGTTTTGCCAATGTGTTCTATCTTCTTTTTACGTTATTGAGAGCCAATGAGAAATTACTGGATTATTCATTTGCTTTTTAGGTGCTTTTCCTACTTGGCATTCATATTCATCCAACTATTGCACATCGCTGTTTCTTTGAATGAAAAAACTAACTTTTTTCCCCCTCCAATCAGGGATAAAAAAATAATAGTAACATATAGAAAATAAAATTTAAAAAAAAAAAGTGTATTAAATTGAAGGGAGTTAAAAAAAAAAAAAAAAAGGTAAAAAATTTACATTTTTCCTGTATCAAAATTATCATGTGCAGCTTCTTACCACAGTGCATATGTTGTTCGAATAAGAAAAATAAAATGTATGCAGCAAACATGTTTTTTTTTTTTTCAAATTTTAATTTATCAAAATATTGTGTTTTTATTAGAAACTTCACAAAATATCGTTTTGTAAGATTTATTAAAATACGGCAAAACGTTAGTTACACGACGTTTATATATATAAAAAAAAAGGTCATTTGCATCGAGTCATTATTTTTCCTTTCATTTGTTTTTATAAGATTCTGTAAATTATTAAAAAATCATACATATAAATATATGTTATTTTGCATAAATATATGTTTAATATATAACTATAATTTTCCAAAAATATATACTATAAATATATATTTTATATGTATATTTTACTTAATTAATTATTTAAATAAATATAAACTACGTTATTTATAATATATATCAATAAAAATTTTTATATATGTTTACATAATTTTTTAAAGGATAACTTATGTTTTTATATTAATTAATTAACGTACAAAGCCAAGGGAAGCAATATTAATAATTTTATTATTTTGTTTTTCCCCCTTCATTTTGATGTTATATTTTATTCATGTATTATTCGTCGAGAAAATTTATTTTAATTGCAAAAACATACATACCGGTATGAATATAAAAAGTATGATCCCACAAGAATATATTGGTAAAAGATATGGTCACAACAAAAAGAAACACAACTACGTGGATATGAACTGGAATGTAGGTGTGGGGGCCCACCATAATTTAATAATGAAGACACAGAGAGTCACTTGACCACTTCTCCTTTCTTTCATTGATCTTGCCCACCCACGACAAAAAAAAATTCCAAGTTTCTTGGTGGATATATTATTTAATTTACACCCTCGTATATTATATATCTATATTTATATATGGTGGTAGCACACATGATAAAATTCACAACTTAATTATTTACTAAACAAAAAATAAACCGCGGTGTGAAATGTGAACGACGGGTATTAGTACTATCAAAATATTGCATTTAATTAAATATTTTGGCAGTGAAGGATTTAAAATGTATTATATATTGAACTTTGCTAGTCTTATTTGTACAATTTTGACTCCCGTCTCATATCCTTATCCTCAATGTTATCAACTATTTTTTTATTTCTTTCCTTCAATCATTTGTTGTTACATGTCCGAAAATGGATCCATTTTAGACATCATTAATGATGTGGACCAAATCTATAATATTGCCTTCTCACGCCATTATTATTTGGAGATTTGCTTATCTAATTGCTTATAAAATGATTTGATGTTTCTATCTACCACGTTTTACCGAAAATGTTAAAATGTTTACCACATACAACTCTTAATATGCCAACTGATGATGTGTAATGATCTCATCTCTTGATTATGTGAAAAATGAAGTTAATAGATATACTAGATATATAACACATCACCAATTGACACATATTAATGTGTCCATGATGGATAGAATAACATGACTGTGTATTTTACTCATTTGAAAAACATTATGCATCTGTATGATATATCCACATAGTCATGAAACTTCTTTCTTATATGTTCCATATAAGTTTGCCTAATTATTGCGATTTATCTTTATTGCTTGTAAGTTAGTTTCAAGGAAGAACTTTTGATCATGTTTGTACTGTTTTATCGAACTATTTTGTGGCAAATTTGAAAAGTTAGGAACATATGTATGTTTGAAGGTAAACAAATTTCAACTCATCTTATTAAAAACAAGTTGTGGGTAAGATTAAAATGATCTGATTTTGCCAATCATTTTCATGCTGGTTTTTGGAAATCTTATCGGCACAATGCTATGAATTGGGGCCGGGATTTATCACAAAAACTCATGTGAGACGGTCTCACGGATAGTTTCCGTGAGATGGAGCCCCATCATCCACAAAAAAATATGAATTATAGGGTTTGGGTGGTGGGTAATTGAGTTGTGGGTTGACCCGTCTCACGCAATGCATTAAAATTTTGTGAGACGGTCTCACAAGAGACTTACTTGAGATTTATTTCTGTTTTGTGAATAGGCCAGATGATGAATTATTGAATTAGCTAATTTAAATATTGATGGAGCTTTCAAAAGCAATTAATCCTGAGCCTATATAGAATATGTTGTGTGATAAAGAAATAATTTGGGCAAATTTTTATTTTGTTTTTGTAAATACATGATAGGTGTGATTGTGATGACATTACTATTGCATTTTCTATCATATTGTTTTTCACTTGATTTATTGTAACATTTGGGTTGAAATAGAATGCTCTTTCTGCTTTCATATTTTGAATTAAAACCATTTTGAGAGTTGGAAGCATCAAAAGTTCGATTGCTTTTATGAAAAGACACAACTTGAGAATTCATAGAAAGGGTAACAAAGTTGATCATTTGGCCAATATTGATGTTGCTGATCATCAAAACCTAATTAACATTTTAAAGATTAAGTTAATGTAATAGCCTAGGTTTTATTATAGTTGATATATAATTAATTAGTTACTTCCCAACTTTAGATTCTAGTTATAGTTTTTGATTCCTATGTGATCGCAGTTTTGTTACCTTTGGATTTGAAGCTACTATGGCCTAGTTGATTAAATTTTCTATGGTTTAGTTTAATATAAAGGCCCTGTTGACTTTTAAAGAATTTCAAAAGTTTGGAATTTTTTTAAATACAGTAAAACCTCCATAAATTAATATTGTTAGGACCGGAGAATTTTATTAATTTAGAGAGATATTACATAATCGATAAATTAATAATTTATTAATTTAAAGAGGTTTTAACTTACACATAACTGACCTTCAAAATTCCGGGGTTGTATAATCCACTTACAATATACATTAGTTATTGATAACAAATAAATTAAAACACAAGTTTTAATTACCATTCAAAGAATGTATACTCACATAATCATGTTAATTGGAAGTTTGAATGGTCTCATTCATTATTTTTTGCCAAAGTAAAAGAATGGTTCATGGACTTACTGTTGGGATATTTCAGTAGTTATCTTGATAAGACAAAACTGTAAGCACAATAAGAAAAGAACAGTTTGCTGAAGGTATTGATACCTAGTTTCCACAACTGTACATGATTATGAGCCTATTCAGATCATGTAATGGTTTTCCCAAGTTATAAGGAAAACCAACCTTAGAAGAAATGAGAATACTTCTAAGGATCAACAAGCTATAGGGAACAGCAAGCTGAAGGAAGAATCTGCATAGAAACAGATAGGATGCTGCAAGAAGTGATTAGCAAGCTGTAGGGAACAACAAGCTGAAGGAATAATCTGCATAGAAGCAGATAGGATGCTGCAAGAAGCGATCAGCAAAGCTGTAGGGAACAACAAACTGAAGGGAGAATCTGCATAGAAGCAGATAGGATGCTGCAAGAAGAAAACAACAGACTGTAGGGGACAACAGACTGAAAAAGAAAAAGAAGGAAATTGGAAACATGAAGCTGTCAACAGTTAACAAGAAGCAGGATGCAGGAACAGGAAGTTGATGAGTATCAGGAAGCTAGCGCGGAATAGGAAGCAAACAGACAGAAAGCTAGCTGCAGGTTTCAGGAACAGAAAGCTGTTTTGAAACAGAATCCTGGTATGAAACAGAAAGCAGTAACCACATCCTGAGCAGCAACTAAGAAGGACCTACTGCTATATACAGAGAAAGTAGGAAGTAGCCAACGGATCTTTGAAAAAATAAAGGGCTACTCTCCTTCATGCAGTATCAGGAAGAACATGCAGCGTAAAGAGAAGTAAGACAACTTACATCAAGTAGCCGTTGCATGAACTTCAGTCTTGGACCCATACCGACTAGACAGGTCAGCAGGAATGTCAGAAAGGTCCAAAAGCAAATAGTAAGCGCATTAAATGCTCATGTCAGGAATAGCTCAGACGCATTTAATGCGACCACAATGAAGATCTTGGAGATCAAAGCTTGAACTCGAATATAAGAAGCATCCCTCTTCAACGAATACTTCCCAACGGATAACTCTCAAGATCTATAAATAGAAGGTGTGGCTGATTGAAGAGATTTGTTGAACAGAGTCGAGAGGAAACACATATACTTCCCAAAGCTTCTCAAGCTGTTATATGTTCAGTCACTCAATCTTCTAGGAGCAGTCTACAACAACAATAGTGCGTTCAGAAATCAAGACTGCTTCCCACCAGTTGAAGAAATATATTCTTTTAACCATTGTGTTGTGTGTGCTAGGTTGTTTTATTTGGTGTACTTAGTTGATAGGATTTTATCCTTGCTAAGTTTGTTAGTCTTGTGTAGGCTATCTTTCCCTGTGTGGGAGAAGTTTCCCTGTGTGGGAGTTTGTAAACCCTGTGTGGGATTAGTCCTAGGAATCTGGGATTCTAGTAGGTTTAACTTGTTTTGGAAGAAGTTTGTAAAGACGAGTCTTATAAAACAAAATGACCATAACGAAGTTCCTCCTCAGAGAAGGAGTAGAGTGGATGTAGAAGGATTACATCACCTTCGAACCACTATAAGCCATAAGTGTTTACTGCTTATCTTATTTGCTGCATTGCATTGTTTGCATATCTATTCTGTTGCATCTATCATAAGCATCCTGATAAACGTGTGTTGCAAAATCATATTTGGAAAAGAAAAATGGTTTTCATCAGAAACTCTATCAAGTTTATTCTGCTGCGTTGCATTCTGATACCGGGACAGTAACCTGATCTAGCCTAGGGCCAGGTTACTGACTCGAGACAGGATATTGTCCTCCTAAGTGAGACAAAAACCTGATTATCAATTATATGTTTTAGAAAAGTTTGAAAAATCGATAGAAGTTCATTCACCCCCTGAACCTCTGACCACTTAGGATCCAACACTTACGTATATATGTACATTATGTAGAAGTAGATCAATATATAATGATCCATTATATTGTTTCTAAACCATACACAACAATGACTTCTCATCTAAAAGGTGTTCAAAAATCAACCATGACCAACCAACTACGAAAAATGTTATATGAGTATAAAAAAGATCAGCCTGGGTACATTCAGAAAGACTTGGTATAATGGGTTGAAAAAAGTTTCAATCTGAAAGTTAGTCAAACAACAATATCAAATACTCTCAAGCGATCAGTGGAGATCTTATCGACTGACTTAGAGAAATGTGGTTCTTCTAAGCGTAAAAAACCAGCCAAGTATCTGGACATGGAGAAGGTTGTTTATGAGTGGTTTCTCCAACATCAAGAACGTGTGAATATAACCGGAGAGCTAATCTTGGAGAAGATGAATGAGACGCTGAAACTTTTACATCCTAAAAATCCTTCAGAGCATCACCTTTCATAAGGTTGACTTGAGAAATTCAAGTCTAGACACAGTATCAAATCATATCGCCGTTTTGGAGAGAGCGGCTCAGTCGACACACATGATATAGAGAAAAAATTGGAGAACATAAGGGAAAAGATCAATCAATTTCCAATGAAAGATGTTTTTAATATGGATGAAACTGATTTGTTTTATAGATTACAGGCTGATCATTCACTTGCAACAAAACAACTTGAGGGTAACAAACAGGACAAGGAAAGACTTACAGTTGTTATTTGTTGCAATGAGGATGACTCGGAAAAAATTCCTCTATTGATTATTGGTAAGTATGCAAAGCCATGTTGTTTTAAGAATATCAATATGAATAGCCTGAATTGTGAATATCGTGCCAACAAGAGAGCATGGATGACTGGGGTTCTTTTTGAAGAATATGTTCATTGGATGGATGAACAAAATACATGGTAGAAAAATTCTTTTGATAATGGATAACTGCCCAGCCCATTTAAGCAATATTCAAGGGCTGCAAAATATTGAGTTGTTTTTCCTACCACCAAACATGACTTCGAAAATCCAACCATATGATGCCGGGATAATAAGAGCATTTAAAATATACTACCGTAAAAGATTTTACCGTAGAATTTTGGAAGGCTATGAGTTGGACATATCTTCTCCAGAAAAGATCAATGTTCTAGATGCTATCAATATGACAATCTCAGCTTAGACAACAAATGTTCAACAAGAGGCAATAGTAAATTGCTTTCGACATTGTAAAATTCATTTGACGAATCAAATCAGCTCAAGTAATTTAAATGATGCAACTCCCAGAGAAGACATTCATGAGCTTGAGAACATGATCACTGGTATGTGTTATCAAAATAAAATGGATGTGAATCACTTGCTAGACTTTCAAGGTGAAAATTGTAATGAATGTTACGAAGTTCAGAGTTTAGAAGAAATAGCGGCTGATGTCATTCAAAATCCGGTAGATGATGAAGCGAATGATAATTCAATAGCTTTGCAACCGGTCACTCAAAAAGAAGCATTGCAAGCGACAACAACTCTTCATAACTTTTTATTGCAATACGAGAAGACAACTCCGCAACTCTTGGGTACAATTGAGAGATTTAAAGATGAGATCAATGCAAATTTGAAGTTCAACAAAAAACAAGTAACAATAGATTCATATTATACTAAATTGCCTTAGAATGTTCAAGTAGATGACATATATATTGTATCTGAATTTTTTTTAATAATTATTAATTTATAGTTTCGTCGGGATCTTAAATATACACTAGTATTTCCAAAAAAAATATTATCTTATTATTTAATTGATTGGTATCCAAATTTGAACTGGTCCCAAGTTGGGACCGAACAAATTATTAATTTTATCGAGGTTATTAATTTATTGAGTATTATTTTATGGAGGTTTTACTATAAATGAAAACTTATATGAACCAGATGATTATTGAGAGGTGTATCTTTATTGACAATAAACGAAATTTATTTTCACTAATTCGTGAAAATATAATTAGATTCGTGAGATGATTTATATAAAATTATTAATAATATTTAATTAATGCACATCGAATATATAATATTTGGAAATAAAAGATGCACATTAATTATTTAAAAAATAAGTACTGAAAAACGTCATCTATAAATGCGTGCTTCCGATTGGGTTATGACAATAAGTACGAGGAAATATATTCGCCATAAGAGTTTTGTGAATTTATTAATTTGAGATAAGATTCTATTTAAAAAATTGAGCTTAAATTATGAGATTGGATAATATTATAAAAGTGCCAATTGTATAATGTGCATGATAATTGCTTTCTTACGTACATCTAGACAACCATGGCACTACTCTTTTTTGTTCGTGAATTGGATCACACTTGAACTTTTTTGTCTTCAAACGAAATCTGGCCTTTCAAACTTGTTAGGGATATTTCTAACTAGGTTTTGATGAGACAATGTAATATTAGAAGAGCTTTTAGAGTACCCATTTTTCACGTTTTATAAGTGGATTTTAGCATGATAAGCATATCTTTTCTAAGTTGTGATTTGTAGAGATGTATAAATAAGAAAAATATAGAATACTGATGATAGCAGAATTCTAGAGGTGAAGAAGTCTTGAAAACTGATTTTCAGTAAGGAAAGTCAGTAAGCTGAAGAAGTAACCAGGATCAGGAAGCTGGATCAGTAAGCAGCAACAAATAAGGGAGAATCAGGAAGCTGACTGCAGAATTCTGGAACAGAAAGTTGTTCAGGATCAGAAAGCTAACGCGGGTTAGGAAGCTGACTGCAGGAAGCTGATGTAGATCAGAAAGGAGATACAGGTCAGGAAGCTGACTGCAGGTTTCAGGAACAGGAAGCAGTTCTGAAACAGAAATCTAACACAAAACAGAAAGCGGCTACTGCAACCTAAGCAACAAGCTGTAAGTCTTTCTAACCTATTCAATGCAGTATGAGGAATATGCTGGATACAGTACGAGGATTGATTTCTGTCGAAGTTACCAGTAGATAGAAGTTAGTGTCAAGCCAATAAGGTGATGCCACCTGGACAGCTGCTCTACAAAAGTACTGTAGCCGAAGTATGACGCCATTAATGCGGATCAGAGCAGAACATGCTCTAAATCCCAAATCTTCCAAGACGCATTCAATGCAAAGATTTGAAGATTAATTTGAATTGCAACAAGGACAGTGTCTCTCTTCAACGAACATTTTTCTAATGATATAAATAGAAGGATGGAGTGACCTTGAAGACTACTGAACAACTGTGCAATTTCCTATCTTACAAGCGATCAAATTCTCAAGCCTTTCAAGCTTTCTAAGTTCAATCACTCAACCTTCTGAAGCAGTCATTCAAGCATTCGAGCTTTCAAGTTCAAGGCTGTCTTCGAGTTGCACCAGTTGAAGAAAACATATACTTTTTAACCATTTGTTGTGTGCTAGGTTGTTTTAGTTTGGTGTCCTTAGTTTGAAGGATTAGATTCTCGCTAAGCGTTTAGTCTTGTGTAGGTTATTTTCTCTGTATGAGATATTGTACCCTGTGTGAGATTTGACTTAGAAATCTTTGATTCTAGTAGGTAAACTTGTGTAGGAAGAGGTTTGTAAAGCTGAGTCTTGTAAAGCAAACCGACCTAACAAAGTTCCTCCTTGAAAAAGAGTAGAGTGGACGTAGAAGACTTACACCACATTCGAACTACTATAAACCCTTGTGTGTTTACTGCTTTTGATTACTTGTTGCATTACATTATTTGTATATCTATCTTGCTGCATTTGTCATAAGCATTTTGGTCAAAGGATTCTGTTAAAATCATCATTGTGAAAGAAAACTGGTTTTCATAAAGAAACTCTATCTTTGTTTATTCCACTGCATATTGTGATAACCGGATCAAGAACTTGAATCAGCATACTGCCAGGTTTCTGAATCGAGTCAGGTTACTGCATTCTTTGTAAAATCAGGAACCTGTTTTACAGAAAAGTTTTAAAACATAAAATCGATAGAGATTCATTCACCCCCTCTAAACCTCTAACCCCTTGAGACCAACATAAGTTATCAGAAGCCATCTATTACCTCACTTATCAAGTCATCATGTTTGGTCTGAAATAATATTCTGAAAAAAATTCAAAAGAACAACTTTATTTTCTATGCCTATACGGCCGCTTATTTTACATACTAATTAATAAATAAACTACATCTATATAATATTGCATGATAACATATTATATAAAACTTCATTTACTTTGACAAATAGAGATAGATTAATTATTTAGATCAGTGAGATAATTTCATAAGATAAGATATAAATTGTTATCCATTTTCAATATTTACTTTAACATATAATATATGGATAAAAATATTAAATATTCTGATCCATCGTTTATTATGTAATATATGAAGGTTAGGATAATAGTGATATTACCTAAATGTTCCTTTTATATAAATGTTTAATGTTTACTAAAGATAAAAATATAATTTCCTAATGTTATCCCAAGTTTTGGGTAAACTATCCTAGGGGTGTGGGCCAAGATTATTATCCAAGGTATTAAAGATTTTAGTATTTTATTCCGGGTGGAAGGATAACCCAATTTTTTTTGTCCATCAAAGTAAACACTAGATAAAATTAGATAAAATGCCACTATTTTAAGACAACCAAAAAGTAAATTGAGCCTAAATAAACTACAGAATGACAATACTAGCTACTCCTACACGGACCTAATGTACTAAATCCTCTTCCTTTCACAATATATTTTAATAATTGTGAAAAAATACACAAACACACACGCATGTACTAGTATAAGGCCCGTGTATTATAAAAGACTAAAAAAGAGTGTGTGATGTTGTTAGTCAGGAGGGAATATCTTCCACAACACACATATATATATAAAATTCAATTTGTTTATTTATACCCTTATTCCTAAACATTATCTTGAACTTGGCCCAAATCGACTTTCATAGTTCCCATGTCGTTGTGTTAGTTTTATAGAGGAGAAGGCTGGGTTGAATTATTTTATTTTAAAAATATATGTATCAATAAATGAAAGTTCGCAGATTATAGATCATACTTTATGTTGTTTAGCATCATTTTTTATTTTATTTTCCGAATGACACAAAATGGATCAACGTGAAGTAGAAATGACATGCCATCTTCTAGAAGAGAACAATCCGCGTTGGCTTCATTAAATTAACACACCCAAAAGTTTTGCCGTTGTTTGGATTATTTATGCATAAAATTTTATCAAAAAAATTTATATGAAACTCTCACATAAAATTTTATATGAGAAGAAGTTTTATATAATTTTATATGAAATTGATATTAATCGTGTTGAATGAGTTGATCAACTTTTATTAATTCATATGAACTTTGTTTTATAACGTATTACGTGAGACCTACTCAAAATTTATATGAGAAGGTCTAATAGAGTTTGACTCATTATCTACAAACAACATGTGTATTTGTAGTGTGTGGAATTGTGGGTCGATCAATCTCATGTAATTTTATCCGTGAGAAGGTTTCACGATAATCCTACTCCTATTTATGGTGGCTAAATTTAGATTATCATGGTGGCAAATTTTTAAATTATATCCAAAAGAAATGATTTTTTTTTTTTAAATTTCAAGGCTTTTCTCATAATTTCTTGGTTGCAGATGAAAATTAATCTATTTATCAACAACTATTAGGAGGTTATTAACTTCATACTTATTGCAACCTCCAATAAAATTGATAATAGCGCTTCATGACAAGATGCAATATTAGTTTGTTAATACTATCATCATCATCATTATTAACATTATTTTGAGGAATAAAATTGAAACTTTTTTTTTTTAATGTGAAATTCACTCTATCTGAAACATGTTCGATTTTTATAATTATTTTTGGTTACAAAGGCCCATTCAATTATGGAATCGTCATTCATGGGCCAGAAACAAACATTAGAACAAAACAAAAACAGCTAGCTATAGAGATAAGGCCCAGGTTTTACGTATAAGCTAAGAATATCTCATATCGTCTATACTTGGTACGAAGAATAGGCCCATATGTTAATCTTGAAGATGGGCGTCAAATAAGTTCATATTTTGAAATATGGAAAGTATGTTCAAAACCAACCACAATCTATTAAAAAGAAAAAAAATTATATTGCACTTTATCAATTTAGGATTCCAAATATAGTTTATTATTAATTTGGGATCTAAAGATAATATTAACTACGAATTCAAAACCTAAAAGATAAAATTATAAGTTTACAATAGTATAATTGACAATACTTGATATATCAAAGACAATAGTAGTTAAGTGTTGTCAATGAGCACACAATTCTAAAGTGTTGTCTATGAACGCAAACTTTTCCAACGGCAGGTAGCATATACCTTAATTCTGAACCTATATAGACAACAATTTACAAAAATAATGTTTTTTAATATTTGTTATAGTGGGATTTTACCATAAATAAATAAATATAATATCATACATATATAATGATTGTGAATTTATTAAGAGCCCACCAACACTTATATCAACTATTAGGGACAATAAATTAGTCAAAGCTAATAACTCTTGTTCTTATAATGGTGTCACATTATTGAATGAATGCTAAATTCATCAAAGCTCATTGAAAACCTCCAAATTGAAAGCTATGTATTTGTCACGAGACACATTCCAATCAATTTATTTTTTGTCGAAAATTGGATCATATCAAATGAGGGCAATTCTAAAAATTATGAGACTGATTATTCAGTGCCATTTGAGAACATCACAATTGCGTAAAGTAATATGTACCTTACGATTATTCAAGTCAACGATTATGTATTTTACTATTTTACTTTAAATTGAATATATAATTTAATGATATATTTCATGAGATTCATATAATATTAAATCAATTTTTACAAACTCATATGTGAACTGTTGGTTGATTCGTCTCACAAATTTATTCAACAAGACAATTTCATATGATCAGTTGGAGCCATTGTAAAATTAAATTAGAGAATATATAAGAGTTTGAGAATCGTATTTAATAATTACTAATCATTGGATAATACAAGTCGTACTCACGGAATATAATCCACCCAAGCCCAGCCAGACATTATTCAAAAAATTACACAACAACCCAAAAACCCTTTTTTTTTCTGTGCAACTCACCACTGTCTCTATACCTTTGGCTTCTATACGATCTAGGCTACTTTCATTCTTGTTCAACACTGTTATTTAGACACTCAAAATCGAACCTTAATTAGTGTGCAGTTTTGTGGATCAAATGTAGAGAAATCTTGTGGGTTTGTGGCATCTTAACCACGTGCTTACACTCCTTACTTTGATGGTAAATTGATGCTCTTTGTTTTGCGTGTTGTCTGAATGACTCAACATTTTTATTGCATAGGATTGGAGGGTAGAGAATTTCCCATGGAGATAAATTCCAAACGAGGAGAAATAAATAATTGGGATTTTTGGTGGTGTCTTCTAGTTTTTGTATTCCTTAAAATTATCGCAATCATATTTAATTGGAGAGATTATATTAAAAATGAAGAATTTTGACATTACTTGATTCTCCCTATGTGCATTCCTCAAGATTCTTCTAATACTCTCATTCCATTTCCAAATACTTGATGCGATGTATAATTCTAGTCCTAGTTGGACACTTACATAGGGCAAGATGGGACAAAAACCCACTCAGCTTTTCTCCTCGTGTTTTTTTGGCTCCCCTCACCTTTTTTTATTTTTTTAATTTTTTAAATTTCTTCGTTTGGAGGGCTTCCATTTTGAATTTTTTTTTTTTGTTATTATATTTTCTCTATTCTACTATTTACATTTGTAGTAAGTATATATCATACAACAAGTGGAATATAGAAAAGAATTGAATATACATAAAATTCTTAAAATTTTGAGATTTAGTTAGATTTTTTAATTATATTAACAATATTTATATTTTAAGTTTTATTTTGAATTTTCAGAAACATCTTTTTGATAAGTTTTAACTAATTCTTGATTGAATTTAAAGGAATTTTTGTAGTTAATGAAGTTCTTATATTTTAAAAAATAGTGCTTAATGATAAATCATACAATTATAATATCTCATGTGTGTAATACTAGTTATGATATATATGATATAGATTTTTTAATTCGTTGATAAAGATTTTTTAATTCGTTTTTCTAAAAGTTCAAATCTTTTTACTAGAGAGAGAGGGAGAGAGAGAGAGAGAGAACACTAGTAGGAATTAGTTGGTACAGTGTGAAAATAGAATTGCAGGGACTAGTCTATTTCAGGTTCAACTATATATCCCATTTCTTTGAAATTTGATCAGGATGAATGTGGATTGTTGTGGTAATGTTGTTTTCCAATGTGTTTTATATGCTTGTAGCTTTTGGTGGCCATGCTACCTCTACCTGTAGTTGGGTGTTAAGAGTAACAAAACTAATATGCTAATTATTTATGCCAAATTGGGTCTCAATAATTTGTATTAAAATAAGTACTAAAATTTGTATCACCAATGATTCCATCTCGAATTCCCATTTACTTTTATCCTGCTCATTAATCCAAGCTCCATGTAAACTATCACCTCTTTTCCATCTCTAAAATATTGACTAATTTTATAAAATTAGGGTTTCTTAGACATTGGATCAAACTCCAGGTTGTCAACTCTCTGCTTAATTTTCTACAAATTCTCCAAAACAAGTCAATTCTTCACCAGAAATGGAGGTAAAAGTAGCACTTAAAGAGGATTAATCCCAAAATGTTGATCATCAGCTAATTGAGCAACTAATAAAGTGGGTGAAAAAACAAAAGATGGAAAAAATTATTAGAAACTAAATACACAAATATATTGCTGTCACCCAAGATTTTCTATTGAAATAATTATGGATTTTTTATTTGTTAATTACTTATGAGTATGACATTATTATTGTACATTATTTATGTTAACAATAATTTGTTAGTTGCTCGAATGGCACCTAGGCGATGCACAAGATCAAATATTATATGATTGCACAATTTATTTAATTAGTGTCTATATTTTATCAGCAATTACATAATAAAATCCTACAATTTTATTATAGGATTTGTTGAATAAAAAAAAAAAGAAACGACAGCGTATTGGTAGGAAGTTTAATACAAATAAAATCCCGTCCCAATTGAAAGAAATAAAAAAGAAAAAGAAAAATGGACCCAAGGAGCAATATGTAGAGAGTGATCTTCACATGCTAGGGTCGCTTACATGCCAGGTTTCTTTCTGGTGGATATCAACTATTCGTTCCTACTGGATAACCCTTTTTATACATCTCTCTCTCGATATTTATCATGTGGGTTTCATTTCCTCTCTCTCTCTCTCTCAATCAATATGTGACACACACAAAACTGTTGGATCGAGATATATATATATATATATATATATATATATATATATATATAAACATAAACACTATATGTACGTGCGTGTGCATGTCTGCGTGGTCCTGTTACATTTTTTAATTGTCATGACTCAATAATTGAGATATTTTTTCATGAGATACAACTAATGATATAAATCTATGAGATGAAAAAGGGGTTTTGGCTAAGTTTATTTGAAAAGAGTTTATAAGTTCTTTCATCTTATAATATGTTTTTATAGTTCATAAGATGTTTAATTTTAATTTAAAAATAAATTGTTGAAGTATTTGGATAAATACAATGGTGGAGCTTATAAGATGTTAATAATAACATTTGTGTAATTTTAATGATCAAATTAATTTGGAGGTGTTTAAAAAAAAAAAAAAAATTTAGAAATAAGTTGGGATCCTCCAACTTTTCAAAAAAAAGTTTATAAATTTCTAGCATCTTATTTTATTATAAAATGAGATATTATTATTAAATCTTTGTCAAACACTATTGAGAAGCTTATAAGCTCACTCAAACACTTTCGAAATCATATTTAGAAGATTCGAATTAAATAACACACTTTGACTTAATAACAAAGTGAACTACATTAGGTGGTACTTCATCTCACAAATTGTGATTTCTAAAACGGCCTCACAATGGTTTTTTCCTTAATAATTGAATTAGAATATAGAAATAATAATATAATATAGATGGCACAATGCCAAGTATTAGCCTGGAGTACAATATTTTTCATAAGTTTGGAAACATGAAAGATAATTTTAATCTGGAAAAGCTAAACACATTAGTATTACGTATGATATTTTGTCTTGACATGATTTCGTCAAATTGCATTTGAATACGCAATTATCCTTTATCAAGCAGACATTCTTTTAATTAACACTTAATTTTTCAATGAAAACCTTTTTTAAAGTGGAATTTGACACACCTTATAATAATAGAGTAAGTCTCTTGTGTTACGATCACCTCATATTGATAAAAAGTCCAGAGAACGCCAGCCTACATATTCATTTGACGTGATTATAGATCCCCAGACTAGCCAGTTAAGACCAAACTCCCCTGACTCCGGCATTGAGACCCTTGTAAACGAAAAGAAAGCGCTCTAGGGTAGGATCATGGGGCGTCTTGCCGGTGGTGTTGTCATAATGGTCAAGATATTAGTGATTCACTTCCTGCCTGAATTCTTTGGGGCGTAAAGGACGGGGGTCACAATTGGCTTCTCTGCTTTCGCAAGCTGGGTAAGTTGAGAATTGTGAGACCGTCTCACGGAATTTTAATGCATTGTGTGAGACGGATCAACCCACAATCCAATTATCCACCACTCAAACCCTACAATTCACATGTTGTTTTATGAGTGATAGGGCTCCGTCTCACGGAAACTATCCGCAAGACCGATTCACATGAGTTTTTGTGATAATAATAAATATAGTTTTTATATTAACTACGCATATAACAAACGGCAAAAGGCTTTTGGTGTTTCTTCTTTAATCTGATTTAAAAATTCAAATATATAATAAGTCATTAGTAAAATAGTCCCATGAATTTAAGTTAGTGAGTTTAAATTTAAACATATCATTGCGCAAACTCTTTTAGTCAAATGCAAATCAGATTCTCTGTATCCCTAATTCTTATCCCTTCGTGTACATTCCAAATCCACATTATATTGCTATAAAAATAAAAACAGTTAGAATTAATTGTTCAGTTGAAAAAAAAAATTATTTATTCAAAACTACGTAGTTTTGATACGGTATATAAATGAGACATGAATTTTATTACAGATAATCCGAATTGAGTCAAATTGATCTAGGACTCCGTAATTATGAAATGAGTAATTTTGAGACAATCGCATCCAAATTTCATAAAATAAAAAATATAAAAAAATAGAAAAAAAAATCAAGAATGGGAAATTATCATGGTTTGCCTACACGCACGAGTTCAATTGCTTCAAACCTCAATGAGAAAATTTGTAATGGAATATATGAGATCTATTATTATATTTAATGTTACATCTTTCTTAAAATAATCGAAATTCATAATTGTATAATCCCGTAATTAGTGATGAGGAAAAGGGGTGAGATGGAAATAAAGTTGGAAAGGGTGAAATAGGCTCATCTCCTATCGTTATATATAGGGTTGGAATATGACCCGTTCCATTGTTTTCATTTATGCCTGAACTAATCTTATGGCTGCTCCTTCAATCCTTGTGGGCCCCTTGACTACGATCACCTAACATGCTACTCCTTTTTATATATATGTTCATCGCCTTCATTCTTCCATATATTCCTTTTTTTATTATTTACTTTATACCATCCACTCTTTTCCCTAACCACAATTTATAATTTTTTTTTTTTTAATTTTAACCCACATAACTAATTCAGATTCTAAAATAACAAGCACACACATAAAATAGTGTCCTGAATATCCACTCTCGTTTAGTTCATATTTCTTTTATATTTACAATTTTAATTTATATCTATATATTAGTTTTTAAAATTAAGACGTAATAGGGGTATACTACGAGTAAAATTAATGCAACTGAAATAAGTAAATCAGAAAATTGATGAAAATAATATCATCAATATGGGTGTAATTATGTTGAGCTACTTGGACTAATGAAAAAGAATTTAACCATTCAAGTAAAAACGTCGCAACAAATTATCTCTCTCTCTCTCTTTTTTTTTTAAGTATTAATTATTGAATCAGATCGATTAGGATCGAACTCGAAAAATTAAATCAATTTAATTCAAGTCAATTTCTGAATTTTATTACTTGGATCGAGTTAAAGTTTAATTGGAATCGATTGCTACACTAATTTAGTAACACTAATAAAAAAAGTGTTATTAAAAAGAAGACTTTAATGATGCTTTTAAAAAAATGTACTTAATTTATAAATTTTACGAATAGTTAAAAAAAAGTGTGTGCATTTTCATAAATTTAAAGACGTTTTTGTCAAAGCGTCCTTATTTAATACAATTGTTGATACATTTTTCGAAAGTGTTGCAATAAGGAAAAATTTTACTAACGATTTTTCTGCTTGTGTAATTAACATAATAACATTTATTTTAATATGTCATTAAATTAATGAGGTTTTATATTTTGGGTTTATATTTGATTAAATTTGTTTTGTCTTGACATATATTTCACAATGCAATTCAAAAGTGTAGTTGTCGGAAACTTTAATTATTTATGTTATTTAAAAGTGTAGCGATGCTTGCAAACCCTTTTATTTTTTGTGGTGTTAACAATATTGACGCTTAAAAAAAGTGTTACAACACTATTCAAAAGTGTTGGTGTTGAAAATAAACAATTATACACACTATTTATAAAAGTATTGTGATGTTTGAAAACTCTTTCATTATTTGTGTCGTTAACAATATAACGCTTAACAAAATGTGTAATAAAATTTATTACACTTTTATATATGTGTTTGTAAATGTAATAATTATGCATTTTTCAAAAAAAATATTTCAGCGTATGAAATTTAATAACACTTAATAAAAGTGTCTCCACTTTTTATCAATTTAGAGGCAATTTAGTAGCAGCGTTATTATTAATTTGAATGCAGTTGTTGATGTTGTTTAAAAGTGTTACAATAGGGAAAATTTTATTAACATTCTTACTACTTATGTCTTTAATACATCAACAATAAATATAAAGTGTTGTAAATAGAGCAAGATGGAAAATTGTTATTAAAAAAAAAGGTCATAATGACGCTTTTTAAATAAGTGTACTTATTAAAAAAATTATATATATATATATATATATATAGATGTCTTGTCTTGATATCTTTAAATTTAAAAAATATAAAAAAGTTGACAACACATGGCATTGAGTAATTGAAAATTTGAAAATAATTGTTAATTAGAAGATATTGATATATATATATATATATATATATATATATATATATATATATATATATGTTAAGATTCTTAGTTTATTCTCATATTATATTATAATTAAACAGTTTATTAATTTGTAATCATGTCTTCGACATGTTTGGTTATTAGTATGAATTATATGACATAACTGGTTTGAAGTTAGATTTGAATTTATTTGATTTTTATTATAATTGCAATGCAAATGTTTTGTCATCTAATAATAATGTACTTAATTTGATGTAATGTACTTAATTTGATTTTTACAGTAATTGTAGAGACAATTTAATATTTCAAATTCAAATAAGCGAAGTAATTTTAAAGACAAACTTCTAAACAACGACATATGTTATACATGAATTAATTATAGAGTTACACTAATTTAATGACACAAATTATAGATAGCTAGTGTTGCTAATTTTACTACACAATAGTCTTAACAATATCTCCAATATCAAGAATCTAGGCAATTAAGGATGTTGTTTGTAGAAAATGTTGTTAATATTAAGACTTTAACTCTAAGTTGAACATGTTGCTAAATAAATGATCAGAATTGAAAACATCATTATTAATTGGACAAAGCTTTTTTGTACAACGTTACAAATTTAACAACGCATATTATAAAATGTGTGATCCTTTTAGTGATTATATAAATGATAGTGTTGGCAAACTTGTGCCACAAACACTACACATCTTTTAAAATAGTGACACAAATTTGTGTCACCATTTTTTAATATTAGTGACACAATTTTCAAAACCGTCCCTAAATGAAGTTTACCCATGCATAGATTTTGTGTTAGGAAAAAATTCGTGACGGCAAATTTAACAACACAACTTGTAACTCTTTTGTAAGTGTGGGTAATTTACCTCATAACACTAATTAGTGTCACCAAATAACAAAAAAAGCATCATTAGACACAGTTTTTCTTGTAGTCACCAACCTTAAAAACCTAACACAACCATGCACCAACACATCCTAACTAACAAAAGTATTAATGTTATGTTGAGGAGTATTTTGTTTGTCCCCACTAATATATATAAAACCTCAGTGCGAATGGCTACAACTAGCATATAAAATTATAAAAGATTTTTAGTTGGCGCATTTTAAGACTCTTTTTTTTCTAACCAAAAAAAAAAAAGTTTTAATAGCAGTACTCTTAAGGTTGTGTTTGAATTGAGTGATTTTACATACAAAAATTGAAATAAATGTATTTCAAATCTAATTAAATTAGAGTGCATCTAAAATCCACTAGATTCGCTCAAAAATGAAAATCATGAATTTCAAATTAATATGAATCCTTACATCACAAGTGAATTTAATAACATAAATTTAAAATTCTTCCTTTAGACTTAAATCACTCAATTCAAACATAACCTTAATGAAATGTGGATAGACCCTAAAATACAAAGGAATAGATGTCACTAATCATAGTTAACATAAGTGATCATTTCATGAATCATGAGCACGACCCATGTTCCATACAAATTATGATACAAAACATGGATCTCGTGCTACGTGCTACACGAGACGTAGATCGTAATCAGGTAATGGTTTGTGTCACATGAGCCATCACAAGAAGCAACCATGTTTCATTCCGGCATTCATTTTTCTTTTATGTTTTAGAAAACTCACTCATTAAAGATATTTCAGTGATGGGTGAAATTATTTATTAATTTTAGTTTAAGTATATAACAACTTCAAAATTTGGGGTTAAAAGTGAATAAGGAAAAGAAAAAAGAAATAATGAGGCAGAAAATGATTAGTTAATGATGATGGTATAGATATAGCCCGTGAGTAAGCCAAAGCAAAACTGCTATATCACTCTTACACTGTTAGATGACAAAATCCAACTCCCACATGTGGACAAATATCCCTCGCCGGCCACCTCAGCTCCCACCATCTTCCTTCTCACCCTTCATTTCACATCTATTATCTCTCACCTTCTCATATATATTCTGCTAAAAAAGAAGCTCTACAACACCCTATTTTGCCTAATTTGACAGTAGCCCAAGATTTGTACAGATTTTGGCACTCATCGGTCCCTTTTGTGTGCATGGAAAAAGGAATAATTCTTCTCCCTTGAACCCAAAAAGATGAAGAGTCTATTTCTCTTCGATTCATTTGCAGTAGTAGAAGAACAAGGAGAGAGAGAAAGAGGATCGTTTCCCAATGACCAGGTACCACTACTAGTCTAGTCCCTTTCTTTCCTTTCTGTCCCTTTTCCACTCTATTTTATTAATTCAATAATTCCCCTTCCATCTTCTCCTGTTGTAACCTCCCATGATGCAATTCTCCGAGTCATCTTTCCCCCCTTTCCCCAATCTCCCCATGAACAAAACCCCCCAAACCTTTCGGGCCCGTCCCTGGCCCGGTTGCCCCACTTCGAAGCCCTCACTCGGCTCCTTCGGCGACGCCAATTGCATGGAGCAGCTGCTGGTGCACTGCGCCAACGCCATCGAGAGCAACGACGCAACCCTGGCCCAGCAAATCCTGTGGGTCCTCAACAACATCGCGCCCCCCGACGGCGACTCCAACCAGCGCCTCACCTGCGGCTTCCTCCGCGCCCTCATTGCACGCGCCGCCAAGAGCGGCAACTGCAAGCTCCTCACCGCCATGGCCAACGTCCACGCCAAGGACCCCTCCATGAACAACCACAAATTCTCCATCATCCAGCTCGCCTCCTTCGTCGACCTCACCCCCTGGCACCGCTTCGGCTTCACCGCCGCTAATGCCGCCGTGCTCGAAGCCGTCGATGGCTACTCCATCGTCCATATCGTCGATCTAAGCCTGACCCACTGCATGCAAATCCCAACCCTCATCGATTCCATCGCCACCCGCCTCGAAGGCCCGCCGCTGGTTAAACTCACCGTCGCCGGCGCCATGGAAGACTACCCTCCGATGCTGGATCTCTCCTACGAGGAATTGGGCTCCAAATTGGTCAACTTCGCGAGGTCTCGTAATGTAGCAATGGAGTTCACAGTCATTCCATCGACCACTTCTAATGGCTTCTCCTCACTGATAGATCATCTGAGAATGCAGCATTTATTACGCGCCGAAAATGGCGAAGCGCTGGTGATTAACTGCCACATGATGCTCCATTACATACCAGAAGAAACTTCATCATTAGATCAAACCCCTTCACTTCGCACCATGTTCCTCAAATCACTACGCAGTTTGAATCCGACAGTGGTGGTGTTGGTGGACGAAGACGCCGACTTCACGTCGAGCAATGTGGTGAGCAGATTAAGATCGGCTTACAACTATCTATGGATTCCGTACGACACGGTGGACACTTTTCTCCCACGGGGGAGCAGCCAGAGACAGTGGTACGAGGCGGACATTTGTTGGAAGATCGAAAACGTGATCTCGCATGAAGGTGTTCAGAGAGTGGAGAGGTTGGAGACGAAGAGTAAATGGGTGCAGAGAATGAGAAAAGCGAGCTTTAGAGGAATTAGTTTCAGTGAAGATGCGACAATGGAAGTGAAGAACATGTTGGATGAGCATGCAGCTGGTTGGGGGCTTAAGAAGGAAGAAGATGATCTTGTGCTTACGTGGAAAGGCCATAATGTGGTTTTTGCTACTGCTTGGATATGTTCTCTTTGATTGTTTTCCTCATATATTATATCATCATTTTTGCCTTCATTAATTTCTTATTAATCTGTTTAATTAGAAAAATATGACACCTTTAATTTTCAGCTTCTTCAAATGTACTAAGATGTGTAGTTTAAATGTTTAATTAGTTGTATGAATAATTAATCTTGATTGCTCTTGCTTCATTCATTGTTTTTTATGACATTTGCTTGATCTTTGTGGTAGAAATATTGTTGCATATATTGACTGGATCATGGGTATTTATGCATGCATTTTCTTGTATTATAGCTTATGTCCAACTAAGTACAAATGTTATCTTTTTAGGATAATTTTAGGAAGTACGATTGCATCTTTATTACTATTTTTGAGATTTCATATAATGTTTAGAACTTGAAAAAGGTTTGATGTGTATATATTGAGAGACAATAATACTTTATGTTTATACCATGTGCTTGAAAGTGCAGATCAGGTGTTTCTTGATTTTGAGCGCTAAATTCTTAATTAAAAACATATGTTGATTCGAATTTTTTTGTCTGTTTGAATTTTGTTAATTGATCAATGATATTCGTCGTTTCAATTTGTTGGTGGCAATTACCTTGGCGAATTAATGTAGCTAGTTAAATGTTAATGATGATAGTAGACTGAGGAATAAGGCAGACGTATTTATTTGGATTGATTTATAGTACACATTAATCAAGTTTTTTAAAACTCAATACATACAAATACATTTAAACTCAGTTTTAATCCTCTATTGTAAGTGCTTATAATAAACTCCTGCATAATCCTCAATTGTATTTTAGTTTTAATGTTATGATTATCAATATACACCCAATTTATTACAATAATTTATGGATATATAAGTAGCATTCACAAATAAAATGAAATGTATAGACATATATTATATATTTTGTATTAAATTAAAGATCACAATACATGTGTAAACTATTCTTCGTTAATTACAAGTTTAAGTTTTGCTCACATGGTTATAATTAATTATTAGTTTTAGGCCTTTACAAGACTTTGTGCATGTTCGGAAGTATTTTTGATATGAAAATCCATTTTTAAGATTGGCGCAATGAATTTTTTAATAAATGCATCTAAATAAGTGTTTAGTACAAGTGCAGTCTCACAATATTCTAATGTTCATTTACATAATTAAAACAGAAAAATCATATTGCAAGCTACAGAATTATTTATGCAAAACGGACTTTTTAAAAGTGGTTAAATTGAAAAATAGTCATGTTCAAATCTAGAATGGCGATTAAGTGATCATGAAGCTATAAAACACTAAAAATTGAGGATAATTTCTTAGAAAGATGTTGTATTCATTGAAATTTCACATATGTTAGTTAATTACATGAGTATTAGAAATTAAGGATTTTTAATTGTCCTGTATGCGTGGACATAATTATACCTACATGATTCAATAATAAAAGGAGTTGGATGAAGGGGTTCTATATGTTGGTAAGATTGAATGGTGTTAGAAAAATTGTCAAACCTTCTGTGCAAAATTATCTTATCTTTGATGATACTTATCCTCATTTATAAAATTTTAATAGAACGTTGCATGACTTAATTGTAATTTTGAATATCAGTATAACTATATTTCTCATATTCCCTTAGTTTGGGACTAAATTTATGATTATTTGATTTAGAAATGTTACTTATTGTAAAAGTTGATTGAAAAATAATCATCAAACACATAATATCTTCAAAAATCAATAATATCATATATCCATTTAAAATGGGTTTCCGAAGAAGCATTTTGTAGTATTAGCATTATTGAGTTATGAAGCCCGATGGACTTTTAGAACCACATGCGACTAGTTATGAAATAAATAACTCATTAATTTATTATATCTTGTTAGTAGATCTTGTGTGGATTGATAAAACCACATACTGAATCATGCATAAATTTGTGTTCTCTAATTTTTTTTATTTCTCTTACTTCTTCATAATTACATCTTCATTCCAAACAATCACTACTCATTATGACCAATTAGAGAAACCCATTAAAATTGTACATAAGGTGGCACCATGCTACAATTAATCATATTGAGACTATCTTCATCAACAACCTCCCACAACCCAACCTCACAATAAAATATTAATTTCTCTCTCATCTATCTATACAACCTACAACCTAATCCAATTCCAAATTTTTTATACTTTATCAACAACCTAATACAACCCAACATTTTAATAAAACATTATTTCTCTTTCATCTACAAACACTACATAAAATAATTTTTTCTCATAGATTAAATAATCGATTTTTTAATTATATTTAAAAATATAATAATTGCATAGATTTTTTTTAATTCCACAATTATAATAGGAATTTTTTTTACCATACATTTAAAATAACATAATAACACAATAATTAAATTAAAATTACAATAGTTGGAATGCAAAAATCGAAAAAAATGCATGAAATATTAAATTACAAATATAGAAAATACAAATTATATATTTAGTTATGTCAACATTAGACTCTACTTATAAAAAAAACATTATGAATTTTGATAATTTTAAAAAAATTATACCATTTATTAATAATTTAAACTATATCAATAAAAGTTTAATACAACCAATGATATTGAGACACATGGCATAAAAGTGGTAATGACTTGGGTTGTGATTTGGGTTGGTTGACCAACCCACACCATGATAGGTTGTGTCTTTTATATTCTTTTTTCTTTATTTTATTTTTCTTTAATTTTGTCTTTTTTCCATGACCAAGGTCATGGGTTGTGAACGAAGATAGTCTATTAATACCTTGACTTTAGTGAATCCGCCTTTTAACATAATTTTATCAATTGACAAAGTAAAAAAGCTGCAAGATCATCAGTTGGTAACTTGGAACAATTGTTGAGTTATAAAAATGAAAACCAACATTAATTAGATGGCCAAAACAAATGAGAATTTCATAAAAGTGCCATTTTAATTACGCAGCATTGAGTATAAAAGACATCTTCGAATTGATATTAGTTTATTCAAAAATATCACTTATAATATAATAGTCAGTATAGTTGTGCATGTCTACATGCACAATTATATGTGACTATACACAGTAGGACTGTCAAATTTGAATACAAAAGTATACAACCAACTTATGAGAGGTGCCAAAACGACGACATTCATACAAACTTATTCTATACGAGCATGCTTTGTCTTGAATTCCTGTTCTTGTCTATCAAATTGGCAGAATGCTTGAAAATAAAATGCATAACACTCAAGTTTTTAGTTAGTCTGAGACTGCCTGGAAAAGCCCAATTCCCAACTAGCCCAATAAGAATATATGCAAGCCCAAGCTCAAGTATAGGATATAAATTTGCAAATTGGTCCTTACCAGTCACCACCAATTAGACAACAATCTTCATCCATATTTCAAGTGGGTTTAAACTCCGATAAAAAAAGACATTTGAATTTAAAACTTTTTTTTTTTTTTTTTGGTTTTTTTGGTCCTTTTGTTAAATACTAGTCATATTCTTCCTTCATTCCACAAAGATAGTTCAATTTATTTTTCTACATAACTTTAGATAATACCTTTAATTTCTTAAAATGGTAATTTTGCCCACAAATTTTCTTTTACACCATTTTTATTTATTAAATCATAAATGTCAAAATATGGTATTTTCAAAAAGTCACTGACACAAATTTCATGAATTTTAAGTAAGATTATCATAAAGAAATGATACCCTACTAATAAAAAAATGATTATAATTTGAGAATTAAAAATAAAAATAAAAAACTAATGGAGAATATTGCATGTGTTTGAGCTTGATTACATTAGTTCTTATTGGGCCTATTGGAAATTGGCGTCTCTATAATTGGGCTTTTCCTTGACAAAAGTCATATTAAATATTTGTGCATTTCCCGATTTGTCATATAAATCTTAGTGATTTTTAATAATATAATATAATTATATATAGGGATTTTATCGATCACGATCTCGAATGATAGTTTAATTATTATGAAGATAAATCTTATCAATTGAAGATTTGAAAGATTGTAAACTAAGATATTAAAACTTTAAAATCTAAAGTCGTTAACGTTTCTCAATTAGTAGTTTAACATTTTCGTGTTTGATTATTATTGCTTAAATATATTTAATTGTAATTAAAGTGAATAGATATTTTATAAAATATCATAGCTAACAAGCACACAATAGAAGATCATGTAACTAATAACATAACAATTTAAAGTTTTATACTCTAATTTTAGTTTTAATTTTTCAATCATACCCCGCATTGATAGTTGACATATCTGGATTGATAAAAGCCCTAATACATAAATTTATTTCTTTGAAATAAATGTATTTGAGAATACAAACAATAATATATAAATTTATAGATAAGTAAAACATCAAATTGAAAAGGTTATATTCAAAATATGAGATGGCTAAAGTAATAAATTTGACCAATTTTTTATATTCATTAATTCCATAAAAATCATACTAAATTAAATTTAGTATTGAAAAAGAAGCTTATTGTTCATTAATATTACATAGTAGCATAATTATTAAAAATAATTACTACCTATTAAAATAAAATTAATGAAAATTAAACTTACCATTCTATTCTATCCACTTGAACCAAAGGAGATGGACCAAATCATTATATCAAAATTTGTTAGTGGTTTTTTCTAAAATAACCTATTTTTATTTTAATTGTTTTCATTAATTTTCTAGTTTAGAATTTTAGTATTGTGTTTTTATTTTGCATATATAATTTTAACTTAAAACACAATTTTTTAACTCATGATTTGTTTAAGCAAACCTCATACCCTTGCCCAACTCCAACGGTCCACCTACATCAATATATACATATATATACATATACATAATATATATATATATATATTATATTTAAGATACTAAAATATTAATAAACTAAAATGATTTGTTTAAGCAAACCTTATAAGAACATATTCATTTTCTCTTAGATAATCTGATTTTCTTAGTTTTATTATTTGTAATTTGATTGTATAATTTTTATCATATAAATAATCTAACTATTTTTTTACAAATAATCATATTTGTAATTTTTTTTATATAATCTTTATGAAGGAAATCATGAAACATTGATTAATTCAAATATTATACATTAACAACCAATTTTAATTAAAAAATTATTTATTACCTCCCCTAGTCCCCTGCACGTAGGGATGTAAACGAGCCGAACCGAGCCGAACAGTATTGGACTCGAGTTCGGCTCGTTTGATATTAGCTCGGGCTCGAGCTGAGCTCGAGCTCGATTCGAACTTTGAAAATCGGGCTCGAGCTCAGCTCGAAATCAAAAGATTGAGCTCGATATGGGCTCGAGTTCGGCTCGAACAAAGCTCGATAACAAGGCTCGTCAAAAGCTCAAAATTGGCTCGAATACAGGCTCGTCAAAAGTTCGAAATAGGGGCTCGAATACAGGCTCGATAGTTCAAGCTTTAGTTCGGCTCGGAAAAATTAGATTATCCATAACATTTTGGATCGGTTAAAGATTTTCTTTTAATTACTAATTATTAATTATCTAAATTTCAAAAACTTATAAAATTCATAATCATATTTAAATAAAATATATAAACTAACAGACTCACGAACTATAAACGAGCCTATTCACGAACCCTTAAACGAACATGTTCGTGAGCCAGGCTCGCGAACCCTAAACGAACATGTTCGCGAGCTATCGAGCCGAACATGTCTAGGCTTGAGTTCGACTCGTTAAGCTTAACTAGCTCGAAACTCGGGCTCGGGCTTGAACTCAACTCGTTAAGCTAACGAGCCGAGCTCGAACGAATATTTATCGAGCCGAGCCATGAACTATTCACGAACGACTTGGTTTGATTACATCCCTACCTGTACGCATTTTAACACCAAAAGCTGTTTTTCCCAAAACCACCCACCTTCTCCACAGCTATACACAACACGTTTTTTTAAGCAAAAGCTGCTAAAAAGCTTCATTTCTCCCTTTTTTTTTTAATCCCAGTTTCTATTTTAAGTAAGTTGTTTTGGAGGGGAAAACTACACATTTTTTTCTCACTATTTTACTATTTTATATATATATATATATTTAGATTTTGAAAAAATTAGTAAAACTGTGAGTTATTTTACACGAATTATTAAAGTATTCACTAATTATTTGAGTTCCAAAAAAATCTTGCAACTTTAAAAAAATTGATAAAAATGTCTCACTAGAGACTGTATGTAACCAGTAACTGCTGGTGTGGTGTTTTTTTTTTAATCCAAAATTTAAAGTTTTAATGCATGTGTCGTATTGTTTGCTTATTTAGATTAAACAATCATTAAAATAAAAGTGGGTACAAAAGAAATTTTCATCTTTATTTTCAGTCGAAGTTGATAGGGGTGAGAGAAAACCGAACCTGCTGCTGAGGGTAATGCAATTATCCGCGAGGCTAGCAAATGGAGTCCTGAACTAGCTGCCGCTTGTGAGGTATGGAAAGAGATCAAATTTGAATTTGCAGCGATGGATACACATTTTGTTCATTCGGGTTTGGTTCGGTTTTATATACTAATACGGTTTGGTTCGATCGAGAAATTAGAAACTGAATAAAAATTCATTTCAATTTGGTTTTGTTTTGAAAAAAAATCGATTAACCAAACCAAACCGACAATTTATTCTTTTTTAGGATTTTATTTTATTTTATATATTTTGAATAATATATTATATGAATTAGACAAAAAAAAATTGAAATTTTAATGCACTTCCAAACTAAAGTGTTTTGTTTGAAATGATTTTAATTCATTTTTAATATGTTAATATTTGGTTTTAATAATTAACAGGATTTTAATATGTATGTGTTTTTTTTTGTTTGTTAGTAATCTCATTGTTTAACAAGTTAGGTTTGTTTTGTTTGATATGGAGTCACTAAAATGTTTGATTTTTTTTAAAACCTTTTCAATCTATTTTTTTTTAAATATGATTTTTTAATTAATGAAATTTCCAACTTGAAAAGCCTAAAATCGAGAACCGAACTGAATCGAATTGAAAATTTTTGGTTCGGTTCGATTCGGTTAGTTTGAGAATGCAACTTCGGTTCGGTTCAGTTATAAAAATCTGAAAAATTCAATTTTCGGTTTTTGTCGATTCAGTTTTGTTTTCAACTGAGCCGACCAATTGCTCACCCCTAGATATTGATATCCATAAGGGTATGTTTGTTTCAGGATTTGCAAATCCGGATTTGGGATTTTAAAATCCCAAATCCTTGTTTGTTGAGAACAACTCCTGTGCAACTTGTGCACGGATCAGTGGATCCGTGCACAACAATCTGGACCGGTTCCTGCCCCACTCCCACCGAGGACGCGCTCCACATGGTGGACGCGTGTTAACACGCGTTATTTAATTAAAAAATTATTACTTTCACTGTTCATCATTTCTGCGCGGCGACATGGGGGAGAAAACTGCGACATTAATTGAGAAAAACGCGAAGGTAACCTCTTCTTCGACCATGAAAACATACTAATACTCTAATTTAATTTCGATACATTGACATAACGTCCAACATTGATCAAATTTCGACCATATTATTTCTGACAAAAAAAAAAATTCCGCCATTGATATAGTGATTGAAGGTTTGAAGCTGATATATTGATTGATGAAGGTTTAAAGCTGATATAGTGTTCGATTACCCATTAATTGAAGGTTTGAAACTAATATAGTGTTCGAATTGAAGATTCAACGACGAATCTGAAAAAATATGGGAGAAATTACTAGTAATTTCTTTGTGAATCGCGAGGGGACTATTATGTGAAGTCATGTAGTATTGTTGTGTTATTTTAGTGATACTGTTATGTTTATTAAGTGGTACTGTTATTTATAAGTTAGTGGTACTGTTATACTGTTTGAATGACACTGTACTTAAAATTACAGAATATATGACTGAGATTATTGTAGAAGATGAAACAACAAATGTTGAAGTTTTTGCAAGTACTGCAACAATTGAAATTGATTCACGGAGTAGTCAATTGATTGATGACATTGAAGCCCTATCTGGTTCACTTATTGGATACAAACGGAAGACTATTGATGAAATGTATGAGCTCTACAAAAAACATTCTCGTTTGATCGGATTTGGAGTACGGAAATCCAACAGTAGATACTCTACAATTGATACATCTACACTACTTGGGAAAATATATGTTTGCTCATCTGCTGGATGCAAAAACAAACAAAAACAGGTCATGTAGTACTGTTATGTATAAATTATATAGAACTCTTATATTAATTTATGTAATACTTTTGTGTTATTTTAGTGATACTGTTATGTTTATTAAGTGGTACTGTTCCGTATAAGTTAGTGGTACTGTTCCGTATAAGTTAGTGGTACTGTTATACTGTTAGAATGACACTATTCTTACAATTGCAGTTTTCAACAAAGAAGTCAAAATCAACAAGGACAAACTGCAAGACATCACTTACAGTCAAATTGAATTATGAAAATGAGTACGAGGTAGTAAAACATGAGACTATCCATAATCATGAACTAACAAGAAAAGAGTTTAGTCATTTGCATCGTTCAGAGAGACATATAACAGATGAAAAACGTGCAGCGATTCAGACAATGCTAGATTCAGGAATGAAACCGTCAGACTCTTATCGTTACATGACATGTGATTTTGGTGGAGAGGAAATAGTTGGGCATACAATGAAAGATCACTTGAATTTGGTGCATCGAATGAAAATGAAGAAAATCGAAGCAGGTGACGCACAAACAATTTTAGATATGATACAAGAGCAAGATGCAGAGGAAGATGATTTCTTTTATAGAGTAAAATTGGATGACGAGGGCAGATTATCAAATATGTTTTGGAGGGACTCTATGATGAAGGAAGATTATGCATTATATGGTAATGTGATGATATTCGACACAACATATAGGACAAACAAATACAATTTGATTTGTGCCCCCTTTGTTGGTGTCAACAACCACATGAAAAATGTCATGTTCGCTTGTGCATTCATTTCAGATGAGAAAATAAAAACATTTGAATGGTTGTTCAATGTTTTCAAGAAATCAATGTGTAGACAAAGTCTCATCACAATTTTCACAGACCAAGATCAAGCAATAGCAAATGCAATTGAGAAGGTATAACTAAAATTGTACTATTTATTTTTTTACTGTTTTTTTGTCATCATTCAATACTGTATAGACTACTAAGTAATATTGTATAGCGTATTCAGTAATACTCTTTAGTATTACAAATATAACTGTTCGGTAATATTTTTTACTGTTTTTTTCATCATTCAATACTGTATAGACTAGTAAGTAATATTGTATAGCGTATTTAGTAATACTCTTTAGTATTACAAATATAATTGTTCAGTAATATTTTTTTTACTGTTTTTTTTCATCATTCAATACTGTATAGACTAGTAAGTAATACTGTATAGTTTATTTAGTAATACTCTTTAGTATTACAAATATAACTATTCAGTAATATTGTTGCATTATTAATTTTGTCTTGACAGGTTTTTCCAGCAACAAGACATAGATTGTGTATATGGCATCTTCAACAAAATGCAATAACCAGATTTGCAAAGTTGAAATCGGACAATTTGTTTAAGAGTCAATTCAACAAATGTTTAACTAGATGTGATGATGAAGATGAATTTGAAATCTGTTGGAAAAACATGGTGCAAAAATATAATCTCGAAGATCACTCTTGGTTCACACGACTTTACGGATTAAAGGAAAAGTGGTGTACAACTTTAAACAAGAATTACTTCTCTGCTGCTATTCTTTCATCACAAAAAAGTGAATCGACAAATAATGCAATTGGGTTTCATGCTAAAAAGACAACAAATTTGACAGATTTCTATATATTTTTCAGTAACACAGTAAAACGTTGGAGGATGACTGAACAGCAAGATGAATTCAATTGTGCAAGGTCACTTGCGGAAAGTCAAATGCCTATGGATGGAATATTGAAACATGCTTCTGAAATATACACGATCAATGCTTTTAGATATTTTGAAGAGGAGTTTAGAAAGTGCATTGTTTGTCTTTTAAAAGTCATTGGAATGGAAGGTACCACAATACTTTATGAAGTGTCCAATCCTGGTAAAACTGTAAATAAGCAAGTAATATTTGATTACCAGTTGATGATGGTGACATGCTCTTGCAAGTTGTTTGAAGAAATGGGTATCTTGTGTTGTCATTCCTTGAGAATACTCCACATAAATTCAGCACAATCTATACCTGAAATGTACATTCAAAAAAGATGGACAAAATTGGCAAAGTCGATGATGTGGGACAAACTCAATAACAATGATAACAGCATAGCAAGGGGAAATGAAGGGGTTCTTTGGCGTCACACGATGATAAGAAAATACTATAATTTAGTCTTGAAATCACAAAACAATAGGAATGCGAGAAATCTTTTGGAAGAAAGCTACAACAAGGATTGTATTATTGCTGATTCTTTAACAACTTCTGTTAGTGATGCAGGTGTCGAACAAACTAAAAACGACACAAATTCTTCTACTTCTATTCTTGATCCAGAACGTGCAGTCACTAAAGGTAGGAGCAAGAGACTAAAGACACATTTTCAGAAAAACAAGAAGAAAGGAAGTTTATCAAAGAATAATTCAACATCAGAATTTGGCAATTTAACACCATACATACCAAAAGAAACTTTGTTTTAGAAAATAGCTTTAAGTAATACTGTGCTATTTTTTTCAGTAATACTGTTACTGTTAATCAGTAATACTGTTTTATATTATGCATTAATACTTTATATTTTTGTGTAAGTAATTTTTATGTTCAAGAATTACTGTTATTGCTTATGGCTATTAGTGTTTATGTTTGATAATAATATTGAATGATATTGTTAAGTCTTATAGCTAATACTGTTTATGTCTGATACTAATACTGTTAAGTGTTATAGCTAATACTGTTTATGTTTGATACTAATACTGTTAATTCTTATAGCTAATTCTGTTTATGTTTGATACTAATCCTGTTAAGTCTTATAGCTAATACAGTTTATGTTTCATACTAATACTGTTAAGTCTTATGGCTAATACTGTTTATGTTTGATACTAATACTGTTAATTCTTATAGCTAATTTTGTTTACATTTGATACTAATAATGTTAAGTCTTATAGCTAATATTGTTTTTGTTTGATATTAATATTGTTAAGTCTTATGGCTAATACTGTTTATGTTTGATACTAATACTGTTAATTCTTATAGCTAATTCTTCTTATGTTTGATACTAATACTGTTAATTCTTATAGCTAATACTGTTTATGTTTGATAATAATACTGTTGAGTCTTATGGCTAATACTGTTTATGTTTGATACTAATACTGTTAAGGTTTATAGTTAATTCTGTTTATGTTTGATACTAATACTGTTAAGTCTTATAGCTAATACTGTTTATGTTTGATACTAATACTGTTGAGTCTTATGACTAATACTGTTTATGTTTGATACTAATACTGTTATGTTTTATAGTTAATTTTGTTTATGTTTGATACTAATATTGTTAAGTGTTATAGCTAATACTGTTTACGTTGAATACTAATACTGTTAATAATGTTATGTTCAAGAATGATATTGTTAAAAAACATGTATAATATACAGGTTTCATTCATTATCTTGTTTTTCATTTTATACTTTCCAACTGTATACCTACATCAAAAAAAATATAATATAAAGTTATAACCAATATAAATATATTATAATTGTAAAATGATATCAAATACTGTTAAAACATATTTTTCAAAAATACTAATTCAACATCACAATTGATTTCAACAGACAATTATATAACACAAATATTGTTGTTTTTCATCACCCAAAACCTAAACTAAGATTGTTTTTTCTCAACGCACTTCCTTTTCGGTCTCACATTTTTTGACATCTCAGCCTTTTTTTTCTTCATTGCTGCAACAACCTCTTATCTCTTAAACACAATGTATTTGGGTTTTGCCAAATAGAATCTTGTAACCCTATCAATCACATCTCTCATTTCCTCATTTAAATGTGACATAACAATAGCAGCAGCAAATTCTGCCCTCAATACTTTCCTCAAAACTGGCTTCAATGAGAAAAAAATAAATTAAAAAGTAATAATACTGCATAACATTATTCACTGTACAATTTAGTTACATAACTAATTCTGTTTATGTATTGTCATATCGGTATTACGAAAATATAGCTTTAATGTACTATTATATATTTTTGAATAGTAATGTTTCTCAGAAGAATAACATACCTTTTTTAAATCAGGTTTATCATATATAGCACCATTGAAATACGTCATATGGTGCATCATGAAAATTCCACAATCATTTGTTCCTTTTAAGTTTAATGCTCTCCATGGCAAATCCACCTCTTCCATTTCATAATTTTCAATCTCAGCAGCCCTGGGATATTGTTTTCGAAGAAGATATTTGCCCATGCAAGACTTCTGCAAACAGAAATATATAGGTTTTAGATTGTACAACAGATAGTTATATCGTAACTTTATTAAAAGTACATACCATCAATAGAACAATCTTCTTGTACTTGTTATCATTGTTTTCATAGAGCTGGTTGTCAAGATAATGCACTTTCTTGTTTGCAAAGTTTATTGCAATACAAAAGTAGTGCTGGGACAACCAGACAGGAACAAATATCTACAATGAAAAATAATAATAATTGTTAAACTAATACTATATAGTTTAATAAATAATATTGTCCTATATTAAAACAGTATATAAATAACAATTAACATACCAAATCAACTACATTGAGAACTAGTTCCTGCAATGAAAACCAAGAATCCCAAATACTGAAGATATTCTGCTCCAGTACTTCCATCTTCTTCGAATCTTTCTTTTCTAGCAGTTCAATCATGTACATCTGTAAAAAAACACAACAATTTTAAGAATAGAAACAAATAAAAAACAGACTACAAAAAAAATTGAAATTATACTTACGGAATGATCAAGTGTAAAAATAAATCTACTTAAACCATCATTTGTAGATTTGTTCAGTATTAACGCCCATGTGTTCAATACACACGATTCGATCTGTGCATCGGGGAACAAAGAGAGCATGTCTTTTCTATAAAGAATGAGGAGTGGTCCATGTCGAAATAGAGTTTCACTGTAAATAAAAACATAAAGATTTAAAAATACTGGAAAATATTAAATTAATAAGTACAAATCACAGAACTTACTCATCAGTGTCATGATTCTCATCAAAAAATGCATAGTCAGCAAACTCTTTCGATTGCACATCCATTTTGCTCAGAAATCTTCCCATCCTACGAAAGAAATTTGACACAAATCCATTCTTCCGATCAACATGGATTAAAGTTTCTTTCTCATATCCCTTCCTCTTGTAGGACATTGACCCATAAATCTCAGAAATTTCCTCAGTATTCACTTTATCAGGATCATCTATATTTTCAGTTGGAGTTGCAGCAAGACTGTCATCATTGGCTTGTGGTGAAGCACTCAAATGCAGATCAAATGAAAGCATCTCATTTATATCTGCTGCAACTGTTCACTATTTTCTTTTAGCTACTTCCGCAAGTGTACGGTGTAGAGTGTAGAAGTGGTGAGCAAGGTCGATCCCACAAAGACTAATTATCTAGGCCCTAACTAAGTACTCAAATTCAGTTCTCAGTTTTATCTAAGGAAAACGAATCACACCGATTGTAGACTAATTTACTAGAAAACTAACTATGCAGATAAATTCACTCAAGAATAACAGATAATCTAAGACAGGTTCTAGGACATGCTTTCATCTAATTCTCATCAAAACATCACTTTAACTCACTTAAGTTCATTAATCAATCATCATATATGAGCAATCACATATATCGAATTAACAGCTCTCCCGAGTCAGTTAACCGGTTGATTATTATGCCACCAGAGGTATCCCTACTCAATCTGATAGAAACATAACAACTCCCAAAAGCACTTAAGACTGATTTCCCATCACATAAATTCCTTAATCTCCCGATCTAAGTCTTTTTATGTGTCATGTGTTTATTCTTCCATAATTAAATCTCATCTCCCGAATTTTGATCTAATTACTAAAACATGCTCAATTACTGGCCACATAATCAAACAATCAATCAAATCATAAACACACAAATAGGATAAACGATCATGAACATTGAATTGAAATTAAAGATCCATCAGATTCGAATTAAATTACTAACAAGCCCTAGAAACCCTAGAAAATTAGCTAGACATGATAATAAACAAACCCATAGACAAGATTGAAAATATCATATCTACTAATATCTAACAAGAGAAGAAAGATTAAAAACTCTAAATAACTACGATCTCTCGATTCCTCGATCTCTTGAATCTTTCTTCAATTCCTCTCGTTGCTTCTCAGACTCTCGTGTGTTCTCCGTATGAATCTCTCTCTATTTCTCTCTCTTCGTTGTTGAGTATATCTCTCGCTCTAGGAGTCTTCCAAGTGAAGTAACCGATCAAGATAATCGAAGAAAACAATATCTTCTCGAGCTCCTGCGCGCCCGGGCACGGTCGTGCTATCTGGCACGGTCGACCGTGCCCTGCCCACAGACCTCTAGTTTTCGCACGGCTTTGATCGTGCCGTAGGGCACGGTCGTGCTCCACACTTGCACGCCCACTATAGGCTGGCGCACTATCGTGCTTCATAGCACGACCTGACCGTGCGCCACCAACATTCCTTCCGATCTCGTATTACACTTCGATTTTTCCTCGTTTTTCCGTGATTCCTTCCTTGATCATCAATTACACTCGAAACTTTGTACTTTTCCCATTAAAATCATGAAACTAAGCACAAATACGTCAAATGCAACTAATACAATATAATAACCGAAATCACCATAAAAACGTATCTAAACATATCCAAATGAATACATAAACATACGCAAAAATATGTGAAAAACAACACTTATCAACAACTTCAGAACAACTTCCTTCATTTATATCCGCAGCAACATCAGGACAACTTCTTTTGTTAATGTCCGCTGCATTTGAGGAAGGGATATCTTCAGTAAATTCAGGACATGTTCCTTCATTTGGCCCCGCTTTATTTGATGGAACATCTTTATCCTTATTCATGAAATCAAGAATGATTTCATCGATGACCTTGTGCACTTTCTCATCTGAAAAAAATTTCTGAGAGTCGGACATCTCTTCAGTGTCACTCTCCTTCATGGATTTGAAAATTGATATGTAGTGGTGAGATACCACTGAAATATCTCTCTTGAAAAGAAGAGAAATCCTGTCCATTTCCTAAACAAAAAAGAATAAATATACTCAAAAAACAACATATGTAATCATGTTATAAAGTTAACAGCATTACTAACTTATACTTAACAGTATTACTAAATAATACTAAACAGTATTAGTTAGTAATAGTTAACAGTATTACTAACTTATACATAGCAGTAATACTAACTAATATTATTTAGTATTAGTAAGTTATACTTAACAGTACTATTAAGTAATACTAAGTAGTATTAGATAGTAATAATTAACAGTATTACTAACTAATACTTAACAGTATTACTAACTTACACTTAGCAGTATTACTAAATAATACTGCTTAGTATTAGTGAGTTATACTTAACAGTACTACTAAGTAATACTAAGTAGTATTAGTTAGTAATAGTTAACAGTATTACTAACTAATACTTAACAGTATTAGTAACTTATACTTAGCAATATTACTAACTTATAATAACAGTATTACTTAAATTTCATATAACACTATTAAGTCAGAAAACTTACATCTTTGGCAGCAATCTTTATTTGTTCATCATTCATCTCATCTTTCATCAATTCAAAACTGATAAATCGGCCACTTCCTTCTCTTTTTGACTCACCAGCTCTCTTTTTTGCTCCTTCTTGATTCACTTTCTCTTCTCCATCCTTCTTCCCATTCCTGCTAATAGGATACACATCATATACAAGTTCACCGTCACCATACGATCCTGCAGCAGCCTCTTCAATGCATCTTTTATGCAGTTTGTCGTCATTCCAATGCTGAATTAGAGGCAGTAAAGAAGGTGCAGCAACACCTTTCCACTTCAGTCTATGCATATAGACTATTTGCAGGAAGATTGTACAGCCGGAAATATTTTTTGATTGTGTTATTATACACATGAACACCTTCACACAATCTTTCCAATATATATTCACACCAATCAAACTGAGATATTCTATCAACATCTTCTAATGACTTCAACACACTAATGTTTACTGTTTTGTTACAAGTTGGAGTCAAAAATGAATACAAAGCATACAAAACAAATAATCTTTTAAAATCATCACCACCACAAGAAAAACGACTAACTATCAAATCATATAAAACTTTAACCTGAACACTAGCTTGTACCCCCATATCCCTAAAATGCTTAAGTAATACCGAATCTTCATGCTTATTAAAATTTATCACAGGAGAACCTACATTTCTAGGCAACATGAACACATCATGAACATCATCTGCAGTAATCACAAAACTTATGTCTCTTCCTACAGACAACATCCTACTACTTCCGTTAAAGCTCCTCACCAGCCAACGAATCATATGAAGATTCGCACATTTTGTGATCGACATAGAGAGCAAACCTCCAAAACCAATGTCAGTAATATCCTTTTTCTGCTTGTCAGATAACTGACAGATCAAATTGTGTAGACCCTTAGGCCTAGATTGTGTCACAAAATCACTGCCCAATAAAAAAACAATGAACATTATAAGCTACAAACATAAACAGTATTAGCCATAAAGCTTAACAGTATTAGTATCAACCATAAACAGTATTAGTATTAAACATAAACAGCAACATCATAAACATTATTATACATGTTTTATAATAGTATTAGTATCCAACATAAACAGAATTAGCTATAAGAATTCATAGTATTAGTATCAAATATAAACATAATTAGCTATAAGACTTAACAATATTAGTATCAAACATAAACAGTATTAGCCATAAGACTTAACAGTATTAATATCAAACATAAACAATATTAGCTATAAAACTTAACAGTATTAGTATCAAACATAAACAGCAGTAGCATAAACATTATTATACATGTTTTATAACAGTATTAGTATCCAACATAAACAGAATTAGCTATAAGATTTCACAGTATTAGTATCAAACATAAACATAATTAGCTATAAGACTTAACAGTATTAGTATCAAACATAAACAGTATTAGCCATAAGACTTAACAGTATTAATATCAAACATAAACAGTATTAGCTATAAAACTTAACAGTATTAGTATCAAACATAAACAATAATAACATAAAAATTATTATACATGTTTTTTAACAGTATTAGTATCCAACATAAACAATATTAGCTATAACACTTCACAGTATTAGTACCAAAACATAAACAGAATTAGCTATAACACTTTACAGTATTAGTATCAAACATAAACAGTATTAGTCATAAGACTTAATAGTATTAATATCAAACATAAACAATATTAGCTATAAGACTTAACAGTATTAGTATCAAACATAAACAAAATTAGCTTTAAGACTTAACAGAGTACATACCAAACATCATAGTAAGAGTTGTCAATGGACTCCTTCTTCAATTTCTTGTCAATGGCTTTCTTCTTCGGAGCCTTCTTTTTCTGCGCAATTTGTTTCAAATATTTTTTCACTGGCCTTTTAGATGATTCGTCAACTGCATCACTCTTTGACATCATGGTTTTCATCTTGGAAACTGTATAACATTGCAAGCATCAATAGTCAAACATAATCTCACTGTTTAAACTTCAAACAAACAGAAGCACAAAATTCAAAGAGCAGAAAGAGCATACATATTTTCTTAGGCAAAACCTACTACATTATTTCTCCCAATTTCATGTAAGATTTAATTAAACAAAATAGCAGAAGCTTACATAAAATCAGGATTGAAGAAAATACACTAATATTGTATAACAATTACACTACTACTGTACAACAATTACACTAATACTGTATAACAAAATACACTAAGACTGTTTCATTAATACTTTACTAATCTAAGAAACACATAAAAAACAGAGACACATGCAAATATGTGAAAAACAGAATGAAAACCTCTCATATTGCAAATGGTATATCTTCTCCTGTTCAAAATCACACTTGTAAAGTCATTTTCAGAGATTCAATAATATGTCAAAACCACACAAAACAAAATACGCGAAGAACACACAACACATACGCGCGAATAACACAGAAAGGTGAAAAAAAATATAAAACACGAAGTGTAAAAATAAATCTCGAAAAACAAAATAAAATTCAGAAAACTTACCGTTGAAGAAAGTAAATCAAAATCCAGACAATGAAAACCTAAAATGTAGAAACAAACAGTATATTAGACGATTGAAATACAATTGCATGTAGGGTTAAATAGACAAATTCAAAATCAAAAAATATTTTCGAGATTGAAATTGGGGGAAAACTAGAAAGAAAATTGGCCAAATGTTTAACTTTTAAACCGATTGCATGTAAGGTTTAAACAAAATCTCAGAAACTTACAGAAATCGGGATTGAAGAACAAACCGCAGAGAAGAACAATGACTACAACTTCAAACTGAAATCGCACTTCAAAATAAGGTTTGCGCTTCGAATTAGGTTTGCGGAGAGAAGAAGATTACAACTTCGAACTGAAATTCTGAATGTGACTGAATGTGAGAGAGAAGAAGATGAGTTTCTTCGAGTCGCGCGAGTTTTTCGAAATACTCTGTGCGTGTGTGAGAGAGAGAATATATTGTGGGCTTTTCAATTGGGTTTTGGCAGGAAAATGAATTGTTGTTTGGATGTGGGCTGGAAAATAAATATTATTTGGCTGGAAAATACATATTATGGTGGGCTAGAGAAAATATATTGTGGGTTGGGTGGGTACCAAATTATGGTGCACGGATCTAGGATCAGTACAAAAGTTTTTGCGTTATTTGTTTAAGGGTATTTTTTCCAGGATTATCAAATCTACCAAAAACCTACTCTATTTAAAAAAAACACTATAATTAACCCTACACTGTAACCTATTAATACACAAATACCAATACATAATAAATACATTCTTACTCCTTATTTATCATTGTTTTAATATATATATATATACACACTCTATACCAAGAATAAAAAAATCATAGGTTAGAATGACTTTTTTCCACCTACTGTCTTCTCCCCTTTCCACCCACTGATTCTCTCTCTACCCTTTTTCTCTCTCTCACGTCCTTTCCCCTCTCTCTCCTCTTCTCTCCCTTTGTCTTCTCTTTCTCACTATTCGACTGTTCGACTATCTTTATTGCAATCTTTATTGCAGACGGCCAAGAAATGTGTACCACTCTCTCTCTTCTCTTTTCTCCCCTTCTGTTCTCTTTCACACTTTTCCACCATCTTTGTTGCAGACTACTAATTTTTGGCACCTTGCAAACTGATAATTTTGTCCTCCCTTTTTATTGCATCAAAGATTCATGTCGATTACTTGCAAAATGTGTTCTGTGCATTGATTTGGAGTCTTTGGACATGATTTTTTTCTCTGTTTAAGTAGATCCGTGAGATCTGCTACTCTGCTCCTAGATTGCATAATGTATGTACTTTGATTTTACTTTATTTTTGTATATGAGGTTAGAGTTTCTTTGAGGAACTAGTTTTATTTATATATAGTCTTTGAGTTGTAAAATGGAACCTATCACAACCCACACACTGCGCACTAATACTATCGGGACCTCGAAATTGTGGAGAACGAAGAAGAAGTGGAAGAGGAATGATCCACAAGTTGAGATCTCATCAGAGCAAAGTTCAGTCGGTAGCAACTGTGTACTCTGTCCAAAACTTCAAAAAAAGGTTGGTTTTTACTGATGTGAATTTTTTTTGTTGATATGCTTGTTATTTGACTTTTAATTTCAGTTGAGATTTGTTATCCTGAGTTTATTTGTTTTCTGATTTGCAAATATTTTCTGATTTTTGTTGATTTGTTTTGAGCAGATTTGTTTTATGATTTGCAGATATATTTTTCAATTTTTAAAAAATTTGGTTTCATATTATAGTATATCAACGTTCTTCAAGTAGATAGCTAATTAATTAGTAGTCAATCCTCTATTTTTGTAGTGTCAGATATTTGTATTTTATTAATTATTAAATGGTAAACTGATGATAAAAGATTTTGTTGTTTTGTATATTTTACAGACCAAATTGTTTTAAAGACAAATAATATAATATACTTGTTGATTTATGTTGATATGTTTTTTTTTTTAGCTTAAATGTGATTGAAGAGGGGACTTAATGGAGCACAAACACCTGTATATGTCATCAGTGTATACTATACCAATTTTCTGTGTGTTTAATGAATGTAAAGATTATGTGTATGTGTCCATTATTATAAAATTTGTTGGTTGTTGTATATGAAACCACTACTTATTATATATAAAACTACTACTTATTCTATTGGTATGTTGTGTTGGAAAGAATTGGTTTAAATGATGACATTATATTAAAGTGGTTGTTTATATGATTGGGGTCAATCAAATTTATTGTTTGATGCCAAATAGAACAATCATACATTATTTCAAAAACAATAGTTAGTGAAAATGGTATAGAGAATCATATTGAAATGGAGGCACCAATGTTGTATAGAGGTGCTTTCTTGATCTAGTATTTAGTGGTAAGTTGGCCACTTGTATAATGTAATGGTTAATGAATAAATTGAACACTTGTGTTTTTTTTAAATCTTACATGTTATTTAATTGCTTCCAATTTCTATGCAGTAGCAGTAGTAGTCTCTTTTTTATTAATAATAATAATAATAATAATAATAATAATAATAATAATTGGTTGTCATATTATATTTTGTTTTGATGTACACTTTAACCTTTTAAAATCTACAATATAATCTGTCATCATATTTACTATGTATACTGCCTCTATTGAATCTGTTCAACCTAATATGTTATTATTAGATTAAAAGCCACCTTTTCATACATGATATTACTAGTTATTTGAAAAACACAAATTCATTTCTTTATTGTAACATAATTATAGAAATAAAATAAAGTGTAAACTAAATGGAGTTACTTTAGACAACATAATGAATGTTAGAATTTATCTATTAAAAGAGACGAAAGAGAACGTTTGAATAAGACAGTAAGCTAGTAACCTTCAATTGATAGCATGACCTTTTATTAAATAAATAGGAGTAATAAGAAAAAAATTATAGAATTGTTGAAAACTAACATTGATGGAAAATATTTTTTAATTAAGATTGATGGAAAATATCTTTTAATTAGAGAATATTTATGGAGTTAACTTTGTTGTAATATGAATTGACTAATTCAATAAAAAAAAATATTGCACTAATAACATATGTGAAACCTAGATGCATCGTGGAAATGGTGGTACCGAGCAGGTGGAAAAGGTCATGTGGACCCGTGATAACGAGGCTCAATTCATAGTATTCTGCCATCAAGAATATCTAAACGAACTCCTCCTCACAACCTCGTTCTCGAAGCCTGTAATGGGAAAAATTTGCGATAGGTTGAACGCCATCGTTGGCAGTCGTTGCTCCTACAACGTTGGTCAAGCTCAAACAAAATGGAAGAGCATTAAGAAAGCATGTTGTTTGCTCTTCAACCTACGATTCAAACGTGGTTCCGGACTTGGTTGGGATCCTGAAAAAAAGACAATCACGGGACCTAACGATGCTATGGATGCGATCTATGCGGTAATTCGATGTTATCCATCCTTTAATATATATCAACTTTTATCATACATTTTGAATATAATCGTTAATATAAACAGGAGTACATAAATTTAATTAAGGCTAATAAATTTACTCATTACTGAAAGTATACGTGTACATCGTAGGAGCATCGGGATAATCGTGCGATCATCCGACGTGGTCTTTCCCACTTCGACCTATGCACAGAGATGCTCGATAAAAAGATGGCCACCGGTGACTTTGCTCATTCTTCTAGATAGCCTCGTTCCTAATCAGAGAGTTCTACTAATAATGATGACATTCCTCCAGCCCCACCACCTGGCTCTGGAGATAATGAAGGATCACCTCGTGCCGGTCCATCATTCAATTTTACTCCAAACTTTAACTCTATGGACAGTGGAGGATCCTCTAGATCATCGGGGAAAAAAAGATCGAGCGGAGCCTCTGAACGAGATGCTATCATTGTTCGAGCCCTGGCTAACATCGAGACTTACTTTGGTGAAAAGAGGACAAAGACATCGGGAGCTGAGCAAATGAGTGATGAATACCACACATGCATCCGTCTGATGAGAGAAATTGAGGATATCCCACTAGACTCTCGTGTCATCACCGGTGAGCGTCTTCGCAAGGCCTCTACAAGGATTATGTTCTTGTCCTTTAGTGAGGAAGAACGTCGTTGATGGTTGATTCGCCTATTAATTTGATGAGGATGTGAAATGGTTGAAGACTACTTAATATATGTTATCTTCATTATTATAGGAAGTAATAAGACAATTGTTATTTCTCATCCATCATTTTTAGTTTCTATGCATGTTTATGTGATCTTTATGCTCAAATATAATGAACAAGACTTGAGAAATTGGATATTCTATGTTATATTGTTATGCCCTTTTTTGGTATTTTATTTGTGGTTGCAAGTTTACTCCTATATTTATATTTTATTACCTTCAATTAACTTATTCTAATGAGTAAATTGTTGTTTGATCATTCAAGGGCTATGTCACAATTATCGCAATCACCTTCAGGCGATGAACAAGAATTGGACGATTCCAATTCTGAGAATAGTAATTCATCCGACACAAGTAATTGTTCATCAGTTGATGAAAGTATTGCAATCGTGCTTACTGGAATTGTAATTCCAATGGTCACAACTCCAGTTCGTGTGCCAAGAAATACATCGAGGCTTCAAGGAAATGATTGGGTCGGTGAAATCCTTATGGGGACAGAGGGTTGATTCTACGATATAGTACGAATGAGCAGACCAAGTTTTTATGCCCTTGTGGAGATCTTGATGGATAGGGGATTACTCGTTCGGAGTGATTTTGCACGGGTATCAGTGGTTGAAGAGGTTGTGCTGTTTTTGCGCACTATTTCTTCACATGTTCGAAATCAAGAGTGTATGGAACGCTTTCAACATTCACTTGAGAGTATACACCGCCACTTCCACCGTGTACTTGATGTTGTAGTTGAGTTAGCCCCAATATATATAGTGTCCCCAAACTATAATGAGACCCCACCACAAGTGTCGAACAATGTCAATTTCTTTTCATATTTCCAGGTACAATTTATTTCTTATTATTCCACATATATATGTCTTATTATGAAATTAGCCTGTGCATTTTCCAATAATATTAGGGTGCAATTGGAGCTATGGATGGGACATTAATCCTGGCATGGGTGCCACAGTCTAGACAGAACGTCTTTTGATCTCACAAGGCAACTATCTCCCAAAATGTCCTTGCAATTGCTAATTTCAATTTGATGTTCACGTACGTATATGCAGGGTGGGAGGGCAGCTCTAGTGATACGAATGTTCTGTTCAATGTCGTTCAAAATGACCCCAACTTTCCTTGGCCTCCAGAAGGTATTATATATAATTAACCTATATATTTAATTGTTATCTAATTTAATTAAAAAAACAGCGCAGAAGTAAAAATGTTCATGTTTACATTTAGGAAAGTACTATCTCATCGATGCTGGGTACTCCAATTATAGGCCTTTCCTCGCACCATACAGGGGGACTCGTTACCATATCAATGAGTTTCGACAGAGCGGAGCAGTTGCCAATACGACAATGGAGCTTTTCAATCATCGACATTCACGTTTGAGGAATGTGATCAAGCGTTGTTTTGGATTATTAAAGAGTTGATTTCCCATTCTAAGATGGGGATGTCTTCTTATAAGATGCGGACACAAGTGAAAATTATGATTGCATGTTACGTGATCCACAATTTCATCCGTCAAAGCGGGTTACCAAATGCTCTATTTGAGGGGACTTCAGAGCAGTTGATGGATGACGTCGAGATTATTTCTCATCGCTACCATCCCACAACTGCACATATCGAGCAGCAATCTCAGTTTCGTGACTCTGTGGCAGATGCAATGTGGCAGAACAGAAACCCCTAAGATGACATTTTTATGTATCAAATACCTATTATATTTTATATCTTGCTATTTGTTGTCTTATAAACACCTTTCAAACAATGTGTTTTACATTATGTTTTATTTTCCCAGTAAAACATGATTGTGTTTATCTACTTCCTATGTATTTGAGCAACTTCATGATCTATTTTATGATAAGACTAATTTAGTTTATTATGATCAACATTCTCTATTTAAATGTTCTTCTATTAAAAAAATCATTTGTTAAAAGTTACAAAATAAGAAAATTTGTTTATCATAAAAGAATCATTTGTTAAAAGTTACAAAATATGAATTGATTATCAAATATGATAAATTCTCGATCAATCCTCAAGATCAATCAGAGCCCACAATTAAAGAAAAAACCAAAAATATTTTATTAGTCAATACTAAAAAAAATTTCTAATCAACGTTGAAGAAATCCTCAAACCAAATAATACAAATTGAATGAATTCATCAAAATGAATAATAAAAATTTAAATATGAATTGTTACATTATAAAAAAATCATTTGTTAAAAATTACAAAATATGAATTGATTAACAAAAAAAATTCATAATCAACGTTGAAGAAATCCTCAAAACAAATAATGAAAATTGAATGAAATCCTCAAAATAAATAATAAAAATTTATGATTTACTTAACAAAGAGAATAAATTATCAACAAATCCTTAAAATCGACAAATCATATCTTTAAATTCAATCATCAAAAACTCAACAAATCTTCAACATCAACAAATCATATCCTCCAACTTAATAATAAGAAATTTCTTTGTTCTTATTTCCATGGAGGGGAGATCTATAAAAAAAACATTCCGTTTTATTTTCATAACTAAGAAATTTATATGATAAAAGATTTTAGAAAATTATCTTTTTGATTCGATAATGAAAATACTTGAAATTATTTTTTTGTAATTCATTATTGTTTTTTTTGTAATTCATTAATGAGTCTTTTTCAAATGAATGTCGATATGATTTGTTCATTTTGAGGATTTGTTGAGTTTGATGATTGAGTTTGAGGATATGATTTGTTGATTTTAAGGATTTGTTGATAATTTATTCTCTTTGTTACATAATTTATATTTCAATTTTTTTGAGATATTAAAAATTAAAAAAATATATTAAAGAAGTGCGCACGTACGCATTTTTCAAGTAGTATAGTATATGTATATGTGTGTGTTTTTACATAGTATAAATTATATTCATAAATAAACATAGATTTTTGTATTTGTAGTCTACGATATATATATATATATAGATATTATATTATCATATGTATAAATAATTTTATTGTTTGTAAACATTAGGAAAAAATAAACCAAAGGAATAAATATAATATAAACTTTTCCAAGTGATTTCAAAATAATTACATAGAATAAATAGTATTAATTAAAAATTTTAAATGTATAAGAAAATTTATAGTATAGTATATGTATATGTGTGTGTTTTTACATAGTATAAAATATATTCATAAATAAACATAGATTTTTGTATTTGTAGTCTACGATATATATATATATATAGATATTATATTATCATATGTATAAATAATTTTATTGTTTGTAAACATTAGGAAAAAATAAACCAAAGGAATAAATATAATATAAACTTTTCCAAGTGATGTCAAAATAATTACATAGAATAAATAGTATTAATTAAAATATTTAAACGTATAAGAAAATTTATAGTATAGTATATGTATATGTGTGTGTTTTTACATAGTATAAATTATATTCATAGATAAACATGGATTTTTGTATTTGTAGTCTACGATATATATATATATATATATATATTATATTATCATATGTATAAATAATTTTATTGTTTGTAAATATTAGGAAAAAATAAACCAAATGAATAAATATAATATAAACTTTTCCAAGTGATTTCAAAATAACAAATTAATCATTACCATTACATCAACTAACAATATAATATTACACATATATACTTTTTCCAGCATTGATTTGACATCTACAGTAATAATCCTACCCTACAAAATCCCAAAACAAACAAACATTTTAACTATTCACCTTTATTTACAAATCCTAGGATTTCAAAATCCGAATTTCCCCCATCCACCATAATCCCGAAACAAACATACCCTAAAAGATTTGGTGATTGGTTGTCTCTGGATGTTCTCATCCTCCTCTTTGTGATTAATACTTTTCAACTCTTTTTTTTTTTGGTCTTTTCAATCATTTGGATGAGATTGTCGTTTTGGGATAATTTAAAGTGGTAGCTAGTCTAAAATAGTAATACCTACCCAGTTTGCGTGAAGCATCTTAATTCCAGTATGCTTTTCTTGTAAACTTTATCAATTCTTCTCTTCAAAAATAATGGTTATAAATATGGCCATGTTTATAAACTGTTAGACTTCACAATTTAATATTTTAACATACTTATTCGTTCTGCTATCAATTTCATAATTACTTTATTCGAAAGAATATAACAATTCTTTAGTTTGTGTTATATTTAAGTATTTATTATAATATTGAATATAGCTTAGACTTAATAATCATCAAACTAGCTTCCACTAGTCACTTTGTATAGACTTAGTGATAAGGCACATATGTGTCAAATCCATGCATGAATTGACATGCAATTCTTTCTCTATAAATACATGTAATGAAATGGAAGAAATATATATTTTCTCTTCTCTCATATACTTTTTCCTTCTCATCTCGTCTTTTATTTACGCATTGTTTTCTTTTGCTTTTCATCCGTTATTCTTCTAGTTTATATTATTGTTATCGTAATTCTTCACAACAAGTTATTAGCATGAGTTTTTGCTCGGAAAAAGAAAAAAAAAGACGGTACATGGAGCATACTAACAAAAAGAATCACTGTCTACTCGATAGTGCAACAACGCACTCAATATTCACAGATAAAATATATTTCTCGGGTGTGACATTGTGCAAAGCACAAATAAGAGCCATATCAGGTCCCGTTGAGATTATTGATGGCTTCGGGAATGCAACAATTGTGTTGCCTAATGGTACCACTTTGCATATTGAAAATACACTTTTATTTGGAAGATCAAAAAGATGTCTACTAAGTTTTAAAGATGTTAGACGCAATGAATATCAATAGAGACATTGGTTGAAAATACCAAAGAATATATATGTGTCACATCATATGATATGAACAAAAGGAATGTTCATGAGAAATTTGAAGCAACAACTTCTGTATTGTATTGTGTCCCGATTCGAGCTTTCGAATCCTATGCCACCATGCCATGGAAACCAGTTAATCCCGATATACTTGGATTATGACATGATCGTCTGAGTCACCCCGGAACTACTATGATGCGTAGGATTGTAGAACATACTACAGGACACCCTTTAAAGAATACAAAGATATTGATGTCAAATGATTATTTTTGTGAATCATGTTCACAAGGAAAACTCATTATAAAACCTTCTGTGACAAAAGTTGGTTATAAATCACCATCGTTTTTACAACGGATACATAGTGATATTTGTGGACCAATACACCCATCCAGTGGACCATTTCGATATTTTATGGTTCTGATAGACGCATCTTTTAGATGATCTCATGTATGCTTGCTATCTACGCGCAATATTGCATTCATGCGTTTGCTTGCACAAATTATTAAACTCCGAGCACGTTTTCCTGATCATCTTATTAAAAATATAAGTATGGATAATGCCGGAGAATTTACATCAAAATATTTTGATGAATATAGTGCAACACTGGGAATTAATGTTGAACACCCAGTAGCATACGTTCATACTCAAAATGGATTGGCAGAATCTCTTGTCAAGAGAATCCAAATTATTGCTCGAACTTTATTAGTAAGATCAAAGCTCACTAGTACAGCATGGGGACATGCCGTATTGCATGCATCATCTTTAATTAGATTATGTCCCAGTGCGTATTATATGCATTCCCCAATGCAATTAACATTGAGTTTTGAACCAGACATTTCGCATCTTCGCACATTTGGGTGTGTTGTACAGGTGTCAATTCCACCTCCACAAAGGACAAAAATGGGTCCCCAACGCCGACTTAGCATATACATCGGGTTTGATTCACCATCGATTATTAGGTTTTTGGAACCAATGATGGGTGATTTATTCTCCGCTAGGTTTGCGGATTGTCATTTTAATGAAACGACATTTCCATCAATCGGTAAGACAATCCTTGATAATAATAAACCTATGCATGTTGAGAATCTCACATGGTATGAGCAGAATTTATCTCATCTAGACTCACGCACACTTGAATGTGAAAATGAGGTCAATAGAATCATACATTTACATAATATTGCTAATAGACTTCTTGACGCATTTAATGATGCCAGTAAAGTCACGAAATCTCATATTCCAGTTGTGAACGCTCCACCTAGGATCGATGTTCCTAATGAACATGTGACAATGAATTCTGATGGACCAAGACAAAAACGAGGTCGACCCATTGGCTCAAAGGACTCTGTTCCTCGAAAAACTAAGAAAGGGGTTTATGAGCCCATTAATCAAGTGAGTTCTAATGAGCAAGCTCCAAGTGAATCTATAGAGCCTAGTAAAACAATCTTGATAATATCAAATATACAGAAAATACCGAGAATTCCATAAGTTACTACAATTATGTATTGGATAGAAATGAGATCATTATTGATGATATTTTTGCATTCTCGGTTGCTCAAGAGATTTTGAGCGATGATTGTAAGAGTGAACCATGTTCCATAATAGAATGTCGTCAAATGGATGACTGGCCTAAATGGGGGAAATCAATCATATCTAAATTAGATTTACTAAATAAACGGAATGTATTCGGGTCTATCACTCAAACTCTGAACAATATAAAGCCTGTTGGGTATAAATGGGTATTTATCCGTAAGAGAAATGAGAATAATGAAATTATAAGATATAAGGCCTAACTTGTTACCCAAGGGTTCTCTCAAAGACCTGTGATTGATTATGATGAGACGTATTCACCAGTAATGGACACGATCACTTTTCATTTTCTCATTAGATGATATGAACCTCATTGGTACTTCTGAGGATTTGGCCAATACTACTGCATATCTGAAGAAAGAGTTTGAAGTTAAAGACTTTGGGAAAACCAAACTCTGTCTCGGTCTTCAGCTAGAGCATAGAGCAAATGGCATGTTTATTCATCAATCTGCATACATTGAGCGACTGCTCAAAAGATTTAATATGAAGAGTATTCATTCTTTAAGCACTCCTATGGTGGTATGTTGTTTAGACCTAAAGAATCTGATGAAGAGATACTTGGCCTAGAGGTGCCGTATCTTAATGCTATTAGAACATTGATGTATCTAGCATAATGTACAAGACTAGATATCATATTTGCGGTTAATGTGCTTGCTCGATATAATTTCGAGCCAATCCGAAGACACTGAAACGGAATTAAATATATTTTCGGTTATCTCCGTGGTACTATAAATTTGGGATTGTTATATTCAAATAATACAACTAACTCGGGGTTAGTTGGTTATGCAGATGTGGGATATAGATCTGATCCGCACAAAGCTCGATCACAAACTGGATATTTATTTTGTTATAATGACACAGCTATTTCATGGAGGTCTACTAAACAGACATTGGTTGCCACATCTTCCAACCACTCTGAACTTATTGTTCTTTATGAGGCAGACATAGAGTGTGTTTGGTTAAGATCAGTTATAGCTCATATAAGGAATACATGTGAGTTAAATCCGACTACCACTATGTCTACTATCATTTATGAGGATAATGTTGCTTGCATAACACAGATTAAAGGCGGGTATATAAAAGGTGATAGGACTAAGCATATATCACCAAAAAAAATTCATACTCACGAGCTTCAGAAAAATGGGGAAATAAATGTTCAACAAATTCGTTCGTGTCACAATCTTGCTGATTTATTCACAAAATCTCTGCCTACATCTACATTTGAGAAATTAGTATACGACATCGATATGAAAAGATCTAACGAGAAGTAAGATTGATAGTTTACTTCCAGACTCATACTAATCGTTTCAGGGGAAACGAAAATGCTGCAATATGTGTTGTACTCTTTTTCCCTCATCCCAATATTTTTTTTCCCAATGGGTTTTTCCGGTTTGAGGTTTTTAATGAGATAGCTTATGCACATGACATAACAAAGCTAAATTCAAGGGGAAGTATTATAATATTGAATATAGCTTAGGCTTAATAATCATCAAACTAGCTTCTACTAGTCACTTTGTATAGATTTAGTGATAAGTCACATACGTGTCAAATCCATGCATGAATTGACATACAATTCTTTCTCTATAAATACATGTAATGAAATAGAAGAAATATATATACTCTTCTCTAATATACTTTTTCCTTCTCGTCTCGTCTTTTATTTACACATTGTTTTCTTTCGCTTTTCGTCCGTTTTTCTTCTAATTTATATTATTGTTATCGTAATTCTTCACAACAGTATTTGATTTGAACTCTACTGCCCATAGTTAATTTTGGCTTTTCAATATGGTTTTGAAAATTCAAAAGGATAAAACAGGAAATAAAGAGGTCTTAGGAGGGGACAAAGGATGTGGTTTGAACGTGATTTATCCGCCGATGTGAAACTCTTGTTCGTATCTGTATGATGTGAATGTGCCACGACTTGCATTGTGGGACAAGAAATGATCATTTAATAATTTGCAAAATTTTCCGAATTGAATCATCTATTTTTAATTTGATGTTTCATCTTATATTACATTATTTATAATTCATAGTTATGTTTAAATTAATAAGATCATCTTTACATGATGTGTGGTGGTTAATTTGAAATAACAGATAAAACACCAAAGTGGAATAAGGAATGTTGCCGCCAAATTTCTACTCAAACAAACAATAGGCATGGTCAACTGTCTAATCTAATTCTGATTCAATAATCTTTTCTAAAATTGTAACATTTTTTATTTTATTTATTTAATAATTTTCAAAAAAAAATTAATAAGAAATTCTCTATCAAACTAATATTTGAAAATGCATGTGTGGTAATTCAACAATTACAACATAACGTGGATGTTTTCAAGTTAGGCTTCAAGTTCTTAAACACCAAAGGAAGGTAGGGTATGTAGTAAAATTGAAGACAACAGATCTGCTGAAGTCGTTGGGACAGATGGAAGCTCTTCCCGAAGTGACCCAAGTCTAGTTTTAAAGAAATGTAGTTAAAAGGCACAGGCTTAGGTGACTATGCATCTTATGTAATTAAAGTTTTCTTAATGAAGAAAAAATATTTTCTTTACCTTTATCGTAGAAAATAGGTATAAATAGCTTAAAATTATAATTTTTAAGATAAGTTTTGTCATTTTTGGAAAGGAGACCACATCATTGTATGCAAAAAGAATATTCAAACTCTAATATAAAGAAAATAGTATTTTCTCTCTTGTTTTTATGCATTTACGGATTTTCGTTGTTGTGATTTAACTTTTGAGTAAAATACTCATATGTGTTTTGTGATAGATATTCTCTCATTCTCATCATCATAATAAAAGATAAAAACACAATATACAATTTTTTTAAGCTTGACTTAGCTTATTTACAATTACATCCCTAGAAGAGTATCATTTATACATCATCTACCTTTAACATTTTCAATTACATGTGAATAGAGAAGAGCATCATTTATACATATATCAGTAATATTTTCAACATTTACATGTAAAGAGACAATTTAAATATAGTATCACTTCACTTGATCTGATTTATGATATGATGTTAAATGACCACATGATCATCTAAAACTTAAACTATTAAATGATAGTATAATAAGATTAAAAACTTGAAATACTTGAAGAATTTTTAGGCGAATAAGGTTCCCTCAAAATAAAAATAAATAAATAAAATCGGTATTGGAAATCGATAAAATAAAAGTCTGCGCAAATACAAATCAACCACAAAATACTTCTTTTCTTGAACAACTTGGAAATAAATCGAATCAAATCATGAGAACCATTTAATTTTCTCATGATTCACGTGCCACAAATAAATTAACCCCAATATTCTCTAACCATAGTTAAGGTTAGCACCGTCGACCACATTCATTTATTACTTTGGTTGCAAAGATAATGCTTCAAAAAACCAAAAATATTTAAAAATATTTTTTCTTTAAAAGAGAGGAAAAAGTGCATACATCTCTTAATTAAATTTTCCGCAGTCAAAACGAATATTGCCATTGCTTCCAGTCTTGACTCCAACCCGGCCCAAATTGGTAAGGGCCTTAACAAGAGCAGCATTAAAGGCCTGAGGATTTGCGGCCCAATTATCAACAGTGTTCTTGGATCTTGAATCCGTGTACAGAACTTGGTCCGATGTGAAGAGCCCCTTTCCTTGCTGAAGATTTTTGAAGTAGACGTTATCGAATTGTCTGGGCGTGTTTGGGTCCATGTCTATTGCTATCCTTGGATCCACATTTATTGGGCAACTCTCTTGTAATACCTTAACATACTCTTTGTTAAGGGTCGGATCCACCGGGTTTTGACGGGTGAAATTGTAGATCCGGTTTGCAAATTTGCTGCAGTGGGAGAATCCTACTGTGTGACATGCTGCGTATCCAAAACAATATATAAATCGTTACATACACTCATAAAATAAAATGAGTAAGAGAGTGTTTGCTTATAAACTCCTTAGAAGAGCTTTAAAAATGTTTTAAGAGTTTATAAGTTTTTCAAAGCTCTTGATAGTTTAAAAAATGAGATCTTATTTCATTCAAAAATCAGATGAAATTAAGTTTTTTTTAAGAGCAAGAGAATCTCAACTTATTTATAAAATAAAAGCCTTATTTTTAAACTAAAAATTAAACAACTTATACACTCTAAAAACACCTTATAAGATGTAAGAACTTATAAGCTCTTTCAAATAAGCTTAGTCAAACATCTTCTAAGTCTTATGTGAGACTATCTTACAGATCTTATTACGTGAGATGAGTCAATTTGCACTCTATAATTCACATATTATTTGTGAATAATGAAGCTTCATCTCAAAATAACTATTTATGAAACCGTGTCATATAAGTTTTTGTAAAATTAAAAAAAAAAAATAATAAATATGTATATATATATATATATATATATATATATATATATGTTTGCGTTAATTAAATTTCAATTTGAAGGAATACTACCAAGTGTAACATCTATGAAACTTATAAGTTGGTTTCCCATGTTTTGGAATAAGGCTCACTCTTTGGCCAAGAAATTCTATGGTCTTATCTCACCAACGTGAAGGAATAAATTCAATTTCAAGCATTTGCATAAATGCACCCACTGTAGTGCTGTTTATTATATTATTTAAAACGTAGAAATATATATAACTGCTGGTGTAAGACCCGTGATCTGTTTTTATTTCATTAAAAAGTTTGAATAATTAGATTAGATTAACATATAGTAAAGTCTTTCATTTTTTAATAACAAATGTAGTTTGACTAACATATATTCGATATTATTGTTTATCAAATTAAGAATGTGGTAAAGTAATGGAATTTAATTGGAGCTAGGTTTAAAATAATTACCTGAGAGAGCAATCATGTCATCCTGAGATAATTTTCTTGAAGCAAACATGGCATTAAGCTGATCCAAACTGAAAGTTGGTTTTGGCAAATTCCCTTCCACACTTGCTGCAGTTGACCTCAATCCATCCAGTCTCCCTAATTCCACTGCATATGATGGCCCACCAGCCTACACCATTCATTTTCAATCATATTAATTAATATTCTCTCCGTTTCAAATAGTATTTCATCTCTGATTCTGATAAACGAAACGTAAAGTTGAAAAAGAGAGATAGAGACACGAACCAGGGCAATGACATCGCGAGTAGCCAATGCAAGAATGTCGGCACAAGAAACCTTGTTCTTGCATTTGGTATCAACGGCTGCTTTCGCTTTGATCACCGCATCGAATCCATCTCCGGCTAAGGATAGATTGTCGGGATGATCCTTCTCCGCTTTGTTATTAGAAGTCGATGCCACGATCACCGAAGCATCACAACCCTGTATCGTATAAACCCCCAATCAAAAAAATCATCGGGAGTCTTTTGTGGACAGACAAGTCAATCCACAGTCCACATCCTCCAATTCTAACTATTCATGAGACTGTCTTATATAAGTTTATATATATATATATATTTACCGAAACAAAGCAATCATGAAAGAAGAGACGGATGACGGCGGGGACGGTGACGAAGGTTTGTTTGAATTTGACAGTGATGGCTTGTCGGACAAGCTTCTCAACATCAGGGCAAGTCTTTGCGTAGTAATTTGTTTGAAGAGCAGAGACAGTGCCCCACAATACAAGAATGCTCATGAATAGAGTGATCATTGCAAGATTGGATGAACCCATTTTCACACTATATGTGGAATTCAAAGGAGATGATGATGATGTTTCAGACAACTAACTGAGATTATATATACATGTTTGTATTATCCTTGCTGGATTATTATTATTTTTATAATTAAGGAGTATAAAGATAATAATGAGATTAGGAGAAATGGTCGAGTAGCCAGTTGGCCAAGAATCTTCAAGTACGAAGAAAGCCAATATTAAAAGAAGTGAATATAAACACGATTTTGATAGAGACGTGTTTGGTGCTGGCTATGTCCAAGCCCGCCTTTGTTTTCTTGTACACATGATCGAACGAACTGCCTTCCTCGTCGAGTTATATTTGTTTTTTTCTTTTCTTTTCTTCTTTTTTGTTTTGTTTTATTTTGTTTTTTTCTTGGTGTTAAGTGTATTGGTCATGGCCTCATGGGCGAATGAGCGAAACATGGGACGTGGAATTAATAATTTGCCTTTAAAAGCTTAAAGGATAATATATCTGATCTAAGTGAGATTTTCCACTTTAATTTCTCTATTGCAAATTGTGTTTTATTTTCTACTTTAATACTTAACACAAACATGTACTTATGATATAACTTTAAATTACTCATTCATCTTTGTTATAGGATAGGTTAATTAAAAAGAAAACCACAACAGTATCGCTCTTTTTGTAATATAATTACGATTTTTTTTCTTTTTTTGCAATTCGTGTATAAAGTTTGAAAAACTAATTTTATCACATGAGTTTATTAATACTTACAATTTCATATATTAAGTTTAATATTTTCCAATTTGATTTATTTGGTGACTTTCTAGTGGTTTTTTATTTACACGTTTGCTGTGATTGCAACATTGAATGTCGAATTGGATGACTAGTTTAATAAGAAAGACAAGTGTTTTATTGAAGAAACATTCTTTATGACTACCAAATTTCATATTTCAAACATGACGGTGGCAGAATTCTTTGCCATATTCATTTTCAACACATGTAATTCTTCTTATGTCAAAATTTGATGTTAAGATATAAAAAAATATTGATGTTAAAGTGAATTAATTTTGTAATTTGTAATGAGCAACACTTTTTTTTTTTTTTTTGGCAAGCCGAATAGTCATGTGGCTATTCTAAACGTCAAGTCAAGAAAATATTATCGAAAATTATCAGATAAATCGAATTATATGTTTTTTTGTTTTTAAAATTCCATGTAGATAGTTCTAAAAAAAAATTGTGATTGAATGATAATTTTCTTATATTTTGTGTATGACATGGCAAATATCAAAAAGGTATAATATTATTGAGAAAACGAAGATAATTCGAAATTTTCATAATTAACCCTTTATCATAACTCAAAAAATAACATTAAATAATAATATTATAAAAATAACCCTTTTATGATATGGTGAAGTGGAAAAGGGTTGCGACCAATAATTAGCTAGAGTTTCGCTAATAGATGAAATAAAGCTGGTTTTACTTTTCAACGTGCGTAGTACACAGATTAATTCAAAATATAATAATAATTAAGTTAGTTATATACAATTCAATGACAGCTAACATTAAATCAAGATCTTTCTCATGTAATCTTATTGATTGAATACTGCCAAGTTGCATAAAGTCCAATTAGATGTCCTATTGTGGTATGCCACTTAGTTTTACTAGATCTCTCTCTCTCTCTCTCTCTCCATATATTTCCTTAGCATAAATAAAAAGATTTACTCCTTTTCAATTTAAAAATAATCGCCCTATTTTTATGAACTAATTTTAGTGATAGAAATAAAATTTATTTGGATTGAATGAAATAATAATCATAAAAAATTTAGAAAAATTACCGCATATTAAATTTATCAAGCAAATTAATACCCACACGTTTGATCGTGATCACAGAACCTCAATCTTTAATGCTCAATTCATTTTGCCAGTTGACATAAAACTCAATAAGATAATTAGTTTTGGGTTTAGATAAATCAAACCTCTAGTAATCTATTTCAAGTTTGACTTGATAAATATCCCTTTTTTCGAGGATCACTAAAATAAATGAATCATAACATTGAGCTTGTCAACTCATGAATTAAGTTCATTATTGAACTTGTGAAATGTAATATTTACTCTAATAGTTTTTTCTTTTCGTTTATAAGTTTTTTATTTTTACTTATTACTATAACTATAGAAATATCTAATTAAGATTATTACTTTGAATAAAACTATAGATTATATTAACTATATAGGTAATTAATTAAATCATATATAATTAACATCTAATTAAAGCATTAATAAAATTATAATTTATATTAATTAAACTCATTTAAGTTTGATAATGAAGTTTTGAGTAAGTTCTTGAGCCATTAACATATTCAACAAGTTAAGCTCAAGCTCAACTCAATATCAAACGAGCTAAACTCAAATTATTAAAAATTAAATTCGATTTGGTTCAACTCAATCCGATTACAGCATACTGATCAATAAACAAACATCCACACTTATATATCTGCCTTTTTCTCAAATAACCATTACTGTACATATAATTTATTTCGTTATGGTCGGATTTGAGAATTAATTGCCACCAAACAGAAAGGTGTGGCTGAAGCATCTGGATATGACTCTACGTAATTCCTCTATCAGTTACCATTCTGCTATTCAATAAATAAACACAAACAAACAAAAATGAGTACTTAATTCTCAAAACTGTTATTCAACCAAAAAAAAAAGAAAGAAAAAACACAAACAAACAAAAGATGAGTACTTATTTCTCAAAACTATTCTTCAACCTTTTCTTTTTCCAAAAAATCAAAGTTCAAATATTAATTGAAATTTCTACTATGTCTTCATAACAAACCGTTTAAATAGTGAGATTCATATAAGTAAGAATTGATCACACATAAACTGGTTTTGCTTCATTTAAGAGATGGGATGTAAAAAAAAGTTTTCTTGTGGGCGTTTTTTACTTTTTTTTTTTTTCCTCTCTCTACTTTTTCCTAATTTAGATGATTGGATTAATCAATTTGAAGGAACAAAAATAGTAGAACACATCATGGCAAGTTAGATAATGGGAGTTAGGTGGCACGTTGTTGTCTCGAAGTTTGCACTCTTTTAGCAGAACATCAAATCACAAAGTATGGAATTCCACAAATTATATTAAATACTTTTTCACATCTCTATCACCATAATACTGATGTGCACGACCACTTGTAGAATTTTATATATAAGCGCACCCATATTAATGAATTATTAGTATATGTGGGATCCACATGTCAATACACTAATTAAAAATATTTATTTTTTAAAAACACACATCTACATCAATTTAACATAAATACAATTATTACATGTGGGTCTCATTATCTACTAATTTTTATTCTATTATTTTTATCCACTAATATACACTCAATCAAATCATTAGTTAATAATTAAAAAGGGGACAAGAATGTTATTTTTACATCTTAACACACTCATATTTACACAAAAACACACACTTAAAAACATCTTCACATTAATTAACACCACACATGTTTTAATTAATAACACCTCAAAATGAATTGGTGTTGGTGCACTAAAGCATTGAGCTAAATGATTCGAACAGAAAAAGGAGTAGTTTTTCCTTTAATTAATCAAAAAATCACTATCAAAGAAGAACAAATTATAGTCACGTATAAATTATGGGTGCCTTTTATTTTCTTTCCCTAATTTATCATAATCTACACACATTGCATCCAAATTAAAAAAAAAATCTCCAAAAAAGTTTTTCCGATTATATTATATCACTACAGATATTAATTCATTAAAAGAAAACAGTTTTTTTTTCTAAGATTACAAAAATAATGGCATAGAAGAATTGTAGTTGCCAAAAAAAAAAAAAAAAAAGGAAAAAACTTTATTTCAGATGCTAATTTTCTGCTCATTTACATATACTAATATGTTTCTACTACAAGGATAGATGTTTTTTAATCACTTTCTACTTTTCTGAACAAAATACTCTTCAATTTAACTTAAAAACATATAAGAAAATATTTTTTAGCCACTCAAAAATTAAAATAAAAGGTAGGTAAGTAATATCTTTTCTTATTTTATATATTTAAAAAAAACTTTAAAAAAAAAATTGAAAATAACATTAACAAATGAAAACATTGTTGCCTTATGTGGTCACAATATAATAACCACTTTTGAGACGAAAAAAAAATATCAAAAAAAAAAAAACCAAAAAGTTTGTTATCCCAAACAGTCACTTACGTAGTTATGATCATTAGTCGTATATAACTTGTGGTTAGAAAATGATTCTTTTTATAGTTATAATTTTGTAGTCTAATATGTTAGTAAATGACCATTTTTCATGTAATGTAACTTGTATATGAGTATTGCCTTTTTTTTTTTTAATAACTCTTTTTATCTCTATTATAGCAAATATATTTCACGTGCACTAATCCTACGTAAGAAATTACTTTCAGGCGTGCAGTGCAGATGTGTAGGGTGAGTGTTGAGGTGGTCCGAATTTGATTAAGGCTAAGGCTAAGGCTAAGGATAAGGCTCTAATTAGATATCAATTGTGGTCCACCAATATGGATAAACTTGTTTGTAAGTTAAACGGAGAACTTTTATTTCAATGTGTGTTTTATTTGATATTTTAAAATAAGAGTTGGTTTTGTATATACTTGGTGTACATATAATTTGGGTGGATCCAGTTTTGACCCAGATCAACGTGTTTTTGAATTTAGTTTTTTTTTTTTTACTTCAGGTTGTTACTTTTATGTTGTATTAGTGTGACTTTTATGTACAACTATCATGACCTTTATGTATTATAATTTAGAAAAAAATGAAGATTTTCAACATAATTTGAACTGTATACCTTTATGTGATATCAATGTGACTTTTATATTATATCATGTCATCTTTATGCACAAATATTCTGACTTTTATACACTTTTATATATTACATAAAGGTCAGAATATTTATACATAAATGTGATATAATATAATATAAAGGTCACATTGATATCACATAAAAGTATACAATACAAATTGTATTGAAAATCTTCATTTTTTTTTTAAGTTACAGACATAAAAGTACGGATGTTTGTACATAAATGTCACATATTTATACATAAAGGTCACACATTTATAACATAAAAGTCAAGACAAAAATGTGGAAAAAAATTTAAAAAAAAATAGAAATTCGCGGATCCAGGTCGGATCGACCCACCTAGCACAAGAGTTTTTGTGTTAAAATAAACATCATATATCACATGTATAAATATCATCATTAATTGATATATATATATAATATATATTAAAGATATAATACAAGATAAAACACTAAAATACAACAAATGATTCAAATCGGTTGTACACGTTCCAATTTTACGAATTCTACTCCATTAGTACTTATTTAAATTTTTATAAATATATACCATGTCTTTCCTGTTTATAGGTGAATTGTGATATTATGATATTTTTAAAATATAAATTAATCTTATTTGATTTCTCTCAATGTTCTTAAATGCACTATTAATTTCCGGAATTTTAAAGCAATGCTAATCTGTAAATGGAAACTGTATTAATGGATCCAAATCAAGAGTTTATGGAATTCAGATTCCTTATGAAGAACTATTAGTTAGCCCTTAGGCAATCTCCAACAGCTTTCACTACTCTAGTGCAGAATCAGCACTACTCTAGTGCAGAATCAGCATCTCTTCTCCAACAGCTCGCACTACTTTCAGCACTACTTTATTTTTAATATCATTTTTTAAATATATTAATATTAAAAATGTAATTAAAATACATATTATATGAAATAAAAGTGCAATAACAATACATATTTCAATGAAATAAAAATACAATAAAAAAGCATATTACATGATTAATAAAAGTGCACCAAAAATACATATTACATGAAAAAAAATACAATAAAAATACATATTACATGATTAATAAAAGTGCAATAAAATAAATAAACATGATTAGTCGCCTGAATTAGAATACTTTGCCCACAAATGCTCAATTAGTGCATTTCGTAGTGTGAAATGACCTTCTGAAGATCGAATTTGCCTAAATCGAGCTGTAAAATTTTGAAAACGTGCAGTTTCATTTTCAGCTAATTCGACATCTGGAGGTTGTACTTCTCTTACATCCTGAATTGGAGCATCCAGTTCTCGTTCATCTTCAACTATCATGTTATGCATTATTATGCACGCAGTCATAATATCTTTCAAATGATGTTTATTCCATAGACGTGCTGGATTTGCCACAATTGCAAATCGACTTTGTAAGACTCCAAATGCACGTTCTACATCCTTCCTACACGCTTCTTGTTTCATTGCAAAATATTGTTTTTTTGGGCCACTTGGTGCATGAATCGATTGCACAAGAGTTGACCATTTGGGGTATATACCGTCAGCCAAATAATACCCCATGTTAAACTTTGTTCCTTGAATGAAATAATTTGCCGGAGGGGCAATACCTCTAGCAAGGTTAGAGAAAAGGGGAGACATTTCCAACACATTAATATCATTGTTTGATCCTGGCATCCCAAAATAAACATGTCATATCCACAAATCATAATCAGCCACAGCTTCAAGAATTATTGTTGGAGATCCACTTCGCCCAGCATATCGTCCTGCCCATCCGGTCGGACAATTTTTCCACATCCAATGCATGCAATCCAAACTTCCCAACATCCCTGGAAAGCCACGTTGCTCACCAATATGAAGTAATCTTGCTACATCGTTGACATTTGGTGTTCTTAGATATTCTTCCTGAAATATCTCCACAACAGCACGACTGAATCTTTTGACACACTCAATTGCAGTAGATTCTCCAATTCTAATATACTCATCAGTTGCATCTGCGGGCATTGCATACGCTAGTATCCGAAATGCAGCAGTGATTTTTTGAAGAGTAGACAATCCAAGTTTCCCAGTTGCATCTCGACTCTGACGAAAGTATGAATCATGATTTTGTACAACATTAACAATACGAAGAAATAAACTTCGGGACATTCGATAACGCCGACGAAATTGATCTTCATTAAAGGTTGGATTTTCAGAAAAGTAGTCTCTGAAAAGATTTGCAGCTCCTGTGGCTCGATCACGAAATATTGTACGATGATCCAGAACTGAGCCTCCATGGGTGGGTTCATCATTTTGACGCCTCAAATATTCAAGCATCCAACAATTGTTAGCATACAATTGAGCCGCAACAGCTTGGTCTTCTGGATCGAGAGTACCACTGCGTAATATTTTTTGGAGTTCATCTTCAGATGAACTTGAAGAACCAGAAGAAATAGGAGAAGTTGACATGTGAGCTTGTGGGGGTTGAAAAAAGGATATCAAAATGTGAAAGGTGAAAGGTTGATTGATGTGAAGATATGCTTGGAGCATGTACTCATTATATAGAGGGTTAAAAAAAACACAATCCTTGTGCATTTAATATGAGCCGTTGATAACAACTTTCAATCTGAGCCTTACACGTGTAAAGCTGAATAAAGCACAATTCTTGTGCTTTCAATATGAGTCGTTGATAACAACTTTCAATCTGAGTCTTACACGTGTAAAGTTGAATAAAGCACAATCCTTGTGCTTTCAATATGAGCCGTTGATAACAACTTTCAATCTGAGCCTTACACGTGTAAAGTTGAATAAAGCACAATCCTTGTGCTTTCAATATGAGTCGTTGATAACAACTTTCAATCTGAGCCTTACACGTGTAAAGTTGAATAAAACACAATCCTTGTGCTTTCAATATGAGCCGTTGATAACAACTTTCAATCTGAGCCTTCAATTCTGCTATAAATATATGACTCCTTGCTTCATTAATTTCACACACTTCTACGATTCATCCTTATTTTCTATAAATCCTTTTTTGCTTACTTTCAATCTTTGAAAAGTCTTTATTTGCTTACATATTTTTCTTGAAAATGCCTCCTAAGCGCACAACTAATTACACTTCTACTGAAGATTCACACCTTGTGAGTGTTTATCTTGAAATTTCACAAGATCCAATTGTGGGTATCAATCAGTCTCAATCAGTTTTTTGGGATCGTATTGTTACAAAATACAATGCAGAGAAACCAAGCGCCAGGATGCCAGATCGTAATTCAAGATCGCTATATTGTCGATGGAAAAATATTCTCAAGTTTTGTAGAAAATTCAACGGATGTGTGCACCAAATAGAAATGAGCAATCCAAGTGGTGCAAATTGGGAAACAATTGTAAGTTTTAAGAGTACTATTTTCTTGTTATTTTAAATATTGATTTTAACAAATATTATTTAAAATATGTAGAAGAATCGTGCTGAAGAATTGATGAAAGGAGAGCGAGGATATGAGGGTGGATTCAACTTTGATCATGTATGGTCTGCTATACAACCGACTCTACAAGCCGAAATGTTGGCTTCATCAAATGAACCAGTTCTTTCTCCTGAACCTTCTTTGTCATCATTTTCTATCAATTTAGACAGTGAAAACAACAGTAGCGGTGCTGGTAGCGGTAATGGTAGCGGCGGTACTACATCAAGAAGACCCATGGGTGTGAAAAAATCTAAAATGAAAAAGAAACAAAATGATGCCGATCATAGTAAGTTTCAAGCTATATATGACCAAAATGAACAGTTGAGTCAAATATTAAAGAATAGTCACGAGTTGAGAGCTCGTGAACTTCAGTTGCAACAGGATATTCTACGAGCAAAGGAAAACAAGACATTAGCAATCAATTTGTCCAGTATCGAGAATCTTCCACAACGTGAGTTTTTACGACTAGAACAACTAAGAATTATGCAGAAGAGGGCCGACGAGGATAAATCAACACCACCTACTTTTAATATGTTTGGAGAATATTTTAAAGATATCGGAGGATCAGGGTCCGGAGGTGGTCTTTCAGATTATTAGGATTTATATTTTGTTTTATTGTTTTATGTATTTCTATGTTTTTCATTTATGTAATTTTATGTTTTATGTAACTTTATGTATTTTTCATTATTCTCCAATATTACTCTATGTTATTATATTTTGCATTATTCAATTAATTAAAATTTTCATTCAATAAATTTAACTTAATTAAGTTTTCATTAATTGAATTAATTAACACATTAAGGAAATTTATATTTAATTTCATTAATTATTTAATTAATTAAATTTTTTTATACAATAAATACATTTAAATAATACTCAAGCCCAAGCCCAATTGTTTATTTGGACAAAAAGATGGGAAAAAAAATATACTAAGCCCAAGCAACAAGCCCATTACCATATAAATTTAGAAAAAAAAAAAGGAAAAAGAAAAGGAAAAAAAGTAGAGATGGATTAAGCCGTCTCTTCTTCTGGCGCAGAACGGACAAGGATGAGCTTCTGCGCTATCTTAACTCGCACAATAGAGACCTGTTGGAGATTGAATCCCTGCGCTAGAATCTATTCTAGCGCAGGGTTGGAGAAGCCCTTAGCAATTGTATTTTTGATTATGTTTTCTTTGATGAAAACAAGCAAACAAGGTTTCCACTGACTTCCACATACCCTTATTGACTTATTCAAACCAACTTATTTCTCAATCTTGTTTCAATGTTTGATTTGATCTTCCTCATTTTATTTCTTTATTGTTAGCAAATTGCACTGCCAAAAAAAAAACCAACTTTTATTAGCAACAAAAAAATATTGTTAAGAAAACATTGATTTTTACGACAATATTTTATTCCCAAATTATTATCTCAAAAGCTTTTTAGCAAATACTACGTCTTCGACAAAAATTTCATGACAAATAGTCATTTTTTGTTGGGGTGATGATTGTCCTTTCAAAAATTAAAAAAGAAATAAAAAACTTATTAGGTGAATAACTTAAACGGTTCCAAATTATATACAGAAAAATAATCATATATCCCTTTGAATTTATAGATGTTTAATTAGGTTTATCATTTAAAATTTAAAATTTCTTTCATCATAAGCAAACAGTATATGCTCTATAAGGAGTTATAGAGAAAATTATTTACCCGTTAATAAAAAATATATATATACATTTAAAATGAAATAGTTTATACAAAAAAAAAAAAACTTAAAGAAATGAAATATTAATTTGACAATGAAAATATGGTGTCTTATTAAATGAGCTCATAGTCTCATGACTAGTAGGCCAAGCACTAATGGGCCTCTTGATTTAATTTTGACTTCACATTTGCTCGTGTATTAATTGGGCTATGAAGGTGCATGAATGTTACATTCTATTTGACTCCATCCTAAACTGTGGCCCATTAGTATGATAACTAAAATCACAGCCAATTCACTGTTCTTTTAAGTAAGAATTTAGTCACTGAGATAAACTAATCATTATTATTAATTTTTTGGTTTTTAATTGCAGTGATAATATTTTTAATATTAATATGGAGAAAATAGCTTAAACGTCTAAATAGACAATAGTTTTTTTTGCATGAAAATGTTTTGGTTTCATATATAGTTTTTTAGTTTTGTAACTAGAAATAAACTAGGATGTATTGGCATGCTCTTTAACCTCAATATAAATGGGTCTCAAACCTTAAAAAATGATGGGCTATCTTATATGGGCTAATATATTTTTCTTCTACATAAAATACTGATGGGCCAATGAGAATAATGATCTAAAACAAGAAAGGTAAATGACAACCTAGCACCTAACGATTTTCACTACACTAACTATGACAAAAATATTTATAAGATAGTGTGTTTGAAGATGAGTAGCCATAGAGACTTACCCAATTAAAATCCTAATCTGAGAAAGATTGGTCTGCCAATATTGTAATAGAGAGACACGGGGAGGCCATAGTGGATATCAAAAGTCATTAATTTTTTCTTTTCAAAGACTAATGTTTGAAGTGCCATATTGTCATGTTATCATGATGCAATCTTTATTAGTACTATGTATCTTCTTTCTTATCTTTAATGGTGGTCTTTCTTATCTTTAATGGTGGTGTATTTGTTGAGAATGAGATGGGTTTTTCTTCTTCTTTTTTCTTCTTTCTTTTCTAGTGCCCCAACTCATAAACCCATTATAATTGTTGTTCCTTAGATAATAATCAAGTTTAGCTTATTTGTTGAAGAATATAATTCTTGTGAGACTGTTTTGTGAATTTAATTATGTGAAATTAATCAAAACTCACGCATCACCCATAGTTTTACATTTGAGTAAACCACACTATACCATCTATATATATTGATCTAGTATTATTTATTAGAAAACAATATTTGGTTTGTATATAAACGTTTTACCAATGAGATGTTAAAAAAAAAAAAAGGACGTTAATATGCCTTTCTCCTTTAATTTTTGGATGGATGTTGAGTGTGACACCATAGTATAATGGGTAATTATATATTAATTAAACTACATATAATAATATATCGTGAAACTTGATCAGTTGAGATAGACACAATCACTTAAAAGTTTAGTGAGTTAAGATTTGCATAAAGTGGCCATATTCTCCTTTCGTAGATTTTTTTTAAGAATAAAATAATAAATCCATCAATCATCAACGTTATAATATACCGTGAATAACATAAATAATTAATAAGGTACAAACTCTATTAGATGAACATTCAAGTACTGAATGATATTTATGATGAATGTGAATAAATTGCACCATCTTCTCCCATTCGAAAGAAGATCGAATATTTGAGTTATTAAAAGGGAAATATATATATATATATATATATATATATATATATATATATATATATATTATCGATGAAATTAAACCCTGATTTTGCATCAGGTTAAAAAAAAAAAAAAATTGATCAAGTTGGGATTTCAAGAAAGCATGGTAAAAGTGTCAGCATTTGTCCTCCATTATTCATTTCAGTGCTCAAGACTAAGACTAGCTAAGAGCACTAGAGATCATAAGCTCCAGGCATTACGTGCAATCAAAACCTTTTTCAATTTTTAAATTCTAGGGTTCTTCAATTTCCAATTGTTTTTGAATGAATCTTCATATTTAAATATATATATATATATATATATATATATATATATATCTGTTGTAGAGTAAATCAAGGAAAGAATAGAATGCATGGTTCTCGAAATGGCTAGCAGGTGAATTGTGCCCTCTGGAAATGGAGCCTCGCCAGTCATGCCTCTGCTGAAATTCATTTTTATAAATATAATACTCGGAAATCAAGGGGTATAATTATATATATAGGTACGACATTCTTTGAAAACTTGAAAGTAAGTCCATGTAAATACAATATGGATATTTTATTTGATAGCAAATCAAAATTACATTATTTGTCAAATTATATCGTTTTGACAGTGATACAGAATGAACATAAGAAAATAGAATATGAGATATTGGCTAATGTATATATGGACATTGTTGGTGCTACCAATTGATAAAAAATACAAAAAGTACAATATCTATTGTTATTTGTTGCATGCATTTGATGTGTACTCAAAGAAAGGGTAACATTTTATTGACGTGTATTTGTCAATTTGAGGACTCTTATTTGTCGGTGTGGTGTCTATAGCTAAATAAGTATTCCTGATCCTACAATTTTATTGCTATATTTGTATTTTGATTTTTTCAAACTAAAATTTCAAGGAAAATGATATCTCTCAACTTCAAATTATTAAATTTGTCCCTTATCTTTTAAATATATGCTTAACAATTTAACGGCACTTTTAAATTAAAATTCAAACATGTTTTCAGTTTCACATATGCGAATGTAAAATGTATTCGTCCAGTAAAATTTTGTCTATCTAGTAAAGCTCTTGATTCCGGGTTGCAATTATTTTTTTTAATAACTTTTTGGATATTGGAAATTCCCAAATTATTTCCCAAATTAAATCTCACATGCTTTCATTAATTATAAAATCGATGAAAATATTATATATAATGAATATATTGAATATAGCACTACACCGGCCATTAGACGAGCAATTTAATGTTTTAACAATTTGATGAACATGCTTAAAATCATAATAATTGTAGAAAAAATATTTTATTACAATCTTATTAATCATCACAACGACGATAAACATAATTTAGATGGTGTTAGATGAAGTATGGCATGAAGTACAACATCCTTTATAAAAATTATTTCAGAGAATCTAAAATAAAGTAAGACGTACAAATAATTGTTTTAGAATGAGACGTCGTTTTTATCAATTTAGTAGAAGTGGCAGAAAGCGAAATAGTAAATTAATGGTATAGAATCGAGATTCCACCATTTATCATCATTAATGGCATTATCCTAGGTTAGATTAATTAACGTTGTAAACTGAGTACTTAGTCCCTGTCATTAATTAGTTCATAGTAGTGTCATCCCTGAAACCTCATCACGCCAAACATGCCGAAATTACATTTTTGCCCATTAAAAGCCAACCCAATTCACACTCTAGTGTGTAGATGGATATAGTGACCGACTGTAGTCCATGGTGCGATGAATAAAATGTATTATTACAAAATAAACCACGAAATTTTATAAAATTATAATTTCTAACACAATTTTTTGAAATATAGAGAAAAAAAAAAAGTTTAACCTTGTTTTACAACTCAAATTAATATTGGTTATTTATAAAACTTATTCATAAGTTTGACCAATTTTGTTTGTATTGTCTACCACACTTATCTATCAAACAAATGAAAAATAAAAATTAATGAATCGTGATTTAATATGATGGTCCTAAGTGGTCAGAGGTTCAAAGGGGGTGAATGAACTTCTATCGATTTTGCGTTCTAAAACTTTTCTATGAACAGGTTCCTGTTTCTACAGAGAAAACAGTAACCTGACAAGCTTTAGAAACCTGGCAGAATGCTGATTCAGGTTTCTGACTCGATATCACAGTATGCAACGGAATGAATAAAGATAGAGTTTCTTTATAAAAATCAGTTTTCTTTTTAAATATGATTTTATCACAATTCTTTGACCAGAATGCTTATGATAAATGCAACAAAATAGATATGCAACAATGCAAAGCAGCAAGTAAGGTAAGCAATAAACACTTATGGCTTATAGTGGTTCGAAGGTGGTGTAATCCTTCTACGTCCACTCTACTCCTTCTCAGAGGAGGAACTTCGTTACGGTCAGTTTGCTTTACAAGACACAGCTTTACAAACCTCTTCCAAACAAGTTAAACCTACTAGAATCTAAGATTCCTAGGCCAAATCCCATATAGGGTACTCAATCCCACACAGGGAAGATAGCCTACACAAGACTAACAAACTTAGCAATGATCAAATCCTATCAACTAAGTACACCTAACTATAACAACCTAGCACACAGCAAATAGTTAAAAGTATATGTTTGTTTCTTCAACTGGTGCAGCTCGAAGACAGCCTTGAACAAGAAAGCTCGAATGTTTGGCTTGACTGCTTCTAAAGGTTGAGTGACTGAACTTGAAGGCTTGAGAGATAGCTTTGAAAGAATGATAGCTTAGAGATATAAAATGCTCAATTGTTCAGTAGTCTTCTCAGTCCTCTTTACCTTCTATATATAGTTTTTGGAAAATGTCCGTTGAAGGAAGGCATGGTCCATGTTGCAATTCAAATTGATCTTCAAATCTTTTCAATTAATGCATCGTTGAAGATCAGTGCTTCAAAGCATGTCCTACTCTGATCCGCATTAATAGCGTCATACTCTAGCTACAGTACTTTGCAGAGCCGCTGTCCAGGTGGCAACACCTCATTGACTCGTCACAAACTTCTATTTACCTCATACTGCATTGAATAGGTTAGAAAAGACTTACTGTTTGTTGTTCTGATTGCAGTAGTCGCTTTCTGTTTATGCGCCAGGATTCTGTTTCAGGATCAGCTTCCTGTTCCTGAAACCTGCAGTCAGCTTCCTGATTTGCGTATCCTTCCTGATCTGTTTTAGCTTCCTGACTCTAAACAGCTACCTGTTCCAGAATCCTGTTGTTAGCTTCCTGATTTTGAACAACTTCCTATTCCAGAATCCTGATTCTGACTTCCCATGCTGAAAAACAGTCTCCAAAGGTCTTTTTAAGTCCAGAATCCTCTATTATAAGTTTCCTATATCTTTCTGATAAATGCATCTTCTCAAAACTCAACTAAGAAAGATAAGGTAAACATACTAAACTCCACTTATAAAACGTGGAAAATGGATACTCTAAAAGATCATCTAATATTACATTGTCTCATCAAAACCTAGTCAGAAATATCCCAACATAATATTTTCTCTGTAAAATTTTATTTAAGTTTCACAAATAATAGAGTAGATTGATATCATTTTGTACACTTGTAATGCAATTTTATTTTTATTGTGTTTGACTGAAAATATGACATTCAATGTGAATAAATTGACTGGAATTTCGAATTACAAAATAATATTAATCTTATTATTTTTATTTTTATTTCTAAATTTGAAACGTCATATTGAAATCATAATTTCATAAAAGTTCTTTTTTTGTTTTTTAAATTAAACCCAAATAAATATAAATTAAATTCATATATCTGTGTGTATATATATGGAGAGAGAGAGAGTGTGTGTGATTTGCAATTTAATTTCATCTAATACTGATTCATATTCCTCTCCTGAAGGATTTATAAACATACAAAAAGAGTTACAATATGCTTATCTGAAATAGTTAATCCAATCAATTAATAATCCCATGTTATAATTAATACAAGTGTTGATAAAAGTACAAATCAGAATCATCATAACATAAATAAAAACAAATCATAATCATGGGCGAGCCTATGTATAGTAATATCTCAATCGACGAGCTATAAAACTTCAAATTAATAAGATGAATAAAGTTGGTTAAAATAAGGATCGCCCCAAATCTTTTGTATTACTTATGATATTCTGAAATTTAAAATGCATTATAAAAAGTTGTATCAACGATTAAAATTGTTTCTTCTTCTTTGTTTTTTTCCTATTACATTTAAGGAAATCGAATTTATGTCCTAATATAATATATTTTATTACCCACATTTCCGAATCCCAGTTGAATAATTATGACAGATGATGGTTTTTTTTTTTCTTTCTTAAATAAAATTCGCTACTATAACTTTCGCATATAATTCACGTCATTACAATGCAACAATTAAAACGTGCATCATGTAGAGAGCTCTGCACCTCTGATAAGGGTGATCAAAGTAGAGCATATTATGCCCAGACGAGTTGGTAGGGCCTGTAGTGATGTGAGCAGAAATCTTTTAGAATGTTGTTTCAAATATTGTGTGTAGTGACGGATCCATAATTTCAATTGGGAGGATCCGTGTCAATTAATAAAAAAAATACAATAATTCTTAACTGAGAGTATAAATATGTCACAATATCAATATAAATTCTAAACATAATTACATCTAAACTTGACAAAATCAGTGTAAAAAAGAAAAGGTAATTTGGTATAACTTTCGGGCACATAATAAGTAATCAAAATTTGTAGGCAATATTTAAAACTTTAATCAAAAAATAAATAAACAACAAAATGCAAAATTATTCATCATTATTTTCCAAGTAATCACTAAATTACATAAATAATTTCAAGCATAATAAATTAACAATAATGCACAAAAAAGAAAGTAAGAATATATAAAAATCACATTTTACTTTGAAATTACATAGAAAAGAAATTGAGAAAAGAAAAGTAGAGAATTTTTTTACAATTTATGTTGACCGAAAAAAAAAAGATAACAAAAAAATTGGAGAGGAAAAAATTGCTGGAAATCTGAAATGGGATTTAGATCTTAATAATTTTTTTAAATTTAAATTGTAAAATTCCGAAAATACCCTTAGTAATTTTGTAAAATTTCAGGGGGTCCAATCCCCCGCCCTTGAATGAGTCCGTCTATAATTGTGTGGGGTAGATTTTCACTAAAATATCGTGGAGGTTACCCTGAGGTTTGTATTTTGTTTACAATCGATTGAGGGAGTTCTTCATCTATCACTACCGAGAAATAAATCATACTATGTCTTTATAGATGAAATTGATGAACAATAAATGATGTGCTCTTATATCATGATGTAGGTTAATAATGTGTGTGAATTCTAGGGATAAAAAAAATTGCTCACTTTTGGAGTAAGCCTTTGATGGTGAGATTAGAGGACCAACTTCAAGAATCAAGATCAGGTCATTCATAAATACACATCTTATAATGATAACAACTTACAAAAATCAAATTGTTATCTTTAATTTTTTTATTTTTTTGAGCTACAAATGAAATGGGGGACTTGAACCAAAGATTTACTTGGCTTATGAAATGTGTCTCTGATAAACTAAATCTATGTATACATCACTAAATTAGTTGAGAATCTGATGAAAAAAAATCACATAATAAAATGTTAATATTAAAAGGCAAAATTGGGGTGGGGTTAGTTGCAAATTTAGAGTGGAAGTTAGAAAAGAAGAAGAAAAGTAATGGGGTGGGGAGGGGAGTAAAAGGGAAGTCGGGGCAGCCTTATATCAAAAACCCAAGGGACCCACACCACCTCCCTTCACCGGCAACGCGTGCTTCCATGTCCCAATCTCTCTCTCTCTCTCTCCATTGTTTATTATCAATCAATAACCAAAAAGCCAACTCTAAAAATAAAAAATAAAAAATGTAAATTCCACATCTAGCTCTGAAATATTTTATAATATATATAGGTGTTAGAAAAAATAAATTATAGGGCTAATTTAACTTTTTTTCAATGGGTGTCTAACTTCAAAAAAAATTCAGGTTGCTACCCATTCTCTCCAAATTTTTCGATTGCTACCCCAAACTCAATTTTTGACATATTTTTCAGTCAAAACTCGTCGGAAAACTTGAAAATGCAATTTACCTTTAAATATCAGTAAAAAAATGCATGATTCATATGTTAAAATGACCATTATTCGAAGCCCAATTATAATTTCAAGTCGATTTCATGAATCTCATTCGAATCGAACAAAAAACATTCTAATGTTTTGAACAAATTTTTGTTCGATTCATGTTTAATCAAACAAGAATAGTTAAATTAACTTAGGGTTATAATTTGACTTTAAAAAATGGTCATTTTGCTATATGAATCATGCAGTTTTTGCTAATATTTGGAGGACAATTGCATTTTCAAGTTTTCCAATGAATTTTGGCCGAAAAATAAGTGTACATTTTCAAGTTTTTCGATGAATTTTGGCCGAAAAATAAGTGTTCGGAGGTAGCAACAGGAAAAAATTGAAGAGAATGAGTAGTGATTAGAAAACTTTTTGAATTTAAACACCTATTGAAAAAAATGCAATAGTTCAGATAGCAAATTGATATTAATCCTAAATTATATTTGATAAATTACAATGTTTTATCTAAAATCTAACCATGCTTTGAACATTAATGTGGCGATGTCGTTAGAATCCAATATTTTTTTGGATATTTTCGATTTGGTGATGAGATTCAATTTCCGATATTTCTTTATAACAAAACCTATATAATGAAATTATTATTTATAAAAAAAATATAAGAAATGTATGAAATTAATTTGGTTTCGAAAAGTCATTTTGGCGGACTCATGCATTTTGATTGATATTTGAAGGAAATTATATTTTTGAATTTCTAGACAACGCATTTTAGTTAGAAATTACTAAAAATTGAGTTCAAATAGTAATTTGAAAAATTTAGTAAAAAATATAGGCAACAATCAGAAAGTGAAATACGTGCTAAAGTATAAGTTGCGTTTTTCATATTAATTTTTTTTAAATGAAAGGTTCTTGGAAAACATACACATAGCCTAGTACATTTAAATAAAAAATTTAAAGACATGCACTAATAATATGAGAAACTCATATTTTTCAACATTTGAATGAAAAAATAAAAAAGAATACCCCCTAATTTAATTATTTTTATTTCTGAAAAAAGAAAAAGAAATTAGAGTCGGTGACACTATATGCAGAGAGAGGAGATTATCCGACAAATGGATGTGACCATCCTCTTTAGATAAGCACGAACAGACATATATTTCATTTTCGTTGCGCAATAATTATTTAGTATTTTCGTTTCTTTGGACACCCACTAATTATAATTCGATATTCAACTATATATATATATATATATATATATATATGTATGTCTTGTTGTAATAATGGTAATAATAATATAGAGATCAATTAAGTCTACTTTATATTCGAGGTCTTACTCTCTCCAAATACCATATTGTATTTTATTATTGCAGCCAATAAGGTGACAGCTCCACAAAGTCCAAGAAACTCATTCATAGGATAAAACTAATGCTCTAAACATGTTTTGGAAGAATTTTATATTCATCTACATTATTGCATCGCTTCACATGAAACTATTGCTTGTCACATCAATGTGAACATAGAGTCTAGTGCATATATATAAATATTTTTTCAATTTTGATATTTGGGCCGCCTGATAAATTGGAAATTCATGTGACTCTGGTTCAACTATTCAAGAGTTTAGTAAATTGTTTTGTTTCTTTATGGTATTTTATTGTACATGACATGTATAATCACCATTTTTTTCTCTAATTTATGTCCCAATATTTGTGTCATGGCAATAGTGACAATTAATCTCACATATAATAACTCCATCCTACAAATGATTTTTTTTAAATACACTATTATGGTTGATTTCATACTATCTTATAGATTATATACTAAACTCGATAGATTTATGATATGTGTTAGTTTAAAACTAAAATTTAATTAATAATTTTTTTCTTTTCAAACTAGCATATATCATACATCCATTATTGTTAATATGTATACAATTGATGGATAGCGAAAAATCACACATTAGAGTATATATTAATCTCAAAGTGATGGGTGGATTTGTTGAGATTAAGCTGAATCAATTCAAGGTCTAATGATAATCATAATCCAACTCATTGAATTTTACAGTCTCTAGATTATCATAATCTATGTCGCTAAATTTTTTATAATCAAGATTGATGTGTCCGAACATTTGACTTCATGGGTTGGACCTGTCGTATTTTTGGAAAATTATTAAATATTAAAACATTATCATCATCTCTATAGTTAAATACATGCATACATATGTTTATTTATTTATGAAATTATAAGTAGCCAACTAGAAAAAGAAACATTTTTTTTTAATTAAGAATTTAACATTATTTATTTTAGTCAAGAAAATATTTTTTTGGACCATAGTATCCTTAATAAAATTAACCCCATATCAGCCCGTACCACCATATTTCACCACGTACCATTATTAATGAAGCTCGTACCACCATAGTACATCCTCGTACCACAATTAATGTAGTCTGTATCATCATATTACACTATTGTACCATTATTATTGTAGTTCATACCAACATAATACACACTCGTACCATCATTAATGTAGCCCGTACCATCATATCACAACACAAATGTTAGAAGGGTATAGTTGGCAAAAATCATTTCTCTTGGCTAAAAAAGAACAAAATTTAATAACTTGACAAAAAAAATGTTTACAAGTATAAATGGTTAAAAATGGAGTTACCACTTTTGTTTTTAATTGATTGAGTTTTAGATGAAGAATACTATTATGTTGCAAAATTCAAATATTTCACATGAATGGATTTCTTATACACAAAATTATATAACTAGTCCAGAAAACGTGTCAAATCATCTATTATATTTTATATTTCATTTAGTATATATTAATTACGTACTATTAATTGTATTGATTGATGATATTATTTAATCATTATGAAATATAAAATAAAATATCAATTGTATATTTGGAATTGGAACCACATTTATCACTCAATATCCTAATACTTGTTTGTTTTTATACTAAAGTGTAAAATTTTAAAATATAATACAATCTAATCTGTTTCCTTATAATCCTATTCCGATCTTATAATCATCCAATCATTATTTCACAATTTTACAATAAAACATATCTAACTTAATATGATAACACAACACTCACTTTTTAAGTATTGATCCGACATTGTCTTATTTAGATTCTGCTCTACAAAATTTTATAACAAGCATATACTTTATATTCACACAAAAAGAAAAAAAAGAAAAATCATGTATATTTCAAAGTTTGAATTTTCCGTATTCTAGGTGTTCCAAACACACCTCATGATGAATAGAAAATCTAATGTACCCAAATAGATGGACCAATTTTCACCGTACATATGTGGACCCGTTATCATCTCAATCAAAAACTAGATGCAGCATTAATGAGTTTATATTTTTCCATGTTTGCCCTTGAGAATTCTAGTCAATAATGTCTGTGTTAAAAATCTAACATAAGTTCTGGACAAAAGCAATATATATGTACTGGATTGCGCGATGATAATTTGAGCTTAAACATACATATCACCTTTTTACAATGGAAATGTTGAAGTCAGATGGAAAGATGACACTTTAATTTGTAGGTATAGTAAATTCTCGATATATCGATTGGGGAAATTTTCAAGACAAAATGGGTATTTCTAGCCAAATAAAATAACAAAAAATTTAAACTAGCCATGAGATAAGATGTAGGTTTTTTTAGCGAAAAAGTTTGATTGTGGACATCCATTACCCTTCTTTTCTATTACATGAACTCTTTCCTTTTTTCCTTCCATTTTTTCTCTTCTAAAATTTTGAATAAGATCTCAAACTTTTCTCAAAAATTTTCCACTCATTCTTAAAGATTCTAACTATTGATGTGAATATTTCACTCATGGAGGAGAAAAGTAATACATTTTTCAAGATTTCTTCCATTAATTTCTTAAGAGTTATCTGAAATTCCTCAAGAATCGTTCACATGAATTTTCTAAAATGAATTGCTCGTGTGGATCGTGCAAGTCGTGTGGATAGCGCGGATCGTACAAGTCATGTGGATCGTGCTTTTTTTTTGCTTGGTGGCGCCCTGAGCCCTGTTTTCATTAAGAGTAGAAGAGTAATTTTGGCTAGAAAAACTTATTTCTTATGATTTTGTTAGTTTTAATTTTATGTTATTTTATTTGGCTAGTGTTCAAGTTTGCCCCAATTTTTAATATAATGATTTTATAAGTTATAACTCGGGTCTTATTTATTTTTGGATTACTAATTTTATGGGTTTGAATATAATTAATGGTCTTCTAAATTTTAAAACAAATTCAATTGCAGTTTGATTTTAATCAAAATTCAATTATTTATTGTAAATGTTGATATAAAGGCCGATAATTCTCATGTGGCAGCGTTCTAAATTGGTGCATAAATATATTTTTGTTCAATTTAGTCCTACATGCATCAAATTATACAACCAAAATCTTCAGTTTAATACAACTTATAGCTGAAAGAATGTTCGAACTTATAAAATAGACTAAAATTCAAAAAATTTAAATTTAGAGAATTATTATAGAAACACATAAATTTAGTATTCCAAAAATGAACATGGCCCAAATTATAAGGACCAAAAATGATAATCTTAATAGTCTTGAAACTATGTAAAGTCTTTTTAATTAAAATAGATTTAAATTAGTCGATAATTATCTATCAAATTATAAAGGATACATACAAATATGTAATAAATCAATTGAACTTATTAAGCTTCATCAATATAATTAATTGATCAATAAAAATTCACGTCTTTCAAAATTCACATTACAGTAACGAAGAATTAATTATAATTAGGCTTAATGACAAAAAAATTCAAAAGCTTTATAGTTCTTTTCTATTGCAGCCTTTATTTTTATTTTAAATTTTTTTTATCAATTTTGACTATGAATTGATCAATTGATTTCAATTTTAGCCAATTCATGATATATGCCAAATTTGGATTATGTGTGTTGTGATATGAATTTGGTTGCCATCCGGCAGCCACATCAATATTTTGAAAATTTCATTTAAAATGAGATTGAAATGAAAAAAAATTAAAATATAGGGGCACAAAATTAAAAAACAGATATTTAGTTGTCAAAAAATGAAAAACTTACATACAAAACCAAAATTAAAGCTAACCCAAATATATATATATATATATATATATATATATATATATATATAAAACAACAATTTAAGTTAGAAGATCTAATTTAGAATAATTAAAATATGATGCACATAACTTTAAGATTCAGAAATAATTCTCCAATATATATAAATAGGACCCTCCCAGATTTTCAAGGGGTATACTCTCTTAATTAACACGTACGGTGAAGATCCAATTGTCAGCGTGCCAGGTGGTGCTACCTCATTCATCCATTTCTCTATTTATGTATATCTGTATATCTTCATTAATTTGTTGTCTACTACATGTATAAATATACATATATATATAGATAGATAGATAGATAGATACGATGTTATGTAATACGATGGATAAGACAATTATATATGAGTATAGAATTCTTGGGTGCATGTGCTTCACTTTGCTGTTATTTTGATGATTTGTCTCCGGGCCCTTGTGATCCACAACTATATAATAATACTCAGATCGATTTAATTTATGATGAAATTAATATTAATTAAAAAAAGAAATAAAAAAATAGTATGGTGTGCTGGACATGTCCACAAAGGTAGAAATATATAGGCTAAGGCACTGGGATTTGTTTGGCATGCTTCTCATCATTTACACCAAACCCCCCCTTAACCAACAACATTTCCTTTGATTTCTGTGCCTCTATAATTTCTCATTCTTTTTTTCTTTTTTATATATTAATTCCTCTGCACCTTGTTCAATTCGTTGTGTTCTAACATCTATAACATATATATATACATGTATGTATGTATATATATATATATATGTATATATATGGCGGCAGTATATGCCAAAAGGGAAATAACATTGTGAAGGAAAAAGGTGTTGTTGAAGCTGGAGTTGGAGTTTGAGTTGAGCCCCACTGAGAGAAACATATATAAACCTGGTTTTTTTTTCAGGTAAGAATGATTTCTAGGTTGAAAACAATCACTTGTGTTTTTTGGTTTTGATATATATATATATATATATATTTTCAATTAAGGCTCTGGTTATTTTCATTAGGAAAGAAAGATCAAAGTTTCAGTGCCAAGAAACAGAAAATTATTGTTGAGTTATAACTTTTTATTTACTTCAGAAAGTAAGATCTCTGGTTTTTGTTGATCAAACAGTTTTTTTCTTCATCTCTCTCTCTCTCTCTCTCTCTCTCTCTCAATCTTCGTGTATAATTCTTTTGACGAATCGATCCTCTCTTCTAAAGAAGTTGAGTATATGACTTATGTGTTTGTATGTGTGTGTAGTAAGAGAGAGAATTTCATATGAATGTTCATCCTTTTTTTTGGTAAAAAATTCATGTTCATCTTAGAGAAGAAAAGTTTTACAATTCATATCATAAATAATCGCATGTATACATATAATAATTAATAAACATTGATCATAACCCTTAAATTGCATGTTAAGGTTGCGTACAACATGAATATACACACTTAACCCAGAAAAAAAATGTAGTAGTCCATTTATTTAATTAACACAAAATATCTAAAGTAGTTTGATGTTATTAGAATGTGTGGATGCTGTGTAAGATAAAAACAGTGAAAAATCAATGGAAATATCCGAGTCAGCAAGTACTTTTAATCACTGTGCTTCTGAAAACGATGCCAAGCCATGCTCATAGATATTTTTGGTTTGGGAATAATTATCATATGGCCCAAAACATTATCATAACTCTTAGAAATAAATTATGTAGGTAGAAAAAAATTAAAACATGTGGGTTTTCATATCCATGGCCTTACTGGCATATATCATGCTTCCACGCCTGTCTTTATTGCATTTCTCTGGTACTTTTATTTATTTATTATTAGTTCTTTAACTTCTGCCATTTTAATTCCTCTTACAGGTCATGTTGAAGGTATATATATAACAAGAATATTAATCGTGATCGATCTTAACTTGCGAGTAATTACACGTCATACATAGTAATTGTATGAATTTTGTTTGGGTTGTTTGGCAATGGAGAAGCTTCTGAATCATTACGACAAGGAATGCATGAAAATGGCTATGTTAAAGCACGAGGAAACATTTCGAGAGCAGGTAATTATTTATTTAATTAACAATTATTTATTTTGCATTTATTCAATATCTTGAAATTGATTTTAATTTCTTCTACTGCAGGTTTATGAGCTCCATCGCCTTTATCGAATTCAGAAAATGCTGATGAAAGACATTGCAAAAAACCAACGGCCCGATCCTCATTATGAGAGTAATTACAATCAGCCCAAGGCCCGGCATCGGTCCGGCTTAGAACGGCCAATTGAAGCTTTTAATTATCCGGAATCAGGTGGCAAGTTTAGAATTTCTGAGATTAAAGATGATCAGAGTGATCTGGAGCTGACATTGGGCCCGAAAAGCTACTATCACAAGAAAATCAAGGCTGCTGACCCGGCCCTTCAGTCCGATTCCGGGCCGAGCTTTTCTTCTTCATCCACTGGATCAAGCCACATAAAGGGTGCAAGAATCACAGCAAAAGATGAATTCTTGAGCCAGCAGAAGTGGGGCCCGGAAAGGCCTCCGGTGTTGAATCAAGATAGGTTAAAAAGCCCGCCTTGGCTTTTCCGGGCCCTTAGCCTGAACATGACATGATCGAAAATTCTTGTGGAATCGGTATGATAATTGTTATTAAACTGCTTAATGTCAACTGATTCTGGGAAATCTCGATTGTTATGGGATTTAATTTTAGAGAATTTGATTTCTGATTGTACTATAATTCTTTCCTAACTGGTGTGTGTACTGTTTGTCATCCTTGAATTTGCAAAACATATATATGGTCAGATTGAGTACAGATGAGATTGTCTGAACTTAATTAACAAAATATCTACTGGGAATCCCAAGAGTGAAGCACTGTCCCACACGACTCACTTGCAGATAAGACTTTACATCATCATCTTATTGACCCCTAAATCCTACACGCTTTTTATTTATTTCATTGAATGTAATTTTATTGATCATTAAGTACATATAATCGCTCATTATTTGATACAAGTATGTGAGAAATCTATGTGTTACACCGAATATAGAGCATTTAGCCATTTAGGGGTGTTTGACTAAGCTTATTTTTGGAGCTTATAAGCTCTTGCATTTTATAAGGTGATTTTTAGAGCTTATAAGATATTTAATTTAGTTAGAAATAAGTTGTTGAAGTGTTTGTATAAATAAGATGGAGAAGTTTATAAGATGTTAGTAATGATATTTGTGTAATTTCAATGATCAAATTTGAAGGTGTTTTATTTTAGAAATAAGTTGGGATTCCCCAACTTTTCAAAAAAAAGTTTATAAGCTTCTTACATCTTATAAGCTCCTAAACTAAGATCTTACTTTTAAAATTTAGCCAAACACTTTTGAAGAGTTTATAAGGTCTTAACATTTTATAAACTCTTTTAAGGAGCTTATAAGCTCACCCAAACACTCTTTTAGATTAACCTGGGGATTATTTTTCTAACCCATCAAACAAGAATATTATCTCTTTCCTAGTTGGTTAAGATCACTTCACCTACTATTGTACATATATATTAACCAATATTTATTAATATTATATGATGGGATATCACATCAAAATCTAACTAAAGAAACTTGTTAGTGCTTAACACACCAATTTATGGGGTATGAAATCTACTTTTCTTTACCATTAATTGCAATCTGATTCTTCAAAGAAAAATAGACTTCCAGTTAATTGATTGCTTGACATGGAGTAGAGGCTTTCATTCTATTATTAACTAAAGGAAAAGAATAACAATAACTTTTTATAAGCTGATTTTGACAAGGAAAAGCAAGAGAGGAATCTAAATTTTATTATTGAGGGGAGAGAGAGAGAGAGAGAGTTGTACTTGAGGACAACTTTTGGTAAAAGCTTTAAACTCCACCAGTTGCCACTTGGTTTCTGGAAATTTCAAATTCAAACAAGATTGGACATTGAAGGAATCTGATCTAGATAAACTTGTTTTCTACTTCAATTAAAATAAAAAATAAAAAAGGCTACAAGCTAATATATACTATACATACCATAAACAGGCCAACCATTTTTCAGGTCTTTTTTATGATCTTCATTTTGCACCTACCACATGGAAACTATTTTTCCATTAATATATTGACTTTAGGTGTTTCGATGTGTCTGCCACCAACTGAACATTAGATTCCATTTTCAAATAAACAATAAAAGCCCAACTCTTTTTGCTATACAATTATGTACCTCATTGAACCCTAACCAGGGAAAACACCTATCTGTTATCTCCAGTTTTAAATTATTCTTCATCTCATTTATATATTTGCATCAGAAAAATGGGCATTAAACTCGGGCCCCCGGCCCAGACAACCCACCCCACCCACCTGATCATCAATAGTACACACACAAACATAGATTTGAAAAATATGGAAAACCAATATATTAATCAAACAGAATGGGCCTGTGGATGCAGTGACATAGATTTTGCTGCAACTTGCACATAATTTGATTTCCACTTTTCAATATGTTCTTAATTAGCTAATATATGTATTGAGTTTATCCCTTTTTTGGATTGAAGGATTGAGAACCTATCCCAATACTCTAGATTATTAAATCGAGAACCCCAAACAACGAATAGGACACCTATTGCAAACAAACTCAAGAAATAGATGAGTTTAACTCAATTTGAGAGACACACTCAAGAGCTGATCAGAAGAGATTTCAAGATAATTCAATTTCAAGAATCAATGTTCTATATCCTCAAAAAGGACATAAGTTAATATTTTACACGAGTATTTGGTATCTAAAAGGAAATAATAAAGTCAAAAAATAAATAAAATTGCTTAAAAATTATAAATATCAAAATTTGATTATTTAAGAATAATAATGAATAGTAATAAATATATGGGTTAACATCAATTTTGATTCTATATGTAAGACAATCTCATTTTTTGTACAATCAAGTATCCATTTCCAATTTTGGTTATCTATGTCTTAATTTTTTGAATTCCAATCCAAATGTGGTCAGTATTTTAGAAATCGTTAACGTGGCCGTTGGAATTTGGTTGTCACGTCAGCAATAATGAAAATTCCAACCACAATTGGACTGAAATTGAAAAAAATTACAATATAGAAGACCAAAATTAGAAAACGAATACTTAATTGTCAAAAAATGGAAATTATCTTACATATATGACCAAAATTGCAATTAACCCTTACATATATGATAAATAAATAACAAAACAGAATGAATAATAATAAAATTAGTAACCATTTTTATCTTAAAATAGCGTAACATTTACAATATAATAACGTACACGCCTTATGCAGACTAAGCTTTTATTTCATTACTAGCGAAAATATGATAAGACGTGGACACTCCTTATACAAACTGTGTTTCTGGAAGTCATTTAACCGTTATCATCTAAACTTAATTTTTTAATTGTGACTAAATCTACAATCTCGTTCTAACTCTTTTTAAATATTTCTTGGATCCATTCAAAGTCTCATTGAATCTCTTGAAATTACAGAGATATGTGATTCACCAATTTGACAAGTATAATGAGTTAGGTGTAATTTTCATCAACTTAGGTTGCATCCCTCCTAAAATCTCATGATATCTTATTTTCCTAATTAATATGTGGAAATCCTAATTGATGAAATTCTTGTTATTTTGTTGTAGGAATAAGTTTGGTTGGCTGGACTATAAAGCGGGCCAAAAGATGGATTTAGAGCAGATTTTGAACATTAAAGTTTAGACTTGAAAACACATGGTGATGTGTCTTTATTTCTATATATTTTATTATCATAATTAACCTTGTTTATAGTTCACTAGTATAAGTCCCATGCATCGCACGGGCATATAAATTTTACAATTTATATATTTAGATAAGAAAATGTAGTACATGAAAAATAATAAATTTCTTGGATGAATTTCAATCTAATTTCTTACTTATGTGATGTACGACCATTAAATTGAAATATTTGAAAACTTTAATTTATGAAAAAAAATCAAGTTCTCGATCATATTTCAATCTCATTGTGTATCTGTGTGACGTATGGACAAATATATTTCATGTGTCAATAAATTTTAGATATAAAAATGTTAACTATGAAAAACAATATACTTCTTCAAAGTTATTTCAATTTAATCTACTACTCATATAAATTATGAATTTTAAATATTTCTTATTTTCATCTTACATTATCTGACTACTTTATTATTAATTGTTTTTGTCACAATTAGTTTGGAAAATGCTTATGCAAATAGATTATTCATTATAATGAGTGTCAAATGACGGTATTATTAAATATTATAATCAATTCTCAATAATATTTCTACCTCATTTGGTACCTGTGTGATGTAGCAAATAAGTTTCAAGTGTTAGTAATGTTTTGATATAAAAATGGTGATCATAAAAAAACAATATAGTTCTTTTAAGTTATTTCTATTTAATCTACTACTCATGTAATTTACCAATTTTGAATATTACTTATTTTCATCATACGTTGTTTGGCTACTTTACTATTTGTTTTTGTCATAATTGACCTGGAAAAAAAACCTTTATGTAAATATATGTTCAATAACTTATTCATAATGAGTGTAAAAACAATGATATTATTGTATATAATTTTTTTTCCAAATGCTCTAAAATTAAAATTTATCTCTTAGAAAAATCATATTTGATGATAAACATGTCAAAATCTAATAAGTCTAAAACCATGAAACTATATAACAATAGAAAGTAAAATATTTTATTATTGTTCATATAATTAGAAACTTGATGCTACCATTAGAATGAAATTTCAAATTTACAATTGTTTTTTAATCATGGATGAAACATTATTTATTCTTACATTAAAAGAGATATATTTTTTGCTAATTTTTTCGTGGATATATATAATGATTTAAATTTAGGTACAAAGTGTTATTCACAATTTTTATGAACGTTTAGCATGATATTAGTACATTATTTACATAAATCATGATAAATTTATAACACATCAATCATTGATCATGTTTTTTCTCTCTCTCAATTTTCATGTATATACAAAATGATTTTCATACCACAAAATGATTTATGGATATACATAAATTGTGCAAAATTGAATATTTGTAATTTATAAATTATAAAATAATAAATATTTGTATTTTTAGTTTAGAAAGTGGAAATAAGATTAGTTGGTTTTATATAGATGACAATGAAATTTCATAATTAAAAATTCAAAGTATTTAAAAGATATATGGAAAAAAAATCATTGACATATTATCACTTTTATAAATAGCAATGACTTTCTATTCTTCAAGATTAATATTGAAGATTTATTTATATAATACGACAAATGGACATAAAAAGTGAGTTTTATTAATTTTTTATAAGTATAAATGATATAATATTATATAATTTTTTATAAATGATATTTTCATATACTTAATTTTTAAATTTTAATAGAAAATATATAAGTTCATAAGTTTTATATTTCCTATTTATAATATTAATTGTATGCAATAATGTATCATATTATATATATATATATATATTTTTATTATATTCAAGATATATATATTAAATATCTTTATACAATAAATAATCTTTATGATTTTTAAAAAAGAATTGATATAGCATAGATAAGGTAAATGCTTCAAAGTTATTATCATTTTTATTATTATATTATTTTTATAAGATTATACAATAATTTTCTACTTAATATAATTAAATTATGTAAACATTGTGTCATATTATTAGTATTGTTTAACTGGATATAGTAAAACTGGAGTATTATAAATGACATATTTGTCAAATAAAAATTATGTGATTTTTATTATAGTTTTTCAACATATTTGGAATACAGTTATAGAAGTAGATAATTTATGTTATGTTATATATGCTAAGTAACTTGATTATTATATATTTATTGAGGTGATATAAATATATTTATATATATATATATATATTGAACAAAACAATATTGCATAATTACCTCTTGGTCTTTGAAGTCATAACTATAAACATCTTTTTTTTATTTATGTATGGAATAATATCATGTGATCTAACGAAATAAAATTTTAGTGCCCACAAAATTACGGAAGGTATTGATATCATTGACAACATTAAAAATATGAGTTGTATTCGTCAAAATAATGGTTATTGTAATGAAAAACAAAACAATCATTTATCTTGAAAAAACGAAGTGAAGTCAAAGATGTACAAACTTGTAGTTGACATGTATTTATAGATGAATAATAATTAAGATCACATATAAAAAAAATCATATATATAATTATATATATATATCAAAATTATGAATTTTATAAATCTATTTATAATTACATACATAATAAAAATCATAAAATTATTTGAATCACATTTTTACATATTGGTGAAATTATAGTAAGTCAACTTAAATTTAATTTTTTTTTTTTACTTTTGTTATAAATCTCCTTCTATATATAGACAAAATTAGGGGGAGGGAGGTTACAACATTAGCGATAATTTTTTATATATTTTTTATACTTGGATGGTTTAAAATTCTCTTGAAATTCATTCATTTGTATTCTTTTAATTTATTCAACATATATGTCTTTAATATTTATTATAGCAATAATTAAGCATTTATTAGATGAGATCATATTAACATTTATATACCATATATAGATTATAATTTCTAAGATTTTGTCAGTATCATCGATTATATATATAATCATGTTTAATACAATAATTTTTTTAATTATAAATTATGAAATAATAAATATTGCATTTCTACTTTTGGGAATTGGAAATGGGCGGGAAAATATTATCATTTCTATTTTGAGGGGTAATTGTTATTATATATATATAGATATATAGATATATAGATTATAATAAGTATTGTTATATTATTATTGTTATATTATTATTATTAAATTATAAGTGTTATCCAGTTGTAGGGAATATTAGCCAAAATTGTAAGTATGTTGAAAACAACCATTTGAATGATGAAGAAATGAAATAATTGTACATCTTGTCTAGATACAAAAATGTAATTATAGATTTTTTAGTTCACGATTGAGATTAGTAATAAAATAATATTCTAAATATCATCTAATTATAAAAAAAAATTTAAAATTCGTTTGGATCACTATTGTATTATTATTATTATTATTATTGTATTATTTATTATTATTATTATTATTACTATTATTATTATTATCATTTAAAATATTATTATTATTATATTATTATTATTATACATATATATGTATATATTTCGTCCATATATATAATGATTTGATTGTATACCATATATATTCATTATACAAAATCAATATTTTTGGAAATTACCATAAATTCAATTAATATCACAAAAAATTAAATATTAAATATTTAATAAAATTTCTATAATTAGGAAGTGAAAATGGGCAGGAAAACTTTTGGCATTACTAATTTTAGGGGGTAATTGTTATTATATATATATAGATATATAGATTATAATAAGTATTGTTATATTATTATTATTAAATTATAAGTGTTATCCAATTGTAGGGAATATTAGCCAGAATTGTAAGTATGTTGAAAACAACCTTTTGAATGATGAAGAAATGAAATAATTTTACATCTTGTCTAGATACAAAAATGTAATTATAGATTTTTTAGTTCACGATTGAAATTAGTAATAAAATAATGTTCTAAATATCATCTAATTATAAAAAAAAATTAAAAATTCGTTTTGATCACTATTGTATTATTATTATTATTGCTATCATTTAAAATATTATTATTATTATTATTATATATATATGTATATATTTCGTCCATATATATAATGATTTGATTGTATACCATATATATTCATTATACAAAATCAATAGTTTTGGAAATTACCATAAATTCAATTAATATCACAAAAAATTAAATATTTAATATTTAATAAAATTTCTATAATTAGGAAGAGAAAATGGGCGGGAAAACTTTTGGCATTACTATTTTTAGGGGGTAATTGTTATTATATATATATAGATTTGTACTTTAATTGATTTCATTATTATTGTTATTTGTAGAAATGGACTTTGATAGATTTTGAGGAAAATTGGGCTTAAAAGGATCAAATTATACTTAAATTGTGAATATGGACTCAATGGGTTTGAAGGGGGACCACTTCATATGCTTAAGTGGCTTGGTGAGAAAGAAAGGGCAAATAAGAGATTTATCTTTTATCTTTTGTAATGAACTTTTATGTCCTTAGGATTTTAGTTCTTTAGTTTTATTAGGGTTAGAAGATATTTTTTCAATCTCTCATTCTCTTAATTCACACATTCTCAAATTTTAGGTTTTTTCTCTCTAGTTTTTCTCTTGAAGATTTATACGGAGATGATCAATCAAAGTATGAGTGGCTAAATTTCTTTTTGATTCAAGGGTCATTTAATTCAATTGTCATCATTGTGAGGTTTTGTGCTTAATTTTATTTCTTGTTTTATTTCAAGTATCTGTTGATTCATGATTTAATTCCATATAGTGATATATATTTGGGTTGATCTGATAATTCGATTTGAATTATATATTGGTAATGTTGTCCATGAGTTCTCTTTTATATGTTACTGAGATGTATGATTGTTGAATGAATGATACTTAGTAGCAATAGGTTGATTATATTTTTGTTGGGATTGTGTAATTGCTTAATGAATTAATGGGACTAACGGAACCATATGTTTAGTAATTGCAGCTATCTTGATTGTTAGGTTCTAGGTTTCAGTTTAGGTTTAACTATTTTCATCGGAGCTTAATGCACTTGTTAATTAATTTGAAAATCACGCTAATTAGTTAATAGCTAGTTTTGATTGGATGCTGGATTCGATCAATTAAATTGGGAAAACATGGACTTCTCTAAGGCTTCGTGTTTAGTCTAAAGTTAAATGCTTAAATGTGCAAGAAGATATTTGTAGTCTATGATTGGTGGTGCAATCGAATGTCGACATCCTTGAATCGGAGTTTCGTGAGGTTAATCTCTCTCATATTTCTTTTCATCATATGTGCTTGTTTCATTCGTATTTTATTTGATGTTTTCTTAGTTTAGTTAGTTTAGCTTCATTAGTTTAGTAAATATCGAAAATCCCCCCTTTTTTTGTTCTTTTTATGCTCAAAAGAATTAAACATTGTTTCCTGAGGATCGACTCTACTTACCGTTCTACTCATTCATTTGCTCATTTCGAAGTAGAATTTTATCTTTGTTGATATGACAAACCAACCACGTGGACTTAAAAGATCTAATTTGGAGAAGAAACCCATGAATAGTTAAAACTCCAATTTGGAGAAGAAGCCCATTACTTTCTAGCTCTCATTCCTATATATATAGAGGCTTGTTTTCATTTTTTTTTTTTTAAATATTCCAAATATATAATCCAGTTTCTGTACAGAGTAATGTTAATTTAACTCATTCCTATTCAATTTATCTTTCTAGTCTTAAAAATATAAAGATATGTTGAGAATTAAACAATATATCATAAATTACAATACTTATTAAACATGTACATAATATGAAATTGACCTGTTAATTATAAATTCACATTTACAACAATTAAACCACATACATATGCCCTTAGATCATGATCTATACACATGACACACAGAAGCAGAAGAAGAGACTGGGAAAAGCGATATCATCAAAACACAGAATCCTTGATCGATCACCCTCTTCCCAACCTCAAAACAATGCAACAAAAATTTAAAACCAACTATACTTCTCAATTTATTACCCAAAAAAAAAAACCAATATTACTATCAAGAAATCGAGTGTCGACGATCCTTGGCAGGTTTAGTCCGGGCTTTGGAGCCCTGAGGCGTGAGCCCCTCGGCCCGAATAAACCTCCCAAGTTTCTTCGACACCGAGCTTATCAAAGACTTGCGTGGCAAAGGAGGCTTGTCGCTCGAGCGAATGGCCCCTGAAGGGCTCATAGCAGCTGATAATTTCTCATGATCAGAGGTTTTCTCCAATTCCTTCAACCTCATCTTCATCTTCACGAGCTCGAGTTTGAGGTCCTGGTTCTCCCTGCGTAGAGTGGAGAGCTCGTCGGAGACAGGGTGGACGTTGACAGTGTAGGGACTGAGCTTGGCAGGTGGCTCGTTGAGGGTGCCATCCATGACTTCCCTGAGGCGCTGCTGCTCGTAGTATAGGACTTGAACCACTGTCTGAACAGGGAGCCTGTCGTTCTGAGCTGCGTGTGCACATGCTTCTCGAGATAGTTTTTGGCAGTCCATTACACTGCATACTTTCTTTCTCTCCATGTCGCTTAGAGCAGGATGAGCCTGTTTGATTGTTTGGATCAAGAAAACATGTGATGATAGGTGGGAAGAAGGGTGTTTTAGGTGTTGGATTTTGATCCTCTGTCGTGCACAACAGTTGCCGTGCAGTTTTTTTTTTTTAAGCTCCATGGCAACTGGTGTGTAGAAGGGATCCAGATTTTTTGTATCTGAACATGATAATTAAGAAGTGGTAATGTGTAAGAATATCATTTATGTATAAAGGGAAAATACTTTTGATCAGTTTCATAAGTAAACATAGTTTACATTCAAATATAAGAAAATGGAAAGTCTCTATTTTCGTCCAATAATTTAAATTTAAATATTTTTTCTCTTTTTCAATTTTGGTTTGATTTTGCTTGAAATGTTGATTTCTGTCTACGTAGCCGTTGGAATTGAAAAATCTATGTCAACACTTCCAACGTCAATGTAGGCAAAAATCAAAATTTCGAACGAATCGAAATAAATTTGAAAAAAGTAATCGTTAGATGACCAAAATTGAAATAGTACAACGAACAAGACATATGCTAAAGGACGAAAATTGCAATTATCCCTATAAGAAAACATGTTTTTACCACCTTTTCAAATATGTCCCGCCACCTTTTTGAAAATCTCGAAGCTCATTAGCATCAAAATCTCAGATCTCGATCTTATCTGTCATTTTGATGTTCATGTTGAGATCTAAGATACTGATGAGATTCCAAGCCTCAAGATCTAACTCTCACTTGATTTGTGATCTTGATAGAGATCTAAGATTTCGATCTCATAAAGTATCAAGATCTAAAATGTCGAAGCTAATGAACATCAAGATCTTAGATTTCGAGTAAAAACCATATTTTTTCATGAAGTTGGTAAAAAATATTTCCCCTATATCATAAAGGTTATAAATCCCTTCCCCTTATATATAAGGAGTATAAATCAGTAAATCCCACCACCCCAAGATCAAGAATAGTAGAAAACCTTCAAGTAAATATCAATGGCTCTATAAACCCCATCTTCAGTGATCCTCGACTGTTCTGGGATGAGCTCTGCAAGGCTTATGAAGCTGGATACAGACAAGTTTCGATCAGAAGCGATTTCGGAGATGTAATTCTCCATCAGCTTCGTCACACGGTCCACATCGATGGATGAACGTGAAACACTATAATCCAGATCATCTGCTTTGCTATTCCCCATTTCCGATTCCAAGAAGTTGATCATGATTCGTTGCACCGATTCAACATCAAACAAAGTGTCGCCAGTGAAGGAATAAGACGGAATCAACAAATCATCCAACACAGCCTGCCCCAGCTGTGAAGCCATCCTCTTCTCCAAATCAAGCCTACAAGCAACCGTGGTTTCTAGAAAGATGGAAGCCCTGAGAAGCATCGAAAGAAAGCTCACAGACATGGTGTTCTTCTCTCTCGGTAGAAAGCTCACTATCGTCTCCAGAACGACCCGTTTCTCGTGCTCTTCCCTCGGCTCAATCTTCTTCCTACCCTTCCCGAATATATCCTGCATTCACAAAAAAACACTCAATACATAGGAATTGGGATCCTCTGTTATGCACCACACGTGGCTATGGTGAAGACCTCACCAAACCTCGAAGAGACTTCTGCGCATACAGCATGAGAATCGGGCCCAGAGCATACTGCTTGAACCCCCTCCCCATCATAGCGATGAGTACGCGTTGGAATAGATCAATACGAAGAACGGCTAAATCCTCGGCCCACCAATCGACAATGGGCTTGGAGTTGTCGACAGGGCCCGGGCCCATTGGCGAAGTGAATTGGCTGTCCTTGCAGGCAATGAAGGCTATGGTGTCAATGCATCTGCTCACTAGCTTGACCTGCTCTGCAACTGGAAGAAGATTTCCGGAAGAGTGTAGAATGGAGACAGCCCCTGCAAGGCTCTTTAAGGCTACTTCGTTTATATAAGCCTCAGTTCTTGCAACCAAGTTTCCAATTGCGTAATCCTCAGTCATCTCGAGATGCTCTGCCACGCATCTCAGCATCGCGATGTTTTCTGTGCTTATCTCGAAGTTTATGCCATAGCAAAACTTAGCAGCTAGCTCGAACGCCTCTGATCCGCCTGGGACTTCCGGGATTTCGATGGTGGACACGTCAGCATCTGAGGATTCCGAGACTAGCTTCCTTATGTATCCACATTTTGAGACTAATGGAAACTGAAATGAATGAATATAATTAATTAATTTTGAGATGTGATTAAATGGAGATAAATAAGATGTATGTATGTACCTTGTGTAGAGAGAAGGAAGTTCCTCCAGCGTTAACAGTGACGTCACTGGGGATTTCCTGGGAGAATATCCTGTTTGGGAATGATCACATGAAACAGTTTAGTTAGTTGGTTTGACCTGTAATGAATGTATTAAAGAAGAATTAAAAGAGAGCAAAACCATTCACTAGTTCTCTTCATGGCGGTAGAGAGAAGTTCCTTTTTCTTGGTGGACATGTTAGCTGCAGCATCCATGGCTATTTAGAGAGCTCTAAAATCCATGGGAGAACAAGAGTGAATTATGAGTGGAATTTGTAGCAACTTGTTATGGGCATCTTCATTGGATCAGTGTGGCCTAGAAACAGTGAGTTGATTCGTCTTTTGTCGCGACAATTGCTGGGCTGTAAACAACAAACTACAAAGGACTAAAGAGTAGTTGGGAGATGAAATTCTTCAAGTTGTGTAATAATTCTTGCGTGCACATATCCTCTGGTTTTAGCTAGAGTCCATTGGGAATTCCCATTATAGGCCTGGGTTGATGAAGGAAGTGAGGGGCAGAATTGGAAATAAGGAGTGGATTTGGGTTTAGAGTGTGTGGTGGGAGACACATATGAGAGGGATAATGGCGCCAAAGAGAAAAGGGTCCCCACGTGAGAGAGAGAGAGAGAGAGAGAGAGAGAGAGAGAGAGAGAGAGAGAGATAATATATTATCATCCACGTAACTGCCAATCCTTTTGTTTTGCATGAATGACCACAGTTCCAGTGTGTAACCAAATCATTTTTGAAATTTCTGATGAGAGAGAGTGTGTGAAATGGAGGTTTCGTGTAAAAAAATGTTAGTGTTTACATCTCTTCTCTTTTGTGTTGCCAGTGATCAATGATCATACAGCATATGAGTACTTCATGATGCATGACAAGCACAATTTTGATCTACAGACAAGAAAATCAAATGTGGACCATGTGAGTAGTTAGGTTAATGTGGATCTGCACTTAAATTTTCACTTTTTTTTTTTTGTTGTTGTTTATTAGTTATTTACATGACTATTTGATACAATTGGGAGATACAAATGACGTCACGTTTTTACTCTCAACTATTCTTCTAGCAAATGTGAAGGGAAAAACTGAACTTCTTGTCCTCTTCTATCTAGTGAAGTAATCAATTTTGTTTCGAACACTATTTCGAATTGATTGAGGAAACCCAAGAAGTTAGATACATAGATATGGATAGTCATTAAGAGCTATATACCTGGATTAAGATTCAGAATTTATATTAAAAATGGTTAATATTTTATTTTAGATGTTACATGAATCCTAAAATAACTCAATAATAATCTAATAAATATTATAAGAGACAATAAAATAAAATCTATAGGTCTAGACCCAATGCAACATTATAAATAGATTTAAAAATGGGGTGTGTATAAGGTGAAATGAAAAATACTTATTCTATAAAAAAACATGAATTCTACCTAAATTTAGGGATGTCATCGAATCGAGCTGAACCGAATTATTGAGTGTTTGAGTTTGGTTTGTTTAGTTATCAAACGAACTTGAGCCTAATTTAACGAATACATTCATAGTTCACGAGTTTACTCGAGCCTCAACGGACCTTAACGAACTTAATAAATATTAATAATAAATTATATTATTCATCAACTCATTAACAAAATAAATTATATATTCTTAAAAAATATAATATATTATCTAAAACTTATAGTTTAATTATAAAAAGTATCTCTAGTTAGAAATTTATATATTTATCATAAGTAAAAATATAAAAATTATATATGAAAATATCAAATATTAGTATTATATCTTACGAACTAGCTCACGAGCCTTATACCGAACATGTTCACGAGCTATCGAGCCGAATAACATCAATTTTGAGTTTGTTTGTTTACCTTAACGGATTCGAATGAACTTTTATCGAGCTTCGAATAGTTCACGAACGACTTTGTTCATTTACATTCCTACCCAAATTAAAGGAAAAAATACTTTAGTACCCTTCAATTTGAATTTTGAGAAAAGTAAGAAAGGAAAGAAAGTAGCGGGTTTTCATCTTCACCCACCACAACCTCTTCATTTGAAATTCCTTCCCACGCACCACATTAAGAGACGACGAACTTTGAAGAGTAGTGTCTGAAGCCCATCGAGATCTAACTTGTCATCGTGATCTGTTCTTGGTACACATTTTTGCGAATTAGATCATGATTCAACTTAGATCTCGATCAACCATCGTGATCTACCATCATGATCTACCTTGCCATCGTGATCTGTTCCGGGTAAAATTTCGCAAATTAGATCACGATTGAGTTTAGATCTCGATCAACCATCATGATCTAAGCTACCATCATGATCTGTTCCTGATACATATTTTTGTATTTTTGGATTTTTTTTTTAAAGTTTAGATGTAAATCTAGTAACACATATCTTAAGGGTATAAACTATTTTGAAGTCTATATCTTTTTTTCAGACACTATAACAACAAATTTTATCCATAAACATTACACTAACTTCACCTCAAATTTAAAATCTAGATTTAAAAATTATAAACTACATTATACTAGACTTTAAAATAATGTTTATCTTACACTTTTGAGCAACAATCAAGAAATGAAATTCCATCGAATCAATTGTATTTAAGAAGTAGGAGGAATGGATGGAAGAGATGAAAAAAGATAAAAGAGATGAAAAATATTTATCTAACCTACATATGAGAGAGGGGTTGGACGTGATAAATGTAGTGGTGAAATCATTAAAGAGGGTAAGGACATTTATGATATTTTGTCTCAATTTGGGTAAAAAACTTCTTTTCTTATAAAGCGAGTAAAATTCATTTATTGTCATGCTTATTGAATAGAAAGACATATTTTCACTTTAAAAATGTTAGACTAAAGTTACATATCTCATTTTGCTTTATAAAATTTTCGACTTACTTGACCTTCCTAGTTCAAAACTAGGTCTTTTATTTTGTGTGTCTGTGTGTGATTAGAGTAGTTTCATCATTCATGTGCTAATATAAGATTCCACAAGAAATTGAAGTTCATGGAATTACTTACGGTTGGAAAAAGGCTATCGAATGCGGAAACATGTTCTTTTCCCTGGATTTAAGATGGGCAATAAAATAATTAGATTTAAATAAAAGCAGAGGCTTTTCCTTGGATTTAAGATGGGCAATAAAATAATTAGATTTAAATAAAAGCAGAGGAGAACATAGTAGAGTAGTAGAGATACAAATTTTTACGTGGAAAACCGAAATCGGGAAAAATCATGGTGGACCTCAATCCGAGATTTCTTCACTGTAGAAGATAAAATTACAATGATTATAATAGATTATCTCTAGTTGAGATAAATCTCAATCTCTCGGATTTCTTCACTGTAGAAGATAAAATTACAATGATTATAATAGATTATCTCTAGTTGAGATAAATCTCAATCTCTTGCTATGGTGGAATACGCTTTCTTCACCATAGGAGATAAGATTACAATGATTACAATAGATTATCTCTAGATTATCTCTAGCCTGAACTAGAGGATAACTCTCAATCTCTTGTTATAAACCCTCAACTGGCTTACTCTTTCTCTCTTTCTAGGAGGAACTCTAAATTTTTTCTCTCTAGGAGGAATTCTCAATTTTGGGTTATATTAAATGTCTTCCCAACCCATCTATTTATACTAGATGATGGGAGCTTCTAAAACAAGCTTCTCTAGAAAATTTTCAAAGAAGTTTCCCTCAATTTCTCTAGATTCTTCCAAAACACTCTAGAATGGATACATCTAGATATTGTGCTTATGGGTCTTTTAATGTGGGCTTCCCAATTATGGAGGAATAGCCCAACAAATCTACCCCTCCGACTTAATTGGGAGGAATCACCAATCCAGCCCCTTAACAACAATCTTCAAATTTCTTGGTCGAAATTATTTTTGTCATCATGTTTGACCAGTTATTGTCGGTGTGAACCTTCTCAAGTTGTAGGAGTTTCTTTTCCAACACATCTCGAATCCAATGATATCGAATATCAATGTGTTTTGAATGAGAATGAAATGTGGAGTTTTTGACAAGATGAATTTCACTTTGGTTATTTCAATTCAATATGTATCTTTCTTGTCTTTGGCCCAACTCAATCAGTAGATTCTTTATTCACAACATCTCTTTGCATGCTTCAGTAGTTGCGATCAGTGTCTGAAAAATCGTGATTTTTCGCTGATTTATCGATGATTTTTCGGAAAATTCAAGCCACCGATACGAAAACCCACTGATGTACAATTTCGTTCTAGTATCGGCGATTTATCGCGATTTATCGGCGATAAATCACCGATTTTTGTGTATCGAGCGAGTTCTGGAAGTTCGAAGAAAGAGAGAGAAAGTTCAGATGATTGGAACGGCCGTTACCGGAGATCGGATAATCCGATCGACGATCCGAGCCCGGATACGTGACGGGCTCGGCGAGAACTTCAACCTAGGCTCAAGAATCGCTCCGATCGGTGGCCGGATGGCCGGAATTTAAGAGAGAGAAAGTTGAGGGTTTTAGAGAGAGAAAGACCGTAACTTCTCCGGCCGATTGCCGGCGAATGCGGCGGCTGATGGCTGTTTCGAGCCTGGAATCGGAACGGGCTCGGCGAGGGCTTCGAAATGGCATAGGTTTCGATACGTTTCGGGTCGGTGGAAAATCCGACGGCGACGACGCCGCTCCGGCCACGTCTGCCGGAAAAGATGAAGAGAGAAAATGAAAACTTTTACTTTTTTACGAGAAATTATTACTTGATTTCACACTTATTTTTTATGCGAATAGTTCTTTAATTATTTGTCGTTTTATGTAAAATATTACATTACATGCTAACAAACTATTATATTTTGTATGAATGGTATCACTTCGAATACTGAACAGTTGTTAAATTTATTAAGAAAAAAGATTATTCATTTAGTATTCTTGAGTGATATAATTAAACTTTATATTAAAATTTATATTAAAATGTATTATGATATTAATAATTAAATATATTGTACAATTAAATTTTATATTAAAATGTATTATGATATTATTTAATTTGGGGCATTAATTGGATTCCGATTTTATTTAATAAATGGATTATGATGTATATAATATTAGTGTATCTTTATATTTATTGTAAATTTATCATTTTATTTTTAGTTTTAAGTTCAATATATGTATTAATGTTACTTAAAGTACTAGATATATTTTTCAATTTTTTTTACAAATTTTTAAATTTTTTTGCGTAAAAACCGATATATCCACCGATATCGATATATCCGTCGATATATCCGTAAAATCAAAATACCGATATATCCGTGGATACCGATATTTTAGTCCTTGGTTGCGATATACTCAGCTTCGGTAGTGGATAATACTACACATTTTTTGAGCTTGGATTGCTAGGATACAGCTCCCCCTGCAAAAGTTGTCAAGTATCCCAATGTTGATTTTCTTGAATCAATATCTCCTACCAAGTCTGCATCCGTGTAACCCTTCAAGATAATATTTATTTTACCAAAATATAATTTTTTATTAGTTGTCCTACAGAGATATCGAAGTATCCACTTCACAGCTTCCCAATGTTCCTTTCCGGGGTTGGACAAGAAACGACTTACCACACCAACAACATATACAATATCCGGTCTCGTACATATCATCGCGTATATAAGATTTCCAATTGTAGAGGAATATGGAATATTTTCCATCTCGACTTTATCCTTCTCACTCATTGGATATTGTTGCTTACTTAACTTGAAGCATCCAGCAAGTGGTATGTTGACCGGCTTAGCATTGTGCATGTTAAATCTTTCAAGAACCTTTTCCATGTACCGTTCTTGAGAAAACCACAATAACTTCTTGGATCGATCACGAGTAATCTTCGTTCTAAGGATTTGCTTTGCTAGACCCAAATATTTCATGGTAAATGATGAACTCAGTGCTTTTTTCACTGTTGTGATTTTCTTTAAGTCTTGCCCTGCAATCAACATATCATCGACATAAAGAAGAAGTATAATGAACTCATTATTATTATATCTCTTCACGAAGACACAATGATCAATGGAGGTCTTCTTGAAACTATGCTCGCTCATAAAGGAATCAAAGTTCTTGTACCACTGTTTTGGGGCTTGCTTCAGACCATAGAGGCTTTTCTTGAGTCGGTACACCATGTGCTCTTTACCCAAAACTACAAATCCTTTGGGTTTTTCCATGTATATTTCTTGTTCTAAGTCTCCATACAAAAATGTCATTTTCACATCAAGTTGTTCGATCTCTAAATCTAAGCAGGTGGCAAGACCTAAAACTACTCGTATAGACGACATTTTCACCACTGGTGAAAAGATCTCATTGAAGTCTATACATTTCTTCTGATTACACCCCTTAACAACGATCCGAGCTTTGTACCTGGGCTTTGAGCTGTTTTCTTCAACCTTGAGCCTGTACACCCATTTGTTTTTTAGTGCTCGTTTTTCTTTAGGTAGCTCTACTAGATCGTATGTTTGATTCTCATGCAAAGATTGCATTTCATCTTGCATGGCTATCATCCACTTCTCCTTGTGGTCATCAAGCATAACTTCTTCATAGCTTTGTGGATCTCTCTCATCTGTAAGCATCACAAACCCATCGAATTTGGCAGAAATATGTATTGTTCTCTTGGGTCAGCCTTCCTGAGGCTGTATTGGAGCTTCTAATTGAGTATTCTCCGACTCAATTTGTTGGGGTTGGTGGTTTGATTCATTTGCAGTTTCAGAGCTTTCATCATCATTTCTCTCTTCCTTTTCACGGATCTCAGAGACATCTCCTTCTAGAGTGTTATGTACCTCTGGGATATAGTTGCTGTCTTACTTGGGTTTTACTTCCTTTCTAGAGTCTTCAATTGTCTGATCCTCGAAAAAGATAACATCTCGATTTCTTATTACCTTCTTCTCAATTGGATTCCACAAACGATATCCAAATTCATCCTTTGATGAACCAAGGTAGATGCACTGTTTTGTCTTTGAATCAAGTTTCGCTCTCTCATCTTTAGGAATATGAGAAAATACACGACACCCGATTTCAAATGATTAAATGACACCTTCTTTCCAGACCAAACTTCATCTGGGGTATCTCCATCTAAAAGAACTTGATTAAATGACACATTCTTTCCAGACCAAACTTCATCTAGGGTATCTACATCCAAAAGAACTGATGGTGAGAGATTGATGATATCAACAACAGTCTTCACAACTTCTCCCCAGAATGTCTTAGGCAATTTAACATGAGAAAGTATACATCTCACTCTTTTTTCAATAGTGCGGTTCATTCTTTCGGCCACTCTATTCAGTTGAGGTGTCTTTGGAGGCGTCTTCTCGAGCCTGATGCCATGTGACCTACAATATACTTCAAATATACCACGATATTCTACACCATTGTCGGATCAAATGCATTTCAATATTAGACTCGTCTCTCGTTCCACTCTCATATGGAACTCCTTAAATGCTTCAATCACCTGATCTTTAGTTTTAAGCAAAGACACACTGACTTTTCTCGAATGGTCATCAATGAAGATTACAAAATATAAAGCGCCACGAAGAGATTTTTCAGTCATAGAGTACACATCAGTATGTACCAAATCAAGAATATGTTTTCTTCTTGTTGGTTGGGCAGATTTCTGAAATGAAACTCTATGTTGTTTTCTAGCTAAACAATCAATGCAAGAGTCAAGTGTCGTACCTTTCACATTGGAGAGCAATTCTTTTCGGACAAGGATTTGCAATCCCTTCTCATTCATGTGTCCTAACCTCTTATGTCATAACTCGATATTTGAGTTGTCATATGCAACATTGGTCTTCCCCTTGCATAACTTTCCTTGTGTGGCGTACAAGGAACCTTCATTCCTTTATCGGGCAATGATCATGTTGCCTTTAGTGAGCTTCCATTTACCATCACCAAAGTGGCTTACTAATCCTGTATCATCAAGCTTCCTGGCATGTCTTACATCCTTCAATAATATCTTGCATCCCGTATCAGTCATCAATGTGATATTGTCAATGTCAATGATCTTGCTGGTGACTTGATTTCCCATCTTTATAGACCTAAAGTCTCCATTTTGATAGGATGAGAAAATTTCCCCATGATGGGTGACATGGAAGGAGGCACCAGAATCAACTATCCAGTAGTGGTCATCATGTACAAGGTTGAGATAATTGTTTGGAGAAAAACATCAACATCATTCTTCGTTGCGACGACTATAATATTTTCTTTTTTAATCGGATCTATCTTATCCGGTTTTATTGTACCATTCTTCTGATCTCTCTTCAAATTCCGACACTCAAATTTCTTGTGTCCGGACCCACCATAGTAGTAGCATTCAAGCTTTGTGCATGATTTGGATCTGTCCCTTAACTTATCGTTACCTTGAGTCTTACTTCTTCTTCGAGTGTCATTTCTCCCACGTATATCACTCCTCCCATGATTTTCAACAATGTTAGCATCAAATTGATTGCATGTACCTCGTTCTTTTATTCGTTCAGTAGGTTGTCAACAACCAAGTCCATGGTAAAGCCTTCATTTTGGGGCGGAGTTGCTCAGGGTGATGACCAGAGTATCCCAACTCTCAGGTAGTGAGCTAAGAAGTAGAAGAGCTTGCAATTCATCTTCAACCTTTATCTCGATCTTTGATAATTGGTTGGTGAGTCTTTTGAAATTATTTAGATGATCTATCATACTCTCCCCATCTTTATATTCCAACTTCACTAGTCGTCTCATGAGATAAGCTTTATTTCTCGGTGTCTTCTTTTGAACATGGACTCAAGTTTTGTCTATAATTCATAAGCATTCGTGTAAGTAGTCACGTGCTCAAACAAACTCCGATTGATGTACTTTTGGATCATCACTACGACTTTGCGGTTCAGCAACTCCCAATCTTTATCATTTTTTCCCTCCGACTTCTTTTGATTAGTGATTAGCTCGTGTAAGTCTCTACAATATAAATGGTCCTCTATCATGGGCTTTCAATACACTACAAGAAATTCTCTCATAGACAACACCCCTACGACATGTGTTTTTACTAAAAACCCTTGTTGTAGCCTAAAATTCCGTTGTCGTAGATAAAACCGTTGTCGTAGCTCAAAAACTTCTCTCATAGACAAGGGTTTTTTAGCAACCGTTGTCGTAGCCCAAAAAGTTCTCTCATAGACAACGGTTTTTAACCTACCGTTGTCGTAGCCCGAAAAATTCTCTCATAGACAACAGTTTTAACTTGCTGTTGTCGTAGATGTGTTGTCGTAGGTAATTAAGACAAGGGTTGTTTTCTAATGTTGTCGTAGCATCGTAAAAGCGTTGTCATAGACTAATTTAATTAATTTTAAAAAAAAGTCAAATATTAAAATATATATTTTTTTAAATTAATGAAAGAAGAAATACATGCTATATATTGTTGAATTAAATTAATGAAATAAACTAATTTTGAGAATTAAATTTTATTTCATTATAAATAAAATTTAGAAAATATTTACAACAGATTATTAATTTTATAAATATATTAATTTGAAAAATACATTAATTATATAAATTTATTAATTGTAAATACAATTTGAAAAATATATTGATTTTATAAATATATTAATTATATATATAATTTGAAAAATATATGCATTATTAATATACATATATTAATTTAAAAAATATATTAATTTGAAAAATATATTCATTATATATATAATTTGAAAATTATATTAATTATTATTAATATAGTCATTAATCTTCCAATTATATATATATATATATATATATTAATCTATCAAAATTGGAAATCAATTACTTATATTAATAAGTAATGGTACTTTATAAAAGTTAACAAAGAAATGCTATATATTGTTGAATTAAATTAATGAAAGAAACTAATTTTGAGAATTAAATTTTATTTCATTATAAAGAAACTTTAGAAAATATGTACAACAGATTATTAATTTTATAAATATATTAATTATAAATATAATTTGAAATATATATTAATTTTATAAATATATTCATTATATATATATAATTTGAAAATTATATTAATTATTATTAATATAGTCATTAATCATTCAATTATATATATATATATATATATTAATATATCAAAATTGGAAATCAATTACTTATATTAATAAGTAATGGTACTTTATAAAAGTTAACAAAAAATATGTAATAATAGAAAATTGAAAAATATCAAAAATATATTATAAAAGAAATATATGTAAGACATTGTCACATGAGTTGTTTTCTAACGTTGTCGTAGCCTCGTAGAAGCGTTGTCGTAGACTAATATTTAAAAAAAAAGTCAAATATTACAATTTTTTTTTAAAATGAAAGAAGAAATGCTATATATTGTTGAATTAAATTGATGAAATAAACTAATTTTGAGAATTAAATTTTATTTCATTATAAAGAAATTTTAGAAAATATGTACAATATATTATTAATTTTATAAATATATTAATTTGAAAAATACATTAATGTTATAAATATATTAATTATACATATAATTTGAAATATATAATAATTTTATAAATATATTCATTATATATATAATTTGAAAAATATATTAATTTTATAAATATATTCATTATATATATAATTTGAAAATTATATTAATTATTATTAATATAGTCATTAATCATTCAATTATATATATATATTAATATATCAAAATTGGAAATCAATTACTTATATTAATAAGTAATGGTATACTTTATAAAAGTTAACAAAAAAATATGTAATAATAGAAAATTGAAAAATATCAAAAATATATTATAAAAGAAATATATGTAAGACATTGTCACATGAGTTGTTTTCTAACGTTGTCGTAGCCTCGTAGAAGTGTTGTCGTAGACTAATATTTAAAAAAAAAAATCAAATATTACAATATATTTTTTAAATGAAAGAAGAAATGCTATATATTGTTGAATTAAATTGATGAAATAAACTAATTTTGAGAATTAAATTTTATTTCATTATAAAGAAATTTTAGAAAATATGTACAGTAGATTATTAATTTTATAAATATATTAATTTGAAAAATACATTAATGTTATAAATATATTAATTATACATATAATTTGAAATATATATTAATTTTATAAATATATTCATTATATATATAATTTGAAAAATATATTAATTTTATAAATATATTCATTATATATATATAATTTGAAAATTATATTAATTATTATTAATATAGTCATTAATTATTCAATTATATATATATATATATATATATATTAATATATCAAAATTGGAAATCAATTACTTATATTAATAAGTAATGGTACTTTATAAAAGTTAACAAAAAATATGTAATAATAGAAAATTAAAAAATATCAAAATTATATTATAAAAGAAAAATATGCAAGACATTGTCACATGAGACATCAATGGTCTAGTGGTTAGAGTACCACCGGGCCACCTGGGTTCGAATCTCACACAACGCATAATATTAATCATGATCCTTATGTTGACGTGTGGCATTCCGAAGACCCACAAGAACTCCTGAGCCCGAAGACCCTCAACCCTAGCCTCAACTAGGAAAATCTGATGATTTCAGTGATGATGTTGACTCCTAAATCCGAAGACCCACAAGAACTCCTGAGCCTGAAGACCCTCAACCCTAGCCTCAACTAGGAACTCCTGAGCCCGAAGACCCACAAGAACTTCTGAGCCCGAAGACCCTCAACCCTAGCCTCAACTAGAGGATAACTCTCAACTCACTCCTGAGCCCGAAGACCCTCAACCCTAGCCTCAACTAGGAACTCCTGAGCCCGAAGACCCACAAGAACTCCTGAGCCCGAAGACCCTCAACCCTAGCCTAGAGGATAACTCTCAACTCACTCCTGAGCCCGAAGACCCTCAAACCTAGCCTAGCCTCAACTAGAGGATAACTCTCAACTCTCAATCTCTCGCTATATTGGAACACACTATCTCACTCTCAGGTGGCTTACTCTTTTTCTCTCTCTGAGAACACACTATCTCACTCTCAACCCTAACCTCAACCGGAAGATAACTCTCAACTCTCAATCTCTCACTATAGTGGAACACACTATCTCTCCCTGAGAACACACTATCTCACTCTCAACCCTAGCCTCAACTAGATGACGCTATAGTGGAATACACTATCTCACCCTCAAGTGGCTTACTCTTTTTCTCTCTCTGAGAGGAACTCTCCCTCAGAGGAATTCTCAATTTTTTATTAAATGTTTTCCCAACTCATCTATTTATACTAGATGATGATGAGATCTTCTAGAACAAGCTTCTCTAGAAAATTCTCAAAGAAGCTTCCCTCAATTTTTCTAGATTCTTCCAAAACACTTTAGAATGGATACTTCTAGATATTGAGCTTATGAGTCTTTTGATGCGAGCTTCCCAATTATGGAGAAATAGCCCAACACTTACTATATTACCTTTCATAATAGAACACATAATAAATAAAAATCAAGGAATATTTATAATTTTCTATTTCATTTTCAAAATAATCCTCATGCATCACCTAAATCATCATTATATATAATGGAACATAGGATTACATATCAAATGTAACAACTGATATTTATAATGATAAATGATTTCCCATGTGTCACCGCACGGTTGCACCTGGCTGTTATAGTTAGGATAGTAACAATCATAATAATAATGGAGGTTAAGGGTAAAAAATAAATTGCATGGCCCAGATAGTTTGATAGTGAAAAAAGGGGGTCCCACCCCACAAGGGCATATGATCATGAGTTCATTCACATCAAGTTATCGATCAAATTGGCCAATAATTTCCATACCAGAAGTTGGCTACCCCATCTTCATTGGTGACTTCGTTATTCGGAATTATGTTGTTCATAGATTTGGATTTAATGCTTATCGTAGTTTTAGGGGGTCCACTGTGGTTTTCTTCATCTTAATCAATGCTTTTCTCCTGCTTTTTATGGACTGCTTTTATTTGAATGATTGATGATTGTTCAATAGATTGAGGTCTTTCTTTTCTTTTCTTTTTTTCTTGTTTAAGAGTTAATTTAGCATTTATTACGGCAAAAGTAGATCATTTGTTATCAAACACAATCACACAGATATCCACATGTATGTGTGTAATTTATGGTAAATCTATATTTGATATAGCTTCATCGGGTGTATTACCGATTTCATGTCCAAAAATCATTTTTAACTTCATTTGGTCGGTAATTGCACTTTGCCCCAACCTAGATCAAATTATATCACTGATATGAGATAGATCTCATTTCTCTACAAGCAACTAAGTTGTGCTCCATCGATTCTATATTATTGCTAAGCCCTCTTTGACCTTAATTTTTTTTTTTTTTTAATGAGGTTGGGGGAATGGAAGGGAGGGGAACAATAAGAACTATAAAACTTGCGTGATCCGGGTTCAAAATCGGGTCATCACAATCTGCATATTTATAAATGTGGGATACCATCGTCTAAGATATGCTCTATTTATAAAAAACTTGTGATTGAGCTACCATCTCTAAGAAATCGATTTATCTAGAATTATATAAATATGGCTTCTAACATTAAATAAACTAGTATATAGGTCTCGTGCGATGCACAGACATATAAAAATTATTATTTTGTTGTTTTGATATGAATATGTTGAACACAAAATAATATATTATTTGAGATTAATTTTAATATAATATGATACTCGTGTGATGCATGATCATAAAATTTAAATATTTCGAGTTTAATGTGAAAATGTCAATTTACGAAAAAATCAAGTTCTTGATAATATTTCAATTTCATTTGGTAACCCGCATGATGCGTGGTATATAAATTTCAAGTGTTGTAATTTTTTGATATAAATAAGTTAACTATATAAAACAAACTTTGATTATTTAGAATATCTTTTAGATATAACAAACCTTTTTCTAAATATTCTTTTTCAAAAAAAATTCATCATATCGCCATATATAGTAGAATGTCAAATAACATTCATTCTCCAATTACATCCCTCTATCAACCCCCAATGAATTTTCATATATTTGTCACCATTTCGACATAGTTTAACTTTCTAATATTCTCACTTGAAAACTTGAGTATGATGTTCATAGTCATAATATTGTCATAAATCTTGACAATTTACTGATGGAACAAACTTATATCAAATTGATGGAGAATATTAAATAAGTGTTTCACCATATATTAGAATGAGTTAATTTCATTTTCCAATCTATATTATGCATGTTTTTTAATTTTGCATTCTACACTATTTTTTTCTCCGATCACAACCCATACTACATGTTTTGTTTACTTTTGCAACGTCCGACCAATATTTTCCTGCGAGAAAATGCCCACGTGATTTTTATGTGCTAATTGAGGGTTATTTTCATCATTTTCTAGGTCATTAACTAACTCCCCTTCCAAAAGTGAATTTTGCCCTAATTTTTCCTACATCTTTTTTGGCAAATTGTTTGAGCAAATGAAGATTAACGGTGAGGTTCAAACAAAATATTAGATCTCTTTACCATTGAAAATAGTTGATGAATCGAATTTACTAATGTCTTAGAAGTGCAAATGATGAAAATAACCATCAATTAGGACATGAAAATCACGTGGGCGTTTTCTCGCCGGAAAATATTGACCGAAGGTTGTAAAAGTAAACAAAAATGTATAGTATATGATGTGAGCGGAGAAAAAAAATAGTTTAGGATACAAAATTAAAAAAGATGCATAGTATAGGTTGAAAAATGTAATTAACCCTATTAGAATATATTTGTTGATTTCATTATTAGATGTCTAATTAGAACTATACAATTGCATAAATCAAAATATAAAAAGATATCTTAAATTTTAATATTGACTTTTTTTAGTTTGTATATTTTTTTTATTAGATTCCATCAAATATTAATTATTTTTTTAAAGTTCATAAATGTGCTCAATTATTTTACATTTTTCAAATATTAAGATATTTTATGAAGACCATATTAATTGTTCAAATTCATTTGTTTAATTTATTTATGTTTATATACACATCACAAATTAAAATTAATGTATTAAAATAACAAAATAGGTAAGTTGTTTGTTCTGTTATAGTTCCATTTATTTGTGACATTTAAAAATATTAAATGGACTGAAAAAATTACTTAAAATATTTTTTGATAAAAATTAAATAAAGAAGAAGTTGCTTTTATTTCATAAATTAGTTGCGAATGACATATACAAATTTATTTAAAACATTTGAAAATAAAAAACATGTATCATTTAATTTGTTATTTAGTGTATCAATCAAACATGTTTCAACTAATTTTATATTGATCTTGAATTTTTTCATCTCTCATATTGAAATGTAGTTATGCAGTCAAAGTTTACCAATCTATGTATTATAAATTATATCATAATCATCAATATATTGCTATTTTAATATTGTTAATCATGTTTTTTTAGTTACTTTTTTATGTATAAAAGTTGAGTTTTTTTATTGAATTTAATTGTAATTATTATTCAATCAATATATATATATATATATAGGTGTAAAAAAGTTAGGAAATTAAGAATCACAAAATGACGTATATTTTACTCAATTGGTGAGTAGTAATTAATTAAATTAACTCATATATATATATATGTGTGTGTGTGTGTGTGTGAGATAAATTAGTGGAGAAAAATAATACTTAAATTTAGATATACTGCCACAAAATAAGGAAAATGTGTGATTGGTTAATATGAGATAATTAATGATAGGTGTAATTTCTATATGCAGAAGATCACACAAAATATATTTTCTATATTTAATAATTATCAATTATTAATTATTAATATATTACATATTTAGTAAGTGAAAATGAATGGGAAAAATTTTACATTTCTATTTGTAGGAGGTAATTGTTATTATATATATATATATATATATATATATATATATATATATATAGATTCAGCATTATACACATCAATTTTTGGTTTATTAGGAATCCACCAAATTTATTCTAAAAGAAAAGGGAAGCAAACATTTCTTAAGAACTCATTTTTGAGTTGTTTTCTCTCATAATTCGGCAACATCTCTGCACAGATTTTATAGATTCGGCTGTAGATTAAAAAATAAATAAAGAAAAAAAAGGGACTCATTCAAGATAAAAAAGTCCATAACATGAAGTTTCTATCTCTAGAAACTTAAAAAACAGAACCACATCATGTATTAAATTTAAAAAAAAAAAAACTCAATTTAAAGAGAGATTGAAGAGAGAAAATATAACTCTAAATATGATTTACATATGTTTGAAGTATTTATAATCTCCCAAAAATTATATATATTCAACAGAAACAACTATTTGATAAGGTGTTTTTTTTTTCCCTTATGTAAAGACACTACCCCTATCCAAATGATATATTTTGGCATAAGAGCATCACTTTCCACCAAATGTTGCACTTGCACAAATTGATTCGTGTGGACACATATCTCAATTATCTTTTTTGTTGTATACATTTAATGAGAATTGATCAAACACGCACCTGAAGAATGCGCACCGTGCGCAATTCTTTAAGATTTTTTTTTTTTTTAATTTTTAATATCTCATATTATTTCTTTTCTCACGCTGCCACCCCACATACGAAATTCGTGCACTTCTTTAAGATTTCTTTTTTTTTTTTTAATTTTTAATATCTCATATTATTACTTTTCTCACGCTGTCACCCCACATACGAAATTCTCATCTCACACATGGATCTATCGCATCTCACATATCAACATAGATCTTTTTCCCAATTCTCGTAATCAATATAATTTTTAATATTTTATATTATTATTCACATAATTTTTTCTCATCCTACCACTTTACATACGGAACACATAACCCCTCATCAACATCTTCACATATTTTCTTATCAATTCTCACCCAAATTAATTTAAACAATATGTGAGGATGTTGATTGTACAAAATATTAATTGGTTAACAAATATGATAAATTCTCAATCAATCCTCAATAAATCCTCAAGATCAATCCTATTGTAGCTCATAATTAAAGAAAAGAATGAAAAATATTTAATTATGAATAATAAAAATTGAATAAAATTTTCAAAATGAATAATAAAAATTGAAATATGAATTAAGTAACAAGGAGAATAAATTCTCAACAAATTGTTAAAAACAACAAATCATATCATCAAACTCAACAAATCCTCGAAAATCAACAAATCATATCCTCCAACTCAATTTTCAAGAAATCCTCAAAAATCAACAAATCATGTCCTCCAATTCAATTTTCAAGAAGTCTTCAATTAATTCTAAAAATCCCCAAATCTCTTTATTTACTTGTATTTTGTGTCTTCAAATATAATGGAGGTACACATATGAAAAAAAATTAAAACAAATTAGTAACATAATTTTTTAAATGAAAAAACTTTCAAAAAAGATAAGAAAATATTATACCATCCCAAGGATAGTACAATTTCTCCTGTCATGTACATTAATGCTACAACCATGACAAACTCTTGCTTTTGAAATTATTTTTTCCTTTGATGATTTATTCAAGAAAGTATGTGTCCACTAATGCCACAACCACGACAAACTCTTACTTTTTGAAATTATTTTTTTCTTTGATGATTTATAAAAGAAGTTATGTGTTCACTAATACCACAACCACGACAGACTCTTATTTTTTGAAATTATTTTTTCCTTTGATGATTTATACAAGAAAGTATACGAAGATATTGATGAGGAGTTATGTCTATGTGTGAGATGAGAATTCCGTATGTGAAGTGGTAGACTGAGAAAAAAAGTATATGTATAATAATATAAAATATTAAAAATTACATAGATTATGATTTAGAAAATTATGTGTATAATAATATAAAATATAAAAAATTTCATTGATTATAATTTAGAATTTTTTGAGAATTGATTACTTGAATATTATTCATTGTTTCCTTTAATTGATTAATTGGATATTTTTATTGTTTCCTTTGGGATGAGAATTGAAAAGTGGTAGTAGAGTGAGAAACAAATATGTGTATAATAATATAAAATATAAAAAATTATATTGATTATGATTTATAAAATTATGTGTATAATAATATAAAATATTAAAAAGTACATTGATTATGATAATTGGGAAGAAGATCTATGTTGATATGTGGGATGCAAATTGTATATGTTGATGATGAGATAGATCATGTGTGAGATGAGAATTTCGTATGTGGAGTGGCAACGTGTGAAAAGATATAATATGAGATATTAAAAATAAAAATAAAAAGAAATCTTAAAGAAGCGCGCACGGTGCGCATTCTTCAGGTGCGTGTCTGATCAATTCTCTACATTTAATATATATACAGTATCAAATAATAATACATTATTGATCAAATTATCATACTATATATATATATATATAGTTATATATATGTAAATACATAAATGTATATACATTATTGGGATGATTACAAATTTATTAGGGACGAGACGTTCCCGACAATGATCATCCTGATCCTTGAGAGGAGGCAATGGCATATCCTCATTAGTGTCTAGCTAAGTTAAAACTTCTCATACACATCATTCATGCTTATTCATCAAATATCAAATCTAGGAATGATGATATGAATTCAGTCATCTGATCTTTTGAGCTAATCTAGTGACAAATTAAGTTAATTTGTTCATTGGAAACACCATGTCAAAGCAATTCATTACCATTAATAGCTTAAATACATGATGATATGAATGAACTATGCAACATAAAGTACAAGGCAGCTTAAAATTTTGATCTAGAAATTTGAGACAGCAATAGTTAGAAATTAGTTTGATATTACTTCAAGATATAATATGAGGTATATTTTATAAGCACATTCTTGAGTAAGATGTCTCACGGATATATTGATTAACATGGGTCGACATCCCAATCAACAATCAATGTTTCGCTCAACTCGGTTAATGCTTGGTCAATAAAGGTGAGCAGTGAACCCTCGTTTTATTGTGTGAATATTAATAAAAGGAAAAAAATGACAGATATGTAAAGAAAGAAAAAAGATTAATGTCAAATAAAAAAAATAAACGATCATGTCAGCAAGAATGGGTAGGCTTACCGTTTGCAGTTGGTAATATGATATTTTTGACAACATTTTTAAAAATAAAAGACAATGTTATCATAAATTTATAAAATTACAAGAACTTTTATAAATAGTTCAAAGTTAGGGGATATTTTTGTCAATTTTCTCAACTTTGTATCCTAAAGATAAGATTCTAAATTTAACTTACAAGTGTTGCCCTTGCCTATCTCAAATTGTTGTAGAGGTCCAAGATCTATTTATTTTGAGTATGAATTTTTATTAAATTGTTTCATAAATCTAATTTTATAAGATGATTCATAATTTATAAAATAAAGATTGATTTGTAAATTTACATTTGAGTTGTAAATAATAAGACTTCATTTAACGAAATTATATATTCATGAGATGATTTTATTCAAGTTTTTATAATTTATTTTTGGAGCTCCTCTTTTCATTACTCACTGTAAATGAAATTTTGGCATAAATATTGTACAGCCTATTATTTTCTTTTCTAGAAAATATATATGCATGTAAAAACGGATAATTTGCATTGGGCCAAATAGCTAAAAAAATCCAAACATTTTTAGGTTTTTGCTATTTTGGTCAATCCTTTTATTTTTGTCAATTCATCCATGATTTTAAGAATTTGTTGTTATTTTGGCCAAATCAAGTTTTGAGTCAAAATTAAATTATGTGGTTGCCACATCATCAAAATATCAACTCTCTAATTAACCATGATTAATATATTTTTTTAATTATATTTCTTAAACAACAACTTAAAAGCCACCCCCTCGTGCGCGCCACTCCTCCGCCATCGCAATGGCTCCGAATCGCATCCTCATTTTCCTCATTTCTTATGTCAAAATAAAAAAAACCCTTTCTTATGTCTTCGATTGAAGAAATCATTCTTCTTTTACCAACAAAAATTTGCAATTACTTTTTACTGATTGAGCGAAAGAATTTGAAGACGGAGCTTGCACAGCTGAAGGATCTAAATGTGAAGCTTGCGCTGCTGAGTGTGTCGAAGGTTACCAGCGGCGCACCGAACAAGCTGTCGAAGATTAAACTTCTGAGGCTGTCGAATGCTCTGGTTCTTACCGTCATTTTTCAGAAGTGTACAAGAACAAGAAGTATTTGTCTCTCGATCTCCGCCCTAAGAAGACTCGCGCTATCCGTCGTTGCCTCACCAAACACCACGTATTATACTTTTTTGTGCAATTTGTTATTCAAATTATTGGGTGAATTGCAGCTTAGCGTGAAGAGTATTCAGTGATTTACTTATATTGTTCGAATTCCAGTTTTGTATGAAGTGTATTTGATAATTAATTAATATGAACACTAGCTATGTGCTTTGAATTAATATTGAATCAACTTTATTTGTTAGTAGTTTATCTGATAAACTTATTACCGATTTGCTGTATTTTTCAATGGTAGTTGATGGCTCCTTCAGACTATGAATTTTTCATTGGAAATGTATACTTGTTATATTGATGATTTTTCTTCTGTAAAATATTATTTCTCTTTATTTGTCTCTCATATAATGATGTTATATTGGTTGTCTTCTGCCTTGTCTTCATTCATATGATACATATTTCTGCCCTTTTGTTCTCCATAAGCATTTTGTGGAGAACGCCAAGTTGTTGGAAAACTATTTCAGATTTCTACTTGTTATCTCATTCATTCTTCTTGTTTATTTCTTATATATTATTAGTGTTTTGGATACCAATTATCATAATTTTTCATTTGCACTTTCTTAAATCTCCAAATTGTAGTATCAGTTTCTTTATTTCTATTAAAACTATGATTTGGTTATTTGTGAATCATTTCTTATATTATTACCAAAGTAGCATATGTATGTTAGAGGGACACTATAAGTTATATGCATGGTTCAGACAATTTTTTCCTATAACAATTGAATTAATCATATTGCTTAACTTTTGGTTGTGATCCTGTTTCAGACATCTTTGAAGACAAAATTGCAGAAGAAGAAAGAGATGCATTTCCCTCTGAGAAAGTATGACATCAAAGTTTAAGTTATCCTGTGTTTGAAACAATTTTGTTTTTCTTATCCGATCGTGAACATTATCGATACTTTGTTGTTATGAACTATAACGATTTGCTTTAAACAAGTGAATCTACATATATCCATATCCACAAACAAGTGAATCCACAAGCATTCACGAGTGATTAATAAGCATTCACGAGAAGAGATACACCAAAACAAAGGTATTAAAATATAAAAGAAGACATGAAAGGATAAAATAGTGTATACTATCAGAGAGATCATTAAATATGAAAAGTAAATAAATGTTGTATACCAATCCATTAAAAGAGTTAAAACTTATAAGTTAACAAAAATGAGTTAGTAGTGAACCATTGTTCTAAACAGAACAATCTTACCGAAGTAGAAACAAATTGGGCTTAAACAAGAATAATGTCTAAATAACCAAAGGACAAAATCTAGTACCCAACAAAAACAAAATAAATGACTACATCATCACTTTCATTTGAATTGGGTACTGAAGTTTGTGAGAAAGTAGATTTGCAACTTCAGTTAATAATGAGCTCTGACTCTGTTGTCTTTGAGTCGCTCGAATGTTCCTAGTTGTTTCAGCCGTAACTTTTGACCCACTTATATATCTTGCGCACTTGTCACCTAACATCTAAATAACAAAAAGTAACTATATTATTTACTACCCATCAAGAATTATAGCCTTCATTGGTCTAGCTAATGAAGTAAATCAAATCATAGTTAGTAAGATCTGCAAAATTATTAAACAAATTATGATATACTACCATGCAATCAAATTTGTCTCACTACTTTTCTTTTCTCATGCATAATTTGATTTTTGCTTTTAGGTGTTGTTGTAGAGACTGTTTCTTTCACATTTTGATCTTTTCTTGGCCTCCTTCTCTTTGCCTAATATAAATTACTCATCAGAGATAGTTCAATGGAACAATTTAAATTAAAGCTAAAATAATAAAATTTTAGAAATGAAAATTTTACCTTTTGAGATCTTATAGAAGCTGGTTTATCTCTACTTGGACATCCTCTAGTGTTATGACCTATGCCTCAGCAATGTTGACAAGTCATTTCAATGCCAAATCTTCTTGCTACACCGGGTAGTTTGGGCTCTTCATCAGGAGCTTTCTTCCTATTTCTCTTTGGCCTTCCAGGCATTCTTTTATATAGAGGAGGTAGCAATGGTGGTGCAGTAACCCCAGGCCATATTTTATTTCCATTCAAAGGATCCAAACCATGTTTATACACTTCAAAATATCTATTTTTGCTATAACAAGGATCCACAAAATCCTCCACAACCTGTGTTTTGATGTAGATTGATGCAATTCCATGAGAGCATGAGATGCCACTTAATTCCCATGCCCTACATGTACACGTATTCCCACTAAAACATGTCACACACTGACACTTGGAACTTATCAGAACCTGCAGGTTTCACAGTACAAAACCTACTACCATATTTATTTGCCTCTACTGTCTTTCTAATCCTTGGACAAATAACATCATCTCATTGATTCATCATCTCACTTTTCACATATATCCTCTCCATCAAACAAGTCCTAATTTCTTCCAACATATTTATCACATGCATAGTCCTTGCTCTACATATATAACCATTAAATATTTCTGCCAAGTTTGAGGTTATTGCATCACATTAAGGAAATGTACTTACGAAGGATTTGCAGAAATGAGTGGGGCCTTGCTTCTCAAAGTCACCGTGTGCAGCTTCATTTAATTCCTTTAATTCTTTCATAAATCTCTTATATTCAGCCTCATTTGTTGCATTAACAACTTTCCAGAAGAGTGCTTTATATTCTTGGCCCCGATATTTTTTCTTCCAGTTTGCATGAACATGTTTAGCACAATTACGATGCTCTGCATGAGGTACTAATTCAGCTATGACTTTGGAAAACCCCTTTGATTGAGAAGAAAAGTATGGCTAATGAGCATTTAATGAAAGTAAACATAGTCACTTGAACAGATTTTAAAAGAACAATGAACTACCTTTTGCTTATCACTAATGAGAGTTAAACTAAATCCAGTTGATATGTTAATATCTTCAAAAAGTTTCACCAAAAACCACCTCCAAGTGTGCTCATTTTCACCTTCAACAACAGCCCAAGACACGGGATACATTTGATTATTCCCATCTCTTGCAACAACACTCAGTAGGGCACCACCTAATATAGTTTTCAAGAAGCACCCGTCCAAGCATAAAATAGGTCTACAACCCTTCAAATAACCATTTCTCAAACTAGAAAATCCTATATAAAATCTCTTAAAAATTGGATGTCCGTTTGATCTAACATCACTATTATCAAACTCAAAAGTCCCATCCTTGTCAACCTTCTGTAATTCAGCTTTATAACTATGCAACTTTGCATATTGTGCTTCTAAACTACCTCTTAACATATCTAATGTCTTGTGTCTTACTTTATAGCACACCCATTTTGTCATGTTGAGTCCATATTTTTTGTTCATATCAGCTTGCATTTCACCTATTCCATAGGTAGGATTCCTTCTAAAAGTGTCGAGAAATTCTTTGGCTAACCAAGAAGAATTTGCTTGTGTATTTGTGTCCTTCCGGGTGACGTGTGCTCATTTTCTATTATCCTGATAGTAAATGTATTTTCATGTTGTTTTTTTGCACCATATAACCTCCACTTGCAATTGGTTCCACATTTACCTTTCATTCTTATCTTACTTGATCTTGACCATCTGATATCATACCCACAATAGATACCCCATGTTTGAACAGCTTGTTTGAATTGGTTAGCATTTTCAAAAACCATATCTAGACTCTATTCAATTGTTTCATGATTACACTTAGGATTATAGATGGCATGCTTCATCTTTCTTTTCCTTTTATTGATCTCAAGATCATTCTCATCACTACTATATGGAGTGTCATGTCCTTCATCACTTGAATCTTCATATTCACTAATTGCATCACCCATATTCTGGTCTTGATTCCCAACATGTTGCATTGAATCACTTCCATGCTGATTAATATTACACTCAATCAAATCGTCCAATCTTAAACCTTGACTATGATCAATAACAGTACCTCGGAACCTTTGCTTATTTTTCCTGGCAAGCACATACTCATCATCATCTTCATTAGAAGCTTCACCATTACTTTCACCACTCTCACTATTCTCATCTTCTTCAACTCTCACATCATAATCTCTCATCACTCTGATTAGCAATAAAGTTATCAAAAGTTGCATCAGCTATAGGCACTGTTGATCCCCTGCTCGTCTGACCAGACCAGTTTCCCGAGTGAGAGAAAATCGAGGATTGAACCGAGCCAAAGTTGTCTCCAAGATGGTCGGACCGATCATAATGACTGACCCGAGCAGAAGATCGGCGGTTCTGGGGAACTCGGTTTGATCAGTATTACCGACCAGAATGGGAGGATCCAACCACAGCATCCAGGAGGCAAGATCCGGATGAGCAGTAGAGAGTTTGAGTATTCTAGGAGGCCTTCATAAAAGGAAAGAAATCCGAAACCAAATCATATCCGATTTGGATACGATTTAGTCCGATTTTATCTTATTTAGACCCTAAATCCTAGGGATTTATTTCTTATTGTTCAAGTAATGTATCTTAGTTTTAGCCTATAAATAGGGCCCTAAACCCTCTTGAAAATGGGATCGAAAATCATTGCATTCAAAACACTTAGAGGGGTATTTTTTCTCAGATATAATATAACGTTCTGTCCGACCAGAATTGACCGACTAGAACGAGCCTAGCCAATTTGCCCGAGTAGGCATCGGGCACAGTCTTGCTCTTACTTTACTCGATTTTTTGTAGTTTGTTCGGTTCATTTCACCTGAGCCGGGCCGACCTATTTTTTGGTGTTTGGCTAGGATTTTGCACTCTACAAAATCTGACGTCAACATTTTGGCGCTAGAAGGAGGGGGGATAATAACAACACATAGCTCTATGACTCAGAACATGCTTAAAAATCACGAAGACGCAGGGGACTCGCCTGACCTCCAAACACAGAATTTGATTCCTGGCGGATCAGGTCAGCACCTGCCACATGACGTCCTGGGATTGATGACTAACACACCACATGGAAGGATCCCACTGGGCATCCTATTAGCAGCCGAGCCCAGAGGGGTCGAGATGACCTCCAAAGAAATAAAAGTCATGATGTCTCAACTTAACGAGAGACTGAAGGAAGCTGAGGCTAGGGAGAAGAACCGGATGATTTATGACCTTGAGGATACTCAATCCTCAGACGAGCCGAAAAACAAACGAAAGGATAAAGGAAAAGATGTAATGACTGAACGGCGATCGGGAAGAGCGATAATTGAGGAAAGTCGATCAGGAACCTAAGTCTGTCCGACCCGATCTGCAGCTCAAACCAAAACTCGGAGCGTGTTTGACCGACTTGGTCCGGCCTCAGCTCGTGAGGCCAGAAAATCGATGAAAATGTTGGACTTTGAGAATGAGTATCGACGAGATGAGAAGAGGACACGTAGCGATTACTCAGTAGGCGAGGAAGAGGAAGAACAGAGACTCAAACAAAGGCTAGCTGAGATTGAGGCTAAAAAGCCGAGGCTCGAACAAGAGAGGAGGTGAAAGAAGGCCTCACCTTTCGTACATCGGATTTCGAGTCAGATCACTCCCATAAAATTTAAAGTACCGTCGATTGGCCTTTATAATGGAGAAACCGATCTGAATTCACATGTAGATAAGTATACCTCATGGATGGAGCTTCAGGGGGTATCCGAGGAGCTCATGTGCAAAGTCTTCCCTCTGACGCTCGGTGACCGAGCTCAAAGATGGTTCCGATCATTACCAGATTCTTCAATCAGAGGATGGGAAGAGCTGACCGATCTATTTTTCACACAGTTCATAGGATCAAAAATAAGGTCCACCCCGAAAGAAAGATTGGTGAATATTAAGCAGGGGAAAGACGAGTCTCTAAGGTCTTATATGGACAGGTTCAACAAGCTCGTTCTCGAAATGGAATACATTTCTGATGACGCTGTACTGATGGCGATCATGGCCGGCCTCCGCCCAAAAATGAGGTTCTGGTGGAACGTCTATGAACAGGGCCCCAAGACATATCATGATTTCCTGAGCCGAGCTGAGAGATATATCGGGGCCGAGGAGGCAATATCGGAGGAAAGACCAAGCCAGGAAAGGGGGGAAGGAAAGGAGAAAATGAAGAACACACCTTTCAAGCCCCCGAAAGAGTTTAAGGTCTACCAAAGCGAGGAATTAGATCGGGTCAGGCGCATCCTAACAGTAAGTCCGACACAGGTTGACCGCGCGTCGCAACGCGATAAAATTAATTAATATCTTCCCTATCCTAACCAACTAGTAGCTAGGGCAAGTCAGAGTCGATCCCACGAGGAGTGAAGAATAAACTATGCCACATATGTTCAATTCAAACAATTAACAGATTATGATGGGGTTTTTGAGATTAATATCTACCACTAAAATACTAATAAACTATAAAGCAAATTAAACAAGAAATCAATAGATGCAAATGTTCCAGTTAACAATTCAGTTATCCCTCAATTTCAATTATGTTTTAATCAATGTAACACCCCTCTCTTAGATTATCATGGAATTATCACCCCTAGTCTAACAACAAGCTCTGTTAAACCGAATCATCTCTTAAGATTAGCTAATTAGGATCTGCTCTCTAATTAACCCTATTTAATTGAACAACCTAGAATAAGCTCTCTAGATTTAATTTATCAAATGCATTAATCACCAAGACGATAGGATGAACTAGACTCCGAATACACAAGCTCGATTCGATAATCTAGAATTATGCTACCCTAGAGATGCACGACCTCTAGTTTACCACTTATGAAAATTAAATCACAACAATTAGGATTCATGATTTAAGATTCTAGCAATTAATTATTAAAACTTAATCTAGGTGATCAGGCTAAATCAAGTATCAATAATTAAAAACATTCTGCACAGATAACATAATCAATTCCAATCAAACATCGAGAAGGGGAAACGAAATCAATTAAAACATAAAAGAAATATGAGTTCCAACATCCCTGCTAATCGGAATTGAATCCATCAAAGTTGTTGAAAACTCCATCTCAATCTCTAAGATAAAGAATAAAAATCTAACTTTTCTTTCTCACTCTAAGTTTCTATCTCTAGAATCTAATCTCTCCTAATTTTCCCTAAATTCCTCACGTGAACTATAGCCAAAATATGGAGAATATATGTTGACTTCCTTGGAGGAAAAGTAAAAAAATAAATAAGGCTGCGTGAATTTCTTCCTTTTGCACAAATGTAGTGGGCTTTTTCCTTCTTTAAATTAGTGGCCCAAAACCTTTCTTTGCCTTCAATTAAATTGTCAAGCCCATTATCTCATTTGGATCCAAATCTTTCATCAACTCCTTCCTTGATCTTCAAGCCCAATCAATATCACTTCCATGGCCCACACTCATCTCGTCTCCTTCCTTTGCTCCTCGAACACTTCCTTTAACTTCAAAATACTCCATAAATCTCTAGAATAAACAAGAAAATAATATATGAAGTACTTGGAGACATAAATCACACATATGTAGGAAAATAGTACATCCAATTAAATAAATGATCATAAAATCTCACATTAAACACCACTAAAATGCACATATTTTCCTCGTATCACAGGTACTTACTGAGCTTCAAGGCCAGAATATGCTACCCGTCCCGAGGCCGATGAAAGCCGATCCTACTTGTTTAAATCAGAACAGATACTGTCAATACCATAAAACTCCAGGCCATGATACGGATAGGTGCAGAGCTCTTCTGATTGAGTTCATGAGGCTGATTAATCGGGGTCACCTTAAGGAGTATGTTAAAAATACTAAGCAGAGGCCACTGCAACCACCCCCACCACCTCAGTTGGGAGTAATCCGAGAAGTCCATACGCTTGTTAATAATAACTATGAGGAACAAAGATTGTCTAAAAGGATGAGAAGGGAACAGATAAGGGAGGCCAGAAATGGATACCAACGATGTAACCCACCAAAGACAGAACCAATCCACACACCTAAAACATTTACCGAGCACGATGCAGAAGGAAGAGTACAGCCTCACAGTGATGCCTTGGTGGCGTCGTTGAACATTGGTCTTACGATGGTCCATAGAGTCCTGGTCGACATAGGGAGCTACGCCAACATTATTCATCTGAACACCTTTAAAAGGATGGGACTTCGTGAATCCGACCTACAACCTTGCTCAGATTCAATTCAAGGCTTCGGAGGACAGATAACACGAACGATTGGAACATGCGAGCTTAAGGTCGTGTTCGGAGCCGGAGAAAAGACTGTTCACACCACTACCGAGTTCAAAGTAGTAGACGTGAATTCGGTCTATAACGCAATCTGGGGACGACCACTCTTGGCCAAGATTAAGGCAGTCATATCAATTCATCATTTGACAATCAAATTCCCGGTCAGGGATGATGTATGTAATCCGAGGCAATCAAACGGCAGCTCGGGAATGTGAGTCGGGTTTGAAGCCAAGAGAACTCAGCAAGATTGAACAAACGAAAGTGCATGAAATAGCATAAATGGGGAATCAGATCTTAAGCTCGGGACTAGTGGACGGCCCAGAACTCATCGAGCTAGACCCCGACTCCGAACTGAAGCTCGACTAAGCAGAAAAGATATGGCCATCCAGTATCCCAAAGGTCAGCACAAAGTCCGGGGTAGTCGACCAGAAATCAGACGAGGAGATGGCCGACCAGGAAGTTACATGGGAGACCTTGGATCCCAGGATGGAAAGACCTAAAAAATGGCCACATCGACGGAAGAACAGGATGTGGTCCGACTAGATGAAAACAGAACAGAGCTGGAGCTCAAGATTGGAATAAATTTAAGAGAGTCGTTTAGGGGAGAACTCATAGTTTTCCTAGCCAAGAACACCGACGTTTTTGCCTGGTGTCATGAGGACATGAAAGACATCCGACCAGAAGATGTATGCCATCATCTGAATATTGATCCCGCTGCCAAACCGGTAGTACAAAAATGACGGAGGCTCAGTCCGGACAGGTACGAGGGATTGGAACTAGAGGTCCAGAAACTGCTCGGAAATGGTTTCATAAGGAAATGTGAATATGCAGTCTGGGTTGCCAACCCAATTTTGGTAAAAAAGGCCAACGGAGCATGGAGGCTGTGTGTGGATTTTACCGACCTCAACAAAGCTTGCCCCAAGGATTGTTTTCCCTTGCCAAACATTGATCAGCTGGTCGACACGACGGCAGGTCACAAAGTAATGAGCTTCATGGATGCTTACTCGGGGTATCATCAAATTCCGATGGCCGAGCATGATCAGCGACACACCACGTTCGTCACCGACCGAGCTCAATATTGTTACAAAATGATATCTTTCGGCCTGAAAAATACCGGGGCTACTTACCAGAGGCTGGTTAATAAAATGTTTGCAGCTCAGATAGGCAAAACCATGGAGGTGTATATAGACAATATGCTGGTGAAATCAAAGAAATTGGAGGATCATGTGGCCGACCTAGCAGAAATGTTCAACATACTGAGGAAATACAGGATGAAGCTCAATCCAAAGAAATGCTCGTTCGGAGTTAGCTCGGGAAATTTTTTGGGATATATGGTGAGCCAGCAAGGAATCGAAGCTAACCCCGAGAAGATTGACGCAATAATAAAGCTGACACCTCCGAGGAGAGTAAAAGATGTGCAGAGCTTAACAGGAAGGGTCGCCGCACTGAACAGATTCATATCAAGGTCAACTGACAAATGTAAACTGTTCTTTAATCTAATCAAGAAAGATGGAAATTTTGAGTGGAACAGTGAATGTGAAAAGACATTGGAAGAGCTGAAGAAATCCCTGATGGAGGCCCCTATGCTCACAAAACCCGAGGCCGGAGAAAAATTGCAGCTCTACCTAGCAGTATCGTCCTATGCGATCAGTGCAGTCTTTGTACGAGCAGAAAAAACAGCCTAACAGTCGGTGTATTATGTTAGCCAATCTCTCCATGACGCCGAGCTCAGATATCCGGCCATGGAGAAACTCGCATATGTTCTGGTCATTTCGGCCAAGAAACTAAGACCGTACTTTCTAGCCCATCAAGTCGAGGTACTAACGAACTTTCCCTTGAAACAGGTCCTCGCCTGACCTGATTCATCAGGCCGACTACTGAAATGATCCGTCGAGCTCGGGCAATATGACATCCAGTACTCCCCAAGAACAGCAATCAAAGGGCAGACCCTAGCAGATTTTAATGCCGAATTCACTCCTACAATCGTACTTGAGGAGAAAAAAATTGAGAGGCCTTGGAAAATGTTCGTGGACGAGTCGTCAACATAGGCAGCAGCCGGAGCAGGAATCATCCTCATCAGCCCTACAAATAAGTATTTCTGCTCGGCCCTAAGATTCAAGTTCCCAGCAACAAACAACGAAGCAGAATATGAGGCTTTGCTGGCCGGATTAGAAATGGCCAAACAATTCAAAGCGGACGATCTTGAAGTGTTCAGTGATTCACTTCTAGTCGTCAACCAAGTCTCGGAGGAATATGCCGCAAGAGATGACAAGATGACGAGGTACCTAAGGTCGGTGGAACTGGCCCTAACAGACTTTAAAATGATCCGAGCCGAACAAATTCCAAGAACCAAGAATACCCAAGCTGACGCCTTAGCTCGACTCACAACACGTAATGGAGCAGAAGACATCGGTTCAGTAAATATCGGGATGATCGAGAGCTCGGTCCTCAACAAAAAGACGATATATGTTACCGCGCATAGCAGCAATTGGATGACCACGATCATCCAATACTTGGAAGGGGGAAGGAACCCGATGATTAGATCGAGGCTCGAAGGTTGAGGATACGGTCTGTCAGCTACACACTGCAAGGAGGAATTCTGTACAAAAGGGTTTTTTCCCTACCTTTATTATGATGCTTAGACGAGCAAGAAGCTGATTATGCCCTGAGGGAAGTTCATGAAGGAATTTGTGGAAATCAAACCGGTGGACAAGCTCTGGTCTTCAAAATCATTAGACAGGGATACTTCTTATCAAGCCTAAAAAAGGACGCGATCAATTTCGCAAGGAGATGCGAAAGATGTCAGAAATGCGCACCTCTGACAAAATCCCTGGCAGAAGAGCTGAAATCAGTAATGGCACCGTAGCCATTCGCCAAATGGGGAATTGACCTGATCGGACCCTTACCAACGGGCAAAGGAGGAGTGAGGTTCGCAGTGGTAGCCGTCGATTATTTTACAAAATGGCCAGAGGCCGAGCCGCTCGTCAAAATAACCGAACCAAAGATCATCGATTTCATTTGGAAATCTATCATATGCCGATTTGGCATTCCACACTCTTTGGTCTCTGACAATGGCCGCCAGTTCGACTCGGTGGGCTTCAATGAATTCTGTAGGAATCTTGGCATCAAAAAGCTGCTCTCCACCCCATATCACCCTCAAGGCAATGGCCAAGTAGAGACAATAAACAAGATCATCAAACACACTTTGAGGGCGAAACTTGAAAATTTGAAGGGATCATGGGCGGACGAATTACCAAGAGTCCTCTGGCCTTACAGAACAACGACCAGAACTTCAACAGGCGAGACTCCTTTTTCCTTGGCTTTTGGGTCGGAGGCCGTCATCCCAGTTGAGGTCGGCATCCCGACTTGGAGGACTCAGAACTTCAAAGAAAAGAATAACGAAGTTGCTATGCTGACCAGCCTTGACTTGTTAGAGGAAAAAAATCAGAAATCCGAGCTCAAGAATTCGATCTACAAACAAAGAAGCGAGAGATATTACAATTCCAGGGTCAGAGCCAGAAGATTCGACGTCGGAGATCTAGTCTTAAAAAAAGTGTTGCAACACACTAAAGAGCTTAATTCAGGGCCACTCGGACCAAATTGGGAGGGGCCATATCAGGTAACCGGAGTGCTGACCAGAGGGGCATATGAAATAGCCGACCTGAACGGGAAAAAGCTGTCCAAATCGTGGAACGCGGAACATTTGAAGAAGTATTACCAGTAGTGCTAGAAATGTTTCCTTGTAAATGTTGTTATTCGTCCACAATTTCTTCGATTAAATAAACAAGTGGTTAATTTTTAATTCATGTTGTAAATTAGGGTTCCGGCCCAATCCGAGCTCGTCCACCGAGCTCGGGTTCTGAATCTGAATTAGGGCTCCGACCCAATCCGAGCTCGTAGCCCAATCCGAGCTCATCTTCCGAGCTCGGGTTCTGAATCTGAATTAGGGCTCCGGCCCAATCCAAGCTCATCCTCCAAGCTCAGGTTCTGAATCTGAATTAGGGCTCCGGCCCAATCCGAGCTCATCCACCGAGCTCCGGTTCTGAATCTGAATTAGGGCTCCGGCCCAATCCGAGCTTATCCACCGAGCTCGAGTTCTGAATCTGAATCTGAATCAGGGCTCCGGCCCAATCCGAGCTCGTTCACCGAACTCGAGTTCTGAATCTGAATCAGGGCTCCGGCCCAATCCGAGCTCATCCACCGAGCTCGGGTTCCGAATCTGAATTAGGGCTCCGGCCCAATCCGAGCTTATCCACCGAGCTCGGGTTCCGAACTAGCATAGGACAGGCTCGATCCAAGCTTGTCCACCAAGCTCAAATTCTAAATATGACTTGGGGGCTTATACTTGATCCAAACTCTTACCTAAAGTGCGGGTCCCGACCAGTGGCTCTATACCAAAGTCCGAAATCAAAATCAGAAGTCATCATTTGGCAGCGTCAGGAATAAAAATATACACACACGCCAAGCAAAAATATGTTTTCCGATTCTTTTGATTATTTAGTATAACGTACGAGCAAGAACAAAAATATAGAGAGAAACGAGCAGAAATATGTTTTTCATTTACAGGAATAATCCGGTTTGGAGGCCGGAACCTCTTACAAAAGGCAGAAAGCCGAACAACGATAACACGAAAGACTCGAACTAGACAAAAGCAGAAGACAAGGGTTGATTTCTCTGATAAGGGGTGCAACAAGGGACAGAGAAAAATCCCGGGCACGGAGAGGGGGTGCAATGAGGGATAGAAGCTACGGGTCTGTAACTTCAATCACCTCGTCGCCACCTACCTCGGCTGGCACCGGAGCCACCTCCGCACTTGCTGCTGCTCCGCCCGACCCACCCGCAGCGCCATCGCCCTCTCCATTGTCGCCGCCCTCTTCGACCTCCATGCCGACCTCCGCCGGAGGGGTGGGCATCGACATAAAGTTGATAGGAGGAGTCGGCCTGAGGAGGTGCTCCGACCCCAAAGACAGGTATTCAGGCAGCTCCTCCATCATCCGAAGATGATAGGCCGGAAGGGGTTGCTTCTCCAGGAAGGCGGCCAAAGCAGACATCAACGACCCATCATCCACGTTGGCAACTCGGTTGGTCTGGATGTGAAGGACAAGATATAGGTCAGAATACTCTCGTACTTATATTCTGCCGACACCTTAAACTTCTGACAAACCACCATCTCATCCGGCGGTGCAGCCCGGGCCTCCTCCAGCTCGGCACGGAGCCGAGACACCTTCACCGTCAGGTCAGACACCCGTTGCCTATCGATCTCGGCAGCTCAGGTCACCGTATCAAGCTCCTCCTGAGAAGAGGCCAGCTTGGCGGTCATGGTGGCCTCCTCGTCCCTGGCCTTGGCAAGGTCGGCCCGGACCTTCTGCAGCTCGTCTCGTCACCGCTCATACCTCGCCCGAGCAGTATGATGGGAGGTTTGGGCCTTCCAGGCAAAAACAGAAGCCTGGGCAAGCAGGATGGCGGAACAGTAGTCGAGGTCGACACCAGTCATCTGCTGGGCGTAGCCCTCCAGCTCCTCGGTCCAAGCCCGAGCGAGTGCTTCCATTGCCTCCCCTACTCCATTGGGAAGATTAGATTCGGTGCTAGGGGAGCGGGCTCGGCTGAAGCTGATTTGAAAGGGGTGTCTCCTCCCCAACCATTCCTCGGTCTCCGTCACCCGCTGAGGATCCTAGCCGGTGACGCAGATAGACCCGGCCAAATGTGACTCTTGGCCGGGGGCGGGTTGCGGTCGGGGGGCCGATCGGCCGACTCCGGAGGGTCCTCTCTTCTCGAGGTGAGCTCTCTTGCTCGCCCCTTGATCGGAGCTCAACGGCCGCCTAGTCGAAACTTCCCGGGGCTGAGCGGGGCGACTGGAGTCGTGCTCCCGGGAGGCGGTTTGAGCCTCCCTAGCCGGGGCTGATGCGCACTGCGAGCGCTGGCACAGGCGTTCGGCAAGATCCATCCTCAGACTAATGCCCTGGCCGGGAAGAGAGACTGAAAAATTAAAGAGCCCGATTAGTCACAAGGTGTATGGAAATCAAATAACATAATTAGACCCGACCTGAGCAAAGATATACAAATCTTGCACTGGACTGGGGAAGATGCGGAACGGCGAAATCAAGCCGGCAACTAGGAGATTCTCCTCGGAGAGCAACACCTTGTAGTGCCTCTGGTCAGCAGGGAAGAAGTCGCGCAGATAACGTATCTTCTACGAGAAAGAGTCTCTGATAACCAGGTTCCTAGGTGGAGTCTCTGCAGAACAAAGAAAAGTTAAAAGATCAGAGGAGACGTCAGCAGACCGGGGAAAAAGGACGCTAAATACCCTGGGCATTGCCAAATTGTGTGGGGCATCTAGCCCGAGCAACTTCGTCCGCCCATGTCCCGCCGACCCAGAACCATTTGCCACGTCAATCCTTAATTGATGACGGCAAACTCCGCACTAATACTGGTCGGTTCTTCCGTACCGACGCATAGTAGAAGTGGTTCTTCAGACCAGGAGTCAGCTTCAGTCTGAACATCCACGCCACTTCGTGGGGGCTCGACACTCCGAGGCCGAAACGCCAGAACATCACTACCAGACCGATGAGTGATGACCAACCGTTGGGGTGAAGCTGACCCGGCGCGATTCCCTAATGCTCAAGGTGTCCAGCAAGAGTGGGAGCAAGGGGGAAGCGCAGTCCAGCCTTAAGAGCTCGGACGCTGATAGCGACGTGCCCGACTGGCGGCTGATCCATCCGATCCATGGGGTGAGGAAGGGTTAGTAACACGTTCTCTGGGATCGAGAAGAGCACGCGCCATTTGAGCAGCTCGGCCGAGGTGACGTAGGTTGGGCAATCGAAGGCCTCAGAGTCTCGGCTTGGGGCACTTTGCCGAATTGGAGGCCTGATAACTGAACCCCGGACCGGGATTTCCTCAGGGATAACGGAATCGCCACGCCCCGATGTACTGACTTCGCTAGAGCCGCATACTGGATGACTCGGGCCGGCGTGCTCGGTGAAGGGGATGTTAACCAACTGGCCGGCAGGGACATTATCTGGGTCAAACGAGGAGGTATCGGACGAGCTGGACGTCCACGAGAACGATGGCTCGAAACCGGGGCTGGCCCCCTGGTCGTAATCTCGGACCGACTCGCTAGAACTCGAAGCCATAAGTTAGAAGAAAGAATAAATATATACCTTGCAGGGCTGTAGAGCACGGGAATTTTAGAATGGTATGTTTTGCTCGGAGTAGAGAGGAAAAATAGCAAGGATTCGGAGTTCGCAAAGAGTGAAGGTGGAAAAATGACTTAGTCTCTCACCTATTTATAGAAGACCATCGCGACTCTTCGACTTCCAGGCGTGCAGATGATGACACGTGTCTTCTTTTGACGGGAGAAAGTGGCGCCTTGACAGATCGTTAAGTTGGACGAGCAGACTATCTGGAGATATTGGATCCCTATCAGAGTGGATCTCTTATCGTGACCCGAGGGGCTAGTGTTGATCCCCTGCTCGTCCAACCAGACCAGTTTCCCGAGTGAGGGAAAACCGAGGATTGAACCGAGCCAAAGTTGTCCCCAAGATGGTCGGACCGACCATAATGACTGACCCGAGCAGAAGATCGGCGGTCCCGAGGAACTCGGTTTAATCAGTATTGCCGACCAGAATGGGAGGATCCGACCATAGCATCCAGGAGGTAAGATCCAGATGAGCAGTAGAGAGTTTGAGTATTCTATGAGGCCTTCATAAAAGGAAAGAAATCCGAAACCAAATCATATCCGATTTGGATACGATTTAGTCCAATTTTATCTTATTTAGACCCTAAATCCTATGGATTTATTTCTTATTGTTCAAGTAATGTATCTTAGTTTTAGCCTATAAATAGGGCCCTAAACCTTCTCGGAAAGGGGATCGAAAATCATTGCATTCAAAGCACTTAGAGGGGTATTTTTTCTTAGATATAATATAACGTTCTGTCCGGCCAGAATTTACCGACCAGAACGAGCCTAGCCAATTTGCCCGAGTAGGCACCGGGCACAGTCTTGCTCTTACTTTACTCGATTTTTTGTAGTTTGTTCGGTTCATTTCACCTGAGCCGGGCCGACCTATTTTTTGGTGCTTGGCTAGGATTTTGCACTCTACAAAATCTGACGTCAACAGACACTTCAACCTGATTATCCCAAATTTGACTTTTATTTGTTTCAATATATACTCTTATGAACCCAAATTCGATTGCCTCATCCCACATCTTCCTTACATCGTCATCATTATTCACCAAAGTAATGTATGTCCACCTATTTGCATATCTAGGTTCGACATAACCAATCTTTATAATTGCACCGACCCCCAATTGTTTTACTCTAGCTTCAATATCAATTAATCTCATATCCCCGCAATCAAACCACCCTCCAGGTATTTCCTCCCCTTCTGAATATGTAATAAGAGGCTCATTGCTAAAAGTTCCACTAATTTTAACTTCGATATAGAACCTACAAAATTACAAAGCGGAAATAAATTTGTATTCATTTAGTTATACTTCAAAAGATAATTAACAACAAATAACCAAAACATATTTATATTTAAACTTAATGACAGAAGCTAGTATGACCATGTTCACATCTCTAGCAAATTTTCAACAACTCTTAACTTTAAAAAAAAATTCCAATATCTCATTTTTGTAAAAATATATTTGACTATAATGATATTTTACTGCTAAATTGCATATTTTAACCGTAAAATATCTCTATTTTAAAATCATTAATAATTAGAAACTAAAAAACTCAAGAAAAAAAACCCCTATTTGAAACCCTAAACCCTAAATACAATAAAGAATACACAAGTGCTTATAAAATAATCTACAAACACTGAAAAAACACACAAAAAATATTCATTGACTAACGAAATTTATTTGACAATACACTAACTCATTCAAAGTCATCAAAATCTTGTCTTCTTTCTCTCGGGACCACAAAGAGGTTCAAAAATTCTCTTTAAATACTCTGGGTCAAATGGTAAAAAGTAATCTCACTTTACAAATTTTTGTTGGTAAAAGAAGAATGAGATGTCTGGTAAATTTTTTCTTCAATGAAAGACATAAGAAATGAGGTTTTTTGTTTTGACATAAGAAATGAGGAAAAGGAGGATGCGAGTCGGAGCCATTGTGATGGTGGAGGAGCAGCGCGCACAAGGGGTGGCTTTTAAATTGTTTAAGAAATATAAGTAAAAAAACATTAATTATGGTTAATTAGAGAGTTAATATTTTGATAATGTGTATTAGAAGAAAGCTTATGTGGCAGCCACATAATTTAATTTGACTCAAAACTTGATTTGGCCAAAATAACAACAAATTCTTAAAATCATGGATGAATTGACAAATATAAAAAGGATTTGCCAAAATAGCAAAAACATGAAAAAGTTCGGATTTTTTTAACTATTTGGCATTTGCATTGTGTGGATGAAAGAGTCGTGTCACATTTCCTCTCTCTGACCCTAAAAGCGCTTCTATGAGACAACGCTTGTAAGCGAACAGACATCATCAGCAATCTTTCCACAAAAATCCAGTTTTGTTCCTTATCCCCCAAATTTCTGTAGCACAACACTATAACTGAACCCTTCAAAAACCCTCGTCAATGATTTCCTCCATCTCCCCCAAATTTGCCCTAAATTTCACCTAATTATCTTATCTCCATTAAATCTTTGTTCATTCTTTGCCATTCCAATGGAGCTACACTCATCTTTCAAACCACACACCAAACCAGACCTTTCTTTCTCCTCTTCACTCTCTCTCTTCCCTATCCAAACCCACCTCAAACTCCCCAAAACCCCATCAAATTTCACCATTTTCGCAGTAGCTACCGACCCAAAAGAGCTCCCTCAAAACAGCCCACAAAGGCTCTTGAAAGAGCTAGCAGAGCGCAAGAAAGTCGTTTCCCCCAAGAAAAAAGGACCCCCAAAGAGATACATCCTCAGGCCACCCTTGGATGATGCAAGATTGGCTCAAAGATTCCTCAACAGCCCTCAAATGTCCCTAAAGTCGTTTCCTTTACTGAGTTCTTGCCTCCCTTCGACGCGGTTGAACAATGCCGATAAAACGTGGATGGATGACTTCTTGCTCGAGGCTAAACAGGCTCTGGGGTACCCTTTGGAGCCATCGGATAGCTTTGGAGACGATAATCCAGCTAAGCAGTTCGATACGTTGCTGTATTTGGCGTTTCAGCATCCCCATTGTGAGAGGACTAATGTGCGCCATGTGAGATCAGGGCATTCGCGGCTCTGGTTCTTGGGGCAGTATGTGCTGGAGATGGCATTGTGTGAGTTTTTCATGCAGCGATATCCGAGGGAATCCCCGGGGCCGATGAGGGAGAGGGTTTATGCTCTGATTGGGAAGAGGTTTCTGCCCAAGTGGATTAAAGATGCAAGCTTGCAGAATTTGGTGTTTCAGTATGACGATATGGATAAGCTTATTAGGAAAGATCGAGAACCCCCGGTGAAGTATGTTATGGTCCTTATTTCTAGTTGTGATTGAAATTTATTGCATTGTTATTTGTCATTCTTGTTATTCTAAAAAAGTTTGGTTGCTATTTGCCTGAGTGCTTGTTATTATCACTGGAGTGATGAAACATGGGATAATAATGCCATAGCTTAGGAAATGAAAATAGAAAAGTAGTCCTCTAGGAATTTCAAGTTTCCAAAAAGTAAAGAATTATGAATCAGAATCTTTTATATCTTATGGATTAAAGAGATTCCTTGTATCTATGGCCTATCTGGATTTGCTTAGATATAAACAGCTTAGTTACCTATGCATTGTCTTGTATCTTGTAATATTTTTGTGTTAGCCATCTGAGTGGTCTAGTTTGCTATTTTAAAATATATGATCATACATATAAACTTGAAGTTTTCTTAACTTTTGTGATTCAGTTGCATCATTTTCAGTCAATAACATCTTCTATGGACCTACGAGTTTAGTTTGTTATAGAAGGCGCTGCATATTGAACCAGTACATAGTAATATATTGTTTAGCTTGCTAGTTATATTCTAAGTGCTGACACATCTAGTGATATTATTCTGGCAGGTCTGTGTTCTGGGCCCTGTTTGGGGCTATATATTTGTGTTTTGGTATGCCAGAAGTGTATCGTGTTCTTTTTGAAGTGTTTGGACTTGATCCAGAGGCCGAAGACTGCCAGCCTAAACTGAGGAGACAGCTTGAGGATGTAGACTATGTTTCCGTTGAGTTTGATAGCCGAAAACTGAGTTGGCAAGATGTTGCTTCTTATAAGGTAATTGCTAAATACTTTTTTCTATTTCTATTCAATCCTCTAACTGGAAACTATTCTGAGCTTTAATCTGAAATAGTTATGATGAATTTTTTGTTTCCTTTCCTTGTGAAATAAAGCATTACTTTTTTTGGTGCCATATTTTTATTCGTTGATACCTATACTTAACATTCGTTCATATCCATTATGGAATGACAGGTGCTCAAGTCAATATTTTTGTTAATTATGTATCTGGTAGTTCTGTTAAAGATGTATATGTAATGCATATAATTGTACTTAAGAAAAGCACATCAACTTATAGATGTGTTGATGTTTGATAGGCACCACAAGATGCTCTGTTTGCTCATCCCAGGCTTTTTAGAGCATGTGTTCCACCTGGTATGCATCGATTCCGTGGTAATATATGGGATTATGATAGTAGACCTCAAGTCATGAAAACACTTGGATACCCCTTGCCTATGGAGGATAGGATTCCTGAGATCACAGAAGCCAGGAATATCGAGCTTGGACTTGGGTTGCAGGTATTTTCTAACACTTTAGCTCTAGTATCCCTAGTCAATTTGTGTTTGTTCATTAGTAATTTGTCTCTTTTTAATGTGCTTTCGTCGCATGAATCCAATTGTCTACTCCTATCTACACACACTATTATGTTTCAGTTTTACTGATGTTATTTCTTTGTTATGCTTAAAATGCAACACAGCTCTCTTTTCTACATCCATCAAAATACAAATTTGAACATCCAAGGTTTTGTTTTGAGCGTTTGGAATATGTTGGTCAAAAGATCCAGGTATGCTTTCCATAAATGTTGCATTTTTTTGCTTGATATAAATTTCAACAGCCTTTAGCTACATTCTGTAAAAGGGGTTATAGAGAAGTCTCAAAAAACGACTATAATTCCTAATGTTGGCAGGATCTTGTAATGGCTGAGAGGTTGCTCATGAAGCATCTAGATGCTCCTGGAAAATGGTTACAAGAAAAGCATCGTCGTATCCTAATGAACAAGTTCTGTGGTAGATACTTCAGGGAGAAATATCTCCATCGCTTCATCATATACAGCGACGAGGTACAAGATGCATACGAGCACAACCGAAGGTTGAGAAATCCAGCCACCACCTCGGTTCAACAAGCCATTCATGGGCTTTCGTATGCTGTTTATGGCAAGCCAGATGTTAGGCGACTTATGTTTGAGGTTTTCGACTTTGAGCAGATCCAACCTAAAGCTGTATTAAGATAGAAAAGATTGGGTAGATCCACTCTTTAGTTTCTACCTCGAGTTAAAGGATGCATTCAATATATCTAGCTATTTATTCATACATCGTTTTGATGAGAAGCAGCAGAATATGTGTACAGATTACGTTGTTACTAAGTTGGATATAAAGGGATTATAATGTGTCAAAACTACCCAGAGCTGTGTGAGTTAATATTACTCTGCTTGTTGGGGATTCTTGATCAATATTTCTGACAGAGATTGTGAATTAGATAGATATTCAATCAAATAAGTGTGCTAATTTAGGTCTCCAAAACTATTGTTTGACAGAGATTGCAGTGTACGGAAAACTCTTTATAGGATCAAAAAAACATTGAATTAAATTAGTTGCATAATAATGCAGAATGTTGACATTGCATCAAGGGAATCCACTGTAGCCAGAATCTAACCATCAGGGCTGATGTGAAGCACCTCAAAATAGCTTCGACATTATACGTGATGAAGTCCGAAAGGCTACAGAGGCAGCACAGAGAAGGGCAGGATTTTGATACAATCTGTTCAACAGAACAAAACTAAGTATAAGATATGAAATTGTATCTAAAACTCGATACTATAAAATGATGAATTATTGTTCAACAGTCGTAAAAATGAAAATTTATAGTTTTTGAGCATCCTTATCAGAAAAGAGGTGGTTTGTTTGAGATAGCTCACCCAATGGCTGTAGCTCCCCAGGATGCTGCATTGTAAATTGCTTTGCTTCCTTCCCATGCCTTCCAAAGCTTACTCTTCTTTTTTGTAGAGAGTGCCTTGCAAAGAGCTGAAATGAAATTAAACAATTTAGACATCTCATGCGCGATCTCGTCAACCTTCAGAAAATGAGAAAAAACTGTAAATAGTATTGCAAACAAAAGGAATACCTCTCTGAAGCTCGTTTGGCGCCAAATCCTGCAAAACAAAGCAATATTAACTTATTTGTCGCTTATTAGCTAAACTGTCTTCTTCTTGATCTAATTTTAGTAGGAAAATAGCTCAGAACAAAAAGCAAATAAGCAACTCCATGATCCATTACTATAATTGAAATCTAGAGAAGGATCTGGTAGTTACATTACTTATCAAATACGTAGAAGAGCATAAGCATTGAGTTTTCTCCCCAATCTTCTTTCACGTTTCAGGCATGTGAGAAACAAAATAGTATATAGTACAAGAGAGTTATTCATACCTTAGTATGCTCAATGGACACCAGATACGAAGCCATGAATGATGCTATGCCCTCTATTACATCTTCTTGTCCAACAAAAACATAATCTTCTGTTTCTAAATCAACAGTACCACCTCCCCAGAGTTCTTGTTTGCTAACCATGTCCCAGGAACTGCCTTCCGCTGCGTCAAAAGTATTGTAACAGTTCCAATTCTATTTGTTAAACAAGCAGTTATTTTCATTAACTTATCTACACCACTACAGATCTTGCTGTTTCTCTCAGTTTCACACAAAAAAAAATCCAAACAGAATCTACTGGAGGTAAAATGAAACTATTTGAATAGAATATGCAAATTTTTAGTTTTCAACAGCCTAAAAGGTAAAGATCTTGATATGTTAAAGTAACAAGCTTCACTCGAGTATCTTTTATAGAAGAGGCACATATTAGTAAGTTCAGAAGTTGGCATTATGAAGTCATACCAGCCGCGTTTTGTGGAACCAATGCCTGAGCATTTTCTAGTTTTTTCTTGAAGTCATCACATTCAAACCTTGATTTCAAGAGACCATATATCTGCAATGCAAAAAGCAACTGAGATTTCAAGATTCTGAAGATCTGTCTGAACGATATTCTATACACACTTGTAATAATAGAAAATATAAGAACTATCTTCAAAGCGGTCAACTAACTGAGAAAATAGAGAATGAGTGAGCTATACAAAGCATTTGAATCACTATCATAGAATTAATACATCATCTTATAGTATTGGCCACATCCATGAATTCTAAGAAAGTTAGGAAACCTTCACCTCAGCTGTGTCAGCAAGTTCACCAGCAATAGCAACATCGTGATCGTCATCATCATCACAGCCACAAGCAAGCTGTTGGAGGGCTAATTGGCATTCCTGTATCATTGTCTTTAACGATTTCTTGTTTACGCGTATTTTACCATTCTGGTCACGCCCCAGCTTTGCAAATGCCATTACTCAAAATAATTCTTTTTTCCTTTTTTAACTACGACACATATAGAGATACCAGTTGTAGAATGCAATTCAATAATCTTGTGCATTCATGGAGACTTCAACCACTGCAATGTTTAGCATAGGCTGTAGTCAGTTCTATCAGAATAACACCAGAAAAGAGAGATTCAGCATTGCAGACCTATCGGATTTTGATCTCTCCACCAAACCACTATTGGCACTTTGCAACCATCATGTTTACAAAAAATTACATAAAACTGACACAAAATCATACAGGAAAACAGAAGACCTACTCCACAAACAATAAGGTACCGTATACCATCGCCAGCAAATGAACAACAACAATAAATGGGGAAGCCACAGTAACTGATCGAATCTCTGCCACAAAATCAAGACTGCAAGCAATGTGGCTTTCATCTACAATCTATGCACAAAATTCTATTAAACAGAGTGAAGTAGAAATTAAATGCAATATACAAAACCAATCATACAAAACAGCTTATTACATATTAATTTATCCGCCATTATTTTCACTTTTCTGTGAAACCAACTTCAGTTGTCCAGCCATTTAATCTAACAATCTAAGTCTCGAAATCACAATCGGTGCTGATGAATAGAACTCAACCACATACAGACACGTAAAAAAGACGTAAGAAGAAGAAAGAAAGATGACACCTTGATACAATTCCATAAAGAAACAATGTTATAGAGAATCATCAGACGAGAAATTGAACTCAGAACTTACACTCAAAATAAGAGAGGCCGCCGCATTCAAAATAACATATCTCCTGTGTTCAACTTTGATACACTATCATATATGCACTTAATATACGATAATAAAAAAAATTAAATTAAACATGTTAAAATTATGTAAAGATTATTTATGAGAAAAAAATATATTGATGATTTAAATATAACATGTTCTAATTTATATATTATTTAATTATTGAAATATATTTGCATTTTTAAATGAATATAAATAATTTTTTATTTTTTATTTAGAAAAGATTTATATTTTTATGCATATTATGTTATTCAACCCTTCAACAATTTAAAAAAAAAACCTTCAACAATTTTTTTTGATTATATTGTTAAAATTTAGAATAAGTCTCAAATTTTCTTTTCAATTAAATAATATAAAAATAAAAATAAGAAAATTTCAAATAAATTTCATAATTTATTTTAAAACATATAGAAACTATACAATTTCATTAAATGAATTTTAAAAGTTCGAAAAAAAAATCCTTTTTAACCGGCTCTCCTTTGTTTTGTTTTTCCTTTTTTATTTATTTATATTTTTCTCTAATTTTTTAATTAAACAAATTAACAAATTTAATTAAAATTCTTATAGTTTTGCTAATGTTTGTTACCACAAATTAATTAGCTTTAAAATTCTTTTTATTATAGGTGAGATCCGAGGTTGAAGCATGGTTGAAGTTGAATCTAAAGGATCTACTGCTGGATAGATCCCTTTGGCAGCCAATCCTCTTGATAGTACGGTAGTAGCATCTAAATGTGCAAATGTCGTAGCAGGTGCGGGGTCGGTCAAATCATCTGCAGGTACATAAACCGCTTGAATAGAAGTTATGGACCCTTCTTTGGTAGAAGTAATTCTTTCTTGTAAAGTGCCCATTTCGGTACTCAGGGTGAGTTGATAACCAACAGCTGAAGGTATTTAATTTATAAAAAAAATTAATATATGAAAAATTGTATGTTTGCCATGTGGCAAATATAGTCATTTTTTATAATATATATATATATATAATATAATATAATATGTAAATATATATTATCTGAATTATTAATTTTTATTCATAAAATATTCAATTTTATATTTTACTTGTATTAAACTTCAAATGGGATCCCTGGCTGTAGGCTATAACTTCATTTATCAACATTTTACTTTTGTATTCGCATATAAGCACATTCCATAACTCGTTCTAACTTCTATACCAATAAACAACACTAAATATGCTCATGACACTCTACTACAACTCAGATTTTCAGAGGGGCTTTGGCTTTGTGATCCTCAAATGAAAATCATCACTTCTTGAGATGAGGGAAACAGGTTAATAGATCAGCTTTAGGATGCTTGGCTTCAGCATGTTCCTTGCACTTTACCTCTGATGTTGTGCACATGAATGTTTGCATACACACCTTGCACTGAATCAAAAAAAAAATCAATCAGACTAACCATGTATAGGTTCCAAAAATTGGTCACTGAAATTCACAAAGGAATTCTTTTGAGAAGAAAAATCATATTGCCCATGAAACTATTTCTCTGAGATATTTAAGAAGATATAACAAATAAGATCTTGCATATCAATGTGGAATAAACTATACATAAGTCTAAAATTTGAATGAGTCCCTGCCAATCAACTTTACCACCAGAGATATATAACATTCTCCATTTTGTAGGATAATAATATATCTTTCAAAAGGGTAAACTGAAGAGTAAATTAAAGCATCCAACTCTTTCAGGACAACACCTAGGACCAAATATAAGACCACACGCTAAAGAGGCATATATGAGTCCCATGCGGCCCAACAGTCGCAATATCTAATAATTAATAACTAATGGCTACCAGAAATACCTATGATTGTAAGCAATGCACCACTAAAACCAACAGCTTGCAACGCAATAGTATCCCCAAGGCACCGCACCCTAACACCAAGACCTATGGGTTGAACTTAAAAGCATTTACAGTAAATGTAGGACCTGCATTCTTTGATACCAATTTCACATTCCTATGCAACAAAGAATAGTAGAAAGTTTATTTTCATAGACCAATACTTAAAAAATGTAGGTACAAGCATCTAGGTAAGCATAATTTCCAACGGGACCACCAAATGCACGTTGTCAAGAAAACAGTAGTAACCAGGATGTCTCTAAATTCAAGACTGAACCAGAATTCTTGAGGGCATGGAAACCAATTAAGGCTAAAGACTTGTCCGATCAAATTTCGTGCCAACTTGTCCAAATGTTTATTTGAATCTTTCCGTTCCATACACTATATTATTATGCATGTCATATATGCACCAAAATACCAGTCTTAAGCTGTAGTCTAGAAACAGTATCTTACAGTGCAATGTAACCAACACATGAGGAACTCAAATAGGCCAAAATAATTTCCTTAGATGGTGTTTCTACTGCTACAAATAATAATGTGTATACAGATCTTGAAATTCATCTTCTTGAAGAAAGATGTTAGGTAATAAAAAACCAAAGCTGATCTTGATCATGGCATGTACTTAAAAGACAAATAATTAATATGCCAGAGGCAAAATATGACTATCAACCCTGAACAAAGGGTTTGTGAAAATTAAAATACCATATAACAATAATCTTTTGAGTCAAATTTCCTTCAAATATAACATGTTTCATCACGCGAAAACTCATCAAAGTTCACGCAATATGCCTTTCTATATAAATAAATTGACTATGAATTAAACCACTTTAATCCGTCAATTAAAAAGAAATTTAAGACTTCAATATTCTCTCATATCAATGCTTGAATCCAAAATTTATTAATTGCAAAGAAGGTATACCTGAATGGTCATGGCTTTTTTGTTAGTATCAAGCTGGCTCCCTGCACAGATCGAAGAATTCAGAAACTCAACAACAAAGCGAGGAAATCAGAAGAACAAACTCAAAAAAAAAAAAAAAATCAAGAAACAGGATAATAACCTTTCGCAGCTTTCGTTTTCTCCAAGTTCTTCTCGCGAGCCATTTTGGCCTTTTGAGCATTACCACCACCCATTTTTTACGTAAACCTAATCGAAAATTTTCCTAATTTGGTTTCAGAATATACCTATTTGATTTCAGAATATATGTAGTTTATGGAGCCCTAAAATTGACTCTTCTTTACCGTGCGGTTGGATGAGAGCGGATGAGGGCGCCGAAGAACAGCAGCAAATCGTTTCACGCCAAAATTGGGAAATTTATAGATGTTGAAAAGAAGCTTCTCAATTTTTCGTTTTCAACCCTGGGGTTTGGGCTAATACGTATTTGACCACACAATTTAGAGTAATTCCAATTTCGCACCTCCACTCGGTGAGTTTGTCTTTTTAGTCCTTTTCTTAGTAATAAATAAATAAATAATCGAATTAAGATCTTCCTCTAATTCATTATTCATTTCATTCCCTCAGTCTTGATATATAGTTCGTATGCTACGGAATAAATGTTTTGCATTAATGAAAAATTAAATTTCATGTTGGAGAAAATTGGTTTTGATTCAATTATAAAATGTGGATCAATCGTTGACTTTTATAGGAAGAATTAACTACATGTGTTTGACCATTATTTTGAGGAGTCGAAGTTGGATAAATGTGAAAGTAAAGGGCAAAAGGTTGATCTACGTCTCGAGTAAAAGATCGTAGTATATTTACACTCTCAAAACTGATTTTCGATGAGTGGAAATTAATGCACGAAGTTGGTGGCCGAAACCTGTTTGGTGGCCAAATGTTGCATCTAATGTTGGAAAACATTATGGACAACATTGCTTGTCTATGAAGCCCAAAACACAAAAGCCTATTGGGTAGTCCATTTGGGGAGGCCTATCTCGAAGCTCTCGTGGCTAATGACTTTTCAAATCCTCAGTAACTAATGGTGTAAGGTAGTGGAGAGCTGGTGGGCATAAATGCCATAAATGTTTATTATGATGATGAGTCTCTTCACTTGTGGATGTGTCTATAAATAGGGCATGGTTTTCATATCTTTGCAAATCATTGGGAGCACAAAATTATCTCTACAAAGTTCATCTTTCTCATAGCATCTCTGGAAAATCAAACTTGTCATTTAAGTTCGTTGGTGCTTCTAGTTTTGTGGTACTGCTAACTAGAAGACATAAGTCGTTTTATCTTTGGGAACATCACGTCGTATTGTGAGCACTAGTTGGGACGTGTTCGTTTTTTAAGGGAAATGTCTCCTTGCATCGACTTTCCAACTTGTATTTACAATGCATTCCAAAGCTCTTCTTTTTTTGTAGGGAAGTTGCTATTGCTCTCTGGATCCTGTACATAGCCAAAACTTGAAGATTCGAAGGCATTCGAAATCTCTACAAGAATTTGTTGTCTGCAGTGTTACAACATCATCAACAACATCCGTTTCCAGAATCTATTATATGCAGTGTTACAACATTTTCAACATCTGTAACAATTTTATTTTCTATTTTTCCATTATAATTGACATTGTTTGATGGACTATAAACCAATATTTCAAACTTAAAATGTTACTTAATCTTTTCTATTAAAAGAAAAGTTAGGATGGTGAAATCTAGTTTTAACCTATATTTTATAGTTTATAAAAGAATTCGAATTTTATAAAAGAAGAAAATTAAATAGGTTTTATAATTCTTTTCCACCTATATTTTATAATTTATAAAAGAATTGGGATTTTTTATGATCGGCTTCTTTTGCTTTTGATGTTTGTTTCTTGTTTTTGGTTTGATTTTTTTTCCTGGTTTTACAGTATTTAATTTAATTTTTTTTGTTTTTTGCTATTTGTTATTGTTGTAGCTTGCTAGGTACAAAAGCTAAGACTTGTTCTAAAAGATTTTAGAATTAGCCCACGTGAATGTATAAAAGACTATTTGTGATAACAAAGCAACTTACTTAGCAAGCCATATAACGCATAACTCTATGCAACATGATGCCGCAAAATTGGAAATTCTAATTTAATTCTTCCTATTGCGTACTAACATCATTTTGTCTGGGTGATTAGGAAAAAAAGGTTAAATAAATGTTATTGTTGGATTTTCTTTCTCATTACCGTCACACATCCAATAATATTATTATACAATTAAGAGGAGTGTAAAAATATTCCAAGTATTGCAGGGAGTATAAAAATATTCTAAGTATTCTTGCAATCTTTAACCAAAAGGGGGTGTTCAAATATTCACTTGGAATATGTTTACAAAATTTTAGGATTTGATGATGCATTTGAAATCGATAGTTAATATAAACTTGTTGGTTTGTTTGGATGGAAGAGCAAGTAGAATAAATTTGAAATCATCACCTACATCATTTTTGGGACTAATTCTATCATATCAATGCGGGTATTACCACATATCATTGGATGTATGACATGTGATACAATTTGAAAAAAAAAAAATCAAATTATGTCACATATCACACATCCCGTAGTTTATAATTTATAGTATCACATATGAGTAGAATAAATAGAGTCACGAACTAGTTGTGAATAATTTGAATGGGCTTATAATGCAATCTAATATAAATGAATTTGGAATATCCTACATTTGAAACATTTAATTTCAAACTTCTCACTCAATTTGTCGGTGGTTTCATTTGCCATTTAATCCAGAATTAAAGGATGACTATATAAAGAAAAGAAATAGAAATTCTCAACTATTGGTAATTAAAAACACTTTTCAATAACTCCATTTTTATCTTTTATTTTGCCAAACGAATATTTGTTGATCTATTATTGTTTAGGATAACAGATAATGACTAATGAAAGATGATATGTTCGAGTAAATGGAAAGAGGTAGTGGACGCATGAAACACGTTAGTCAACGGAAAACATTGACCAAGAAAAGGCTAAACAAAGTAGTAAGAAACAAGAAATAGAAAATCCAAAAACAAAAACATAGCAAAACTCACGCTGCCACTAACGTAGTCCAAAAGGCGTATATATATATATATATATATATATATATATATATATATATATATATATATATAAAATAAATTAGGGAGAGAGAGAGATCAGAGATGTAATAAATTAGGGTGCAACTACAGTTGGTAGTAGTTAGTATTTTATTTTATTTTATTATTTCTCTTTTTTCTTTTTCTTTTGTTATTCTAACACTAGAAGAGAGAGAGAGAGAGAGAGTTCGTTTCAAAGTCGTTATCGGACAACTCTTAACAGCACCAACAATGTGGGCCCATCCTTGAAGAGTTCCTTACCCCGAATATACTTTTTAATTCCTCTCTTCCCCCGTGTTCTTCTTATCAACTTCATCTCATCTCATCTGATCTGGATAATCATTATACTAAATTAATAACAAATTTCCTTTGTTTTAATCTAGTCATCGTCTGCTTCTTGTTTCTTTGTTCGATTCATACACATCTGGTAATAATATGTATGCGGTGGATGTTTTTCTGTTATTCGTCGTCACTTTCTCCGTTATACTCTTCTTCATAGTTGATTCGAGCAGAAAAGATGAGCAAATTGAAAGTGTTTCTGAATCAGTACTAAGAGCAACTGCTGATGATGATGTTGATGATGATGATGATGGTGATGGAGAAGAGCAAAGCATGGTGTGTGAAAGCGATGATGAAAGAATTGAGGATTGGGAGGGAATAGAGACAAGTGAATTGGAGAAGAAGTTTGGCGAATCTGTGGTTTTCGTGAGTTGTAAGAAAAATGGTGATGAGATTGATGAAGATGTGAAATCGGAGTTATATGCCCTTCAAAACCTTGTACTTCAAGGCCCTGCTTCTCATGCTTCACAACCCTTTCTCTTCAACCTTTCTGCTCGTGCTAACTGGTATAACATTTAATGTTTCGTACACAATACTTGTTAATTACTGACGTATATGTGTGAGTAATTCATTAGGAATTAGAGATGAAATATAGAGTTTGCTTGTGTTTCAATCCAATTGTTGGAATGTTGATAGGAATGCTTGGCAGAAGCTTGGAAACATGAGCAGAGAGAGCGCGATGGAGAAGTATATCGACATATTAGCAAAGACCATTCCCCAGTGGAAGGTGGAACAAAATGATCGAGATCCTCTATTACATTTGGTATTTTATCTCAGATTTCATTACATTTATACACATGGCGTGTGAATATAAGATGAAACATAAAGTGTTACTGAAAATATTCTGTCTTATTACTTGTGTCTATGCAACTTGTTCAACTAAGAATTGGATATCTTGTGAATTTTGAAATGGCGCAGTGGGAGGGTGTAGGGACTAATAATGAAGCAACTAGTTCAGAGGACTAATTCACACTTGGAGCTCAATTTCCAGGTATTCTGGATTTGTTCTGTTTAGTTTTACTATAATTTTCCAATGATCATGATTAGTAGGTGATTCTAAATGTGGCGAATTTTAAATAGATTCATTGAATTTGTGTACATATATATAATGTGTCTTATTTTCTATTAGTAAGCAGAAGAGCCCGGAGAGTTGTTTTCGATGATTTATTAATTTTAATGCATGGTTTGTTTATGTATGAACTTTTAAATTTGTTTGAAACATGTGAGATCTATTCGATTTTGAGTTTTTTAAAGCTTATTTTGATATTAAATAATAGATCTTTGAAATGTGATTAAATCAAGAGAAAATTTTGTCATTCATGTTTTTCTCTTAAATTTTGTTTTTGTTTTTGTTTTTTTTTTGTTACGTTGTAGGTTATACTCATTGTAGAGCATGAAAGAGTTTCGAAATGGTATAAGATAGGGTAAACAGGAGTTAAATGAGTAAAAGTATTTTAATTTTAGTTTTTAACTTGGTCAATGCATGTTTTTTACTTTGCCAGAATCTAGGCAAACATCACCGGATCTTGGTCGGTTGACTTGGGAAGGAGTGACGTGGCAGATGTTCGTGCATATTTGACGAATACATGTGTGCCTAGTTGGTGATTGTGTAGTGTCTCTGTTTCAATAAAAAAAATTGAAGAAAAAATAATTGAATTACATTAGCTTAGCTTAGTAGATAATTTGATAAAAGCAGTTGTCGCTTCCTATATATATCCGATTAGTAGAGTAGTAATCCAACTCCCATTCATTTTATTGTGTCTATACCATTTGTTGATTGGAAAATTGAAAATATAATGAAGATTTGGCAAGCAAGAATTTTGGCAAGCAAGAATTTTGGCAATCAAATTATAGTTGCTGATTTTCTTTTCCTCTTCTGTGTCAGTTCTGTATTAAAGTTTTCCATTTGCATCTTCTATGGCAAGTTTGTAGTGTATCTTATATTGAATTTGACGCGTCGAGCATAAGCAATAAAAATAACCTTTCTTAAAATTACACTCAAAATTAGTGATATGTTTTTATATAACATATATTTTACAACAGAAAATTACACCAAATGCTCCCTCTAACATTATAGTAAACATAAGTATACACAAACAAAGACGGACGCACATTAGGGCAGTGCCCCTGAAATTTTTGTAAAATATTAGGGGTATTTTTGTCTTTTCACATTTTTTTATTAAAAAAAAATATATTGAAATTTTATTAATCAAACAGCGGATCTTCCAAAACTTACAATGGCTAGAAATTTCTTTTTTCCTTTATCTTCACCCCTAATTTTCCCCTATTTCTCTCTCACATACTAACCCTAATTTCATTTCTCCCAATTGTTTCTCCATAAAATTTCAAGGTAAAGTGTTCTCTTTATATTATTTGTTTGCTTTTTTTTTTTAATTATTATTGTTGATTTATTATGTCTTAAGTTATATATGTGATGTAGTAGCGTTAAGTTGGAAAACATTGATAAATAATTTGACATTTTATTTACAAATTGTTTATCTATACTTAAGATTCGAATTATGAAAAAAATTATGTTGTGGTAGGAGACGGAAAAACTTATTTTGTTGAATGCCTAAATTATTTTATTGGCTAAATTACTATAGGATTTAATTTCTTTTGAGAAAGAAAAAAATCAAAAAAATTATTTTCTTTACTTAACTCTTGAAATTTCAATTTTTTTTGCTCAAATCTCATTTTATTTTTACTTATCCCTTGAAATTTAATTTCTTTTGCTTATAGGTTTTACCAAGTTCTTGAACTTTTAATGTATTTCTAATATTTGTTCTATTTTTATAGATAATGGAAAGATACTTCGGAAAAATGCAACCTACTATGAAGACATCATCATCTTCTGTCAATGCACCCCTTGTTCAACCTCAACTATCATCGATTCAAGATAAGAATAATAGTTGAATACATTGAAAAAGATGTATTTAGAAATGTTAGTAATGAAGCAATTATGCAACGATTTCAGAATATGAAAAATAGAAGAGAAATGTTGTAATACATCGATTTTATCGAGATTGCGATATATATATATATGTGTGTGTGCTCTTTCTCTAATATTATTGTATTTTTTTATTAATTGACTTGGACCCCCTGAGTCGAAATCCTGGGTCCGTCACTGTACACAAAGATTCTTGAGATGCTACACTTAATACAATGAATTGGATAGTTGGATGATTAATGGGCAACTCATTTGACAAGATAACCTTTCATGATCTATCTTCAAATGTCCCATGTCAAATACAATAAATGTAGCATATTGTAGGTGGTTGATATAGATAGATCAACACTAAAATCAAAGCTAACCAACCATCTTAATTGGATTTGTGATTTTGATTAAAAAGATGAATGTTATATACAATGCAAAACTCATGGGGGATTTCAAGTTTCAGCAAAAATGGATGCCAAGTTTCTGAATCCATCCCCGAAATACGCCTCGACTCATTTACAAGTTAGGATTCTTCATCCTGCTCCTGATTCCTTATCCATTTCGTGGCTACCCATTTTTCACCTTTGATCACAGGACAGCTCCCATGAAGAGATCTCTGCAAGCATTATCAACAATATCGTAATAATAGCCATGATCGACAAAGATCAAAACAAGACAATCCTCATTGAAATATGTGATCAAAATCAATTAGTATGATGATACAAGAGGCTGTGAAAAATGCAATAAAAGATGTCGTATTGCCGATAAGCTTTAGTTATAATGTTGTTGCAGCTCTTTCTTTTCAAAGTAAATTATTTGTAAGAAAAAATTAAAGATAATAAAAGAGGAATAAGTAAATAATATCGCAAGACATAGAAAACAGAATATAGCAGAGCCACTCACAGGATCAATTGTACCATTTGGGAACAGAGAGTAGAATAAGAGGCCATCTCCTCTATGCGGCTTTACTTTTAGACCAATACATTTCCGGAAATCATAAGTGTTATCCATGTTTTGCCCATTCTGTCAATAACCATTTAGCAACTGTAAGCTACAGAAAATTACACTCATTGGCGAAACAAGAGCAATAAAAAGTTGGGAATTAGCAAAAATGGCAAAGACTGTACCTCAAAAGGGAACATGGTTTCACCCCCTTCTTCAACATCAGATAAGTACAACAGGAAAGAAGCAACCTGAAAACTTATCAAAGTGAATTCAAATCATTCCAAAAAAGGGTGGGGGGGGGGGGGATAGAACGCAAGAATGTTTGTAAACATAATCAAATTATTACATGATATTGAAGTGTTGTATGAGAAAGAAAGTAAACATCGGATCCTCAATTATTTCAATCATAACGCAGGTTCTTTAGCATGATAAAAGAGGAAGCAAAGGTAGATTTTTGTCATCTGTAAGATGAGGCCTCAAGTTTATAAGCAATCATACTTCATTGATTATTCTACATAGATTTCAACTTTTTTGAGCATAGAATGCCTCACAACAATTTGACATCAGATTTCTGTTACCCTTTGGCTCTTCTGTGGACCGTATTCAGCTGGATTGAAAGCATCATAATGTGAATGATATCTCTGTCCGATCTCATAATGCAAGACATTGAAGGACTGAAACACAATCATAACATTATCAAAAATATTTTGAATTAACATGAAAAAGAAGTCAAACAAGGCAACTCAAACTAAATTGTATAAATGTAACAAAATGATATGTTTCTGTCTTTGCAATGATCATCATTACACAAATAGATAATGAACTTTATAAATAAGTGATAATTGTTAGAAAAATCACAAACTTTATTTAATTTGTGGGAGTTGCGATTCAGAAGGATACACTTAAAGATAAGGTTGGATGTGCACGACCAATGATGAATTTCAAACAACTCACTAAGCTAGAAATGCAGAATAAAAGGGTAAGAGGGTTGTGTTTTTGTTTTGATGAGAAGTATTCCCAAGTTCATTGATGCAAAGATAGAACCTTACAGGTTTTAACCATGTGTAATGATGATCGATGCAAAGACAGAACCTTACAGGTTCTTACAAACGATGTGTAATGAGGAGGTAGTTGGGGAGGAAACCGATGAAGAAGAGATAATAGATGGGGAGCACTCATACTTAGACATGACAAGTTTCACTGAATTCACTGGTGGGGTTTACACCAAACCACACCATGAAATTAGGGGAGCAAATCTGCGAGCAAGTGGTGGTGGTGTTAGTTAATAGTGGAGCCACCCACAATTTTATTTTGAATCCGTTGTGGATAAAATAGGTCTTCAGTTGACTGACATTGATACTTTTGGGGTGGTCATGGGATCTAGACAAGTGGAGATGAGTCAAGGCTTGTGTTGTGGGCTAATTTTGTCACTGCAACTGTGCAAGGAGTCCAAGTGTTGGATGATTTTCTTCCTCTCGATCTCGGAAATACAGATGTAATCCTAGGAATGAAGTGGTTGTAGTTGTTGGGAAAGATGAGGGTGAATTGGAAGCATCTGACTATGGAGTTCAGACCAGTTCTAGTGCAAGGAGATCCAAAGACTCTTCATACCTTTTGTATCAATGAAAACCATGATGAAAGCAATATAAGATGCGTGGAGCTGCATAGCCTTGATAAGGAGAATTGGAGACCATTGAGGCGATACTATGTGAGTACAACCTTGGTTCAGTTTAATGGGGTGTATCAGATACCACAGGTGTACCCCTGTGGTGTGACCACAAGCATGCTATAGTTCTGAAGAATGAACTTTTCCTATAACTATTCGACCTAACAGGTACCCCAGATACAAAAGGATGAGAGGGAGGAGATGGTTATGGAGATGCTAGCTGCAGGGATTATACAGCCAATTGTGAACCCATTTTCGAGCTCGATTCTGTTAGTGAAGAAGAAAGATGGGAATTGGTGATTTTTTGTTGATTATTGGGCTCTAAACAAAGAAACAGTAAACCACAAGTTTTTTGATCATGCCTCTTAGCCTTATTAATGCTCCGACCACTTTTTAATCCTTGTTGAACGATAGCAAATAACTTGCTTTCAGGCATAACTATGTGACAGGAAATCCTATCACTAGAGATGATGCAGGCAGGCACATACTTCTTGAAATCCCTGCCTGTTTCCAGATGTTGGATGATCTTACAGAAAATAACTTTATTTTGTTGTTAAAGTTAGAATGCAGGTGCACGCTAATGAGCTTATTCGCATTATTCTTCAAGTGCAAAAAAGGAGATTTATAAATTAGGCATGCTCTGATATGCAATGATTATACAAAAATAGAGTCAATTTAGTAGAATAAAAGACACATGGATACCTCTCCATGATTCCTGGGGATCATTGTTGCTTTGGCAATTTTTTCCTCAATCTGGTCCAGGATTCCAGTTTTGTCTTCAGATGAACTTATAAACATACCAGAACTAACGGGATAGACATACAGCACACAAAGTATATTAATAATCATGGTTTAAAGAAAGTCCAGCATTTAAACAAAAGAATTAAAAAGAGTACAACATGTCATGATAATATTTATAATTATGAACATGCTTATTATAAATTTATGTTTCACTTGAGAGTGTAGAAGCAAACAGTAATCACCTTGTCCTAATTCCTTGTGTATTTTCTGCTGTCTCTCCCTGTCGTAAAGCTAAGGATGATGGTTTGAGATGAACTTTTGCCATTTTGATAATGCCTTGGCATTGTTCTGCAGTAGCAAAATTAGGAAAATATAAAGTCCGAGGGTTCCAGCTCAGGATCTACATAAGAAAATCAAAGGAACACTATTGAGTTAAACAAAGAAATTTTTTTACAACAAAAGTGAAGGATGAAATAAATTACCGAACCAGACTGCACATTAATGATCTAGAAATAATACATGCTAAGGTTATTGTTATTTTTTTGATAAGAAAATTTAATGTTCAAGTACATGTTGTGAAGAATGAGTCTCGGGTTTATTTTTTGCTTTTTGCAAGCAAACCCCAAAAGGTAATTAATTCTATAACATGTTCATTAGATGCAATACCCACACATTTCAAGTGCAATCAGCATAGTAGAACATTCAATTAACACAAAAGCTATCCATAATCGGATTTAGCCTATGATCTAGAACCCATATAGTAATCTGGTTTAGCCTAGGATCTAAAACACATACGATAATCTCAACTAAGTGCAAACAATTTTAGTTTAGAATTTACCATATCATATACAAAAGCATAATCCATATCTTCCACCCTTCTAATGAAGTAGAATGAAATCATGTCCTGAACTCAAAAATTATTCATTCAGAATTATTTGTATAGAACGAATCTTGTTCATCTACACCACTAATTTGAATGTCTTCGCTAGAGTAGACTGAAAATAATAACTCAATAGGATCTATAAGAAATGGAGGTGAATAATCTCACAAGGTTAGTGAATTTACACATTTATAAGCATCAATACAATGCCCAATGACGAACAAGAATAATTTTCAGATAGGATTAAACCTTGTTCAGAAAAAGTAATAATAATTAAAATAAAAAAAACAAGGCCAAAATTATATAACTCTAAGAGAAGATATCAGGACCTAGCAATCATGAAACCAAGGAAAATTAAAGACCCCAAGAATGAGCAGATTGGTAAGCAACAATTACTAGACAAGAAATTGATGATTGAAATGAAAACCCCAATCGCTGCAAAGTAGCCAGAACAAACAAACAGAATTGGTTCATTCTCCGGCAGAAATACACACCTGAAAGGGGATATCCTCCACAGACTCTTCGCCGGAATCTCCATGCGGCAGCGCCTCAAATTCTATCTTCTCTTCCACCATTTTTCGAATCCGCGGCCTCATATCACTAGGCACCTCCTGCAGTACAGACTCAACAAATCACTATTTCCCAAACCTCCCACACACACCTAGAATAGAACATGTATATACAATCATTATCTATAATTGAGGAGAGAGAGAGTGAGTGAACCTGCTGAGAGAAAAGAGAGGAGCCAAAAAAGCCGGCAAGGAAGAAGAAGAGGCACAAGAGGAAAATCGACGGCAACCCTAGGCTGCTCCAATTACCTCCGGCGACTTTACTTCCTTTGATCTTCATCTTCACCACCTCTTTAGCTCTGGATTCTGAAGCCGATCCGTGGAAATCAATAGATTTTCAAAAATGATTGTTACAATCAAGGAGTCTATAAAGCTATAAATTGAGTGAGTGAGGGAAAAGGTGAACGGCCAACGGTAATTTTTTACACGGTTTAGACTTTGGTGCGACGGCGGGAATTCTTTTTCTTCCGTCGAGTCATTTATTTATTTATGTAATAAAATTAGGGTGGGACTAAAGGCAATCCACCAACTTTGAAGGCAACCCAATTTTAATTAAAAAAAAAATTAAAAAAATTATATCAATTTTATTCTTAGGTCATTATGGCTGAACGTATTCTTTTGTGATCGAATAATTTTTTATGTGTTCGGTCAACCGGATTCAATCGTTTTTTTCTACAATTTTCACACATTTAACAAATTCGTGGAATGTTCGTCATTATATTGGTACATTCTTTAAAAAATTAAAAGATTTAACATAAAAAAAAAAAGAATGCAAAAAAATCGATCAAACCCGACCATCTCCATTCGGCCTTGATTGGCCGAACATGTAGGAGAGCGTTCGGCCAATTTTCATACGATTTTCATACATTTAACTAATTCATGAGATGCCCAACATGAATTTTGTATTCAATTTCTCAAAAAAAATTAAAGAAACAACGCCAAAGAATAAAACAAGATGAAAAAAAAATTACAAAATATATATATATATATGGAGGGTATTTTAATCTTTTAATATATATTTAATTTATATTTTAAAAAAATGAGGTGTCCTTAGAAATTGGTGGGTGTCTTTAGTCCCCTAAAATTACTGAAAACTTTATTTCAATCAACAGTTTCACAAAAGAATATATTATCACACGATATCACGTGTTTAACAAATATTTATATCATAATGTGAACATGATTTGCTTTTTAAAATTTTGATTTATTGCGCACTGTATAATAATATTTATATTATAATGTGTACATAATTACTTTTAATATAAATTTATTAAATCGTAGATAATAGAGGATCAGAACTATAAAATTAGATGATAATTAAAAATTATAATTCTTAGTTAACATCACATTTAGACATAAAATATTCTCAAAGTAGTAATATTGCTTTTAAAATTAAATAACTTGAATTTGTGAACAATTGAGAAGTGAACTTTCAGCCCACAAACCTTCTCTCTACATTAGACGAGTATCAATTTTCCTGTTGAAAATTTTCATTCCAGACCTGTAAAATTAAAGAATTCAGAATTCGTTTCATTCTTTTTTCACTCGCTAAAATTCTACCCCATGCGATGTTATAATTTAAAATTCTACAAATTATTATGTACAAACTTTTTTGATACGATTATGTTATTTATTGAAATATAAATAAATTGCAATTTTTTTTTAAAGAGAAATTGCAAATTATTTAAATACACGAAAGAAATTAAAGTATATAACGAGGTTTATGTTCCTGTTATATTTTAAAGTTCAAATTAAATTTGTTATTCAATAAATGTATAATATAGTTATGTTATAATGAGGGAAGTAACTCTTTTCGAATTTTTAATTTGTGACCAGGGTAGTAAAGAAAGCAACTCAAAAATCATTGTAAAAATGTAATTTTAATACAATAAGGCTCAAAAAATATTGAAAATTTTACAATATTGCTCATAATTTCCATTAGGGTTATGTATCATTTCTTATTCCTAATTTCCTATATTTTTCTCAATTTAATATATTTACTCAATTATTATTATTATTTTTTATGATACACTTAATTTATTTAAATGAGCAAATGGAATTGTTTTCTGTTATTGTAAACTTTTTTATTCATTCAGTTAATTTATATTTAGGAGGCATAGGCTTAGAATGCATCACTTAATTTAATTATTTATACCTACCAAAATACCATGATTAAAATAAATGAGACTAGTTTTGTCATCTAAAAAAAACTAATTTTGCCACAATAATATAGCATTTTTGCTTGTGCATATATGATTTTCAAGAGATCCATAACGACATAAAGCATGAAAGGGCGTGGATATACCCGTGTAAGGTGCGTGCAAACATAGTTCAGACACGTTACGCCACAACGCACTCTGCCTCCGCCACAAATATTAAGGCAGATTAATATCTCCACCTGCGGGTCCCACTATAACATGAAAATACCAAATTAAAACATAATTATTTATGTTTTCGTCCACGCAAAAAACTGCTTCATCTTAAACCAATAATACACTACCATTTCCTCCATCTCATGATCACTTCCCAAGCTTTCTTTCCACCTCTCTCCACTCCCAACTCTAATAACAATCTCAATTTCAGTTCCTACATTTAGTTATTTCATTACATATAAATGCTTCGATTGAATCTATATTGCTCTGTAGTCCCAAGTTCTAGAAAGGCCAACTATGAAAACAGCTTCAGCACAATAATTCATCATGGCAGAAAGCAGATTTTACATGGAAGGATTAGATTTGCAGTTAGAGCACTGAAAGATGAGCGAGACGGACGCAAAGGTGGAGCACCTGGTCAGAGCTGGGACCCTGGATTGGAAGTTGAAGTGCCGTTCGAGCAAAGACCGGTACGTCTCATTTTCATGACTTCCTTATGAGTCTCACTGATTCACAACACATCAAAATCACAACCAGAAGAGTGTATAGTTAGAATTATGATAAAGAGTCTCAGTCTAAATCATGCATTAAGAATGCTGTCTTGACATTATGTAGCATGATTATATTGATATATAAGAAAACACAACTATTATAGTCTCAAGTTACGCAAATAAATATTGGTGCTTTGCAGGTAAATGAATACTCATCTTTGAAAGATGAGAGTTTATACTCATGGGCTGACCTGGGTCCTGGATCGTTTTTGCTACGTCTTGGAGGAATCTGGTTGGTCACTTTCACAGTCCTGGGAGTTCCTATAGCAGCAGCAAGCTTCAGTCCTTCAAAGGTATTGTATGCATACTTACAAATAACAAAGATTATTTGAGGAGCACAAACTACATTCAAAGTACAAGAGTTCCACTAGTAGCACAAAAAACCAGATTTCGTATAAAAATTTGGGCACTAATAATGAGATATATGGTTTTAAATTGCACAGCTGGGTTTAGAATTCAAACAGAAAGACCATCTTGTGCTAATTAAGAAGTCAATACAGACCCTCTTTTGTCAGAGGCTAGCTCGCATATTGTATCACTCAACTCTCAAGTATGGCAAGAACCTGCTGATGCCAGCTAACTCAGTTCTTGAACTTCAGTCAACAATTCTTAGGTGCTCAACACTAAGTAATCCCAAATCCTCAAAATGATTGAACGTTCAGGCATCAAAAAAGGAGTCTCTATAGGACTGATACTTTGTAATATTGTAGGGGAAAGCTAAAATTTATAATCCTGGATCAATACAGAAACAAATTACAGAGATACTTATCTAGTTTCCCTTGTTCGAATATCAGTTACCAACTACAGAGATTGGCAATATACTAATTTTAATCCAACTGTGCAGGATCCTTTACACTTTGTTCTTGCCGCGGGTACAGGAACTCTTTTTCTAGTTGCATTAATTGTTCTGAGGATTTATCTGGTAAGAACTGTTCTTTTTATGAACGTTTTCTATGAATTGAGTAGCAGAAAGATGAGGGGCCATTTTGTGAATACTAGATGGACCAAGCAATTCTATGAGAGGAACCATACCCATGCACATTACAAAAAGGCGTCGATAGTAGATACTACATGTTTGCATTAGCGACAAGTTTGTTCCACCCAAAAAAGTTTCATTTATCTGGCTTTACATGTATATACTATTAATGCCTAGGCACAACCTATAATTCATTTATGCATTTGACAGGGATGGAGTTATGTTGGTGATAGGCTTTTATCGGCAGTAATACCGTATGAAGAGAGTGGATGGTATGATGGGCAGATGTGGGTAAAGCCACCAGAGGTTAGTGACTTCTAGATACTGCAGTGACAGCACCGAAAATTAATTCTCTAATTGAAAATCCAAACCTGATCATGTGGATTAGGACTGTATTTGAAGGTATTCCTGATACAATTAGCTACTTCAAAATTCATCATGCCTAATTGACTATTAGCAGTAGAATTTAAGTATAATTCTTGACCCTCAGGATAAGAAGTCTAGCACTCCATGGATCCTACAAACACCTCTAGATAAGCAACCTCAAAGGTTCTTAAGTTTCTCTTTTTCTTTGAAAAGTTACCTATCGTTAGTTCTGGGCCACAGGGATTATGATCGATAAGAAGTAGCTGAAGATGCATGGAAGATCTGACACACAGAAAGAAACTAAAGAGGAGAAATGATGAATTCCAAAAAAACAAATCAAGCCAAGTTCGAAATACATATTTCTCTAAGCAGATGCATATAAACAACCGAGTTGAGAAAACAAATAGCCAGCATGGCTAGGTAAAAAGATTATGCTGCAAAGTCATTCAAATCGAAAAGCTATGTTAGTACCTTCTAGAAAAATCTTATCAGCAACACCTATCTTCCATCTGGATCTATTTGATTGGCAGTTTATATCCTATAGCAGAGATGTAAGTCTCCCCAGAGTCATCTTAACTTGAAATGAGTACTGTATGCTGTAGACGGAAATAGCAGTTCATATGATCGTCAGAATGAATTCAAATGTTGAATTATACAGTATGAACATATTATTCTCTTCCCTTTAGGAGTAGGTGGCAACATATAACCTGAATGACTGATGACTGAGTGAGGATGGAGGAAACAAGATATATTATTATTGCACTCCGCACAAAGATTCATTAGTCATGCCAATACCCCACCCCACCCCCCCCCCCCACCCCCCAAAAAAAAGAAAGGTAAACTCATTGATTCTTGTATCAGTTTTCATTTATATATATTCTTTTCCCATTTGACAGATCCTTGCTCGTGATAGATTGCTCGGCTCATACAAGGTATGAATCAGTGAACTATTTGCTGTTTACTTGAGTTATAAAATTGTAGCTGGGGCAGTGATCGATACAGTGCAGCACTCACCTAGATACTCAAAATAAAAAACAATTAGCACAAGAGTATCATTATTTTCCAATGATAAAAGGTTAATTAATCAATAGTAATAGAGATTAATCCTCAAGAATATTTTGTTAACCATGAGAAACCATCACTACACATATAGGTTAAACCAGTCATCAAGTTGCTGAAGCAGACTCTAGTTGGAACAGGAGCACTGCTTGTTGCAGCTGCTTCATTGTTTATTTTTGCTACTCCTGTAGAGGACTTCATCAACAAAACATTTCTCCAGAAAGAGAACCCATCCAATATTTCAGCCTCAAAGACCAGCACTAAGTTCAATATAAGGTATAGTAAGATAAATAAGTGGAGACTTTAAATCAATCAGCTGATGCCTTATATAATCACAGAACATCTCAAATTTGTGTAATTTAATAGGAAGGAGGAGCTGCTAAGATTGCCAGTTGATGTGAAATCTGATGATGATCTAGCTGCAGCAGCTGCAGAAGCTGCTGATGGAAGGCCTGTTTATTGCAGAGACAGGTATTACCGGGCATTAGCAGGTGGGCAATACTGTAAGTGGGAGGACCTAGTCAAGTAATCATATGAACGATGAGATCAACTTTTCAATTTTGACACCATGCACAAGCTCAAAGATCCATACTTAGCTGGAGTTACAGACTTATGCATTTTGGAAAATATAGATGCTTCAGTGATAGAATCAACTCTAAATCAAAAGTGTAGGGAACATTTGACTTCAATATTACTATGTTTGTGGCAGCAGCACTCAAATAAATGAATGTGGTTTGTTAAAAACTTAGATTTCTAGATAGGACACCTATTCATTAAGAGACCTTAACACATGAGATTAGATTTAACACAAAGCATAATTTCAGGGATACCATATCTGAATCAGGAAGGGTTTTTAACATGGAAATTCATTATCAAAATGCTTCAGCGGAATTTGTTCTTTTGCATTTTGTTTCCCCTATTCTGGAAATCAATTAGACCTCATTGCTTCAAGCTATGCCTTTTCCTGAATTTGATTTATGATAATTGAGAGTCATACCAATAAGTTAGTATGGCTATTACCTTTAATCCTCACTCTTCGTACACCAGATGCTACATCTTGCTAAACCATATTATAATTTTCAAAGATCCGTTCATTGAGCTCTTCATATTCTGGAAACATCAGTCAGAAGATGTACTTTGTTACATTTTTCAGATATCTTCATCACTTTCCATTCCAGATTTTATACAAACCCACTCTCATAATGCTTGAGAATACGAGGCTCAGACATGCCAAAGTTATAGAGCCTGGGATCAGCAATAATCATCCAATCAAGGAATTATTGCTAATGAACTACACGATTTTCTTGAACCAACTGAACGCTTTTGAAATTTCTGCTTCAACTTTATCCTTAATTGTCTTTTTTCTTATTCTCGAATCTTCAATATCTAGAGTCCTATAGGCCAGAGCAAGCAAGTAAATTGCTGGATGAAGTCTCCTGCAGAGCGCAGATGACATTAAATGGCATAAATTGACTTCAAAAGTCAAACAATATGATAAAAGGACAGCAAATTGATAGCTAGTATGCTAACTAATATCCTTCACTTTTTTTTTTTTTCCTTAAATCAAACTATGATTTGTTTGCCAAGGAGAAAATAAGGCCAAAGGGTTCCTTCTTCCCATTAATTTTTAGGATCTAGAAATTACTTACTCCTCAAGATGTGGATTTGTATCTAAATTATCCCAGTATCTCTGGCCTGGAACAGTCTTTCCTTTATTATCTCTTCCAAATGTTTCAACATACCATCCTCCTATATCATGCATTGCACTGCGAGGCTCAAACAACCAATATCTGTAGCAGAAAGCAGTCATGTACATCAAGAAAAGAAGATACTATGCATCCAGATTGAACATAGAAGAAAACAATGGCAGCACATGGGGGTAGTCAGAGACCCAATATAATTTTCACAAGAACACAATGTCAATCCTTCCTATTCAAGTATGATGCTAAATACAAAGTAAGTTTTATAGTTCAAAGGTTCTACTTAGTCTAAAAGTGTAAGGAAACTAAGTCACCTCAGTAATAATCATTAAAACAATCAATCATTGTGTTCCCAATTGTGATAGCAAGAAACTAGCAAATCTGAAGAAAAAGAATCGGTTTGCAACCTGGATAGACTTAATATCGGCACAATGGTATCACAATTCCGACTGAAGTACAAATCCTTGGAAAATGATTTGGATGCTTCAGTAGAAGGGAAAGAAGAGAACATACACACAAGTGAACTTGGTCAAAGCCGAGCCAAAGAAATGTTCTTCTCTTTAGGAAGAAAAGACAGAAAAGGAGTACTGAACTGAGTGTCTCCAGTGCAATGTGGGAAAGGACAACAAAAGGGGAAACCAGAAGCAAATTCTAGAAGAATCCACAACCAAGTGTCACTGCATAGAACTTATGGTTTTAATAGAAAAACATGTGAGAAAGGACAGATGTTATTCTTTCAAATACACTGGTTAATGTCTCTTTCATTATTTTCTTTTTCACAGAGTACATTTCATCAAGAGGCTACACCTGTGTCAACATAAAAATATAAAAAATTTCAAACATAGTATAATAAGGAGATTAGAAGTATCATCAAATTAACTTTAGAAAAAATAAAAATCTGCTAATTACTTGCTTGGTGGCAAACATGCTCGACTACATCTGCATTCACAAAATGAGATTTTCTCTCCCACTCGAAACCAATGCAAATGTTTCACCTGAAAAATGCATGAATAAGTGCAAGGATAAACACAGCACAGGGTATGAATCCCATTAATAAGTGCTTCAAAGGCATAATAAGACATAGAATCCAGAGCAAAAGGCAACACACACGCTCTTACCAATACACATTAACCATTAATATGAATGAAAAGATCTAGTGGATAGAGTGTGCAAGTAAAAATATCTAGTGGAGACTAGACATATAATACCATCCCAGATCCTCAACATCCTCAAACCAGACTATCATGGTCCATGGGGGCAATGAAAAAACTAATCATCATACTGTTTAGATTCCCTGGTCATGCACAAGAGCATTCTGTCCTTCAAAATTCACATGGGTTTTGATGAAACAGTGCTATGATTATATTATTTCTTTTCCTGGTTTTGGTGATTGGATTACTATATTTTATCTTTTCTTTTAAATTTTTTTTTTTTTTTGGGAGATGGTGGGGGACAAGAGAGATCGAACTCACCAGCAATGTTCTATGCTTCATAATCATATGGGTCTTCATGCCACTATTGTTGTATACAGAGCAAGTTCCTTCTTCAGAGGTGGTTCCCAAACCTTTTATAACTCCCAGAGGAATTCTATATCCAACTGAGGGATCTGTAAATATATCTCCAGGATGCAGATTCCTTGTGTGCAATTGATCTTTAAATGATATGAGATAAACATGTATTTGGTCTTCAGCGTCCTCATCCCCTGAGACATATGGACTTTTAGGTGGAACTCTTCTAGCCACAGCCACAACCCTCCCAGATAAGTGCAACTCTAGATCTCTGTACGTGTCTGATGATTGGTAATCCTCATAGATAGATTGGTTTTGGAAATCTTTTCCCTCGTCTGCATCAGATTGAACTTGTCTGCTCACATCATCAGCGAATAGGACCGAACCCGAAGCAGAAGATGTTACCTTTTCAGTGTAGGCATGCGACAATTCATGATACTTCTTAGCCAGGCATACCATCCCAAAAAGGTCTCGACCTGAAACTAAGTGCAGCACCTCTGATGTAGTATGCATAGACCTCTCATCAGCTTCAAAACGGTCAGGAAGGAAATCCATAGACTCAATCTCAGGTCCATAATATGCTGCATGCATGGCTGAGTAAAAATTTCTTTCCAGGATATCAAAATATCCTGATCCAGATGTCACTCTTCTTTCAGACAAAATGTCATTTATTGTGTATCTGTACCATTTCAGCCATTCCACAACTTCCGTCTGGTTAGCCGGGTGACCATAGGATTTATATTTGAAATTCATGGTATCTTGTTTACTGCGTCCCTCATCGAAAATTCTTTGAGATAAAATATGGCGATCATAATGAGCTCTCTTTGCAGAGTCCGAGAGAATCTGAATTCCATCAGGTTACAAAACAAGTTAGAGCTTCTTAGTTCTTAGTTCTTAGTTCAAGGACATGTTAGTGATAGTTTTAATGAAGCATGATATCAATCACAACATTTTATGTAATCATAGAGAGATTCCGAGAAGTCTGTAGAAAGCCAATCTTAATAGTAAAGTCAATGACAATGCTAAGAGACACCAGAAACAGAAAAGTGTTTTTCTGATGATAAATGTTTTTACAACAATGGTGTCTAGTTTTGCCTCAGTTGGGTAGTTAATCGAATAATGAGCAAAGAGACACACCCTCTCACTAAAACACACACACACACACACCAAAAAGGGGAAAAAAAAAGATTTATTATCAAGTATAACATTAAAGGAAAAAAATGAAAGAAAAAAAAAAAAGGCACCCCAAACTAGTTGAGTACACACACACACACACATATATGTGTGTGTGTGTGTGTGCAAATCGAGGTTATGGCGAACCATGTATTTGGTCTTCCTCTCTCATTATTTCTGAAATCTTCTCTAATTGATAGCATTCGTCAAATCAGATAGCATGATGTAGACCGATTTTTAGTTCTTTCAAGTAGGCATTATTCCTTCTTTTTAGAAACCAACAACTAGATGGACTGAACTCATGCTTTGCTTCAAATATAGGACCTTAACTATATATGTAATTTAGCATAGATATTTTCACCCACTTGACAACAATGAAAGGTAAACTCGATTTATGTATTACTTTTCAACTCCAGTTCCAAGGCCTTCTATCCCATGCAAATACGACCATCACGATCACTTATTCATTTCTACAAAAGTAACCATCTTCAGATGTTCATACAAATGCAGATTCTTGAAAAATCAAAATAAATAAATGCAAAGAGTCTTCTATGGAGTCACTATTCATAAACATTCTCTACATAGAGATTTTCCTATACGTTTACTTTGGTAGCAATACAAAGAGAAAAAATAACAGTAACAATGAGACCACCACCATCCTGCCTTACTCTCAACTGAATCATGGAGCTCCAAAAAATTAGACCATAATATAAGTACTTAATTTTTGTGTGCACATTGCTTCAATTATAGTCCCAATTTCTAGTTTATAATCTATTCCAAGATACCGAACTATTTTATGATCTTCATAGTTGGATCAAGCATTATAAATACATCAATGCATCACAGAATTATAAGTGATTCGAACCTAGGACTTATACTTAGCTAGCTAATTTCATTTCCCAATTCCAATTCAAGGAACAGGAGCATTAGAATCCTCTATAAAGCTAAGCAATTATGAGCTCTATGATAAATGCCATAAAAATCACAAGAATAATGTTTAGCATAACAATTAAATAGTCAACAAGCCGCTCCAAAATATCGCCTCGAGAACAAATGAATAAGTAAAACAAAAGGTTTCACTAAATACCGTAAGTGGAAATGTAAACGTAAAGCTCCACTAGTTTGACAATGTTTAATTTGCAGAAAAACAGAAGCACCTCATAAGCAGCGAGAATTTGAATGAAATTCTTAGATGCAAATGATGAATGATTCTGCGATTGAGCGAGGTCAGGGTGAGTTTCCTTTGCCAACTTACGAAACGAGGCTTTGATTTCTTCGTATGAGCTTGTCTGAGACACCCCAAGGACCTCGTACGCGTTCATTCCGGTGAAATCGGGAGGATCAGCCCACTCGGCGTTGCTGCTGAGCCACCGCTTACCGGAGAAACACGGGTGCACAAAGAGAAGAAAACTGAGAGAAGAAGCAATAGTGTTTGAATAACGATCCGATGGAAATTGAGTCGGAATTGAAGTCACCGGCCGGCGGTAATGCCGGAGAAGACGTCGGAGGGATGCGAAATTGGGGAAGTACGCCATATCAAGAGTAGGAATTTAGACAGAGAACTTGGAATACGGAAAATAGTGCTCATTTCACATTTTTAATTGGGAAAATATTAAAAAATGATTTTGTATATAGGTGTAAATGTGGTTTAAAATTATTTTTAGGTGGAAAAAATAAGAAAAATATATTTTTTGATGAAACTTATTCCCTAAAATATCTTTAAAATTAATTAATAGCTTAATTGTATGAGGAAAAAAATATTGTGAAACTGTTTCAACAACAATTTTTAGAGCATAATTAATCATGAATGTTATTTTATTTCATTATTCGAATCATCAATTATTAACTCGTTAAAATTTACGGATATGTCGAGCTAATTTGTCTATGTTGATTGTTTTGCCAACAATCAAACAAAAATTCCAATACAAATAATAATGAAATATGAATAAAATAATGTTGATTTATAACAAAATGTTTTGTTTTTTTCTTTTTAAACATATTAAGGTTGTACTGGTAATAGAATAGAACAATGTCGTTTTGTTCACTTTTCATTCATTTTTTATTTTGTTTAACTGACAACATGATAGTCGATAAGGACAAATTAGTCGAGCACTTTCATTAAAAATTATGGTGATTATAATAGCAAAATAATGTAAAGTTCATGATTTATTTGGTTAAGTTTGAAATTTCATGTAAAAGTTACATTTTCATAAAATTATACTTTTTTTTTTTATAAGTCAAGTCATTAATTCTTTCAAAAGATAGTTTTAAGATTCACAATCCCATCAAAACATATTTCTTGTTGTTTTTTTTCACCTAAAAGTAGTTTAGGGTCATGTTTCCACCAAATATTGTAGTTTAAGGTCTAAAATCTCATGAAATCATATCTTGTTTTCTTGTTTCTTGCATCATATATACTAAGAGAACTTAAAAACTATTCGAATTATAACTTAATTAACAATATTGAATTGAGAGATCTAATGTATAGATAGGGTGATAACGGGCCGGGTTTGGGATGATATTGGCAATAGAAAAGGTCTCTTGTACCTCCGAGGTATGGATCTAAGATCCGTGCCCCCAACCCGCCTGCCCCTATCCTATCCTTTTATTTATTTTTATTTTTTTCCCTTTCTCTTTAACTTAATTATCCATCTCCACACCGCAATCTCCTCCTCCACCATAATCTCAAGTTGCAATCTCCTCCACCACCCTACAATCTCATGGTGCAATCTATTGGTCTTCACTTCTACACTATACTCTCTTCTTTTTTTTCTTCTTCTTCTTCTTCTTTTTCTTCTTCGTTTGGTGTCTTCATCTTTTCTATCTTTTTCTTCTTCTTCAATCTATGATTGTGATTTTTTCTTTGAATCACGATTTCATGTTTGTAATATCTTCTTATTGTTGTTATTTTTCATCTTTGTAGATTATTTATTTCATTGGGGATTATTGTTTATCTAGCTGCTTTGTCATCCATCTTCTCATCTTCATTCGATTTCATGAATTTATTTGCAGAACTTTTTAAATAGAAGATGATTTTGATTTTATGAAATATAAGGAGGAAGTTTGGAAAATGAGAGAGCTTCTAGAGCCATTTCTCTCTCTCTAATTTGCAGTTCTTAATTGTGATGTTACTTTCATCTTTATACTACAGATTTGAGTACCCCAATACTATTGAGATTGCTAGATTATATTGCTAGAATTTGCAGAAATTTTAGAAAAAAAGATGATAAAATCGTGTATTTAAAATTTTGAGATTTGAAAATCACTTTACAGTACACTGATACCTTAAAGAGTATTGCAACTAATATTTTTCACTGAATGAACTACTAATACCTTAAAATGTGCATATGCAATACATTATACTATAAGCATTTATACCTTAAAAGATAAATATGTAATATCTTATACTATAAGTAGTAATACCTTAGAGATAAATATGTAATACCTTATACTATAACCATTAATAACTTAAAGGTAAATATGTATTACCTAATGTGCGCATATATAATACCTTATACTATAAACATTAATATCTTAAAGGTAAATATGTAATACTTTAAAGGTGCATATGTAATACCTTATACTTTAAACTAAAATATATTAAAGGTAAATATGTAATATCTTAAGAGTAAATATGCAATACATTAAGAGTAAACAACTGATACCTTAAGAGTATGCAATTCATACCTTAAGAGTATACAACTAATATCTTCAATGAAAATCTTAAAATTTAAAATGTTTCATCATCATCTTCCTCAAAATTTCTGCAAATCACGATTTCATCATCTTTTTCGTCAAATTTTCTACAAATCATGATTTCATATTGTTTGAAATAATTGATTTTTAATATTTTAAAATTATTGTAATAAATTGTGATTTGAAATCAATTATCTAAATTTATGAAAATGAGTAAAAGAGAAGGGGAAAAAGAAAAAAACCTCATAAATGATTTCATGACAATTTGAAGATAAATAAGAACAAGAAGATAGAGAAGAAGAAGAATGTACAAAACAAATAAGAAGAATCATAAATCGATAAGAAAAGAGATTAAGAAGAAGAAAGAGAGAGGAAAAAAAAAAGAGGAAAAAGAAGAAAGCATCGTTGTTTCTGCACTAATACCTTAAGAGTAAATGTGTGATATTAAAAGTAAATGTCTGATACCTCAAGAGTATAAACTTAATACCTTCGCAGAATACACTATATACAATAAGATGCGAGCACGGTGCACACAAACTATAGTGTGGCCGCGCATGGGTGTGGCCCACGTGTCGAATCGGGTTGGGAGCACAGATCTAAGATCCGTGTCCCAAGGGCACACGAAAAATAGGGAATCACCGTTTCATACAAGCAGGGTCAGTTTCGGGATAGGGGATTGAGTGGGGCATAAATACCGTTCTCATACAATCCCTGTAATTTCTTAATGAGGATTTACCGTCCCCACCCCATTCTTCGATTTAACCGAGAAATCCCCGCACCATAAAGATTGGTATCCGACGGGAATGTTACCCGCAGGTAAATTGCCACACCTATGCATAGATCTTGAATCAAATACTATTATTATGATTTTATTTTGAAGAACACCTATGCATAGATCTTGAATCAAATACTATTATTATGATTTTATTTTGAAGAACATTTTTAACTACCTTAAAGCTCGAATAAGAATGCTAGTGAGAATTTCAACTTGATTCTTGATTCCCAGTTGTTGTAAATAAAATGATAGAGGCCTCTATTTCAGGTGGAAGTAGAACAGAGCAATTTGATCAATACAACACTATTCATATATGCCCATCTTATACATAATAATTATCAAATTAACTATAATCCAATAATAATTACTAAAATCAAGTCTTCAAGACCTTGAAACATCACGGACTTATGATTGAGTAAAATGATATATTAAAATATGAATTAATTTAACTATTTAATTTATTAATTGTATTTAATTAATTCCTTAAAATGAAAATAGTAAAATAAAATTTATTTTTAATTAATAAATTTACACGTGATACATATTAAAAAACGACGTGAAATTTATTTGCCTATAATGGAAATTACACGAACCACACGGTTGGCATGCAGCAGAATATAAATAACCTGAACATATTCAAGTTTTATATTCTATTTTAGTGAGTTACTGAATATTTTTATTCTATCATCTCGAACTCTTAAAATTTATCTTTGTTCATATAGTCTTTTCTAGACAATGATAGTATTATATTTCTGTGTTATTTTATCAAGATCAGTTTTTTTATAGAAAAGATCATGATAGTATTATATTTCTATGTTGTTTTATTAAGATCAGTTTTTTATATAAAATATTTTGTATGTTGTTATTTTTATTAACATATATGTTTGTTTACAAGAGCAAAATAAAATCTTGAGGATTTTATGAAACAATAATATAATTATGTAGATGCTCAATCACATAAAACGTGAAATTTAACTATTTAATAATTTTAAAATGATGATTCCAAAATTAATTTGATCGATGAATTCGCACACATATATACAAAAAAAATAATATCCTAAAATACCATATTTTATACAAGATATATATATATATATATATATATATATATATAATATCACAAATGATAGTTTTGTTACTTTTCTAAAATAAATTGGGGAAATGAAAAAAATTGTCCTTACGATAAAAGTAAAAATAAAAATCAATTTTATGTCTGGGATTACATGATATAATCATATCATGTAATCCTATGAAATAACATTGAGATCAAGTGATATATGTTTTTTATACACAATATGATCATATTGTGCAACCCTATGAAAAATACATATCATATAAACTTTGACACAAAATTGATTTTATTTTTTTCACTTTTTTCAAAAGGTAATTTTATCAATTTTCTTATTTGTCGTAGAAAATTAAAAAATTATGGAAAATGGTATTTTAACCACTATAACTTAAATATGTGAGAGTCTCACATCAGACCTTGTGTAAAATGAAATTTTTACGGATTAATAAAAATAGATTAACTATATATCTCACATAAAATCTTATATAAAATAGTATTATATAAGTTTTAGCGACTTATATAAAAATATAAAAAATAAAATAATTACATATAATAATGATAAAGCTAAAATATAGAGATGTCATATCAGGATCCATAAATTTTAGTAATAGTTTAGGTCGGCGAATAGTGATGGTAGATGATAAGGACAAGGCATGGTGATGGGCCGCACAGTTTGAATATGGAGCTCCCCCCCTAATCCCAAGTTCCAATATTTATAGACAAATATCTGTGTTTGCTTTCTCGGATTAGCTGCTTATCTCGTCTGCTAACTGCATCCCGTGATCAATCCTTCCATTGCCTTTTAATTCCCGTGATACGTTACAAAGCTTCTTCTTCCTTTTCTACATTAATATTTACTTAAAATAATATTATATTTTGATGTATATCACTTGCTCTTTTTGTTCCTTTCTTATTATAATATAATAAATGTATTACTAGTTGTCACACGTAAATTTTATATGATTAGTTCCCATTTCTAAGATCATGACATCGAAAATGTATAATTTGGCATAATAGTAACAATTAAAAATAATTGCAAACTAAAAATTAAAATGTATACTTCACAATTATAATAAGTTAACAATATTCAGAAATGAATTTTTTTTATCTTTCATTAACTCATAATTTTACCATGAAAATTTAATTAGATGAAACTAAATAATTGGTAACATGCTCATTAATTAGAGCCGTGATTAAGATAAAACTCAAATAAGGAGATGAAGAGAACGTTAGGCTGTGTTTGAATTAGTGATTTCAAATATAACATTCGAAATAAATGATTTCAAAATGAAAGTGTCAAAATAAAAATGATAATCAAATTCATATTTATCCAAATATTATTATGCATGAATTATTATAAATTTTAAATTATTCTTCAAATCTCGTTCATTCAAACACAATTTTATCTTTTCATATCCGAGATTCAAGTCATCTCCTCGATTGTAAACATATACTTCAGGATTTTTATTTACAACACGAGGTCTTAGATCATTAAGGTCTGGCCAAGAAAATAATATTAGATGATTAAATTTTATAATATATATATATATATATATATATTTTCACGTATATATGACACACAAGTATGCGATTTATTGTTTTACTTGTTTGGCAGTTTGTGTTTTAATGTTGGATTGATCTTTATATGATTATCATTGATGGCCAATGACCTTAATATTTAAGAGTTCACCAGTGAAAATACCACAATTTATATAAGAGATTATTCTTCCATCACAAATTATAATTTTGTTACTTTCTACCACAAATCAAAAAATTTGATAAATTTATTCTCCTAATAAAAGTAAAAAAAAAGTTGTTTATGAATAGTCAACAAACTGACCCTCATATTTAAGGGTGTTGAGATGATGCTAAACATGTCATCTTAGCAGATGCTCAACATGTTGTTTTAGGCAACATGTTGATCCGCTGGTTTTAAGGTGTTGAGACTCATATGCTGATTAGACAGGATGCTCAATACATGTTTATCTTTGTAGATGCTCAGCATGTTATCCCAACATGTTGCCTCATCATGTTATCTCAATATGTTGCCTCAACTAACTCTTGCTTCAAAGTGTCGAGATTAATAATAAAAATTTGAATTTTTTAACTATTATCAGAAAAAAAAAATTGTCAAATTTTCTAAATTGTTGTAGAAAAGTAACAAAAGTAACAAAACTATCATTTGTTGTAGAAAAATAATCTCTTTATATGAATATGATATTTCAGGACATTATTCCAATATTTAATGGGTTGACGAATCAAACCCCTTATTAAATTTTTTATTTAATTTTATATTTTATTAATTTTAATTTGTGTTTAATGATATCATTTATATCTATACAATGGTTACAGTAAAATACCAAATGAAACACACATTAAGATCTTATATCTGCCTTCGTATATCATACTAAGTTGCAATTTATAAATATTTCTCATAAGTTCTATAAAATAACTAAAATATCGAACATTAATGAAATTTTGTTATCAGTACAACGATTTATATTCAAATTTGCATAGGTTACACAACAATTTATTGGACATCTATCTTCTTTCTCGTACACGTAGACCAAAATGGGGGCTAGTTAGGCTGCTGCCCTCTCTCTATTTCGGAAAATATAATGTCTCTGTCTTGAAACAACATTTATAACTCACAGTACCCATCTCCACAATTAATGTTAATGTCACCTCCTAAGTTAAAGTTTTCGATTTTCTTCCTCTCTATGTATATAGGTGACACCACATTTATGGGTTTACTGCCCGTGGTTAGGTGGGTCAGTCCAAACTCAACTCCGTTCGTTTTTTTCAAGATTTAATTAAATCATCCTGCGAAATAGAACTATATTTCGAATTAAGATTGCTGGTGTCGGAATTGTCAAAATTTTCAGTTTCTACATGAAAAAAATATTATAGTATAAATATATTAAGACCGACGAATATCTCCATTGATACCACTCAAGTTGAAGAAAATAAAAAAAATATAAAAATCAAAATAAGCTTGACCAAACTAGATATAGTGTGGACTCTTGAACGACCATAAACCATGGAATGATGGAACATCTCCATTCTTTTAATCTGTGCTTTGTTTTGTCTACTTGGTGTCATTACTAGGCCAATCTGTCGTAACTTGCATGGGGCGGGATCAATTCTTTAATTCCTCTATTCTATACATTGTTATCTTATAATAATTGCATCATCAAATATATTATATTAACTAGCTAGTCGACATGAAATTATAATATATATTACATATACTAAGATAATAATGTTACATAGACATTATAGTTTCTTTTAACATTGCTTCTTCCCATTAAGAGTCGCGCTTCTTAGACCGAGCTTGTCCGATTTAAATTTTTATTGAGTAGTACAAGAAAAGAAAATACTCAACAACTTATGTAAAGTGTAAATATAGGGGATGATCTTAATTGTAATTTTAAATTTATTTATTTAAAAAAAGAAGGATAAAAGAAAGAAAGAACATTACAGTTGGTAGGAAGTTAGAAAAGGAAAGAGGTCCACGTCTCCACCCACCACCCACTCCCCGATTAAATTTCCAGAATTACCCGTGACCTACTCTACGTACCCATTAAGATTTCTAATCTTAATTTTCCTGTAATTAATTTTATTATTTTCCGGTACCCTCCATTAACCAACGGAAACAGCATTCAACTGTGATTGTGTGTCGTTTAAGAAAAACAAGCATTGCAATTCTCACTCTTTTCTTCCACAATCTAATCTCAAGAGTGTGAAGTGGTAGAATAATTTCTTGAAGAGTGTGAGATTAAAGCCTGTGCACACGTGAACAAAGGTGGTGATTTATATGCATATATTCCAAATCCAAATCACTGAAATTTCACACACACTTTGTGTTTGTCTCCAGATTTTCATTTTATTTCTTTATATATATATATATTTGAAGATAAGCATGGATACATGATTGACTCCTCTCTCTCTCTCTCTCTCTCTCTCTCTCTCTCTACTTACCTAGCTTTGTTTTTCCATTGTTTTTGTTGTAGATTCAATCATGCATATAAAGAAGACAAGAAGCAGTGTCCCCACTTACTCAGCTTGCATGGTTTGATTTCACACTCGTTGCTCCAGCTGTAATCTGCTACTCACTATATACTCCTCTGCACGGACTTCATTTCTTCTCCATTACTTTGGTATACACTAAAAATGGAGAAACAGATCAGATTTCTCCCCATCGGAGTTGCCTTATTGCTTCTCGCTCTCTGCCATGTGTCGGTGGCGGAGAAGAACACCTACATCGTTCACATGGCGAAATCGGAAATGCCGACTGAGTTCGATGACCACACTCATTGGTACGACTCGTCGCTTAAATCGGTGTCCGACTCAGCGGAGATGCTCTACACGTACAACAATGTGGTCCATGGATTCTCGACCCGATTGACGCCGGAGGAGGCCCGGGATATGGAGACCCGTCCCGGGATTCTGTCTGTTCTGCCCGAAATGAGGTACGAGCTCCACACGACCCGTACGCCGTCGTTTTTGGGTTTGGATCAGAACGCAGCGATGGTTCCTGAATCTGACTCCGTGAGTGACGTCATTGTCGGAGTTCTTGACACCGGTGTCTGGCCCGAGAGCCCGAGCTTCGATGATACGGGCCTTGGCCCGGTCCCCAGTTCGTGGAAAGGTGAATGTGAAATTGGAACGAATTTCACTAAATCAAGCTGCAATAAGAAGCTGATTGGAGCAAGGTACTTCGCAAGAGGCTATGAAGCCACTCTCGGCCCAATTGACGAGTCGAAGGAATCGAAATCGGCGCGAGATGACGACGGCCATGGGACCCACACGTCGACCACCGCCGCCGGATCTGTCGTTTCCGGCGCCAGTTTATTCGGCTACGCCGCGGGGACGGCGCGTGGGATGGCGCCGCGCGCTAGAGTTGCTGCATACAAAGTCTGTTGGGTGGGTGGGTGTTTCAGCTCCGATATACTGGCGGCAATGGATAAAGCCATCGACGATAATGTTAACGTGCTCTCGCTGTCGTTGGGAGGGGGGATGTCGGATTTCTACAGGGACAGCGTTGCGATCGGAGCTTTCGCTGCCATGGAGAAGGGCATTTTGGTCTCTTGCTCCGCCGGCAACGCGGGCCCCAGTGCGTACAGTTTATCCAACGTGGCGCCGTGGATAACCACCGTCGGTGCCGGAACACTAGATCGTGACTTCCCGGCCTTCGTCAGCCTGGGGAACGGCAAAAACTTCTCCGGCGTCTCGCTTTACAAAGGCGAGTCACTGCCTGCCAAATTGCTTCCAATTGTTTACGCCGGGAATGTAAGCAACATCACCAATGGCAATCTCTGCATGACTGGTTCGCTAATTCCAGAGAAGGTAAAAGGTAAAATCGTGCTGTGTGACCGTGGGGTGAATCCTAGGGTTCAAAAGGGGTCGGTAGTGAAAGAGGCCGGAGGCGTCGGCATGATTCTGACGAACACTGCCGCTAACGGCGAGGAGCTGGTGGCGGACGCGCACTTACTCCCCGCCTCGGCGGTCGGCGAGACAACGGGGCAGGCGATCAGGGAATATTTGTTTTCAGATTCCAATCCAACGGCCACGGTTCTATTCGAAGGCACAAAGGTCGGGATCGAGCCATCGCCGGTGGTGGCGGCTTTTAGCTCGAGGGGACCGAATTCCATCAACCCGGAAATACTTAAACCGGACCTGATTGCGCCAGGGGTGAACATCCTAGCCGGGTGGTCCGGTGCGGTGGGGCCCACAGGCTTAGCAGAGGACAATCGGCGCGTCGGCTTCAACATTATCTCCGGTACCTCCATGTCCTGTCCACATGTCAGCGGCTTGGCGGCTTTGCTCAAGGCGGCTCACCCGGACTGGAGCCCAGCCGCGATTCGCTCGGCTCTCATGACCACGGCTTACACGGCTTATAAGAACGGCAAATTAATCCAGGATGTGTCCACTGGGAAGCCGTCCACACCGTTCGATCATGGAGCTGGACACGTGGATCCCGTATCCGCCCTCAACCCAGGCCTTGTCTACGATTTGGGCGCAGAGGATTATTTGAATTTCCTCTGTGCATTAAATTACACGTCAGCACAAATCAGCAGCATAGCAAGAAGGAATTTCACTTGTGTGGCTAACAAAGTGTACAGTGTGAATGACCTAAATTACCCCTCATTTGCTGTGTCCCTCGAAGCTGAAGGAAGTGGTGGCAAGGGTTCCAGTGTGGTCAAGCACACGAGAACACTCACCAATGTAGGACCATCTGGGACATACAAGGTCTCGACTTTTTCATCGAATGGTTCGATCAAGATATCGGTGAATCCGGAGATTTTGAGTTTCAGTCAGACGAAGGAGACGAAATCGTATGTTGTTACGTTCACTGCAACATCAATGCCATCAAACACGAATGAATTTGGGAGGATCGAGTGGTCGGATGGGAAGCATGTTGTGGGGAGTCCAGTGGCAATTAGTTGGATTTAGGAGGGCAAAATGGGTAGAATAACTCGCAGTCGCACAAAGGGTGTGACTTTTGCTTGTTAAGCTTTTCTTTATTTAAGTTACTACCAAGTTTAAATTATTGTTAGTTGGTTAATGTTTGGTTTACAGTGAAAAGTAGAAGCTGTGCTTGTAATATGTAATGTTTATGAGGGACAGGGAACATGGGAAATTGAAAATATTGATTCGAAAATATCAACATTAATTGATTTGAACTATCCATAGCTACTTGCATTAAAGGCCGCTCTCAAACTTTGAATACAACCTCAGGTTAAAATATACTTAAAATTAGCTATATTCTTTCTTTCTTTTTTTAATTCAGTTCTTTTATTTTCATTTTGTTTTTATAATAATAGGGAATATTATGAAATATCATTTTTTGTGCAAAAAATAGTGAATGACTAGTTTTATATTAGAATAATGCAGAATTTATGATAAAATACCGTACAATTTTGGAGTTGCCCTAAATCAAAATTAAAAAAAAAAAAGTTCAAAATGAAACTCAGAGAATTTTTATTTATATCAATCCACACAATTCAAATAAATTTGGAGATGGATATGATAGTAAAGAAAAATTTGTGGGTTGTGAGTGGCAAGTTGAAGGAGCTTGTTTGGTGTGCTTTTTATATTTCTTTCACATCAGTAGTAATTGCTCTAGGACTTTGAGTATTGATTCACATTTTTAATTTGATTCATGATGGCAAGTTTGAGGTAAGCATTGAATTGGTTTACCTAAAAAAAGGGGGTTAAATTAGTAGTTGAGAAAGGAAAAGAGAAATGAATGATTCCATTGAAAATGCATCACATGGGTAATGGGGGTTAGTGATTAGTGCATCTATTCAGATGGTGATTCTCAACACCATCAAATACCAGTAAACAGTAATAGTAGTACTCTGTCTCATATTTAATACCTTGTACATGTGTTGGTGTTGCTATAATGATAATCTTTTGAGATAATAATTGGGAGATATAATCCACTACCTGCAAATATCTAATCATAGTTTGATGCTTATTTATGTCAAAGAGTAACACATCATTCAACAAACATTGTTGGTTTCAGGAGTTAATGACGACACCAAGCATCATATTCGTATTTATGTTTGGATCTTCTCTCACATTTAATCATGCATTTCATGTTTTATAATATTTAATACACATTATGTGTTAATTAGTGATATCAAATAATAAACGTGATATGTGGTGATTAGTTTGATTAAGAGATGTAATATGTAGTATAATAGAAGATCTCATATATAATTCATATATAAGAGCAACGCGACATGATCCATATAAGTTTTACAAGACATGCGACATAGTCCATAAAAATGTCTATATAACATGATATATTGATGTTGCATGCCATGATCCATATAGACATTTTTTGTTACACGATTCATAAAGACGTTACACAACATGATTCGTATAAAATTACACGACATGATTTATAAGAATTACACAACATGGTCCATATAAGCGTTACACGATATAATTGACTGATTTACAAATTAAACAACATAAAAATAATAAGAATAGAAAATATTGTTCACTCACAAAAAGAGAGAGATAAAACAAAAGACAAGGGTGCATTTGGATAGATGGATTTGATGAAGGATTTGAAATCCATGGTAACAAATCTATTGGCGATATTAGGATAGATGTGGATTTGAAATCCATCACGTTTATTTTGAACTAATTTTGGAATCATTTAAGTGGATTTCACTCAAACTAGTATGAGTCCCGTGCAATGCACAAGAATATAAAATTTATCATTTATATATGAAAATATTGAACACGAAAAATAATAAATTTTTTAGGAGATTCCGGTCTAATTTATTACCCGTGTGACACACGACCATAAAAATTTAAATATTTTGAGTTTGATGTGAAAATGTTTTATAAAAAAAGAAATGAAGCTCTTGATCATATTTCAATCTCAATTGGTACCCCCGTATGATGTATAGGTAAATAAATTTCAAGAATAATTTATTGATATAAAAATGTTGATCATGAAAAACAATATAACTCTCTAAGTTATTTCAATTTAATCTACTACCCATATAATTTATGAGTTTTAAATATTTCTTATTTTCTTCATATATCATCTGACTACTTTAGTACTTAATATTTTTGTCACAATTAGTTTAGAAAAAACTTCTGCAAATATATGTGCTCAATAACTTATTCATCATAATGAGTGTAAAATGGTGATATTATTGTATATGATAATCAAGTCTCACTAATATTTCAACCTCATTTGGTACACGTGTAATACATAAAATAAATTTCACGTGTTAGTAATTTTTGATATAAAAATGGTGATCATGAAAAATAATATAATTTTTTAAGTTATTTTAATTTAATCTACTCATATAATTTACCAATTTTGAAACTTTCTTATTTTCATGATACATTGTTTGACTACTTTACTAATTGTTTTTGTCACAATTGACCTAAAAAAATTATGCAAATATATGTTCAATAAATTATTCATAATGAGCATAAAACAATGATATTATTCTATATTGCTCCGAAATAAAATTTTTACATTTAACATACCATTAAAAAAAATCTAAAAATATATATATATAGAAATTTTTATTTTCAAATGCCTTAACTTCAAAATTTATCTCTTAAAAGAATCATATTGGATGATAAAAATTTTAAAATCTGATAAATTAAAATCCATAAACAATATAACAATAGAAAGTAAAATATTTTATCATTGTTCATATAATTATGAACTTCAAGTTGCCATAATAATGAAATTTCAGATTTATAATTGTTTTTTAATAATTGAGGAAACATTATTTATTCCTACATAAAAAGAAATTTTGCTAAATTTTTTGTGGATTTATAAAATGATTTAGATTGAATTACAAATTGTTATTCACAACTTTCATGAATTTTTAGCATGATACTATTACCATATATACATACAAATCATGCTAAACTTATAACATATCAAATATGATCATGTTTTTTTTCCCCAATTTTCATGTATATACAAAATGATTTTCATACCATGGATATACATTAAATATACAAAATCCAATATTTATAAATTATAAAGTATAAATGATAAATATTTGTATTTCTACTTTAGAAAGTGAAAATAAGAATAGTTTGTTTTATATAGATGACAATGAAATTTCATAATTAAAAATTCAAAGTGTTTAAAAGATATATGCAAAAAAAAATCATTGACATATATTATCACTCTTATAAATAGCAATAACTTCTATTCTTCAAGATATAGTGAAGATTTATTTATATAATCCGGCAAATGAACATAGAAAATGAGTTTTATTATTTTTTTATAAATATAAATAATATATTTTTATATATTTTTTGATAAAAGATATTTCCGTATACTTAATTTGTAGATTTTAATAGAAACTATATGAGTTCACAAGTTTGATACTTTCTATTTATATTATGCAATAATGTATCATATATATGATATATATTGTTTTATTATATTCAAGATATGTTTAAAATCTTTATACAATAAATAATCTTAATGATTTAAAAGAATTAATATAGTATAGATAAGGGAAAAACTTCAAAGTTATCATTTTTTTTTATTATATTGTATTTATAAAATTATACAATATCTTTCTACTTAATATAATTAAATTATGTAAATATTGTGTTATATTATTAGTATTGTTACATAGAAGATATATTAAACTGGAGTATTATAAACAACATACTTGTCAAATAAAAATTATGTGAATTTTATGAATTAATTTGAAATTCAATCATTGTATTATTTTAATTTATTCAAAAAATATATTGTTCACTAATTTCTTTTAGCTACTCCCGTAAGTGTACGGTGTAGGGTGTAGAAGTGGTGAGCAAGGTCGATCCCACAAAGACTGGCTATCTAGGCATTAACTAATTACTCAAATTCAATTTTCAGTTTTATCTAGGGAAATCAAATCACACTGATTGCAGTTTAATTCAATAGAAAAGTAACCAAACAGATAACTTCACTCAAGAATAACAGATATCTAAGACAGGTTCTAGGACATGCTTTCATCTAATTCTCATCAAAACATCACTTTAATCAATTCAAGTTCATTAATCAATCATCCTATATGAGCAATCACATATATCGAATTAACAGCTCTCCCGAGTTAGTTAACCGGTTGATTATTATGCCACCAAAGGTATCCCTACTCAATCTGATTGAAACATAACAACTCCCAAAAATACCTAAGATTGATTTCTCATCACATAAATTCCTTAATCTCTCGATCTAAGTCTTTGTATGTATCATGTGTTTATTCTTCCATAATTAAATCTCATCTCCCGAATTTTAATCTAATTACTAAAACATGCTCAATTACCGACCGGACAATCAAACAAGCAATCAATTCATAAACACACAAATAGGATAAACGATCATGAACTTTGAATTGAAATTAAAGATCCATCAAGATTCGAATTAAATTACTAACACGCCCTAGAAACCCTAGGAAATTAGCTAGACATGATGATAAACAAACTCATAGACAAGATTGAAAATATCATATCTACTAAATTCTAACAAAAGAAGAAAAGCTAAAAAAACTCTATTAGACGACGATCTCGCGATTCCTCGATCTCTTGAATTCTTCTTCAAATCCTCGCGATGTTTCTCAAACTATCGTGTTCTTCTTTATGAATCTTTCTCTGAATTTTTCTCTCTATATCCTTTTTCTCTATTCATATTGAGTATTTATATGGCTTTGGGAATCTTCCAAGTGAAGTAACAGGTGAAGATTATCCAAGAAAACTGACTTTCTACGAGTTCCTGTTCACCCGGGCACGGTCGTGCCCCACAGCACGGTCGACCGTGCCCTACCAAAAGGTTGGTTGATGCACGGAGTTGACCCACAGTACGGTCGTGCCCCGTCACTGTACAATGGTGCACGGTTGTGCTATATGACACGACCAGATCGTGCGCTACCAACTCTTCCACGCGATCTCGTATTCACTTCTATTCTTCCTCGTTTTTCCATGATTCCTTCCTTGATCATCAATTACACTTAAAACTTGCACTTTTCTCATCAAAATCATGAAACTAAACACAAACACATCAAATTCAACTTATACAATATAATATCAGAAATCACTATAAAAACGTATCTAAACATATTCACATGAATACATAAACATACGCAAAAACACGTGAAAAACGACACTTATCAAATTTCCCAAACTTGAACTGTAGCTCATCCTCGAGCAACATCAACTACTCAAAAGACACTCCTAAAGAGAACTAAGCAAGCAACTAGAAGAAACACGAATCATGAATTTAAGTATCACAAACTATAGATTATATGCATCTAATTGATATCAAAAATTTATCCAAAATTCTATTAAATACTTCAAACAATTCATAACCATGTACTATCAAGGAGTAATGAACCTCTCAAGGTAACAGTGTATCACTCACGCTCAAAAGTGTTTAAAAATAGGACGTGTATACGCTCAAATCGATAAATCAAGTAAAACCTACTATAAGCTTGCAAATCGTCTCACTTCTCCACCACGTTTGTACATGTGAATATTAAGAATCAAAAAGGACTTTAATTGGACGCAATGAGGCTCTTTGGACAGGGTAGAAAAAATTTGGGATAAAAGTGACTAATCAAATAGATATTTGAAGCTCCTCCATAAATTTCAACTCAAACCATGAATTTTTCTATCTTCATGAGGTCTTTTCAAATGACCACTTGTCCCAAAACATGAGTTCCAGAGATATGTCAAAAATAAAAATTCAATTGAGTTCCAGAAAAGGCACAACTCAACAAAATATCTAAAACATATAAAAAATAGGCACAACTCATGCAAAAATTTCCTTCCAACAATCACCTCTTCAACCCAAGTATATATTTTCTCTTTTTTTTTCATCATTTTCACAATTTTTTTTTCTTGATTTTCTCCACCAAATTCTTTCTCCGACTCCACATATACTTCCCATTATATTTATTCACCCACCACTTCTCAGTTGAGCTTCAAAATCATAGGTAGGTAGGCTCAAAATAAAAGTTATGGTAATTTACCCAATTATTTGGCTAATCAAAGAATAAGGCTTAAAGGCTCAACAAGGCTAACTAAGGAAATATATCGAATTTGGTGAGAAATTATTTGGTTAAGTGACTAATCAGAGCAAAGATGGTCTTATATCATTTTCAAAAATTCACACGTACTTGTAGTCTCGAAGGAGATACCATAGCAAGTTCTAGAGGTGTATACAAGACAATCGCTAACCACACAATCAAGAAAATAAGATTTGGTGTAATATCAAGTCAAGGCTCAAATCTCACAAGCTTATTTTCATACTCCTCAAAACTACACAATCATTGCATGCTCAAATATATTCACCAAAAATTCAGAACAAACTTTCAACTTCAATCAAGCAATATATCCCTACATTCATTTTACTCAATTCATGTTTCTTATAACTTCAAGAATTAACTTCATATCTCCTAATCACAAGATCATCTATCATCCTAAAACAAAACAATAAATATGCTAAAACAATAAACTTACAATGCAACTAATCATGTAATGTAAACCATCCCCCCAAATTTAAAGTCGACAATTCCAAGGAAGACTCAAAAACTTGGAAAGAATGGCTAATTGGATTGCCTCCCAAGCAGCGCTAAGTTTAACGTCTTCAGCCGGACGAGATGAAAACGTACCTTTCATGGAGGAAATTTTTCCTTGATCTTCACATTGAATTCTCTCTGATGGCTGGGCACGGTCGACCATACCATATAGCACGGTCGTGCCCCATTGTCCAGAACCTTTTTTCTATTGGGCACGGTCTGACCGTGCGCTATAGCACGGTCGTGTCCAATCTTATTCTCTTCGATACCGCTCTCGTCTTGCCGTTTTCTCGCCTTTTTATGGTACATCTTCATTGGTATTTCTCGATCCTCTCCACAAGCACCCACTACATCCACATAACTGCAGTTCACCCTTTCATCATGGAAACTCATGCCCTTGTAAATGTTGAATAAAATGTGATCGTCATTCACTCTCAAGGTAAGTTCTCCTTTTTGTATGTCGATCAACGCTCGTCCCGTGGCTAAGAATGGTCGTCCTAAAATCAAGGGCACATCATGATCTTCCTCCATGTCGAGAACCACAAAATCCACCGGGAAGATGAATTGATTCACTTTGACTAACACATCCTCGATGATTTCCTTAGGGTAAGTTATTGTCATATCCGTCAATTGCAATGAGGTGGTGGAAGGCTTTACGTCACCAATACCAAGCTTCTTGAAGATGGACAGCGGCATCAAATTTATACTTGCTCGAAGGTCACACAAAGCCTTATTAAAACTCGATCCTCCAATTGCGCAAGGAATTGTGAAGCTCCCTAGGTCCTTAAGCTTTTGTGGCAACTTTTGTTGCAAGATGACACTGCACTTCTCCGTGAGATTCACTCTTTCATAATCCGCTATCTTCCTTTTCTTTAACATTACATCCTTCAAGAATTTCGCATAGTTCGGCATTTGTTCCAAAGCATCTGCAAAAGGAATATTAATGTGAATTTTCTTAAAAATATCCAAAAATTTAGCGAAATGAGCATCTAGTTTTTTTTTTTTGAAAACATTGAGGAAAAGAAAGAAAAGAAATTGTAAATGGGAGTGAAGGGTTAGAATTTGATTTTGGCTTCTCAACCCCTTTTTGTTTGACTTCATCTTCCTTTTTCTACACCACTTCTTCTTCCTCCTTCTTCTCATTTTCATCTTCCTCCGTCACTGACATGCTTGGCCCCTCGTATTCCATTCCACTTCTCAATTGAATTGCCAAACACTGCTCCCTTGGATTCACTTCAGTGGTGCTTGGATATTGACCCTTTTTATGTTGATTCCCTATTTACTCGGAAATCTGCCCGACTTGTAACTCCAAGGCCTTCATCCGTGCATCAAATCTTTCTTCAATCCTTGCAAATCTATCTCGTGATTTGTTCACAAACACACCCACCAAATCTTCTAGTGCCGGCTTATTTGGTTCATCGATAACTCCATTTGTAACAGAAAAACCCGGAGGGGGTTGCAGAACATTCCTATTATTTGCATAAGAGAAATTTTCATGATTCGCCCCTCCATGTTTATACTGATACATACCCCTATTTCGAAAGTTTTGGTTGTTGTAATTTTGCCCATTCACATAGTTGACGTCTTCTACTTCCTCTTGTTGAGTGAAATCACATCCTCGACTCCCTACACTTCCTACATTTTGAGTTTGAACCTTTGCTAGTGTAGATACTTGATTTGTGAGAGCTGCTATTTGTGAAGATAAAAATGGACAATTGATCTTGACTTTGAATCTTCGTCACTTTCCTATACGTGTTTCTTTCAGACGGTCATTGGTAGTTGTTTGTTGCCATTTCCTCCAAGATATATATCGCATCCTTTGGATTCTTTGCTAACAAAGCTCCTCCTGCCGCTGCATCTATCATTGCTCTCGTTGATTCAAACAGTTCATTGTAGAAGAAACAGACCTGTTGATCTTTAAAAAATCCATGCTGAGGACATCTTCTTATCTCTGAATCTTTCCCAAGCTTCGTCCAAGGACTCCCCATCAAATTGCTTGAACTGTGTAATCTCACTCTTTTACTTCAACGTCTTACTTGGTGGAAAGTACTTAAATAGGAACTTACTACTTAATACATCCCACGTAGTAATTGAACCTGGAGGGAGTGAGTTGAACCACAGCTTCGCTTTATCTCTTAAAACGAAAGAAAACAATCGAAGTCTTATGACATCATCAGAAACATTCTTTAACTTGATTGTATCACACACTTCAAGAAACTGTGCCAGATGCGCATTGGGTCATCTAAAGGGCCACCCTCAAACTGATTCTGCTGAACCATATTAATCAGAGCCGGCTTCAACTCAAAATTATTTGCTTGAATCGGTGGTCGCACCACCCCCTTCCATTTTGTTTTGGTTGAAAATAGTCTCTGATGGCTCGTTGAGCACCAACTGGTGGTATTTGGTTCACTCCTCCATCGATTCCTTGATTGTTGAGTACTTGCACATTTGGATTATCTTCAGCCATCTGAGTTTGAACAAATAGTTGCCTTCGTGTTTTACTACGTCTGCAAGTTGCTTCAACTTCGAATCTAGTGCAATCAAGTTTGCCTTTTTAGAGCGAGTGTTCATGCACAATCTGAAAACACCTAAACGACAAGTATCAGATACTCTCTAAAAATCAGAAAAAAAATAAAACCTAGACTAAAAATAAAAACAAAATTCGAATATTAATTATCCTAAACTCCAGTCCCCGACAACGGCGCCAAAAACTTGTTCACTAATTTCTTTTAACTACTCCCGCAAGTGTACAGTGTAGGGTGTAGAAGTGGTGAAGAAGGTCGATCTCATAGAGACTGGCTATCTAGGCATTAACTAATTACTCAAATTCAATTTTCAGTTTTATCTAGGGAAATCAAATCACATTGATTGTAGTTTAATTCAATAGAAAAGTAACCAAACAGATAACTTCACTCAAGAATAACAGATATCTAAGACAGGTTCTAGGACATGCTTTCATCTAATTCTCATCAAAACATCACTTTAATCAATTCAAGTTCATTAATCAATCATCCTATATGAGCAATCACATATATCGAATTAACAGCTCTCCCGAGTCAGTTAACCGGTTGATTATTATGCCACCAAAGACATCCCTACTCAATCTGATTGAAACATAACAACTCCCAAAAGTACTTAAGATTGATTTCTCATCACATAAATTCTTTAATCTCCCGATCTAAGTCTTTTTATGTATCATGTGTTTATTCTTCCATAATTAAATCTCATCTCCCGAATTTTGATCTAATTACTAAAACATGCTCAATTACTGGCCGAACAATCAAACAAGCATTCAATTCATAAACACACAAATAGGATAAACGATCATGAACTTTGAATTGAAATTAAAGATCCATCAAGATTCGAATTAAATTACTAACACGCCCTAGAAACCCTAGGAAATTAGCTAGACATGATGATAAACAAACTCATAGACAAGATTGGAAATATCATATCTACTAAAATCTAACAAAAGAAGAAAAACTAAAAAAACTCTATTAGACGACGATCTCGCGATTCCTCGATCTCTTGAATTCTTCTTCAAATCCTCGCGATGCTTCTCAGACTATCATGTTCTTCTTTATGAATCTTTCTCTGAATTTTTCTCTCTATTCATATTGAGTATTTATATGGTTTTGGGAATCTTCTAAGTGAAGTAACAGGTAAAGATTATCCAAGAAAACTAACTTTCTACGAGTTTCTATTCACCCGGGCATGATCGACCGTGCCCTACCAAGAGGTTGGCTGATGCACGGAGTTGACCCACAGCATGGTCATGCCCCGTCACTGTACAATGGCGCACGGTCGTGCTATATGGCATGACCAGATCGTGCGCCACCAACTCTTCCACGCGATCTCGTATTCACTTCTATTCTTCCTCGTTTATCCGTGATTCCTTCCTTGATCATCAATTACACTTAAAACTTGCATTTTTCTCATCAAAATCATGAAACTAAACACAAAAACGTCAAATGCAACTTATACAATATAATATCAGAAATCACTATAAAAACGTATCTAAACATATTCACATGAATACATAAACATACGCAAAAATATGTGAAAAACGACACTTATCATATATCATTAATCTTTATTATAGAAATAACTACGCATTTATTTGATGAGATCATATTAACATTCATATACCATATATAGATTATAATCTTCAAGATTTTGTCAATATCATAGATGATAATACCATATATATAAATTATGTCCAATTTACACAATAACTTTTAAATTTATAAACTATGAAATAATAAATATTGTATTTCTACTTTTGGGAGGTGGAAATGGGCGGAATTTTTTTTTTCATTTCTATTTTCAAGGGATAATTGTTATTATATATATATATATATATATATTAGGTGGTTCATTTAAAATCCAAAATTTCAAACCACTCTATCCAAATGGAGCTTTAGACTTTTTTTTTTATATATACCTTTTATCAATTTGCACATGTTTAACAAATTTATCAATTTCTTAAGAAATGGTAAAAAAGTCATTTTATTATATTTTGTGGTAAAAAAAAATAAATCTTATATGGTAGTCTCATTAAAGTTAGTATAACATCCTAAAATACTACATTTGTATAAGAAATTATTTTTCTATTATAAATAACAATTTTATTATTTTTTTATTATAAATTAGGAAAATAGATTTTATTAGTTTTTTATTATAAATTAGGAAAATAGATAAAATTATCATTATGATAAACAGTGGAAGGGAATATTGTTGCATTTTAGTTTCTCAGAACAAACCAAATATGTATTGCAAGAAAGATCATTCATTGCAAATATCTTTATTGTTGGTTTCTACTTTCTACCGAACAACAACTCTCAGTTTTGGACCTAATATTAGCCTTCCAGCCCATGTAGAAGTTGGGCCCTAATACAGAGGATGTACACTAGATCTAAATGGGCTGCCAATCTCCTTTTATATTTTTCAAATGCAGATGTTCATTGAAAAACCATTTCCTCAATCTTATTGATTTTATTTTGTTCTATTAGAGTTAGAGACAGGGTTGTGTACTCAGAATCCAAAATTTTGCTCAACCTGAGAAATACACCTTTCATCTCACTAAGTCTATAAGAACATCTTAAAACTATCAATAGTATGGTTCGTTACATCCTTACTCATATTCAAGTTAAAATTATAGTAAATAAGGCCTCGATACAATTTTTCTTTTATTATATTATCAAATTTTCTGTAATTCCACTCGATTTCTTCTTATTGATTGTGAATTACTTCTATCATCCATATGTTTGGTCAAATTACCAAATACATCCAAAAGTTTATGAAAATCACTACCAAATATGATATCAACATTTCGACTGATTTATATAAGTAATTTGATTTGAACTCACTCATTTTTATCAATATAATATCATACTATCATGTTTTAAGCAGGAGGATCATATGTTCAAAATTAGATCATGGAATGGGTCTAATTGTAAAACTTCAGCATTCGATTTAGTAATTTGACCAAATATAAAATCACAATCAGTCAATCGTCAAACATACTATATTTGGTCATGCATAATCCAAGTAAAAATTAATGGGTATTACGTGTGTTCAGGCTTCATTTCCTCAATGGTTGAGTCCTCCAAATAAAATCTCATAAACTGAATACCAAAACTGATCCATAATCAATCACAGATACAATTTATAATAGCAAACATAAATTTATACTGGAAGGAAATGGCGGATAATAAAAATGAAAAGAAAGGATTAGAAGGGCTACCTGTGGATACAAGTCCATACACTCAGTACAAAGATTTGGAAGACTACAAGAACCAAGGCTACGGAACTCAAGGCCACCTTCAGCCGCAACCTGGCCGTGGCGCCGCCGCCTCCACCGACGCTCCCACCCTCACTCGCGGCGGCGCCACCAACTCGCCGCCTGCCATCAACCGCCAAGGTGGCCAATAATGTCTTCTCACTTTCTTATTCTGGTAATATTGTTGTGTAGATCATATCTGTATATCTTAGTTTGTATGATAAGATTTCAGTATTTGATGGCATGTGGAAATTAAGAAGCTTTTTTTGCATCAAGAATCGGTCTAATTTTTCGTGTTTTTTTTTTCTTGAATTTAATTTTTCTTTGTTTTGATTTTCACTTTAGTGATCAATAGATGGATCCAGTTTACCAGGATACTGAGTATTTGCAGTTTGTTTCTGACAATATTAATTGATTTCTCCAATTAAGTTCCATTTTTGGTTAAAGATTTGAAGTTGCGCTATTTTCATAAAACTCGTTTGATTATGGTGGAGGCCCAAAAAAAATAATTATGAGGTTTGATAGTTTGGACATCAATTTATCGGTCTAGTGATTTGGGGCGCTATTTAATAAAATATGGTGAATTTGGGACAATTATATTCCCAACGTTCAAATTTAGCTGAAATAGCTGGCATGTTGATGTCATGCCATATGGACCATTTGTGCTATAAAATTAAAATCATCGTGGTAAAAATAAAATAAAAATAGCCTGGAAAATAATTTAATAAAATTAAAATTAATTTAAAAATATAAATGTTAACAAATATAAAAAATATATGAAATTAATATGAGGTTGAAAAATAAAAATAAAAAACTCAATTTTCTTTTATATTGTAAATAAAAACTTTTGGTGAAATTTAATTCTATTGGTAAATAAAAGATATATGAAATTAATTTAACGAAGAAAATTAAAAAAAAAAACGCAATTTTGTGCTTACACCTAAACGTTTGAATTTTAGTTATTAATATTTAGAAATTTTATTTTAAATAGTACTAAAATATTTGTTGATTATTTAAGTATTTTTTAATCTTATTTTCAAATATTATATGATCTATATTATATTTTCAAATATTGTATGATCCTTATATTATATTTTTATTTGTTAGACTATATTTTCTTGTTGATTTTCATATTTAAATTTTTTTTTTTTCACATAGAGCGATTATGTGGTCCAAATAACATACCAGCCTTTTAGTTCAAGAGTTTATCTCTTATGAAACCGTCTCGCATGCGATGAGATTCAATTATGTCTATTATAGGTATAAATATATATGTGTTTTTCAATTATAAGTATGTGTTTTATAAGTATAATTTATACAATATATTTCAAGTATGTCTTTTACATCTACAAGTATGTCTTTTTCTACTATAAGTGTGTGCGACGGTTGCACATGAGTTTTTGTGTTAGTCCAATTTGGACATTTGGGTCGACATTATCTTAAATTAGGTGTCCTAAATGGTCTAGTGCCTGTAACTGTCAAACCCGAGAAGTTAGTGGATAAATTTGGTTATAATCTCTATTCTCCTTCAAGGTGGGATGATGAGATATAAATTCCAACATATTTCAAACTTTTTGATGATTTGTTATATTTGATGGATCTCTCTAGAATATGAGCAAATCTTTTAAGCAGTTCATATATTTCCAAAAGTGTGTGGACGACTTTGCAAGTCGATAATTTGTTAAAAATTTATTCTATTTATGATGATTCCGTTTATTGATCTAAATTTTAGTTTGAGAGTTTTTATTTTCTTAAAATATATCGATTAATTACCTTATATTTAATTTGTTTCATATTTATCCAAGAAATGCATTGAATTTATTTGGCTGTTGGAGCCCTTCAATTTAACTTGCATGTCATGTGTTCAAATACTTTTGAACACAAGTTTCATGAATTTTTAAAATAATTATGATCACATGTATCAAACCTGCGTGGAAGACCCGATATATCAATTAAATTTAACTTTAAATGACCAATTTAAAAAAATTAAATTAAAGAATAGCCAAAATGGAATGAAAAAAAATAAAGTGACCAAAAAGTAACTCAAGCACCAGCATACACTTATTAAATTCTATGAAAAAAAATTAATGTGTCTCTAGATTTTACTTTAATTGTAGAACATCCTTGATGGCACAACATGTGCCATACACCTTTAAGCCCCAAATCCAATAATCACGTTTCCCTTATAACTACAGTCATGTATGGCTTGGAACGATCTTCTAAATTATCACAAATTTCACGACGACTTTCTTGCTCCATTTAATATCGTGTGCGATTTAAGTAAAAAAAGAACGTTTTTTGCAAGATTTGTTATTGGGTCACCATCGTTGATTTATTTATGTATGGAAGCAGTGACGAAGACAAAAAATTTGTTTAGGGGGTCCAACTTACCGTGTGTAAAAATTCAAAATACGTATGAATATGAACTATAAATGTGTTTAATTACCTTTTTCATTACTTAGTGAACATATGTAAAACTTTGGATTATTAATATTCTTTTTAACAAATTTGTATTAATTGTTTGAATTAAATTGATAAAACTCAAATGTTAGATACTTGAATAATGCAAACATAGGTGACCAAAAATATAATTTACTCATTTCAATTATCTAGAAAACTCACACCACCAATATTCTATTATTATCATGAATTTGGTATCTAAAATGAGTAGAAAAAAAAAATCAAAAGGTTGGATAACAATTTATTGCAAAGTGTGAAGATATGAAATTTGTATTAAAAATTATCACTAATATATATATATATATATATATATATAACTAAGTTTACAATAAATATAATATATATAGGATATTTAAAAAAAATTGAGGGGGCCCACTGCCCCCCCCCCCCCTCGTTTGGCTCCGTTGCTGTATGGAAGTCTCTACATAAGATTTATATATATGATTTCTTGATTATGCAAATCAGGATGTAGCCTTGTTTATTTTTTATATCGAGTGTTATTACCATAGCTCCACCCAAGTGCTATAATTTTCTCAATGTTGCAGTCGTGCTATGATGCGCATTGACTATTTTAATTTGGTATTATAATACTCTATTTGTAAATAAGTATACAATTAGGTGATATGTGCAGCAGTATTGCAAATTAACGAGATCTTCTATTAATCCAATATATGTTTATCTGATATTTTAAAATCACCGTGATATAGTGTATGTATTAATATCATTAAATAACACATGATATTTATTAACAACAATTAAATATAAAATGAAATATCAAAACATAACAAATGATCTAGGGCAAACACTTGTGTTCCAGAGCACAGATCTGCGCCCACGCACGGCCACACCATAGTTTGTGTGCGCCGCACGCACCTTATTATATTCTTCAAAGGTATTATATTTATACTCTTGAGGTATCACACATTTAGTATTAATGCAGAAACAACGCTACTTTCTTCTTTTTCCTCTCTTTTTTTTCTTCTATCCTTTTTCTTCTTAATCTCTTTTCTTATCAATTTGTTATTCTTCTTATTTGTTTTGTACATTCTTCTTCTTCTTCTTCTCTATCTTCTTCTTCTTATTCTTTTTCAAATTGCCATGGAGTCATTTATGGGGGGTTTTTTCTTCTTCCCATTCTCTTTTACTCATTTTCATAGATTTAGATAATTGATTTCTAATCACAATTTATTACAATAATTTTAAAACATTGAAAATCAAATATTTAAACAAACAATATGAAATCATGATTTGCAGAAAATTTGACAAATAAGATAATGAAATCGCGATTCGCAAAATTTTTTAGGAAGATGATGATGAAACATTCAAAATTTTAAAATTTTCAATGAAGGTATTAGTTGTATACTCTTAAGGTATAACATATTTACTTTTAATGTATTAATGTTTATATTATAAGGTATTACATATGTGTATATTTAAGGTATTACATATTTACCTTTAAGGCATTAATGTTTTTAGTATAAAGTATTACATATGCACCTTTAAGGTATTATATATGCATTTTTAAGATATTACATATTTATCTTTAAGGTATTAATACTTATAGTATAAGGTATTACATATACATCTTTAAGGTATTAATGCTGATAGTTTAAGGTATTACTTATTACATTTTTACCTTCAAGGGAGTATATTTTTACATTCAAGGTATTCAATAAATACTTTTAAGATATCACATATTTAGCCTTTTAAATAGTTCAAATGTTGTGCAAATCATTTTTTTTCCCTCAAATTTTCTATTCATACATTTAAGGTATTACATATTTACCTTTTCAAATAGTTCAAAATTTCTGCAAATCATCTTTTTCCTTATCAAATTTTCTGCAGATAATTTTAAAGAATTCAATCTTTTCCATGCTTTCAAGGTAAGAATAAAAGTTAAAGAAATCAGAAGAAGATACAATCTTGAAAAGCTGTAAAGGAAAGTGGAAGATCAAAATCTGCAGAGACTCAAGGCCTAATCTGTTTCAAACAAGGATGACCTTAGTTTGACACCAATCATCCATGTAAACTGAATTTTCTATGAACACCATTCGTCCGTAATCATCCATCAATAACCAAAACAACCTAGAATATCGTGATGAAGATGAAGAAAAAGGAAGAAGGAGAGTAGCAAAGAAATTACAGGTGGTGGGGAAGATTTGTATTCTCTTTCATCTTCTTGGACATCATACATAGAAGAAGAAGAAGAAGAAGAAGAAGAAGAAGCGGCGGCGTGAAATGAAGAAGGAGAGCAGCAGATGAATTGCAGATGATGGGGAAGAGAATTGCAACTTAGGAGAAAGAATTATGGTTAAGAAAAAAAAAAGATAAATAGATAGGGACAGACCGGCGGATTGTGTTGGAGGCATGGATCTTAAATCCGTGCCCCCAAGGCACATAAGACCTTCTCATGATCTAGATCATGAGATAAGTAGTGATGTGGGAAGTTACATAGTTTAGAATAAAAGTGATGAATATATATAATATTGAGGACTCTTAAGACCAGATTTATCATTAGCAAAGTTTGCAATCATCTCACAAATTTACCAAGAATATTGTACCTAATATATAAAATCATGCTTAAATTGATTAGAAGGATTGTCAAAAATAGCAAACTTTCACAGAGATTTAAGGTTAATTGTTGGAAAATCACGAACTTTACTTAATTTGTAATTTAAACTAAGTTTTTGAATATTAGTAATTATGAAATTAGCTTTTTATATTTTTTAGCAATTTTAACCAATGGACAGTTTCAGATATGGTTGCGCTGAAGTGTAAAGCTGTCATAGAGAAATCATTATCAGAAAGGTTGGAGTTGAAAATCGTCAAAAATGAAAGAATGCATCCTTGAGCACAACCGTATTTGGAACTCTATATTGATTAAAATTGCAAAATATTTGAAAGTTCATGATATATTTGCTTCAAAAACTTTGTTAAAATGCAATTAAGTAAAATTCATAATTTTTCCAGCAATTAACCCAATATTTAAGTATATTTTTTGGCAATAAGGCTAATATTAATGGTTAAAGTTATAAAATGTAAACAATTTTAAAAGACACTGATTTTAAAACGAATTGGAGTTATGCTACTTAATTTTAGAATTGGTAAAACGGCAGCTAAGTCCATTAAGTTTGCTGATTTTCGCCATTTGTGCTGTTTTTATCTTTGCTTCACATAGGGAAACAATAAATGAGAAAAAACAATAGTTTTGTAATAGAATGCTACAATATTGAGTTAAAGATTGACCGCCAAAGTCAAATACCATTATTTTCTAACAACTCAATTGTATACATTTTCTCCATGAAGGACATAATTAGTTATGATCACAATTGACTAATTCAGTAGTTTAATATATATATTTTTTTATTAAATCAGTGGCTTAAGAAATACTGTATCTCTGTATTATAATTTTTTTTTTTTAATGTTAATCTATTTGTGCCTAAGCGTGGTATTAATTGGGACTTGGGTGGAGGGCCCTTAAGGCTTAACTATATATTTATTTATTTATTTATATATTATTTTTTGAAGCAAAGCCTTAACTATTTATTAAAACATTATGTCAGCATTCAAACATTATGTCAACATGTATCTTAAATATGTATGTAAGGGCATAATTTATAAAAAAAAAAGAAAATGACAAATAAACATTAAAACTTTAATTTTAGGTTTTATAAGTCCCACCCCCCGGCTTAAGTTTAGAGGATTTCCTTCTTTACCTTTAAAACTAAAAGATTCAAATAGAGAAGCGTACATAATTATTTACTTATCCATATGTAACACATGTTAATATGTTCATTGTTAATGTGTTACTGATGAATATAAAATCAGTTTTACTATATTCTATATTTTATCTCAAACTTTACTTCAATTATACACATTATCTATTATGTGTAGAATTAGAATATTACCCATGTACATAAAAGCATGACAAAGAAATAAAATACCCAAAAAATATAAAATTCGGGACAAAAACTTTTATACACCCGTTACACAGTTTTGAAACCGTGCACTCGCATCCCATGCGCATCCACGGGCCCACACGCACCTGCACGCGCCCCAAGGTCGCGCACAAATTCGTCCAAATTCGATCACAAATATTATACATTTATGTAGTGTTAAACATACATTTATGTTATGTTAATCATACCTTTTAGATTTTTACATGTACCTTAACATATTTTCAAACAACTATTAATACATTTCATACATTTTAGTTATATTAGTCATACATTTAGTTATGTTAGTCATACATTTTAGTTATGTTAGTTATACCTTTATATATTACATAAATGCATGTTTATGTTGATATAAAGGTATAAATTATATCACATAAATATATGAGTAATATCATATAATGGTAAACATGTACAATTTGTGCCGAAATTAGGGTTTAGGGTTAAAGTATTACATAAATGTATGATATTTGTATATAAATCTATGACTAATATAACATAACAATATGACTAATATAATAAAAATGTACGACTAACATAACATAAATGTTAGGGTAAAAAACAAAAAAAAGTGCAGATGCAAATGACTCAACCCAAATACATGGGATCACCAGTTGAACAGGAGACCTAATCAAAAATTTGGAGATAGCCTATACTTACCATAAGTTTGAGAGTAAATGTGAATTTATGATGGAAAAAATGTGTACCGAAAGTAGCAGCAGAAAACCCTATAAAGTTAATGCAAATAAATGATCATGATAACAAATATACAAAAAAAAAAAAAAAAAAAAACATAATGATGATGATGATGGTACGTTAGTGCTACTATTTTCTGTTTGAAGTATCCAATAAAACAACAACCATGTACTTCTTCACTTTATAACTTGACCCATAAGCCAATTGAATCCTCTTTCGTGTGAATGCTCATTGATTTAAAACGACAAAAGACATACTAAGTAAGTTTTATTTCACTAATTTATTACCTAAATTTATAAAGTTTATTTTATTAAACTCTTATACTTATATTATACTATTATTAGTAACATTGAGTAGTGTTGTAGAGGAGTTAATAATTAGAAAAACAAAATTTGCAACTTTAGAACCTTCGTAAAACAAAATAAATATATAAAAGTTTAATAAGACGGATTTAAAATTACAAGTTTAGGGTGTTTAAAAAACACAATAAACATGAAGGACTTGGGGAAATAAGTTAAATTTTGGGCCCTTTTGTCTTTAGAGAATACTAATGATATTTAAAAAAATACATATTGGAATTTTTTTTTTTTTTTGGTTTCAAGAAAAATCTTTATAAAAGATCTAAGAATACCAAAAAAAAAAAAAAGGAATCATATGAAATTAATATATTATTAGTATGTGCAATACATATACAGTAGATGTTACAGATATAATTCATTAGATGTAGCATTTACGAGACCTAGTTTTAAACATGTTTATATACTAATTAAAATGTTAAAGGGGACAAATTTGTTTAAGGCATTTTTGATATATTTTCCAATTTTGAAATTGAAGTTGCTTGAATAGAATTAAATATGGTTGATTACCGTTCTTTATTCGTTACCTATCAAGGAGGCAAATGATGAAATGATACCAAATTTTCTTGAAAAGCCTTAAAAACAAATTGAAATAGAAATTATCAAAAGAAAAATAATATCTGAAAAGTTCCAAAAACATGTCTGGCTGTATTCAATTTAAGCATTTTAGGGCAACCTGCAATCTTACATCACTACCTGTCCTCGAAGACAATGAATGTCTTCAACATTCTGTTTGACAATCTGCCATGTTTAACCCCACAATAACACACAACAAAAGATGTTTCTTTTACAGTGTGCCACTACATGGTAAAAATATTATTTTAAACCCGAGTTCAAAATTTTGAAAATATTATCACACAAAAAGAAAAAAAAAACTACCACTAGTAGTGGACTAGTGGTGTGTAAAGAGCCGTCCCACTTTATGCCGAATATGAATCATCTGCCTAGCATTGAATACAACTATCCCTCAATCTTTTATTTCATTTTATATTTCATATTTCAAATAATTTTCACAAATTATTGATATCAAATGATATCATTAATTCACACACAATATTTATTAATTGAAATAAAAGATAAAATCAGAAAGCAATTAAACATTTTAGAGTATCCGGACTGATAAGTCAATCATGTAGTAATAAGTTTACTAGTTAATTGAGTCATTTGATTAGATATCTTTTGTGTGAAATTTTATGTTTCGGTTGTATTTTTGTACACAACAAAGAATTTCAAGGAGTTAAATAACAACTTGCATACAAAGCCTGAATGGCAAAGAAAAAACTCAAATATTTGTTAGATATTTAGGTCAGTTCTTATAAATTAAAATGTTGATTTATCCACTAGATTTAATAAATTTGGTGCAGTCAATTCATGAGATTGAATAATGTGCCCAAGCTTAAGGGTTTCGAAACTCCACCAAATTAACAACATTATGACTCAATTATCAAATCAAAAAGGATATATAAGAATAGCAAAAATCTTTGATTTATCATTAAAACTGTATAAAATAAAGTTATGGTAGAAAAAGAAGAGTATATAGATTTAGAAAAAAATGATAATAAGAAGTTTGGAAAGAGTAAAGAATGTGAGGGTGCGGTGAAAAAGTGAGGGGCCGGCTAGGCATCCAATAGGTCTCTCCACTCTCAAACAAGAATAGCACAGCACTTCCTTTTTGTGTCGCCTGCCCCTTTCTCTCTCATCTCTCTCTCTCTCTCTCTCTTTTGTTCCTCCTTTCCATTTCTTTTCACGTATAAAACCTCAACTCTTCACCCTTTCCAACTATATTTCAAACACCCCCATAATTTACTTGATCAATTTCTAACAAATGGAGAACGCATCATGTGCAGATCAAAGATGGAATCTCCCCAATTCTATTAACAATGCAGTAGAAGAAGAAGATGAAGAAGAAGAAGCACTCTCGTTGAGCGATCTCCCACTCATTCATCAATCGAGAAAAAACGAAGAAGAAGAAGAAACAATCAATCCTCTCATCAGAGAAACTCAAGATCAGGACTTCGATTTCTGCTCCTTTTCCAAAGAATCCGAAATGTGCACTGCCGATCAAGTCTTCTTCCAAGGCCAAATCCTACCGTTACGCCACTCTATCAGCGGTTCATCGCAATATTCGGGCCGGTCCATCTCCCGATCCGAGTCAATGGACCACTGCTTTTCAAGCCGGTTAATTTCAAGCCGAAGCAGCAGCATCAGCAGCCACCAATCATCCACCTCCTCCGCCTCCTCCGCCGCCGCCGGCCGTTACACCCCCAAATTACCACCGCGCAACAGCTTCCACTCATTCCCTAGCCCATCGCCGAGGCTCCACTTCTCAACACACAGTCAACGAATCACAACCAATTCAAACCACAGAAACTCCGTCAGAATCAAATCGTCAGTCTGGAACGTTCTCCGCCTCGGCCTGGTCACGTCCCCACCGGAAATCGCGTTCAGATCCAGTAACACCAGCACTAACTGCACGAACTTTGGGAGCCGTAACAGCAGCAGCAGCAGCAGCAGCAAGTCGAGCAGGAAGAAGAAATTAGGGAGAGGGGGGTTTCTGGGCGGGTGCAAGTGCTCGGCCGATGCGGTTGATACAGTGATCATCAAGAGAAGCGCGAGCGAGAACGACGTCGTCGAGGCGCTTCACCATCATCATCATCGTCAACGGAATGTTGGTGAGATGACGAAAAAGCAAGCGGCCAAAAAGCAAATGTCGCATCATAGAACGTTTGAATGGTTGAAACAGCTTTCTGTTGATGCCACGTCGGATGAAGCCTAAGCCTAGTTCCTTCTAATGCTGTCGCGCGTGCTTTTATTAATTACCTTTTTGTTTTTATGTAATTTTTTGCTTTTATTTTATGTGCTTCTTAATTTTGTCTTAATAATGTATCTAGTCTAGTTAATTAACTTTAATTTAATTTATACACTTTGAGACAGTCTTCGGACCAAAGTTAATCAGAAGTTATCTCTCTTAATCAGCAGCTTATCATTGTTAGATCTGCTAATATATAACTGTTATATGCTTGATTGCTTGGATAGTGCCAAGAGTTGATAGATTTGTGAATAAGTGTTGTTTTATTCTGTTGTGTCGTTTTAGAATTTTCTAAAAAATTAATGTATATCATCATCTTAACTATGAAGGATTTTAAGATCCAAAATTTGAAAAATGATCAAATTGATTCGAAATGGGGTTCGTATCAAAATTCTGGATTTTAGTGGAAAAATCATGTGTTGAGATTGACAATTGGCAGAATTTTAAGAAATAGTGATGGAGATAGTTCTCAAAATAAAGTCAGAGAAAAATCTAATAGATAAATAATTGGGAACCAGATTTGACATCTAAAACGGCGTCTAAATAAAACTGGAACAAGTATGGTTTATCTTCCAAAGTTCCAATGTGACCAAACACAAAAATAAAGTCTTCTATTTCACTATTGTATTACATCCGGTGTTGAAAAATAACACTGATCTAGCTAGCTATAGATATGCCTTGTCTGTCAATATATAGCTTAATGGGGGCAGAATAATTGTTTTAGTAGATTTTCTTTAGTTGATTATTATCATGGGGAATAGCTCTCTGTACCCAAACCCATAAATGAAATTGCAAAAATACCACCTCCAAGATAACATTGACAAAAATACCACAATTCTAAACAAAACGAATTTTAAACCTTTTGAACCCTTTGAACCCACATTTAATTTATTTAATTCCTGCTACTTCCAAACACTTTTTACTAATTCCAGGCTATTTTAAAGTTCCAATTTAATTGATATATTCTACTCCAAATATTGATCGGATCTCGGAGCGCCTTTAAAGATCGATTTTCTTCCGAAATAAGTATATAGGCTGGAATACTTTTCTCGTGCCAATACTGTTTAATAAGCAGTGGTCTGGAATGTGTAACAATGCCACGTACGAATTTCTTCGGAAAAAGAATCTAAAAGGGTTTTAACGTAAACATAAACGGATCCTAAAAATGGTATCAGAGTCTAGGTTTATTAAGAACTTGTTTTATATTTATTATATTTATGTGATTAACCTTTGGTGAGGAGAATTTCTCGCAAAATTATAAATCTGGACAATTGTCCAAGATGTATACCCTACATGAGATATCGTCAAATTTTGGCGATGTATAAATAGGAACACCAGAGCAATATAATGTATTGGGAAGACCAATATGTTGAACGAGAAAATGCAGGAGCCTGCAGGAAAGCCCTGAGGCAATGCAATATGCAAGCAGCCTATCATTTGGATTACCTCGCGGTTAACCAAATGCTATATGCTGAACTTATAAGCTTGCAAGAAGCAGCCCATCAGCAGGAACATGGTTCTTGAAGGAGAACCAGATTGGAGCGAGATAATTCCGGATACATCTAAGATCTCTATAGATCTTAGAGAAATCCAGAAGACGGTGCAGAATTATGGCAACCGCCATAATCATCTACCAACACAAGTCCATCAGATCCAAAACCAGATGAAGATAATGGTGAAATATCATAAGGAAACTCTTGAAATCCTTCATGATATCCAAAGACGAGTCAAGAATCTGGAGGACAGACCAAGTGTTCCCGGAGGAAGGAAACGTATAGATTTCGGAACAGTTCCTTATTTACACCAAAAAGGGATACCAACTGAAGTCATACGACCAATGACCCGAGATGAAAAGCTTATAGCTATCATCAAAGGAAAATCTATCATAAATTAAGGTGATGGATATGGAAAGAATGAATCTTGAAGATCTACAAGAACTTGCCGAGTCCTTTGCAGGATTAGGTACAGTGGATCTAAAGATACAAACAGGAGATGGTTCAGCCTTGGTTACTCGTGACCAACACCCAAGACCACCTCCACAACCACCAGTAGATCCCAACGTTGCAGAAAGTTCAGGTTCACATCATGTGGATGAACCAATGCCACACGCTGGAGATTTTACCACTAGAGGAGACCCGATTGTTTCGGGAACACGACAACGTTCCAAAAGGCCAGATCTTCAGAATACGCCTTATGGAAAGTCACAGCTTAATCCGATACATCCATATGGATTAATGCTAAATCTAGATATTCTAGATTTTAAGAATCGAGAAGTCCTTATAGATGACTGGGCAGTATCGATGAGGATTGCAGCAGGAACCCTTGATCTTACAAAGGAATGATTCATTTTACTTCTTGAAATAAGTTTTGAAGAATCTGCAAAAAGAGCATGGGATTTGACACCACTAGATATGAGAAATAACGTAACTACTAGTGAGTCATTGAAAGGAATTTTTGATAATATGGCCAAATTATTCAAGATCCATTTTATCGGCATAGGCTATTTTGAGGGATTGGAAGAAGAGAAGAGAAAGCGATACAAGCAAGCCTTCTATTGCCTCGAGTTGCATGATATTTGTCATATTGACGAATATATTAAGTTATTCACCGAATACCGATGAAAGTCCAAGATAGATGACAAAGAAGCTTCGCAGCTTTTCTTTACGAAGATACCGAGTCCCTGGAGAGAAATGCTAATCAGGGAATACAAGAGTGCAGACGATTTGGATATAGTGGCCAGAAGGATGTCTTTCCTAAAAGCCAAGCTATTTGAATGGTGCCACCAGACAACACTCTACAAAAACTATAAGAGATTAAGAAGAATCAATAAATTGGTTCCCTTATGTTGCGAAGAAAATGACATCCCAACAGTTGTGGGAGGTCAACCACGGAGGCATAAAAGAAGGAAACAGAGAAGCCATCCTTATAGTCGTGGGAGCAGCAACAATAGAAGGAGTCATAGGTCTTTATGGAGATCTAGAAGGGTGTGGTCTAAACAAAAAGCCCGGAGCTATAAGTCAGGGCAAAGATCGGCACCAAGCAGGAGTAGAACTTCATCAACAGGTTCAAACCAAGGAGGTTCCAGCAGAACTATGGGAAGAAGAACTTTCAGGCGTGCTCACACTAGAGCTAATGAAAGTTTCAAAGACTGTAATTGCTGGACTTGCGGAGCAAGAGGGCATATCTCAACAGATTGCCCAGACAACCAAATGAGAGGTCTTAGACAGTTCGAAGCAACACCAGAATTCGAAGAAACTATCTATTACCAAGATCTTATACAGGTGTATCAATTTGAGGATCAACCCTCAGATGAAAGCATCTATGAAGAAGAGATCTATTCAGATGATGGAAGTGAATCCACATCAAAATCGGATTGAAGAAGAAATTCTTCAAACAATGAGAAAAGATATGTCAGGATTTCTCTCTCACACAACAGTCTCTCATAAGACTCTCATGAGAATTATGAAAGAAGATCCAAAGCTTCAGATCTATGATGGTTTTACCATTGGAGCTATGGAAAAGCCTTGGATAAGTTTGGAATTCGTAAAAGAAAACACCAAATTATCTATAGGGTTACTACGAGAGAATTTGCCATCCCAATGGAATTCACAAGTAACCTGATCGAGATGCAGTTGATCCCTTACCAAGAGGTTCAAGAGATCAGAAACCAAGTTAAGAGAGAAGTTGCAAATACACTCTCATAGATTCATATCGGAGCCATAAAAGTTATTATTAAGGCAACCTTCAAAGAAGGAATTGATTCGCCTCTCAATCTTGCCATATTCGATAAGCGAATCTCAAATCTCAAGGATTCATACCTTGGAGCAGTCACAGGAAATTTGTGTGCAGGGAAATTGGCATTTAATGTCTATTCTAGAATTGCATACAATTTGGGAGATCGAGACTTCAACAAAGTCTTAACCCTTCATCAGGATTTCAAAAGAGAAGACTTGATGAAAGAAGGGAATAGACCCTACTCGATCACATACAAGATTTCCTATGCTCTCTCGAATACACATCATTCAGATGTATTTTTGAGAAAGGAATTCATCGAAGTCCCAAAAATCTTTGATGATTTTGCCAAGATGGTTTTGCCAGAACTCATTGAATCTCCAACGATAAAGGAGATAGATATGAAAATACAAGATCAATCTGTCTTCAATAAGAGTCACAGCCTCAGAATGGAGACAATGAGAATATCTTTCCAATGAGATAGACTGATGAGTAGCAGTCGATGGGAAGAAAGAAGACCTAGTACAGTTCAGCGAATTCCAGGTGTATTCAAAACATAAAGTGAGCTGAAATGTCCAGAAGGATGGAGAGCAGTTGAAGTAATATTTGACATCAACCAGAAGGATAATATTTTTCCTTGTGATGTCCTATATTATCTACAGCAACCGATAGTCGGTAGATTTCAAGAAAGCCTAAAAATGGGTGAAATTGAACTGACTATCTCAGGAGTCGTAGGAAGAATCCCAGAACAGTTAATACTGGGTATCAACTTTCTTGAGGATCATATGCCTTGGGAAAGATTACAAGATGGAATGGAGTTCACAGTGGCTGATAAAAGATACCGAATTAGATGACCACTAGTCCATTCTCGATATACATTTCAATTGGAATGTTATATGCTGAATACAAGGCAGAATATTTCGCAGCCTATGTTGATTCAGGAGCAGGAATATGTACTGTGAAGCAGGAGGTTTTTCCTAAAGAAATGAGAGAAGATCTACCAGCCATTGCAGGATGAGATTTCTCTAAAAGGATCCTTATCCTTAATTGAGGAATGAAACAAGTGGAAATCATGATCGGCGGCGCAGGTGATATCCTATGGTATAAGGTGAAAACGCCACCAATCTATTTCCATGATACAGGAGCAGATGTTTTGCTAGGAAATAATTTCCTACAAACATTCAAGCAATTTACACAGGAAAATGAGACAAGAAGACTTATTTTCACAACATTATGTTATCATAAGATTATTGTCCAATGACTGCGGGAAGCATTTTACAGAAAAATGTCTTTTCCTTTTCGCAGCAAGCGTGATGATGAAGCCAAACTTCGACATCCAAAGATGGCGGATAAAAGAAGATTTGGTGATGCCTTATTATCCTTTCGACAGTTCAGTTCGAAACAAAAAGATACTAAGAGATGGGATAATACTTTGTATTCGTTCAGAATACAAGGAAAAAAATGGGTTTCTCCAGCGGTTATTGCAAATTTACGAAAAGCCATAATGGAGAATCCACAGAGTGATGTGACTATTGAAGAACAAATATCACTCGAAGATTTCAAGAAGAAGATCCAAAGAAATTACAATGAAGATCCTTTAGCATGGTGGGACAGGAATGAGCTCAAAGCATCCTTAAAGGTTAAACTTGGAAAGGAACACGAGTTCGTGAGACTCAAACCAATCCTGATGAATTAAAATGATTGTGAGGATATGCAGAAGATACTTAAAGAACATCTGGACCTTAAGTTGATATCACCAGAAGTTTCTCCATATAGCAGCCCGGGATTCCTGGTGAGGAATCATGGAGAAATCAAACGAGATTTCTTAACACGAGATGGAAGGACACGTTGCTGACGAGGTCCTTAAATGAGTAAGACATCTCAGGGAAAACCTGGAGAGTCTTGAACGAGAATTAGGGACATTATGTCTCAATGCTGAAGTTGCTAGACGACTTCAACGAGAAGATCAGAAATCCATTTTTGGTCTAATACGAGCATGCCAATACGCTCAGGAACATTTGTTCCAAGCGTTGCATAAGCCTATCCTCCAGGCTGCATCTTCTACGGTGTTAAAAGGAGAACTTCGAGATCGGGACTCTAACCCGAAGGCTATGGATTCAAATACCATGCCTACGAGTGTTACAGGTGATGCATTCCTAGAGGATGTACAACCTGCAACGAATGTTGAAGCTCTAGTGTCACAACCTGAGTCTTCAAGTCAACCCAGTACCTCTGGGGTTAAAGAGGTCGAGTTGAACCTAAGGCCGCAGACAGGCAAAACGAAGGTTCAAGCTCACACTAACGAGGTTTCTCCAATGCAGGTATACCAAAGGCAATGGGAGTAATTGGTAACAAGATGCAGGATCAACCCGGAAAAATCAATCATTGATATAGCCGGGAAATACCCAAGAGTTTGGATGAAACCTGGAAGTAATCCAAACGAAGTTCAAGAATGGTATAACTTTGGAGCTTTAGCTTCGGTGTATACCATCGCACCTGACTTCCCAGAAATCTCAAAGTTACCAAGATGGATTGGGAAAACAGTTTACGAGACCTGGGCAAACAATCCACACTTGTCCAGAGAAGCATCTTGGAGCTTTATTTCATTAGTGCCGCTCCAGAACCAGCTAAGAAAGGCTTCCACGAAGTCTTTCATTTTATCAAGCTTCGGAGACCGGACGGAAATGCCTTAAAATATATAAAGGCGACCTCCCCGGAAGAAGTTCCGATACTGGTAGGAGCATTTACTGAAGATGAAGCTTCTACACGACGAGCTTGGGGGCTTTGGACTTGTCTAACAGAAATGGACAAGGTCAAATACCCATTTAAGGTCTTCCAGAATTCAGCCAACGGATCCTTCATGCTGAATACAGTGACTGGATCGACAACAGGATTTGCGGAGGTCCTTTTTGAAACTAAAAGGAAGATCCTCTGGGAGAATAAGATTCCGGCAAGTAAAGAAACGTACCAGAAATTCTGTAATATGGCACACATCGGACGATGGATCGATTAGATCTGTCAAGCGTGCCTTGAACAGAAAGAGCCCGAGTTTGGGAAAGGATTCCGACCCAAACCCGACTGACAGGTAGCTGGAGCCAATAAAGATAAGGGTCCAGCACAAAAGAAACGATATCCCTGGGGACCACAACGACCAAATTATTAAAGCGTTCCTGACAAAATTAAATGGGATAGGCCACGAGAAAAGGACTCTCCAACCACTATCACATGGAAGGCTGAGTCAAAAGCAAGAGATTCCCCGACAGCTCCAACCACTATCACATGGGATGGGTCAAGGGGAAGAGAAAGAGGACGAGCACTATGAGCTGAGAGTGACTTCCCAACAAACAATCACATGGGAGCACTAAAGGAAGAGGCCAGCTGGTGATCAACGAGCGTTGGAATCCGCATTTCAAATCCGGATTTCTCTTTATAAATAGACAGAGTGAATGAAGCTAAGGACATGGAGTATTCCCCTCAGTTTTCTTCAAAACATCTATCATTCTTAGTTCCTGTAATAGTTCGAGTGTTTAGAGTTTATGTGTTTACGAGTTCAAGCCTTCTCTATGAGAGACTAAACCAATAATTCTCCTCCCAAAAGGAGATTACATATGTTGTAATAAATATTTCCAAGTTCTTAATAAAAAGAAGGTTTTTGCTTCAATATGTGTTCTTAGTACTGATAGTTTATCCCTTAGAAGGAGTGCTTTATACACTTGGTGTAGGAAACGAACCAAGGTTGTGTTGTGCGGTTGCTGAAGGAGCTGGATAACTTGCAGATCATCTTCCCTGAGGGTTGAAGTTGAACAGTGAGGAGCTGTTTGTAGAACGATCTGGGGGCAATGATTTTCCAGCTGGTGGCTTTGCAAACCATCTCACCCGGTGCCGTAACGGTCAAAGAAATGTATGAATTTTAAGGGATAAATTATTTTAATGGAAGCATGTTGGGCCTGATTTTGATCAGTTTACGTTTTATCCGGTTATAATCACTATTTGGAGTGGAAGAAGTGAATTGACTTGGAAATTAAGGCATAAGGACAAATCCTTGGAATTTGGTATAAAGTAATAAATGAGTAATGATTGATTTGTGGTAGAAAATGATATTTTATTAGAAATGTGGTATTTTTATCAAATTTATGTTTGAAGTGGTAGTTTAGTTCTTGAATTTTGGTTTTATGGTAGGACAAGCTATTAACCCTTATTATCATCCGGTCCATAATAAGTTTGATAAAGTAAATACATTTGAAAATGTTGTATCCAAAAATGTAAAAATGGTGTATCTACGGCAAGAATGTTGACTCAGAAGGTTTGAATGAAATTCTTATATACTCTACAGTGATTAAAATTTCTATTTCAAATAGTGTTATTTGTATTTTAACAATCTCCTATTACTATTGGAAAGTCTCTTGTGAGACCGTCTCACGAAATTTTAATGCATTACGTGAGACGGGTCAATCCACAACTCACTTAC